>CM069296.1:43340000-44795000 GCA_035609425.1 Epinephelus awoara | reverse complement strand
CATGCCAGGCTGCTCTTTGAGGTTTATGTATTGATTCTCTGTGTGACCAGTAGAGGGAGTTGCTGACTTTGCCAAATATTAATTGAAAGATTTTTCTGCAAGTTTGCAAATCTGTTGTCTGCGTAATCACTGTGGATTACAATCTAACTACAACAAAAAATTCTCACCTCTAGTTTTACAAGTGATGACCTAGTACATGAAATAACTTATAGTAGGTGTGTGAATGATCAATAATCAGTATTATTGGCAGTAACAGAGGTCCCCAAAATCAAATTTTCCTCAGGGCCCCATGGAGGCTTGGGCCGGCCCTGAGCTGCCTTAAAACAGCCGCGAGATGGTTATAAATTCCATATAAAGTGGGATTAAAAAGGTCTTAATTGTCTAAAATTTACCTTGATTATATCTGCAGACACCGTGTTCTTTGGTGCAAAATTTTACTCAAATCACACCTGAAGGTCGATAAACACAGCTGAAACTTCTGTGGAGATGTGTTCACGAAATGAATGAAGAACAATGTTGAGTTAAAGCTCGAGCCACATTTACTGTAGCCTACATTAGACAACAATGTGTTCAGCTGAGTCTTTGAGAGAGTTTGTCAACGAGCGACTAACTGCTGCTGCTGAAGAAATATTGGGAGTTTTTAAAAGAACCATCGTCGAGTACGAGGAAGAGATCGATCGTCAGCGCAGACTGTTGGATATCGTTTTGAAGCCTGAAATAAAGTTACACAGGACAGGTGGGTAAAGTTTAATTAGGACATATTTACTGTGGTGTCTGTATATTTGCTGTAGCATGACATTAGTGTGCTGTTGGTGTTGTTGTGTGTCCCTCCAGAGCTCCCACAGCAACATGTCTTCCTGAGGGATGTTTGTTTATTAAATGCAGTGTTGTATTTAGCCTGGTGTGTCCTACCCTCAGCCTTGGCTTTGGCACATACTCTCTTACAGTGTAGCTAAAAAGCCCAGTCACTTTCTTTGGGAGCACTTCGTCTACAAAATCTAATGTAACATGCTCACTGTCTTTCCTCACTCTCTCTCAAGTTACCTGCAACTGCCGAGCACCTTTCAGGGTTCTTCCTTTTAAATTTGATTTAATTTCCTCCATTGTGACTCCAACTGGCACCTCCCAAATCACTCCTTCACTCCACTTACTTCCTCTTGCAGCATGACTTATACTTTCAACTTTAAACCGCCCTACTTCTTTCATCCTTCCAGCCCGATCCCTCTGTTCTTCATCCCTGCAAACAATCAAGATTTCCATCTCTCGAAACCTGAGCCAAGTGTATATCCCCAACCTGGTTTCTCAATACAGTTGTTAATTTCACAGGACTCATTGAAGAGATTCCCCTCTCCTCACCACATCTCAATATCATTTTAAACTCCAGACCTTCCTGATTTCTCTCCTCCACTACCGTTGATTTTCTTTGAGCTGTTACTGATGAACTCATTCCCTCTTTTCTCTCTCATTCTCTCATTACCCTGACTTCCCTCCATACTGTCATCACTTTCAACTATGTCGGAGTCTCCCCACTCTGGTTCATTCACAACATAGTTGTGCCGACCTGCCACCGCTTTCTCCATCTGATTGGGTTTCCCCCATTCTCGTAAGCTCTGCCAGGTCGTCAGGCTACTTTTACATCTCAAAGCTTTCTCACATGTTGTGCAAGTAAATGGCTTCTCACCTGTGTGGACTGTGTGTGATGTTCTAAAATCATTAAGGTTTCAGCTGCTGTAGTGTACCTCCTCTAAATGTGGTCTGGCCAAACTGAGCTCTGGCCAACCTGCATTCTGATGGCGGTGGCTTCTGCGTGCATCTACACCTGCAGTAACATTGCATTTTTCCTCATTCAGTCTACAGGCACAGATCACAGATGTAACACAAGGTAAAAACAGTTTTTCACACATTCTGGTGTCACTGTTGACAAGTTGCTCATATGCACCAAAGAACACGGTGTCTGCAGATATAACCAAGGTACATTTTAGACTTTTAAGACATTTTTAATCCCACCTTATATGGAATTAAAAACCACCTCATGGCTGTCATAAATGCTACTTATTATTGCAATATTCAGAGAAATACAACAAGGAAACAAATTATTTTCCTTCGGTCTGTACGATGATTGTAAACTGTCATTGGGTCTGTCAGACTGGAGAAACTTTCACAGTAATGTGACCAAAAATATTTTAGACCTACTGAATCTGAATTTAAGACAGTTTAAGACTTTTTAAAGGCCTTATATTAAGAAAACTTAATTTCAGACATTTTAAAGGAGCTGCAGACACCCTGACAAAAGATCACAGCAACAGGACAAATCTTCTGGGATCAATTTATTACTGTGCTCACTGCAAAATCAGTCATACTTTGAATCACAGGTTCCGCTCACATTTTCATGGACAATATTTCCAAACTTTTTCATGACTGTTCAAGGACTCATAATGAAGAATTTTCTTTTTCTTTCCCCACTTGCCCGGCGTTTTTCAAACATCAGATTCAAACTCTATGTAAACATAATTGGCACACAGGAAGGGAGAGACAAACTGAGGGAGAACATGACAAAACACACCTGATGGTAAACAAACATTGTCACACATCAACGCATATTAAAGCTACATTAAGACGCCAGCTTCAGAAAATGAATTTGCCATTATGTTACATTATATGGAGGCTTATCCACTGAAGATGATTCTAATCATTTCATTATACACAAACAAGTTCTGTGACTTATAATGATTTTGACTAATTCCATGACTTTTCCAGGTTTTCCATGACTCTTGCAAGTATAAAATTAATTCAGACTTTAAAGCAGTCTCCTCCTTTTGTTCTTTATCTCACTAGTTTAACTAACAATTTCAATTAAAATTCAGGATTTGGACTTCACTCCCCACTTTTCTTAGCATGCTTTATGGAACAGGCCTCTGAAAGCTCTGCCACATGTTTTGCATGTAAACAGTCTCTCTCCTGTATATGTGTGACTTCAACTGGAACCTCTGTGCTCACATGATGCACCTTTTCACCTGTGTGTGTTCTCATGTGGAGTGTCAAGTTACTGCTAAATCTGAAGTGTCTCCCACATGTTTTGCAAGTATACGGCTTCTCCCCTGAATGAGTCCTCATGTGGACTAACAAGACATCACTACGTCCGAAAGCTCTCCCACATGTTTTACAAGTATACAGCTTCTCACCTGTGTGGATTTTACAATGCTTTTTCAATACTGATGCATCACTGAATCTTTTCCCGCAGGTCTTGCAAAGGTACGGCCTCTCACCTGTGTGGATTCTCATGTGGATAGTCAGACAACCTTTCCCTGTAAAACCTCTCCCACACGTTTTGCATGTATACGGCTTCTCACCTGTGTGGATTCTCATGTGGACTTTCAAGTCAGCATCACGTCTGAATGCTCTCCCACATACTTTACAAGTATACGGCTTCTCACCTGAATGAGTCCTCATGTGGACTATCAAGTGACAATTACGTCCAAAAGCTCTCCCACATACTTTACAAGTATACGGCTTCTCACCTGAATGAGTCCTCATGTGGACTGACAAGTAACCATTATGTCTGAAGTGTCTCCCACATACTTTACAAGTATACGGCTTCTCATCTGAATGAGTCCTCATGTGGACTAACAAGTAACCATTACATCCGAAAGCTCTCCCACAAACTTTACAAGTATACGGTTTCTCCCCTGAATGAGTCCTCATGTGGACTAACAAGACACCATTACGTCCGAAAGCTCTCCCACATACTTTACAAGTATACGGTTTCTCCCCTGAATGAGTCCTCATGTGTACTAACAAATAACAATTACGTCTGAAAGCTCTCCCACATACTTTACAAGTATACGGTTTATCGTCTGTGTGGATTGTCATGTGCCTTTCCAATCCTGACTTCTGACTGAAACTTTTCCCGCATGTTTTGCAAGAAAATGGCTTCTCACCTGTGTGGATTCTACAATGCCTTTCCAATGCTGACTTCTCACTGAATCTTTTCCCGCAGGTCTTGCAAAGGTACGGCTTCTCACCTGTGTGGGTTCTTATATGAGTGTTCAATGCTGATCTGTCACGGAATCTTTTCCCACATGTTTTGCAAGAAGGCTTCTCACCTGTGTGGCTGTTCAGGTGTCTCTGCAACATTGACTTGTACTCAAAAACTTTCCCACATACGTCACATTTTAAAGGCTTTTTACCTGTATTTAAGTTTATCACAGCAGAGGTGTGTGGACTGTTACTGTTCATTTCACTTTCATGATGTCTTTTCTCTGCTTGAAGCTCTGTGTTTCTAGTTGATCCTGAGTCTCCATGCTGGTATTCTTCCTCATCTTGGCTCTCAGATACATCAGAGTTGTGACAGAGCAGCTGGTGCTCACTGGTTGGTTCTGATATCACACAGCTTATAACTGGCATTTTAAATACAGACTCTTTCTCTGCTGCACTTTGAGTGTCCTCATGAATGAAGTCCAGAGTCTGATCTTCACTGTGCTCACTTTCCTCATCAGCAGGAGTCAACATGAAGCCATCAGTCTCCTGCTTCACTACAAGCTGCTCTCCCTCCTCACTGCTGCACACTTCCTCCTCTTCCTCTTTAATCTGTGGAGGCTCTGGCTCCTCTTGCTCCACACTGGACTTCCTCTCCTCAATGCAGAGCTGCTGCTCAGGGACAACCTCCTCCTCCTTACACACATGTTGCTGTGGGAGCTCTGGAGGGACACACAACAACACCAACAGCACACTAATGTCATGCTACAGCAAATATACAGACACCACAGTAAATATACTTTATAATTTTCAGTGCCAAAAAATCATATCCTAAGAAGTTATCTAAAACTAAAATTGAGTCTGTTGAGTTGTCCCAGGTGTTAACCACAAGATTCTTGGGAATTATTGTTGATGAGAGATTGAATTGGAGAGAACAAACTGACTGGGTCACCAGAAAATAAATAAATCAATTGGTACAAAAGGCGCATTAGTCATCTGGTTCAACTGTCTCCTTACTCTCTATTACAGTTTAATTTATCCCTATCTTGCATATTGTAATATAGTTTGGGTGAATACTTTTCCTACTACTCTCCAAAAAATGTTGGTTCTCCAGAAACGTTTTGTTAGGATTGCAACTCGATCAGAGTCTCACATCTCATCTGCTCCTCTATTTAAAAGATCATTAACTGCTGCATTGTAACTATTTTCCCTAATGTATTATTGTTCATGTATCTGGGTCTGATTTTATTTTATTTATTTCATTTGTTTCTTTCTGTGTCACTCACGTGCACCATTATTGTTTGTTCACGAGTCCATTCACAACACTCACACACACACGTATTTATTTTGATTTCTTATTTTTATGACTATATATACTTTGTATATTTAGTTTGCCATCATCATTTTGTGTATGTTAATTTTGTGCTCTACATAACACTGTGAAATTTTAAAATTTAGGTGGAGGCTTCAAATAAGCCCAACTGGGTTTTTCGCCTCTTCCTGCACCATGTACTATTTATCTGTTATTCTTGTGTATTTTTAAACTGTGCAAAATAAACTAAACTAAAACTAAACTATGTCCTAATTAAACTTTACCCACCTGTCCTGTGTAACTTTATTTCAGGCTTCAAAACGATATCCAACAGTCTGCGCTGACGATCGATCTCTTCCTCGTACTCGACGATGGTTCTTTTAAAAACTCCCAATATTTCTTCAGCAGCAGCAGTTAGTCGCTCGTTGACAAACTCTCTCAAAGACTCAACTGAACACATTGTTGTCTAATGTAGGCTACAGTAAATGTGGCTCGAGCTTTAACTCATAGATTAACCTCCCGAAGTTAACTCAGTCATTTGGGAAACGCGGCTGCCGCCTTTGTTTTGTTTACTTCCGGAGGATGTTACACTATTAAGTTCCGACGGTGAAATACATGAGGTTTTCACATGTTCCGCTTCCAATGGTTGGCGATTATAATTTCTAATATCAGTGTCCGGGCTGTAACAAGTCGTCTCAGTATCATTGGTGGCTCATAAAAAGGCAGCAATAACTACACGGATGTCTTTTATTTTGGTGTTTAAAGGTCCCATATGATGCTTATTCATAGGTTCATACTTGTATTGGGGGTTTCTACTAGAACCTGTTTTCACTCTTTAACTAAATAAATATATATTATTTTCCTCACACTGTCAACCTGAATGTACTCGTATTCACCCTGAGTCTGAAACGCTCAGTTTGACCACCCGTCTCTTAAAGCTCTTCTCCTGAAAAAGCCCAGTCTGCTTTGATTGGTCAGTTTTATCAGGTCTTGATGGCATTTTAATAAAATGTACTTCTTCAGTCTGCTGTTTTTAAAACACAAGGCCACTTGACTGTGTGAGATCTTATATGCCTTTTTACTTGAGACACATCAAAGTTTCTTTTCCTGCAGGTCTTGGAGAGTTATGGATTCTCATGTGGGTCGTCAGGCTACTTTTACATCTCAAAGCTTTCTCACATGTTGTGCAAGTAAATGGCTTCTCACCTGTGTGGATTGTGTGTGATGTTTGAAATGTTACTCTGATCGTCAGTGTGACAAAAGAAATCCCCTGCTAACAAAGTTATTGTTAGTGGGGTTTTTTTTTAATTTAATAAAATCATTAAGGTTTCATTTTCCAAAGTCAGCTGCTGTAGTGTACCTCCTCTAAATGTGGTCCGGCCAAACTGAGCTCTGGCCAACCTGCATTCTGATGGCGGTGGCTTCTGCGTGCATCTACACCTGCAGTAACATTGCATTTTTCCTCATTCAGTCTACAGGCACAGATCACAGATGTAACACAAGGTAAAAACAGTTTTTCACACATTCTGGTGTCACTGTTGACAAGTTGCTCATATGCACCAAAGAACACGGTGTCTGCAGATATAACCAAGGTACATTTCAGACTTTTAAGACATCTTTAATCCCACCTTATATGGAATTTAAAACCACCTCATGGCTGTCACACAACAAGGAAACAACTTATTTTTCTTCAGTCTGTATGATGATTGTAAACTGTCATTCAGTCTGTCAGACTGGAGAAACTTTCACACTAATGTGACCAAAAATATTTAAGACCCATTTAATCTGAATTTAAGACTTTTTAAAGGCCTTCTATTAAGAAAACTTAATTTCAGACATTTTAAAGGAGCTGTAGACACCCTGACAAAAGATCACAGCAACAGGACAAATCTTCTGGGATCAGTTTATTACTGTGCTCACTGCAAAATCAGTCATACTTTGAATCACAGGTTCCGCTCACATTTTCATGGACAATATTTCCAAACCTTTTCATGACTGTTCAAGGACTCATAATGAAGAATTTTCTTTTTCTTTCCCCACTTGCCCGGCGTTTTTCAAACATCAGATTCAAACTCTATGTAAACATAATTGGCACACAGGAAGGGAGAGACAAACTGAGGGAGGAAATGACAAAACACACCTGATGGTAAACAAACATTGTCACACATCAACGCATATTAAAGCTACATTAAGACGCCAGCTTCAGAAAATGAATTTGCCATTATGTTACATTACATGGAGGCTTATCCACTGAAGATGATTCTAATCATTTCATTATACACAAACAAGTTCTGTGACTTATAATGATTTTGACTAATTCCATGACTTTTCCAGGTTTTCCATGACTCTTGCAAGTATAAAATTCATTCAGACTTTAAAGCAGTCTCCTCCTTTTGTTCTTTATCTCACTAGTTTAACTTTTCAAGACCTGTGATTTCAATTAAAATTCAGGATTTGGACTTCACTCCCCACTTTTCTTAGCATGCTTTATGGAACAGGCCTCTGAAAGCTCTGCCACATGTTCTACATGTAAACAGTCTCTCTCCTGTATATGTGTGACTTCAACTGGAACCTCTGTGCTCAAGTGATGCACCTTTACACCTGTGTGCGTTCTCATGTGGCCTGTCAAATTACTGCTAGATCTGAAGTGTCTCCCACATGTTTTCCAAGTTTACAGTTGAGCCCTGTGCGGAACTGTTTTCTTCATCCTGCTCCCGCCCGCTCCCGCAAAACTCTGAGAATTTATGCCCGCACAATAATAGAGATACACTGATTTTGTGTCTTCTCCCGTCCCGCAGGAGAAAACACGTCATTTTATAAGCTATTAATAAAGAGATTCATGGGGTTGTTTGATTTGTTCCCCTGGTCTACATGTCTTTTGACGCACTGGTCAGGAATAGCGCTCCTATTTCGTTGTTTTCATTTAGTTTTTAATGAAATAAAGGCTGTTTCATATTCTATTCTCCTTCTCTGTATTTATTTATTTTTCTACCTTTATATAATCACGCAGTGATTGAGGTTAAGGCAAGCCTGGCGCCAGGATGAAGTTACTGAGGGGGCGGTTAAAAATTACCAGGGGGCAAATCTTTATTATGCAATACAGGTTCACACAGTGAGTTATAAAGAGTGTGCAGCTGTGCGTAAATGTGGCGCGTAATGACAGCTCGTCGCCGGTGAAACACAATAAACTGCATGTCTTTCATGTTTGTCTCATGATAGATGTAGCTGACATACAGACAGACAGACTGACCGACAGGAGGAGCAAACGGCAAATTGGTATGAAAGCTGGTTCAGGGCATATTCGTCCATTTATGAATAAATATGGAGTGGAAACGCTCATGCATGAGCACCAAGTTCCTACATTAATTGAGAGGCTTTACAAATATGCCGAAAATAATGTGTATATCTCTGGCTTTCTGCTACATCCCGGGGTCTGCCCATTGGTCCGACCATATTAAACCCATTGTTCCGAAGTCCCGTTGTTCCGAAATCATCATGATGCCCTGTGGTTAAGGTCTGGTTAGGTTTAGGCACAAAAACCACTTGGATAGGGTCAGGAAAAGATCATTGTGTGGGTTAAAATGAAAAAGAAAGTGGCAAACACATAAGCCGTGAGCCTGCTTCGCCTCAAGCCTTTCCCAGCTGACCCAGAGCCGGTCGCGGCGCACCATCAAGGCAGAAATACGCCCGCAGGGAGCCATTCAGCACCGCAGAGAGCTCCTCACACAACCCGAACCCCAAAGTTAATAACAGGAGGTTATGGTTTCATTTTCTCCTCTCTATGACACTTGTATCTCGACCAGTAGCCTACTTTTGTTGTATTACTGATCCTCTATGGTACACAAATACAGTATAGCCTAGTATAAACTTGTATCGGAACAACGGGACGTCGGACTAATTAGAGGTCGGAACAATGCTACGGCACCTCATCCCGATCCCGCAGTGTTTTTTTCAGCCACCCAGTCCCGCCTGCAGCAAAGTTCAAACGGCCCGCTCCAGCGATGTTTGCGTTGGGTCCCGCGGGACCCGGCAGGACCCAATCCCAATGCAGCCCTCTAGTTTACAGCTTCTAACGTGAATGAGTCCTCATGTGGACTAACAAGACATTACTATGTCCAAAAGCTCTCCCACAAACGTGACAAGTATACGGCTTCTCACCTGTGTGGATTCTCATGTGGGCTTTCAAGTAACCATTACGTCCAAAAGCTCTCCCACATACTTTACAAGTATACGGCTTCTCACCTGAATGAGTCCTCATGTGGACTATCAAGTGACCATTATGTCTGAAGTGTCTCCCACATACTTTACAAGTATACGGTTTCTCACCTGAATGAGTCCTCATGTGGACTAACAAGTCACCAGTACGTCTGAAAGCTCTCCCACATACTTTACAAGTATACGGCTTCTCACCTGTGTGGATTCTCATGTGGAATAACAAGACACCATTATGTCCAAAAGCTCTCCCACATACTTTACAAGTATACGGCTTCTCACCTGAATGAGTCCTCGTGTGTACTAACAAATAACAATTACGTCTGAAAGCTCTCCCACATACTTCACAAGTATACGGCTTCTCCCCTGTGTGGATTGTCATGTGCTTTTTCAATCCTGATTTCTCACTGAATCTATTCCCGCAGGTCTTGCAAAGGTACGGCTTCTCACCTGTGTGGGTTCTACAATGCCTCTCCAATCCTGACTTCTGACTGAAACTTTTCCCACATGTTTTGCAAGAAAACGGCTTCTCACCTGTGTGGGTTCTACAATGCCTTTCCAATGCTGACTTCTGACTGAATCTTTTCCCGCAGGTCTTGCAAAGGTACGGCTTCTCACCTGTGTGGGTTCTTGTATGAGTGTTCAATGCTGATCTGTCACTGAATCTTTTCCCACATGTTTTGCAAGAAAACAGCTTCTCACCTGTGTGGCTGTTCAGGTGTCTCTGCAATTTTGACTTGCGGTCAAAAGCTTTCCCACATACGTCACATTTTATAGGCTTTTTACCTGTATTTAAGTTTATCACAGCAGAGGTGTGTGGACTGTTACTGTTCATTTCACTTTCATGATGTCTTTTCTCTGCTTGAAGCTCTGTGTTTCTAGTTGATCCTGAGTCTCCATGCTGGTATTCTTCCTCATCTTGGCTCTCAGATACATCAGAGTTGTGACAGAGCAGCTGGTGCTCACTGGTTGGTTCTGATATCACACAGCTTGTAACTGGCATTTTAAATACAGACTCTTTCTCTGCTGCACTTTGAGTGTCCTCGTGAATGAAGTCCAGAGTCTGATCTTCACTGTGCTCACTTTCCTCATCAGCAGGAGTCAACATGAAGCCATCAGTCTCCTGCTTCACTACAAGCTGCTCTCCCTCCTCACTGCTGCACACTTCCTCCTCTTCCTCTTTAATCTGTGGAGGCTCTGGCTCCTCTTGCTCCACACTGGACTTCCTCTCCTCAATGCAGAGCTGCTGCTCAGTGACAACCTCCTCCTCCTCCTTACACACATGTTGCTGTGGGAGCTCTGGAGGGACACACAACAACACCAACAGCACACTAATGTCATGCTACAGCAAATATACAGACACCACAGTAAATATACTTTATAATTTTCAGTGGCAAAAAAACATATCCTAAGGAGTTACCTAAAATTGACATTGAGTCTGTTGAGCTGAGTTACTATTTATGATATTCATATTTTTCAAATATGTGTTTTTGTTCATAAACTCAGTTAAGGGAATCAGAATCATTTTTAATCGCCAAGTACATTCGCACATACAAGGAATTCTGTTCCAGCAGGTGGTAACACTCTCAGAATAAGGTACAAGTGATAAAGAACAAGAAAGGAATACGTAATAAGAAAAACAGGATATGTACATCTATATGCAAAGTACAAAAAAGTAAGTTAAAAAATAGAATAAATATAAAATAAATAAGTAAATAAAATAGTATGTACAAGGGTGGTGCAAAGTACACAAGATAGTGCAAATGATAGTGGTTTTTGGTTAGTGCAAATGATTGGTTGAAACCATTTATGAGCTGTTCAATAAAGTGATGGCAGTGGGGAAGAAGCTGTTTTTAAGTCGTGTGGTTTTGGTGCGCAGGGCTCTGTAGCGCCTGCCGGAGGGGAGGAGGGAGAACAGGTTGTTTCCCGGGTGGGCGGGGTCCTTGATGATGTTGGCTGCCCTCTTCCTGGTTCTGGAGCAGTACAGTTCCTGGATGGAGGGCAGGGGGGCCCCAGTGATTTTTTCAGCAGTTCTAACTGTGCGCTGCAGTCTGTTCCTGTCCTGCTGTGTGGCTGCTCCGAACCACACGGTGATGGAGGAGCACAGGACAGACTCGATGACAGCCGTGTAGAACTGGATCAGCAGCTCCTGAGACAGGCCGTGTCTCTTCAGCTGTCGCAGGAAGAACATCCTCTGCTGGGCCTTTTTCAGGATGGAGTGGATGTTCTTCTCCCACTTCAGGTCCTGGGAGATGGTAGTCCCCCTCGACGGCTGACACAGGGCAGCTGCTGATGGTGAGGGGGAGCAGTGGCGAGGGCTGTCTCCTGAAGGTGTTGAACGCCGAGCTGAAATCCACAAACAGGATCCTCGCGTAGCTGCCTGGGGTGTCGAGGTGCTGCAGGATGTAGTGCAGTCCCAGGTTGACAGCATCGTCCACCGACCTGTTTGCCCTGTAGGCAAACTGCAGCGGGTCCAGCAGGGGTCCTGTCACCGACTTCAGGTGGCTCAACACAAGTCTTTCAAAGGACTTCATGACCACAGACGTTAGAGCCACCGGTCTGTAGTCATTCAGTCCTGTGATGGAGGGTTTCTTGGGGACTGGGATGATGGTAGAGCGCTTGAGCACGGAGGGGACTTCACACAGCTCCAGTGAGCAGTTGAAAATCCTGGTGAAGATGGGAGCCAGCTGGTCAGCACAGGCTTTGAGACAGGAGGGTGACACTCTGTCTGGGCCTGGTGCTTTCCTGATCTTCTGCTTTTTGAAGATCTGGCTCACCTCCTCTTCGCACACTCTGAGTGGGACCGGGGGGGCAGGTTGCAGTGCGACTGGAGGTGTGACGGGGGTAGTCGTACTGCTGGTCTGGATGAGTGGTGGCTGGGTGAGGGGTGCGAAGTTGTCCCCCTCAAATCTGCAGTAAAAAGGTGTTGAGGTCGTTGGCCAGGTCTTTGTTTGCCTCGACGCGGGGGGAGGGTCTCTTATAGTTGGTGATTGTCCGCAGGCCCCTCCACACTGAAGCAGGGTCGTTGGCTGAGAACTGGTTTTTCAGCTTCTCAGAGTAGCTCTTCTTAGCTGCTCTGATTTCCCTGTTCAATGAGTTCCTGGCCTGCCGGTACAGGACCCTGTCCCCACTCCTGTAGGCCTCCTCCTTGGCCTGGCGGAGCTGGCGCAGTCTGGCAGTGAACCATGGCTTATTATTGTTAAAAGTCCGGAATGTTTTGGTTGGTACACACATGTCCTCACAGAAACTGATGTAGGACGTCACAGGTTATCGTTAGCAGCTTCAAAGACACTCCAGTCTGTGTAGTCAAAGCAGGCCTGTAGTTCCTGCTTTGCCTCGTTGGTCCACTTACTCACAGTCTTCACCACAGGCTTGGCAGTTTTTAGCTTCTGCCTGTAAGTGGGGATGAGGTGGACCAAGCAGTGGTCGGAGTGTCCCAGAGCTGCTCGGGGAACGGAGTGGTATGCTCCTTTAAAAACGGTGTAGCAGTTTATGAGAAAAGACTCCAGATTCGGGCTGCAGTGTGTAGACAGGACCGTGACAGATGTGCACCAACCTTCGTTGATATAAAAACATATTCCACCGCCCTTTGTTTTCCCCGAGAGCTCCTTGACGCGGTCCGCGCGGTGGAGAGAGAAGCCCGGCAGCTGTAATCCGGCGTCGGGAACGGCTTCGCTGAGCCAGGTCTCAGTGAAGCACAGGGCAGAGGAACGTGCAAAATCCTTGTTGGATCCGTTGAGAAGGAGAAGCAGCTCGTCCATTTTGTTGGGCAGGGAGCGGAGCTTCGCTAGGTGGATGGCTGGAAGAGGTGCGCGAAGTCCGCGCCGGCGGAGCCTAACGAGCGCGCCGGCTCGTTTGCCTCTCCTGCGTCTCCTCCATGTTCCGTACAATTTTTGATAAGATTTAGGGGCACTAAATTATGGAATGTTTTTTCCACCTAGTTAAAAAATATCTTCCTCTTTAAAATGTTACAAAAGATGTTTAAACGATCATTAACTGCTGAATTGTAACTATTTTCCCTAATGTATTATTGTTCATGTATCTGGGTCTGATTTTATTTCATTCATTTCATTTGTTTCTTTCTGTGTCACTCACGTGCACCATTATTGTTTGTTCACGAGTCCATTCACAACACACACACACACACACACATACACGTATTTATTTTGATTTCTTATTTTTATGACTATATATACTTTGTATATTTAGTTTGCCATCATCATTTTGTGTATGTTAATTTTGTGCTCTACATAACACTGTGAAATTTTAAAATTTAGGTGGAGGCTTCAAATAAGCCCAACTGGGTTTTTCGCCTCTTCCTGCACCATGTACTATTTATCTGTTATTCTTGTGTATTTTTAAACTGTGCAAAATAAACTAAACTAAAACTAAACTATGTCCTAATTAAACTTTACCCACCTGTCCTGTGTAACTTTATTTCAGGCTTCAAAACGATATCCAACAGTCTGCGCTGACGATCGATCTCTTCCTCGTACTCGACGATGGTTCTTTTAAAAACTCCCAATATTTCTTCAGCAGCAGCAGTTAGTCGCTCGTTGACAAACTCTCTCAAAGACTCAACTGAACACATTGTTGTCTAATGTAGGCTACAGTAAATGTGGCTCGAGCTTTAACTCATAGATTAACCTCCCGAAGTTAACTCAGTCATTTGGGAAACGCGGCTGCCGCCTTTGTGTTATTTACTTCCGGAGGATGTTACACTATTAAGTTCCGACGGTGAAATACATGAGGTTTTCACGTGTTCCGCCTCGTCAGTGTGACAAAAGAAATCCCCTGCTAACAAAGTTAGTTAAACTTTACTAAAATCATTAAGGTTTCATTTTCTAAAGTCAGCTGCTGTAGTGTACCTCCTCTAAATGTGGTCCGGCCAAACTGAGCTCTGGCCAACCTGCAGTCTGATGGCGGTGGCTTCTGCGTGCATCAATATGAGGTGCCGTTTGTAAAGTGGCTCACGCTCAAAATAACATCAACATTTTGCCACATTTAGCTTTAAACAATGTTTAAAAAAGGGTTGTGAATGTTTTAACATCACCTTTTACCACATTTACATCAATATTTGTTAACTTAAAAATATATTAAATAGTTAAATCTAAATCTAAATGTTAAATGTTAAATCTAAATGTTCTGGGTGAAACTAAATATTTAGATAAAATGCAAATTCACACCGCCGGTCACCGGAAGTACCAAAATAAAAGCTCGAGATGGTCAGACTGTGTTTATAGAATCAAATAACGAATTAAAACCAATTTATTGGGGGAAATGAACACTTGAACACACATTAGCGTGACAATAACTACATAAAATAACAAAACACATGTTTGGAGAAAGTTTATTTGACGTGTACTTTGAGTTGTTCGTGTCCCTTCGGAGGGAATCGCCGTGTTGTTTATAAATACTTCCGGGTAGAAAACCCATTAGTTAGCCCCGTTAGCGGTGTCTGTAATGACTCATTAACTCAGTCAACTGTCCGTGAAATTTTTTTTTTTTCCAGCGGATGTCTTAGTTACAACATGATTGAGCTAACTGGAGTAGTTTCATGTCGTATCCGACAACGGGAGGCTTTTAACAGATGACGTCCTGATGTTAGCTGTCTCTGTTAGCTGCAGCCACTGATGCTTTGTAGACATCGTGATTTCCCAAAACTGAATAAATACCACACATAGCCACACAAGACTGCTTTGCTAGCTCAATCATGTTGTAACTAAGACATCCGCTGGAAAAAATATTTTATTCACGGACCGTTTATTGAGTTACTACAGGCACCGCTAACGTGGCTAACAGCTAACGGTTAGCCCAGCTAATCTACGGTAACCCGGAAGTATTTGTAAAGAACCAGGCGATTCCCTCCGAAGGGACACTAACAATTTAAGTACACATCAAATAAACTTTCTCCATTTTCAGACATTTTAAAGGAGCTGCAGACACCCTGACAAAAGATCAATGCAACAGGACAAATCTTCTGGGATCAGTTTATTACTGTGCTCACTGCAAAATCAGTCATACTTTGAATCACAGGTTCCGCTCACATTTTCATGGACAATATTTCCAAACCTTTTCATGACTGTTCAAGGACTCATAATGAAGAATTTTCTTTTTCTTTCCCCACTTGCCCGACGTTTTTCAAACATCAGATTCAAACTCTATGTAAACATAATTGGCACACAGGAAGGGAGAGACAAACTGAGGGAGGAAATGACAAAACACACCTGATGGTAAACAAACATTGTCACACATCCACGCATATTAAAGCTACATTAAGACGCCAGCTTCAGAAAATGAATTTGCCATTATGTTACATTATATGGAGGCTTATCCACTGAAGATGATTCTAATCATTTCATTCTACACAAACAAGTTCTGTGACTTATAATGATTTTGACTAATTCCATGACTTTTCCAGGTTTTCCATGACTCTTGCAAGTATAAAATTCATTCAGACTTTAAAGCAGTCTCCTCCTTTTGCTCTTTATCTCACTAATTTAACTTTTCCAGACCTGCAATTTCAATTAAAATTCAGGATTTGGACTTCACTCCCCACTTTTCTTAGCATGCTTTATGGAACAGGCCTCTGAAAGCTCTGCCACATGTTTTGCATGTAAACAGTCTCTCTCCTGTATATGTGTGACTTCAACTGGAACCTCTGTGCTCACATGATGCACCTTTACACCTGTGTGTGTTCTCATGTGGACTGACAAGTTACTGCTAGATCTGAAGTGTCTTCCACATGTTTTGCAAGTATACGGCTTCTCACCTGAATGAGTCCTCATGTGGCCTAACAAGTCACCTTTACGTACAAAACCTCTCCCACATACGTTACAAGTATACGGCTTCTCATCTGTATGAGTCCTCATGTGGACTAACAAGTAAACATTACGTCTGAAAGCTCTCCCACATACTTTACACGTATACGGCTTCTCATCTGAATGAGTCCTCATGTGGAGTAACAAGACACCTTTACGTCCGAAACCTCTCCCACATACTTTACAAGTATACGGCTTCTCCCCTGTATGAGTCCTCATGTGGAGTAACAAGTAACTATTACGTCTGAAAGCTCTCCCACATACTTTACAAGTATATGGCTTCTCACCTGTGTGGATTGTCATGTGACTTTCCAATCCTGACTTCATACTGAATCTTTTCCCGCAGGTTTTGCAAACGTATGGCTTCTCACCTATGTGGGTTCTGATATGAGCGTGCAGTGTTGATGTGTCACTGAGTCTTTTCCCACAAGTTTTGCAAGAAAATAGCCTCTCACCTGTGTGGATTCTACAATGCCTTTCCAATCCTGAGTTCTTACCGAATCTTTTCCCGCAGGTTTTGCAAAGGTACGGCTTCTCACCTGTGTGGGTTCTTGTATGAGCGCGCAGTGTTGATGTGTCACTGAATCCTTTTCCACATGTTTTGCAAGTATACGGCTTCTCACCTGTGTGGATTCTACAATGCCTTTCCAATCCTGACTTTAAAGTGAATTTTTTCCCGCAGGTCTTGCAAAGGTACGGCTTCTCACCTGTGTGCGTTCTCATGTGAGCGCTCAATGCTGACTTCTGACGGAATCCTTTCCCACATACTTCACAAGTATATGGCTTCTCACCTGTGTGGATTCTGCAATGCCTTTCCAATCCTGACTTCATAGTGAATTTTTTCCCACAAGTCTTGCAAAGGTATGGCGTCTCACCTGTGTGGGTTCTTATATGAGAGCGTAGTGTTGATGTGTCACTGTATCTTTTCCCGCAGGTCTTGCAAAGGTACGGCTTCTCACCTGTGTGGCTGTTCAGGTGTCTCTGCAATTTTGACTTGCGGTCAAAAACTTTCCCACATATGTCACATTTTAAAGGCTTTTTACCTGTATTTAAGTTTGTCACAGCAGAGGTGTGTGGACTGTTACTGTTCATTTCACTTTCCTGATGTCTTTTCTCTGCTTGAAGCTCTGTGTTTCTAGTTGATCCTGAGTCTCCATGCTGGTATTCTTCCTCATCTTGGCTCTCAGATACATCAGAGTTGTGACAGAGCAGCTGGTGCTCACTGGTTGCACTTTGAGTGTTCTCATGAATGAAGTCCAGAGTCTGATCTTCACTGTGCTCACTTTCCTCATCAGCAGGAGTCAACATGAAGCCATCAGTCTCCTGCTTCACTACAAGCTGCTCTCCCTCCTCACTGCTGCACACTTCCTCCTCTTCCTCTTTAATCTGTGGAGGCTCTGGCTCCTCTTGCTCCACACTGGACTTCCTCTCCTCAATGCAAAGCTGCTGCTCAGGGACAACCTCCTCCTCCTTACACACATGTTGCTGTGGGAGCTCTGGAGGGACACACAACAACACCAACAGCACACTAATGTCATGCTACAGCAAATATACAGACATGGCAGTAAATTAATTAAATTAGCTTTCACCCACCTGTCCTGTGTAACTTTATTTCAGGCTTCAAAACGATATCCAACAGTCTGCGCTGACGATCGATCTCTTCCTCATATTCGACGTTGGTTCTTTTAAAAACTCCCAATATTTCTTCAGCAGCAGCAGTTAGTCGCTCGTTGACAAACTCTCTCAAAGACTCATCAGAGTTGTGACAGAGCAGCTGGTGCTCACTGGTTGGTTCTGATATCACACAGCTTATAACTGGCATTTTAAATACAGACTCTTTCTCTGCTGCACTTTGAGTGTCCTCATGAATGAAGTCCAGAGTCTGATCTTCACTGTGCTCACTTTCCTCATCAGCAGGAGTCAACATGAAGCCATCAGTCTCCTGCTTCACTACAAGCTGCTCTCCCTCCTCACTGCTGCACACTTCCTCCTCTTCCTCTTTAATCTGTGGAGGCTCTGGCTCCTCTTGCTCCACACTGGACTTCCTCTCCTCAATGCAGAGCTGCTGCTCAGTGACAACCTCCTCCTCCTCCTTACACACATGTTGCTGTGGGAGCTCTGGAGGGACACACAACAACACCAACAGCACACTAATGTCATGCTACAGCAAATATACAGACACCACAGTAAATATGTCCTAATTAAACTTTACCCACCTGTCCTGTGTAACTTTATTTCAGGCTTCAAAACGATATCCAACAGTCTGCGCTGACGATCGATCTCTTCCTCGTACTCGACGATGGTTCTTTTAAAAACTCCCAATATTTCTTCAGCAGCAGCAGTTAGTCGCTCGTTGACAAACTCTCTCAAAGACTCAACTGAACACATTGTTGTCTAATGTAGGCTACAGTAAATGTGGCTCGAGCTTTAACTCATAGATTAACCTCCCGAAGTTAACTCAGTCATTTGGGAAACGCGGCTGGCGCCTTTGTTTTGTTTACTTCCGCTGGAGGTTACACTTCCGCCTCTTCTTCTTCTTCTTCTGTTGATTTTCCGGCAGCGTAGACGCGTCTTGGCACATTCCTCCCCTCCACCGGCTTGGAGCCTCATTGTCTTCTCAAAACCAGCAGCACTCTATATTCTATTAAACACCTCTGTGTCGTACAGAAATTGTAAAACTGCTTCTCAGACCAAAAAAAGAATAAAAGGAAAAAGAACTCACTTCTAACCCTGTCAGAGATTTATAGAGCAAGACCCTTTGGTCTCTTTGTCTGACACACTTAAGAAAAACATGTCTCACAGTTTCAGGTGTTCCACATCCACAGTCCAGAGGGGAGCTTTCCCACAATATACAGATACTGACTGAGCCCACAATGACCCAACATTAACCTCTTTCCTTGTCCCTACAAAATAAGAAGCCTGAGTCTTAACGTGAGGGAAAATTGAGTAAAGGTGTCTCCCTTTAGTCTCCTTCTCCCACATGTCTTGCTACTCTTTAAGCAACTCCTCCTTGAATTTCCCTTTCAGCTCCTCTCCTCCCAGGGGTATAGACAGATCTATGTCTTCTTTATCTAAGGTACTCTTAGCTATAGAGTCCACTATTTCGTTCCCCTTAACTCCAGCATGACCTGGGACCCAGCAGAACTTAACTTCACATTTGGCATTCTCAAGTCTATACAATACACACAGAATCTCATAGATAAGGTCAGGCCGCGCTTTTGATTTACCTTCTCTTAAAGCTATAAGTGCAGCTGAGGAATCAGAACATATGAGTGCCCTCTCTGTCTTCACATCCTCGACCCACCACAGGGCCCAGAGAATAGCCAACAGCTCTGTCACATAAACAGAACTGCCATTTGTAACACGCAGGCCAGACCAAAGATCTAACTGTGCCACGTATACCCCAGACCCTGCCCTTCCATGCGCTGGATCCCTGGACCCATCTGTGAAGATTACTAAACGTGTTTCTAGTTCTTTCATGAGATACACCTGAGCACTGGATGTTACACTATTAAGTTTCGACGCAGTCTCTATATACAGACTCTACATTCAGTGAATGCAGAGTCTGTCGGCAAACCCCAGAGATCTTGCCTCCGGAAGAAGAGCGGAAGAGCCCTGGTTTCTGGTTGTAGGCTGTTTGTAGTCCGTGTGATATTGCGGTGAACTAACGAGGAGGAACATAATTGGCGTCACTTCAAACTCTGAATCCATCGCAATGGTTCAGTATTTTTACTTGTATAAGCGGGGGGAGGAAACGGAAATTCGCCTCCTCCAAACCGGAATACCAAAAAATCGGGGGTCTGCCTGCAGAGGCTGGATCGCTGTCTGCCGGAAGTCAGACGCCAAATACAACCAATGGGTTCTGAGAATGGTTCTGATGGTGAAATACATGAGGTTTTCACGTGTTCCGCTTCCAATGGTTGGCGATTATAATTTCTAATATCAGTGTCCGGGCTGTAACAAGTCGTCTCAGTATCATTGGTGGCTCATAAAAAGGCAGCAATAACTACACGGATGTCTTTTATTTTGGTGTTTAAAGGTCCCATATGATGCTTATTCATAGGTTCATGCTTGTATTGGGGGTTTCTACTAGAACCTGTTTTCACGCTTTAATTAAATAAATAGTACATATTATTTTCCTCATACTGTCAACCTGAATGTACTCGTATTCACCCTAAGTAAATGTCCACCCTCTGGACCTGTGGTTCCCGTGGAAAAGTTAAACTTTTGTGGGAGCGAAAAGGCCCAGAGAAGCTTGACCCTTAAGGTCAAGTATGAGGCAAGTCGTATGTATGAGCCATATTTAATTTATCATTTATTTACTCATTGAAATGGTTCCTTGGTACCACTAGAGGGCTGTATTTGATGTCGCAGCGGACGCTGCTGACCTGGGGTCACCTTAGGCCATTTAACCGAGCTCAAAACAAATGTATAGGGTTCGCCATGCTAATTTGGGGGGGAAGCAAATAGTTTTCAACTGCGCTCATTGTGCTTTTGTGAAGTTATCCGTGTTATTATTTTTATGTTGTTGGATGTGACGTTATTGCCTGCTGTACGGACTTAATGAAAGTTTTGTGGAAAATAAATTGCAAGATTATTTTGAGTTCTAAAGGAGGACTCGCATCACTTTCTTTGGGTGCACGTCAAACTAATTAACGTAGCCCAGTTAGCATTAGCAGCCAGTAGTGGCTACAGTATAGGACTTAGCCATTACATTGTGTTTATCAGGAACTGAGCAACCTTAAGGCCTTGTTCAGACTGCCAGCCAATATCCGATTTTTAGCCAATCTAGATTGGAACCAGATGGCTCTTATGAAGTCTGAACAGTCATAAATGATATGAAATCTGATTTTTGCAAACCAGATCGAAACCACCTTTGGGAGGTAGTTTCAAATCACATTTGGACAGATGTGTCTGAATCTGAACTGAGCCTAAATGGTTTCACGCTCGGAGAGAGGTCTTGGAACAGGGTGACACGTCAAACACCGTGGTAAAAAAATACGTTGTCTTAGAGTATTTGGAAAACTGTTTTCGCAAGGCTGCAGATTGATCCTTTTTCACCGAGGCCTTTTCAGTTCTATCGCTTCTGTCATGTTCATATGTCATATGAGTTGATGAACAGTGCCTACACATCTGACCCTGCAGTTAGATATAAAGCCCATGTATAGCCTTTTTTGTGACTTAACAAAAATGTATTAATGCGTCTCTTTGTAACATACAGGCTATACAGAAACTATAACTATAACTCAATAAACTGGGTATTTACTTAAATTAAAGGACCTTCTTTTGCTCCCTTGCAGTCATTTTTGTCTATTTTACTGCACAGCCTGATAGGAGGCAATAAGAAAATGTATTTTCAGTCCCTCCACAGCCTATACTTATACATATTTCTGTATCATGATGTGATTCAATATTTCTAAGTGTCTTTCCAGTGTCACTTACTACAGGTGCATGTCGGTGAAATTAATTGACGTGCGCCAGGCTTGGCTCTCACAAACAATGTCCAGACGTTTCCCGTTGCTTTGCTCCATTTATTTCTTCCATACTTTTAAGCACAAGAAGGTACAGCACCTTGCTTTGTAGCAATTAGGTAGCCTATTATCTAATACTGCTCCTGTCTGCAGACACCTCAGCCGTGCCTCAGCCACCTGGCCTCATTAACCTGGCTGAATAAGTGTACTTCCACCGGAAGTTGCCACAGTGCCACACAGTACAAATGTTTTGCAACAAAATAAAATAAATACACACACACACACACACACAGATAAATGGCTGCTGCATACTCAAAATGATTATGTTTAACCAAAGGATTCTTTTCTTATAGTCTGAGGTGTTTTTATCGGACATGACGAGGTTTACAAACCTCAGATTGTCTGTATAAAGATGTAGCAGTTATTGATTTAATGTCTGATATTCCTTTTCAGCTGGTATGCCAGCTGCAATGTGTCCAACAAAAAGGCCCTGCAGAGGACAGTGGGGACAGAGGAGGGGGTCATTGGAGTGTCACGACGCTCTGTCCAGGACCTTTGTCAGAGCCATGCAGGAACAGAGCTCTGAGCATCATCAGGGATCCTTCACACCCTCATTGATGTCTATTTTATAGTATTAACATTTATTAATTTAGTGTTGAAAATACCCCCCTTTTACCTGCATTACTGTTGTATGTTTGGTGAGATGGCAATTAAAGCCTGATTTGATTAATTAGTTACATTAAACTGTTTATGAACTAAAATTAAAAGCCGGGAATGACTGCAGAGACATTAGGCTGGGCAGTATCATAATATTACTGTATAACAGGATATTTAAAAGTCCTGAAGGGAAGACTTTGAGTATGTTGACCAGCACAGGTGCTACTGCTGAGATGCTGTGTAAAGGCGATGTAGTGCACTGCACACACCACCAGAGGTCAGTCTCTCAAGCAGGACACATATTTCCTGTCTATTTATTATTATATGGGCCATAAATATTTAAATCCAACAAACTAATCTACAGAATAGTATAATAATATAACAGTAATAACAGACTACTTGCCACAGCATTGAGGGCCAGACGGTGACGGACACGTGACAATCACTTTTATCACCTGCTCAGCTTTTACAATTTTTTAAATACCACCATCATTTGCAGTGTATCTCAGTGAAATGTGAGGAAGACACGGAATAAAAGATACCGTCCAAGCCTAGAGACGATATCTCTATTAAAAGACGAAACATTTAAATGTGTCTATAGACTGAAATTATCTACAATCTGAAAAACACATCTGATGAAGGGATGAGTCTTAAAAAGAGCGTCCCAAAAGTCATCCTGAATATCTGAAGCTTAAAGAGTTATAAAACAACTCTAACGATCAACGTGGACGATTCATCAGAAAACTGTCGAGCAGCCAAAAAGCATGTTGTAGTGTCAGAGTTTTGTCTGACGTATGTCTAGCACAGAAACATCCAAAACAGTCACAACACACAGTTTGATATTTGTCATGTTTTATTAATCGTTTGGATATAAACAATGAAGCAGTGCCTGAAATTACATGATACCTGCAGGAACATCATCAGCTGACATAAATATGTTTTCAATGCACATTTCCAATATGACAGTCAACAACAGTGTACCTAATAAAGTGGACACTGAGTGTATAGTTCAGTGTGTAACTGTAGCTGACAGACTCTGGCTTAGCACCTTAACAAATAAAAAGAAGCAGTACATGTTTGGCCCAATGATCAATGTCAAAATAAACAATAAGTCCCATTATATTTCACTTTAGCTCCAAAATATTTACATTTCTTTGACAGCGTGACAGCAGGCTTTAGTTCAGTGAAGTCTCATGTTTCTGTTGATGCCCATGTGGAGCTCAGTTAGGACCTTTAACAACTACAAGCAGCAGGATCATATTTGGTAAATGGACTACATTTATATAGCACTTTATATCTTCCTCATTCATCCATTCACTCATTCACACACTGATGTCAGCCAGCTACCATGCAAGCTGCTGTCTGACCATCAGGAGCAATTTGGGCTTCAGTGTTTTGCTCAAGGACACTTGGACATGTGGACAGGAGGAGCCGGGGATTGAACCACCGACCCTTTGACTTCACACTGTGCTGCCTGGAATTAAATCAATCTAATAAAATGAGATAAAATAATTAGAATATAAAATAAAAGAATACAATCAACACAGGAGAGAGTACAAGAAGGTGCCTTTAAAGCTGCACAAGAGCTGAACTCAGTCACTATATACACATTATACATCAGAGTTCAACACAAACTGTTAATTTAATTCTCACTGAACAGAATGATTCATTAATAATCAGCTCTGTCAGCATTAAAGGAAACTTCCTCTCTTCTGTTGTCACCTTGTTAAATCCAGTCTGTCTCTACAGCCCTTTTTACACACAGACCGTTCTATAGAGCCGCTACGACGTCTCTTTATTATGTCTTTGCTTTTTGATCCAGAACAAACAGCAGCAGCATCATGTCGCTGCAGTGTGGGCTCTGAGTTGGGTCGCACATCTAACACGTCATCAAAGCGTCACACCCGTTCTGTCCATGGTCCTGTCCTGCCGGCTGTCCCTTCTACACAGACCTCACATTTGGCACAGTTCCTCCCTCTGCTGCCAGTTTAAAGGTGAGACAACTCTGTCCCCCCATTCTGTGATTGTGCCTTTCATACAGAACTGTGAGGAGGAGTAACGGGGCGACACTCCCTCCTTCAACAGTCAGTGTAAAAGAGGCTCATGTTACTGACCTTTGTCTCGCTCTTATCACTGAACCTACATGTGGTCCAACTTTTATTTTGTAAGGCCAACAGTAATGCATATTAAAGAGCATGGTTCAGATTAAATAAACTAATTAATGAAACAAAAATAAAAACTCCTGTGACTAAACCAACCTCATCACCAGACACAACATTCACATTTAAACATTCCTAACAGATTATATTCAGTGATAATTCCAATAAAATGTGTCCTGGGGAAACTGCAGTGTGATAACTGTATAGATGAGGTCAGATGTTTGGGAAAAGATCAAACACATTTTGGTTAATGGACTGTTAGTGTTAAGCTTTTTGCCCTGAGTGTATTTTACAGGCAGGTACGCTCCAAACAAACTCATTCATACGACGTGTTGTCCGACAACCTCTGAGGGCAGAAGAGGTGTTGTGTTGTTCAGAACGTCCACACTCACAGACCCAGTGAAAAGTCAAGTTTCCGAATGAGGCTCAAAGTTCAACAGGATTTCCAGAAATCCAGCAAATTAAATACAAAGTCCTGTGTGTTTCCATGCACTAATGTTCTGTGAATATTTGGAGTCATCACTCAAGATAAACAGCAGATGGAGCTGATTCTCCATTAAAACCATTCACAGAAGAAGAAGACACAAGATGAGGGAAATAAAAAGAGCTTCAGTCAAACCTCAAACGATGGAAAGATGTTCAGATCACAGGTGAAGTTTGTGGAGGCTGTAGCTGCTCTGACTGACTGACTGAGTCATTGAGGGGTTTTCTCTTCTCGCTGTCTGCAGGAAGGAAAACAACATCAGGTATATTAAAGAGAATCCAGACTGACTTGATCCTACCCTGAGTGTAAATACCAACAGAGTGATTCATGTCTGAGAAGATAAAACAACTGTCAAGACTCTAAACATGAGAAACATATAAAGAATCTGTTGTGTTGTCTGCTCATCATCAACATGTGGATACTGTAAATTATTTAAACTTACCTTTATTACGTTTTAGTGTGATGGAAAGCTTGACTATAACTGCAATTAGAATGATGAAAACAACAACGACAGGAACTACAATACCAACAATCAATCCAGTGGAATCTGAAACAGAAACAAAACATTAACATTAACCGTCAGAGTGTAACTGTACATCATCTCCATCAGACTGGACATCACAGTCTCCACAAAGAGAACAGCTGAAGGTGTGGATGCTCCTGAAATGTAAACTCTAAACCTGTTAGCAGATAAAAACAGCAGTGGGATGAATGTCAGCAGGAACAGTGATGTCAGCATTGATCTTATGGACAGTTTCCTCCTGCTTGGCTGCACAGCTCACAGGTTGCTTCTGGTTTTGGTCTCAGTAGTGAGGAGGGTGATGTTGGAGCATCGTCCTCTTTCTGAGACGTGTTGCTCATCAGGAGGAAGAATCTTTGAATCACTGTCCTGCCTCCTCCACTTCAGCCTGTTTACATCTGACTGCTGCTACACGGCTTCTCTACACCCTGAGCTCAGGCTCACAGGTACAAGTCAGTCATGGACTCTGGATTAACTCTTTGTTTTATGATACTTGTTGTTAGAGCTAATAAAGCTTTGTTCAAAGAAAATAACACATCCAGCTGAACATGCAGCTGAGCTACGTTTATGTTTCACTGAGCAGGAAAAGTACAATTTACCTGAGTGTTTCCATTTTATCACACTTTATATAGTAACTAGTTACTTTGAGTGAGAGTTAAACTGTGTGCTGATGTTTGTTGATTCATGTTTTCATCATCACAGTTTGACAAGTGGAGCTTGAACACTAGAAGTCATTTGACACCAGTGTCATGTCAGATCATTCTCTATTAGCTCTTCTACTCACTCTGAGCAGCTCACATATTGTGTTTTCTGTAGAGAACAATCAGCTCCTCCACAGTTACATGGACTAGTTAGTATGTGCTCATATTTCTAACAACAACAATCAGAAAGCTTTTCATTCCCAAAGTATTATGGGAATTAGAGCAGACAACAGTACAGGCCTTGTTTAGTTCATGTTGTGCTCTCAACTGTAAAGTAGAAACAGACTGTAGAGAAAAGGAGGTGAGAATCAGAGCTGACCTTCAGTCTGTGCATGACACTGAAGAAGGGAAGGAAATTACATTTGGCTTCTTTTATGGTGTCATATGGAATAGTTTGTGTTTCGATACTATGAGTGTGACGCTGCACAACACTTGTCAATCTTCATCATTTGTGTCCTCCAATCTTTCCTCTGAAACATGTTTACAGACAGTAAATGTAACACTGTGAATGTGACTGCACATCATGTACAGCACATATAGTATTAGTGTAGAATCACAGCTGGAGATCATCGTCACAATGATTCATGATGTTCATGCTCCTAAAAGGTGAATTCACATGCAAACACAAAGTTCAGTTTTGTCTCCATTTCATCTGTGAATCTGACTGTTGGACTGTTTTTACACTTTGTCTTTATTCAGCACTAAAATACTGACGACACAGACGTTAGCTACAGCTGGCTGACAATGTTCACACTGACTGTGTGTGTGTAACAGTTCATACTGAAGTCAGGTGCATAAAACTCTGTGTGGATTCACAATGAAAATTGTGTGAACACATAAAGGCAGATATCATACACATTCTTCATGTCAGATTTATAAAGCTGTATGTAGAGCTGATTCTGCATGTGCATGAACCTCATTTCCACCTCCACAGTTCACCATAAATGGATGTAGAAACACCCTTAAACATTTTTTTTGCACAGCAATACTTGCTCCTCCACTTCTCATTAGACTCATCAATAAGAAATACGACAAAGAAGTGCAGTTACACCGACTGTGTTGCATCAGTGAGGTTTTCCAACAGTGCCAGAGCAGCCTGCATTACACACAGCTGTGGATATTTGTAGTGTCTGTATCACTAATTCATCACACTTCTGCAAAACATCATCACGATATAAACTCAATCATCATAATTAATAAACGTCAGACAGACGATCAATGATTGATTCATAGAGCTCATGTTGAAACTGACTTTACAAAAAGCTCCAGAGGGTAAAATTAAACGATCACTGACAGGGAGATGAATGGAAATAAAAATGATGATGAGTTCATCGCTCATAAATAATTAAAGATTAAATGTATAAATGTGCCTTTGATTGACATTTTACTGAATGCTGTGTAAGCTGCAAAAAGAGCCTGATAACATAATCAATGAATTTGTTAAACAGCCTTAAAACAATCTTATCAATCTCTCAACTTAAAGTTAATCTCTTTGTCATTTCACATATTTCACAGCTGTCTCAGCTAAAAGTGTCCGTACGTCTGGTCTGAAGAATGTATGAGGTGACACAATCTCACTCCACATTCTTCCTTTATAAATACCAGTTTGTGTGTGGGAAAAGAAGCACATAGTTTACACATCTGACCCCAGTTCTTTCTGTTATTTCCCTCCAGACTCTCTCATTATCCTCGTCTCATATCTTCATCAGAATTTCCTTTGTGTTCAGTTTGAACACGTGTTAATACATGAACAATTAAAATTATTTGAATATAAAAACATGAGGAAGAATCTTACCACCGATATACACATGAATCTTGGCCTCAGTCTGATGGTTGATTTCCTTCTGTGTGACCACACAGTGATAGTAGTCGGTCTTGGTCACAGTAGTTTGAAGGATGATGTCATAGCTGCCTCCTCTGTCTGTGACCTGTGGTTCTTCAGCAGGAAGTTTGTTTCCAGAACTGTCCTTCCACTCTGCTTTAGGTTTTGGAGAAGCACCTCGAACAACACACTGCAGCTGTGACCAGTCTTTTGTTTCCTCAAGTATAGTGACATACGGCTCTGGAGCTGCACCTGTGAACATAATAGAAACAACAGAATATGAAAAGGACAATTACAGCAGATTGAGATGAAAGAAAAACACATGAGATGGAAGGAAACAGAAAAGCACTGACACACTTGTCATTATCATTTGACAAAGTCTCATATTTCAAACACATTAAACATCTACCAAAAGTTTGGAAACTATTTACAACCATAAACACTGTTTCTGGCTCACATCATGACAGAAGTTTTGACGCCACATTTGTTGTGCTAAATAATTAAAGTTGAAATGAAATCACATGAAATTTGTGATCTGAGATGTAGAAAAATATTTTCTGACACTAATATAATATTAAAATGTGTCTCAGTTTGATTTGATTTCACTTTATTATCAGAAAAAAAAAATCTGAAATCTGTCTTGCATGTGTCTCACAAAAATGCAAAATAACAAAACCTCACCACAAACTCTACAAACACATCAGACGTTACAAAAAGCAGATGCAGTGCAACATATGAATCGTTCCTTATTACATTCAGTGTTTGACTCAGGCACACTGAGGCTACTTAGAAGTCCTACTGTGATTTAATAAGTTGACAGACTGAGGAACAAATGAGTTCATCAACCTGTTCAGTCGAGCCTGTGGGACTCTAAATCTCCTGTGTGATGGCAAAATGTAACTCTTCAAATAACGTGTGAGAGGGGTCGGACGTGATATTATGAGCCAGAGACAAAATTCTTTGAATTAAACGCAGCTTGAAAACTTGACTCAAGTGTTTGACCCACAATCTTTGAGCAGATACGCAGCAGTCTAGCTTTAAGATGAACAGAGAGACGACCAGGGGCCCAGCTTTCTCTGGGGCCCTGTGACTCAGTAATGTTCAACTCACAGCCGTTAATTCAGCAGATATTTCCATATGTTATACATAATGTGTCACTTGTTGAGCCAAGCAAACCTATAAGTCTAATAAAACACACAGTGAAGCCTCTTTGTCACACAAACTTGTTGTGAAGAACAAAGAAAGAAAACAGGTTGAAGTCAAGTTAAAATGTTTCAGCACCAAGGACAGCGCCGTGATGATGTCACAGCCACATCTGTGGTGTTACTGCAACGCCACATAGAGCCACAAGGTGATGTCTTTTCTCTGTTGTGTTGTGACTGTACCATTCACTGACTCCACACTGCATCACACTCTGTATTATAGATTATATCATCAATAACAGCATCTGTTTGTTTGAACCAAATCACCTCAGTCTGCTAAAGAAGTAAATCCATTCTTGTAGCTCACTACAAATATCATCTATATGTGAACTCCAGGATAAAGCAGCGTCCACATAGATGCCCAAATATTTACAGGAGCAAACGTGTTCAGTCTGTGTGTTATGGACAGTAACTGGTGGAGGATACCAGTTCACTGGAAGACCAGAAATTACTTCTTGTGTCTTCTTTGGATTAATAATAAAATATAAAACAGGAGATTTAAAAGCATCTGCACCTGTTGTGTTATCAGAGCTTAGACTGTGTCAGTGATACAGACACTCAGTGGTCACTTTATTAGGTACACCTGTTAAATCACAAGTCTCCACCCAACCTGCATCACTGCATAGACCACTGGTTCACAACCTGGGGTGATCAAAGCCTCACAGGGGCCTTCTTGATTTTAAGGGGTGTAAAAAACATTACTTTTACAAATATACAGGCCTGTATCTCAGCTTTTCAGTTACTGTTGTGAAGAAAACTAAATTAAATTGTTATTTCTATCATTCAGATTATTGTTCAAGATACAAACTAAAAAATAAAACTCTCCCAGGATCAGGGCACAGTGAACACCTGAACTAAAGCTTTATTCATAGAGTCTTCACTCTCTGATAAAAAGCCACGCTCAGCAGTTAAAACAACCAAATAAAACAACGGGCAAGCGTCAGAGAGAAGAAAACACTGATCTGTCAACAAAGAAGTCTGTTAAAAAATACATCACACAGACAGAGAATTGTGTTCAAAGTTCCTAAAAACATCAGTAAAACTCATCGCTGACACAGAATTCACAGGAAATATTCTGCTCAGAATTCATCCAAATCACTGGTTTTACACAAACTTCCTGCAGTTATTGTGTTCACTGTTTGGGTTCTGTACTGTTATTGTTATGTGATGAATATAATATGAAATATCCATAAAACAGGTCACTTAGTCAGGGGTCGTCAGTTTACTCAGGGATAGAAAAGTGGTTCCCTGAAGGAAAAAGGTTGGGAACCACTGACATAGACTGTCACTCCTGACTAAACCACTCCCCCCAAGATTATATAACTCCGCCCTTCAGACCTGTGACTCTCTTTTCCCTCCAAACCACTGGTTCCTAACTGGTTCAGCCACTGGCTCCAGATTTCTCTGTAGTCATCAGTTCAAGGTCCTCACAGTTTAATATATTCAGAGTCATACTTGTGTTTGGACGTGATGTCAAGCTAGTTTTCTGTCTCTGTCAAGTAGCTGTCTGTTGTTCACTCACTCTACAGCAGGAAACAGAACTTCAAAATAAAAGCTCTGTGCTGGAAATTCACTGTGCTTCAAAATAAAGTGTGTTTTTCACAAAATTTGACACATTCACAAGTCACTTGTGGTCCATTCAGAATGGACCTGCGACCCACTTTTGGACCAGGACCCACCAGTTGGGAACCACTGCTCCAAACCATGCCAGGCAGGACAAAGAGAGGACTGATGTGTAGGGCTGTACCCGACTCAGAGTGATGTCAGTCGGATCAGATCTGGCTGTTTTTCTTCCAAATATAAAGGTGTAAAGTTTGAACGGAGCTCAGCGGGACGTTCAGTGTGACAGCAGCATTCATGTAATATAGTAAACAATCTAACAACAGATCTGAAATGCTCAACATTTTACACCGACACCAGATATCAAACAAATGCCAGAGACTGTGTCGTATTAAATATCTGTGAGCTGTAAATTCACCACTTCTAAGCACAAGACAGAAGATGATGTCATCTCAGAGTCTAAAGGCCTTTGTTCACTGAGTCTGAAACTTTCCTCCATCACTGAAACTTTCGTAACAGGTTTGATTTCCTGTGTTTTTCTCATCCGTCAGAGTCTTTAGAGACGTTTGACCAAGAATCAGTGAAGAAAATGTGGCGGCGGGACACAGCCGCGATGAGACAGAGGAACACACAGAATCATCTCATAACTCAGACAGCTACTTTCAACAGGTCAGATAGTGATATTCAGGAGGATGATGATGAAGAGGAGGAGGATGAGGGCCGCACACAGAATGTGGAGGACAGCTCCGCCCCTTCATGCAGCTGCGGTGCCAAATGACAGACAGGGAGGAAGTGATGTCAGTCAGGTAGGTAACTCCAGTGGAGAGAGGCAAAGGAGGAAATGTGTCTTTGAACACAACAATAAAACTCATCAGACTCAGTGTGCAAAGGCCTTTATGGTGGAAAGTGTCTCCTCCTCTGTGACGCTGCATCGTGTCCACAGCTGTCTGTACCAAAGAGTAGAGTCAAAGTCAAGAGCGCTCACTCTGCAGCAAAATCCAGGGACCAAAACATCCCCAGAAGTTCACTGCACAGCACAGTGACTAGAAAACACAACAAGTGCTGGACTTGAAGCAGTCTCAGTCGACTGAGGTGTTTCTGACTGATGATTCAAATCTCCATCTTTCAGGGGGCGGCCCTACTGATGGGAGTGTTATATGGACGCTTTCACCTTTATGTTTCACTCTGTTGATCCTGCATGTGTTATTATTATCTGACAGTTAACAGACTGTTCTGTGTTTATTGTGCTCAGATTCCTGAGTTCAAGTGTTTGTGAAGAAGAAAAAAGAGGATGCATTAATGATGTAAGCTGAATGATGACCTAATTAACTGTAATTATTATTTTGTTTTAATACTATGCAGGTCTGTAATATTTTCTTTAAATATTCCTTTCTATAGAAAACATCATCTGACAGCCACCTCTGAACTGTTCACTCCCCACGCCTACAGTAAAGTGTTGAACCAGCTCCCTGGATCCTGTGTTTAAATGTTCACCCCAACATCAGATGTTCTGTGAGCCAACACCAGCACAACTATACAGCTGTTTCAACACCTGCACAATCTAATGCAATCCAACACAACTGTTCTACCATTAAGTTGACTCTGATGATGCCTGGAAAGGTTTTTACACTGTCACAGAGACGGAGCACATTTAAGTCCCGACCCACCGGAGGGGAAAACTATTCATCTCTCTCCATTGACTCTGTATTGTGTGAAGGTTCCTCCTTGTCATTTACGTCTGCTAACAAACAACAGAAAAATGCCTTAAAGCTGCTGTGTGGTCACACGCACTACCAACATGGTGAAGAATCCATAACTATGTTTTTACAAGCTGCTGAACCAAAAACTGAGGTTTAAGCAATAAGATGTGACATCAGCAGGAAGATGTGAGAAACCTGTGAGATCCTGACACTCAGTGTGACGACATGCAGCAAACATTTTGTTCATGTGAGCAGACAAACTGTATCAGTGGCTCCTGATCTGTTTCCTTTAGGGACCCCTTTTCTGTCAGTGAGTCAAAAGTTGAGGTGATGTGATAACGAAGCAAAACTCTATCTGCTAAAGAAGATGATGTGTTATGATGAAAAGCTCCACAACAGCCTCTAAACCAGAGGTGTCACAGTCATGTTAGTACACGGGCCACACACAGTCTGATCTGATCACAGGTGGGCTGCACCAGTAAAACCACTGCTTCATATCCTATAAATAACAAACACCTCCAAACTTTTCCCCTTTTGTTTGTTCAAAGAAAAACATTTTAAAAACACTAATCCATTTACAAACAGATGACAAACAGCCTGTGATGTCTCCACAAAACTAAATGGAACAACAGTATTTCTCAGTGTTTCCACAGACGACGACTCACTGTCACTTCATGTGCATTTTTCTACACATTTCCACTCCTGTGTCATAATCCTGACGTCACCACACCAAACTGAAGTGAAAGTAAAGACCTGTATTCTGGTCGAGGGTGAAAAAGCCTCCTCAGCAGCATTTTACATGAAGAAAGCTGCTCAGTGTTTAACTTGCTCCTGAAACCTGGCACCTCTCAGCCTTCACAGGTGCATCAGTATTAGGTGTGTGAGGTCATCCAGTGGGCCGGATTGGACCCTTTGGTGGGCCGGTTCTGGACCCCGGGCCGTATGTTTGACACCCCTGCTCTAAACACACCTTCAGGTGAGGTTGTTTTGGAAACTGATATTTCTATGGATGAACTAACTCACAGGCTGACGTGGGCGAGACGTCCTTAAACCTACATTAACTGATTGTTTTGGCCACTTGGGGGCAGCAGAGACAAGCTGAGAACACAACATTGAAACATCATCATCTTTTAAGTTGGTCGACTTGTTAGTAAACAGTTGTTTATTTACACATCCAACAGTTACGGAGCAACGTTATCATTCATTAGGAGTCATGTTTTTATCCACCTGATGAATGTGAGGAAATATTTACTCTTCTTTTAGCTCTGTTTCTGACTGATGATGATGATGATGGAAATATGTGTCTCTTCAGCTGCTCAATGCTCCACCATGTTCACCAGCTAGTCGCCAACGTTTCCCGTTGACTGTGTTGTGCTGGGCAGGTCCTGTAGTGTACAGTGGGTTTATCAGAGCGTTACTGATGAAAGCAGCTGCCGACTGCTGGAAACAACACTGACAGGAGCCCTGAGAGTGAACCAAAACAGTGAGCTCAGAGACACTCTGACGCTCTGGAGAGCTGAGGTCAACTGCAGAGTCAGGTGATGATCCTCTGTGGGGTCGTCACTAGGAGCCACTACTGTCACAAACAAACAGCCTTGTGATCCATCCTTTATGTTACTGCAATGTTCAATTATAATAATAATGTGAATTTTCCTCATAATCTTTGTCAGATGGCTGATGTCACAGTCTTGTGATCGAAGACAGCCTGGGATAAAATTCTTACAGTGTCAGAAATTTAGGATGACCAGCTCACTGTGTGACTGCTGTTACCACCTACATCTAGTTGAAATTAATGTTCTGTGTTGGAAAAAAAAAGAAAGTGAAAAATACAAAAAAAACATATATTCTGTGTTGGTACAAAATAAATACACCACAGTGTCTCCATGGTGAAGGCATATATAACCTAATAATGATAGCGATGCAAATAACGTAATTGTGATGCAGGCTGCAAAATCTGATCCAGAGGGGGAGGGAATATCACGTACTTGGCGGAGGTCTGCACTCTCTGAGTGCTTTTCTAGTTCTAATTTGCAACACTCTGAGCTGACTCGCTTTGTGTTCAGTCTGTACACACATTAAAATTCTGAAAATTAAAATATCACCTACCATTCATAAGCACAAAAGTCTCAGTATAAATCTGATGGCTGATTGTCTCCTGTGTGGCCACACAGCGATAGTGGTCAGTCTTGGTCACAGTTGTGTTGAGAATGATGTAGAAACGTCCATCTCTTTCTGACACCTGTGATTTCCGAGCAGGAAGGATGTTTCCAGCACTGTCCCTCCACTCTACTTCAGGTTGTGGATTACCATGAACTTCACACTGCAGCAGCCTCCAGTCCTTTGTTTCATCAAGTGACCTAATGACTGGTTTCGGAGCTGCACCTGTGGACATAATGAAATATAAATAAAGGATAATTGCAGCAATGAAACTGTAATATCAGAATGTTATTTTCATCCTTTTTGTGGCTGTAAATGTGGTTTACACAGAGGAACAGAGATAAATAAAAAACTACATCAGGATATGTCAAACATTTAAACTTTTATACTCAGTGATTTAAAGTGTTTTATGAATAATATCAGACCTGTGGCACCAAACATCACATACAGGGGACAGGTAGATAGTGACGTCAACAAAATCAGGGCTCACCTGGAATATTGTTATCTGATCTGTCTTTTAAGACACCATCTGAAAGGCAAAACAAAACACATGTTAAGACGCAGCTGAAGCTTTTACAATCAGAGAGACAGAAGAGATGATTTCATCGACTATAAACTGCTGAAATTTCATTAAATTACAGGAAATATTTAATAACATTTTCTCACCAACAACAAGCTTAATGTGGAACGTTTGACGTGGCTGAAGAAGTGGAAAAACACAGGTGTAGTCTCCACTGTCGGCCATCTTTGTATTTCTGATGATGATGGAGGCGTTGCCGTGTGTCAGCTCTTCTTGAAAATGAGAGACTCGACCTTTGAACTCCTCACTCTGACCTGCTCGCCCGTTGTTGTAATGGATGCCTGCATCATAAAAGAACACCTCCTTCTTTTTTCCATCTTTCTGAGCAGCTTTCTTCCAGTCAAACAGTTTTGCCTCAATGTTCTCCTTGGTGCTGAGGGAACAGGGTAAAATAACATCTCTGTCTTGTTCCACTGTGACGACTGCTGGACCTGGAAGATACAAACATGTATTAATCAGTGTGTTTACATGCAGAGTGACGTGCACAGATCATTTGTGGGGCAGATGCTCAAGTGTAAGAAGAGCACCCCTTCCTACTAATAATCTTTGTGAGCTCCTAAAGCTGCCCTGCAGGGAGGTTTCTGTGTGTCTGCAGGAACCAGAAGGCTCTTGAGCCTCAGTACATACAGTACATTAGTGCACAGTAATGATCAGGGAAATGTCTGACTAACTTACACATGAGGTGTCTCAGGATGTGTGCTATAAACACCCAGCAGCTGCTACACATAAACATTAACTGTATACATTTATCATTTATTAGTAACAGGCAACGACACACTGTGCTGCTTTAGTGTTCTCTAGAATAAATAACCATTTAAAAGCAACAAATCTTTACACTGTTCTCTGAATAAATAAAATAATAAACCAACCAATCTACCCTCCACCTGCCTCTATTGATGACAGCTCCCAAATTATAGATCCGATCTGTCTTCACTTGTGCAGTGAAACAAGCTGCTGAAGACATGAACTGAATGTTTCTATTCAGAAGGTGATTTGGTGATCATGTCTCTGAACCAGGACAATTAACCTCTTTAAATGATTTGACTGGAAAAAGCTTTGCTGGGAAACAGAGGCGCATTTCTCTCTGCAGGATGGACGACGCCCCGCTAAATACTGCGCAGCTCTATGATCCGACTGTCATTAATCAGAAGGAGGCTGCAATTCACCCACATCACCAAATATTCATGTGTCATCATTATTAGGATATAAATATATATATGTCACATCTTCCTGTTCCTGATGTTGATGTTCAAATGGAGCTAAATGCGGATGTTGCAGGTGTTATCGTTCTCCACCCACCGCTGATAAACTTGACACTATTCTGTTTCCACACTCCACATGTTCACACACTTTTCATCCACTCACATAGGAAACACTTGAGTCTAAACATTCATGTTCTCACCGTTTCCATCAGCTGACGTCATTCCACACCGAGTCACGACACAGAGACACACGACAGGAAGAAGCTTCATAGTTGTTGAAGTCACCTGAACATTAAACATCACTTTAACATCACTGTAACGGCACTAACGGACATTTAACGGCTTCTGGCTGCGACACACACAAACCGACACACTTTGATTTCTCAGCTTCAGAGACAACTGCAGCACTTCCGCTCTCACTCCTTCACAATAAGAGCGTCAGTTACAATATGATGACTTGTGAAATCAGGACCTAAACTGTTCAAACTGTCATAATATATGGAAAAAGATTCAGATAATTTACTGTAATAAAAGTGCTAATACAACACAGTGGAAATACTCCACTAAAAGCCAACAGGCTGGCAGCTGACATTAAGTGGGTGCGTGTTATATCATTAGAGCCATTAAGGCTGTTGTTTTTTCATTTATATTAATACACTTTGGGGGAATTTTGTATTAAAAAAAAGTTTTAAAGGATAATTTTATATGTTCTTGTAGAAAAATAATGAATTGCATTTTCTCAACTTTGATAATCAGGCATTGAATGTCTGTATCCTGGAGGATATGTTGCTCAGATAAAGGTATACAAACAGCAATAATCAGTCACAGATAAACTTATGTTTTGAGCCCTATTCTCCACAGACAATCAATAATCAATAATATAAAGGTGTGAAACGATGATTAGCATTTATTTCTTATTCTTATTGTGTTGCCACCTGATGGTTCAGATTCAGAGGAGGCAACTACTGAGGAAGATGACGGTTCGTAAGAGCAACAATTAAATTTGAATGGTAGCTCTTATGAGGACACAGAGGAGGGAACAAACCAGAGTGAATGTTAACAACTTGTTGTTTATTCAAAGACTAGATTTGTTTCAACGTTCAAAACATTCTGTACATAAATAACTTTTGTTCAGTTATTTTTACATTTTGAAAACTTTTTGTGCAAAACATGACAGAAAGAAGCTAATCAACTGGTTATAAAGTGTTTTAAAGTTGGCACATGACGTATTAAATGAGAAGGGGGTGTTAAATTTACACCCTCAGTGGGCGATGTATCTCAGAGATACAATTTGTAATTTGGAAAATACAGGTCATGTTTTCAAAAAAATCATGAAACCATTTGAGGGTTAAGTAAAAGTGTATTATCAGCAAAATGTACTTAAAGGGATGGTTCAGATTTTTTGAAGTGAACTTGTGTGGGGTACCTGTCTATAGTCAGAGTGTTACCTACAGTAGATGTCAGACAGCACGCCTCCAGTTTGGAGAAACAGGCTGGAGTCTGACATGGAGGCTAAGAAATGTACTGCTGTGGACAAGATCAGCAATAAAATGTATTTAGCCACCTGAAAAAAAGTCCCACTTTAAAAATGTTAATGTAAAAGTTTGAGCACAGAAACATCCAAAACAGTCACAACACACAGTTTGACATTTTTCATGTTTTATTCAAACGTTTGAACAGAAATGATGAAGCTCTGCCTGAAATTACATGATACCTGCAAGAGCATCATCTGAGAACAACAGAAATGTACATGAGCTTCTAATATGACAGTCAACAACAGTAAACACTCAGTGTCCAGTTTATTAGGTACAGCCAGCTGAAACTAATGCAGTCTGATACAACAGTCCTGTAATAAATCCTCCTTCATGAAGGTTATAATGTTCAGTTTGTGTTGACACTGTTTCAGTGAGGTGTTTCTGTTATTCAGCCTGCACTCACTGACAGAAATGGGGTGGACAAAATAATAGAAACACCTGTCAGTGTCATGTGATACAATTCAACAGCAGCACAGCCTCCAAAATGATCCTAAAGTTGAATCAACACCTCTCGAAATCAGTGTCAACACAAACTGAACATTATAACCTTCATGATGGAGGATTTACTGCAGGAAACAGTCCTGCAGTAAATCCTCCTTCCTCCTGTCAGACTGCATTAGTTTGGCTGTACCTAATAAAGTGGACACTGAGTGTATAGTTCAGTGTGTAACTGTAGCTGACAGACTCTGGCTTAGCACCTTAACAAATAAAAAGAAGCAGTACATGTTTGTCCCAATGATCAATATCAAAATAAACAATAAGTCCCATTATATTTCACTTTAGCTCCAAAATATTCACATTTCAGTCTCGCTCCTTTTTAATTCTGCTGTGTTTTACTTTATTTTATTTCCATCACTTGTTCTATTCTCCTGCTTTACTGTCTCATTATTTATCACTTGTTCATCAGTTTCTATGGAGCTGCATCTTATTCATCAGGTGTTACAGTATAATGTCCTCAACAATACTTTGACTTGACACTGTGCTGCCTGGAATTAAATCAGTCTAATAAAATGAGAGAAAACAATTAGAATATAAAATAAAATAATAAAATCAACATAGAACAGAGAGCAAGAAGTCGCCTTTAAAACTGCACAAGAGCTGAACTCAGTCACTATATACACATTATACATCAGAATTCAACACAAACTGTTAATTTCGCACATTTAACACGTCATCAAAGCGTCACACCCATTCTGTCCATAGTCCTGTCCTGCCGGCTGTCCCTTCTAAACAGACCTCACATTTGGCACAGTTCCTCCCTCTGTCCCCCCATTCTGTGATTGTGCCTTTTATGAGGAGGAGTAACGGGGCGACACTCCCTCCTTCAACAGTCAGTGTAAAAGAGGCTCATGTTACTGACCTTTGTCTCGTTCTCATCACTGAACCTACACGTGGTCCAACTTTTATTTTGTAAGGCCAACAGTAATGCATATTAAAGTGCATGGTTCAGATTAAATAAACTTATAAATGAAACAAAAATAAAAACTCCTGTGACTAAACCAACCTCACCACCAGACACAACATTCACATTTATATTAAACATTTCTAACAGATTATATTCAGTGATAATTCCAATAAAATGTGTCCTGGGGAAACTGCAGTGTGATAACTGTATAGATGAGGTCAGATGTTTGGGAAAAGATCAAACACATTTTGGTTCATGGACTGTGAGTGTTAAGCTTTTTGCCCTGAGTGTATTTTACAGGCAGGTACGCTCCAAACAAACTCATTCATACGACGTGTTGTCCAACAACCTCTGAGGGCAGAAGAGTCGTTGTGTTGTTCAGAACGTCCACACTCACAGACCCAGTGAAAAGTCAAGTTTCCAAATGAGGCTCAAAGTTTAACAGGATTTACAGAAAACCAGCAAATTAAATACAAAGTCCTGTGTGTTTCCATGCACTAATGTTCTGTGAATATTTGGAGTCATCACTCAAGATAAACAGCAGATGGAGCTGATTCTCCATTAAAACCATTCACAGAAGAAGACGACACAAGATGAGGGAAATAAAAAGAGCTTCAGTCAAACCTCAAACGATGGAAAGATGTTCAGATCACAGGTGAAGTTTGTGGAGGCTGTAGCTGCTCTGACTGACTGACTGAGTCATTGAGGGGTTTTCTCTTCTCGCTGTCTGCAGGAAGGAAAACAACAACAGGTATATTAAAGAGAATCCAGACTGACTTGATCCTACCCTGAGTGTAAATACCAACAGAATGATTCATGTCTGAGAAGATAAAACAACTGTCAAGACTCTAAACATGAGAAACATATAAAGAATCTGTTGTGTTGTCTGCTCATCATCAACATGTGGATACAGTAAGTTATTTTAACTTACCTTTATGACAATTTGGTGTGAAGCAACCCTTGTATACAAGCACAGCCAGGACAACACCACCAGCCAAAAGAGTGCAGAGAACTGCAACAACAACTGCAACAACAATGCCAACCCATCCAGTGGTGGAATCTGAAACAGAAACAAAAACATTAACATTAACCGTCAGAGTGTAACTGTACATCATCTCCATCAGACTGGACATCACAGTCTCCACAAAGAGAACAGCTGAAGGTGTGGATGCTCCTGAAATGTAAACTCTAAACCTGTTAGCAGATAAAAACAGCAGTGGGATGAATGTCAGCAGGAACAGTGATGTCAGCATTGATCTTATGGACAGTTTCCTCCTGCTTGGCTGCACAGCTCACAGGTTGCTTCTGGTTTTGGTCTCAGTAGTGAGGAGGGTGATGTTGGAGCATCGTCCTCTTTCTGAGACGTGTTGCTCATCAGGAGGAAGAATGTTTGAATCACTGTCCTGCCTCCTCCACTTCAGCCTGTTTACATCTGACTGCTGCTACACGGCTTCTCTACACCCTGAGCTCAGGCTCACAGGTACAAGTCAGTCATGGACTCTGGATTAACTCTTTGTTTTATGATACTTGTTGTTAGAGCTAATAAAGCTTTGTTCAAAGAAAATAGGACACATCCAGCTGAACATGCAGCTGAGCTACGTTTATGTTTCACTGAGCAGGAAAAGTACAATTTACCTGAGTGTTTCCATTTTATCACACTTTATATAGTAACTAGTTACTTTGAGTGAGAGTTAAACTGTGTGCTGATGTTTGTTGATTCATGTTTTCATCATCACAGTTTGACAAGTGGAGCTTGAACACTAGAACTGATTTGACACCAGTGTCGTGTCAGATCATTCTCTATTAGCTCTTCTACTCACTCTGAGCAGCTCACATATTGTGTTTTCTGTAGAGAACAATCAGCTCCTCCACAGTTACATGGACTAGTTAGTATGTGCTCATATTTCTAACAACAACAATCAGAAAGCTTTTCATTCCCAAAGTATTATGGGAATTAGAGCAGACAACAGTACAGGCCTTGTTTTCTACTGTAGAGAAAAGGAGGTGAGAATCAGAGCTGACCTTCAGTCTGTGCATGACACTGAAGAAGGGAAGGAAATTACATTTGGCTTCTTTTATGGTGTCATATGGAATAGTTTGTGTTTTGATACTATGAGTATGACGCTGCACAACACTTGTCAATCTTCATCATTTGTGTCCTCAAATCTTTCCTCTGAAACATGTTTACAGACAGTAAATGTAACACTGTGAATGTGACTGCACATCATGTACAGCACATATAGTATTAGTGTAGAATCACAGCTGGAGATCATCGTCACAATGATTCATGATGTTCATGCTCCTAAAAGGTGAATTCACACTCAACACAAAGCTCAGTTTTGTCTCCATTTCATCTGTGAATCTGACTGTTGGACTGTTTTTACACTTTGTCTTTATTCAGCACTAAAACACTGACGACACAGACGTTAGCTACAGCTGGCTGACAATGTTCACACTGACTGTGTGTGTGTAACAGTTCATACTGAAGTAGAAATCTACAGACTCCAGTTTTTTTTGTGATTTCCCTCCAGACTCTCTGATTCTTCCTCTGATCTCTGTAGATTAATGAAGTTAAGTCTCACAGTGTCAGTGAAGTTTTCACTCAGTTTCTCACACATATTTACTGATGTATTTTCAATAATTCTCCATAGAATTTCACCCCATTTCCATGACTTTATCTAAGTAAATTAAAATGGCCTGCCTGGACACCTCCCCGGAAACCAGCAACTTAAAGTAGGGCACAATTCCAGATATAGGGAGGTACACACATGTGGCCATCACTCTGCTCTGTGCAGAGCCTTCATCCTATGTGTCGAGGGTCTGCCTCTCTCTTGAGCCATGTATTATATTTGTTGTTTGGAAGCCATAAATAATTTAACACGCACTTCCCCAACATTTGTGGTTAAACAAACTGCTTTTGTTTGCTAACTTCACTCACAGGTCAGACATTCCCACCACCAGCTAGCTGCTTATACCGATCTGTATCACATGATACCAGTGAAGTTTCAATGGTCACGCAGCACAGCAGCAGACTTTAAATTAGTCATAAGTGTTGGACATTATTCAGGATTTTTATCACCATATTTTAAACAATAGCTGAGACAATCAAAACTTTTTCAATACGATCTGTTCATTCCAAACCACTTTCAGTCTGGAAAACAGTTTTATAATTTCATGACCCTGTGCAGATGTCTTCATCACAGTCTCATTTGTGTTCAGTCAGAACACACATTAACACAACAGCAATATACTGAATATAAAAATCTCACCATTGACAGACACATAAATCTTGGCCTCAGTCTGATGGTTGATTTCCTCCTGTGTGACCACACAGCTATAGTCGTCAGTCTTGGTCACAGTAGTTTGGAGGATGATGTCATAGCTGCCTCCTCTGTCTGTGACCTGTGGTTCTTCAGCAGGAAGTTTGTTTCCAGAACTGTCCTTCCACTCTACTTTAGGTTTTGGAGAAGCACCTTGGACTTCACACTTTAACATCGACCCATCCTTTGTTTTAACTATTGTGACAAACGGCTTTAAAGCTGCACCTGTGAACATAATAAAAACAACAGAATATAAAAAAACCAATTACAGCAGTTTAAGATGAAAGTAAAACATGAAATGGAAGAGTCAGTCACACATATCATTATTAGGCGAGGTCTCATATTTCAAACACATTTAACTTGTACCACAAGTCTGGAAACTATTTATAATCCCAATATTATTTGTGACTCACATCATGACAGAAGTTTTTTTCACCACATTTGTTGTGCTAAATAAATAAAGTTGACATGAAATCACATGAAATTTGTTGTCTGAGATGTAGAAAATATTTTCTGACACTAAATTAATGTAAAAATGTGTCTCAGTTTGATTTGACTTTATTTATTATCAGAAAAAATAATCTGAAATCTGTCTTGCATGTGTCTCACAAAAATACAAAACAACAAAACCTCACCACAAACTCTACAAACACATCAGACGTTACAAAAAGCAGATGCAGTGCAACATATGAATCGTTCCTTATTACATTCAGTGTTTGACTCAGGCACACTGAGGCTACTTAGAAGTCCTACTGTGATTTAATAAGTTGACAGACTGAGGAACAAATGAGTTCATCAACCTGTTCAGTCGAGCCTGTGGGACTCTAAATCTCCTGTGTGATGGCAAAATGTAACTCTTCAAATAACGTGTGAGAGGGGTCGGACGTGATATTATGAGCCAGAGACAAAATTCTTTGAGTAAACGCAGCTTGAAAACTTGACTCAAGTGTTTGACCCACAATCTTTGAGCAGATACGCAGCAGTCTAGCTTTAAGATGAACAGAGAGACGACCAGGGGCCCAGCTTTCTCTGGGGCCCTGTGACTCAGTAATGTTAAAACTCACAGCCGTTAATTCAGCAGATATTTCCATATGTTATACATAATGTGTCACTTGTTGAGCCAAGCAAACCTATAAGTCTAATAAAACACACAGTGAAGCCTCTTTGTCACACAAACTTGTTGTGAAGAACAAAGAAAGAAAACAGGTTGAAGTCAAGTTCAAATGTTTCAGCACCAAGGACAGCGCCGTGATGATGTCACAGCCACATCTGTGGTGTTACTGCAACGCCACATAGAGCCACAAGGTGGTGTCTTCTCTCTGTTGTGTTGTGACTGTACCATTCACTGACTCCACACTGCATCACACTCTGTATTATAGATTATATCATCAATAACAGCATCTGTTTGTTTGATCCAAATCACCTCAGTCTGCTAAAGAAGTAAATCCATTCTTGTAGCTCACTACAAATATCATCTATATGTGAACTCCAGGATAAAGCAGCGTCCACATAGATGCCCAAATATTTACAGGAGCAAACGTGTTCAGTCTGTGTGTTATGGACAGTAACTGGTGGAGGATACCAGTTCACTGGAAGACCAGAAATTACTTCTTGTGTCTTCTTTGGATTAATAATAAAATATAAAACAGGAGATTTAAAAGCATCTGCACCTGTTGTGTTATCAGAGCTTAGACTGTGTCAGTGACACAGACACTCAGTGGTCACTTTATTAGGTACACCTGTTAAATCACAAGTCTCCACCCAAACTGCATCACTGCATAGACCACTGGTTCACAACCTGGGGTGATCAAAGCCTCACAGGGGCCTTCTTGATTTTAAGGGGTGTAAAAAACATTACTTTTACAAATATACAGGCCTATATCTCAGCTTTTCAGTTACTGTTGTGAAGAAAACTAAATTAAATTCTTATTTCTATCATTCAGATTATTGTTCAAGATACAAACTAAAAAATAAAACTCTCCCAGGATCAGGGCACAGTGAACACCTGAACTAAAGCATTATTCATAGAGTCTTCACTCTCTGATAAAAAGCCACGCTCAGCAGTTAAAACAACCAAAGAGTTAATAAAACAACGGCCAAGCGTCAGAGAGAAGAAAACACTGATCTGTCAACAAAGAAGTCTGTTAAAAAATACATCACACAGACAGAGAATTGTGTTCAAAGTTCCTAAAAACATCAGTAAAACTCATCGCTGACACAGAATTCACAGGAAATATTCTGCTCAGAATTCATCCAAATCACTGGTTTTACACAAACTTCCTGCAGTTATTGTGTTCACTGTTTGGGTTCTGTACTGTTATTGTTATGTGATGAATATAACATGAAATATCCATAAAACAGGTCACTTAGTCAGGGGTCGTCAGTTTACTCAGGGATAGAAAAGTGGTTCCCTGAAGGAAAAAGGTTGGGAACCACTGATATAGACTGTCACTCCTGACTAAACCACTCCCCCCAAGATTATATAACTCCGCCCTTCAGACCTGTGACTCTCTTTTCCCTCCAAACCACTGGTTCCCAACTGGTTCAGCCACTGGCTCCAGATTTCTCTGTAGTCATCAGTTCAAGGTCCACACAGTTTAATATATTCAGTGTCAAACTTGTGTTTGGACGTGATGTCAAGCTAGTTTTCTGTCTCTGTCAAGTAGCTGTCTGTTGTTCACTCACTCTACAGCAGGAAACAGCACTTCAAAATAAAAGCTCTGTGCTGGAAATTCACTGTACTTCAAAATAAAGAGTGTTTTTCACATAATTGGACACATTCACATGTCACTTGTGGTCCATTCAGAATGGACCTGCGACCCACTTTTGGACCAGGACCCATCAGTTGGGAACCACTGCTCCAAACCATGCCAGGCAGGACAAAGAGAGGACTGATGTGTAGGGCTGTACCCGACTCAGAGTGATGTCAGTCGGATCAGATCTGGCTGCTTTTCTTCCAAATATAAAGGTGTAAATTTTGAACGGGGCTCAGCGGGACGTTCAGTGTGACAGCAGCATTCATGTAATATAGTGAACAAACTAACGACAGAGCTGAAATGCAACAACATTTTACACCGACACCAGATATCAAACAAAAGCCAGAGACTGTGTTGTATTAAATATCTGTGAGCTGTAAATTCACCACTTCTAAGCACAAGACAGAAGATGATGTCATCTCAGAGTCTAAAGGCCTTTGTTCACTGAGTCCGAAATGTTCATCCGTCATTAAAACTTTCGTAACAGGTTTGATTTCCTGTGTTTTTCTCATCCGTCAGAGTCTTTAGAGACGTTTGACCAAGAATCAGTGAAGAAAATGTGGCGGCGGGACACAGCCGCGACGAGACAGAGGAACACACAGAATCATCTCATAACTCAGACAGCTACTTTCAACAGGTCAGATAGTGATATTCAGGAGGATGATGATGAAGAGGAGGAGGATGAGGGCCGCACACAGAATGTGGAGGACAGCTCCGCCCCTTCATGCAGCTGCGGTGCCAAATGACAGACAGGGAGGAAGTGATGTCAGTCAGGTAGGTAACTCCAGTGGAGAGAGGCAAAGGAGGAAATGTGTCTTTGAACACAACAATAAAACTCATCAGACTCAGTGTGCAAAGGCCTTTATGGTGGAAAGTGTCTCCTCCTCTGTGACGCTGCATCGTGTCCACAGCTGTCTGTACCAAAGAGTAGAGTCAAAGTCAAGAGCGCTCACTCTGCAGCAAAATCCAGGGACCAAAACATCCCCAGAAGTTCACTGCACAGCACAGTGACTAGAAAACACAACAAGTGCTGGACTTGAAGCAGTCTCAGTCGACTGAGGTGTTTCTGACTGATGAGTCCAATCTCCGTCTTTCAGGGGGCGGCCCTACTGATGGGAGTGTTATATGGACGCTTTTACCTTTATAATGTTTCACTCTGTTGATCCTGCATGTGTTATTATTATCTGACAGTTAACAGACTGTTCTGTGTTTATTGTGCTCAGATTCCTGAGTTCAAGTGTTTGTGAAGAAGAAAAAAGAGGATGCATTAATGATGTAAGCTGAATGATAACCTAATTAACTGTAATTATTATTTTGTTTTAATACTATGCAGGTCTGTAATATTTTCTTTAAATATTCCTTTCTATAGAAAACATCATCTGACAGCCACCTCTGAACTGTTCACTCCTCACGCCTACAGTAAAGTGTTGAACCAGCTCCCTGGATCCTGTGTTTAAATGTTCACCCCAACATCAGATGTTCTGTGAGCCAACACCAGCACAACTATACAGCTGTTTCAACACCTGCACAATCTAATGCAATCCAACACAACTGTTCTACCATTAAGTTGACTCTGATGATGCCTGTAAAGGTTTTTACACTGTCACAGAGACGGAGCACATTTAAGTCCCGACCCACCGGAGGGGAAAACAATTCATCTCTCTCCATTGACTCTGTATTGTGTGAAGGTTCCTCCTTGTCATTTACGTCTGCTAACAAACAACAGAAAAATGCCTTAAAGCTGCTGTGTGGTCACACGCACTACCAACATGCAGAAGAATCCATAACTACGTTTTTACAAGCTGCTGAACCAAAAACTGAGGTTTAAGCAATAAGATGTGACATCAGCAGGAAGATGTGAGAAACCTGTGAGATCCTGACACTCAGTGTGACGACATGCAGCAAACATTTTGTTCATGTGAGCAGACAAACTGTGTATCAGTGGCTCCTGATCTGTTTCCTTAAGGGACCCCTTTTCTGTCAGTGACTCAAAGTTGAGGTGATGTGATAACGAAGCAAAACTCTATCTGCTAAAGAAGATGATGTGTTATGATGAGAAGCTCCACAACAGCCTCTAAACCAGAGGTGTCACAGTCATGTTAGTACACGGGCCACACACAGTCTGATCTGATCACAGGTGGGCCGCACCAGTAAAACCACTGCATAATATCCTATAAATAACAAACACCTCCAAACTTTTCCCCTTTTGTTTGTTCAAAGAAGAACATTTTAAAAACATTAATCCATTTACAAACAGATGACAAACAGCCTGTGATGTTTCCACAAGACTAAATGGAACAACAGTATTTCTCAGTGTTTCCACAGACGACGACTCACTGTCACTTCATGTGCATTTTTCTACACATTTCCACTCCTGCGTCGTAATCCTGACGTCACCACACCAAACTAAAGTGAAAGTAAAGACCTGTATTCTGGTCGAGGGTGAAAAAGCCTCCTCAGCAGCATTTTACATGAAGAAAGCTGCTCAGTGTTTAACTTGCTCCTGAAACCTGGCACCTCTCAGCCTTCACAGGTGCATCAGTATTAGGTGTGTGAGGTCATCCAGTGGGCCGGATTGGACCCTTTGGTGGGCCGGTTCTGGCCCCCGGGCCGTATGTTTGACACCCCTGCTCTAAACACACCTTCAGGTGAGGTTGTTTTGAAAACTGATATTTCTATGGATGAACTAACTCACAGGCTGATGTGGGCGAGACGTCTTTAAACCTACATTAACTGATTTTTTTTGGCCACTTGGGGGCAGCAGAGACAAGCTGAGAACACAACATTGAAACATCATCATCTTTTAAGTTGGTCAACTTGTTAGTAAACAGTTGTTTATTTATTTTATACGTTATCATTCATTAGGAGTCATGTTTTTATCCACCTGATGAATGTGAGGGAAATATTTTCTCTTCTTTTAGCTCTGTTTCTGACTGATGATGATGATGATGATGATGATGATGGAAATATGTGTCTCTTCAGCTGCTCAATGCTCCACCATGTTCACCAGCTAGTCGCCAACGTTTCCTGTTTACTGTGTTGTGCTGGGCAGGTCCTGTAGTGTACAGTGGGTTTATCAGAGCGTTACTGATGAAAGCAGCTGCCGACTGCTGGAAACAACACTGACAGGAGCCCTGAGAGTGAACCAAAACAGTGAGCTCAGAGACACTCTGACGCTCTGGAGAGCTGAGGTCGACTGCAGAGTCAGGTGATGATCCTCTGTGGGGTCGTCACTAGGAGCCACTACTGTCACAAACAAACAGCCTTGTGATCCATCCTTTATGTTACTGCAATGTTCAATTATAATAATAATGTCAATTTTGCCTCAGAGACGAGTTTTCCTCATATTTTTAGTCATTTTCTTTAATTGTTAACAATCACACACACACACACACACACACACAGACCTGTCTTTATTTTAACTCAGTGTTTTCTTTTCCCTGGTGTTTGGCCATTGTTCTATTAGCTCTAACAAAGAGTGAAGACTCTGTGAATATAACTCGTGTTCAGGTCTTCACCGTGCCCTGATCCTGTCAGACTGTTTTAAGTTCATATCTTAAATAATCTAAACTTAAAATAAAGAAACATGGTGATATCTTTGGTCGTGGCTCTAAAACGATGGTCCTATGTCACACAGTGAGACAGGTTCAAAGATGGCTGATGTCAGTCTTGTGATCGAAGACAGCCTGGGATAAAATTCCAACAGTGTCAGAAATCTGAGATGACCATCTCACTGTGTGACTGCTGTTACCACCTACGTCTAATAACCAACCAATAGAAATGCAGTATGAAATGACACACCGATCAGCCCTAAACCCAAACAGACAGACAGATAGCAGCTCACCATGGAGGCAAAACACACTAAAAGAAATGTGTGTGATTCCAGTAAAGAGGAAAACCTTGTGGAGTTGTGGCAGCAGAAGCCTTGCCTGTATGATGTGTCCTCCAGCTCTGACCATGATTGCGTAAAGAAGGTGAGACACCTAGCAGCTAGCAAACACACACACACAGCAGTATATAGTGCTCACTAAACTTAATGTTATTTAATAATGTGAGCCTCCATGTTGAGCTTCACAGGTGGAGAAGTAATAACCTGTGCAGCATCACTCAGTATGTGAAGCTGTTGCATCGTACGTCGTAGCCTGTGATTCAGTCGGCGCTGTCATCGTACAGTCTGCAGGCATCAAACCTGATGTCGTACACAAGTTTATCAGATCCATGTCGCACAGTGTAGCTGCACTAAACTGATAAGATGCTAAAATCTCACAGTGTGTGGGAGGCTTTACACCTCTTAAAATCAAGAAGGTGTCACGACCCCCTGTGAAGCCTTGGTGACCCCTAATGGGGGTCGGGACCCTCTGGATGGGAACCAGTGATGTAGAGGTTGAAGCTAACTGAGCTATGTAACACCTGGTTTTAGTCTTTGTTCAGTTAAATGATGATCTCACCTGGTGATTGGATCAAACAGTTGTAAATATCAAAGTATGTCAATGCTGGTCGTTCAGTGGGATCATTTCTCCAAGATAAGGAAGGTGAGGGGAAGACGACACTGAGACAGAGCGACAGGATTCAGTCTGTCAGTGTAACTTTTCCTCTCTGGTGGACACAAGGTGATAAAATAATCCTCTGACATGCTGATATCTGGTGTTTGTAGTGAGCTACAGACAAACTTGATAGTTTCCCCTCAGGTGGGCGTGGCTTTCACAGTATGACACAGTGTGCTCTGCCTCTATCAAGGTGTTTATTAATGTTTTATCAGTGAGGTCATAGTTAGTGATGGTGTTGTGCTGGACTGCATTATATTCAGAGGTGTTCCTAATATTCTGACCCCCTAACTCTGACCCTGAATTTCATTTATAACAAATCCAACAACATCTGAACATTATAAACTCTGTAAAGGTAGAACTGATGTCACAGCTGGAGATCATCGTCACAATGATTCATGATGTTCATGCTCCTAAAAGGTGAATTCACACTCAACACAAAGTTCAGTTTTGTCTCCATTTCATCTGTGAATCTGACTGTTGGACTGTTTTTACACTTTGTCTTTATTCAGCACTAAAATACTGACAACACAGACGTTAGCTACAGCTGGCTGACAATGTTCATACTGACTGTTTACATGACAGTTCATACTGATCTGTAAATGTGCTACAGACTCTAGTTCTTTGTCATTTTTCCTCTGATCTCTGCAGATTAATGAAGTGGAGTCTCAGCGTCTGAAATCTCTGAGCTGATTCACTTTGTGTTCAGTCTGAATACACATTAACGTTTTGAAAAGTAACGACACAAATAATTATTCAAAGATGAAAATATCACTGACCAGTCATATGCACAAAGGTCTCGATATAAATCTGATGGTTGACTTCCTTTTGTGTGGCCACACAGCGATAGCTGTCAGTCTTGGTCACAGTTGTGTTGAGAGTGACGTAGAAACGTCCGTCTCTTTCTGAGACCTGTGGCTCCTCAGCAGGAAGTTTGTTTCCAGCACTGTCCCTCCACTCTACTTCAGGTTGTGGATTACCATTAGCTTCACACCACAACAGTGCTCTGTCCTTTGTTTGATCAAGTGTTCTAATGGATGGTTTGGGAGCTGCACCTGTGAACATAATGAAATTCAGATAAAGGATAATTACAGCATCACACATGTAATATCAGAATGTTTTTTCATCCCTGCTTGCTAAGAAATGTGGGTTACATCGTAAGAAAAAAAGAGAAACTATATCAGGGCATGGTATGTCAAACATTTTAACATCTTTAATTCTATTACCCACTGACTTAATGTGTTTTTGGAATTATATCAGACCTGTGGAGCCAAACATCACATACAGGTGACAGGTAGTGAGTGACGTCACCGAAATCAGGGCTCACCTGGGATGTTTTCATCTGTTCTGTCTTTTAATGTTTTAAAACGCGGAGGATGCACGCGACCCTAGATTTATGTGTAAAAATAATAAATATATACACTACATGTTTTCATGTTGAGGGCAGAAGTCATCACAGACATATTACACCTCATCTGAAACCTTAAATGTTCGTTTTTACAACTGATACAAGAATCTGATTACAGGATTTACGACATCAGAACAGTGACGTCTTACTTTACGGCAGTAAACAGTTAGCAGCTTAGCTGTTATCCTGTCTAGCCGCAGTTAAAATGTATTTATAGGTATAAAAACAGACATTTATAGACAAACAGGAGCTCGTTTTAAACAACAAAATCACACCGATTCAATTTACCTGGTTTACCTTCAACCGGAAGTAAAAATAAGGTGAATAAAAGTCGATTGTGTCCCTCGTTTAGTTTTAGCGCCGCTCGTCAAACTTCCAAAACAACGTATTTTCAGTCCATTTAAAGTATTGACAAAAGATTTGACCAATCATGTTCAGTCTCTCTGACATCACGAAACGCCCCGAAAACACATAAACCAATCAGCATCTTTATACGACCTAAAGGGACGGAACTAACGGACTGTTAACTCTATCAACCAATCAGAGGAGAGCATCGCTAAGTGTGTCTTATTGACAGCTGGTTTCATCCAATGGGAAGTCAGCACCGTGAAAACACGGTGAGTTTGGAGCCACTTAAATTACCTGCCTGACCATATATGGAAGTTAATGTATGTGGACTTCCTGTGGTAGTGGGACACCCACATAACAGAGAAACTTTATTTATATGTTTATGGAGGCGAGATTCAATGATAATAAATATGGAAATCTGTATTTAAATATTAAAAACATCTTTTTATAGTCACATTTAACACTTAGGGACATTTTGTCAGAATCATAAAGAGATTTATTTTCATCATTTGGTAACTTTGAAAAAGTTTTACAGAGCTCTGGAGTCCTCTGCTGGAGATGCTCTGTACTGCACTTTCTAAAATATCTCACACACACTTCTGTCAATCAACCTCAAATTTGGTACACACATTACAGACAAGTTGAGGGACAGATCCTGTCAATTTCAACCTGATGGCTCTTATTGGGACTGATTTAATGTGTTTAAAATATCAAGTTAAAGGGTCAAAAACAAGAAAACTTCTATTATTTTATATTTAATATTTTACATATTGAACTCTGTCAGAGTCTGAAGTGAGATCAACACACCTGATGAAACCTACTGAGTGTTTGTTTTACAGTGATGTAATTGACATGTATCAGCTCCTCATGGTCCTGGTATTATACAGTTTAACATGTGAAGGTATTAAGAGACAGAAATGCACATAATCAAAATGACCCTCAAGAGGTTAAGACACCATCTGAAAGGCAAAACAAAACACATGTTAAGACGCAGCTGAAGCCTTTACAATCAGAGACAGAAGAGATGATTTCATCGACTATAAACTCCTGAAATTTCATTAAATTACAGGAAATATTTAATAACATTTTCTCACCAACAACAAGCTTAATGTGGAACGTTTGACGTGGCTGAAGATGTGGAAAAACACAGGTGTAGTCTCCACTGTCGGCCATCTTTGTATTTCTGATGATGATGGAGGCGTTGCCATGTGTCAGCTCTTCTTGAAAATGAGAGACTCGACCTTTGAACTCCTCACTCTGACCTGCTCGCCCGTTGTTGTAATGGATGCCTGCATCATAAAAGAACACCTCCTTCTTTTTTCCATCTTTCTGAGCAGCTTTCTTCCAGTCAAACAGTTTTGCCTCAATGTTCTCCTTGGTGCTGAGGGAACAGGGTAAAATAACATCTCTGTCTTGTTCCACTGTGACGACTGCTGGACCTGGAAGAGACAAACATGTATTAATCAGTGTGTTTACATGCAGAGTGACGTGCACAGATCATTTGTGGGGCAGATGCTCAAGTGTAAGAAGAGCACCCCTTCCTACTAATAATCTTTGTGAGCTCCTAAAGCTGCCCTGCAGGGAGGTTTCTGTGTGTCTGCAGGAACCAGACGGCTCTTGAGCCTCAGTACATACAGTACATTAGTGCACAGTAAAGATCAGGGAAATGTCTGACTAACTTACACATGAGGTGTCTCAGGATCTGTGCTACAAACACCCAGCAGCTGCTACACATAAACATTCACTGTATACATTTATCATTTATTAGTAACAGGCAACGACACACTGTGCACGCTTTAGTGTTCTCTAGAATAAATAACCATTTAAAAGCAACAAATCTTGACACTGTTCTCTGAATAAATAAAATAATAAACCGACCAATCTACCCTCCACCTGCCTCTATTGATGACAGCTCCCAAATTATAGATCCGATCTGTCTTCACTTGTGCAGTGAAACAAGCTGCTGAAGACATGAACTGAATGTTTCTATTCAGAAGGTGATTTGGTGATCATGTCTCTGAACCAGGACAATTAACCTCTTTAAATGATTTGACTGGAAGAAGCTTTGCAGGGAAACAGAGGCGCATTTCTCTCTGCAGGATGGACGACGCCCCGCTAAATACTGCGCAGCTCTATGATCCGACTGTCATTAATCAGAAGGAGGCTGCAATTCACCCACATCACCAAATATTCATGTGTCATCATTATTAGGATATAAATATATATATGTCACATCTTCCTGTTCCTGATGTTGATGTTCAAATGGAGCTAAATGCGGATGTTGCAGGTGTTATCGTTCTCCACCCACCGCTGATAAACTTGACACTATTCTGTTTCCACACTCCACATGTTCACACACTTTTCATCCACTCACATAGAAAACACTTGAGTCTAAACATTCATGTTCTCACCGTTTCCATCAGCTGACGTCATTCCACACCGAGTCACGACACAGAGACACACGACAGGAAGAAGCTTCATAGTTGTTGAAGTCACCTGAACATTAAACATCACTTTAACGTCACTGTAACGGCACTAACGGACATTTAACGGCTTCTGGCTGCGACACACACAAACCGACACACTTTGATTTCTCAGCTTCAGAGACAACTGCAGCACTTCCGCTCTCACTCCTTCACAATAAGAGCGCCAGTTACAATATGATGACCTGTGAAATCAGGACCTAAACTGTTCAAACTGTCATAATATATGGAAAAAGATTCAGATAATTTACTGTAATAAAAGTACTAATACAACACAGTGAAAATACTCCACTAAAAGCCAACAGGCTGGCAGTTGACATTAAATTTACACCCTCAGTGGGCGATGTATCTCAGGAGATACAATTTCTAATTTGGAAAATACAGGTCATGTTTTCAAAAAATAAATAAATCATGAAACTGTATTTTTTTTTAGCCAGGATACATTAGAAAATAGCAATGGATTAATTTTCAAAAATATTCATATGTGCTGTTCCATTTAAGGGTTAAGTAAAAGTGTATTATAGCAAAATGTATTCAAAGGTACAGTTCAGATTTTTTGAAGTGAACTTGTGTGGGGTACCTGTCTATAGTCAGAGTGTTACCTACAGTAGATGTCAGACAGCACGCCTCCAGTTTGGAGAAACAGGCTGGAGTCTGACATGGAGGCTAAGAAATGTACTGCTGTGGACAAGATCAGCAATAAAATGTATTTCAGCCACCTGAAAAAAAGTCCCACTTTAAAAATGTTAATGTAAAAGTTTGAGCGCAGAAACATCCAAAACAGTCACAACACACAGTTTGACATTTTTCATGTTTTATTCAAACGTTTGAACAGAAATGATGAAGCTCTGCCTGAAATTACATGATACCTGCAAGAGCATCATCAGAGAACAACAGAAACGTAAATGAGCTTCTAATATGACAGTCAACAACAGTAAACACTCAGTGTCCAGTTTATTAGGTACAGCCAGCTGAAACTAATGCAGTCTGATACAACAGTCCTGTAATAAATCCTCCTTCATGAAGGTTATAATGTTCAGTTTGTGTTGACACTGTTTCAGAGAGCTGTTTCTGTTATTCAGCCTGCACTCACTGATGGAAATGGGGTGGACAAAATAATAGAAACACCTGTCAGTGTCATGTGATACAATTCAACAGCAGCACAGCCTCCAAAATGATCCTAAAGTTGAATCAACACCTCTCTAAATCAGTGTCAACACAAACTGAACATTATAACCTTCATGATGGAGGATTTACTGCAGGAAACAGTCCTGCAATAAATCCTCCTTCCTCCTGTCAGACTGCATTAGTTTGACTGTACCTAATAAAGTGGACACTGAGTGTATAGTTCAGTGTGTAACTGTAGCTGACAGACTCTGGCTTAGCACCTTAACAAATAAAAAGAAGCAGTACATGTTTGTCCCAATGATCAATATCAAAATAAACAATAAGTCCCATTATATTTCACTTTAGCTCCAAAATATTCACATTTCAGTCTCGCTCCTTTTTAATTCTGCTGTGTTTTACTTTATTTTATTTCCATCACTTGTTCTATTCTCCTGCTTTACTGTCTCATTATTTATCACTTGTTCATCAGTTTCTATGGAGCTGCATCTTATTCATCAGGTGCTACAGTATAATGTCCTCAACAATACTTTGACTTGACACTGTGCTGCCTGGAATTAAATCAATCTAATAAAATGAGAGAAAACAATTAGAATATAAAATAAAATAATAAAATCAACATAGAACAGAGAGCAAGAAGTCGCCTTTAAAACTGCACAAGAGCTGAACTCAGTCACTATATACACATTATACATCAGAGTTCAACACAAACTGGTCATTTCGCACATTTAACACGTCATCAAAGCGTCACACCCATTCTGTCCATAGTCCTGTCCTGCCGGCTGTCCCTTCTACACAGACCTCACATTTGGCACAGTTCCTCCCTCTGTCCCCCCATTCTGTGATTGTGCCTTTATGAGGAGGAGTAACGGAGCGACACTCCCTCCTTCAACAGTCAGTGTAAAAGAGGCTCATGTTACTGACCTTTGTCTCGTTCTCATCACTGAACCTACATGTGGTCCAACTTTTATTTTGTAAGGCCAACAGTAATGCATATTAAAGTGCATGGTTCAGATTAAATAAACTAATAAATGAAACAAAGATAAAAACTCCTGTGACTAAACCAACCTCATCACCAGACACAACATTCACATTTATATTAAACATTTCTAACAGATTATATTCAGTGATAATTCCAATAAAATGTGTCCTGGGGAAACTGCAGTGTGATAACTGTATAGATACAGGTTAATGGACTGTTAGTGTTAAGCTTTTTGCCCTGAGTGTATTTTACAGGCAGGTACGCTCCAAACAAACTCATTCATACGACGTGTTGTCCGACAACCTCTGAGGGCAGAAGAGTTGTTGTGTTGTACAGAACGTCCACACTCACAGACCCAGTGAAAAGTCAAGTTTCCAAATGAGGCTCAAAGTTTAACAGGATTTACAGAAAACCAGCAAATTAAATACAAAGTCCTGTGTGTTTCCATGCACTAATGTTCTGTGAATATTTGGAGTCATCACTCAAGATAAACAGCAGATGGAGCTGATTCTCCATTAAAACCATTCACAGAAGAAGAAGACACAAGATGAGGGAAATAAAAAGAGCTTCAGTCAAACCTCAAACGATGGAAAGATGTTCAGATCACAGGTGAAGTTTGTGGAGGCTGTAGCTGCTCTGACTGACTGACTGAGTCATTGAGGGGTTTTCTCTTCTCGCTGTCTGCAGGAAGGAAAACAACAACAGGTATATTAAAGAGAATCCAGACTGACTTGATCCTACCCTGAGTGTAAATACCAACAGAATGATTCATGTCTGAGAAGATAAAACAACTGTCAAGACTCTAAACATGAGAAACATATAAAGAATCTGTTGTGTTGTCTGCTCATCATCAACATGTGGATACAGTAAGTTATTTTAACTTACCTTTATTAGAACTTAGTGTGATGTGATGCTTGTATACAAGCACAGCCAGTATACCACCACCAACAAGAATAAGGGTGACAAAAAATGTAACAACAACTGCTACAATGGGAAACCCTGAAACACACCAAAAGTAAACATTAACCGTCAGAGTGTAACTGTACATCATATCCATCAGACTGGACATCACAGTCTCCACAAAGAGAACAGCTGAAGGTGTGGATGCTCCTGAAATGTAAACTCTAAACCTGTTAGCAGATAAAAACAGCAGTGGGATGAATGTCAGCAGGAACAGTGATGTCAGCATTGATCTCATGGACAGTTTCCTCCTGCTTGGCTGCACAGCTCACAGGTTGCTTCTGGTTTTGGTCTCAGTAGTGAGGAGGGTGATGTTGGAGCATCGTCCTCTTTCTGAGACGTGTTGCTCATCAGGAGGAAGAATCTTTGAATCACTGTCCTGTCTCCTCCACTTCAGCCTGTTTACATCTGACTGCTGCTACACGGCTTCTCTACACCCTGAGCTCAGGCTCACAGGTACAAGTCAGTCATGGACTCTGGTTTAACTCTTTGTTTTATGATACTTGTTGTTAGAGCTAATAAAGCTTTGTTCAAAGAAAATATGACACATCCAGCTGAACATGCAGCTGAGCTACGTTTATGTTTCACTGAGCAGGAAAAGTACAATTTACCTGAGTGTTTCCATTTGATCACACTTTATATAGTAACTAGTTACTTTGAGTGAGAGTTAAACTGTGTGCTGATGTTTGTTGATTCATGTTTTCATCATCACAGTTTGACAAGTGGAGCTTGAACACTAGAACTCATTTGACACCAGTGTCATGGCAGATCATTCTCTATTAGCTCTTCTACTCACTCTGAGCAGCTCACATATTGTGTTTTCTGTAGAGAACAATCAGCTCCTCCATAGTTACATGGACTAGTTAGTATGTGCTCATATTTCTAACAACAACAATCACAAAGCTTTTCATTGCCAAAGTATTATGGGAATTAGAGCAGACAACAGTACAGGCCTTGTTTACTTCATGTTGTGCTCTCAACTGTAAATTAGAAACAGACTGTAGAGAAAAGGAGGTGAGAATCAGAGCTGTCCTTCAGTCTGTGCATGACACTGAAGAAGGGAAGGAAATTACATTTGGCTTCTTTTATGGTGTCATATGGAATAGTTTGTGTTTTGATACTATGAGTGTGACGCTGCACAACACTTGTCAATCTTCATCATTTGTGTCCTCAAATCTTTCCTCTGAAACATGTTTACAGACAGTAAATGTAACACTGTGAATGTGACTGCACATCATGTACAGCACATATAGTATTAGTGTAGAATCACAGCTGGAGATCATCGTCACAATGATTCATGATGTTCATGCTCCTAAAAGGTGAATTCACACTCAACACAAAGCTCAGTTTTGTCTCCATTTCATCTGTGAATCTGACTGTTGGACTGTTTTTACACTTTGTCTTTATTCAGCACTAAAACACTGACGACACAGACGTTAGCTACAGCTGGCTGACAATGTTCACACTGACTGTGTGTGTGTAACAGTTCATACTGAAGTAGAAATCTACAGACTCCAGTTCTTTTTGTGATTTCCCTCCAGACTCTCTGATTCTTCCTCTGATCTCTGTAGATTAATGAAGTTAAGTCTCACAGTGTCAGTGAAGTTTTCACTCAGTTTCTCACACATATTTACTGATGTATTTTCAATAATTCTCCATAGAATTTCACCCCATTTCCATGACTTTATCTAAGTAAATTAAAATGGCCTGCCTGGACACCTCCCCGGAAACCAGCAACTTAAAGTAGGGCACAATTCCAGATATAGGGAGGTACACACATGTGGCCATCACTCTGCTCTGTGCAGAGCCTTCATCCTATGTGTCGAGGGTCTGCCTCTCTCTTGAGCCATGTATTATATTTGTTGTTTGGAAGCCATAAATAATTTAACACGCACTTCCCCAACATTTGTGGTTAAACAAACTGCTTTTGTTTGCTAACTTCACTCACAGGTCAGACATTCCCACCACCAGCTAGCTGCTTATACCGATCTGTATCACATGATACCAGTGAAGTTTCAATGGTCACGCAGCACAGCAGCAGACTTTAAATTAGTCATAAGTGTTGGACATTATTCAGGATTTTTATCACCATATTTTAAACAATAGCTGAGACAATCAAAACTTTTTCAATACGATCTGTTCATTCCAAACCACTTTCAGTCTGGAAAACAGTTTTCTAATTTCATGACCCTGTGCAGATGTCTTCATCACAGTCTCATTTGTGTTCAGTCAGAACACACATTAACACAACAGCAATATACTGAATATAAAAATCTCACCATTGACAGACACATAAATCTTGGCCTCAGTCTGATGGTTGATTTCCTCCTGTGTGACCACACAGCTATAGTCGTCAGTCTTGGTCACAGTAGTTTGGAGGATGATGTCATAGCTGCCTCCTCTGTCTGTGACCTGTGGTTCTTCAGCAGGAAGTTTGTTTCCAGAACTGTCCTTCCACTCTACTTTAGGTTTTGGAGAAGCACCTTGGACTTCACACTTTAACATCGACCCATCCTTTGTTTTAACTATTGTGACAAACGGCTTTAAAGCTGCACCTGTGAACATAATAAAAACAACAGAATATAAAAAAACCAATTACAGCAGTTTAAGATGAAAGTAAAACATGAAATGGAAGAGTCAGTCACACATATCATTATTAGGCGAGGTCTCATATTTCAAACACATTTAACTTGTACCACAAGTCTGGAAACTATTTATAATCCCAATATTATTTGTGACTCACATCATGACAGAAGTTTTTTTCACCACATTTGTTGTGCTAAATAAATAAAGTTGACATGAAATCACATGAAATTTGTTGTCTGAGATGTAGAAAATATTTTCTGACACTAAATTAATGTAAAAATGTGTCTCAGTTTGATTTGACTTTATTTATTATCAGAAAAAATAATCTGAAATCTGTCTTGCATGTGTCTCACAAAAATACAAAACAACAAAACCTCACCACAAACTCTACAAACACATCAGACGTTACAAAAAGCAGATGCAGTGCAACATATGAATCGTTCCTTATTACATTCAGTGTTTGACTCAGGCACACTGAGGCTACTTAGAAGTCCTACTGTGATTTAATAAGTTGACAGACTGAGGAACAAATGAGTTCATCAACCTGTTCAGTCGAGCCTGTGGGACTCTAAATCTCCTGTGTGATGGCAAAATGTAACTCTTCAAATAACGTGTGAGAGGGGTCGGACGTGATATTATGAGCCAGAGACAAAATTCTTTGAGTAAACGCAGCTTGAAAACTTGACTCAAGTATTTGACCCACAATCTTTGAGCAGATACGCAGCAGTCTAGCTTTAAGATGAACAGAGAGACGACCAGGGGCCCAGCTTTCTCTGGGGCCCTGTGACTCAGTAATGTTAAAACTCACAGCCGTTAATTCAGCAGATATTTCCATATGTTATACATAATGTGTCACTTGTTGAGCCAAGCAAACCTATAAGTCTAATAAAACACACAGTGAAGCCTCTTTGTCACACAAACTTGTTGTGAAGAACAAAGAAAGAAAACAGGTTGAAGTCAAGTTCAAATGTTTCAGCACCAAGGACAGCGCCGTGATGATGTCACAGCCACATCTGTGGTGTTACTGCAACGCCACATAGAGCCACAAGGTGGTGTCTTCTCTCTGTTGTGTTGTGACTGTACCATTCACTGACTCCACACTGCATCACACTCTGTATTATAGATTATATCATCAATAACAGCATCTGTTTGTTTGATCCAAATCACCTCAGTCTGCTAAAGAAGTAAATCCATTCTTGTAGCTCACTACAAATATCATCTATATGTGAACTCCAGGATAAAGCAGCGTCCACATAGATGCCCAAATATTTACAGGAGCAAACGTGTTCAGTCTGTGTGTTATGGACAGTAACTGGTGGAGGATACCAGTTCACTGGAAGACCAGAAATTACTTCTTGTGTCTTCTTTGGATTAATAATAAAATATAAAACAGGAGATTTAAAAGCATCTGCACCTGTTGTGTTATCAGAGCTTAGACTGTGTCAGTGATACAGACACTCAGTGGTCACTTTATTAGGTACATCTGTTAAATCACAAGTCTCCACCCAACCTGCATCACTGCATAGACCACTGGTTCACAACCTGGGGTGATCAAAGCCTCACAGGGGCCTTCTTGATTTTAAGGGGTGTAAAAAACATTACTTTTACAAATATACAGGCCTATATCTCAGCTTTTCAGTTACTGTTGTGAAGAAAACTAAATTAAATTCTTATTTCTATCATTCAGATTATTGTTCAAGATACAAACTAAAAAATAAAACTCTCCCAGGATCAGGGCACAGTGAACACCTGAACTAAAGCATTATTCATAGAGTCTTCACTCTCTGATAAAAAGCCACGCTCAGCAGTTAAAACAACCAAAGAGTTAATAAAACAACGGCCAAGCGTCAGAGAGAAGAAAACACTGATCTGTCAACAAAGAAGTCTGTTAAAAAATACATCACACAGACAGAGAATTGTGTTCAAAGTTCCTAAAAACATCAGTAAAACTCATCGCTGACACAGAATTCACAGGAAATATTCTGCTCAGAATTCATCCAAATCACTGGTTTTACACAAACTTCCTGCAGTTATTGTGTTCACTGTTTGGGTTCTGTACTGTTATTGTTATGTGATGAATATAACATGAAATATCCATAAAACAGGTCACTTAGTCAGGGGTCGTCAGTTTACTCAGGGATAGAAAAGTGGTTCCCTGAAGGAAAAAGGTTGGGAACCACTGATATAGACTGTCACTCCTGACTAAACCACTCCCCCCAAGATTATATAACTCCGCCCTTCAGACCTGTGACTCTCTTTTCCCTCCAAACCACTGGTTCCCAACTGGTTCAGCCACTGGCTCCAGATTTCTCTGTAGTCATCAGTTCAAGGTCCACACAGTTTAATATGTTCAGTGTCAAACTTGTGTTTGGACGTGTCGTCAAGCTAGTTTTCTGTCTCTGTCAAGTAGCTGCCTGTTGTTCACTCACTCTACAGCAGGAAACAGCACTTCAAAATAAAAGCTCTGTGCTGGAAATTCACTGAGCTTCAAAATAAAGTGTGTTTTTCACAAAATTTGACACATTCACAAGTCACTTGTGGTCCATTCAGAATGGACCTGCGACCCACTTTTGGACCAGGACCCACCAGTTGGGAACCACTGCTCCAAACCATGCCAGGCAGGACAAAGAGAGGACTGATGTGTAGGGCTGTACCCGACTCAGAGTGATGTCAGTCGGATCAGATCTGCCTGTTTTTCTTCCAAATATAAAGGTGTAAAGTTTGAACGGGGCTCAGCGGGACGTTCAGTGTGACAGCAGCATTCATGTAATATAGTAAACAATCTAACAACAGATCTGAAATGCTCAACATTTTACACCGACACCAGATATCAAACAAAAGCCAGAGACTGTGTCGTATTAAATATCTGTGAGCTGTAAATTCACCACTTCTAAGCACAAGACAGAAGATGATGTCATCTCAGAGTCTAAAGGCCTTTGTTCACTGAGTCTGAAACTTTCATCTGTCATTAAAACTTTCGTAACAGGTTTGATTTCCTGTGTTTCTCTCATCCGTCAGAGTCTTTAGAGACGTTTGACCAAGAATCAGTGAAGAAAATGTGGCGGCGGGACACAGCCGCGATGAGACAGAGGAACACACAGAATCATCTCATAACTCAGACAGCTACTTTCAACAGGTCAGATAGTGATATTCAGGAGGATGATGATGAAGAGGAGGAGGATGAGGGCCGCACACAGAATGTGGAGGACAGCTCCGCCCCTTCATGCAGCTGCGGTGCCAAATGACAGACAGGGAGGAAGTGATGTCAGTCAGGTAGGTAACTCCAGTGGAGAGAGGCAAAGGAGGAAATGTGTCTTTGAACACAACAATAAAACTCATCAGACTCAGTGTGCAAAGGCCTTTATGGTGGAAAGTGTCTCCTCCTCTGTGACGCTGCGTCGTGTCCACAGCTGTCTGTACCAAAGAGTAGAGTCAAAGTCAAGAGCGCTCACTCTGCAGCAAAATCCAGGGACCAAAACATCCCCAGAAGTTCACTGCACAGCACAGTGACTAGAAAACACAACAAGTGCTGGACTTGAAGCAGTCTCAGTCGACTGAGGTGTTTCTGACTGATGATTCAAATCTCCATCTTTCAGGGGGCGGCCCTACTGATGGGAGTGTTATATGGACGCTTTCACCTTTATGTTTCACTCTGTTGATCCTGCATTTGTTATTATTATCTGACAGTTAACAGACTGTTCTGTGTTTATTGTGCTCAGATTCCTGAGTTCAAGTGTTTGTGAAGAAGAAAAAAGAGGATGCATTAATGATGTAAGCTGAATGATAACCTAATTTACTGTTATTATTATTTTGTTTTAATACTATGCAGGTCTGTAATATTTTCTTTAAATATCCCTTTCTATAGAAAACATGATCTGACAGCCACCTCTGAACTGTTCACTCCTCACGCCTACAGTAAAGTGTTGAACCAGCTCCCTGGATCCTGTGTTTAAATGTTCACCCCAACATCAGATGTTCTGTCAGAATGTTGTATTAATCCTTTCTCTGCTTGTAAATGTGGTTTACATCTTCAGATATAAAACAGAGGAACAGAGAGACGTTGAAAACAACAACAGAGCATGGTAGGCTATTTCAAACATATCTATAACTTATTTGCTTTTACACTCACTGATTTAAAGTGTTTTTTGAATTATATCAGACCTGTGGAGCCAAACATCACATACAGGTGACAGGTAGTGAGTGACGTCAACAAAATCAGGACTCACCTGGGATGTTTTCATTTAATCTGTTCTTTAATGTTATAAAACGCGGAGGTTGCACGCGACCCGAGTTTTATATGAATAATTAATAAATATATACACTACATGTTTTCATGTTGACGGCAGAAGTCATCACAGACATATTACACCTCATCTGAAACCTTAAATGTTCGTTTTTACAACTGATACAAGAATCTGATTACAGGATTTACGACATCAGAACAGTGACGTCTTACTTTACGGCAGTAAACAGTTAGCAGCTTAGCTGTTATCCTGTCTAGCCGCAGTTAAAATGTATTTATAGGTATAAAAACAGACATTTATAGACAAACAGGAGCTCGTTTTAAACAACAAAATCACACCGATTCAATTTACCTGGTTTACCTTCAACCGGAAGTGAAAATAAGGTGAATAAAAGTCGATTGTGTCCCTCGTTTAGTTTTAGCGCCGCTCGTCAAACTTCCAAAACAACGTATTTTCAGTCCATTTAAAGTATTGACAAAAGATTTGACCAATCATGTTCAGTCTCTCTGACATCACGAAACGCCCCCAAAACACATAAACCAATCAGCATCTTTCTACGACCTAAAGGGACGGAACTAACGGACTGTTAACTCTATCAACCAATCACAGGAGAGCATCTCTAAGTGTGTCTTATTGACAGCTGGTTTCATCCAATGGGAAGTCAGCACCGTGAAAACACGGTGAGTTTGGAGCCACTTAAATTACCTGCCTGACCATATATGGAAGTTAATGTATGTGGACTTCCTGTGGTAGTGGGACACCCACATAACAGAGAAACTTTATTTATATGTTTATGGAGGCGAGATTCAATGATAATAAATATGGAAATCTGTATTTAAATATTAAAAACATCTTTTTATAGTCACATTTAACACTTAGGGACATTTTGTCAGAATCATAAAGAGATTTATTTTCATCATTTGGTAACTTTGAAAAAGTTTTACAGAGCTCTGGAGTCCTCTGCTGGAGATGCTCTGTACTGCACTTTCTAAAATATCTCACACACACTTCTGTCAATCAACCTCAAATTTGGTACAAACATTACAGACAAGTTGAGGGACAGATCCTGCCAATTTCAACCTGATGGCTCTTATTAGGACTCATTTACTGTGTTTAAAATATCAAGTTAAAGGCCAAAAAAACAAGAAAACTTCTATTATTTTCTATTTAATATTTTACATATTGAACTCTGTCAGAGTCTGAAGTGAGATCAACACACCTGATGAAACCTACTGAGTGTTTGTTTTACAGTGATGTAATTGACATGTATCAGCTCCTCATGGTCCTGGTATTATACAGTTTAACATGTGAAGGTATTAAGAGACAGAAATGCACATAATCAAAATGACCCTCAAGAGGTTAAGACACGATCTGAAAGGCAAAACAAAACATATGTTAGAGTTCTTGTGTGATTTCATCAAGTTAACAGACAGCTAAGAAACATGTTTCTATGTTCATTGAACTCTTCTTTAAAAAAAAAAAAAAAAAAATCAATCTGAAACAGATTCAATTCACAGACCTGACTAGTTTGTGTCCTGGATGGGTTAAGATCAGAGTATGCTTGAAACCAATTCAGTTGTACAAGAAGTTCTCACTGAGATTTAATCTTCATCTTTAACAGTTTCATTAAAGTACTCACCAACAACAAGCTTAATGTGGAACGTTTGACGTGGCTGAAGATGTGGAAAAACACAGGTGTAGTCTCCACTGTCGGCCATCTTTGTATTTCTGATGATGATGGAGGCGTTGCCGTGTGTCAGTTCTTCAGGAAAATGAGAGACTCGATCTTTGAACTCATCACTCTGACCTGGACGACCGTCGGTGTAAGTGATGCCTGCATCATAATAGAACACCTCCTTCTTTATTTCACCTTTCTGAGCAGGTTTCTTCCAGTCAAACTGATTTGCCTCAATGTTCTCCTTGGTGCTGAGGGAACAGGGTAACACAGCATCACTGTCTTGTTCCACTTTGACGACTGCTGGACCTGGAAGATACAAACATGTATTAATCAGTGTGTTTACATGCAGAGTAATTAAGACAGATTTGTGGAAATTTGTTGTGACAACAAAACATCAACTTATGATACAACTAGAAACTTTCTTATTCTTTGGCCCTGTCTTACACATACACATCATTTGTACTGCTCTGCAGACTGCATGTTTGCACTTTAGTTTTGGTTTTTAAACATATACTTGTGATACCCTGTCCTGAGTTTTTATACTTAATAATTTTTTGTTGATTGTTATGTTTCACAATCGCCTGGAAGCACACTACACTCATTAATAATTAATCACATTTACGAGCACAACATTAAACATCTACTCAACTCTGCAGTAAAATGCAACATACACATTAACGCAGCAGTGATATTAATTTAAAACCATCAGATAAAAATAAACTACTGACAGGAAACACTACTGCACAACTGACAATACTTCCTTTGAACGCAGGACTCTTACTTTGGAGTTTTACTTTTAGCACCTCTTTCACTGGTGGTATTTTGACATATAGTTTGTAGCTTGTCCTGATTTCATGTCATAGTGTTGGTGGAAAATGTGCTTTTATTGTGAAGGATTAGCCCCGGAAGTGATGTTGTTGTTGCTCACAGAAGCTGAGACAGGATGAACTGAGCAAGTATCACTTATGGTCTGTAACAAGGTCTTCAGTGGGGTGCAACAGTATGAGAGTTTCACAGTATAATAACTGTCACAGTATCACAGTATCATGGTATAATTATTATTGTTATTATTATTATCATTATTATTATTACAAACTTCCTACTAATGAACCTCAGGTCTCAGAAAGAGGAGGCAGCTACAACATCATCGTCCAAACTACTGTGACCAAGACCGATAACGATCACTGTGTAGTAACACAGGCTGCCGACCTGCTCAGAGTGAGCAGAAGAGCTCATCTGACATCGCTGTAAAACAGGGTGAATAATAATGATGACATGAATCACAAAGTATCATCATTTCCATCACTGAAAACTGCAGTGAGGTCCCAATTTGGGTTTGGATTAGGCCTGGCTGGTATCACAGTATTGTCATGAGGATGTTTTGTATGTGGTGAATACAAAGTGCCACCAGAGGTCAGTCTGTACTGGTGGAACAGGCAGCTGAGCTGACAAGCATGGCGACTGCCAGAGGTAACATTACAGGACGGTAAACAGCCGACCAGCGACGACAGAGAGAGACTGTGGGGGAATATTTTCACATCTAACTCTGTGAATTAAGGGTTGAACGTGGCACAGTTGCAGGTCGGGTGTGTGCCTGTCTTAAGTTACTCTGGTGAAATTAAATATAGAAAATAGAATAGAAAATAGGTTCAATTGATAATGTCCACGTCTAGTTTAGAACTGTGTCTCAGTTCAGTTGGCTTCATCAGACCGTGACCTCCAGCACGCACTGTGGCGGTGCAACCGAGTGTGAAGCAAGTCAGCACCTCCAAATCTGAGGCCATGGTTTGAGACTGAGTTACTGCCCCAAGTGAAGGAGTTTGGGGTCACACACCCTTTATGAACTCTTCTTCAACTTAAATGGTTTTAATCACAAAATTTCATCGTTGTGTTTCTGATTTTAGCAGATTGTAAATAAGAGAGTCTTAACTGTTCATTTATTACAGTGCTGTCTTTAGAAGACGGAGCGAGAGGTGCACTTCCTGTAAATTGCTTTGAGTGTGTCACAGCTACTTCAAACCCACCCTGCTGAAGTCAGTGTGACGTTGGACTCTTGAATTGGAGAGACACTGAATTTCAGTTGGAATGAACATCAGGTTGATAATATTTTAAATGTTTAACAACATTCGAGCTTCACCTTGTGTGGACGTTCACATGATGACGTTTTGCAGACTTTGGGTTTTGTTCTCCATACTTTGTGATGAAATGTCGTTATTCTAAGTCAAGATGGCGTTAGCATGAGACATTTGGAAGATGTTGGACTCTGATTACATAACAACACAACTTAAAACCAACAAAATATCAACATCATCTGTTGTCAGCATTCCACATCAAATTGTTGGCTCTGACGTTGTCCTGACATTGAATTTTGGTCACTCGACATCACAACCTAATTTTAACCAAATCTAAACGTCCAGTAACTATGGTTGCCTTTCTCTCTCTCTGCATGTTGTGGCCTTCTAATAATGTGATTACATCGCTACACAGTTGAACTGTTGGAAGCTACTTTTACTTCCTGTTCAGACACAAACATCTCTGCCACAATATAGACGGAGACAGTGGGCCTCATGCAGGAAGTGATACACCAACACATTTTCTATTATTTTTGTTTGTATCTACGGTTTGTTCTTATTTTTTTAAGTGCCCATTGACTTCACCAAGGTTTTCTTATCTATGCTTCTCTTTGGTAGGAGAGAATATTCTGGTCGAGAGCACTCTGACCAAAATAAGAGAAACATGTTGTTTTCACAACTTATAGATTGTTGCCCAACATGAGGAAACAGAAGCTTTACAGTTTACAGTGATAAAAAAAAAATGCATGAAATGCATGTGATATGAGTACTTTTACTTTAGCAAAGGATGTAAATACTTCCTCCATCACTGCTGCTGACACACATTTAAAGCATCACAGATGAATTCCTGTAACACCTGTACTGACACTCTGGAAAATCACCTTTACTTTGTTAATTTCACAGTGAGTGAGTTTTACTACGCAGACTTTCTTCTTCCTCTCACAGCCTGTTTTTGGTGGCATCTCTCCAGGTCTTGGTCATGTGCCAGAGTCTTTGCACAACACCTGCACTTATACAGTGCTTAGGGGGCCTTACCTATGCTGATAGGTTACTATGATAAAGTCAGATTCATCATTCAGCACAGCTGGGTCCAAAAATCAGTTCATATAGGTCAACACCACTGCTCTCCATGAGCAAAGAGGCAGACTGTAGTAAACTCTCTGAGCACCTGTTGGTGTGACAGCTCTTATCATTTATCTGACAATGTCTCCTCACCCACATACACAAGTGTAACCACACAAACAGGAACTGCTACTGGGAAAAAACAGAGTGTGCGTGAGAGAGAGTAAGTGTATCATAATGATAATGGAGAGAGGAGAGGGAGGGAAATCAACAGCACACTGAGCCAAACTCACAGGACAAGCCTTCACCTGCCTGGGTCAGTAACACCTGAACTCCACCTGCAGTGACTGACAGATCAGGGAAACTAGTTCACCAGCCAACAGAGAAGATCAAACAGAACTACACTTCACAAAAACTCTGTTTCTATTGTGTGTGTTTTTTTAACTTTATCTTAAAAAAAGTTCAAGCAGCGGACACACGTTTTATTTCATCAGCGAGTCCAAAATTAAGCAATCAGTGCAACTATCAGTCAGGTTTTAGAAGACACCACACACACACAAAAACCCGCACATACACAATACATGTAGTACTGTGTGCATGCGTGTAAATAGAAAGTTAGATGTCAACTGCAGCAGCAGAAGCTGAAGAGTTTCTCGGAAATGTAAACTACACTTTATCACAACAGGATGGAGACGACAACCGCCCACACACACACACACACACACACACACACACACACTTGCAGCAGTGATGACGCAACATCTAAAGTTATAAACCACCTCCGGGTATGGAGGCTCCTATGACACTAGTCTAACACACGGCTGTAATCAATCAGAAGGATGCTGTCATCGTTTCTATCAATACTATTGATCAGTGCTGATTATTAGGACATATGACACACATACTGACAGCTGATGACACAGCTGCAGGTGCTGATGTTAAACAGCTGACACACCTCAGTAATATTCTGTCTCCTGCATGTTCACACATTCTTCACACATTTAAATCTCATTTCATCACAACTGTAAAACACACTTCAGTCTGAATATCACTTTTCTCACCGTTTCCATCAGCAGACGTGATTCCACACCGAGTCAGGAGACAGAGACACACGACAGGAAGCAGCTCCATAGCTGTTGATGTCTTCAGAGACAACATCACTTCAGCATCTCAGTCTCTATATAACCGAGCCGGAGCCACTCCTAACAGCGCGATTGGCTGAGCACCAACACTTTCGGTTTGCAGGCTTCAGCAAGCTGCAACAACACAAACACTTCCTGCACTAATCCTTCACAATAAAAGCCTCATCTCCACAGTAACAATGACTCAGGAATTCTGCACCAAAGGTGCTCAGATTGGGTTAAAATGCAAAAAGCGTTTCATCTTCACACTAACATTAAAGCTGTGTATTAAATACAAACTACATGACCTCAAATCCAGCTATAATGTTCACTGCACAGTTTCACCTTTATTGTTAATGCACAAATGTCTGTGCTTCTCCTGACCTGGACTTTATCAACAGAAGGAAAACCTTTCCGGTGCAGTTTCTCCAGAACAAAAGCACATGAACTAAATGTTCCACAGAAAGGAGGAGCTGAGATTTGGCAGCAAAATGAAGCCATTATTGATCATCAACCAGATAAAGTTCGTTCAGCAGCTGAAATAGTTTCTGATCCTCTGATTAACTGCAAATTAGCTACTGGGTGTGCACCACTAAAGCATAATGTAAACCTGAGAACAGGTTCTGCATTATTACCTTTAATATGGATGCAGTCCCTCCCTGTCTTGTCCATGAGCAAACATGTGCTAAAAACTGTTTTTGAAGGAGCAGTGTGTAAGATTTAGGGATATTTAGTGGCGTCTACTGGTGAGAATTGCAGTTTGCAACCAGCTGAAACTCCTCCAGGTTATTATTCCTTCAGTGTTCATTGTTCAGGAGATTTTTTACCAGGAGCTGAATCATCTGCAGAGGTCTCGTCCTCTCCAAAACAAACAGACCATAACGTCATTTCCCCAGAAATCCCCAAAGAATCTCCCTTTGAAACATACCTATATAGCAGGGCATGCCGTGCAACCAAAGGACTGACATCTAACATGGCATCATCAATGACAACTTACCTGGCTATGATGAAATATCCACAAAGCTGTGTTTTTAGTGAGGAGGATTGACATCAACTAGTGGAACAGGCACAGACTGTATTAATCTCCACAAAGCATTAAAATGTCCTAAGATTTAGTTTTAGTACATCCTCTCTGAGGAATCAACACTTTCTCACTCCGACCTCGTCACATATTGACAATTTAGTCATGGACTTTCCACGTCCACAGAGGACTTGCAAGGTACCCTGGGTGCATTGGTTGTTGACACGGTTAGGTTGAGGCAACAATAGGAAGTGGTTCGTTTATTTTGTCTCTTTTGTAATGTTTTTGGAAAACTATCTTTGTCCTTTTACTTTTTCTTACAATTCAGTGTTTCCTCTACACTGTTTGGCATGTCAGAGACGGGCTACTAGCCCAGCACCTGCTAATGTGTGCTCGCCTATTTTCTGGTCCTGACGTTCAGGTAGCCGAAATATCATCATCTGTTCCACTCCAAAACAAACAGACACTGTAATAAAACACTGAGCGCTCTGGTTTTGTGTGATTGATTGTCTTCTATGTTGTTCTTTTTTTTTTTTTTTAAGTTTATTTCTTCGGTTGCTTTTTGTGTGTGTGTTTGTGTTTTGTTAATGAAAAGAAAAAGACAGACAGAGAGCTTGACAATGATCTGAGCGGGCTGCAAATTTAGCTCAGTACAGAGTTGTGTCTGTGTCTGAGTGCAGGGCAGTTTGACGAAGGGGGGCAAAAAAGCAGAACTGATCATCACAGAAACAGTTTCTATTTCATTCTGGTTCCACTTGATAGTTAGATAATTTTAAAAAACAGACCTACCCAGCGGATGAATAGTTTGGAAATAACAATTGCAAAACATCGTACAGCACATACCCTGTACTTTCACACGACAGGATGGAGACAAAACACACACACACACACACACACACACACACACACACACACACACACACACACACACACACACACACACACACACACACACACACACACACACACACACACAAATGTCTGTGCTTCTCCTGACCTGGACTCAACAGAAGGAAAACCTTTCCGGTGCAGTTTCTCCCAAAACAAAAGCGCATTAACTAAATGTTCCACAGAAAGGAGAAGCTGAGATTTGGCAGCAAAATGAAGCCATTGTTGATCATCAACCAGATAAAGTTCGTTCAGCAGCTGAAATAGTTTCTGATCTTCTGATTAACTGCAAATTAGCTACTGGGTGTGCACCACTAAAGCATAATGTAAACTTAAATGAGAAGGAAATCAGAGCAGGTTCTGCATTATTACTGTGAGGACTGCAGATTGAAACCAGCTGAAACTTCTCCTGGTTATTATTCCTTCAGTGTTCATTGTTCAGGAGGTTTTTACCAGGAGCTGAATTATCCACAGAGGTTTCCTTCTCTCTAAAACAAACAGACCTAAAACCAGTAAAACACTGGATAAGGTGGCTCCACATTATAAAGAAAAAGAAGGATGTTTTCCGACACTGCTCTTCACAGCAGGGCTTCTAATTATAGTGGCCAACGTGAAAACATGAATGTCTTTATCTTGAGCCAGTGTTTAGTTGGTCTGTTCCGGGCTTCCGTAGAAACATGGCGGTGCAACATGGCGATCTCCGTAGACAAGGAGCTGCTCCCTGTGCAGATATAAATGACTTATTCTAAGGCAACGAAAACACAACTATTCTTATTTTCAGGTGGTTACACATATCAGCAACACTTAATCCTCCATACAGGAACGTGATCACAGTCCTATTTAGAGCCAGTGTTTGGTTTGTACGTTGGCGACCTCCATAGACGAGGACCTGCTCCATATGTAGATATAAACAGCTCATTTTAAGGCGACAAATGCAACAAATCTTATTTTCAGGTGATTATAAACAAATTAAAACATCATTATAAATATTATATACCATTTCTGCCAAAACTGGACCTTTAAAGGGAGAGTTCAGAGTGGGGTTGTATGAGATGCATATCCAAAGTCAGTACATTACATACAGTAGATGTCACTCAGCACGCCCCCAGTTTGGAGAAGCAGATATGGAAACTAAGCGATGTACTGCTGTGGACAGAGGCAGCAGCAAAACAAATTTTAGCCAAAAGTCCAACCTAAAAAAGAAATCCATATCAGTTTAAGTAGAATATTTTCACTGCTTTACCTTAAAGTCAGACAGCGATTTGCGACGGGGAAATGAAGCCATTATATCCTTCCTTGTTCTGAACCAGATTCCATTGAGAAAAACAGTGATTTAAGATCACTGAAAACAGGAGCTGCTTGTCTTGAACTGCTTCAACCAGTTATTTTGTTTGTGGTATTGTGTGACTTTGTTGTTTAAAACGGTCACTTTGGATTCACCAAAGTCACAAAATAACACAGACTAACTAACTGGTTGAAGCAGCAGCAGACCAGCAGCTCCAGTGTTCAGTGAGCTAAAATGACTGTTTTTGTTGATGGAGTCTGGTGTTTTTGACGAGAGCATAGATGGGGAACTGAAGCTGTTCAGGCTTTTTCTGTCGTAACAGGCTGTCTGACAGAGAGGTAAAGTAGTGAAAACACTCTCAATATAGCGTACGCTTGAACTGATACTGATTGTTTTAGGTGGCACAAATACATTTTGCTGCTGGCCCCGTGCACAGCAGTACATTTCTTAGCGTCTGTGTCAGACTCCTGTCTGCTTCTCCAAACTGGGGGCGTGCCAGCTGACACCTTCTGAATGTAAGACACCTACTATGGGCAAGTACCTTATACAAACTCACTTCAAAAAATCCAGTCTCTCTATGGCCTTTATTATTTCACAGCATTATATTCAACAAAACCCTCAGTAAACAGGTAAAGTATTGGGTGTGTGTGGAGGAGCGGGGTAAGGTGTGGTGGGAAGCTCCCAGCATGCACTGCAACATGTTCAGAATCAAATGTGATCGCAAATGTTCCTAAGTTGATGCTCTTCTCCTCAAAGGAGGAAATAATCAGCAGCAAGTTTTCCAATAAGTTACATGTTTAATCAATCACATTTGAGGAGAAGAGATGCTTTGTGTGCAGCTCCTTGGAAATACCACACAACCACTTATTGACACATATCTGCAGTCATGATGCAAAATCCAAATCAGCCAACTTCAGGAACGACAACTCCAACACTGACAAAGACTTTTACTGTTTGCATTTCCAGAGAAAATGTGGTTAATGTTTAACTCAGTTCAAGTCAGGCCATCCTAATTGTTAGCTCATGCACACAGCACTATATTGCACCAATCTGGTTATACGGCCAATCATAATCAGCTGCAGCGTTTATTCAGGTACTTCCATGTTACTTTAGTTCATCCAAATACTAATAAAATAATTAAGTCTGAATAGCACTGAGATACCTGACACACCCCCACACTTGATTCCTGTGAAATATTAGTGACGCAAACAGCAACATGTTGCAACACTCGTGTGTTATTCTGAGAAAGAGAGCTACTTCAGAATTTAGAGCTCAGAGAAGAGGTCCATCTTGTCATGACAGGATGTTGAAGCCCACCCTCCCCTCTCCACTGTGGTAATAATGAAACTCAACCTAAAGTGAAAGTTCCCCTTCACTCAAAAATGTGCCTATTTCCTGTCTGACCTTGGCTTCACTGACTGTATTTGTGTAGAGTTAGTCATGAGAGGTGTTTTCACATTCCTCTACTGAAGGTTGTGATGTCCGTGAACTCCACTAAAATCTGGGATTCAAACATACACCGAGCAGCTACATTAGGTACATCACTAATATGGAAACTAATCACTGTCTAAAGGCTGAGACACACCAAACTGACATAAAAAAAAAAAAAATTAGGCGGAGTTTTTCTAAAAAGCTGAAACTGAACACACCACAAACACTACAGCCGACAGCCAACCAGCACAAACGTTCTGCACCTGTGTGAGATGAAATAACTCTCCGCACCAGCAGGTAGTCTGTATCAACACATTCTCACTCAGACCTCGTCACACATCGACGTGTGGTCACGGACCCTCCACGTCCAGACACAATGTCCAAGGAACCCTTCAAATGCACTCCGTTCATACAACCACACAAACTGACTTTTTCCCCCCAACTACTAACACACGTGGTTGGGTTCAGGAAAAAAAAACAGGGTTTGGCTCTATAATCTCACAGGATGCAAACACCGCTCTCCCAGGTGACAGTCGCTGCTTGTTGGACTCATCCACCACCCCTCCATCTACATTACTCCGACTTTTGCCAACTTAACATTCGTCCTTGTCCCGACATGTTTCCCCCTGACACCACCTAACACTGTTAAACAAATACAGTGACGAGCAGCGTATCATGCCAACTTCAAAGGACAGCTTTTTTTCGTCAGTATCTCACATCGCAAGTCACTGACAAAGTGCCAGATTTCTACGACTTCGGAGAACCACGGGTTGAGACAAACACTCAGAGTACCAAGACAAAACACTGGAACTGTCACACAAAGGCAAATAAGATCCGGCACAGCAGGAAGGGACGACACGAGCCCTTCTTACACAGAGATGGTGCTACAGAGCTGCTATGAAGTCTCTTCTTCATGCCGCCTTTGCATTTTTACACAGAACCAAACAGCAGCGGCATCATGTTGCTCCAGGGTGTGATTTTAGAGAACATGCTGGCACTCTGAAAGCAAAAGAGACGTGACAGGTGTGACATGTAACCCGACAGCGTCAGCGTCTAATGTGACATAAAACATACATTAAAAACAGAACAAGGATATAACATGACAATAACGATCATTTACCGTCTCTGTTACACGGCGGCTGTCTCGTCCTCTGCTCGGAGGGTAAGGAGCTCCAGGACCTCATTGTTTTCCTGTTTTGTGGACATTTTTGGCCATTGGTCCTCTTTGAGTTAGCTGCTAACTGCTTTTAAAATCTCCCATGGACGGTGCACACATAACATGATGTCAAATGTCACACCCATGTCGTCCATGATCCCGTCCTGCTGGCTGTCCCTTTTACACAGACGTATTCAGCGCTGTTAACACCTCAACTCTGATATTCCCGCCTTAAACATGCAGTGTAAACAGAGCTACAGCCTGAATACACCAGGAGAGGGAAGACAACGAGACACAGGTGCAACACGTTAGGGTGGGGCAGGCAATCACACAGGTGGGAAACCTCACAGGAAGTTGATCATAAATGTGACAAGAGGTAAGTGACCCAAATAAAACAGGAAACAGAAGACAAGCAAGAACTCAGGATCATGACATGTGAAAGCCATAGAAACATGCTAAACAAAGTATTAGTTACGTAATCAGTATTTTTACATACTTAATGTATCTGGAGAGGGACTTTAATAACCACCTCCAGGTATGACAGCACTACAATCAAAATACTGAGTCAGTCTTTTGTAAGACTGTAATTAAACAGAACCATTTCCTTTCTAGTCATCTGACCACTTTGACCACTTTGTGCTTTTCACACCATGAGTCACAGTCACCTGCAACTCAGTTTACTTTAACACACTCACACTGATGGAGCAGCCACTGGGAGTTCAGTATCTTGCTCAAGGACACTTCAACATGCAGACTGGGGGAGCCGGGGATTAACACAGGATGTCTGCTGTGATTCTGAGAGATGTTTTGTAAAACAGAAAAAAAGCCTCTGTTATTAAGTGGAGGTGTGGAACTGATGTGTGTTTACCAGGCAGGAAGGGCCTAGCTTGAGTTGCATTGTGGGAAATGTAGGAGCCACAGTTTGACTCATTAGTGCAGTGCCTGATCAAAACGAACCTGTTTGGAACAGGCTGACTGCTCGGCCTCTGGTACTGCTGCTTGGAGATTTCTCAAGAACAAAATATCACCATCATCATATCAAATAACTTCACACTCGACACTGACACTTCCTCTGGTCCTCAGAAATACACCTGCCATTACAGAGTTGCATCATCCAGCAATCCTTAAGTTAAGGCATCATTTGGGTTCAAAAGCTCACACAAACATCTGATGGCCTCAGTGAAGTTCGACAAATGAAGTGGAGTAAAAAGTACAACATTTACCTCTGGGGTGTAGTGGAGTGGAGGTGGAAAGTTGCATAAAATATGTAGAAATAATGAAGTACATGTACCTCAAATTTGCACTTAAGTACAGTATTTAAATAAATGTACTTAGTTACATTCCTCCACTGCAAAATACCAAACATCTGCCTCATTCTGCCATTCAAGTGGGTTTTTTTTTTTTTTATCATCAAGAAGTCTTAATTAAAAAAACAACAGTTGTAAAATATCATCTTTTAATCCAACAAATAAATTAAAATCACTTTTTTTCTGAGCACAGAAACATCCAAAACAGTCACAACACACAGTTTGACATTTTTCATGTTTTATTCAAACGTTTGAACAGAAATGATGAAGCTCTGCCTGAAATTACATGATACCTGCAAGAGCATCATCTGAGAACAACAGGAACATGCATGAGCTTCTAATATGACAGCCAACAACAGTGTACCTAATAAAGTGGACACTGAGTGTATAGTTCAGTGTGTAACTGTAGCTGACAGACTCTGGCTTAGCACCTTAACAAATAAAAAGAAGCAGTACATGTTTGTCCCAATGATCAATATCAAAATAAACAATAAGTCCCATTATATTTCACTTTAGCTACAAAATATTCACATTTCTTTGACAGCGTGACAGCAGGCTTTAGTTCAGTGAAGTCAGCAGCAGGATCATATTTGGTAAATGGACTACATTTATATAGCACTTTATATCTTCCTCATTCATCCATTCACTCACTCATTCACACACTGATGTCAGCCAGCTACCATGCAAGCTGCTGTCTGACCATCAGGAGCAATTTGGGCTTCAGTGTTTTGCTCAAGGACACTTGGACATGTGGACAGGAGGAGCCGGGGATCGAACCACCGACCCTGTGATTAACTGACCACCTGCTAGCAGGTATTTCAACACTTTCTCTGGGAATTAAAAAGTGACAGTGGAGGAGCCATCTTGTTTCCTTCAGCTGAGGATCATCACTAACATTTAGTTGTTTTTAACAACCACAGATTTTTAAGAAGAATTAAATGATTTCATTGAACTAATTAAATGAGAACACAAACAGAAACATCCATTCTTCACTAGCTGCCTGTCAATTTCATAATTTAAGATTCTGTTCATGATGTTTTGGTCACTTCATGGTCAGACTACGAGTTACATTACAGATACTTTAATCTCTTATTAAACATCTTCAGTCAGGAGTCTCCTGGTTATTTTAAGTCACCTGATTATCCAGAGTTACCGACCTTCATGGTCCGAGTCCCTCAGCTTTAAACACTTATATAAAACTATCAGAAAACCTGCTCCTCCTTTTATCAGGTCCCTTTTTAACTCAGTCCATTTTAATGCTGTTTCATCACTTGTTCTATTCTCCTGCTTTACTGTCTCATTATTTATCACATGCTCATCAGTTTCTATGGAGCTGCATCTTATTCATCAGGTGCTACAGTATAATGTCCTCAACAACACTTTGACTTGACACTGTGCTGCCTGGAATTAAATTATTCTACATTGACAACAGTGTGAGAGTAAAAAAATAGACACATAAAATAATCAGAATGTAAAAATAAAAGAATAAATCCACATAGAGGAAAGAGCAAGAAGCTGTTACTGAAGCTGCACAGGAGTCAGTCTCAGGGCCTATTTACACCTGGTATTAACATGCATCCTGGGTGGTTGGATCACAAGTGGACAGCTGTAAGTACAGGTGTGAATGCATCCAACGTGTCCTCAATGAGATCTGATCACTCAGACCACATTAGGAGGTAGTCTGAAACGCATATGGCCACATTCTGTCAGCAGTGTACAAAAGTGTCCTGGGCAGTACTGAAGGAGCGCCTACTCAGCTGACGCCCTAACTTTTCTGACACCCGTCCTTCTGTTGCTGCTGACAGAGCGCTGAAGGACAGTTCCTGGAGCAGCTCTCCTCCCAGCGAACAGTCAGTTCAACGTCTGCCTGGTTAGCATGAGCTAACACAGCAACTGCCGTTAAATGTTCCCAACAAACTCACGCTGTCACTGAAACGTCTCCACTGTATCGTTAAACCCGTTTATAACTGGAAAGTAACATTAACCATGTGATGCTAACGGTTAGTCCTGTCGCTGTGTGTGTGCAGACAGACACCAACTGTCTCCAGCATGGAGTTCACACTCTGCAGCAGTAGGCTCCTATGATGCTGAATGGATGATGTAGGCTACATGTTTATTTGCACACAGAGCGGGGATATGAGATCAGATCACATGTTGTCATTCAAGAATCATTCTAGTGCCATGAAGCAGACACAGTTAGAGCTGTCCACCTGTGACTGGATCACCCAAGACACATGTTAAAATGAAGTGTAAACAACCCCTTAATCATACAAAATATCAGAGTTCAACTCAAACTATTCATTTATCATTTAACAGAATGATTGATTATTGATCAGTTCTGTCAGCATTCAAGGAAACTTCCTCTTTTCTGTCGTCACCTTGTTAACTCCAGTCTGTTTGTAAGTGACATTTGTTTTGGGGCAGATTGTTGTTGTTGTTATCTTACTATCAATTAGTTTGATGCCTCTCCACAACCCTGATATGAACCTTAACATTAAACTGCCCTTAAAACCAGGTGTTAAGTCTCAAACTGCCTGAAATAAATGAGGACCAGCCAAAATGTCCTCAGAGTGGTTCTGAATTTAATTACACATCCTTCAGCAGTAAACTTCACAGCACATGTAGAGACAGTTAGGTCAGTTGATCAGGTTGTGGCTCATGCTGACTGACTGGGTTGACTCTTAATAGGTGCTGTTGGAATTTCCTGTTGCAGGAAGGAAAACAACAACAGGTATATTAAAGAGAATCCAGACTGACTTGATCCTACCCTGAGTGTAAACAGAATGATTCATGTCTGAGAAGATAAAACAACTGTCAAGACTCTAAACATGAGATACATATAAAGAATCTGTTGTGTTGTCTGCTCATCGTCAGCATGTGGATACAGTAAATTATTTAAACTTACCTCCATTGCATCTTTTTTTTATGTGCCAGATAGCGAAAGCAACAACACCAACGACAAAAAGAGTGCAGAGAACAGCAACAACAGCAATAACCCATCCAGGGGTAGAATCTGAAACAGAAACAAAAACATTAACATTAACCATCAGAGTGTAACTGCACATCATCTCCATCAGACTGGACATCACAGTCTCCACAAAGAGAACAGCTGAAGGTGTGGATGCTCCTGAAATGTAAACTCTAAACCTGTTAGCAGATAAAAACAGCAGTGGGATGAATGTCAGCAGGAACAGTGATGTCAGCATTGATCTTATGGACAGTTTCCTCCTGCTTGGCTGCACAGCTCACAGGTTGCTTCTGGTTTTGGTCTCAGTAGTGAGGAGGGTGATGTTGGAGCATCGTCCTCTTTCTGAGACGTGTTGCTCATCAGGAGGAAGAATGTTTGAATCACTGTCCTGCCTCCTCCACTTCAGCCTGTTTACATCTGACTGCTGCTACACGGCTTCTCTACACCCTGAGCTCAGGCTCACAGGTACAAGTCAGTCATGGACTCTGGATTAACTCTTTGTTTTATGATACTTGTTGTTAGAGCTAATAAAGCTTTGTTCAAAGAAAATATGACGCATCCAGCTGAACATGCAGCTGAGCTACGTTTATCTTTCACTGAGCAGGAAAAGTACAATTTACCTGAGTGTTTCCATTTGATCACACTTTATATAGTAACTAGTTACTTTGATCTCACACACAAAACATATGATCGACTTCATAAGATAAAGTAATAAAAATAAAACATTTCTTTAACATTCTGGTCTGGTCTTGGATATATTTTGACTCACTGCTGGCTTCTCTGATGAACGCATCACACTCGTGAACACACTCCCGAAATTAACACTATGAGCCTGCAGCAAAGACAGAGTTTGATACAGAATTCAGACAAAGTGATTTATTCTTTTATGAGAACATGAAGGAAGGAGGATCAAACTCAGTCTGTGTAAAATCTGTTTATGATTATTTCATTAAAGTGACATTAAAAATCTAACTTTCGTGATATTTTGGACATAAAATAGGAAAACTTTTCCTGTTTTGTTTGAGAAGCTGGTAATCAAAGGAAACCAAAAATAAGTCTTATTTCTGATTTTTTGATTTCATAGATTTCTGCGTCTCTTCGCTGAGCACATATTCAGAGTCATGATCTGTGAAGAAGTGCAGGTTTAGTTTATTTGTTTTGCAGATTATCGTCTTTAAAATGGAAACAGGAATATGTCCGAGACTACAGGATTAAATTTAGCATATAGATGCTTGATGGTGCTCGTACACTGTCTGTGGTGCTGAACACAAGGAAACAGGAAACACTGCGGCGGCTGTAAACCTTTTGGATATTCATGTTTTTCTCTTCAGGCTGGCAATGAGCAAATAAAACTCATATTTGTTTTTGTATAAACTCTGAGTTGTGTTTAATCTTTTCGACCCCTCTATATAAAGACTTAAGACTGAATGTGTGTAAGGAATACGCACTTTGCAACAGTCTCTGATTCAACGACAGACTTCACCCAGTGCATCGTGGGATAGATTCTTGCTCTCAGTAGGCTTCAGCTAATGGCTAACAGCTAACAACAATAATTCCTTTTAACATGGATAAATGGATAAATAATCACTGTTGGATTTATTGGTGTCATAAAGTCTCTAAAAAATACTTCAGTTCCAGACTGGATTACAAAACTTCTGAAAAGGATACAATTACAGCATTTATAGTCAGTTTCTAGACCTCAGTGTTATATAGATTTAAAAAAGTAAATAGGGTACTTTAATATTGAACACTACATCACTGACCTCATTTGTGTTTCCACTGAATCTTATTAAAATTTCATTTATTTTTGGAGAAACACATGTTTGGGTGCAGCACTCCTACTTCCTGCGGTGATGCTGCCACACACTTCTAGTGGGTCATTAGTGAAGATGAGAGGGATTACTTCTGTATGAGAGTATTTTTAGGAAAATCCTGCACAATTTATCTTTGACAGAATGATGATGGAAGAGAGAAGAAACTAACAGGAGAGAAACGTACCCAACTTTAACTGAGGTGGAGTTTAACTAAAAATGTGTTTGTGAGGTGCTGAGCACACGACTGGATAAATGAGACCTGGATTATACTGCAGGAGTTGTGTGAGAGTTTATAGATACATGTGCTGATTTAGTTTTGCTGTTGTTAAACGTGGCCCCCAATCAATCAATCAATCAATCAATCAATGAGTGCAGTTTTCTGTGGAGGCATTTGAGAGAAACACAAACTAGAAGTAATACAGTTTGACTAACTGATTTACTGATGGTTATTTTGTGGTAAAAATGTTCCTTTAAGAGAAGATGGAAGCAACTCTACTCTAGACTGCTGCTGGACGACCTGCTGGTCAGAGATTTACCCTGGCTACGGCCCTGTCCACAGGTAAATTAACACTACAGTTGTTATTTGGTCTAAATGTGTTCATCCTAACATCATGGTATGGGTCACTGAAGACTTGAAAAGATGCTTGAATCAAAAAAGAAAGCTGCATTTTGTGGTGGTGATAATACAAGTCAAGAAAGCCTGCTGTCACAAATTCCTCACACAAGGTTTTACAGTTTGTGCAGCATACAACACTTTTAGACCCACATTTGGAAAACAAGAATCTCTGATGAGATCTCAGACACAACAATTCAAATAACACATTTCTGTTCCAAACCAAACACACTCCTCTCCCTGACTGTGTACTGAGATCCTCCTCATGAGGACCCTTCTCATGAATAGGATCTCAGTACGCAGTTAATGGCGACACCCACTGAAATGTGTTTGACTTGCTGCCAAGGACACAGTCACACAGCTCTCACTCGGGTTACATGAGGACGGGTGAACGTAAGTCTTCACCAAGTCCACAAAGCACATCTAAACTGGGAGGGCAAACTCCCACGACTCCTCCAGTAACCCTGCAAGGGTGAGGAGCTGGTCCACTGTTCCACGGCCAGGACGCAATCTGCCTTGCTCCTCCTGGATCTGACGTTCAACCATCCAGCAGTCTGGAATAAACTTTCTAGAGAAGCTGAGCAGTGTGACCCCCGATAACTGGAGCACAAGTAGAGTTTTGATGAATAATCATCTGTAATGTGGACATAATGACTAAGTGGATGAAGGTAAATAATAGAACAGCTAGAAAAGTCTGTATGTTCAGAAAATGACATCACTTTACTGTAATGCAGCCTTTAAAGCCAGGAGAAGAAAACAATTATGATATTAAGATATTCAAAATCTAACATATCTAATTTAAAAATGTTCAATTCATCCTTCATCCTAAAATCTATTCAGAAGATTTCTCATCAGCTTCTGTTGGTTTAATCAGAATTACTAAAATTATAACATGATGCTTTAAATTGGCAGCTACAACTTAAATGAGAGCTAAACCATGTAAAGCATGTTTTCATTATTCACTGACTCAAGGTGTGTGTATATTCATACCTTTGTTTTTAATTGTAGGTGTATGTGACTGAGTGTGACAGAAAACACTCTTAAGACCTTTAAACAATATTGTTTTTAATGTTTTCAAAAGTACGTTGTATCAGAACAAACTGTTATATAATTATTAACAAATAAGTGTGTTTACTGTGCAGAGTAAAAGAGTTATTATTTGTTTGGTTGTTGCTTCATTCACTGTTGTTTTTATCTGCATTTTTACTTTGAGTCAAAACCTGATGCTGCATTTTAGTTTAGTTCTGCTTTGAATCAACCAGCTCTCTGCCGCACTTAATGAAGACAGTGTTAGGACTTAATTCACAAACCTGCTATTTTTAAATATCTCATCAAGAGAGACTTTCACTTCTTTTGTTCTGAAAATGTCGATAAACGAGGTGCTGACGTTCCTCTGTATCACTGGTAAAGAGGAAATACAGCGAGCTGGACAGAGCAAAGACTCCGTCCACTTTTAAGAGTACTGTCTGCGGTGCAAACATTAAACTGACCTGGGGTCTGGGTACATGTTTGTAGAGGTTAGATTTGGTTCTAAAGGTACTATACTGAAGGTTTTCGGTGGAAACACGACTGTAGGAGGAAGGAATGAGTTTGAGTTTCACGCCTGTCACTATCGGTCACTGTTTGTGACTGTGTGTTTGTGTGCCTGTGTGGAGGTGTGTGTGGGTACGTCACTGGGTTTTATTGGGTAATCAATATAACCTGTGTACCTGTTGACCATCAGTTTTCAGTTTTGCTTGTAACAGAGAGGGGGAGAGTGGGGAGCATTTACTTTCTACTGACTGCTGCAGCCCTTCTAGTCCTGTTTATCTGCAATATCTGAGCATCATGTCAGGTAAACATGTTTGTTTGTTTGCAATAAACGAAAAGGAATGTTTCGGAATTTTATCTCCATTTTTACTTTGAGTCAAAACCTGATGCTGCATTTTAGTTTAGTTCTGCTTTGAATCAACCAGCTCTCTGCTGCACTGAATGAAGACAGTGTTAGGAAGCTACATGTGAGTTATTTGGGACCTCGCTGCAGTGCACTGTGCACTAATTACAGGTTTACATTATCTATTAAAAACTTTATTTGCCTCCATGTTATCAAATTATTACCAGGAACTATCACTGTGTGTATTTAGAGTTAAAGTTTGGTCCTAGTTTTTAGTTTGAGTTCAGTTTCTAGTCAAGAAATAAAATAGTAAAATCATCAATAACTCAAATCATATCTACATCTTTGAGTGTCGTCTGTTGTTTGTTCTGTGATTCATGTGTGAGAATGAAACACTGCAGTTTGGAGCAATGATTAATGAAACACTCTCTCTCTCACTCTTATGTAATCTGATTACATCTAACACACATTACAGAGTCTCAGTATATTTTACTGTTACATTAATTTGTCAAATCCATTTTATCTTCTCACTGGTGGAACAAAAACGTCACTGATTTCAGTCACTAAATGAATGTGTGATGTTTTCATGCTGATCATCAGGATCAGGTTGTGACAGCTGTTTATTAATCTGTTACTGGGTTTGTCTCAAGTATTTACTATATTATATGTAACATCTAGTTAGTTTCAGAGCAGAGATTTACTAAACCAGGCTGCAACGTTCAATCTTAAGTCACGTCTGAGCTCTTGGTCATGTGTTGAGTGGTTGCCAGGCAACATCAGCATCAGTGTCCAATCAGAAAGCTATAAACAATACAAACATGTCAATTATTTCAGCATCAGCAGCTGCATCATAACTTACAAGAAATATGTTTTAAGCTTTAAACAAACATATAAACACTTTGTGAAAGTACAGAAGGTTCTGCTTTGTTTGTGTCTTTCTAGATGAAAGTATTCAGGAATGTTTTAGTTTAGGAATAATATGTAATCATGTAGTTTAGAGTTAAATCTGCTGCCTGACAGACAAAACTGGGCCGTTAAGTGTAACATTATTGTTGCAATAACTTTTAGCAAGAAAGTCTTATTCTGTAAAATGTGATTTAACTGCACTTAAAGTGACTCACGTCCATTTCTTTAACATGTGATGTATATTGAGTGAGAGTTAAACTGTGTGCTGATGTTTGTTGATTCATGTTTTCATCATCACAGTTTGACAAGTGGAGCTTGAACACTAGAACTCATTTGACACCAGTGTCATGTCAGATCATTCTCTATTAGCTCTTCTACTCACTCTGAGCAGCTCACATATTGTGTTTTCTGTAGAGAACAAAAGCTTTTCATTCCCAAAGTATTATGGGAATTAGAGCAGACAACAGTACAGGCCTTGTTTACTTCATGTTGTGCTCTCAACTGTAAAGTAGAAACAGACTGTAGAGAAAAGGAGGTGAGAATCAGAGCTGACCTTCAGTCTGTGCATGACACTGAAGAAGGGAAGGAAACAACATCAGCCACAGCACATATAGCTGTTGTGTTTAATTATAGTCATATTACACACAAATAAAATAATTTATGATGTTCATGCTCCTAAAAGGTGAATTCAGACTCAACACAAAGTTCAGTTTTGTCTCCATTTCATCTGTGAATCTGACTATTGGATTGTTTTTACACTTTGTGTTTGTTCAGCACACTGACTGTGTGTGCACATGTCTGGAGTTTGCTTGTGTTTGTGTTGATGATCTCTAAATGTTCTACAAACTCCAGTTCTTTCTATAATTTTCCCTCTGATCTCTGCAGATTACTGAAGTTGAGTCTCAGAGTCTGAAATCTTCTGGTCTTTGTTCTAATTTGCATCACTTTGAGCTGATTCACTTTGTTCAGTCTGTACGCACACTGAAATAAAAAAAAACCTGACAAAACATGAACGTTAATGATTTAAAGATTAAAATGTCACTGACCATTTAAACGCACAGAGGTCTCAGCATAAATCTGATGGCTGATATTCTTCTGTGTGGCCACACAGCGATAGCGGTCAGTCTTGGTCACAGTTGTGTTGAGAGTGACGTAGAAACGGCCGTCTCTCTCTGAGACCTGTGGCTCCTCAGCAGGAAGTTTGTTTCCAGCACTGTTCCTCCACTCTACTTCAGGTTGTGGATTACCATTAGCTTCACACTGCAGCAGCGCTCTGTTGTCTGTTTCATCAAGTATATCAATGTTTGGTTTTGGAGCTGCACCTGTGAACATAATGAAATTCAAATCAAGGACATTTACAGAATACAAATGTGTTAGGAAGTTTTTTTTGTTCGTCCCTGCTTGCTAATGTGTTTTACATCGTCAGAGAAAAACACAGAGGAGCAGAGAGAAAACATTTTTAACTTTTATACTCACTTATTTAAAGTGTGTTTAAACTGATATCAGACCTGTGGAGCCAAACATCACATACAGGTGACAGGTGGATAGTGACGACAACAAAATCAGGACTCACCTGCGATGCTTTCATTTAATCTGTTTTTTAAGACACAATCTGAAAGGCAAAACAAAACACATGTTAGAGTTCTTGTGTGATTTCATCAACTTTTCAGACAGGTGAAATAAATTCTGTTTCTATGGTCACTGTACTGTTTTTTCCACCTAGTTCTGATTCACATTCACAGACCTGACTGGTTTGTGTCCTGGACAGTTTAAGGTCGTTTGTTTGACACAAACTTAAGAGTGTGCAATTTCAGAAAGTGGGAGGACGTCTTTTTTGTAAGAAAGAACTCACCAACAACAAGCTTAATGTGGAACGTTTGACGTTGAGGAAAAACACAGGTGTAGTCTCCATTGTCAGCCATCTTTGTATTTCTGATGATGATGGAGGCGTTGCCGTGTTTCAGTTCTTGTGGAAAATGAGAGACTCGACCTTTAAACCCCTCATCCTGAGATCCAAAGCTGGGAGTGTGTTTGCCTTTTTCGTACTGGAACACGTCCTTCTGTTTTTCATCACTCTGAGCAACTTTATACCAATAAAAGTATCCTTGTTCAATGTTCTCCTTGGTGCTGCGGGAACAGGGTAACAAAGCATTTCTATCTTGTTTCACTGTGACGACCACTGGCTCTGGAAGATACAAACATGAATTAATCACTGTGTTTACATGCAGAGTAATTAATTTAAGACAGACATATTAAAGTTTGTTGTTACAACAAAATATAAACTTACCCTTTAGTATGACTAGAAATGCAGACTGCATATTTTCACAAGATATATTTATAATTTCTTATCCTGAGCTTTTATCCTTTATAGTTCTCTCTTTTCTAATTCTACTTTTTTTACACCTGCTTAGAAGAATGTCACACTCACTAATAATTTATAACATTTTTCTATCTTTTCTCTTTTTTCCAAGTGATGACAAACATCCACACATTTGACAGAGGAATAACTTTCTATGGTTCCTGTGTTATTATTTAATACATTATTATTTCATAATTAATATTTCTAGTTCTTCTTCTCCTTCTTCTTCGTTAATTTAAGTGCTTTAGGTACATTTTGCTAACAATACTTACTTTGACTGCAGGGCATTTGTTTTTAGTGGGGCATTTATAATGTGGTATTAGCACTTTTAGTTCTTCTTTCTTCATTGGTTTTTTGACCTCATGTTCATAGCTTTTTGTCCTGAATTCATGTCATAACAATGAATCAGTGATGCTGACAGAACAGTTGGATTAAAGAATTCTCAGTGTAAACACTCTTTATGAACTCTTCTACAACTTAAATAAGTCTCAATCACAACATTTCATAGTTTTGTCACTGACTGTAGTTTGTTGTGAATGAGAGTCTGAACTGTTAATTCATGACAGTGCTGTCTTTAAACACGGAGCTAGAGGTGCACTTCCTGTAAATTGTTCTCTGTGTGTGTAAGAGCAAATAAAAATATAGCCGCAGTAGCAATTGTGGGGTTCAAGCCAGCATGGATCTTTAAAAGCTGAAAGCTGGGTCAGATCAAGACCTTTGACAGTTCAGGACGCCTGAACTAAAGATCACCAACAGGTTTTATGACAATCAGACAGACGCTCATTCATTTATGGTTAAATCTCCACTGAGCCATGCTCTTCTTTGGAAACACTGTTGCTTCCTATTGGTTGGCTGCAGAAACATTTTGATGAAGACCTGCTTTAATGGCTTAGTAAAAAATCAACAGAGTTTGTTGATATTTGAACAAACTCTCATGGTCTATGGTCGTATTTTGAGAAAGACCATTGCACTCGTTTGGAACTTGTGGCGCCCCCTATTGGCCGGTTTCAAAATAATTTAACACACATGGGTCATAATTATTGTTCAACACACCCTGCATGTTTTGTAATGATTGGACAAGATATATTTCAGTTTTATAATCTGATTTATGTTTTTGCAAGATCATTTTTTTGTATTTGTGTTGCCCCCTAGTGGCCAACATGACCAATGAAACTTTCAGGACATGTTCCTGGTGCATCTTAAGACATTGCTTGCAAGGTTTGTGGTAATTGGCCCAAACGTTGGTGAGACCCCAGGAAGAGTAGCTACTGTTAAGTTCCAGCAGCTAATGGGGATCTAATAAATAAATAAATAAATAAATAAACGCTGTGGAGTCATTTGCTGAGCCACGCCCCCTTTAAAGTTCATTAGTCAATATCTTCAAAAAGCAATGAGATATCACAGTTTAAGTGTTGGTGATGAAATTCTGAAAATAACCTCACGTCATTCTGCTGATTTCAGGAATATTGTCAAATATTTTGGTGACATTTGGTTAAAATAATATGAAACAGAAAATGTTGTGCATACAGTACAAATTACAACAAGATAATAAATATCACTGTGAGCTAACCGTTAAACCAATCTGAACACCATTTGAAAAATGTGACATCTAGTGTTCAAAGAATGTTTGTGGCAACAGTGGTTGCATTTAGATGAAGACTTTTAGAGATATAGATGTTAATTAATTTTACATATTCTTAAAAATATAGAGTGACGGACTTGATAGGAGCTAGAGGTGCACACACTAAGTGATAGGTTGCAGCACGAGAAGTTTTGATGCAATTCAGTGGATTTGCTGAAAAACTTTCAGCTCTGTCAGACACACTGGTGATTTATTGTGATTTTACTAATGAAAGTATAAAATGTGAAATGTCTTGAAATTTAAATTTAGCATAATAAGCCACGCCCCTTTACACAATCACTTTCAAATTGTGTGCATCGACTGAGACATGACCCTGGATGATGCAAACCAAGTTTCGTACAAATATCTCTGGCTGATTATGAGATATCAACTTTTTGCATGTGTAGCGCCCCCTATTGGTCGATCAGAATCAAACTCTCTGGGTATGACTCATATATGCCCACATGTCCATAAGTTTTTTTTTTTGTTTGTTTGTTTTTTAAAGATTATTTTTTTGGGCTTTTTTGCCTTTAATATACAGGACAGTGTGAAATGGGGAGACAGAGAGAGTGGGGGGACGACATGCAGCAAAGGGTTGCAAGCCGGAGTCGAACTCGCGACCGCTGCAGCGAGGTATCACCTCTATACATGGGGCGCCGGCACTATCCACTAAGCTACCGACGCCCCACGTCCATAAGTTTTGTGATGACGATTCAGGAGTAAACTCCATTTATATGTTGAGCCACGCCCCCTCTAAAGTTCATTGGTCAATATCATCAAAACGCAATGACCTATCAAAAAGTCTGTCTTAACTTTTGAAGCGCTTCATCCCGTAATGATCCACAAAGTTTGGTACAAATCAGACCTACGCCTCAGGAGGAGATGTCAAAAATGTGTTTTTCAAAAAATTCAACATGGCTGACAATCTAGTGGGCGGACCTTGAGGTTTCTTGAGGTTTTCTCAGGACCCATTCACCTGAACATGTGTGTTTGAATCCCATTAATTATAGCGCCCCCATCTGGCCTATTGGCATTATCTTTCTTGAGCAACGTTTGCAAACTTCCAATCATTGGTGAAAACATTTCTTAATAATAATAATAATGCTAATAATGCTACTACTACTACTACTACTAATTAGAATAATGCACGAACACAATAAGGTCTCTGTCCTTCGGGCTTGAACCTCTCATCAGGTCTTGGCCGATGAAGCTGATGTGATTCTTTCTCAGCCTTTCTCTCTGCATGTTGTGGCCCTCTAATTTCTTTCTCACTTCTGTTTTACTTCCTGTTCAGACACAAACAACCAACAGCTCTGCCACAATATAGGAGACAGTGGGCCTCATGCAGGAAGTGATACACCAACAAATGTTCAATTATTTTTGTTTGTATCCATATTTTGTTCTTATTTCTTTAGTGCCCATTGATTTCTAGGATTCACAATTTGTTTTTCTGTCTGATTTCACTTGAAGATCAACGCAGCGCTTCCAGCCCCTTTTCTCATTCTGTTTTTTTTTTATTATTGCTCTTTTCTTAAATGAGAGAAAATGTTCTGATGGAGAGCACTCTGACCAAAATAAGAGAAACATGTTGTTTTCACAGTCCATGGATTGATTGTCTAACATGAGGAAACATGTAAAAACATGTAAATATATATATATATATATATAAATATATAGATATATATAGTTATATATGTGTATTGGCTACAAGTGCAGCTGAGACGATTAGTTGATTCATTAAACAATTGATTGTTTCATTTGTTAAAATCAGTTTTCATGTAAAAACGTTTCATGGTTTCACAAATAAGAGGACTTGCTGCTTTTTCTTTTTACTCTTTTGATTTATAAAACTGATTTTAAATTTCCTGCACTGACTTTTACATTTTCATGATTTTACTTCAGCACATTTTAAATGTGGGACTTTTACTAGTAACGAGTATTTTCACAGTGTGATAGGAGTACTTTTACTTTAGCAAAGGATGTAAATACTTCCTCCATCACTGCTGCTGACACACATTTAAAGCATCACAGATGAATTCCTGTAACACCTGTACTGACACTCTGGAAAATCACCTTTACTTTGTTAATTTCACAGTGAGTGAGTTTTACTACGCAGACGTTCTTCTTCCTCTCACAGCCTGTTTTTGGTGGCATCTCTCCAGGTCTTGGTCATGTGCCAGAGTCTTTGCACAACACCTGCACTTATACAGTGCTTAGGGGGCGTTACCTATGCTGATAGGTTACTTATTTTTCCTCTTAACAGGAGATTAAGAGAAAATAAAAGAGACATTTAAGGGATTGTTGCTGCATGAGGCCAAATGTGTCAGTGTTGTTCCACTGCCCCCAACAGGTCCAAAAATCAGTTCATATAGGTCAACACCACTGCTCTCCATGAGCAAAGAGGCAGACTGTAGTAAACTCTCTGAGCACCTGTTGGTGTGACAGCTCTTATCATTTATCTGACAATGTCTCCTCACCCACATACACAAGTGTAACCACACAAACAGGAACTGCTACTGGGAAAAAACAGAGTGTGCGTGAGAGAGAGTAAGTGTATCATAATGATAATGGAGAGAGGAGAGGGAGGGAAATCAACAGTACACTGAGCCAAACTCACAGGACAAGCCTTCACCTGCCTGGGTCAGTAACACCTGAACTCCACCTGCAGTGACTGAGAGATCAGGGAAACTAGTTCACCAGCCAACAGAGAAGATCAAACAGATACCTGCTGAAATCTGTCTTTATTATACAGCCTGTGGTTGGGAAGTGAGTTATTGCATTTGATCACTTTGTGATCACTTTTCTAACAAATGTTTCAAACTGGACAATAAAGCTCAACATTTTAGGAAATCTGCCAAAAGAAGATCCTCCACAAGGAGAAGATGTAAAGCAACAGACTAAATGTTTTATTCTCCATATAAGGTTTATCTCAGTGTTCATACACAGCTGTATCTGGATCTGAGTACATAAGAAACAGAACTACACTTCACAAAAACTCTGTTTCTATTTTATTGTGGGGTTTTTTACTTTATCCTTAAAATCAGTATCAGTCAGGTTTTAGAAGAAGAAGAGACAGCTGTGTCTGTATCGCCACCAGCCCCCTGAAGAGTTCCTCGGAAATGTAATCTACACTTTATCACAACAGGATGGAGACGACGCCCACACACACACACACACACACACACACACACACACACACACACACACACATACAAAAATGTCTGTGCTTCTCCTGACCTGGACTTTATCAACAGAAGGAAAACCTTTCCAGTGCAGTTTCTCCAGAACAAAAGCACATGAACTAAATGCTCCACAGAAAGGAGGAGCTGAGATTTGGCAGCAAAATGAAGCCATTATTGATCATCAACCAGATAAAGTTCGTTCAGCATCTGAAATAGTTTCACACACACCTGCAGCAGTGATGACGCAACATCTAAAATGATAAACCACCTCCGGGTATGGAGGCTCCTACGACACTAGTCTAACACACGGCTGTAATCAATCAGAAGGATGCTGTCATCGTTTCTATCAATACTATTGATCAGTGGTGATTATTAGGACATATGACACACATACTGACAGCTGATGACACAGCTGCAGGTGCTGATGTTAAACAGCTGACACACCTCAGTAATATTCTGTCTCCTGCATGTTCACACATTCTTCACACATTTAAATCTCATTTCATCACAACTTTAAAACACACTTCAGTCTGAATATCACTTTTCTCACCGTTTCCATCAGCAGACGTGATTCCACACCGAGTCAGGAGACAGAGACACACGACAGGAAGCAGCTCCATAGCTGTTGATGTCTTCAGAGACAACATCACTTCAGCATCTCAGTCTCTATATAACCGAGCCGGAGCCACTCCTAACAGCGCGATTGGCTGAGCACCAACACTTTCGGTTTGCAGGCTTCAGCAAGCTGCAACAACACAAACACTTCCTGCACTAATCCTTCACAATAAAAGCCTCATCTCCACAGTAACAATGACTCAGGAATTCTGCACCAAAGGTGCTCAGATTGGGTTAAAATGCAAAAAGCGTTTCATCTTCACACTAACATTAAAGCTGTGTATTAAATACAAACTACATGACCTCAAATCCAGCTATAATGTTCACTGCACAGTTTCATCTTTATTGTTAATGCACAAATGTCTGTGCTTCTCCTGACCTGGACTTTATCAACAGAAGGAAAACCTGCACATGAACTAAATGTTCCACAGAAAGGAGGAGCTGAGATTTGGCAGCAAAATGAAGCCATTATTGATCATCAACCAGATAAAGAAATAGTTTCTGATCCTCTGATTAACTGCAAATTAGCTACTGGGTGTGCACCACTAAAGCATAATGTAAACCTGAGAACAGGTTCTGCATTATTACCTTTAATATGGATGCAGTCCCTCCCTGTCTTGTCCTTGAGCAAACATGTGCTAAAAACTGTTTTTGAAGGAGCAGTGTGTAAGATTTAGGGATATTTAGTGGCGTCTACTGGTGAGAATTGCAGTTTGCAACCAGCTGAAACTCCTCCAGGTTATTATTCCTTCAGTGTTCATTGTTCAGGAGATTTTTTACCAGGAGCTGAATCATCTGCAGAGGTCTCGTCCTCTCCAAAACAAACAGACCATAACGTCATTTCCCCAGAAATCCCCAAAGAATCTCCCTTTGAAACATACCTATATAGCAGGGCATGCCGTGCAACCAAAGGACTGACATCTAACATGGCATCATCAATGACAACTTACCTGGCTATGATGAAATATCCACAAAGCTGTGTTTTTAGTGAGGAGGATTGACATCAACTAGTGGAACAGGCACAGACTGTATTAATCTCCACAAAGCATTAAAATGTCCTAAGATTTAGTTTTAGTACATCCTCTCTGAGGAATCAACACTATCTCTCCCAGAGCTCATGACCATGGGTGAGGGTTGTGTCGTAGATGGACCAGTAAATCGAAAGCTTTGCCGTCATGGCTCAGCTCCCTCTTCACCACAACGCATGGCGCAGTGCCCGCATCACTGCGGAAGCTGCACCAAACTGTCCCAACCCGGAGAGGGCAATCCACCAGTTTCCTGTAGAGAACCATGGCCTCAGAATCGGAAGTGCTGACTCTCATCCCGACTGCTTCACACTCAGATGCAAATCTAAGGTCACCAACCTCCACCGGACCCCTTCTTCCCCCCGCTGTCCATTAAAATCACCAACAGGAGACAGGAAGCAGTTTCAAGTTCAAAAAAATTGTATTTTTCCAGTGCTCTCATTGTGGAGGAGCTGCTAACTACAGTGGTTGACACAAACACACAAATGGCCCTATGTAGAGCCAGTGTCTGGTTTGTCTGTTCTGGGCTACTGTAGAAATACGGTGGTGCAACATGGGGATCTCCGTAGTTGAGGACCCGCTCTCTATGTAGATATAAACGGCTTACTCTAAGGTCATGAATACACCGCAATTTTTATTTTCAGGTGATTATAAAAAAATGAAAACATAATAATTATATTCCATTTCTGCCAATATATCCTTCTAAATCCTACACAAACTTTGATTTGTTTTCTTTCAGTATTTCATCAGCAGCAAGTTTTCCAATCAGTTACATGTTTAATCAATCACATTTGAGGAGAAGAGATGCTTTGTGTGCAGCTCCTTGGAAATACCACACAACCACTCATTGACACATATCTGCAGTCATAACGCAAAATCCAAATCAGCCAACTTCAGGAACGACAACTCCAACAACTGACAAAGACTTTTACTGTTTGCATTTCCAGAGAAAATGTGGTTAATGTTTAACTCAGTTCAAGTCAGGCCATCCTAATTGTTAGCTCATGCACACAGCACCATATTGCACCAATCTGGTTATACGGCCAATCATAATCAGCTGCAGCGTTTATTCAGGTAGCGTGCACACACAGGTCTTACTTCCATGTTACTTTAGTTCATCCAAATACTAATAAAATAATTAAGTCTGAATAGCACTGAGATACCTGACACACCCCCACACTTGATTCCTGTGAAATATTAGTGACGCAAACAGCAACATGTTGCAACACTCGTGTGTGATTCTGAGAAAGAGAGCTACTTCAGAATTTAGAGCTCAGAGAGGTCCATCTTGTCATGACAGGATGTTGAAGCCCACCCTCCCCTCTCCACTGTGGTAATAATGAAACTCAACCTAAAGTGAAAGTTCCCCTTCACTCAAAAATGTGCTTATTTCCTGTAACATGTCTGATCTTGGCTTCACTGACTTGTATCTGTGTAAAGTTGAGAGGTGTTTTCACGTTCTTTTACTAAAGGGAGCGATGAGTCCATGAACTTCCTCAGAATCTGAGATTCAGACGTTCACCATGCAGCTGCATTAGGTACACTGCTAATACAAAAGCCAGTCGCTGTCAAACGAGTCTGACACACCTAACGCATGGTCGGCCTTAGGTCAGTGCTGGGCCATTGTGAGGGTGTCACTCTAGTCTTTGCAGTCGCGCACCGCCCTGGTCGGCCCGTGTTGGCTTTTTTTTTTTCTCGAACAATTCACCATGTTGACTCGGTATCAGAGACGGCAGAGCCCGTTGGTAAATGATATCAAGCTGACTGGCAGTTAAGTGAAACAGAAGTGAGTGAAGTCAAGAGAGAGTGAGACCAAGACAAGCTTGTTACATGAGATAAGATTATTTTTCTTTAGCCATTGAGCTCTTTCGCAGAAACGTTTAATGACGGTTTGTGTCAGTGTTCACTGGGGCCTGGTCAGTTTCATTTGTTCTCTCAACATCAGGTTGTGTTGTTAATGTGCTGACAGGCTAACTAGCATCTTTGATACGTCCTGTTGGTCTTGTTTTCCCTTTTTAATGTGTGTCTGGGCCTTTAGATATACAGTTTAGGTGACTGTACCAAGCAGGGAGGTGAAAACCTAAAACACTGTCAACCATAGTTTTGTACACTAGTTCTAAAATCTGCTGATTAACACCGAGGTCACTAAGTTTCCTAAGAGGCTGTGAGCATCTCTAGAAAATAAACTCAGTATTTCAAGAGATGCTCACCTGGGAGACCAGAACTGTACCGAGGTATTTATAGTTTTCCACAGTTTCAACATGTTGGCAATGAAGTAACACTGGCTCTGTTTTCAGATGTTAGTTTGTGCAAATGATTCAATCTTTAGTCTTGGCCGCATTAATTTCTAGCTGATGGTCTGCTCCCTGACTCGGTCTGTGTACAGGACCAACTAACTCCATGTTGTCAGCATGTATAAACAATCTGAAATGTTTCTCATTGATCATAAATTCATTAGTAAATAGAGAGAGTAGCACAGGGGAAAGAACACAGCCTCGTGAGCAGCCTGTGCTCACAGTGAGCACGTCTGACATGCTTCCCCGACACAGACTCTCTGTGGGCGACAAAGAAAGCAAGTCTCTGACCCAGAGAATTAACCCTGTATTAATGCTGAGATCAGTTAGTCTTTACAGGAGAATAGTGCATACAAGTAGCATAGTGACAGTAAACATGTAGGGCATGAAGTTTCTGGATGCAAACCATACCGGCATGAACACCATGTCACAACGCAGCAAATATTATCACATGTTGTACAACCACCAATGCTGTATCAGCCGCTGACAGCTACAAGCTAACAAACATTACAAATAAAAGATGCTAACCACAAGTTTAGGGGCGGGGCTTATGCTAAGGGTTGCTCCATTGCATCATCAAGCATGTTAAAAACCCTGAACACAGAAAAGCTGAAAAACCAACACATTCTCACTCTGGCCTCGTCACGTATTGACGTTTGGTCATGGACTTTCCACGTCCACATACGACGTGAAAGGTACTCTGGGTGCGTTGGTTGTTGACGTTCTGGGACACTGTGTGTGTCAACTTCAGCCTGTTACATGTATTGACTCATTTCAAGATACACTTCTGGTTTCACAGCTTTTTTTAAGATATTTTTTTGGGCATTTTAGCCTTTAATGTGTAGGACAGACAAGTGTGAAAGGGGGAGAGAGAGAGGGAGGGGCATGCAGCAAAGGCCGACAGGCTGGAGTCAAACCCGGGCCGCTGCGGCAACAGCCTTGTACATGCTTGTACATCCACTAAGCCACCGACACCCCATCATGCTGACTTTTAAGGATGCCTTTTTTTGTTGGTATCTGGCGCCGCAAGTCACTGCCCAAGCAGTGTATTGCGTAGCATTAAAAAAAATACAAGAACGTCCATATTGCATTTAGTTTTACCACTGGCTGCCCTTTAACTTTGGATAAAAATTGCAAAACTAAAATTACAGTGTGCTATATAAAATTAAACATCACATGGACAAAGACAATCAGAAAACTCAGTCATAGGATGATAATCAGTGTAAGTAGAGAATGGTACTGTAGTGTCTGTTGGTGAAGAAGAGGCCAGTTTCTACATGAAGAAGAACAAGAACATATTTACATGTGAAAAACCACATCCTGAGTAGGTTCCTGTTGTAGGTTCCTGTTTGACGCCCAGTATCTGTCTTATATCCGGTTCTGTGCATTTACATTTCATGTTAAAGCAGTTTGTATTTTTGAGCTGTACTAGTGCTCACTGTTTAACATCACTGAGTGCCTTTAACTCACAAACACCTGCAGCTAATTCACTGTTAATGACTAATTAAGCTCAGCTGCCATGTTTGATTAAAGCCACCAGTCATTGCTTGAGAGTGATTTAAGAATATTCTCAGAGCATTCTGAGCAAGAAAGGGGCAGAAACTTGTACCTTGGTGAGGAGGTGATGCTGACCCTGTTTCTAGGTGTGACATACGTTTAACAGATGTGAATGGTTGCCATAGACATGCACCTCTGTGAGCCTGCAAGGTGTGGACACCCAGTGTAAATTAAAGGAACTACATCAGAATATGACACTCAGTTTTGTCATTGTTTGTGTGATCAGTCTGCTGATGGAAGGTTGAGACAGACCCAAATCATCATCATCACTGCTGCACTGTCATATTTTCCAGTCGCCAAATATCTTAGTGTTGTGATGTCTTTATTTATTTACTGATGTACATTGTATAACAACAAACAAAATGACGTAACAACGGTCAGTGGGAAACAAAATCATCAACCCACTGGCTGGATTCAAAATCATACCGAAAATTAAAGTAAATAATTTAAATCACAGGTTGATCCAATGTGCATGATTTTATCACCTCAACTCATAATGTGACTCAGTCGTGTGTGTGACACTCGAGCTGCACGGTGCCGGGCTGTGAGCACAGGTCTCACAAAAGGATGTTGGGCCCTCATGCCACCCTCATGGAGTCTGTTTCTGACAGTGTGGTCAGACACATGCACACCAGTAGCCTGCTGGAGGTCATTTTGTAGGGCTCTGGCAGTGCTCCTCCTGTTCCTCCTCACACAAAGGAGCAGATACCGGTCCTGCTGCTGGGTTGATGCCCTTCTAACGGCAGGTCTCCTGGTGTCTCCTCCATGCTCTTGAGACTGTGCTGGGAGACACAGCAAACCTTCTTGTGCCATCCTGGAGGAGCTGGATTACCTGTGCAACCTGACTGGGCTGCAGGTGCCACCTCATGCTACCAGTAGTGACAAGGACACTAGCAGAAGACCAAACTGGAGAAGAATCAGTCAGGAAGGATGAGGAGAAACCATTCCCTTTTTGGGGGTTGTCTTGCTTTTGCCTCTCCATTGCACCTGTTGTCACTTTGATTTGCACCAAAGCAGCTGAAACTGATTCACAATCACTTGAGCTTCCTAAATGGACAGATTGACATCCCTGAAGTTTAACTGACCTGGTGTTACACTGTGACCATTAAGGGTTCCCTTTAGGATGTAAATATAGGATGTTAACGCTGAGTGTGTTCAGTGTGTTCGCTAACAAAACATCACTTTTAATCGTTGTTTCAACTGAACAGAAACAAATATATACAGAGCAGAATAATGTCATTAGTCATCTTTTACTGAAGAATTAAATAGTGACTTTTCATCATCAATGGAAATTACATCCCCAAAAGTGCAGGATCAGCAACAAACAATGCAAGCAAACAATAACCAGCACAGTAAAGTGAACTCTACAAACATTAGCTTGAGATTCTGTAAGATGCTCTTATTCACATTTATGCTGATAGTAGGACATAATAGGTCCCAAACGGAATCTGCAGAATCATTTTAAGATATTTTTTAGGGTTAGGGAAATCAGCAGAGGAGAATTCTGCAGGCATAGTTAGATGACAAGATTGATACCACTCTTATACCTGCCCATTAAATATGAAGCTACAGTCAGCAGCCACTGTAGCTTAGCATTAAGACTGAGGAGGAAAAGGGGGCAGCGAGGAATGCCCAGACTTGTACAGTGGTGAATCAAAACAACCACTAAACAAACACATGGCCCAACACAGAAGGGCGAACTCGTCGGGGCAAGACTCAGCTGTCTGTTTACACCTCTAGGAGAAAGTACTCCTTTGAAGACAGCAATGTGCGCATCTTGGACAGGGAAGACAGATGGTTTGAAAGAGGTGTAAAAGAAGCCATCTATGTGAAATTGGAAAAAACATCTCTCAGTAGAGGAGGAGGTCTGTGACACCACCTATCCCCACCTTTAATGCTGTCCTTTCATCCTTGCCCAGGAGATTTAACAGCTTAACCTCTAAAAACAATGGTTGTTCACAAATGGCCTCATGTGACTCGAACGACTCCAACGACAACTGTTGCAGCAGGATTTTCAACGACCGTTGTTGACACACCATCGGAGCACTAACGAACCAGTGACATCACTGGCCTTGTGAAGACCTCCTCAGAGGTTAAATACCTGGGTTTCCACACCAGTTTGTCAGACTAGTTCCAGCCTAGTGAGACAAGCATGAACTGATGAAGTGGATAAGAGGTGAAACATCCTCTAAGACAAAACTGAAGTCCACTTGCGTTTAATTCGATTGCCTTGAGATAATTTGTTGCAGTATTAGTCAGTGAGAGCAACTGCTATAAAGATGATGAACTCTGTTTAAGGAGAAGGTTGGATCAGATGGACGGGTCAAACAAACACAGGACACAGGACTTTTACCTAGAGGACCACTGTTTATGTCCTGTATGAAACCAAAAATCAACACTGACTTATTTCATGTTACACAAGTCACGAACATACATCATGTACTTATAACAAATGTAATAATATTAACAAAGCCATGATAATGTTTCTAGACCTAACCAAGTGGTTTTGTTGCCTAAACATAACCAAGACTGTTTCTCAACATTAACCACGTGTTCCGGGTTTCACCCAGGAGATGGCAGTGTGTCTCATAAATCCTTTTTACACAGAGATCACGCTAAAGGCGTTCAGCCAGGTAGATACAGCCCCAAAAGTGCAAGAATCATGCAAGAACATAAACTTCATTAAATATGCTGATATTGATTGATATGTGCTTATATAATTAAAACTGACTTTCATGTGACTTGAGGTCTTGATCTACTAATCGGTGAAGCAACAATAAGAATTTTCTGCCACCACATGGCAGTTTACAGAAAAAGAACTAATTGACCAAAACAGGTCAAAAAGCTCCTACAGTATACAAATATAATAATATATATTTATTTGATCACTTTATTTTTTCGCATAAATATACACTTGTTGATTTGTTAATAGTCTTGAACAGGTGGTCTTATATTGCTTAAGAATAATGTTGAAGTTTACACTGAAAGGATTGGCGTTATTCTGTTTTACTAATATCTGTACAATTTAATTTTCTGGGTGGGGATATCTGGTTCAGCTTTGGAGTGGTTTTCATCTTATCTGATGAACAGGTGGTTTTGTGTCTCTGGCAACAATCACTTCTCTTCATTTTCATCTTTCATGTACGGTGTGCCTCAGGGGTCGGTCCTGAGACCAATTTTATTCTCCCTGTACATGTTTCCCACTGGGCACATTATTCAGAGACATGGTGTCTCTTTCATTTCGATGCTGATGATACACAGATGTACCTGCCTGTTAGATCCACAGACCCTGGAATGATGTGTTTACTCAATGACTGCCTGACTGATGATAAAATCGGAATGTCAAAAAATCTTCTTCAGCTGAACACAGACAAAACAGAGACTGTTATCATCAGGCTGCAGCACATAACAACAAATTCTGCCTGTGGCTGCTCCCGTGGGATAATATCAAAGCTGTTGCAAGAAATCTGGTTTGACAGTAATTTAAGTTTTGAGCAGCACGTCACAACATGTTTTCATCTTCTTAGAAATAGTTCAAAAATACAATCCATTTTAACTTTTAAGACACTTAGACAATTTTAAAAGCTTTCATCTGTTCACACCTGGATCACTACAACAGCGCATTTTCTAACCTGAATCAAAAATCTGTTTATGGACTCTAGACTGTACATCAGCTGCAGCGTTTATTCAGGTAGCGTGCACACACAGGTCTTACTTCCATGTTACTTTAGTTCATCCAAATACTAATAAAGTAATTAAGTCTGAATAGCACTGAGATACCTGACACACCCCCACACTCAGTTTGTATACATTAAAGTGTTTTTATCAGTTCTTTTAAAAGTTGTCGTCATGTCTTGTCTGTTTGAATTACTGACATGTAAAGCACTGTGTAACTCTTTTGAAAAGTGCTTTATAAATAAAGATTATATTTATTATTTTCTTAATCACTTTATTGTAATTAGCTATTTATTGTTTTCACATTGTTTTTTTTAATTAAAAGCTTATTAAAAGCAAGTGTGCCTTGTTCTTCATTTTCATTCTGGGACATTAAAACGACCGGAGGCCTTGAGGCCATAATCAGCAAAGTGGTGGTGGTAATTTTGTGTTTGGGGGGCTTCAGCGTAAGAGGGCCAAAAATGTTCAGTAGCAGCCCTTGTCCAACCACTTCTGTAAATTTAAGAAACCATTAAATTGACACTCATGCCCACTTAATGCTGTGATTGGCTGGCTGTGCACAGGTAAGATTACCAGGGTTTGAACTTCTCTGTCTGCTCTGTTTTTCATTTGTTGCACAACTGCCTGTCAATTTTCATGTGAGCACTAAGAATGTCTGAAAATGTGAGACGTTATCCCCATATTTAAATAATATATCATCTGTGATAGTAACCAACCACATGCCCCTGATTTTACATGCATAGTCCAAAAACTCTGCAGTGAATACGACCTTAGTAAACACTTTGTTTGACTTTTCTTCGTGGGCTGTTGTGTCCCTGATTATTCAGTGGCTGTGTACCTTTGTCCCTGGAGTTGAACCTGCAGGAAAAAACACAAAATGTGTTAAATGAAATCAAAACTTGGAGTTTATGGAGTACTTACCCATAGTCAGTGTATTACATACAGTAGATGTCAGTCAGAACGCCCCAAATTTGTAGAAGCAGGCTGGAGTCTGACAAGGAAGCGGAGCAATGTACTGCTGTGGAGGGTGTTTTTTTGACAGGGAACTGAAGCCATTACATTTCTTTTCTGAAAGCCAGACTCAACCGAGAAGAACAGTGATCTGACATCACTAAACACAGGAGCTACTGGTCTCTGTCAGTTATATATGTATATATTTTTTTTTATGCGGCATTAGTGTTTAAAGTGGTTAATTCGAGCTCAAGGTCCGGCACCGTATTCCCTTTCAATTTTCAATCAATCAATTTTATTTATAAAGCTCAATATCACAAATCACAATTTGCCTCAGAGGCTTTATACGACAGCATACGACATCCCTCTGTCCTCAGGACCCTCACAGCGGATAAGGAAAAACTTAAGCAAGGCAAGACTTGCAGAGATCTACCCAAGTGTTGACGAGAGATGTGACCACTGCTCATATGTTCTATCTGTCCCAAACTAAAGAGCTCCTGGGCCGACATTTTAGAAACCTTGTCTGAAACTTTTAAAAAGGATTTGCAACCCTGCACTCTCACAGCACTGTTTGGGGTTCCAGGGGACCTCACCACTCTAACCGCTGGACAAGCCGATATGGTGGCGTAAAAGTCTATTAGCTCGTTGTCAGACTTTTGCTTGAAAGCCTTGCAGGCTCACAAAGGGGTGTGTCTGTGTCTGTGACAACCAATCACACCTGTTAAAAGAATGTGTCATACCTAACAACAGGGTCAAGCACACCTCCTCACTGAGGTTAAAGTTTCTGTCTCTTCCTCGCTCAAATCTCTCCTACAGTAAGCTAGGACTCCTTACTAAAAGTTTTTAGGCTAAGTTCGGAGCTCTCCGAGAGTTTTCTTAAGCCCCTTTTACACTGCCAGATTTTCTGCAAATGTCGGGCCATTTGGGCTGCGAGCGTTTAGACACACAGAGCCGGATTGGCGAGTTGATCCAAGGTGCCTCGTAGGGTAGACATATTGGTGGAACCTTTTTGGTTTAAAAACAATGAGGCATCCTTCCACAACGGTGACGCATGACGCAGCATGTGCAACCCACTGGCGGTGGATAAACAGGAGGGCCCTCCTTACCCTCGCAAACAAAGAGGCCATTAACCGTCAAATGACGGGAACGGTGAAGGACGGGCCGACTTATGAGAGAATCGCCGAAGGACTGACCAGCCGCGGCTTTTTGCTCACGCTAATTGTACTAATTCTGCTAATTACCTGTGGCAATGCAGCTTTCCTGTACTGGGAGTAGTGAACTACATGTAATCAAACAAGTAGTTTAACAACATTTTGCAGCAGCTTGCTGGTAGTTTAACTACTTTCATATTTGCATCGTGATTCAGGTAGTTACAACTCCAGTTCCATAAAAGATGGGACATTGTGTAAAACATGTTAGTAATATTCAGTTTATTACAGTACAAAGATATTTAATGTTGAAATGACCTCATTCTGAATTAAATGCCTACAACACATAATAAAAAAGTTTAGGACAGAAACAACAAAAGACTGTACAAGTTGTTGGATGCTCAAAAACACCTGTTTGGAATATTTTGCAGGTAAACAGCTGAATTAGTGACAGATGATAGTATCATGACTGGGTGTGAAAGCAGCATCCTCAGAAGTCTCACAAAAAGTAAAAAAAAAGGTGAGTATATGCTGTACCCCACCTCTGTCAAACAAATACAATAAATAAATCTACAAAGTTGATATTTACCGTTTCCATCGCAAAGTATTTTTCCAGTCAAACACAAAAGCTTCATGGATGTTCATTTGACGTATGGATTCATTATTGTAACAAAAGTCAGAAGTGTTTTTATCGACGCAGCATCAAGTTTCAGTCAACTTTAGTTTTCATCCCAGTCAGAGGCCTGGACTGTGAAGCAGGATTGGGATATAGCAGGTTAACTTCAGGGTTAACTCTGGGTTTTCAGTGCTGTGAATGTGATTCTCTTTTTAACAGGATAAATCACTGTGGCTGTTCAAGATCCTTATCTTGAGATTTAGATAAATACTATGTGACCTCATAGATGAGACACAGCTGTCTGTCTGTCTGTCTGTCAGGACAGTACTGTCCTCCTAAACTTGTAGTAACTTAGTGATTCTTACAGTTTTCATCACACAGTGTTTTTCTAGTCAAACACAGAAGACAAAAACACAGCAGGTCCAGCTGAAGCTTCATCGTTGATTCTGTGTCTGGATTCATATTTCTGACAAAGTCGAATTTCTCTTTCAGATGGAGTCACTAAGTTTCGTTTTCAGAGGTCTTTTGGTTAAAGCCGGGGGGTCACACAAGGTCAATTATAAATCTTTCTATTTTGACTATTTGAGCCATGGTGGTTTTATATTTTTGAAACTTTCCTCAAGCGACAAAAATGATTTTAAAAATCTGTGGCACCATCACGATGTGAAGTCAATGAGCCGAGCTGGAACTCACAGGTGGGGCCAGTGGGAGAAACACTGCTGCACATATTCAGTGGGCCGCATACTGTGGAAGTAAACCTGGCAGCTAGAAACATTTTTGGTGTATGCATCAGGCGGGCAACCATTTTTGGTCCAGTCTAGTTATTATTAAAATATATATGTGGCCGATGTTGAAATGCAAACGGCCCTCTCTAGGATTTGTTCGCTGTGGGCTACTGTACAACAACATAGCGGGCTCTGTCAAAGAGGACCCGCTCCATCGCTGCGTTCTGAATCACATACCTTTTCGTTTTGCTTTTAGCAGGTACTGCAGCCGCCCTTAAAAAGCACGTACTGTTGCATGCTCACAGTTGGGACACACTACTGCAGCCTGACAATGAGCCCTAAACTTTAACCGTCTTTCTTATGTATCTGTTACCTTGGAGATGAAACAAAACGCCATTCACCAGAGACAGAAGTCAACCCGGAGAGCTCATTTGTTGTTACGTTGTAAAAGTATGTAGTTTAACTTTTTCTTAGTGTGTGCAAGGTGCATAACAAGTAATGCGTAACAGGTAATGCATACATGAGGGTAGATGCAGATGGGAATACAGACAGGACAAACAAACAACAAACAGGCAAAAGATAATCAGGCTTAATTGTATTCTTGCTGTTACTGATACGCAAACCAGTTGTTTTATATATTCTATACTGTGGGAGGTTACTGAGGACACTTGTGTGCATGTGTTTAGGTGCGTGCATGTCTGCAGCTGATAAAGAAGAGAGAATACCTGAACAAATAACACAAAGAGGAAAAAACAGAGTATTAATACTGATTTGACTAATATGTAATACTGCACATAGATAATTAATATAACATTAACACTGTTAAGTTGGCACCTCTAGTCACCCTTCAATGTCCCGAGGAGTACTAGAGCTTAGGCAGAGGTCAGTAGGGCTGGGTTTGGTAGTTCTCTTGTTAACACTAATTTGTTGTGCTGCTCCAGGCCGTACCCAGACCCCAGGGTGAGCACTGGCCTGTGGTCCCCTGCAGAGCCCAGCAGATAGTAGTTTGACTTTTAAGTTTTAACTGCATACATTGTAGTCATAGTTATGTCACTTTGAAGTTTTATGATTATTTTGTCCACTAAAATAATTAATATTCCTATTATTACTATTCAACTGCGCATCAGTCACTTTAATGTGCTGCCATCTGTGTGCGGCTCAGTCGATGTGACTTATTGTCCGCTGTGCAGAGAATTGTGGGTCAGAATAGCCAGAATAGTGCCCTGTCTTACATATTTCAAAATATGACCAGATGCAGTTGAACATCCTGGTGCTCTTGTCATACTGCATCTGACATAACATGTATTGGGACATATCTCCTTCTGGCATATTAAATAGTATGGCAGTATGGGTACTGGAATGCACACAGTATGTAGATATAAGCAGCTCATTCTAACAAAACACAATGACTGAGATTCAGGTTTTTATACTCTAATTAAACCACAGGTATAAATATTAAGTACCATTCCTGCCAATAGATGCCCCTACATCATCTTAAAATCCAACAAAAACATTAAAATCACTTTTGTTTCTTTGATCAAAGTTTGAACACAAAACCATCCAAAACAGTCAAAACACACAGTTTGACATTTTTCATGTTTTATTCAAACGCTTTGACAGAAATGAAGCATGGAATGTGATATGAAAATCTGTGCTGCCTGGAAATGAAATCAATCCTAAAAATAAAATGCATAAAATAATCAGAATATAAAAACAACAGAAGAAAATCCACAGAGATTGTTTCCTCGTAAGGCCACTATATACACATTAAATATCAGAGTTCAACACAAACTGTTAATTTAATTGTCCATTAACAGAATGATTCATTAATAATCAGTTCTGTCAGCATTAAAGGAAACTTCCTCTCTTCTGTTGTCACCTTGTTAACTTCAATCTGTCTCTGTGTAACTGACCTTTGTCTCGTTCTTATCACTGAACTAACATGTGGTCCAACTTTTATTTTGTAAGGCCAAGATTAAAACAGATTAAAGTGAACAGTTCATATTAAATACACCAATAAAAAGACACTAAATTAATAACTCCTGTGATACAATACAGCGCTACAAGCCCTGAAGCGTGTGTGTGTGTGTGTGTGTGTGTGTGTGTGTGTGTGTGTGTGTGTGTCTTCCTGCGGACGGTCATTAGTCAATGCGATAGCGTTACAACCATGCAAAATGCACACACAAAACTTAACAGATGTGTAATTGAGATCAAAATGAAGGCAGTTCAAAGATGGCTGTGGTCTGAGTACGGGGGCCAAGAGGAGGAAGCTAGGAAGAAGGGAAGGAGCCACTAGCCCCACTTTACAACCCTGGCTTTCTTTCTTTTTAAGTTGCGAGTGAGTGAGCTCATTGCAAGATCTCCAGTTCTTTTAGATATTTAAATTAGCTCAGAGAGCACGCGTGCTGTAATCTTACTGTCTGTGATCTGTATGGGGAGAACTCAATGTGAGGACAGCGTATAAACAACGCTAGGTTAAGTTCAGGGACAGATTGTGATCATGATGTCTCCATATGAAGGCAGAATGAGTTGAATACACATTCACCCCGACAACATCACTTCCACCCTTCTACCATTACAAATATCTGTCTAACAACAACCCTGATCCTGACCTTAACCTGAGACTCATTTTAACTGTAATCTGAAAAACAAGATCAGCCAAATTGTCCTCACAAACATACAGTCTGATCTAAAACTCAAACTACTTCTCACAGAATTTACATTAACACAGTTCACATCCTTCAGTAGCAAACACATGTAGAGACAGTTAGGGTTCTGGTTCAGGTGCCTCCTGTGGCCGACTGGGCTGACTCTTAAGAGGGACTCCTGAACCTTCCTTTCGATCTGCTGGTGAACCTGCAGGAAGGAAAACAAAGTTATATTAAAGAGAGTCTAGACCAGGGGTGTCAAACTCATTTTCACCAAGGGCCACATCAGCATAATGGCTGCCCTCAAAGGGCCAGATGTAACTTATAAATGTAAGTAAATGTAACCAAATGTAATGTAAAATAAATGTAACTACTCCTTAATGTTAAATAACTCTGAATTTATTACTTATTCAAGTTACAAATATTACAGTTGCATAGAAAAAAATATGTTTGCTTGTTGCTCTGTTATAACATAAATCCTTTTAATTTGTCAGGTTATGAAACCCACATAACTCCATCAATCAAGGATCAAACTATCCAAGTGAATAAAGAAAAATAACATCAAACACAAGTTTCCGCTTGTTGGATAAATCGCATTGATGTGGAAACACTGCCGTCTAGTGGCGGGAAGCCGTCACTTCGCGGGTAACATAATCGACATGCATTGTGGGAAATGTAGTTTTTGGTCAAATCACGCTTTTTACATATTTATTTTTAGACAATCAGACTTTATAAGCTCTCGCGGGCCACATAAAATGACGTGGCGGGCCACATTTGGCCCGCGGGCCTTGAGTTTGACACATATGGTCCAGACTGACTTGATCCTACCCTGAGTGTAAATACCAACAGAGTGATTCATGTCTGAGAAGATAAAACAACTGTCAAGACTCTAAACATGAGAAACATATAAAGAATCTGTTGTGTTGTCTGCTCATCATCAACATGTGGATACAGTAAATTATTTTAACTTACCTTTATTAGAATTTAGTGTGATGCAGCCCTTGTATGCAAGCACAGCCAGAACAACACTTACAAGAATAAGGGTGACAAAAAATGTAACAACAACTGCTACAATGGGAAACCCTGAAACAGAAACAAAAACATTAACATTAACCGTCAGAGTGTAACTGCACATCATCTCCATCAGACTGGACATCACAGTCTCCACAAAGAGAACAGCTGAAGGTGTGGATGCTCCTGAAATGTAAACTCTAAAGCTGTTAGCAGAGAAAAACAGCAGTGGGATGAATGTCAGCAGGAACAGTGATGTCAGCATTGATCTTATGGACAGTTTCCTCCTGCTTGGCTGCACAGCTCACAGGTTGCTTCTGGTTTTGGTCTCAGTAGTGAGGAGGGTGATGTTGGAGCATCGTCCTCTTTCTGAGACGTGTTGCTCATCAGGAGGAAGAATGTTTGAATCACTGTCCTGCCTCCTCCACTTCAGCCTGTTTACATCTGACTGCTGCTACACTGCTTCTCTACACCCTGAGCTCAGGCTCACAGGTACAAGTCAGTCATGGACTCTGGATTAACTCTTTGTTTTATGATACTTGTTGTTAGAGCTAATAAAGCTTTGTTCAAAGAAAATATGACGCATCCAGCTGAACATGCAGCTGAGCTACGTTTATCTTTCACTGAGCAGGAAAAGTACAATTTACCTGAGTGTTTCCATTTTTATCACACTTTATATAGTAACTAGTTACTTTGATCTCACACACAAAACATGTGATCGACTTCATAAAATAAAGTAATAAAAATAAAACATTTCTTTAACATTCTGGTCTGGTCTTGGATATATTTTGACTCACTGCTGGCTTCTCTGATGAACGTATCACACTCATGAACACACTCCCGAAATTAACACTGTGAGCCTGCAGCAAAGACAGAGTTTGATACAGAATTCAGACAAAGTGATTTATTCTTTTATGAGAACATGAAGGAAGGAGGATCAAACTCAGTCTGTGTAAAATCTGTTTATGATTATTTCATTAAAGTGACATGAAAAATCTAACTTTCGTGATATTTTGGACATATAATAGGAAAACTTTTCGTGTTTTGTTTGAGAAGCTGGTAATCAAAGGAAACCAAAAAATAAGTCTTATTTCTGATTTTTGATTTCATAGATTTCTGCATCTCTTCACTGAGCACATATTCAGAAAGCTCACCTCGGATATTAATGTCTGACTGAACCTTATTAAAATTTCATTTATTTATTTATTTTTGGAGAAACACATGTTTGGGTGCAGCACTCCTACTTCCTGCGGTGATGCTGCCACACACTTCTAGTGGGTCATTAGTGAAGATGAGAGGGATTACTTCTGTATGAGAGTATTTTTAGGAAAATCCTGCAGAATTTATCTTTGACAGAAAACTTCACCCACAAAATGACAAACAACAACTTAGTATTGGAGTCTGGCTTTGAAGAGAGCAGAGACAAGTTTCACTTTAAGTTCAGTTTTAAATACTAAGTTCAGTTCAGTTAAGGACTAGATGCTACAATCATAATGCAAATACTTGAGACTCTGAGTGAGTAATAGTGCCATCTGAGGGTCCGAGTGGGAACCAAAGGGTTAAAGTCAGATGGACAGAAAGGTAGGAAAGAGCACAGGTAGATAGAAAAGTAAGAAGGAGCATAGGAAGGAATAGGGAACACTTTTAGACCCACATTTGGAAAAGGAGAATCTCTCCAATACAAGTGTTCATGAGCTCAGACTCAGAGTCTACAGCCAGGCAGCAGCTCTGTGAGGCTGTAACACAGGCAGGTCACACTGGTCTCACACTTTAGATAAGAGACAGACTGTACACAAGATGATGTGTGTCTTTTATCTCGTCTTATTTTCTGTATATACCCATGAAATTATGATACGAGTCAAAACTATCATTTATGTAAACATGCAGATGTTATGGTCTTTGTATGAGGGTGACGTGATGGTTGAGTTGACATACTTTGTGTTTTGTTGCATTGTGCAGTGTGTTTTTCTGTACTGAGACAAACAGCCTGTCTACACTCAGTATTTCTGCTGCATCCAGCTGTTGGGAAGCTGCTGCATGGCTGGTAGAAATACACTCACACTGGGCTGCCTTCTGCAAATCACGTTAAACAGCACCTATGATTTGGTGAACTGTGCAGTGCAGCATTTACATTTTTCCTTCCTTCAGTGAAATTTTCTGAAAAACTGAGCAAAGCAGTAAAGTGATTCTGAGGTCCACAAACCAAACACACTCCTCTCCTTGACTGCATACTGAGATCCTCCTCATGAGGACCCTTCTCATGAATAGGATCTCAGTACGCAGTTAATGGCGACACCCACTGAAAATGTGTTTGACTTGCTGCCAAGGACACAGTCACACAGCTCTCACTCGGGTTACATGAGGACGGGTGAACGTAAGCCTTCACCAAGTCCACAAAGCACATCTAAACTGGGAGGGCAAACTCCCACGACTCCTCCAGTAACCCTGCAAGGGTGAGGAGCTGGTCCACTGTTCCACGGCCAGGACGCAATCTGCCTTGCTCCTCCTGGATCTGAGGTTCAACCATCCAGCAGTCTGGAATAAACTTTCTAGAGAAGCTGAGCAGTGTGACCCCCGATAACTGGAGCACAAGTAGAGTTTTGATGAATAATCATCTGTAATGTGGACATAATGACTAAGTGGATGAAGGTAAATAATAGAACAGCTAGAAAAGTCTGTAAGTTCAGAAAATGACATCGCTTTACTGTAATGCAGCCTTTAAAACCAGGAGAAGAAAACAATTATGATGTTAAGATATTCAAAATCTAACATATCTAATTTAAAAATGTTCAATTCATCCTTCATCCTAAAATCTGTTCAGAAGATTTCTCATCAGCTTCTGTTGGTTTCATCAGAATTACTAAAATTATAACATGATGCTTTAAATTGGCAGCTACAACTTAAATGAGAGCTAAACCATGTAAAGCATGTTTTCATTATTCACTGACTCAAGGTGTGTGTATATTCATACCTTTGTTTTTAATTGTAGGTGTGTGTGTGACTGAGTGTGACAGAAAATACTCCGAAGACCTTTAAACAATATTGCTTTGAATGTTTTCAAACGTATGTTGTATCAGAACAAACTGTTATATAATTATTAACAAATAAGTGTGTTTACTGTGCAGAGTAAAAGAGTTATTGTTTGTTTGGTTGTTGCTTCATTCACTGTTGTTTTTATCTGCATTTTTACTTTGAGTCAAAACCTGATGCTGCATTTGAGTTTAGTTCTTAACAATCAATGTGACTGCTGATCATGTGGAGCACAGTAGCTGTGTATGATGCTGCTCGTCTGCTAACAGGTACACCGAAGCAAGAGCAAATTAGCCCTATACTTGCCTCCCTCTATTGGCTTCCTGTGCGCTATAGGATTGATTTCAAAATTCTGCTGTTTGCTTTCAAGTGCCTTAATGGCTTGGCACCCATCTACCTCTCCGACCTGCTGGAACCCCATGTCCTCCAAGGTTCCTCAGGTCCACCAATCAGTTTCTCCTGGCTGTCCCTGAATCCAGGCTGAAGCTCAGGGGAAACCAGGCTTATGCAGTGGCAGCCCCAAAGCTTTGGAACGAGCTGCCACTGCATATTAGGCAAGCCCCCAATCTGCAGGTGTTTAAATCACGCATAGCCTGAGTGACTGGTGTTCTTCATGTGACACTGTGTATGTTTTTATTTATGAGTTGTTACCTGTTTTTTTCTTTTGGTCTCAACTCTGTTGTTTTAGATGTGCTATATAAATAAATTGGTATGGTATAATTACAGTCATATTCCACAGGCATAAAGTAGGTAATGACGTGCATGCTCAAAAAAGCTGACCTGATTAACTTGCATTCAGTCTGTACAGACATTTAAACTTTTAAAAGCTAACAACACATCAATAATAATTATCTAAAGATTAAAATGTTACTTACCAGGAATAAGCACAAAAGTCTCATCATAAATCTGATGGTTGATACTCTTCTGTGTGGCTACACAGCGATAGCGGTCAGTCTTGGTCACAGTGGTGTTGAGAGTGACGTAGAAACGTCCATCTCTGTCTGTGACCTGTGGCCCCTCAGCAGAAAGTCTGTTTCCAGCACTGTTCCTCCACTCTACTTCTGGTTGTGGATTACCATTAGCTTCACACTGCAGCAGCGCCCTGTACTTTGTTTGATCAAGTATTCTAATGTTTGGTTTTGAAGCTGCACCTGTGAACATAATGAAATAAAAATGAAGGATAATTACAGAATAAAAATGTGGTGGAAACATTAATCTGACCTGGGGTCTGGGTACATGTTTGTAGAGGTTAGATTTGGTTCTAAAGGTACTATACTGAAGGTTTTAGGTGGAAACATGACTGTAGGAGGAAGGAATGAGTTTGAGTTTCACACCTGTCACTATAGGTCACTGTTTGTAACTCTGTGTGTGTGTGTGTGTGTGTGTGTGTGTGTGTGTGTGTGTGTGTGTGTGTGTGTGTGTGTGTGTGTGTGTGTGTGTCACTGGGTCTCATTGGGTAATCAATATAACCTGTGTACCTGTTGATCATCAGTTTTCAGTTTTGCTTGTAACAGAGAGGGGGAGAGGAGGGAGCATTTACTTTCTGCTGACTGCTGCAGCCCTTCTGGTCCTGTTTATCTGCAATATCTGAGCATCATGTCAGGTAAACATGTTTGTTTGTCTGCAATAAACAAAAAGGAATGCAGTTATGGACTCATGCTCTTTGTTTGGACACGGCGTGTTGTAGAAAGTAGCTACAACAAGGGTTTACCTCAACAGAGCAGTGACGAAAAAAATGGGGACGTAAGGAAAAGTTTTAACAGTTCAGTTCACAACTTTTCACAATGTAAACACAATAATAACTGTTCTAATGTGAACTGAACTGAACTGAACTGCTTGGTGGAAACGAGGCTTTAGTGAACTCGTGGTTTCAGGCTCAGACAGAGGAGGATGATTCCTGCTCAGATTTAGGCTGCTTTCAGTCCTAGAGTCGTCTCCTCTGGTCTGAATCAGGGACTCATGTTGTTCCAAAGTTGTATAGTTGCCTAGAGTTGGTTCGTGTTCTCACTGCAGCATTTACAAGAGGACCAGATCAAATGCCTTGTGTGAGAAAGCTGCTCTTGATTGGTCAGAATTTCCATGTGGTAAAAATCCAGGAAGTAAAGCAAACGTTGAAGAAGAGTACACTTGCAAGATAAATGTGACACTTTCTAATGTCACAATGGAGGGACAACTACGCAGGTTGATTTTAGCGCTGCTCATCGTGGACTATATTGCTGTCATTGTTCATTTTAGTCAAACCATACAGTTTGAAAACGAGGCGCGGCTCCAACTAGAAAACAATGTTTTGATGCATTGGATGTGCTGAATGTGCATATTAAGGCAGTACAGGAGGAGGTGCACATTAATAATCCTCCAGGACTGTAACATGCTCATGTTTAACCCAAACAATGTGTCACGTGACTGCAGTTGCTTCACATCCAGGTCGGAACACCTTCTCACCACAAACCAACCGCACCAGAGTTCGTTTGTAACCGGACTGAGACCACCTCTTCAAGAAGGTCTCAGTCCGGTTGTTTTGGTGCACACCTGAGTGTGACTGCTGTGTTCACACCTGCCCAAACAAACCACACTGAGGGGGCAAATGAACTTGAGTTAGACTGAACCAAACCAAACAGGGCAGGTGTGAAAGCAGCCTTAAAAATCACAATGTGAAATTTTACTTTGAGTCAAAACCTGATGCTGCATTTTAGTTTAGTTCAGTTTTGAATCAACCAGCTCTCTGCTGCACTGAATGAAGACGGTGTTAGGAAGCTACATGTGAGTTATTTGGACCCTCGCTGCAGTGCACTGTGCACTAATTACAGGTTTACATTATCTATTAAAAACTTTATTTGCCTCCATGTTATCAAATTATTACCAGGAACTATCACTGTGTGTATTTAGAGTTAAAGTTTGGTCCTAGTTTTTAATTTGAGTTCAGTTTCTGGTCAAGAAATAAAAGAATAAAATCATCAATAACTCAAATCATATCTACATCTTTGAGTGTCGTCTGTTGTTTGTTCTGTGATTCATGTGTGAGAATGAAACACTGCAGTTTGGAGCAATGATTAATGAAACACTCCCTCTCACTCTTATGTAATCTGATTACATCTAACACACATTACAGAGCTTCAGTATATTTTACTGTTACATTAATTTGTCAAATCCTTTTTATCTTCTCACTGGTGGAACAAAAACGTCACTGATTTCAGCCACTAAATGAATGTGTGATGTTTTCATGCTGATCATCAGGATCAGGTTGTGACAGCTGTTTATTAATCTGTTACTGGGTTTGTCTCAAGTATTTACTATATTATATGTAACATCTAGTTAGTTTCAGAGCAGAGATTTACTAAACCAGGCTGCATCGCTCAATCTTAAGTCACGTCTGAGCTCTTGGTCATGTGTTAAGTGGTTGCCAGGCAACATCAGCATCAGTGTCCAATCAGAAAGCTATAAACAATACAAACATGTCAATTATTTCAGCATCAGCAGCTGCATCATAACTTACAAGAAATATGTTTTAAGCTTCAAAGTAGTAGAGAGTACAGAATGTTATACTGTGTCTTTCTGGATGAATGTATTCAGGAATGTTTTAGTTTAGGAATAATATGTAATCATGTAGTTTAGAGTTAAATCTGCTGCCTGACAGACAAAACTGGGCCGTTAAGTGTAACATTATTGTTGCAATAACTTTTAGCAAGAAATTATTATTCTGTAAAATGTGATTTAACTGCACTTCAAGTGATTCACGTCCATTTCTTTAACATGTGATGTATATTGAGTGAGAGTTAAACTGTGTGCTGATGTTTGTTGATTCATGTTTTCATCACCACAGTTTGACAAGTGGAGCTTGAACACTAGAACTCATTTGACACCAGTGTCATGTCAGATCATTCTCTATTAGCTCTTCTACTCACTCTGAGCAGCTCACATATTGTGTTTTCTGTAGAGAACAAAAGCTTTTCATTCCCAAAGTATTATGGGAATTAGAGCAGACAACAGTACAGGCCTTGTTTACTTCATGTTGTGCTCTCAACTGTAAAGTAGAAACAGACTGTAGAGAAAAGGAGGTGAGAATCAGAGCTGACCTTCAGTCTGTGCATGACACTGAAGAAGGGAAGGAAACAACATCTGGGGACTAAATTTGCTCTTTAACATTCAGTACCAGATACGATGCCCCAGTATTTAATCTCATCAGCCTCTTAATCAAAGAACAGGTTTGTAAATATTAAATGTGATTGGTGATTTTCAGGGAAAGTGTTACTTCAGAAGCCAGAGCTCAATGTGTGTTTCAGTGCTGAAGGTGTCATGCTGCACTCCACTTCTCAGTGACCACAGTAACAATCACAGTGTGACTGTGTATCAGCCACAGCACATATAGCTGTTGTGTTTAATTATAGTCATATTACACACAAATAAAATAATTTATGATGTTCATGGTCCTAAAAGGTGAATTCAGACTCAACACAAAGTTCAGTTTTCTCTCCATTTCATCTGTGAATCTGACTCTTGGACTGTTTTTACACTTTGTGTTTGTTCAGCACACTGACTGTGTGTGCACATGTCTGGAGTTTGCTTGTGTTTGTGTTGATGATCTCTAAATGTTCTACAAACTTTTCCTCTGATCTCTGCAGATTAATGAAGTCTTCCTTCAGACTGGTCTTTGTTCTAATTTGCAACACTTTGAGTTGATTTACTTTGTGTTCAGTCTGTATGCACATTGAAATCATAGAAACTAACAACACAAAAATAATAATTATTTAAAGATTAAAATATCACTGACCAGTCATCCGCACAGAGGTCTCATCATGAATCTGATGGCTGATATTCTTCTGTGTGACCACACAGCGATAGCGGTCAGTCTTGGTCACAGCTGTGTTGAGAGTGACGTAGAAACGTCCGTGTCTTTCTGAGACCTGTGGCTCCTCAGCAGGAAGTTTCTTTCCAGCACTGTTCCTCCACTCTACTTCAGGTTGTGGATTACCATTAGCTTCACACTGCAGCAGCGCACTGTTGTCTGTTTGATCAAGTATTCTAATATTTGGTTTTGGAGCTGCACCTGTGAACATAATGAAATTCAAATCAAGGACATTTACAGAATACAAAACTGTTAGGAAGTTTTTTTGTTCGTCCCTGCTTGCTAATGTGTTTTACATCGTCAGAGAAAAACACAGAGGAGCAGAGAGAAAACATTTTTTAACTTTTACACTCACTTATTTAAAGTGTGTTTAAACTGATATCAGACCTGTGGAGCCAAACATCACATACAGGTGACAGGTGGATAGTGACGACAACAAAATCAGGCCTCACCTGCGATGCTTTCATCTAATCTGTTTTTTAACGTTATAAAACGCGGAGGATGCACGCGACCCGAGTTTTATATATAAAAATAATAAATATATACACTACATGTTTTCATGTTGACGGCAGAAGTCATCACAGACATATTACACCTCATCTGAAACCTTAAATGTTCGTTTTTACAACTGATACAAGAATCTGATTACAGGATTTACGACATCAGAACAGTGACGTCTTACTTTACGGCAGTAAACAGTTAGCAGCTTAGCTGTTATCCTGTCTAGCCGCAGTTAAAATGTATTTATAGGTATAAAAACAGACATTTATAGACAAACAGGAGCTCGTTTTAAACAACAAAATCACACCGATTCAATTTACCTGGTTTACCTTCAACCGAAAGTAAAAATAAGGTGAATAAAAGTCGATTGTGTCCCTCGTTTAGTTTTAGCGCCGCTCGTCAAACTTCCAAAACAACGTATTTTCAGTCCATTTAAAGTATTGACAAAAGATTTGACCAATCATGTTCAGTCTCTCTGACATCACGAAACGCCCCGAAAACACATAAACCAATCTCAAACAGGCATAAAATATGTCAACTGGACTAACCTCGTGTGAGTAGAAGACGTTTCGCCTCTCATCCAAGAGGCTTCCTCAGTTCTAAAAGAGTCTGGTGGGGAGTACCAGATATTTATCCACCAGGAGGCTAGTGGCAAAAAAGGGTCATGTGACCCGAAACCAATAGACTCGTTAGGTGTTAATGTGAGTCGTTGGCCTTGATGGGCGGTCGTTACCCCTCCCCGCCCTCTTAGGAGGGTCGTTGGGGGTCACCTGACTGCAGGTGGGAACGATGGCTGCACTTCCTTGGGAGGGCTCTAAGGACAGCGTTATAGGTAGGAGACAAGTGGTGTCTGAGGCCCCCTCCTCTGTTTAAAGATGGCCGTTCTAGTTTGACATGAATGGCTTCTTTTACCCCTCTCTCAAACCATCTGTCCTCTCTGGCTAGAACGCGCACCTTGTGGTCATCAAAGGAGTGCCCCTGCTCCTTGAGGTGGAGGTGGACTGCTGAGTCCTGGCCTGTGGTAGTGGCCCTCCTGTGTTGCGCCATGCGTTTGTGTAATGGCTGCTTAGTCTCTCCAATGTACAGGTCAGAGCATTCCTCATTGCACTGCACCGCGTATACCACATTGCTTTGTTTCTCCCTTGGAATTTTGTCCTTGGGATGGACCAGCTTCTGCCTCAGAGTGTTGCTGGGCTTGAAGTGTACTGGGATCTGGTGGGTGTTAAAGATCCTCCTGAGTTTCTCTGAAACTCCTGCCACATAGGGGATGACACTATTGTTCCTCTTCCTGTGGACCTTGTCTTTCTTGTCCTCCCTGGGCTTTTTCGCTGTTTTGATAAAAGCCCAGTTTGGATAGCCACAAGTTTGAAGAGCAGAGTGAATGTGTTTGTGTTCCCTTCTTTTCCCATCTGCTTCAGATGGGATATTTTGTGCTCTGTGTTTTAAGGTACGGATCACCCCCAACTTGTGTTCCAGTGGGTGGTGTGAGTCAAACAGGAGGTACTGATCTGTGTGGGTGGGTTTTCTGTAGACCCCAATGTTGAGTTCCCCATTAGTTTCAATGCTTACCACGCAATCTAGAAACGCCAGACAGTTGTCTTTGACATCCTCTCTTGTGAATTGATGTTTCTATCCACCGAGTTGAGGTGTTCTGTGAAAGGTTCAACTTCACCCTTCCTGATGGTGACCCATGTGTCATCCACATATCTGAACCAGTGCCTCGGGGAGTGGCCACTGAATGTTCTTAGTGCCACACTCTCCATCTCCTCCATATACAGGTTAGCTACAATAGGGGGATACAGGTGATCCCATGGCACAGCCATGTTTTTGCCTGTAGAAACCGTTGTTGTATTGGAAATAAGTGGTGCTGAGGCAAAGGTCAAGGAGGTCACACACCTGTTCAGGAGAGAGGTTGGTCCAACCTCAAGCCCAGGGAGGACAAGAAAGACGATTGTATTCATGTTTTGTTTTTAGAAAAAGTATAAATCGCTTAAGATAAAAGCAAGTCATCTGAGGGAGCAGATAGCAGTGGCAGATGTCAAGCTCCAGTGTGAAAAGAGAAAGCTGCAGGACGTGGAGCTCGACAGACAAAAGAAAAACCTTAAGGAAATTGGGATTAGAAATTAAGAAACTAGAGAAAGAAGTGATTTTAATGCACATTGTAAGCATGACTGTGATGCAACGTATTAATCAATATTATTTCTCTCTTTCTCTCCACAGCTCAAAGCAGACAGTGGCTGATTTTAATATTTTTCTTTTGAATAAAATGAGGTCAAAGAATATTGTCGTTTCATCTTCATGTTTTCATTCATTGATGTAAAGGACACAGGAGTTATTGGTCCAGTTAACTGGGAATATAATTTGGGAAGGTCATACAGTTCTGAAACCTCATAACCACTAATTGTGTTAATGCCAAATACACCTACTTGTATGTTTATTCCAACAATTAATCCTTTTATTGGTAAAGATATGTGCATGTCAAAGTATGTTTGGGCTATGACAAAAATAATGTTTTAAATGTTTGGTTTTTTTATTGTAGGCTTAATGTATTTTGTTCAAAAATGAGGCAAAGACGTACATAAGAACGTGAAATGACGGTAAAACACACTGATTTCCGCAGTGACAGCTGAATGGACAGATAAGGCACCAGGCTAAACTAAGCCTGGTTGTTATCCTGGTCTGGTCAGGCTAAGTGCACAGAATAAATATCCATGGCAACATATGTGCCTCTGCTTTCGAACAACTGAATCAACGCTAAATTAAGCCAGGATAACCAACACATCCCGGCTTAATCCCTTATTTAGGTTTCGAACAACAGGCCCCAGGACTTAACCCGGGATGTTTTCATGTGATCTGTCTTTTAAGGCACGATCTAAAAGGCAAAACCAAACAGTTTTTGTGTCTTATCATCAACTCTGCAGACAGCTGAAACACAAATGTGTTTCCTTGTTTATTGAAGTCTTTTTTCAAAACAGATTTACATTCACAGACCTGACTGGTTTGTGTCCTGGATGGGTTAAGATCAGGGGACACTTGAAACAAACCAGGTCACAGAAACTGCTGAAATTTCAGGAAATTAGCAACATCTTTAAATGTTTTATCAAAGTACTCACCAACAACAAGCTTAATGTGGAACGTTTGACGTGGCTGAAGATCTGGAAAATCACAGGTGTAGTCTCCACTGTCGGCCATCTTTGTATTTCTGATGATGATGGAGGCGTTGCCGTGTTTCAGTCCTTCTGGAAAATGAGAGACTCGACCTTTGAACTCCTCACTCTGACCTGGATGCCCGCTGTCGTAAGTGATGCCTGCATTATAATAAAACACCTTCTTCTGAGCAGCTTTCTTCCAGTGAAACAGTTTTGCATCAATGTTCTCCTTGGTGCTGAGGGAACAGGGTAACACAGCGTCACTGTCTTGTTCCACTGTGACGACAGCTGGACCTGGAAGATAAGCATCAATCAGTATGTTGCAGAGTCATCAGATTTGGGGGGGGATAATGTGTATCAGCAGAATTATTTTACAACAGCAATGTAAAAGCACATCAGTTAGTTTAGTGATGTAATTTACACCATAAGTCATGTCACAACCAGTTATATATAATCTAATAATTCATAACACAGCTTTTGGTTTTTGCATAATTTGATCCTGACTGATCTGGTTGAAATCCACTAAAAGGCACTGGTGATGTCACTGCTGCTCCTTTAACGGCTGTCTATCCCGAGCTGTATCAAACTGTCAACACAAAGACAGAAACATTTGTGGACGAACACTGAATGTTGCTGGTGAGTGTTGTGCTTTTATCACCATACGTGTTGTGAGCTTATTAACTGTGTAGTCAACTCTGTGTTAATGAAGCTTTACGTTAGCTACCTCGCTAACGGGAATGTGAAGATATTACTGACAAAACCCACATAAAGCATGTGGGGATGAAGCGTTCCCAGTGCGCCCTGCCACCACTTCTCTGCCAAAGACAAACCTTTGGTTACACTTAGGTCTTCATTACGTCACAGATAAACATATGGTATCATATCATCATCATATCATCAGTGTCTGAGAAAACATGGATGCTTCACACACAACTCCCCTCAGGTCTAGGAGATTTAATTATTGTGCAGCTTTATACTGACAGAGAGCTACAAACTTATTAATTAATGGAGAAGGCTGGGATTAAATAAGTTTGTACTTCCTCCCATTCCTTTTTGGACATGTAAATTAAATGATTTCATTTGTTTATTTGCTCCTTACATGCTCAGAATAAACTGCTACTAACTAACTAACACTTCTCGACACCACATTCACACCCCAACAAAGAAGCTCAACTACAGATTGTATGTCTATAACAAGATCAGACCATATCTCACCCCTGCTGTTGCAGACACATATCTCATGCAGTCATTATCCTACTGTCTCCCCACATGGTCCCTCACCATAAAGGAAACCACTGAAGCCATAGCAAGACTATACAGAGCCTACAAGATCCATGGTAACCTCCCTCTTTGGACTCATCACTGCACTGCACTCTCAAACTCCAACGCCTTGACTTTTCAAAACACAACTCCAATCCGACACTTCCTGCTCTACTTCCAAGTCACAACACAAGACAGCAACATGTCACTAGACCAGTTTCACATGCACTTTTTCCTGTACCACCTTACAAAAACAGTTATGGTCAGAGATCATTTAGTCACAGTTACACAGATCTGGAGCGAGATCCCTCACTACATTAGAGCAATAACCTCCATCACATGTTTTAAACACATGTAAACACTGTCCGATTGAAGGACATACCTGCAACCACTGATTTAAATCCCATTTCCCATTTCACTCCACTTCAGTCTGCTACTCTGCAATGTCTATGCAGCTGCCTACACGTTGTTGTTTTGCCTCTGCTGAATGGTTCTGTTTCCATTCTGTATTGTAACGTGTCTTTGTTGCAGGAAGGGAACCTGCTGAAAACCGGTGTTTAACTGAGTCAGGCCAGTTTTAACTGCAACACACAGTGTTTAACTCCTTTCCTGTATAAATAAATGAAATTAAATCCTCCTGATAGCATTTCCTCGTTCTTAGCAGTGGTAAAAACGAGTGCTGAGGAAGTGCTTTCACGCTAAAACAAAACACATACATCATCTGTACTCAGACCACAAACACAGAAATAAACCTGATAAAACAAAGCTGCTGTACTTCAATGAAACTAAATAATAAATGTAGTCACTGTTTTAAAGGTTTGGACTCTACTGGGACTGTGAGAATAAGAAGCAGCAAATCTATGTCTGTATAATAGTTTTATATTAGTGAAGGACTGCATTACCTGCTTGTCACAGCACTACAGATATGGTGCAGTTCATAAGCGCCACCTGCTGGTGAGCCATGTTAATGCCACTAGTGTGGGTCAAAGGAGCAGAGGGAGCACAGTTACCATGTGTGAGTTACAGAGCTGTGGAGTAAATCCATGTGATGCTGACTTCCTGTTAATAACTGTTTGTTTGTTCATGTGGAATCTTACATTTCTTTCCTAATCCACACTGTTATAATACCACGCTAAGTTTCTATGCTTCACGCTGACTATCATGTCATGTTGATGACAGCAGTGGTCTGTGTTTATGTGTTTGATGCTGACTTTAATATAGTCCACTGTCAGTCGTGAGTTATGCTGTTGTCCACCTTTCAGAGTGGCTAATGTGTCCAAATATTGTGTTCAGATCATGATGTAATGTGTATTTGTTGCAGAGCAGGAACCTGCTGAAAACCAGTGTTTAACTGAGTCAGGCCAGTTTTAACTGTAACACACAGTTACAGTGAGAGCATTTCCTCCTTCTTAGCTGTGGTAATAACGAGTGCTGAGGAAGTGCTTTCACATTTAAAAAACCCCACATCATCTGTACTCAGACCACAAACAGAAATAAACCTGATGAAAGAAAGCTGCTGTACTTCAATGAAACTAAATAATAAATGTAGTCACTGTTTTAAAGGCTTGAACTCTACTGGGACTGTGAGAATAAGAAGCAGCAAATCACACAGTTTTAGTATTTAGTGTAATTTTTATCATCATGCAGTACTTTCACATATTTTAATATTTCAGTTGTATGACTATGTTGTTCTGGTCTTTGTCCTGTTCTGGGCACTGATTTGGTTTGTAGTATTGGTCTTGTCCTGTCTTGGTTTTGTATTGTTCTTATTTTCCTTACTTTTGTGTTGTGCCATTATTGGATTGACCAAATATTATTGTGCTCTTTATCGGCTTTATTTGGAAAATTTCGATTCACAGATTTTAGAGAAAAAGAAGAATTCAGAGGAGTTCCCAGTGTTCAGCGCTCAGCAAGTCATTTTTACGCACGAGCGGCACGGTAATGAAATGGATGACGCTGTCGCACCACAGCGGGCCCCGTGTTTTCCGTTATCCTCCCACGGTTAAGAGGCGAGGGTTGTTGTGTGTCTGCATGTGTCTGCACTGACCTGTCAGTGTCCAACAGGATCAATAACCTGTGAACAGTTTTTTGTTAACGCTGAATATCGAGCAGATATTAGTTATTAAACGGTGCCGATGACGCTTATCTTCACTTCCTGTGATCACCTCATTAATGTGGCGCACCAAACTACAAACTGATTCTTACCGTTTCCATCACAGCGGGTTTTTCCACTTAAACACAGAAGACAGAAACTCAGCAGCTGCAGCTGAAGCTTCGAACATGTGGCTTTAATCTTCGGCTTCATCGTGGTAACAGTCAGAGTTATCCAACTTACAGACGGAGTCACTTACAGCTTAGTTTCGCTTTCTGTACAGCCACGCCTCTGTGTTATCAGCACCATAGACATATATACATAGACGCCGCACTGACTGCCTGAGCGCGTCCCAGCCGGCCGCCATCTTGGATGGGTCTCGCTTCAGTGCATTCACTTCTATTGAGGAAGGAGCTGTTTGCACAAGTAAAATAGAATAACTCACTGAATTTTCAACTGATTTTCACGCGGTTTGGTTTGTTACAAACAGCACACATGTAGTTATGATACAGGATGCTTTTGTACATCAAAAATGCGAGATTTCATGCTTTAATGCTTTCTGCAGATAGCAACAGCATCTTATTGAGGTCACAACACAGTTCTTTTATTCACCTCAACCCCAGAGTGGAATATATATATCTATATCTATTCATATATATAGATAGATAGATATAGATATGGATATGTATATACTGTATAAACACAATATACACAATACAAAACATAGTATAGCATATTATGTATATCACACCTTTGTGCACATATTCACTTTTCCACCAGCTGTGCTGCAAATATCCCCTGCTGCTCATCCTTCTGTATCTTTTTTCAAATTATCTTGACCACAGTCCCATTTTCATAGTTATAATACCAATACCAATATTAATTTCAGTGTTTATATAAATATTGAAAATGGTTTTTTTTATGACTTTTGAGGGATCAAAGCAGTCAGTGTAATGAGAATAAGAAGAACTTTATTAATCCCCAAAGGAAATTTTAAAGAAGTCTGTAAGATCATCTATTTAACAAAGAATTATGAAGTGTGATGGCTGTGGGTGTATTCCACTCTGGGGTTGAGGTGAATAACAGAACTGTGTTGTGACCTCAATAAGATGCTGTTGCTATCTGCAGAAAGCATTAAAGCATGAAATCTCGCATTTTTGATGTACAAAAGCATCCTGTATCATAACTACATGTGTGCCGTTTGTAACAAACCAAACCGCGTGAAAATCAGTTGAAAATTCAGTGAGTTATTCTATTTTAGCCTACTTGTGCAAACAGCTCCTTCCTCAATAGAAGTGAATGCACTGTGGAGGCGAAGCGAGACCCATCCAAGATGGCGGCCGGCTGGGACGCGCTCAGGCAGTCAGTGCGGCGTCTATGATCAGCACAGCTGCAGGAAGAGGCAGAGTCCTGTCACCATGACACGCTGTTGAGCAGAGCTCTGTAGAGTCCTGTCCACAGCCTGTGTGCCCGGAGACTGTTTAAAGATCAGACCTCTTTAACTTATTATTTAACCTTAATGTCAACATGTGTGTGCGTCATTAAAATATGCAGGACAAGCAAAGAGTCTGCACAGTCTCCATGTGAGTGCAGAGAAGACCGTTTTGCTGCGGTTTCCGGGTTAAATCGGTGAACAACAAGCTTCGGGTGCGTCTTCTTCCTCTTTGGTGGGTGTCAAGGGTGTGATCACATTAAAGGGAAGTGCGCCTAATAACACCACAGGGTGTTGGACCCACCAGATGAACTGCGCCTTTCCTGGAAAGTGGGCGAGATGAGGCGGTGACAACAAGCTGCGGTGATCAGATAGTCTCCTGACAGTTTCCAGCAGCCTTCAGTCTGTACAGGAAGTCACTGAAACACTCACATCCTGTCCGATACGATGTCGATTTATTAAAAGTGTTATCAGACTGATGTTTCAGTTTGTTCTCAGCCTCCAGTTGTTTTAATTATGGCAGAGTAGCTTATTAAAATGCTCTACAGGCGATGTGAAATTTATGTTCATGGTTCAGCCTCCATGTTACATGAATTCTCCTGTAAATCAGCATCATATCAGTTTGACCTGTCCCCTCAACGACAGAAATAAACATCAGCCTAACACAAGAGGTAAGAAACACCAGACAACAGCTTTCATTAGAGATCAGTCAGATAGTCAGGGCTTCACATCTGTACAGATGTTGTTTTAAGAATCCTCACACCCCACTGACCACAAGTCCCTGTGCTGCTAATAATTAAACCAGTCCAATGTTAATATACAGTAGACTCTGTATAGTTTGTGAGTGTCATCAGACATCATCGTCAGTAACATGTTTACTGTTCACAGAATAAACCTTCAAATCAGACAAAATCTAAATCTATGAGGTTCAACAAAAATGAAAAGTTTATCTAAAATGTCATCTTGTTGAGTCACATCTAAACCAAAATCCCAGAATGTTGTATTAGATATAGAACCTTATTTGTCCCATTTTACCTGGTGTCTCAGACGACCTGGTTTCACCCTGCTCTTTATCTTAACTGCCTTTTCATCTGTGAACACTTTGTCCCCTAAAAAGTCGTACTGTACAAACTGGGTCCCCTGTATGTCACTTGAGCTGTGCATGCACAAAATATGTCCCAATGTTCCCGCTGAACTGCATTGTGTCGACAGAAACAAGACTTTCCTGTCTAAACGACCTTCACCGTGAATATGAACAAGCATCACAACAGTTTTATAGGACACACATAAATAGATACTGAGTAAATTATCCAAACACTGCAAGGCAAGGCAATTTTATTTATTTTGCACCATTCATACACAAGGAAATTCAATGTGCTTTACAAGAGAAAACATTAAAGGAACAATAGATCATTAAAAACAAAAGCTAAAAGCAAGACAATAAATAGTTAAAAACAGTGCAGAAAATGCATTTAAAAGCAAACATAAAGCCAAAGCAACAGCAGACAAATATAAAAACACAAACTGCAGCCAAAATTAGCTCATCAACTAGTAAAAGAAACACGTTCAGAAATGTTCAGAGAAATAGATAAAAAAAACAATATATGAAACACTGTAGTGTGACAATATCATACAAAGTGCATGTACACATGAGCTTCCATACAGTTTAAGGTTTCAGATTTTACAGTAAAGAGCAGTGTTAGTTTTGGACAGCAGATGGCGCCACATTATTGAGAACAGAGGCTGAGACAAACCTCTCACTGCTACATAACGCAGTGGTCAGAGGGGAAATGCTGTTTTGGAAACTTGTGATTGATTCTGTCATGTTTTAATTATCCCTGATAAATAAATAAAAACCAGTATGGGCAGCAGTGTTGTGTGGAACTTTCTAAACCAGGGTCCAGCCACACCCATGGGTCCTTGAAAGGTGTCCAAGAGGATCCCTGGACAATAACGACCAAATGTCACTGCTGTCTCATTACTGTTGAGATAATGAGTGATTATCACCTACAGTTTATACAAGAACTTTAGCAGCAATTTAACTTCTTTGGCTCATAAGTGCTTCAACCTAGATCTTAAGGGATAGGTCAAGTCTGTTGAACTGGGGTTACATGAGCAACTTATCCACAGTCAGCCTCCAGTTTGGAGAAGCAGACAGGAGGACCGCTATGGAAGTTAAGCTAATGTAATAAGTATGCTAATGTCAGCGACAAAACATATTTTAGCCACGTTAAAAAAGGCAAAGTGTAGGTTGTATTTAGAATATTTATACTGCTTTACTTTGCTGTCAGACAGAGATTTCTGACTGGAAACTGAAGCCGTTAAATCTCTCTCTTCAAAGCCAGCCTCCATTGAGACAAACTGTGATTTAACATCGCTGAACACAGAAGCTGCTGGTCTCGCTCTGTCTCCATCAGTTAGTCTGTATCATTGTGTGACTTTGGTGTTTAAAAGAGTCAGTTCAGATTCACCAGTCACACGATGGACCCTTTCATCACTCTTCTGTTGCTACAACAACAGCTTTGGTCTCAGTTTACTTCCTGTCAGCTACAAAGCAAACTATAAAACAAGGAACGGACATGACGTCAGTGACAACTGTTTGAATTTTCCACTGGAGCCAGACTGGTATCAGTTTTATTTAAGTTAATGGCAAAAGTTAATGGCAAATCCCACTATAAGAGATATGATCTGTTTGGAGACCGATAACAAGGACAACAAACAAACACACAAATTTAGATGTAATGTAAAGTAATTTGTGCTTTTTTAATCTGGTGGAAGGATTTTTCAGTGATTTACATTGAGTTGCTGTGTCTGCCCCACTGACACCAAGACAACTGACTCCAAAGTCTGGCTCCAATGCAAAATTCCAACCCTGTCACCATTGTCGTGTCCTTTAATGCCAAACAGAGTGGAGAGAAACACTGATTTTTAATTTGAAACTGCATTATTCAGTGTTTTTACCTATTGGAATCACCTGGTCCATATGTTTCGGAGAGGAAGAGACCTCTGCAGATAATGTGGCTCCCGGTAAAAACCTCCTGAACAATGAACACTGAAGGAACTGTAATCTGGGGATGTTTCAGCTGGTTGCATTTTGAAATCCTATAGATGCCACTAAATCCCCATAAATCTTACACACTTAATTATATGTTCATATTTTTAATTGTTCTTGTTCACCTCATTTAGTCTTGTGATTTATGTGAGGTGACTGCTGTAAAACTGGAATTTTATTTTGGGATTAATACTGCACTCTCTCTATCTACCAATAACTGTCCAAGGCTGAATGCAACCATGAATAATTGCATCTGATTGATAGCAAATCTTGACAGATGTTGAAAAAGTAAAAAAGTATTTGTCTCCTCAAACCACATGACTAATGTGGACAGTAAGTAAACAATGTGAGGCAGTCAAACCACCTCCAGGGTGTTGGTGTGTCACCCAGACTTACATCAATCATGAGAAAGTGGAGATGGATGTTTATGACTATATATATCTGGAGATAAAGTGGAACAAAAAGTGTAAAGGTAAAATGCATCCCCAGAATCAAAATTAAAACCCTCTGCTGACCCCCAAATAGATTTCAAGTGATGTAATACCATATAATAAATGTTAATGTTCTGGGTGGTGTTGTAGGTGTGTTTACATTATTTAAAGAAGGTCAATATTTGTATTTATATTTGGTTGTTACACAAGCAAAATATTTGTCTCTCATGAGAGTCAAACTCTTCGCTAATATTTGTGAATGTCATTTTAAATGATATATAGTCAAAATGCCTCAGTGGTCCTTAAATATGACCGGTTAGTTTTGGCTTTGCTGGCGAGCGAAGCAGCCAGCAGGCAGATTGAATTAAAGGCTAATGTGGCCGTCCACTGTATGTTCTGTTCATGTGTGATGGTATGAGTGTGTTACATAACATCGTGTGGTGCCGTTGGTCAGTTGTGGACACTTGCTGCATTGTCAGCAGCTCCGTCTCCCAGAGTCTCCCCTCATATCTGCAGGGAGAGCTGCTGCAGAGCCAAAGACAACAAACCAGAGATGTATACGTTACTCCATTGATTGAGACAGAACTGCTAACCCTTGGCCTCTCTCCTAACTCCTGCTCCATTCTTCCTGCCACACTTTAAGGTTTCACTAAATCTCAGGGATGCTGACTTGTTGGTGGATTTTACCGTTCAAATCCTGAGAGAACAGACTATAAAACCACCCACTTGAGTGTGAACTGTAATTTATGCTCTGCTGAGCTCCTGGCATTAGTGCAAAGGTGAGAAAATGATTTGTAGCAGTTCCAGTAACTAAGCCAGATACATGGCTAACTAAAGCCTGACATTTTTATGTAAGAGATTTAAACACGATTCTAATATAATAACAGCAAGAGACTCAGATTACTTGCTCCTACAAAAAAAGAACATAGTGTGTGAAGATAGACAGTGTGCTGTGCAGCTAAAAACCACTAGCAGCACATTACGTACCTGGAATCTACAAAAACACCAACATCTGCCATAGTTGATAAAATTAATGATTAGTGATTAAATGTTTTAAGGCTGTCAATCTACAGGTCCAGACAACAACATAGATAATAAATATAATCAGTTGTGTGATGGAGCTGTTTTATCCCAGTCTTTTCACTGGCATAAATCAACGTGGTAACTTATGCTGAACAGCTAACCTGCCCTGGAGCTGGTGAACTTTAAAGCATCGGAGTCTCAGGTACAAAAAAGGAGCCTATATATTGTTAAAGGTCAGTAGAATCATTTCATTGTTTCAGGGCTCTGTTTCCACTGGTTTAAAAACAGAGCTAGTGACAAACAGAAATAGTTTACAACACTGATTTTAGCTGCATTTTAACTTATGAAAGTTTATTTTAGTCCGCAGTAATTAGTGCTGCCATTTTACACTGATTCATCACTGCAGTTCAAAATAACACGAGACACTGGTTTGATGAGAACTAGGTGACAAAAAAGACAATATTTTATAAAAACAATCCACACACCGTTATCATAAATGCAACATTTAGGTCATTACCAAAGCTACTTTTGCCCTCTTTCTTCAGTAGCAGAAATAGTCTGGTGTAAGAGTGTTTTATGTGACATATTCAGAGTAGTTTTGTCATCTTGCAACTAAATAGCAAAAAAAATACTCTATACTAATGTCACACATAGCCTAGTGATCCCTGCACGTAATTTAAGACTCCGCCCATGGTGTATTTATGGATAGCATTTTTAATATTTCTACATTTTTTGTTATAAGACTACAGATTTATATCCCACGCTGCTGACATTGTACTGTCTCGCAGTAACTTTGAAAAAATCCTATTTTGATGCAAACAAGCTGACTGATAAGTGGCTTTATAATCCAAAGTTTTAACTTGATAAACAAGATGTCAGGGCACGTTAATCAGAGTCTGCACAGCTGCATGTTAACAGGATTGTTAGTGGAATATTAATTTTTGTTAGACATGTAAAAGCTAAGAAAAGAAAAATATGGAAGGAAAAGTATTTGTTATTCTGTATGATATGCAGTTATCTTCAATACAAAATATTTAAAAAAGACATGTTAACAGCTTAGTAGGAAGAATGCTGACAATGAATACTGAAGAAAAGGAAAGAAAAAGAGAAATTATTAATGTTCAGTGCAGTCTAATCCAACAGTGAGTGCAGCTGAGTGTAAAGCAGTCGGGATAAGAGTCAGCAGTGATGCGGATGCCGTGTTTGACTGTCAATGTGAAGAGGGAGCCGAGACGAAGGCGAAGTTTTTGCTGGTCCACCTACGTGCCAACCCTCACCTATGGTCATGATCTCTGGGTAGTGACCGAATGAATGAGACAAAACTGTATATAATATTCATAACTATGTTTTCATTAGTTTGTAATCACCTGAAAAAAGGAATGATGTTTTTGTTACCTTAGAATGAGCTGTTCATACACACCTACAAAGCAGGTCCTCTTCCAGTGAGTCTGCTATGTTTCTACAGGAGCCCAGAATGGACAAACCAAACACTGGCTCTAGATAGGGACATTTGGGTTTTCACAGCAACAACAGCAACGACCTCACTGCTAAACACTGAGCCCTACACACTGAACCTTGAAGTTATTAAAGGCAGTGCAGTGCAGATAAACATCTGTCTGTCAGAGAAAAGAACTTCACATCTGTCACTGTGCTCTCATTAGTTGAAATGCCACCTCTCTCTGCAGCCCTCGAGCGTTTGGTTTTCATTTCCTTTATGATCCCAGAGTCAGCACCGATTAAGGTGTCACTCCTGACGCCCTTATTATGCTTTGGATTACGGACCGAGAACTTTATACAGTAGTTTGATACACAGGGAGGGAAAACACTGAAACAGTTGTCAGACTATCGGACATTAACTCTCTGTTGATCCTGAGACGGAAAAATTACTAAAATTAAATAAGAATAAAATAAATAAATAAGAATCTCATACAAATGTTTATCATTTTCCACTGGGGGTCAATAAAGTATTTCTGATTCTGATATTCTCAACAGGTTTCGCAAGTTCAACCAAAGAAGCAGTGACAGTAAGAAATAGGCTGTAGTTGGAAATGCATAAGGGACACATCAGATCTGTCAGGTTGGATTGTATTTGTTTGTAAAAGTGTTAGGAGTTAGGATAGGAGTTGCATTTATGATCTCCACAATGTATTTACTTATTATAATGACTTTCAAATCTTTTATTTGCAAATTGATAAACACATGTTTGAGACTCATTTCTCTTCCTCAGCAGATATTTAACATCAGTCTTTATGTCAGACAAAAGGTCAACAGGAATGAAAATGTAACACTAGAAGCCAATATTTCTATGTGGTTTTCTGTCTTGGTCAGAAACATCTCAACAGAACATCTGGAAGATGAACCTGTAACCTTTGAGTTATCCAGGATCATGTGTGCTATACCTTTCCTGCTCATACTCATATCCTAAACTAACCTGCTCATGCGGTCTTTGAACATGTTTTTAATTGAGGCATTCGCTGTTGGAGAGTTTGCTGTTGCGTGAGCAGAAACATTTCCTCAACCCTTTGACTGCTGCTGTGGAAAGGCCACACTGCCTCCATCACAGCAGGAGGAACAAGCACAACTGGACCATACATTATTGTGTAATGAGATAATGTGACATAGAAATTATACCGCAGCAGGTGGACCGGCTCCAGAACTCTGGATTTCTAGTCTGAATTTAGTTTTACATTTGATTTGACTTTGCATATAAGCAACTGTGTACTGAAAGGTAAAGGGTTAATTCACGCAAACTACTAAGAAATATTTTTTATCTACTGAGGTTTTAAGAAATCATTCTCTGAGATTTATGCTTCTGTCCCAATACGGATAGAAGTGGTTGAATTTTTGTAGCTGTGGAGAAAATACTCAGATACTTTATTTAAGTAAATTTTTAAGTAAAATTTTGTTTGTGAACTCATAGCATTAAAATGTTGTACAATGACATGGTTACATTGTGTAAGACCTTACTGTCGACAGTCTTTACTACATGAATCGTCATGCAGTTATTGAATTGGGCTTCATTTCAGAACTTTGTCTGGTTTTAATTGTTGCCACGGAGGTTTGCAAGTTTTCTTCTTTATATGTTCCATGTTTTGGAGCCAGAGTTCAATATTGTTGCAGAAGCGCAGTGGTGTTTAGTAGGGATGCACGATAATATGATGTTAATTCCACTGCAGAAGAGACTTGATGATCATTAAAATTAATTGGGGGAAAAAGGGGATATATCGATATCACTATTGGTTATTGGTCAAATTAGTTGTTATCAGATAATGACAAAAAATCCAGTATTGTGCATCCCTAGTGTTTAGCCTAAAATTTTAAGACTTTGAGCCAAAATCAGTCAGATCAGTCAGTGTTGACAGAATCGAACTACAGCAGAAAAGTCAAAGCAATGCGCTAATACTGTTACCAAAAAACATCTGAGAAAGAAGAGCAGCAGCCAATCATCTTAAACACATGCGCACTCATGTGCACACACACGATGAGACGGATGATCTGTTGACCCTTTATCTCGGTCACATAAATTTACTTAGCCCTTTAGTTCGGTCAGATAGAGCAGCATCAGGGTGGTCATGTGAGCTAAATCTCCTACGGGCAACCAATGTGTGTGTGTGTGTGTGTGTGTGTGTGTGTGTGTCTGTCTGTGTGTGAGTGTGTGTCTGTCAGTTTCGGTCTGTGTGTGTGTCGTGGGAAAGGACAGGGTTACAGGTGGACTCAGGATCAGGGTTCACCACGCAGCATCACTCCTAATCTCACACTCATAAAATCATCTTTTGTTTCTTTCTGTTCTTTTGAGGGAAACTCGTGTGAGCAGTTGGTGAAGCAGGTGATCTTCATCAGGATCACAACAGTTCACACCTCTTTGGCAGAGTGGAGCGGAAAGACAGAGTATTTCTGAGCTGCGTTGGTGATCATACACCCTCCTTTACTGCAGATATCAAGGTGCTTCCCTCCTGAACGCTCACTCAATTTGTCAGAAACCTTACAGTAAAGTGTAATAACTGTGTAGTAGTAACAGTGTTATTAACATCCCAGTGTGGAGTCTCATCACTTTGAAACCCAGACTTAATGTTTGTTTATACCTGAAGAATGCGTCACACTGCATCCTCAAGGCTGGAATATCACGTCGTTACGCCACCTTGCTGTGCTGTATATAAGGTACGACTGCGGAGTGGGGTGACAGAGTTGTCCCGCCTCTAATCCACCACAGGATGTAGTAACAGCAATGAAAACAGTGTCTGTAACAGGACAGCTGGTAGGATGGGATCATGAATGGCACAGGTTTGATGTTTTGATGTTTATGTGCGCAACTGTGGGAGATTTAGAATGTAGTTTTTAGCAATTAGCATCTAACTTAAAGACGAGGAACAGCAGCTGTTGTTGTCCACAAAATGGGAAAACAATGAGGTCCAGGAGCTCCTCACCCTCCGAGCAGAGGACAAGATCAGTCGCCAGATAACAGTGATAATAAATGATTGTAACTGACACGTTAATGCCACTGTTGTTGTTTAGAAAGTGCTACTGCTGTGTACCTTATGTGTCACACTAGAGGCCGACACTGTTGTTTTACGTCACGCCCGTCACGCCTCTTTTGATTCCACAAAGTCACAATGCAGTGTATAATGACACACTGGAGCTGAATGATGCTATTGTCATTTAGTTGTGTCTACAAATGCAAAGAAGGCATAAAGAAGGGAAGTAATGGTGGCCCTACAGCCCGATCTCTGTTTCAGAAGAGCCTCGGTGATACAGCTGAAACGCACTGTAATGTGTGGTTAATGTTGTGAAATGGTCGCAGTCAGGTTTAGGCAACAAAACGACTTGTTTATGTTAAAAAAACACAAAATGTTTGGGGTTAAAAGAAGTATGTTTGCTACGTAACCTAATGACAGTGCACGACGACTGTATGTAAGTAACGTGAGCATACGTTAAAAAGACAAAGACTTGTAGTTTTACATGGGAGAGAAAACTGCGGCCTCCTTGTTTAAAGTCCTGTTTTGTTTGACCAATCCACGTCCCCTTCCTCCCGTCCAATTTGTGTTTGGATTTATAAAGAAAACATCATGGTCTGGCATAATGTAATTAATTTAACATCACACGACATGCATCAAGTGACATAAGTCACTGATGTAGCATGCTTCACACACTAGCATACTATGTTGTTGTTAAAAAAATAACTTGATTGACTTTTGGTTTCACACAGGAAATGGACAGCGGGCTTCAAGGCAAAAAGTCTGACACAAACTGCTGCCGCCTTGTGCGTATCTATGGGTGCTTCTGTACGTAAGTGTCTGCCACTGAGGTCCACTGACAAAGCGGCGGTATTTGATGAGTTGGGAGTGAGAGAGGGCGGCTCATACAGAGGGTAAAGGTTGCCTCTGACGTCTGACGCCAAGAGGCATGACAAAGCATCAGAATTTGACAATAGGCCAACACAACATACGATCCTGCAAACACTTTTGTACTTTTACTTCAGTAATATTTTGAATGCAGGACTTGTAACAGAGTATTTCTGCACTGGTCTATTGCCACTTTAACTTTAGTATAAGATCTGAGTACTTCTTCCACCACTGCTTATTTGTTATTTGTTTTCACTTCTTATTGTCAGCCAAGTCAGTTTTTCTTCAGTTAATTACGTGGTTTTATATCAGTCAGGACTTTATGTTTCCAGACACAATCACATTTATTCTCTTAAAACCAATAACTGTGTATCAACACTGAGATGTGTTTGATATTTCTCAATTACTACTTTTGAGTACTTCTATGTATCTAATGTCATCCAATAAATCACCTCAGCTAGTTTAAATATTTGAAGCCAAATACAAACACCGCCTGGTTTTGCCTGGACCTGACCACCACACAGACCACCTCAAACTCTCCATCAGAGCCAGGACCAAACGTAAAAGACCTCTTTCAAAAGTTTGAGTTTAATGACTTGCACTCAGTCTTATTTGCTCAGTACTTCAACAACCTCGGACATTTAATCATCGCTGTAATGTACACCAGAGAGACCTCTGAGTGATGGAGAACTCTTCTTTTATAACATCATGATGTTCTCATGCAATAGAAATATTATTCACTACTCCAGTAAATAGGACGAATCTTACCTAAACCTCAGTTTAGTCGCTCAGGTGAATAAACTGAGGTTGATCAAGCCTCAGTTTGTGCCCCAGTTGCACTCATCCTCAGATCCACTTGCTTGACCCAGAGCCAACACTTGCTCTCATCTGGTCACGCCCCTTGCTGCCTCTTCACACTGCTCTGCTGGCCCTGTCCTCCTCAGCAGCAGCTCTCACCTTGTTCTGGATCAGTTGCTGCTGCTCCTTTCCCCGAGCTTTCTCTCTCACTCTCACTCTGGCCGTCATTCCCACCAGGACTCCATGGAACAGTCATTACTCTGCCTGCTTAACTGCAGCTTCTGTTCTCCACTTCCTGCAGGTCTTTGCCGCTACCCATGTCTCTGAAAATTTGGGGTAACTTGACTTTAGGAACTGCAGCACTTCCCTGGTACACAAGACCTTGAAGTCCTTCTTGATGGACTTCAAGAGGAGCCTAATTGCAGGTGTGTCTGTCGAGGGTGATGTTGGTCAAGCCTCTTGGTAGACCTAGCTATCTCCTCCAGTAGGGGCTGACTCTTTGTTCCAGGTGTGAGATGGTGGAGATCGGGTGCTCATAGAGGTGCAGTGACCACAGGATGTTTGGCAGAATCCCGTGCTGGTAGACCGACGCCTTGAATTTTCCTTTGAGGCCCGTCGTGTCGACATCTTTTAGCCAAATCCCTCCAACTCGTCCCAGGCGCTCTTGGATGCTCTATCTTTCACGGCGCTGTCAAAAGTCTTCCTGAGGCTTTACATGGTTATCATCAACAACGGTATATAGCAACACCCTTATTATGATCCACAGTTAAAATTTTAAAAAGTATTCAGTAGAGTTTTAATGAGGCTAGAACAAAAGATAGTTGGTGGCGACAAAAAACAGAGCTAAAAGAGAGAATACTGGACTGACACTCATCCGGTGGAAACACACACAAAGACTAATGAATCATGTTGCTCTGTGACAGCTGGGTGTTGAAACAGGGAGCTGTTTGCTAATAAGTTTTAACCTAAAGTGGGAGGACACATTAATGTTGTGTTCACGTTTTGTTTTCTCTGTCCACAAGTGGCCAAAAATAACCACTTCCTGGAGATGTAAGGAAAATGAGCCCAGAAAATCAACTTCATTTGCTACAGCTGTGTTCAGAGAGGAACCACCTTGATATCAGAGGGTCAGCAGAACTATTTAAATGTTAATAAAGCAGCAAGTCAATTTATCAATTTTGCTTTAGTTTTACATTATTTACAAAAGCCCTATAACTGCACACAAGAGAAGTAAAGTTTCCAGCAGTGACAGATATACAGAGTCAGGCTCAGCTGGCTCCACAGCAATAAACTGGTATGAGTTTGTACCCTCCACACAGGCACCTCCTGGCAGGCCTTTCTCTCTCCTCTGAGCCCTCTGCAGGCCTCAACCCTCCCACTCTCCACTCACCTCCTCCTCCTCTGCCTTTAACTCCTCCTCTCCTCTTCCCTTGAGCACCAGTCAGCACTCTCCTCCTCCTCCAACCCACCAGTCGAGTCACTGGTGTACCACTCCTTCATCTCCTGTTCCGACACTCTGTCTCCTAACCTGTGGTGATTAAAACAGTTATTTATGACACAATGATTTTATATCTTTTATCCAAAGGAAAGTATCTCACAGGTGTTGATTTAAAAAAGAAAGAATCAGGAGCAGGAGAAGATACCAGACTAATGTGTGAAGCATGAAGGACAAAGAATGCAAAAGTCAAATGCTCACCATCTTCGAGGGCAGAACTTAAAATGACTTTGCGAGAAATCATAAATGCTCAAACACCAAATCTAAAGAGATTCACCTGCAGTCTGTTACCAGGTCAGACACAGAACACCAGTGAGATTTAAAGCAACACTACGCAGATTTTGAACAAAATAATAATACGGCCTACATCTTAGTGAAAAGTTGAATTAATGAGCAATTAAATGCACCAATGTTTAATTCAATACACTCTGAAGATTCACTGCTGCAGCTTTATTGTATCTAACGTTTGCAAACTTTAGGTAAGTATTTCTGTATAACAGTCTTTGCTGACTTATTACTCTTCTCCACAAACTGTTACATTAGTTTAGCATTTTGGCTAAATGTTAGCATTATTCCATTATCCAGTCATATGTCTTACGAGACAGAAGGAAGCCAACAATAAGCTCACTACTTCCCAAACAGATGGCCTTGTAATTGTGTGACTTTGCTGAATCTGAACTAACCCTTTAAAACACCAAAGTCACAGTACAATAACACAAAGAAACTAATTTATCGAGGCAGTGGTAGACCAGCAGCTCCCCTGTTTGCTGAGGTAAAATTACTGTTTTTGTCACTGGAGTCTGGCTTTGAAAAGAGCATCAACAGCTTTCAGCTTTAGTTCAGTTCCCCATCAGAAGGTGCTGGTGGGTGGTGTTGGTCACTTATACCTTTACAGCATATTTTAATTTATGAAGTTATCCTACCCTTTTTTTAAATATTTTTTGGGGGCTTTTTTGCCTTTGTTTGACAGGACAGATTCAACGTGAAGGGGGGAGAAAGCATGGATGGCATGCAACAGAAGTAAGTTAACCTGCACTGAATATGAGGCAGAGGAAAAAGTGAAATGTCTAGTTGCATCTGAAATGTATTTACTCTCTCTCACTGCAGAACCCAGCAGCACTGAGAGGGTGACTCTACGTTGTGTGTGTGTGTGTGTGTGTGTGTGTGTGTGTGTGTGTGTGTGTGTGTGTGTGTGTCTCATACTAACCTTCCTTGGCTGTATCCCTGTAGGTAAATGCTTCCTGCCAGGAAACAGGCTCGTTTTCAGAGTTAACACACACACACATGTGCACACATGCGCACACACACACACACACACACACACACACACACACACACACACAGTTACTGTTCTATTGACATGAATCCTTCATCTCTAAACCTGATGTTGATCTCACTGATTTTAACAATCACCTCATCAGCCAACAGATTCTGTGTTTTGAGGTAATTACACAGTGTTTGTGAGGACATTCTCACCTCACATGAAGAGTTTCCTCAGTTGTCTCTGTGTTCATTATCCTAAAAACGATTAATCTTAACTGTACATTCTTCGATCGTTTTTTAGTCTGTAGTCTGTTGTCTGTTCAAAGACAGTTGAATCATATCTCTTAATAATCGCTTAATAGTTCAAACACTGTTATTCATCATATCAGACTTTATATTATCAGCTGCCAGTTTAAATTCATTCCACAAAAAACAATCAGCTCAAAAGTCAAAATCAATGCAGATTAGAAATCAAAATACAATAAAAAACAATCAGTGCAAATGACAGGCTCCAAAATTACCATTAAGATATACTATGCAGGATTTTCCTAAAACATTGTATAGACTGATACAACAGTAATCCCTCTCTATCATCACTCATTACCCACTCTCAGTGTGAGGTGGTGTGTTTGCTAGAGTTTGCTTTCACTTTTGCTGTCAATAGTGTAACGTATCCTCATACAACAGTTCACACGATATCCAGCAAATTAGCTGCCTGTGAAAGACGTTTTGTCCTTGATGTAAAGTTACGTAACTAACGTTAAGTTACAGAGGTTAGATTTGGGGAAAAAACATGGTGAGAACGTACCTGAAAATGACTCAAAGTTCACTCCAAGTTCACACAGTTCCAAACACTGGTCTCCAGGGGAAAGCCCTGTTTTTGACCCATTCTTCTTCACTCCTGTCAGCGCACTGGTCATGTGATTGAGCCTTCCAAAAATTTATGAGTAATGTAGAAATATCTGGCTCTTCATTACATGGGAAATGTATGAATTCTGGTGAGTTACTTTTCGTAGGAAAACGTACAAACAGTGCACGAGAACAGGCTGGTGTACAAACAGTAAGCGACAACTCCTGCATACTTGAATAAAAACACCAATTATAAACAAAACAAAAATGGAACATTATAACCTTGATGAAAGAGGATTTACTGCTGTATTAGACTGCATGAACTTTAGTCAGTTGGGTGTACCTAATAAATTGGACACCGAGTGTATTTCTTTTATCAGTCACATCAGTTTGGTGAGATCCTGAAACAGAGTTTAACTTCCTAGTTTCCACGACCTGAACACTGTTCCAGCTGGCCAGCCGGACACACCAAGTACTTCTGTGTGTGCGTGTGTGTGTGTGTTATTTTCAACTGTTTCTGCCTTAGTGTGCAAAAAAAGCAAATCTGTTTTTGGGCTTATGCTGTTCATCCAAATGTGGGTGCCTGTGTTTGTATCTGGTGACATGTATGCATATGTGTGTGTGTTTGTGTTTTTCTTGTCTTTGAGTTTGAATGTGTGCGTGTGTGTGCGTGTGTGTGTCCTCCCAGGGGTCCTGTGGCATTCAGTTCACAGGTTGGCAAGAGGATGTGAAGGTCAGTAAGCTCCACTGCAGGTCAACAGTCATTAAAACACATGTTACACCCCCCCCCCCCCCCCCCCCCCCCCCCCCCAAACACACACACACACACACACACACACACACACACACACACACACACACACACACAGACATAACCACCTTCCTCTCACAGTACTTTGACTTGTTTTCATGAATCTGGTGTTGTGTGTTCAGGGTAAAAACATAATTATTATTAATAAAACTTGATAAAACAGTCTGGATAAAAGAGACGGATGAAAGCCTAAAATGCAGAATAAGCTCAGTTGTTTTGGTGAGTGCAGGTGTGAACCAGACACCAGGGTCTTTGCATGAAATCTGAGGTCACTAAACAAAACTCTGACAACAAAATTCGATCCAGGACGTGATACAGTCTTTGATTGTATCGACTAATATGGTAAATTATCATGCTGCACTTATGTGAAACACCCAAATGGTGTCAACCAGCACCAATAAGGTTCATATCAGTGTAATAAAAACCTGCTCCTCTGAAACATCTGTTTGCCAGACAACATCTTGCACATTCTGCCTCCTGAAAGGAAAAACTAAACTGGATCTTTTCAACAGCAATCAGTACAGTCAAAACATCAGACTGTGAGCAGTGAATTCAAACTGTAAACTGTGTTCTGATGCAGAAGAAATCAAATTCATGAAAACCGTGCACGCAGATCATGCTGTCACTCCTGAAATCATAATATTGCACTACTGACAAGCCAACTGCAACAACCCTCCTACTCAGTGTTTTCTTTTCATCACGAGGTGAGGCCTCTGTTGTTCAATGCATTGAGGTGCTGCACATTTATCTTTTTTTCTGGTGTCTGAGAGTTGAAAAATGTTCAAAATGCTGCAGTCGCTTGTCACTGTCGAGCAGGATTTACTTCTGTGTCGAATCGATGCCATATAAAGCGTTGGCTCCGCGTCAATGTAGAGCCTACACCGTAGCTTGACGTGAACCTCCCCAGCAATGTACCTACAGTACAGGCGCGGCGACGCAGACCTCCTGTCTATTTTTGTAAACTCAAACCATTTCCCTCAGTGGTAACAAAGCTTTTATTTACTTTAATTTCACAGATAAGAAACAATAAATTGTAAAGACAATAAAGCCTCCACTGATTAGCACTGTAAGTCCTGTGTGTGATTTATCCTGGCTTCATATGAGCAGAGCATCTCCACTAGTCGCTAGGCTAATTTATACAATGTAAAATGCCATAGGTTTGTGCTAATAATGTTAGCATGTTGTATTTGCGGGGAAAATGTGTCCAGATAGAGACAAGTGCTTTGTATGTGAATGCTGCCTTGTGTTTGAAATTGTTGCTACTAAGCCATGTTTAATGTGTGTTTAATGTTTGTTTAATGTGTGTTTTGAATCAACTAAACTTTACAGCGATTCACAGAAACCCTCTGCTGCCGATGAGTGTTTTGGAGGTGACACAGACTCACCACTGCACAAGTATAAATGCTCACAATAGCTTAGGCTCTGCATAGAGCTGACACACAAGTATAAATCCCACTTCACTTTTTACACAGCTGTCCAGTCACAGTGGAGGAGGGGCGGGACAAACACCACAAAAACCAACTGTCACATCTCTGAACAACAACAACAATAGAGGAAAAATGTATACTGAACCCCAGCCCAGACGCACTCCCAACTTGTCGATACCAATGCTCGGTCAGTGCACCTTGGCGTCTGACACTGACCCACAGAAGCAGCCTTAGCAGTGGTATGAGAGGCACCGGGCGACAACAGATTCTGACGCTGTTGGTAACTACAGTAGTAACGGAGTGAGAAAGCCTGCAGTGGGTGGGTGGCACATTGAGGAGTCAAACAAACTCCAGATTTTCAAACAAGAGCCTGCTGTTCATGTCCCATGTGAAACCAAAAGTCCGATCATGGTCTCACTCCAAAGTCGCCGAAATCCGGCGCTTGGGCAGGGACTTGCGGCATCAGAAACCAACGAAAAAAGGTGTAGTTTTACGTCTGCATTATGCTTGGCTGATTGCCATTATATTTTAACGGCGCCTGGCAGCGTCAGGGGGAAACGCGGTGGGACAAGGACAAAAGTTAAGACGGTGAAATCTGAATATGGTGGGCAGGAGGGGTGGTGGATTGTTTTCAACAAACACCAACTTTCACCCAAGAGCGATGTTTGTACCCTGTAAGATTCTAAACCCAAACCTCGGTCTTTTTTCCTCAACCTAACCACTTGTTTTTGTTGTTGAAGAAAAAAAAAAGTCAATGCACCGTATTGTACCAATGTAGTGCTTTTATTTTGAAAGAGACTGTATGTAAACGTTAACTTTCCTGTGAAAACGGAAGTGTATTTTGAAAGAAGACAATGCATGTCACAGACTGAACTTGACACGGCGTCTGAGAACATCAACAACCAACACACCCAGGGGACCTTGGACGTCAGTACCTGGACGTGGAAAGTCCATGATCAAAAGGTCAATATGTGACGAGGTCGGAGTGAGGATGTGTTGGGGGGTCTGCCCTCTTTCCTTACATGCTTCAACATTCCCTTCATCGATTACTCTACCTTGTGCCAATGTTTTTACTTCCGCGGATATTCCGTATGACAGCAACTTAACAAAACCAAAGTGTCTCAGCTGAAAAAATACTGCGCCCTGTTATTGCACGCCTCATTGCCCCTCTGTGTTCTGTATTTAACAATGAACAAGTATTTAATGTTTTAAAGCTGTGTCATCTTTACTGGATATTAGTCTAATAATAATGTTTATTTATATTGCATTAGAGTCAGGTGAATAAAGTACTATGCAAAAACAACAACAGTAAAAGAAGAGGGTGCTAATATCAGATATTACACTGCTGAGCTACTGTTAATCACAACAGGGGAAGTTCTTTAACATCTGTACAAACACTGTGAACTGCAGCCCCTGTAACTTTTCTTACAAACAGCTGACCTAAAAAAAATAACATTACATAACAGCGACACATCTCATCATCCACCAACCTGTCGACTAAGTTGTACGCTTGGCCAACACACCTGTGCGGTATTTCCACATCCAGGTGATTTTCAGAAAGCGGGCTGTTTCAGACTTGTTTGACTGTTTGATGATGATGGATGATATTCGCCGTTAGCTCGTAAAACACTGTTCGCACCATGATACGAGGCGTTTCATGTCTGCAGAGCCTCGTAAATTCTTTCCGCTCACTGTCCTGCTCGACAAATGACCCTGGACTTTCTGGGTTTCTGGGGTAACTTCCTCTGATGTGCAACGTCACTCATACACACACACAATCACACACAGACAAACTGTATGTACACGCACAACAATGTCTTGGATCGCGGGGGTAACATCCACACACAAACACACACACACACACACACACACACACACACACACTGAGACATGAGAAATCATTCTCTGATGCAGCTACAAACACATACCACAGATAAATGGTTAGACAGTCTTTGAAAACCAAATAAACCCTTTCATTATATAACTAACACACACACACACACACACAGACACAGTTCCCATGTGGCAGTGAACAGGAGGAATGTACATCTGTATTTGTTCTTGTCAGGACGGGACTGAGGCCTTGTTTGTATGTCTGATGTACAGGCTGACCCACATAGACACAAACAAAGACAGACGACCCGACGCACAGCTTCCTCATTACTGTCACTACTTTCCCCAAAAAGAAATTATAGTACAAAAATTATTCACCCATAATTTTAATGTGACTGGTTACACGTGTGAGGATGTGCTTCAATCTACTTCTTCTCATTTGTATTTTTTGGAAGCAGCAAAAATTTGAAACAAACTGAAAATATTGTAGAACAGTTTTTTTTAGATTGGCTGAGGTGAAACAGGTGATGTAATGATACCATTGAAAGGTTTTAGGGCATTACTTTGTATTGGATTGAAACCAAATTTTGTGGTATCACTCACCCCTACTTGTTGTGTCCACGTCCTCTGCAATGCTTTAATTTCATCAGACTGGATTAGTGCCACCTACTGTTTATCTTGATGGACCTAATATTCACATAGCAGCAGTGGATGGAAACACATAAATTCACATTTAGTTTTGCAGTTTTTCTGAAAATTCAATTAACATTTGCACTACATCTGGATGTAAACCTGGTTTGATATGAAGTTGCACTGTATACAGTAGATGAGGCTTTGCTTTGCTGTGTTTTGGCGTCAGCTTGAGGATTTTTGCTCTAAAAGAGAAGAGGAAAACATGAGAAGCTGTGCTACAGTGACCAGGTGTATTTACTGATTCACCGGTCAGACAGCTCTGTCTCATCCCCTCCAGATTAAACACAACACACTGATCCAACAGCTGCTGATGAATGCGGAGTTGCTCACTGGTGGCCCAACATTCGATAACATTACCTCACTAGCTGTGTATGTTCACTCATTGTTTCCATCTCCCATCAGCTGAATCACCAGCGTTGTGTCACGGTCAAATGTTTTTTGCATTAAAGCTGCACTAATTAACATTTTTATTAACAACAGAAATGAAGCTCAGAGAATTGTCACCCGCCTTTCAGCTGATTGTTTTATATTTTACTTCACTTTGTGCAACTGATTACGTCTCATCAGCGTTGTCTCCAATGATAATCTGTTATCAAGAAATTACTGTAAAGCCAGTGTGCACTACCTGCTCAGCAGCAAACAGCAGACACACACAGTAAGCGACGAGCTGGTGAACATAGTGGAGCATTTAGCAGCTAAACAAAGACATTTTCCTCAGGAGTGAGTGGAGACCAAAACAGAGCTAAGAGAGAGTGAACATTGTTGCTGGTTTTCTGTACACACAGATGCTGGCTTCGCTTGGTTTGACTCGATGTAGTGGGGATTTGCTGATGACGTATTTGTGATTGTGAACCAACGGATCCATTTTCTGACTGTCCCACTGGTGTTTTTGTGGTCAACAACTTTCCTTTATCATTGTCGGAGGGTTTTTTTTTGTTTTTTTCTCGACACTGCACGATCTTCTCACTCCAAACAATAAGCAGGGCTTGTGCTTCTTGACATTCTCTTTTCTGTTTGCTATTCAAACATGTTGCTCAATTGTCACTGAATGTTGATGCTGAATAATGATGACAAAGCCCATCTGGTGTCACAGCATCCCACTTGGAGGCGGTTGAGCGTGCTTTGGTCCAGCCCTGGTGATGGTCCATCACAGACATGATAAACTGGTGACAGAAACACAAACTAGCAGATCATGGTTTAAAGCGGCATGGCCAAAAGTGCCAACGGAAAAGTCCTATTGGACTTCAGGTCATCAAAAACACAAATGTGAGTGTTGCCTCATGTCTGCCGGACTTGATAATAGGCAACTGTTTGCTAACAGGTTTGACACAAAAACTTTAAAAGATACTGACATGTGAGTGTTGTCAGTTCGTTCTGCTACCTACAAATGACAGAAGAACAATTATTGCTGCTTTAATCCAGAAATTCACCACATTTGAAACAGTTTGAAGGCCAAGCAGCAACCTCCGGCGCTGGAAAATTTTATATAACTCACCCATTTCCATGTTAATAAAACTTCAAGTTATGCAAAATTGAGGGCGGGCTGCAAATAGTGTCCTCGGCTTCTCAGTCAGATCCACCCCTCACTCCTCCACAGCTTCAGCCTGTCATCCAAATATGGTCACCTCTGGCTCCAAAACACCAATATGGTGAGGGCTGCTGAAGCTACAAAACAGGAGTCCACAAACCAATGGGTGACATCATGGTAGCTACCGTGATATTTACCGTGCAGCAAACAACAACAGAAACGATTAGGAACCGTTTCTGATAAAGAGCTCAATGGCTAAAACAAAAATCTTACCTAATATAACAAGTTTGTTTCAATCTCATGCCCTCTTGATTTAAGTCATTTACTTTCCTCACTTTCATTTTGCCATTCAGAGTGATTTTATTCTCTTACAGGCTCCACTGTCTCCAACCCTGATTCACAATGTTGAACCATCAAGGGAAAAGAAGCTGACGAAGTCCAACGATGCAGGACAAACACCACAAAAACTAGGGTGACAGACGCTCACCCACAGCCCAGAAACTGGTGTGTCAGGGTCCTTACAAAACATTTAGCCAATATTAACGGTACATGTGTCTGCTGAGACAGTAGATCTCCCAACCGAGTGAATGAGAGCTGCTGCAGGTTTAGATTAAGATTAAAAACACAGAATCATTTCATGGAAAAAGCCGTGATCCTCCCATCTTCTTCCCCAGATCCTGTTTTGTTCCAGGGCATGACCACCACCACCACCACCTGGATATAATCTCTATTAACCATCATTAGCATTCCTCCCATATTTCCCATGCTCCGTTAGCTTCTGACAATTAGCATTCTGCTCATATTTCTCCAATTGGTCTGACAGGAAGATTCCTCACTGAGAGCTCCTGTCACCACCGGCAGCTGAACAGCTGTGAGCAACAGAAGATGATGTCCGCTGATGAGCCTCTTCTGAGGACAAACTGATACTGTCTCTATACTAAACCCATTAATGGCTGAACAAAGAGTGTCATCTGTTGTCTCCGTGTGTCTTTTATCTGCCTTTTTTCTTTGGATATAACTTTTATCCTGAGCTCTTTCCTCCTTTCATGTTTCTTTATCTCTGACGTTCTCCTTCCAGTCAGTATCGGTATTGTCTCTGACGGCCTTTTCTTCTCGTCATATTTTCTGCTTTTTTCGGCCTTATTTTAGCCAGTCTCTCTTCTCTCCTTCCCTTTTCACATCCTCTCCTTTTTTGGCCTGCCTGCATTTTCTCATGTTTCTTCTCTTTCCTCACCCCTCTGCCTGTCCATCACACTGATGTCGAGGTGATGACATACAGGAAGAGGACTGTGGTAAAGCAGAGCAGGTTTGGACAGTAGGCTCCTTTATCCCACTGTAGTACACAAAGAGAGCCCAGAGAGACGGGGGCCCCTTGACCACACTCACTGTGAGGGATATGGGGTCCGGGGCCCCACGTTAATACTGCTCCACTATGCACACAGACAGACATGTGTGTTTTCACTGTGAGGATTCAAGACTTTATTCTTATCCAATTTCCCTCTGACATTAAACACAACACTGAGCTTTACCCTGATCTTATTCTTAACCTTAATACTAAAGGTAATCCTGACCTTAACCTCTTCACCTCTACCTCAAACTTCAGCCCCAAAAGGACTCTAGACGATTTCCTCTTATTATTCCTGATTAGAAGTAGAGCAACATCAACAGAAGATTTTTATCTACCTATTTTACTTTGTGAGCAGTCTCCATGTTTTTGCATCGCTAAGCCCCCTTAAAAAAATTGAAAATACATTTGTCCAGTATATTTTCTGAAGCTGATGTACCCGCATGATTCTAACTATGTTTGAGGTTAAATACACTTATTATACTGTATGTTGTTTGCATAAAAGGCACTCAGAGGATGAATCCTATTGGCTTTGGTGGTCCTCTGACCTTTCCTCTACTGCCACCATGAGACCAATATTTCATTTTGTCCAGTACTTTGATTTATGATTATCTATCTGCATTTAGCTCAGAGCAGAGCAGAGGATGTATTTTAGCCATGTTTTTTAGACGTCCGTCAACAATGCGTTCTCATCCCAACTCATCAAATACCGATGCTTTGTTAGTGGACCTACACATCAAAATATGACGCTGTAGGTACTCTCTTGCATCAGTTCATGGAAGGTGTATCAATTTATGCTCCTGTAGGGATGCATACGTCTGCAACAAGAGAGAGGAACGGGATGCACGGTAGCATTTTGTAACTCAGATGGCCGACTTTCAACAGGTCAGATTTTAAAGTTCAGGTAGGATAACGGTGATGATGATGATGATGATGATGATGATGATGATGAGGAGGAGGAGGAGGAGGACTGCACACAGACTGATTGACAGTGTGGAGAAAAGGAGGAAGGACAGGCAGATGTGTTGCCAAATGCCAGATGTAGACAGAGTGGCTACAGACAGGGAGATAACTCCAGTGAGGAGTTGCAAGGCAGCAATAGTGTCTTCACATTTAGTCTCGTATCGCAATGAATAGAACAACAAAACACATCAGACTTAGTGTGTTAGGCCTATCTGCATTATGTTTTTTTTTTTAAGATGATGGATTAAAAATACACTTCCATAAACAAGAAACTTGGTGTGCAAAGGCCTGAACTTGTATTTGTGATTTGGTTTGGTGACGTCAGGGTAGACAAGTGGTTAAAATACAACTAAACTGCTTTCAGTTCAAACATTACAATACTGAAGCAACTGAATACAGCAGTCTAAGATGGAGCCTCTGCAAAGAGACACTGATGATTGGGTGCAGTAGGCTGCAGAGCACAGAAGAGTGAACATCTGAACAGCTGCTACAGCAACGTCAGTGATGTATTTAACCATATTTTATGAAGAGAAATAAAAAAGACAAAAGTCCTAGTACATTGAATCGAAGGGTGAAAACCAGTCAGAGACAGATTTTCATCTCTTCAGCACATAAAATATAAAATGAGGGATTATGTAAAAAAAATATATGTAAAAAAATATGTAGCAGAATGAGAGGTTGTCTTTAATCGTATGATTTGACAAAACAGGGTCAATGTAATGACTGTCCTTCTCGTTTTTAGATGGTAAAGAGAGGTTATATCCAATGTAAAGAAAAACAGCCAAACGACCTCATACTATGGAAGGTTTAAAGTCATTGAAGCCTTTATGTAACACAGAGGAGGTGGAGGTTAAGGGCTTGAACGAAGAATGAAGGTGTGTTCCTGTAGATGAGAACCTAAGAATGGGCCCTTTCATATGGCTCCTCATTCATCAGGAAGGATGGAGGAATGGAGGGAAAACGTGGAGGGCGTCAGTGTTTTGGGCACGTGAATCTCTCAGTTTGAAGTTTCGCCCACATGATAGAGATTAGGAGCCCTGAGACCAAATGGTCTTGTGTTTCTACCCGTCTCCTTCCTCTTCTCTTGCACATGTTTGTCTTGCTAATGATGAGGAAGAGGTGGAGGAGGAGGAGGAGGAGGAGGAGAGGAAGGGAGAAAGAGCGCAGGAAGAGAGACACATGCCGCTCGGTTCCTCTCAGAATGTTCGACACGTGAGGTATGGAAGGAAAGGGGAGGCCTCCGTATTTGTAACAGTCCTCACAGATTTTGGTTCATATGGACATGACAGCATCATACAGTTGCTGCAGATCTGTCAGCTGCGCATTCATGATGTGAATCTCCCGTTCCAGCACATCCCAAAGACGCTCTTTTGAATGGAGATCTGTTGACTGTGGAGGCCATTTGAGTCAAATGCACTCTGTTATTTTCAAGAAACCAGTTTGAGATGATGCGAGCTTTGTGACATGGTGCGTTATCCTGCTGGAAGTAGCCATCAGAAGATGGTACACTGTGGTCATAAAGGGATGGACACGCTCAGCAACAATACTCAGGTAGGCTGTGGTGTTCAAACCATGCTCAGTTGGTACTAAGAAAATCTCCCCCACACCATTACACCACCAGCAGCAGCCTGAAGCGTTGATACAAGGCAGGATGGATCCATGCTTTTGTGTTGTTTATCAAAATTCTGGCTCTGATCTAATCTCCACTCTAAGATAATCTTAGTATAACCATCATGACTAAATGCCTGAAACCCTTAAGGTGTTTACACACTAAGTCCATATCTTTTGTTTGCTTTTTAAAAAATCTGTCACCCAACAATAATTGTTATGCACAGAAACCCTTGCACACTGAGTCCGATGCATTTTATTTGTTATGAAAATAGACTGTACAGGTGAAGACAAACTTGCGCTCTTGCTTCTCTCTGATGGAGGGACCTCCCTGTCTGTTGCCACTTTCTGTCTTGCACTTGGCACTGCGGCTAACTGCTGGGGCTGAGCTGTCCTCCCTCTCTGTCTCCACACTGTCTCTCTCCCTGTCTGTGTGAGGTCTTCATCCTCTATTAAATCCTCCTCCTCATCATCATCAACATCATCCACTTGAATATAACTATCTGACCTTTGGAAAGTAGGTTATCTGAGTTATGAAATGATACTGTGTGCCCCATTCTTTTCTCTTGTTGCAGATGTATGTGTCCTGCAGGTTACGCCACATTTTTTTCATGCTTTTTTTAATCAAACAACTCTCCAAAGGCTTTTGCCAGTTGAGAGAAAGTGTGCAAACGTGACTGACACAACATGATATCGCATTTGTATTTTAACATCCAACAGTTCCAGACGAAAAATACGGACTTGGTGCGCAATGGCCTTTACTCTAACCTAAACCTAATTCCCATCGAACTGTTGGTCTGACTCAAATGAAAACTCAAATTGGTTCTCAAAAAGATAGAGCTACAAACACACACACACACACACACACACACACACACACACTGAGTACAGTATTGTTGCTGAGTTCATCTCAGGCCAAAACATTCATACCTGCCTGCTGCTCTTCAGGAACAGCTGGAACGAACTCTCAGTTTGAACTCAGATAAGGTCTCCACGATGTGATTAAATCTACAGAGAGAATTCAATGTAAGCACAGTCATGACGACAGAAAGTCTTGTACTGATGCATCGTCCCTACATTAACTGAGTCTGTGTCTCACTCATACACCACGAGATGACTGTTTTCGTGAATGTAATCTAAAATGAATGAAGGACTTCCTCAGGTTCTGTCTGAGCTGATGAGAAGCAGCCATGTTAAGAATGAAAAGTATGCGACGGATGGAAAGAGAATGAATTTTGGGTTTACTGTAGAGCAACGCGGCCACGTGGGAGGTCCTGTCATGCCTGTGTGATTATCTCCTGCTTCACTTGTTTGGAACAAAAGAACTACACAAACTTAATAACTCAAAACTTAACTTCAAGAGATCAAACATACAGTAGGAACAAAGACCAGAGTCGGCTGATGTCGGCTTTGTTAGTTTGTTGAGTATTCGCTGCTACCAGACACTTTAATTAATTGGATTAACATAATAAGGATGAGGGCTTTAAGGGACAAAATGTGAGGCTGGCGCGGTCGTGTTGGACGTGAGCCAAAGGATTTCTGTCATTGCTCTGCTCTGCAGTCTGCTGTGTATCAAATCTTTAGTACAGCAGAAGATCACAGGCAACAGAAAACAGAACACAATGAAACCCATTATTCCTGAAACAAAAAGGGTCAAATCAGGTTTTTCGGGGAGAGCAAAGCAAAGCTCGGGCAGCATTTTACTGTGGAAGCTTTGACTCCGACACACGTCCTCTCAGCTTCCTGAACTGATGATGTCACATAAAGTCAAATGCTAAAATGTTACTCAAAAAGCAAAGCTGTTTATGACTGCTATAGGAGTTATTCAAGGGGACAGGGCAGTCATGAAAAAGTTAGGTGATGTTAAACTGGCATCCACATTATTCTGAATAAGACGTTACTCTGAATTTGATGCAGTTCATGTAAACAGCATATTCTGTTTGGATTTTCTGAATTAGGCTTTTTATGAATTAGTATTTTCCAATTAAGACATGAGGGATATGTTAGTATTATGTGGGTTTTAATAGCAGTCTTTGGGCATGTATGCAGCCCAAGTTTTCAGTTGCCGAGTACTGTGCTCCAGTCTGGTGGCGTAGCCCCAATGCTGGACACCGCACTCAACGCCGCCCTACGGACTGTCTGCGGATATCTACGAGTCACCCCAACGAACCAACTGCCTGTCCTCGCTGGTATCGCTCCAGCAGTGGTCAGACAAGCAGCAGCCAAGCTGGCCCTTGCTTGAAAGGCACAGATGAGTGATTTCACCACTAGCGGCGCGGCGCGCCTTTTATCACACATGCCCAATAATTGCTCCGTACAACACCATCTGATACCTCCAAGGCTGCCTGCGTCACTGCAAGATGGAGGGACCAGTGGATGTCAGCAGAATCATCAAGGAATCTGCCACTACATTGAAGACCCCACAGATGTTCCCGGCCAGCACCTGCCGCGAAAGCAATGGACAACTCTCAACCGCCTGAGGACAGGTGTCGGACGCTTCCGGGGAAGCAATGCAAAAATGGGCTCTCGTGGACAGTGCCCACTGCGAACGCAGGGATCCACAAGCAGATTGTCTGTACACGACTGGACGACAAGTCTGAACCACTCGAACATTACGTTTATACCATAAATTAAATCACAAGTCTCTTAAACTTGTTGGTATGACTACTTCCTGCGTGAGGCCCATTGTGTGCCAACTTCTATTGACTGCTCTTTAAGACATGCAGAGTTCATACTGACGGAGTTACTGACTGTAAACGGAACATAATTGCCTAAAGTCTTTTCAGCATGATGCGCTTCACGTTTCCAAACGTGGTTTTATTAATACCAAAGAAAACATAGAATAAAAACTGACTCTAAACAGATAAAATGCATTAAATGTAACCGTTATGAGGAGTAACATTACATAATACTTTTCACAACATTGGATATTTTAAACATCTAACAGGCCTGTTTTATTCTATTTCTTGAAATGTATATTGTGTTTTCTCAGTGGCACTATTTTTGTAAAAACATTTTGCCTAAGCTAAACTGAACTGTAAATGTCCTGAGTCCCTTCTGTCACTCACCAAAGTTCTGACGTTTCAGTGATTGAAAACATTCAGAAAGATCTTCTGGGAGAAACTCGTGCTGCTGTTTCACGGCTCAATCCAAGTGAATTATTACAGTTACAGTTTAGCAACAAAGTGCCATTCACCCCCCCACACCCACACACACATTACACTTTAACTTCAGTCTTTTCACAGAATACGGAGTTGAAAGCTTCTCAGAGGATCAGATGGGAAGCAGACAGAGTTTCACTGCTGCTTTCTCTCACAACCTTCGACCTTCAGCTCGCGTGTTCAATCTCCAGAAAAAACTTCCCCTTGCTCGCGGCAGTCAGTCTGTCTGTCACACAGTAACTCTCTATAGCTCTCTGTTTAAATCTTTCGGGCACTCACAGTTAATTTTTTTTCCCACTCTGGGCTCTTTTATCACCTCTGAACACATCGTATAAACGTCTCTGTATCAGGACAGTGTTACTTAGGCCTCATTGTTACAGCGTTAATATTCACAAAGGCAAATTTGTACTTCTGAACTGTAGGGTGGACTGTGTGTACACACAAGTTCTTATGAATGACAACAGATCAGTGGTGGAAGAAGTATTAAGATCCTGCACTTCACTAAGTAAAACTCACTAGTAAAACTCTGTCAACATATCCACATAAAGCGGTTCATATGATATCCTACAAATTGGCGCCCCATGAATGACGTTACATCCTTAACTATAAGTTACATAACTAATGTAAAGCTGTGGTTTGCTTTAGGAAAAGAAACATGGTGACTACGTACCTTAAGATGACACAAAGTTCACATCTTTCCAAACATCTGTCTCCTGGGGAGAGTCCCTGGGGACGTCCTGTGTTTTGTGACAATTCCACCACCACAATCTGCCTCCTTATGGACTGCTCAGGACCACTTTCTTGTTTACTCCTGTCAGCGCCTTTCTCTTGTAAACACAGCCTTCCAAACTATGTGGTTTGTGCACAAATTTTGTAGGAAAATGTACAAACAGTGCAGCCTGATTCTGTACCTTCACCTTTTCTCAAACAGTCTGAACAATCTGGAGGAACTGGTGTGATCTGGACTGAATTTTGACACCTTGTTTACTACCGTGGACAAATAACTATTTTTTCCAGTCTGCACAATTCAGAATTAGTTTTTTAATCTGATTTTCCATCATATCCACAGAATATTTTAATCCAATGAACATGAACTATGAAGAAGACAAAGAGGGAAGATTGTGGTCCAGAATTTACACACAGTTCTTTGACTCAGGAGCAGCAGTGATCCAAAACAATAAAAATCAGTTTCTTTCTGATAACGAGACTTTGCTCCAAACATTCACCTGAGGACTCCACCTCTGTCTCCAGGTGACAGACAGGGAGTCTAACTCTGCATGAAGAGGTGGAAGTTGGCTCTGGTGAACTCCTGATGGATGGTCTCTAATAGGATGTCGTCCTGCTGGTCTCCATCCATGCCTCCCTCTCTCTTCCCTCCTCCCGCTGCTCCTCTGACGGATGGCGGTGGCTGGATTTCAGGGGTGTAGGTGAAACTGAAGGACGTGCGATAGATCAGGCCATCCAATCGGATGAGAGACAGAGGGACGGTGATGATGCGCCGCAGACAGTGCCAGCCGTCACTGAACACGGAGACATCAGGAACGACGCAGAGGAGAGATTTGGGAGACCTGAGAGGAAAAAAACAAGTAGACTTCTGTAATAAAATGTGCTGATGGAAAGCAGATGGACCCAGACTGGACCAAGTAAAGGTTAAACTGGAATCCATCACAGTCCTTCTGTTAAAGTATCTTCTATTAATACCTTAAAACTTGAGTTAATAGTAGATCAACAAATGTTCCAAATCAAGTAAATTCTGCTCTAATCAATATTTTATATAAACAATGGATCACATGACTTCTTGTATGTGAGAAGAGTTTCTAGTTCTGATGAACCAAATTATCTTCTGACTCTGCAGCTCAAGAGAGCTTTACGGTTTGCAGTTTTACAAACTGGGTGTTGAGTCCCACATTCTTGGGAAAAATCACAAGCAATGCACAATCATTAATAATCCACTCTTATAGACACCGAAACATAGACATGCATACACACTGTTTCTGCTGTGTTATCCTTTCATTTTGCTGCAGCTGCAGGATTTATGAAAAAAAGCTGATATAAATAAATAACCAGCCTGGTTTCAATCCTTACAAAAAAATCCAAGAAAACAAAAACTTTCTGATATTATTTTGTTGTTTTTGCAGCAGGATTTTCTTTTTATAAACTGAGCAACAACACCACCAGTGAAAACACTGATAAATGAACTATGGACAGACACAGATTAAACATAATTCTGTGGTTGATATGAAACACTGGCGAGCAGCAGAAACTTCAAATGCCCTTTTATACATACATGTACTTCACTGAAGCCTACACTACACCTCTGGCTTGCATGGCAGTGAGAGATCATGTTCCTAATTGGCTGCAGCTTCTCGTACAAACAGCACATTGTGGATGACTGTGTTATATAAATACGGCTTTCCTCTTCGCTGCCGAGCTGCTGCTGATGGGAGGAATATTTGCAGAAGCCGGTGGCGAGCCGCTCTCAGCCAGAGACCCTGACTTACGATGCCTCAGCACTTCAGTTGTGGGTCTGAGGTGGACTCTGACGTCAGAGAGGTGGTTTTGATTTGGGATGCGTCACATGAGATTCTGCGAGGAGACGCACTGAATGTCAGGTTTCTGCTGCGGCCTTCTGTAACTTCTCCTGCACAAGAGTTAGAGAGAGGATTGTTCCCTGAAAGCTGAGCTGAGTTCCTCCACTGATGTTGAATATAACATAAGGCCCTTTATGCCTCTCGGGTCAAAGCTTGGCTCAGACTCTTTAAACGGATGAATTCAGGTAAGTTCAATAGGAAAGTTCAGTACACTGAATGTCAAGACTGTCAAGATTATTTTTAGTCAAACTTGTTGGGAAACTGCCCGCTTTCTGTCCCCGCTGAGTCTCAACAAACAAGATTCTTTTTCTTAAGAAAGCCACAACAAAACTGTTTAAAACAGAATCAAACGCTGAAACAATTTGTCGATTAATCAGTTGACTGAAAGTTAATTGGCAGGTAGTCTGATAATTGACGAATGATTTAAGTCATTTTAAAGCAGAAAGTCCAAACACTCACACGTAAGAGCTTCTTCATTGAGAAGATTTGTTGCCTTTCTTTGTTGTAAATGATTGTAAACTGAATTTTGGCAGTTTGAACTGTTGTATGGACAAAACAAAAACATTTGAAGACATCACAATATTCTCTGTAAACGTGTTTCACTATTTCATCACAATTTATGATCAACTGATCAAGAAAATATGTGACAGATTAATGGATAATGAAAATAATGATAATACTTTCAGTCGTAATCCACTGAAAGAGGTAGTTTAACATTTTGGGAAATGTGCTTTGAAGCTGCAGCCAGGAGCCTGTTAGCTTAGCTTAGCATATTGACTGGGACCATATGGAAAAAGCTAGCATGTTTGTTTTCACACTTTAAGTTTTGTATGGATGAATCAAATGAAATATATTGTATCTGGGCACAGACTGAGCAGTAGAACATAGGGTGCAGTGAAAGTCAACCTTAATCGTTCCTTGCAGTGGTTCTAACAAAGCAGCTGCTCCTCTTGTCTGTTGATCTGATCGCATTGCCTGGTCAGCTGTTAACCCCGCTAATCAAACTGCTGATCATAGACCCACATGAACGCAAAGACCTTTGAAATTGAGAAAGGGGAACCAGAACAATACCAGAATGACACACACTCAACGATAAAGTAACAAAATGTTTCTGTCCCAGTGGATGGTTGTTGTTCAGCTGGGACAACAATAATATATTGTATTGTGACATATTTTGACATATTGATGTATTATCACTAATCTACACAAGAAATACATAAACATATGTTTCCTGTGCAGATTAGTGATACATCAAACTTATTGGACAAGTCACCCCCACCTTAAAGTCATCATCTGTTCCTAAAACCAGCCACAGTCTTCAGCAGGACAGACATTCTGTGTTGTTCTTCATGGAAATTCCTCAACAAACTTCAAAATGACTGTTTTCAAATTCTGGGTCAAATGAAATATAATTTGCTTGGTTACATAACATTTGGTGCGGAAGTGCCACTTAATATGCCATAAAACCAACTTTTATGGGCAGCCAGCCTCACAGAGCTGAGCAGTCGTACTTAAACAAGACTAAAACTTTAATTTGCCCTTTGTGCTGCAGCTCGGCTCTACACCTGGTGTCTGTGGTGAAGCAGCATGAGAGCAAATGTCACGAAGCGGTCATAAATAAAAGAAACAGGGCCTCCTAAACTGATTGTTAAAGCAAAAATTCACCTACACAGAAACGTTTTACACTATCATCTTACATAACTCAAGTAGTATTTCGAGGTCTATCTACTTTAAGTATCTTATTTTACATTTAAAGGTCCAGTGTGTAGGATTTAGGGGGATATATTAACAGAAAAGTAACAGAATAAGTATGACACTGTGTATCCCAGAACGGGTGCTCAAGTGTGGGTGAGAAGAGTGGAGAGGAGCGCGGAGGTCAAACAGTGAAGTTTAAGAATGCCTTTGGTATATTGTTAATGTGATTTTATGGGCAATTTATCAGTTGAGGTCTCCTCCCCTGCAAAGCAAACTGACCCGGTGGCTACAAGTAATAGCGCAGCTTTAAAACCACTGTTTTTCTGACATAAAGGACTGATTGTTGAGCTGCTGTTAACATTTAATGCCGGATCCCGTTATTTAACCGTTTCAACACTAAATTAAGCAGAGTGATGGACTCAAAGCCTTCAATCTGGCTAAAAGACAGCTGAAATGCTAAAAAAAAAATACAGTGGTGAAGTTGGGATTGGTTTCTTGAAGTTACGTGCTCATTGTCTTTTCTGTGTCTTGCAGGCTGCCAGGAGAAGCGGGCTGGCCATCAGATATTGTTTGTGGAAATTTGAAAATAAAATTTGTCAAATTGACTTTTGTCTCTTCATTGTGCACACTTACACACGAAATAGGGTAACAGTCAGCTATTTTTGAATGTTAGCATTGATTTCTCACATGGAATGGTGAAATATTTGTAGTTTGAAAGGCCCAACCTAAATGATTAAAGGTCATAGTTAACAAAGCATATGATTATTAATGAATATTAATGAAGGAGCGCCCACTGAGCGCAGCTTCTTTCGTTGATCGTTTGAACGTCGCATGGTGGTCATTTTCGATTAAAGGCCAACGTCTCAGCAACGTATTGGCAATGAGCAAATGCTCTCCCTGCGACGTCTTAACGATTTAAACTTGATACATCGGGCTGACATCGGCCAGATGTATGTGTGCTATCTGGGATAGTACTGTTGTTATAGGCACATGTGACCAAAGCACCTCCACTGAACATCATCTAAAGTGTGTATTAGGACATAAAGTATCTGCTTATGATCAGTGTCTGAGCCCTTTTTCAATATCACATTTTGCCGCCCCCTTGCGTCCCCATATGCACCACAATACACAGAGTTATCTTAGTGTCAGCTAACCACACTAAAAAACACAATACCACAGCCATAAACAAACCATATGATTGGTTGACACCTCACAGCATCACTGGAGTGCTATTAACAGTACAGGCCAGCTCAACTTTAGTTAATTGCTTGTCACGTCCTCAGCGACAAGTGTCTGGCATCAGTTTGTGGTGTCATGACTGGCTTCCATTAAAATGAATTGTAGTCTGTTGCTGTCTCACTTGTAGTGTGGACACAGCAGGAGAATGAGCCGTTTATAATTACATAGGGAGGGTCCTCATCTACAGAGATCACCATGTTGCACCGCCATGCTTCTACAGTAGCCCAGAAGGACAAACCAAACACTGGCCATAAAATAGGGCCATTCATGTTTTTGTGTCGGCCTCTTTAGTTAGCAGCTCCTTGGTGAGGAGAGCACCTAAAAACACTGATTTTGGATTTATTTAGTGTTTTTACTGGTTTAAATTGTTTTGAAGAGGAAGAGACCTCTTTAGAGATGTCACCAGAAAAAAAGAAAAAAAAGACGTTTTCATCAGCTGTTTTGGAGCGAATTAACAAGGCTACAAAAAGCATAGTTTGGTCAGAAGTTGTCGGTCGAGGCTACACTTCACGTATTCTACCAGTAAACAGAAAACAAGAAGTAAAGGTTGTGGACCAAAACAAAACAAGGCGCCTTGGCCATGTAACCAGCTATGAGAGAAAAAGGAACACACTCCAGGAAGTGGTTGCAGTTGGGCAAATTGAACAGAATCATGCAATGATTCTAATGCAGTAGAAACAGCTGATCAGTCAGACGAGTTCATGTTTGCTACATCAGAACTTTTTCACCAAAAGTGTTTCTATGACACCTTTAGAGAAGCGTAATTTCCAGTTTCCATTCAGCCTTTCTAATACGATACTTCAAAATGTGCAAAAAATGCATTTATGGAAAAACAGCTAATGTTTCATTTATATAATTGTTTGACACCCAGAGGAGTAAAACTCTCCAATATTTCACAGAAAAGCTTGAATTTGATATATGGTTGAAAACTGAAAATAGACTTATGTACCAGAGCTTACACAGATAGCTCACGACCCCTTTATGTGATTAAGTTAAGATTTATGTGATAACCCTTTGGAGGGGCCTGACCCCGGGTTGTGAAACACAGGACTAGTATTAATTGAACTTTCCTAGGCCATGGAAATAACATGGGGAATATTCATTTAGGTAGTGCTCCCCTTTTTAACCACAGGACTTTTACTTCAACAGCATGTTGAATCAGCGTTGCAGATGGCAAAGCCTGTTGGTGAATGAAATCAATCTGATTGTCAGTTCAGCTCAGTGGACAAGAGGAGAAATGGAAGTGAGGATAGTAAACAAAGAGCTAAAATCAAGAGGGAGTGAGACCAAAACACACTTTTTACAAAGGTATGATTATTTTTCTCTAACCACTAAAAGAGTAACTCCGGATTTGAGTCCTCAACAAGGGCGTGTCTCAAGCCTGTTGTAGACAGGAGGCTCCAGATGTAAAAAGCGGATTCACACTGAGCCCTTTAGTAGGAATGTTTCCTAATGATTTGTGTTATTGTTCACTGGCACACAGTACATATCTTCTGTTCTTTCAACGTTGGATTGTGTTGTTAATGTGCTAACTGGCTAACTAGCATCAAGACAGTCTTCTGACTTCCCTTTTTGAATGGCGATCACAGACTCGCAACATCTGCTGGTGTGGAGAGTTATTTCCTCTCACGCAGGCGCAGAACAAATGTTCAGGTTGGCCATCAGCTGGAGTCTTTGCAGTGTGTTCATGTGCAACTTTTTGGCTGAGACACAGACGACATCACACATACAACAGTCAGCTTATGTCACCGCTAGTTCTTTGATGTTGGTTTGGTGTGTCTGGGCCTTTAGCAATCCCTTGATTTTAAAATAATACTCTAAGTGTTATTTTCCTGTTTCTGTTGTTGCCATTGACTGCATGTTTGCTAAATTATGATGTAACTTTGCTGTGGCTGCCTCTGAGGAGCAAGTGAGAGCTGCAGTTAGGGGAACAGCTGAGAGGCAGAGGGAGAGGTTCAGGGTGCCAGATGGCCCGTCCACCCCTGTTGTTGGACAAAGAAAGACGGTTTTGGTGAGTTTCATTCGGTTGCTGTTGAGTTTGAATGAAGTGTGTTTTACGATGAGTTAACAAGGCAATCAAGCTGACGTTAGTGTTCGTTTAGTGTAAGAGAGAAACTTGGACTGTGAACAGTGGTATTTTTCTGTTTCATACGGGAAATAGGATAATAAGAATAGGCAAAAACTGTGTGTGACGCACTTTACGGCCCCACTGACATGTGACGTCGTCATAACAACAACTAACAACAATTATCACTTTCTCTTGTGATAGTCTGATAACGACAGCAATTAGTTCAATGTCTGTTCTACTCTCAAACTATTTCCATGGTTTCACCAGTAAAAGTCTTTTTTTAATCAAAATAATATTATGTTTTAAAACATGTATTTTATTTGCCTGAGGCAGTGTTCATTCTGTCAGATCTGGAGCAAGATATAAACAATATGTTTCACTGTCTGAAACAAAGTATTTTTCCCATGTGGCCTCCCGACTTTCCAGAAGCTATTAAAGCCAACCAGACAACAGAGCAGGCGGCCAATAAAGCATAATGACAACTGCTGGTACGTGCGTCTGCAGGTAATACTGTACGCTTGTTAATAGACCTGTGTTTATATTTCTTCCCTCCTTTCTGGTTTCTGGGTCAGTATGTTCAGGAGAAGTCGTGCACACTGATGAAAAACCAGCAACACAGATACAGTTACCAATGAATCCCATCAGGGTCTGTTTGTTGAGCTTTATATCTGCTGTCGCTGTATGGCACCTGAAAGCTTAGAAGAGTTCTGAAAATGCCAAATGTTTTGTCTCACTGAAATAGTATTTCCCCTTCATCTCCTCTAGATTCTTCTATTCTTCTCTTCATCCCTTTCACTGATCAGTCCTCATCCTGTCTTTTATCTGATCACTTCTTTTCTTACCTCTTCTCTGCATCCTACCTGTCCGCACTTCTGACTGTCTGTTGACTTTAATGAATCTCCTCTTCTTCTCTCACATGCTGTTTTTGTATCTCCTGTTAACTCACTTAAACATCGTCTCAGCCTCGCTGTTTCCAAACCAGACTTTGAGATGAGGGCTGAAGTTTTCTCCGTTGATCTCCAACATGGCAACGTGTCCTCCACCATTCACCTGCACAGACACACACAAACACACACGTTTGTTTTATCTTCAACTGCTCACATTACCACATATTGGTACAGGTTACAAAATGATGATGCTGATGGATGATCTGCTGTACGTCAGGTGATTTTCAAGTCTTTGCAGGTTGATTTTTGTACTGAGGTAATAAAAAACTTATGGCTGCTGGAAGGTAGGAAATAAATCCAGAAACATAATTTGTTTTGGAAAATGGTTGGCATTAATGCTAATGACCCAATCCTGAATTATTTGACAAACACTCAAATAATAAAGGAGCAAGCACAACCATGATTTGTAGTTACATGTCTGAAAAATGCAAAACCATCATCATCTTTACGACCTGCAGCAGTCGTGTTTCCAGCTGGTTCACCCGTCTGTATAGTATAGTAGTCTGTATCGTCAGTTATATAGTCTGTATTTCATCATTGATGTTTCATTGTTGTTTTGAGTTTTTTCTCTACTAATAATTTTCTATGTAGCACTTTGTAATCCTGTTAAAGGAGCAGTATGTAAGACTTAGGGGGATTTAGTGGCATCTAGTGGTAACGATTGCAGATAATAGCCAGTTAAAACTTCTCCAGGTTAGAATTCCTTCCGTGCTCATCGTTCAGGAAGTTTTAACAGGAGCAGAATTATATGCAGAGGTTGCTTCCTCTGCAGGGACCAGGTGTCTCATTTATAAACAGCGTGTACGTCACTGAACACCGACTGTAGAAATTGTCGAATATTTTGTGCCATTTTTGGCTTTTTCCATACATCCATTTTGTTGTATGGATCCTAAGCATTGTTTTTATAAATGGGACCTCTGGTGATTGCAACAAGTAAAACATGTTACAAATCAGTGTTTCTTCAATGCTCCGTGGCACGTCACAGACAAGCTGCTATATCAGCCCCTGCTCACCTTATTTCTGATGCAGATGTTCAGGAGGTTTTCACTAGGAGACGAATCAATAAATCAATAAATCAATAAATAAACACTGTTTTCTTCCTGTATTCTCCTCATGGAGCCTAAATTAAAATTATTTTTGTTTAAAACATTCCTGGAGAAAACAGCTCGGAGTTGGGGTGAACCAAACCGATTGACCTTTTAATTCCCCCGCCATGTGTGTGTGTGTGTGTGTGTGTGTGTGTGTGTGTGTCAGTACCTGTTTTCCTGCTGAACTCACCTCTAACCCAGTGATAACAGGGAAAGGAGTGACTGGTGTCTGGATGCAGGCGGGACCCTGATTAAAGGTGAATTCCACTGCTTCCACTCCGATGATGGTCCAACAGGAGCCGTCGTTCAGCACCACCCTGCTTGGGTCTCTGACATTGGACGGTGCCTGAAGGAAGAAGAAGATGAAGAGAGGAAGAAGAGTGACTGAGGAAGAAGAGTGAGAGTGGGAACAGAAAGTGCGGGGGCTGAGGGGGTCTCACCTGGTACTGTATGATGGTGTCATTGGATAAACACAGGTATGTGTGTGGACTGTCTCTGAACTGGAAGGCACACTTGTGGAGCTGAGAGACCGGCTCATCCACGTCTAAGATGGCGTGCTGCTTGTTGACCTTACGAATAACCTGGAGACAAGAACAAGACGAGGGAAATAATAAATCAATAAGCATGATCGAATATCTCAAGAATCTTTTCAGAACTCAAAATATGATTTTCTTTGAATAATCAAGATGATATTTTCTGTCATGATACCAGGAGCTCTTAGATTTGTCACAGATACACAGTCAGGAAAAGGGACAAGGCTGTGAATTTCTCACAGTGTATTTATTATAGGACTCGCATCATAACACACTGACAAGAATATCAGTGTCTCCTAAAACATAAACTCATCTTGACAAGACTGAGAGTCTGCAGCCATGCTAGCAGCTCTGTGAGGCTGTACTTTGAGCTAAATGTAACATGCTGATGTAGGAAGGTTTAGTATGCTAACATTTTTTATTTAGCATTGAACCCAGAGTCCAGCTGAGGATGGTGGAGATGTAATTTTAATTGGACAAATTAAAACGTTTGACCTGATGATGGCACTAGATGAAAAAGGAGGATCACCAAAGTTATTACAAGTCATCTTGAGGGGAACATGAAAGTCTTTACAAAAGTTCACGGCAATTCAGTCTGGACCAAAGTGTTGGGCCTACAGACCATTATTTGCTTTCAAAGGTAAGAGCTTTCATTGATTAATAATGTAAACCATCCCTATGACCTCCCTCTAAAATAAAAGACTTATCCAAATAATTTTACTCCCTGGCCTCCATATACTGTATGTGTTTTACTCCCCTAAATAAGTTCACGATTAATATGAATGATTTTTCTATTGAAACAATGAGTCAGTGTGTCAGATTTTGGGGGATTGGGTGGATCTCATAGTGAGGATTGCAGACGGCTTAAACTTCTCCTGGTTAGATTTCTTCAGTGTTAATTGTTCAGGAGGTTTTTACCAGGAGCTGAATTTTTCACAGAGGTCTCTCCCTTTCCAAAACAAACAGACCAGATGATTTAAACCAGTAAAAACATTGAATAAAGCAGTTTCACATAAAAAAAATCAAGTATTTTTCCAATGCAGCTCGTCACAGATGGGCTTCTAACTGCGGTGGCCAACTTAAAAACACTAGTGTCGCTATGTAGAGCCAGTTTTTGGTGTGTCCATTCTGGGCTATTCTAGAAACATGGTGGTGACATGGTGATCTCTGTAGACCAGGATCTGCTCCCTATGTAGATATAAACGTCTCATTCTGAGGTAACAAAAACACAAGGATCCTTTTTTTCCCCAGGTGATTATACACTAAATAAAACATACTTATTATATTACATTCCACTTCTGCCGGTATATCCCCCTAAATCCTTCACACTAGACCTTCATATCCAGAAATTTGCTGACCCATGTAACCCTCATTAGGAATGAAATACGCTGCATACTTTCAGTCACGTTCCTGACTGAATCCTTATTGCTCCTCATGAGGGCAATAACAGAGCTTAAAAACAAAGTTAACATAAATGTAATTGAATGTTATCTTTCTGTTTTCTCTGTTAACAGAGCTGCAAATGTTACATGAAGAGGAAGAGACTGTGTTTAAGATCAATAGCTGAGTCAACATACAGGAGTTACACACAATCACAATACAACTACACAACTAGTTTACTTTATAAATGTTGAGTACGAAGAGAGTTTTAAATTAGAACATCACACAGCTGCCTTCAGGAAGCTGACACAGCCAGTGGACGGTTCAGTGATGGGATTTTAAAAAGGTGTGTACTCTAAATAAAAACCAGGTGGTCTGCACAATGAACTACTTCTGGTATCTGCAGACCTTGAGCCCCCAGTCCTAAGTATTAACACATTCAAACACACCCTTTACTGCACCGCACGCAGATGATAAAACCCTTACATTTAAGTCTTTTCAGAGCTGCTGATCCAGCTGAACATTTCGGTCTATTCGTCTCCCTTCACCTCTTCAGCTCCTGAACGCCGACCACAATCAAACAACAGAGCCGAGCGGCTCGTCACGCAAAACGACTCAGCAGGAAACATTTCTCTATCTTCAAACAAACCGTGCAGCAAAAGGCCTCAAGTACAAAAACATATCAAGGTGCAGTGTGTAGATATACCTTCACCATCCACCGGCAGGCAGCAGCTGAGGTTGTTATGACAGCAGTTTAGGAGGAGAAAGAGTCTGCTCAGCGGATTGTGAAGGATTCTGCTAAGAGGTTTGTCTAAGTTTAACTTAAAGTGGAGGTCGGGCTCAACAATAACAGCATTTATGGGATTATTGGGTTATGCAACACCTGAACAAACTCACATCTGTAAGACATATAGACTGTGATTATACCTAAACTTTGTGGCCGAAATGTTGGATAATCGCATGAGACAGACATCTTTTTCACTTTCCTGTGGTTATACAAACAGTCACACATGGCTTGTTTTTGATGCCACAACAACTTTCATTACTTTTTGGCGGAATGGTCAACTGAGTATGCATCTGTGCTGCTCCAATATAGACTTTATAAAAGAAGTGGATGTAGGCACCAGTAGGTTTGTTTACTTCCATTTTCGAGCAGGCTTCCAGGTGGTGTGCCAAGCTTTGAAACCAATTTTCACAGTGGCCAAACAGTGTAATTACACTGTCACATGATGCCCTGCGGCCAAAAAAGACTTTTACTGCATCAACTTAATGGCAAAAGAGACGTCTGCAAATCAGTGGATACATTTTTTTTTGAGCATCACAACCCTCTGAAATGATTGGATTTGATCTGATTGATCCGATAAAATTCGGAAAGTCTGAAACATACGTCTGAATCATTTTTATCCCCGTTCAAGTTATCAGAGGGCTAAACCTTAAGTAGCCAGCTCGGACAATGGAAGTCTCTAGTGTGCCAGCTCTATGGGCTGCACAGTGGGGAATAGTGCATTGGAAAAGTTGGAATTTACAAATTCCCAGGCAGAAATGTGAACTGGAACTCCCCCTGAAGTCAGATATCAGACTGGGAGAGTCAGAGAAACCTCACCAAACCTGACCTAAAATCCAAGACAGCTGCCTCGCCCATCAACAGTAGTTGAAGGGACATTTTCTGTTTCAGAGCTGAGAGCTCTACCATAGAACAAAGCTCATTTGGGTATAAAAAACCCCAAAACAAACATTTTGTAGGTCCACAAAATCAGAGTTTGAGACTTACTCTGGTTTCTGGCTTTGAGAGAGAGTAGCTCATGTTATACTATACTGATGTTATACTATATATATGTGTTATACTATACTATACTATACTATACTGATTGAACTTTTCTTTCCTAGGACATAACAGCTTGGATTTCTTAATTTAGGTCGTGTTCCCCTTTAAGGACACCACAGTAGGTTGTACACAGAGACACAGAGATTTAAACACATTCTCAGTGAATCAGCAGGCTTTCAAAAATTCCTCACTGTTATTATTTTAATTTCCTGAATTGAGCTACGAAGGAAACCCAGTGGTTGCGAGGACATTTTATCACTGCTGTACTTTCAGGGTGATTTTAACTTTTAACTTTTAAACTGGTACATCTGATCCTTTATGTGACTTTGTTTTGCACGTAAATGAAAGACTGAGGAGAAGCATCCAGCTGTTGCTTTCATAGACACTCAGGGTCTTATTGTGTGATACAACAGAAAAGTCTGCAATCTTTTGTGTGTGTGTGTGTGTGTGTGTTACCATGGGTGGCAGAGCTACTCCAGACTCAGTGCACACCAACTGGACCACATAGCCGTAACAGATGAAGCCCTCGCTCAGCACAAAGTCCCCTTGGTCAGCACGCTGGTCCTCCACTACACACACACACACACACACAAACACAGAAACTACACATGAATATTCAAACACATTCATGGACATACTTCCATGGAAACACACACACATTACAGTTATTGAATCTTTCCTCATTAAAAAAACACACATTTCTTTCCTAGTATGGCTTACATTTCCACCAACAGATGGATAAAGACAAATGCAAATTGTGTGTGTGTGTGTGTGTGTGTGTGTGTGTGTGTGTGTGTGTGTGTGCATGTGTGGTGATAGTAGAGAGGAGGGACTGCAGACAGATGAATGATTGAGGTTTAGGTTTTGGTGGTGGGAGGTCTGTGCACACTGGGTTTAACTGTGTTAAATAAATAACCTCACAGATCTTTAGACTTTTCCAGACGTGTTTCAGGGAAACGCTGCTCACACACTGACTGTATTTATGCCTGTTGGCCGGGTGGTGAAAGACGCCGTCTAGTGACTGGAAGGTAACTACTTTAATGCCAGTGTTTATCACTGTTTCAGTGTCTTTGTCAAAGACTCCTGATGTAACCCCACAGATGTATGGATCTTAGAAAGTATCCACCATGTTTACAGTTGTAGCGTGGAGTGACTCCAACTGAAGGAATGCAAAGAAAAACCCAAACATGTCTGAAATTGTCTCGCATCTATCCACCCATCTATTAATTTTCTTGGCAGCTTCACTTGTTTCGGGGTTGTGAAGAGCTAAAGTCTATCCCTGCATGCACTGGGCAAGAGGTGAGGTGAGGTAAAGTGAGGTGAGGTACAGCCTGCACAGGTTGTCAGTCTGTCACAAGGTTTATAATAAATGATTAGGATAAAATGGTTTAGAGACTTTTACTTTTGTCACTTATGGCTGTTTTTATTTTGTGTATATTTTATAGAAACTAAAAATCTTTAAATAATAACACAGCTCCTACAGTTGTCACTCCTCTGTTGAATTTTTATATATGCCGATTGTGAGGGTTTTAGCAGGATTTGTGGGCGTAGTTACTCTTTAATCAGTATTGGTATCTTAGTTTTAGTTTAGTTTATTACATTTGTCAGGAACCAGAGAGAGATGCATTACGAGCTGTTTTCAGTCTGCTGTCCCTGAGCAGGTCCACACAAACACTAACAATTTCAATAATTACACACAATATATATAAATATAATAATAATTTGTGGCTATGTAGTGTAACATGGAGGGTCAGGGGACACTGGCTGACCCCCTGGTATGAATGACCCTCGAGGTAACCGGCTGCCAGATGCATAAACACTGTGTAGATTCATGACTAAAACTGTGTGTACGTACAAAGACAGAAATATTCATCTGTATTCTTTTCATCAGATTTACAAAGCTGTGCATGTGCCTGATTCTGTTTTATAAATACTGATCACTGTGGCACTGGGCGAAAATTCATGAGCCTCATTTCCAAACCCACAGTTTGCCTTAAATGGATGTAGAAGCACCCTTTAACATACTGATAGTTAATAAGTAGATGCTTCTTTTAATCTTCATTTTAAACATCAGTTCAAGTTACGTTCTTGTGCACAGTGCATCTACTTGTTTAACATCAGTCTGATGTTTCCTACCATCACCTTCACCAAGTTATAAGGACTGACAGTGATTTTGAATGAGAGATAGTTGTGGCCCTCCACCATTCATTAGACCTGTTGATGTGAAATGCGGCAAAGAAAGTGCAGTTTCACCGACTGCATCACATCACTGAGGTTCTCCAAAGGTGCCAGAGCAACAGTCATTACACATGGCCATTGATATTTGTCACGCCCAATCATTATGATTATTAGAAGAAAGAACAATGATTTATTCACAGCGCTTGTGTTAAAACAGACTTTACAAAGGGCTTCACAGGATCACATTAAACGATGACTGACAGGGATGAATGTAAATTAAAATAATAAGTTTAATCACTTATAAATTATTTAAAATCAACTTGACAAATGCACATTTTGATTGACATTTTACAGAACGCCATTTAAGCCGCAAAAATAATAAAACAATCAAAGAAATTGGCAAAAAAATCTTAAAACAACGTTATTCGTCTCTCAGCTTATATTTAATTTCCTTCTTGTCACATCACCTGCAGCAATCTCACTTAGAACTGTGTGTACGCCTGCTGTGAAGAATGTGTGAGGTGCGCACACTCTCCTTTATTAATACCAGTTTATGTGTGGGAAAAGATGTACACATGATTTTTGTTTATGCATCTGTCTCAGGACGTCTGGTGGAGTTTTGACTGTCACAACAAGCACATATGAGAGAGTGACTGTGTGGGTACATGTGTTGACGCAGAGCTAGTAGCTTTACTACTAAAGACACTTCATGACCTTTACAGTATCGTTATCACGCAAGTGGTGACACACACAGACATGCACACACAAACACAGACACATACATACAGACCCAGGGTGATGGTGAAGGCTGTCCACTGTCTGGCGCTGGCGATGAAGGCTCCTCTGTCCACTGAGAGGTAACGTGTGCTGACCGTCTGTGAGCGTAAACGGTTGAACAAAGCCACTCTGGAGCATGACGAGATACACACTGAAAACACACGCACACACAGATGCTGTAAAGATAAAACGTACACTGACACACACACAGAAACACACGCTGAACAACACAGACTCAGGCTCAGTCCCTGTCTGTCTGCAGGAATGTGCATTTTATTGGTTGATGCATCATTTGCAACCTGTTGGACACACATGCACACACAGACACACACACCATTTGTCTTTCTATACTTGTGAGGACTCTCACTGATGTAATGCATTCCCTTGCTCCTTAACCTGACCTTAACCACCATGACTGTCTAACCCCAGCTCTCACCCTCAGCTTATCTAACCTGAATCTTAAAACCAAGTCTGAACCCTTAAAGAGCCCTTTTAAGTCTGTTCCGCAGTGAGGATCGCCAAAAATGTCCTCACTTTCCAAAAATGTCCTCTCTCCCAGAGTCTAAACCTCAAACTTGTTCTTACAAAGATAGACGTACAAGTACAAACACAAGCACTAAAAGGAGATGTCACTCTGAGCTGAGAGATGAGAAAGCAGATCAGGTGCTGTCAGATCGCTCAGGTTACTGTGACTGACTGTGTGTGTGTGTGTGTGTGTGTGTGTGTGTGTGTGTGTGTGTGTGTGTGTGTGTGTGTGTGTGTGTGTGTGTGTGTGTGTGTGTGTGTGTGCATGTGCGCAGGTTTTAAATGACTGAATAAGACTGACCCTGGGGTCTGCAGTGACCCAACAAGTACAGGAAGTCATACAACACAACACTCCAAACCTGGGAGCAATCTTAGAGGTTATGAGATGTTAGAAATAACTAGTGAAAGTTAAACGCATAAGAAAAGACAGAAAAAAAAGTTGATTCACGTTACAAAACACTCGTCAACAGGACTAAAAAGTATATAAAATGTGTAGATTAGAATAAACTAAAAGTATATTTTTCCAAAAGGTTAGACTATTCCTTGATAGGTAGGTGTTAAATCAATCATTTGCCTGATTGAAAATACACAGAAACGTGACTCACGGTCGGCGTTCTTCATGGACTGTCTCTTCTGAGACGGTTTGGAGATGACTTTGATCATCCTGCTCTGGAACGAACCCAGTTCCTGTCTGTTGCCCAAAAAAAGTCGCAGCAGCAGACAGAAATGTTTCCTCTTGTCCTGATCAGAGATGAACAGCGACTTGGCACAGGCAAACAACTGATGGAGAAACACAGTGAGTGAATGAATGAGGGAGTGAATGAATGAGGGAATGAGTGAGTGAGGGAGAGCAGGATGTGTCTGGAAAACTTCCATCATACCAAACCTTATTAAAACACTGACGGGAGACGAAGCGATAGATGTTTTCTAATATCTAATCCATGATCAGAAGATGAAGAGTCTTCAGGGATGTTGTGCAGATGAAGAGATTATACAGCGAGTCGGACTCAAATTACATATATGATGACTTTAGACTCAACTTGACGAAATCAAAAAATATTTGCAACTTGACTTGGTCTTATACACCAATGACTTGTGACCTCAACTGGACTTAAGCCTTTTGACACCGTCCCTCAAACCCAAAGATTAAAAAGTATGTTTTTAAAAAGGTGTGCAACACATTCATTCATTTCCTGAACCTACGTTTATCTTTTTAATTCCTTTAGAGAATTAAACACAAAACATGGAATGACATAAATTATCGCTTTAAAGGAAGAATACAGGAAGAGAAAATAATAGACATTTCTCCAATATAAGATGAGTAAAATAAAACAAGACAGGACAGAAACATACATGATTCATTCTGCTGTGGTTAATAGTGCTATATCTTATGAAAGTGCCATGTCTTTTTTAAATTATTAAGTTCAGTTACACTGAAGAGCACATTATGACTTGTTTAGAACTTGAAACTAAAGTTTAGGACTTGGGACTTGCCTGTTTTGATCTGGGACTTGACTTGGTACATGAGAGCAGAGACTTGAGACTTACTAGTGACTTGCAAAACAATGACTTGGTCCCATCTCTGCTGTGCAGTAACACAGATGTAGGATGTCTGTGTCTTGTGTTGTCCCTCAGCCAGTAAATGAGGAAGAGGCCGGAGAACACACACAGAGTGTTTACAGTGGCGTAGTTTTACAGTTCGACATGACTGTTTGTCGAGTCAACAGAGCTCTGTAATAAAAGAGGTGATTGTCTCGTCTGGGTGAGCAGACACAGAGCTGTCTGTCGCTCAGACACAACACACTGCAGGTCTGAGGTCAGGTGCAGTTTCCCATCGCTCATCTACAGCAGGCGGTTTGACTTTGAGACTGATCAACATGAATCAAACGTTAAGCATTACAGTATCGCTTTAGAAGCATAACTTTTCGGTCTCAAGTTAATCTAGCACTCGAGACAAACCTGAAGATTAGCTGAAACCTATTAAGAGTGGACAAACTACACAGAAAATCTGTTTCTACCAACTTACACAGAGTTTTTAAAAATATTTGAAAGACAGTCAGTTACAAAGGAGCATAAATCGTATGATGAGTACGTACATGAGACAACACATCGAACCACTGGAGCTCTGGCTGCTGCAAATCCCGCAAGAACGCAAACTGTTGCAACACCAGCAGTAGTTTGCAGTCTTTATGTGCAGAAAAGGCCAAAAGGACTATACACAAATATTAAACATGTTTAAATTTTTTTTAATGATTTAAACTACAGTTTATAATTTTAATATATCTCACACTGTATGACTTAATCTGCTGACAGTTAACACCAGCTGACCCAGACTAGAACAGACCTGTACCAATTTAGTCTGATCAGTTGTCACGTCCAGATCATGTCCATGATTTGAGAAACAGTCATGATGTGTGTCGCAGCCTTAAAACTGTCTCTGAAACAGATGACGCTGGAAACAACTCCATTCTCACTTTCTCCAACTCTTTCAAGTTCAATTGCTGCACCTTGCACCTCTATTGTTAGTCAAAGTTGTAGATGGGATAACAGAGCACATTATCAGACAGTTTTGCACTATTTAAATGCATGAAAAGTAACTGTAATTAATGGTTTGCAATTTTTAAAAAGAGAGTTGTGGAGGGAGGTGGTTTCAGACAACAGGTTTTCACTTTGTTTGAAGTATAATGACACCATTAGTCATTCATTCCAGTGAAGGGTAAATGGTGGACAGTGTTGGACCCCAGGGGACAGATGCATAAACAATGTGTACACACAAAAACCACGTGTACGCCTTTCCTCACACATAACTGGTATTTATAAAGGAAGAATGGGCGCACCTCACATATTCTTCAGAGCAGGCGTACACATGGTTTTAGCTGAGACAGCTGCAGGTGAGATGATGAGAAGGAGATTAAATATAAGTTAAGAGATGAATAACATTGTTTAGAGGTTGTTTGCCAATTTCACTGATTGTGTTATTATTTTTGCAGTTTACATGGCGTTCTGTAAAGTGTCAATTGAAGGCACATTTATAAAGCTAATTTTTAATTATTTATTATTTATGAGTGATTCAATTTATCATCTTTTTTTTTTACATCTGTCTCCCTGTTAGTGATTGTTTGATTTTATACTGTGAAACATTTTGTAAAGTCAGTTTCAACATGAACACCATGAATGAATCATTGATAATCTTTTGGATGTTTAATAATATGTGACACAGTCAGGAAAACTGCATGTCCTTTGTTGTATTTCTTACTGACAGTTCTAATGAGTGTTGAGGGGCACAAGTATCGATATGCAAACAGATGTTAAATGGTGTTTCTACATCCATTTATGGTGAACTCTGGGCGTGGAAATGAGACGCATGTCCATGTGCCCAGCAGTGATTCAAAACACAATCAGGTGTCTGCACAGCTTTATAAATTTGCCAAAAAGAATGTGTATGCATATTTCTGCATTAGTTCATACACACAGTTTTAGTCACAAATTAATACAGATTTTTATGCATCTGGTCTCAGATCGTTTGTGGCTGTTTGCCGATGGAGGACTCCAACACTGAATTTCTCCTTAAATTATAAAAATGTAATTTTTTTTTTCACAGGAAAACACTTCACAGTACTATTGGTTTATACCGATAATGTGTGAAAATAATAAAACTATAAATTCTACAAATCCACAACCCAATAAATATTGATCTGATCCACTGCTGAGCAGGAAGAAGGAAGATGGATACAGCAGAACTTCTGCTGTTTCAGGAGGAATTTGAGGGATAATTGATCCGGGACAAAAGCCAGTTTAAACTGCCAGAAAATTGGTGTCTGTCACTGAAGGAATTTGACAGACGAGCGGAGACGGTGTGGACAGAAACAGTCAAACACAGCAGACAGGTATGCACATGGCATTACATCAGATAAATCTCTCACTCACACTCACACACACACACACACACACACACACACACACACACACACACACACACACACACACACAGTGCTCTCACCCTGGAGTTTGGCTGCTCATCGAAGACCAGTTTGAATGTGTCAGCCTGAGACTGACTGGAACTGTCCAGACACATGTAACCACACACTCGATACACAGAGTCTCCATAGCCAGCAGCTGGAGCAGAGGAGAAATAACAATGGAAGGATGAAGAGCGAGAAACACAGTGAGGAACAGAGGAAGGAAGGAAGAGCGTTTTGGACTCAGATTCAAAGAGCTGTATTCAACATTTTCCTCTGACATTGATTATATTTTCATTTCTTCACCTTTCAGATGGTCCTGCATGACTCTCCATCCGTGACCGCTGATGTAAACACAGGGAGGAGGGCAGAAGAACCTGTGGGTCATACAACAGTTCAGGCTTAAACTACTGAATCAAACATACTATTGAACATGAACATGAATACAAGCTGTATGGTGCGGACATTTTTATATCTAATTAAATACATCAGCAGCATGGTGGTACAGTGGTTAGCACTGTCGCCTCACAGCAAGAGGGTTCCTGGTTCATACCCGCGGTGGGGGAGCCCTTCTGTGCCGAGTTTGCATGTTCTCTTTGTGTCAGCATGAGTGTTTTTACTGCACTACATTCGTCTGACAGCTTCAGTTACTTTTCAGATGACAGTTTTTCATCTCCTTCTTTTCCAGTGAAAACCATCTATCTGCAGATGTGCTGATGTTGAATATTTGTGATAGACTGAAGGATGAAGAGTTCCGTTATGTGTTGAGAAATGTCTCCTCCTTCAGAAGCTAAATAAACTCTTTAAAAACCCTCTTGGATCAGCTGGAAAAGTCGTCGTCCCAAAGCTGAAAACAGGCTGTTTTTGTGACTCTTTAGAAATACAAGGTTCTCACAGGACAGCCACGCTACATACAAATGATGATCTTATAGACCACGATGCATTGCTGTAGATTTAACTACCCAACAGGATATAAAGGAGTTAAAATGAGAACAACCTTAAATATCTACAGTGGTAAAATGACACAGACATTAAAGCAGCAGTGATATTCATCCAAACACATCAGGTAGAAGGAAAACTCTCACATGAAACACTTTACTGCACCATCAATACTTCTACTTCCTCCACCCTGCCCTACCTCTCTCCTCTTGTAAAGACTGGATGTGGTGAGTGTATTTTTAGTGTGTTGCATGTCTATTCAGCTAACTGTCTGAAAAGTTGCTCAGAATCATCATCAAACCTTTTCTCATTGCCGTAGGACTTCTGAGCGACCTTGGCGTGCAGGATGGTGACACTCTGGTCTGCGTGAGCTTCTCTCCCTGGTTCCCTCGTTGTTCCCAGTAACTGACAGCCTTGAAGCCCCAGGTCCAGTCTACTGATTGGACAAGGACAAACTGTCAGTCACAAACAACCAGGAAATTTGTATTTGTGTGGGGCAGAGTCACAATGTTAAGTTGTCAAGAAGGTAAGTCATACCTCTACCATCCTGGAGTTTCTCAGGCTCGATTGATAAATGTCATTAAAACAAATAAATGTCCGCTAACAACATGTGTGTAACAAAGTCGCATCCCTAACACACTGACAGAGGGCATCATAAACTACAACATCGTCACTCAGCTGTATCTGAAACACTCTGACAGACAAGTGGAAGTGTTTAAAGTTTTCTTCAGTCCCTCAGACTAAACACTCTGTCATCATGTTCAGAAACTCCGTCCATCTTTATAATGGACTTGTTAACAGTGAGACATAAATAAAGATGCACCAAACATAGTTTCCGATATGGGAGAACTGCATTAGTGACACGTACAGTGAAGAGTTATTTTTGTATCTTAAAAGTTTGCTCTTACTTCTTACTGTGACTGCCACCACAGACACACAGTCACAGTGAAATACACAATGACGCCACTTTTGTTACTTATTTTCACACATTTTACTGACTAGAAATTTTTCTACAAATAAAAACAAATCTAGAAGATTCACATTATATAGCAGAAGTAAATGATTCATTACTTAAACTAGCTCTCTAAACTTAAACAGATTGTTGAGGGGAATTTAGATGTCTGTTGCTTTTTGTCAAAATATTTTGACTGATTGATTTAATTATTTCTTCCTTCATTTTTTGGCTTACTTTATTAAAGTTGATAACAAGAGGCATTTAAAATAATTAAAATCTGGGACATTTTGTGACAGCAGCAATCAAACAGCAGGTAAACATCTGCAAGAACCAAGTTTAACTAACTGGAACAAAAGGCAGTTGTGTGGATAATGATTTAATTTACACAAAATCATTCATGCTTTAACTCATCTCTGCAGTTGTGTATTTTTGTGAGTTAACAATTCAACAATAACACAAGGAAGCAACACATTTAAATTCTCTGTGTCTAGATCTCCTATAATTCATCTCTGTAAAGCTATAAAGTGAAGACTGTGGTGAAAACTCATTTATTCTTCAGTTTGAGCAGTTAATGTGAAATAGTTTGTTGGTAACCAGACTGAAACAGAAACATGGTCTGCAAACTCATCTGTGTGATTAGATCTCATTAAAAGTTCAGCTGAACAGCAGGTAAGTGACTGAGGGAACAGAAACATTAGCGGACCGAGCGGCCCCGTGTTGCTCTGCTAACAATAGCTGCTGTCACATTAGCTGTGTTTCTCTCCGCAGTAACGATGTAATGAGGAGTTACCACCCCGGGGCCAGGAGGCTGGAATGCTACTCATAATGAAGACTACTGACACGAGAGGAAGAGGAGGAGGATGTAGAAAATGTTGATGAGGAGTAGTGAATGATGAAGGAGATCACGGTCAGAATAAATGAGCAGTTAACTGCACCTGTTGCAGATACACGAGGAAGCGCAAGAGTTAACGTAATGACTTGTTTGTTGAAAGCACTCTGCTATACTCTAAAAATATCAAACACTCCCTTGTTAGTCAGAGACTCTTCTGTTGTACTTTTGTAAATCATGGTCCCATTCAAATAGACCATAAAGCAGGGGATGCATTGGGTCATGGCTACCTCATGATTGACAAGGTGCTACTACAGGACCTGTCAGTCAGGACAGCAACAGAGTGATGCGTATCCATGGCACTGTGTGCATTACCATGAACTTGTTTTTAGGTGTTGTCCATGTTTTTGTCTCAGAACTCTGACCCTGTCACAGTGGCCCTTACATATCAAACTAACGTACAAACCAGCACAGATCTGAGCACAGAAATCATCTAATGCTAGGATTTGCATGTGATTCATGAAACATTCATATCTCCCCAATCAGAGTGTGGGAATGATCGGTTGCTGATAAATGTTGCAGCCGAAAACAACGATTAATTAAATATCCCGCCCCCCATTTTCTCGGTGTAGAGAATAAACTCTCTAGAGTTTACGACATGGAAAGGGAGAAACTTATCTGAGCTGGAAATGAAAACTCTGATGTCACAGGTTCAATTTAAACAGCAGGTTCAATCTGGCAGGCTGAAAAGTGACATCAAAGAAAGTGAGAAAAACGCAGTATGTAAAGAGACACTGCTGCGGTCAACAGCGTTGTACTGGACAATCAAACCAGCTGAGATTGGAATATTTATACATTCATATTATGTACCAATCAATAGTCTGCATATATTAATAATAATAGCCTAAATACTGTACAATATTGATATTGTTATAATACTCACATTAAAGCTTATAATTGACCCAGACAGAGGAGCTGGTCTGCTTCTATTTCGCGCATGGTGGAGGAGACACAGACGCACCACCTGTGTTCTCCAACTCAACCAGATTTACGCTGCAGCACTGCCAGTCCAGGCTGACTCAAACTTGCGTAAATGACTTGAGACCTGATGTGAGATTTGATCGTAGCCTCCACTCACGTCCAAATTATATTATATGCCAAGCTTTGCAAGAAATGACCGAATCATTTGAGTTGGTAAATAAGGGCCAGTGTGTCTTCAGTTCATGAAAGTTAATTGTGACATTTTGGTCACCTAAAATAATCTTGTTTACTGTTCCATTGTACTAAAAGATACTCTAAGAAGACTGCTGTTCAGTTTTTGTGTTGAGTACATTTGTTTTCAGCCTGCTTAAAGCCAAAATTAGTATCCCAATTTATATCACAGATAATGTGAATCATGGAGGCACCTGAGGAACAAAGCTTGTGAGCTAGTAACAGCTTTATAGTCTATGGTCAGATCCACCCCTCACTCCTCCACAGCTCCACCTACTTGTCCAAATATGGTCACATTTGGTTCCAAAACACCAAGATGACGACAACGAAAGTGCCAGACTTGAGGTTTCAAAACAGGCTTCCACAAACCAATGAGTGACATCACGTGTCCAGTTCTTTTATACAGTCTAAAAGAAAGTGAATAGGTACTTTGCACAAACATGTCAAACTACTACTTTGAATAATTTTCAATTAAAAAAGTAAACAAGTAAACTCTCTGCAGGATATCTGACCCACAGCCTGAGAAGTCCCAAATACCATGAAAACAACTGATACAGTACAAACAACATGACTGCAACAAATTTTACAAATCAAAAAAATCTTATTTAGGCTACCTGCTCAGAAAGTGTCTGTGAACTTAGTTTCTCTTCATGTCAGTCTGAGTGTTGAGGAGAGAAGAGCAGAGCGACTCTCTAAAGCAGCAGGACACCAGCTTTAACAAGGACAACTCAGAAACACCACCATCACACAGTCACAACGCACAGAGAGAACACACTCAGAGGCCAGCTGAGTCAAAACTACAAGGGTGTTCAGAAACAGAAACTTTCGCCACGATCTTCAGACTCAAAGTGAACAGGATTTAACTTATGTCTCATTTTGCATGAGTACAACCTGTTAAATAGAGTTTTAATAAAATAAACCTGATACAGTATCTACATCAGAACCAGAAACAGTTTTGTTACCAAGTAGGTTTGCACACTCAAGGAATTTGTCTGGGTGTTTTGGTGCATGATGATAAACACAATGATAAAGTCAAAAGTAGAAAAAATTGAAACTGAAAATATGAAAACACATAAAAATACATAAACATATCGCTGCTTTTAAAGTGGCAGAGCTACACAGTGTTGTGCAGGGATGTAACAAATTTGACACTGACCTGACACAACACCTGTGACAGTGAAACATGGCCGCATGTTTAGAAACATTTGTAGAAATATTTCTGAACCTTTCCTAAAGTAATTCTAGTTTTGTAAAGAGAGAAAAGTTCCACACAGTCTAGTCTAGTTTGCATTTGTCTCTTACATCATATTGTACGATGCAGCCAGGTGTATTGTTTTAAAATTCAACACAAGACTGATGATTATCTTTATGTAAAACACACTAACATCCCTTTTCCACCAAAATAAGCATGCGCACGCAGGTTTTTTAAACATGAGTAAACCTGCTTAAAATGGATGAGTATGCCTTTCTGTGTGTGTGCGTATTTTTTTTGTGTGTCACGTTGCATGTCATGAACAGGTCGGGAAACAGCTTAGTAAACAGTAGAAAGCAGTATAGAGGCCTGTGAAAACTTTACAGTGGTAAGTCCTTTTTGTATATCTCTAACTTACTCAGTCTCTCTTTCAAACTTGGTGCCGACTAATCTGAACAGTGTTTGAGCTGCTTAGGTGGAGACAGAGTGTATTTTGTCATGGCACATTACTGCAACTTGCCAGTAAAGGAGCTAAAATTAGTGCATCGAAGCTGATCAGAGCCACAGCTGATAAACACCAGTGACTACTGCAGAGTCAATTGACCTGGGTGTGAATGCTGACTGCAACCTTTCCCATTACATTAAAAAGCCAGATGTTAGTGGGTGTTAGTGTTTTTTGTTTTTTTTGGTGCAGTGGAAAAGGTGCTTAAGACTGAGTGTTAATTCATGCAGCAGAACATGTCGTCATGTTTTATGAATTGTTTCAAAAATGGGGCCAGTTATTGACAAATTATTTGAAGGGGAATATTATAATTGAAAAACTGACATGTTGCTTTCAGTTAAAAAAAATTCTCCACACAAAGGTAACAGTATGACCTGTCTTTAAGTCACACATACCTTCTCTCCATATGTATGCTGAGGCATAGAGACAACATTCCTCACAGCATCAATATTGATTTTTAAGCGACATTACTCTTCAGTCTTGTGCTGTCCTAAAATGATCTGTGACACATTTTGTTTCTGTCTTTCTACAAAGTAACATCAGCTAAACTCTTCATCGTGTCTTCAGCTGGATGCATCATGAAGGGTTGAACATGTTATTCATCTGTGAAACTGTGTCTGTCTGTTTCCATAAAGAACTTTGCCCAAAGCTCTATTTTTTAACCTAGTTCCTGCCCTCACACAGCGGTACATGGATTGAGAGGAGAGCAGGCTGCTCCTTGTAAGGAGGAGAGTCTGTCTGAGCTGTATACTGAATGTTTTGTTCATACATGAGGGGGATCCCACTGACCCAGGACACCGCTCTCCACAGTTCACAGTTCAGGGTTCACACTTGACTGGCTCTGTGTGTGTGTGTGCTCAGTCACCAGGGTGCCAGCAGTAGACTAAATTAGATCTTTCCCTCTTCAAAGGTCAAAGGTCAGTGTGTCAGGAGCTCAGACCCTCTGGCATTTCACACTGAGAACACAGAACGGACAGAAGGAAGACTGAAAGAGGGGGAGGAGAGCAGGGGAGCACACTTTCACCTCCAAAAAAGTACATCTTCTGCTCCAGAGGTTTTTCTGGTGGAGGCTGAAACTTGACTACAGTCATTCTTTGGTTTGTTAGTGAGAGCGACTCAACAGGTGTCAGTTTAGGAGAGTCGTTTAGAGGCGTCAACCTGAGGCCAGTGGTGGAAGTAACAATCAGACACCTGAATACTGTAATGATCATGTATTTGACATGATTAGCCAAGTTTCTCATGTTCACATGCTGAATATAATAAAAACTAGGACACTAATGTTGATGCAAACTTTTTTGACATTAAAGTCTTAATCTGCTGATGATTTTTCAAAGTCTGACTGTGGACAAGTTTTGGACTCTGATTTAATCTCCATGCTGTGTGGAGACATTCTGCTAGATACTGTGCAGAGTTGATATGAAATGTGATGTCTAAGAGGTGCAGTTATGATTTAGAGGGATGTATTGGCAGAAATTGAATGTAATACAATATGTATGTTTTCTTTATTGTATAATCACCTGAAAATAAGAATCACTGTTTTTTCGTTACCTTAGAATGAGCCGTTATAGCTACACAGGGAGTGGGTCCTCATCTCAAGAGATCGCCATGTTGGACAAACACTGGCTCCAGATTAGGCCATTCATGTTTGCTATTCACATGTATTTTTGCGTGTTTGCAGCAAGTGAAAGATGCCCAGCACCTACTATGTGTGCTCACCCTTTTTCTCTGATAACCCAGTGTGTGCTCACCTTCTATCTGATCCAGACTTTCAGGAGGTTTGAACCATGAGCCAAATTATTTGTAGAGGTCTCCTCGTCTCCGACACAAACGGACCAGGTGGGTTAAACCAGTAAAAATACTGAATAAAGCAGTGTCACGTTAAAAAAGCAGTTTCTTGGACGCTGCTTGTCGTGGAGGGGCTGCTAACTATGCTGGCAAACGCAAAAATATCTGGATGTAATCCTGTCGAGAGCCAGTGTTTGGTTTGTCCATTGTGGGCTACTGTAGAAACATGGTGGTGAAACATGGCGATCTTAGAAGAGGAGGACCTGCTGCCTATGTAGATATAAATGGCTCATTCTAATGTGACAAAAACATGATACTTATTTCCGGATGATTATAGACTAAAGAAAAACTTCCTATTTATTATTCAATTTCTGCCATTATATCCTTCTAAATTCTACACACTGGACCTTTAATACAATTAAAAAATAAACAATAAACCAACATCATGAACCTCGGGAGCACATATCTGAACATACTTCCTATATGAAACGTAATGCAGCTCCTCCTGATGACATTTAAATGAACATACAGTAAATATAGTACTCATTTAATCTATAAACCTGAAGAGTAAAACATTAGTTTGTCAGATAAATCAAGCTGATCTCACAGAAAAAGGTCCGCGTGGTATTAAAGACATTTTAATCAACATATTTGAGCTTATGCAAATATGTAACAACTTTAACGGCTTTAGATTGAGAGTTATTCTTAAACAGTGTAAGACTGGTCAGTGATGCCACTCTGTCGTGCGCCTCGCCGCGCTCTGTGCGCCACGGCCCCACCTCACCTCTCCAAACGTCTCCAAGCTGCCTGCACAAACTCTGTTTCTCACTCCCTGCTGTTCGGATTTCAAAAGGCAGAGGGGTGGGGTCTCTTCCTCCACAAAAACGTCTCCTTCTGTCGTTTTAATACCTCCACACCATCCCTCCACCACCTCATTCCACCAGTGAGTAAAACCGAGGAGAGGTCACGGAGCGAGAGACACAGAGCGACCCCACCGTCCTGAACGCATTTTCACGCCCGAGCGCTCATTCATCACGAGACGGCGAGTTTTCTCTGAGAGAAAAGTTTGGGATAAACTTCAGCAAACCGTGACCTCACCTCTCTGAACCCGGGACATTGTCTGTGTGTAACGGGACTTTCTGTTGCGGAGGCTGAGCATTCAGCTGGCTCGCCTGCCTTACCTGTCCCATCCGGCCGTCCTCGGTGCGTCGTGTCCCGCCAGCAGAGTCCCCAGGTGAGTGAGCGGGCTGACCGGGTCCGGGGACAGAGGAGGGGGGTAGAACAGAGCTGAGTCCGCCTGGGGGAATCCTGGCTGGGCCGCCGATGTGTCTGTCAGATTAAAAGAGACAAACTGAGATGCTCAGTTTGAAGGAACATTTGATTCAAAGCAAAGAGAAGCAGGAGGAGATCTGCAGGGTAACGTTAGTGCTGTGCAGCTGGCATCAGGACTGGAGCTTCATCATTAGAGATGTTCAGGATGCCAACAAGGCTGAAATCATTAATCATACAAGAGAAAACAATTATCCAAGAAAAAAACAGTAAACCAAACTGAATATTATCGGGTTTTCAACTGCTAATCCACAAATCAAGACAGCTGCATGTCATTTTAAATCCTCTGAGAAACTGTGATCAGCAGAAGTCTTTATTCTTTGACACTTTATAGGCAAAACAATCAACTCATTATTCTGGGAAATAATTGACACATTCATCTGTAATGAAAATAATCTTAATCGCTGTCCTGAATGTCAACATTAGCTGCTTCGTTTGTCTAAAATTAACTTTTGAATTCTTGTCCTACAGAGTCTAGTGTGGTATTAATAATACATGTTTGATAAAGAGCTCTAATGAACTTAAAACACATTTGAATTGTTGTTGAGGCATTTATCTTTGTTGGTCTTGATATAAAGTTATAAAGCCAAAAGCTTTTGGTGATTTATGAACATATCTGCACAGCTTGGGTGCTGTGGTGAATGTTTGAACTTAAGTTAAACAATGAGACAAAAAAAAGTCTGGTCATCTTTTAATCCTCTGATTCTATAAAGCTCAAGTCAGAAAAATGTGACGTGCTGTTGGCAGGCTTAGAAATAGATGAGTGGGTGAGTGAGTGAGCGTAATGCTTTGGGTTCACACTGGTTGCCTGGAGGTGATGCTCTGCAGAGCTCAAAAGCCAGCATTCATGCAGGAAGACAGATCAGTCAGCAGCGAGCAGAGAGACAGGCAGACAGTTATACAGGCTGATGGACAGACAGACAGAGAGGAATACAGTTTAATGAGAAGTGAATGCAGACCTGGTTTTACAAAGATATTTCAGACTGGTCTGTGGTGTTCAGTGTTAATTTTGCCCTTAGATTTATCCAACACAAGCTGGACAGTTTGACTAAAATTAAGAAAAAGGTGAAGGCCTATCAGGTTAACTCTGAACTAAAGGAAGGGTCCAGATAAACTTAACAAAAATTTTAACCCATTTTCAGGGAACTGGCAAAAAAAGTATGTCTCCATCTACTACAATTTTTAAGAGTTGTTTAATCAAGCTAAACAGATGGTGGTGCTAATTCTCCAGTCAGTGCCATTAAATGACAGAAGACAGGATGAGAAGAGGTCATTGAAAGAGCTCCAGTGAAATCTCGAACGATGGAAAACCACGTGGAAGAAAACATGATCACAATGACAGTTGAGTTTGTTCCATGTATTAATCGTTTACAGTCCTCTCATCGCTCCACACACAGCTTGTGTTTTCTGCTCTTCACTTTAAGTTACATGATTCGTGTTCTGTTTCTTTTGCACTTTGTTAAAGCTTGTTTTCTATTAACTGATTTTATTTGCTAAATTAAAGTACTGTCCACACATGGCTGGGATTTTTTAACATTCAATATTCTGTTTTCAAATTCCATCGTCTCTGCTCGGTGCACAAAAACAGGTGGATGGAAACACACTTAGGTAATGGTTCAGGTTTTCTGCAGAGAGTTGGATGAAGTACTTCTCCATAGTCAGTGTATTACATACCATAGATGTTAGTCGGCACACCCCCAGATTGAAGAAGCAGACTGGAGTCCGAAATGAAAGCTAAGCAATGTACTGCTGTGGACTGAGGCAGCAGCAAAACATATTTTAGCCACCTAAAAACCTTTAAGTCAGTTGAAGTGTATGCTATATTGAGAGTATTTTTACTGCTTTACCTAAATACCAGTTTTTTCTAGCAGGAAAATGAAGCTTTTATATCACTCTCCTCAAAGCCAGACTCCATTGACAAAAACAGTAATTTAACATTGCCGAACACAGGAGCTGCTGGTGCTGCTGCCTCGAAATGTGAATTTGTTTGCGTTATTGTGTGACTCTGGTGTTTAAAAGGTTTAGTTTAGATGCACCAGTGTCTCACAATAGTCAAAACAAACTGGTTGACTAAGGCAGTGGTAGACCAGCAGCTCCTGTGTACAGCAAGCTAAAATTACTGTTTTTCTTAATGGAGTCTGGTGGTTTTGACGAGAGCATAGACAGGGAACTGGAACCATTAACAACTTCCTCATTGGAACAGGCTGTCTGACAGAAAGGTAAAGTGGTGAAAATACTCTCAATACAGTGTACACTTAAACTAATATGGATATCTTTTAGGTGGGACTTCTTCAAGGTGGCTTAAATAGGCTAAGTTTTGTTGCTGGCACGTCCACAGCAGTATATTGCTTAGTTTCTTTGGTGGTGCTCCAGCCTACTTCTCCAAACTGGAGGTGTGCCGACTGACGTCTACTGTAGGTCGCACACTGACGATGGATAAGTGCCCCACACAACTGCACCACAAAATGAAAACAGAGCTCATAATTTGTGGTTTGTTAACGATGTTGTGGAGCGTGTTATGAGAAGGGAAAGGAGTTGTTAGAGAGCTCAGTAACACGTTGGAAACAGAAGTGAGGACCTTGTCTGTCTTTTTTGTTTAACCAAGGAAACTCTGCTGCCTGTTGAATTAGAGGAAGCCACAACATCTGTTAAACGTCTGCACAGGTTTTATGCTTCTGGAAGTTTTTGTATCATTACACTGTTCATGAATTTTCACATTTAAATCCCCTCATAACTGTTGAATTCTTCCACAAACATTTTATAAAGGGAGCTGAGTGGTTTGACATGGTTGCTTGATCAGCTATGTTTTTTTCAGTTTGAAAAATGTTTAAATTTACCCAGAATTCACAGCAAATTTTAGCTACTTAAAGGTCCAGTGTGTAGGGGGATTTAGTGGCTTCCAGCTGTGAGGACTGCAGATTGAAACCAGCTGAAACTTCTCCCAGTTAGAATTCCTTCAGTGTTCAGGTTTTTTTTTACAGGGAGCTGAATCATCCACAGAGGTCTCTTCTTCTTTAAAACAAACAGACCAGGTGATTAAAACTAGTAAAACACTGACTAAGGCCCTGATCACACAGAATGTGTTTTAGCAGCCGGAGCCAGCTTTTCCTCATGGATTTTAATGAAAATGAAGCTTATGTTGCCACATGTCTCGCACTTCTGCGCTCTAGGCACCTGATGTTCAGAGCGCTCTGAACTCCTCAAGTTAAAAAAACTTAAACTCAGATTGAAAAAGCACCCCACGTCATCTCTTTTTTCCCATTGTCCAATTGGATGATTTGAGAGGCGGGCCTTCTGTGGTGGCCGAAACAACAAGTTTACTGCAATGGAGGAGAAACTGGTGTTAAAGTTTGCTGGATACCCAGAGCTATACGAGCCGATGATAGACAGCAGGTTGTCAAACTGCCCCCGAGTCATCCGAAAACATGCCAGGAAACATCCATCATAGATATAAATGGCTCACTGTAATTCTTATTTTCAGGTGATTCTTACCTATTGTAATAAATTCCATTGCTGCCAATATCAATCCTACACACTGGACCTTTAATTAAATCAAGAGCTGGACCATTTTGACTTTTATCTGAAGACTGACCATCAGTGTGATCTAACCATAGTCCAAGTCTTCATGAAACCAGCCTCAGGTCTACAGTCAGACAGATAATCACACAGTCAGACAGACAGAGAGTCAGTCAGTCGTACAGGAAGTCAGGCAGTGAGACGGGCACACAGGTAGACAGTAAAACAGTCAGCAGTGAGTGAAACTGCTAACAGTAGCAGAGTCAACATCTGGTTCCAATCTAACGCTGCTAACAAGAAGTGCTGTGTCTTCATCTCAGTGTGGGCTCCAGCTGTCACTCCAACCACCTACAGTACCAACCACAGGCTCTCTGCTCACATCCACCCTCACTGTGCCTGTCTCTCTGCTCACATCCACCCTCACTGTGCCTGTCTCTCTGCTCACATCCACCCTCACTGTGCCTGTCTCTCTGCTCACATCCACCCTCACTGTGCCTGTCTCTCTGCTCACATCCACCCTCACTGTGCCTGTCTCTCTGCTCACATCCTCCCTCACTGTGCCTGTCTCTCTGCTCACATCCACCCTCACTGTGCCTGTCTCTCTGCTCACATCCACCCTCACTGTGCCTGTCTCTCTGCTCACATCCACCCTCACTGTGCCTGTCTCTCTGCTCACATCCTCCCTCACTGTGCCTGTCTCTCTGCTCACATCCACCCTCACTGTGCCTGTCTCTCTGCTCAAATCCACCCTCACTGTGCCTGTCTCTCTGCTCACATCCTCCCTCACTGTGCCTGTCTCACTGCTCACATCCTCCCTCACTGTGCCTGTCTCTCTGCTCACATCCTCCCTCACTGTGCCTGTCTCTCTGCTCACATCCACCCTCACTGTGCCTGTCTCTCTGCTCACATCCACCCTCACTGTGCCTGTCTCTCTGCTCACATCCACCCTCACTGTGCCTGTCTCTCTGCTCAAATCCACCCTCACTGTGCCTGTCTCTCTGCTCACATTCACTCTCACTGTGCCTGTCTCTCTGCTCACATCCTCCCTCACTGTGCCTGTCTCACTGCTCACATCCACCCTCACTGTGCCTGTCTCTCTGCTCACATTCACTCTCACTGTGCCTGTCTCTCTGCTCACATTCACTCTCACTGTGCCTGTCTCTCTGCTCACATCCAACCTCACTGTGCCTGTCTCTCTGCTCACATACAGGAAAAAAGTAAATATGAAATCTTTATTTTGTGTAGGTGAAAGTATCCTTTCTTTATATCCTTTTAACTATTTTACAACCCCTCAGATTTATCTAGTGACAATCAGGCTGAAATTCATCTGTAGATTCAGCACCAGGTACTTTTGTGACAGTTTTTTAAGCTTGAATGTGTAACAGAGTCAATGTAGTCTCTGTTTTAAGGACACATCAATACAAGTTTTTCTTTAACACCTCAAACTGTTTTATCAAGCAGCTCCTGCAGTGTGTTAAGTCATTCTGCATCTGACAAACTGAGGAGCAGTTAGGATGTCAGAGACAGGGTCAAATATCTGTCACCTGTCACCATTTCTCAACCTCAGGGTCACATCCCCGACAGGAGGTCGCGGGATGGTTATCAGGGGTCAGGAGTCGGATGATTGACTTAATGTGAAAAAAGTAAATAAGATATTATCACATAGTGTATTTTTAACATTGAAGTATACTTTCAGATTTGGTTTCTAGTTCTATTTGTGAGCAGTTAACACTTCTCTGCAGTTTGTCAAACAAAAATAAAACCAGATTAAAATGTCTTTGTGGGGACAGAGAGACTCAAGTCTTCTGCAGTTACAATGGCAGTCAATTAACACCTTTGTACACCAAGTCGGTATTTTTCTCCTGCAGGACACTTGTAATGTCTATCGCTATCATAACTGACATAGCCGACGTTCAACAGGTCAGATAGCAATAATCAGGTGGATGATGATGATGAGGATGTAAAAGAAGAATAAATAAAGTGAAGTGCCGCAAGAATAAATCATTTTATCCCCATTCAAGTTAGTGGAGCTCTAAATAGGAAGTTAGCTGTTTGGCTGGCGGAAGAAAGGCTGCACTTGGTTGTGCTCAGTTGCCTCAGGTCTCCAGTGTGCCTGATCTACGGGCTGCATAATGCGGCAGCAGTGCCGATCATCTGGGTAATTTTAAAAGCTGCAGTTGAACCATTTTGTCTTCATGTGCCACTGAGCAACTTTCATGAGAATAAACAGGGCACCACTGCCAATGCTGTATCCAGCGCTCCGGCTACATCCACGGTGCCGGCATAAAATGCTGTTATTAGAATAACTCCATTGACTTTTGGTTTCACACGGGAAACAAACAGTGGGCTCCCTTGACTTTGTTGCTCTTTATACCATGGTAATTGCTGCGTTGAATATAGCCATGAAGGGTGCTTCTTTGCATCGGTGTCTGTTGCCAATGTCTTCCGACAAAGTGGCAGTATTTGACAAGTTGGGACTGAGACATTTATGTTCCCTTCAGGATGACTTGAAATAGCTTTAATAATTGTCTGACTTTTCATTTTGCGCCATCATCAGGTCAAAAATTTGAATGTGTCCAACACTTGCTACAGAACTACTGACACTCCCATCAGCCTCAAATGTTCTTTACCTTACATGTCAGAACTGTCTGCTGCTTGATGTCACTCTGATATAACTCTGATATCAATAAGATGACAAACTCATCTTCCACTCACCTTTCCTGCCATCTTCTCTGATGTCTAACTCATCCATGATGGTCTCTGCTGAGATTAAGAGGGGGCGTTCCTCAGGTCCATCGTCAATCTGCTGTTTTTAAGACAACTGTTAACTGTGATGATGTCTTTGTATGTGAAGGAGCTGCACAACAGATCCTGAGTGATGTGGATTAGCTGGACAAACAAATGCACACTTGGCAGATATTGTTATGGAAGACTAAAACAATGACTTCAGTGTCCATCAGCAGGTCTTCGAGCTGTGTAAATCGATTCATGCAGCTGTCCATTTAACGTCACGTTGGCTTTGTGTCGCAGCTTGATGGTCTGTTGAAATGTTAATATCTGTGTAAACTCATCCTGTGTAAACTAAACAAATCTGTCTAACTGGAGATGATGCATCATGGAGTTAAATGTCTAACAAACCCAAAAACAGACGATGAGAACTTGAACATGAAGTAAAAACATGAAAAACTCATTAATATCCTCTTGTACTGTCAGTCAGACAACAGCTACACAATACATAACGAACGAATAAGCTCTGTTTATTGTTTCTGAGCGGGAGCTGACCTGAAATCAAGCTGGTGGTTAAGATCCTCTAGTTGTTCTCAAGATGCAGGTTTAGCTTCTGTCCGTCCAGATGTTCCACACGCTTCAATGACACAGTTATCTCACCATCATCACAGCAGAGCAGGTTAGCTTAGTTAAATATGTCCGTCAGCCAGCATGTTTCCACCTCAGCGTACAGTTGATCTACAGTAACAGAGGCTTTAGTGGAAAACATATTTAAGCGTATGTGTGTGTGTGTTCATGTTTGCCCTCCATCCCGGATCTGTTATCTGACCACTAGTCTTGGCGTGTGTGTGTGTACATTACTGTATCTCTCAGTCTGTGTGGGTAAGGAGATAATCACCTGTTGCTGGACTGCAGCTTTCTCACACACACCTTTCCTCTTTGGCAAACACCACAGAGACGAGCTGCTTTTTCTGTAATATTTTGTTTTCATCAAGTGATCATATCAGTCTAAAATACACACCATGTCGTCATTCTTATGGCTGTCCTCTTCTCCTATTAATCACACTTTTCGTACAGATTAAACAAAGGAAACAGAAGTAGTACTGAGCTTTAGATGTACTAGCAGGTGAATTTAGTTATCTATGTTCTGAGCCACTGTGTCCACCTGTTTGCAGTCTTTATGCTAAGCTAACTGTCTGCTGATGGTAGCTTCATACTGAACAGACATATGCAGTGGTGGCACTTCCTGTAGGTGACATATGAGGCTGCTTAGGGCACCACCCAGAACAGGGTGTCAAATTTGCATCCAATTTTATTTACATTTAAAAAAAAAAAAAAAAATCAAACATGAGGGAAAAAGTGAGAAAAAGATCTACTGCTAATGATCCGTTTGTGGCAATGACAATGCAGCTCAACAAAATGGGTTCATCAGTGAGTGATCATCACAGACAGAAAATGCTCGAGCATTGATGAGTATAGTGGAGCGTATGTGGAGGAGTAAAACACCTTTCTTACTGCACAACAAACCCACTGACACCCACTAACATTTGGCTTTTGTATGTAATGGCTGCAATCAGTATTCATGCCTGTGTCAAATGACTGCAGTAGTCATGGCTATTTATTGGCTCTGACTTTGATTGGCAGTGATGGAAATACAACACCCAGGTGAACATGCTAATTTTAGCCCCTTTACAGGTAAAACGCAATGAAGCGCCACCTTAAAATACCGATCATCTCCGCCCAAGCAGCGCTCAAACATCGTTCCAAATTAGTCTGCATCGAGTTTGAAAGAGAGACTGAATAAGTAAAAAATAAAAAGAAGTAACACCATGACATTTTCACTGGCCTCCATGCTGCCTTCACTGTTTACAAACCTGTTTTCTGGCCTGTCTGTGATGTCGAATATCATATTTTTAGCATGTTTTTCCATGTTAAAAAACCCTCCAGCATGTGTTAATTTTAATGGAAAATGCGTATAAGAGAAAGTAAAAAGCCTGAAGCCATCTGGGGATGCAGTACCGGGGCGCTAGGGAAAGCTGGCCTAAGGTGCCAGACGTGCGAGGTCCAGCTCTGCAGATATGAGAGTGAGATCAAGCTTCTTGTTTAACTCTAAGACTAAAGAGTAAAAGTGTATTTCCCACAATGTTGAAGCCGTCAGTAAAATAATATCACCCAACCATTTGGTCCAAATGCAACAAGGTTGATAAGTTTGTGCCCCCAGAGAAACAAAACTTGATGTTTACCTTCAGCAGCCTTTATCTTGCAGGGCTGACTCTCTCTCTCTCTCACAGTCAGAAGCTGCTAAAAGCATTACAATCTGATGAAAACAAACAGCAGGACTCGACAAGAGGTCTGCGTTTCCTATCAGGGAGAAAAACAACAAATAACAGTCAGGGTGATCAATCCAAAAATAAATGCCTAAAACATGCTATACTTTGAGATATTTACTGCCAACTGTGACCAATCACATTATTACTGGTTATTTAGAAATTCTGTGAAAGAGATTTGTTTTGTTTAAGATGACGTGAGACGCCAGAGGAACAGTTTGAAGTCACATCAGTCAAACTCTGTTGAGCTGCGATGGAAAGACTTTGGAAGGTTTAGAAAAGGATTGATCCAAAATAAACTGAAAAGTAATCAGTTTTGATTGAAATATGTCGTGTCTCTGCCTCGGCTCTGCATGAAGGGCCAGCACAGATCAAACTTTTAAATTTATCATTAATGTGATCGTTCCATTTTTTTAAGAGCATATGGACAGTGCAAAAATGGGGTTGAATCGTGGGTAAGATAGAGAGGCCAGAGAAGTGAACATTTCCAACTGAGTCTGAAGTTCAAATACAGAGCACACATGAGGTTTTTATCTCTATCTGCTCTTTATTTCACCAGGACGTCTCTCTATATGAGAAGTGAGACCTGATCTGGTTTAGGTTGTATTAAAATAATGACGTCCACAGAGCTGAAACAATTTATCAATTAGTCAATCAACAAAATTCATTTGCAGCTACTTTGATAATCCTTGATCATTTCCAGGGTTTTTCCTGCATAGATAAATACAAGGTAGCCCCCTCGGTCAAATTTTGTCTCAGCCCCACCTCTCGACAAAACTTTGATAGTGTCTTCAAGGAAAACATTTTCCAAACACTGAACTTTTGGATTTCTGTTATTTTAAGGGCGATTGCAGCATCATGCCAATGTGGTGACAATTTAGATATTGAATAACATCCCAACCGTCACCTGCGGTCATGAGCTTTGGGTCGTGACTGAAAGAATGAAATTGAGTTTCCTCCATAGAGTGGCTTGGCTCAGCCTTGGAGATAGGGTGAGGAGCTCAGAGTAGAGCCGCTGCTCCTTCATGTCGAAAAGGGTCAGTTGAGGTGGTTCGGGCATCTGATCAGGATCCTCCTGGGCGCCTTCCATTAGAATTGTTCTGGTAAGTCCAACTGGTAGGAGGTCCTGGGCAGACCCAGAACATGCTGGAGGGATTACATGTGATCACCAGTGATGTTTTCCAGCTCCTCCTGGGAATGCCCAAGGATTCCCCAGGAGGAGCTGGAAAACATCACTGGTGAGAGGGACGCCTGCTGCCCACATAACCTCGGATAAGCAGATGAAATTTTCACTGTTGTATAATTGGACATGTGAGTCAATTGAGAGAATACTCAGTGATAAATCAATAAACATAATAATCTTGAGTTGCAGCTCCTCTTACACATGATTAAGTTAATGAACTGGTACATGCTGAATGCAGCTGAGACTTGTTCTCTATAATCTGTTCTGCAGCAGTCACAGAGTGATGTTGGGGTCAGGTGAGGGTCCACTGACTGTCGTTTGAGTGGACATCAGGGGCCGAAACACAGGAAGTATGGAAAATGCATTAACATGTTCTGCTCCATAGGGGGCGGCAGTAATGGGACACCCAAGCCTGTTATGTACGTGTTAGTGTTCAGAGTCACACGATGCTGTTGTTTACGCTGCTGCTTCTTCATTAAACACAAAAGGGATTCTTTCTTCCCTCATTTCTTTTCTTCTTTTATTGAGAAGTGATCGTCTGTGCTTTGTGTTGTTCAGAATAAAAGAAGTGAAGTAAAGAGGTGCTGAAGCCTAAAGTGTTTAACTACTGTATTCTCAGGGTGAGGGGAAGAACAGATGTCTTTCAAAATGTCCTGAACCTAGACCCAGAATTTTATTTAATCTTCCAGAAATTAACTAAATACATTTACTGATCACTGTATTTAAAGTACAGTGTTTATTGTGTGTGCCACTGCTGCAAAGACAACCAAAGCACTTTCCGTCTCATCAGAGCCCAGTGAATAATTACACTAATATCTGGGTTTCACAACGAGTACCAACACACTCACCTTTAAGCATAAATGCACAGCAATAAAGACAGGTAATATAGGTGAATGGCAAAAAACGAAAGGAAAAACATATCGTCATAATATTAACAACATATGAAACTGAAACTAAACCTAACACTGCTGACTCATTAACACAGCACCACTGATGAAGTCACTTGGTGAGACAAATTAAATTACTATCAAAACAAGGCAAACAAACTTGTTTTGCAACAGACAAACAAAGGTATTACACAACAATGTGAACTTTTCACAGACACTGATAATCTATCGTCCTATAGTTACCTAGTTGTTCAAGGGTCGACGCACTTGTCTGCTGTAAATTGAGCTGTCACTCAGCAGTGTTTGGTTCGTCTGTTCTGGGCAACTGGCGCAAACATGGTGGTGCAACATGTCGGACGAGGACCCACTCCCTGTGTAGACATAAAAGGTTCATTCTAAGGTAACTAAAATATCACAATTACAATACATACAACAATTCTTATTTTCACAGATAACATACTTAAGGCTCAGTTGAACTATCCACACTGAATGTCCACCGAGAGCTGTGGTCATTTGGTTTTATTCACAGTACAACTGACAACCCGCTTTAGCCCCCATCAGTAGACGGGAGGGCCAGGAGGGGAGCTTACCATCCTACTGCCGACACACTGGGTGAAAGTGAACCAAAATAATGCTGCTGTGTCTAGATTGAACGTCTGTCAAATATCCAACTTAAACATAACTTCGCCATGGTCAGACAGCTGCGGCTGGCTTGGGACCAGACTGGAGTGTGCGACGAAAGACTGGAGCAGGCGCAGTCCGCAGTGTCACAAAAATGGGCTACACTCGGACGTCCACACAGGGGTCAGCGCAGACCCTCACGGATATGGGTAGATGACAACATTTACATCACATGGACCACGGCACAAATGTTATTTGTACTTTAAATTAAGAAACAGATATTTATATTTATGTCCAACACTGTGCAACACACTGTGAGAGTTATATTTTTAAATATCCATCCTGTCTCATTAACTTCAGCTTCATGCAGCCGACGGTCGCACTGCAGCTGGAAAGTTACAATAAAACAGCTTTTTTCTTTGAGTCTTTGCTGCAGCATAAATCAGACTGGAGGAAATCCAACGGTTTATTTTTACTGCTTGAACTTGAAAAGACCTTTTAAGAAACAGCCACTGTTTCATTTGTCGTGGTAATCTCACGTTCATGCCAACGTCAACAACTGCTGCTGCTCTTTGACTCCTGCAGCTCTGTAAACTGAGCGCTTGGTCAACACTCTGCTACTGTATGTGGCATTAAACTGCTCCAATATGTGCAGGTACCTGCTTTTCTTTTGTGTTTTCATGGTGAAATCACATTTTCTTCCAGATAACACATCAGTATTGAGATCATTTAGTTAATCATCCTGTAATTTCACGCAGTAGTTACACAACACAGTTTAGAAGAAAATGTGCATCACAGTTTACAGGGTTCCCACAGCTGAGGTAAGTTCGGTTTGATATTTTAAAATATTTCAATGCCACTCTGAATTTAATTTAAGACCAATTTCACCAACCAGATCACCACATACTGATGCTTGGTCAGTAGCCCTTCGGTGTCGGACACCAAAGAACAGAGGCACAGTCAAGCAGCAGTATGTGATGCACCAATGACACTTCGGGCAACTGCCACAGTAGAAAGAGTGAGAAAAGTCTCCATAGGACAGGTGAGAGTGGAGGTGGATGGGTCAAACAACCTCCAGACCTTGACCCGGGAGACTGCTGTTCATGTGTCGTTTCATGTTTTTTTTCTAAACCTAACTACGTGCTTTTGTTGCTTAAACCGAAGGAAGTTAACCAAAAAATTAAATGTTTTACCTACGTTTTAAGATTATTTCCAAAAGAGAAGTTGTATGTAATGAGTGTAAATTGACACACCAGTCCTGAATGTCCAAAACTGATGCAGGAGCGTACCTTGCACGTCATGTTTTGATGTCACAGGCTACTGGCCAACCATCAACACTTGACAAGTTTGGAATGAGAATGTGTTGATTTTACAGTCACCAAATATGAAGAACAAAACTACATAAAACAACAGTTTTTACTTTGAGTTAAGAACGATTTTGCTCAAATGTTAATTGTAACATAAAACATGACATTTTTGATCAATAGAAAAAGTTAGATTTGGTTAAAGCAGGAAATATCTGGCGTTTTTTGGAGAGTTTTCTTGGCAATTTTGTGTCTCTCACTCTGCACATGGGATTCCACTGCTTTAATTCTCATCATGATGACTTCCAATACAGATCCAGTAAATTTGAAATATAAATTATATCTATATCTATATCTATATCTATATATATATATATATATATATATATGTAGAGAGAGAGAGAGAGAGAGATGTTACGGATCATTTTAGGATGTCCGAAAAATATGATGCATTAAATACTACGTCGCATGTCTGAGCATTTTAAAGGCGCTTGAAAGATTGATTTAAGTCATTTTAATACCCATTAAGGCCTTATCTTTAGATTTATAAAGTCAAGACTTATGAAAGATCCACAGTGACTGTGGTTCACATTTAAACTCAGAGGGTGAACACGGTGTATTCCCAGAGGTGGCAAGAGAGCAGACACTGTTTTAATTTGTTGAAAGTGTTAATTGAGGGAAATAAGATCTCCACTTCTATATTTAACAGCTGAGTAAGAAACACACTATTAACTGACTCACAGTCACCACAAGCAGCAGCCTTCACCACCGACCAGTCAATGAAATGTTTAACAAGAAAATATCTGAGCTCAATGATTCGCTTTGTGGATAATTATAGAACATATGTTGGTCTGTGACCCACACTGAGGGGGAGCAGAGGGGTGTGTGTGTGTGTGTGTGTGTTGCACGTGCTCAGTAGCAGTGGGATGGTAGTAGATTGTTGTTTGGCGAGTGGCCGGTGAGGGAGACAGGAAAGGGCTGTTGGTAGTGGAGGTGTCGGGGGAGAGAGTCATACTGAGGGGTCTTTGTCCTACACATATACATACACACACATAACACACACAAACACACAGTCCTACAAGACTTGGATCGAGCACAAACTCTGAAATTGGTTGATAGCTTGAAAACTCTCCTTTGTGTTTTCAGATAAGCTTAAGTGCATCATCTTTCTCCTTTGCAGTATATGTCTCTATGTGTCCTATGAAATCATTGTGTAAAGACATGATGGACAATATCTTAATAAATACAGCTCAGTCACTGAGAGAGCGCTGCAGTAATGAGTCTTAAAACCCAGAAATGAATTAGCACTTAGCACTCTTGGTTCCGGCGACTTGAAGTCAATGGGTTTTTGTGAATGTGTTTTAGGTTCGATGCCCGAAATAAGGTCTGTGGTTAAGACAAGCTTCAAAGACTTTTACGTTTTGTTCCACAACATAAAACACTTTTTAACAAGTTTTTATTTGTCTTAAAAAAAAGGTGGTTGCTGACAACTGACAGAACGTCATCATCTCAAACACAGCTTTACAGTCTTGTTGTGGTTGCAACATTAAGTCTTGCATGATATGCAGTACATGAAAAATATCACATTCTCAGCCTAATTAAAGTTTATTTATAGCCCTACGAGTTTGCATTTTTCTCTTAATTTTGTTTTTGTTATGTTTAGGTTAGGTTTTTTAAAAATGTTGAATACATTTTGTGCTGTTATTAGACAGTTGGCAGGAGAGTGATGAGATGGAAATTACAGGAACAAATGTCTGCATGTGAACTGATGGTTGGCACCTCAACCCCTCAGCCACCAGGGCATCCCATTTTTAAAGTAATAGCCTTGAAGATTTTCATTTAAATAAATGTCTGCTAAGTCATTACCTGTCACCGAATGAGGTAACACAACAGTGACTGAGCCTGAGGCCCACTGATGAAAGCCCTTGCATCTGAAGCATTACAAACAGGGTGTCTGTGGCAACATTCTGGGAAAGATCCAGCCCAATCACCAGAGGAAAATGTGGCATTGTACATTTCTACAAACCACAAATACGTTACATTTGTACATTTCATACGTATATCAGCATTTCTAGTGACGTACGAGCTGTCTTTGTTATCTGGAGGTGGAGGGGATGGTGGATGGCGTGACACCTAGGCGAGGTGGCTGCCAAGCTGCAGACCACCGTTCAAGACCAACAAACTATAAAACAAGTGATTCAGTTGTGGGTGTTTAGTAGCAACCAGTCACTGTTTTTTAATGGCAGTTTAGGCACAAAAAGCAGTTGTTTTTTTATCAAGACACTGCTGCTTTTCTTGCCTCACTGTTAACCTTAAACGTGCTATTTTAAGCCAAACATGTTTTTTTTCCTAACCACAACCAAGTGAGGTTTGTTTGTTTGCCTAAACCAACATTTTTTTGTGTCTCTGCTGTGGTGACCATTTCATCATGAGACCAGCTGATAAATTCACCAGCCTTGTATCAAACCTTTCTTTCATCACCAGGTTCACTCATCTCGTCTCATCTCTTCCTCCCACTCCTTCCCTTCTGTCTTCCCACTCTCATTTACATCTGACATTAAACAGGCTGCCTGTGAGTGTGTGTAGGCCTCTGTGCATTTTTTCCTTCTGAGAATTAGTTTTAGACTTTGCAGAATGTGGACTTTGTTTCAAAACGCAATGCTGCTGATTGGTCTGAGTTTTAATGTCGAGGTATGATATTATTATTGGGTTTTTTTTCCATTGATTTAAAACTTTATGTCTCAGGTCTCACTGTAAGCACAGGCCAAATCAAATCTGTTCCACCACAGTACTGATCCTGTACTAACAGTGTGTATGTTTGAGTAATGGCTAGATTAAAGCTAGTGAATGATTCAGGGTTCATGTTCGATCCTGTAATAGATTTAAGGAAAAGAGATGTAAAAGATGAGGTATGTATTAGCTTTTTAAGTTTGTTTGTTTTAAAAAAAGATCCTGTATCACAGTATTAAGAAGAAATGGTTTTGTGGCCCAGCCTTTTTTTCTGTTAAGTAGGTTTTGGGATATCCTGCTTACCCCCAAAAATATGAGCCCTTTGCTGGAGGTAATGAGAAAAAAATATAAAAATGCACACAGAGAACACACGATACCACAGGACATCCAACACTGGTATATGAGTTGAACATATTAAAGTGATATAAAACAGTTCAACATGTCCACCTGGTCTGATGGGCTGGGATGACAGCCAAAACACAAACAGTTACCTTTTGTTTTAGTCTCACATGAAAGATTTCCAGCAGGCAAGGCAAGTGAGTTGGAGGAATAAAGAATGGATGTTATATGGGATCTGTGACTAAACTTAAGTGGGGCCTACAATGTTTCTGTCTTATTCGTTATGTTATATATGAATAATGTTATATGAGATAAACCTATATTTCCAACATTTTTTATACTATGGCTACAAACTGACATCAGCTCATATATATTTATATATGGTCATCTTCTCCTGCTACTGCAAGTGTTTACATTACATACACTGCTACATGTAGCTACATGCTAACGTCAGGGAAACACGAAATCTTGGTTGATGATGTTGCTAATTTCTCCACAATTTCGGATCATATTCCTGCTGGAACATGTCGGGTTGCAAAGATTTTGGATTAGAAACTTTTACTGGCAAATTCTGATCATAGAAAGAGCCGCTATTCTCCATTACTTTTATTCCCCGGCTGCAATTATGGTACAGAGACACTGTGACAAACTTTTTCAGGACTCAGGTCCCACTCACACCGAGATGCGTCGCTACAGGTGTGATCACTGAAAAGAAGCCTCGGCAAGGCACATCAGGCAAAACAGAGTGGTACAACTGCGAAGCAGGGGCAATCAAATGTGGTGAATGGAAAAATAACACAAATCTCTTTTGGTAATCCCTAAAGGTCTGCAAATTTGATTGATGGATTGATGATTGAACTGCCTGTAAAATGGGACATAAGACACATGAGAGGAGCGCATGCTGAACTTGCCATACCACAGGAAAACAATGCTTTTGCTGGCTACCCATTTTTAAGGACGATCGGTACCTTTACGAGAGAGTTCAATTCAAATCAATTTTATTTATAAAGCCCAATATCACTAATCACAGTTTGTCTCGAAGGGCTTTCCAGCATACGACATTCCTCTGTCCTTGGACCCTCACAGCCGATAATCTAACAGGGGGTGGGGGTGGAAGAGGCTAAAACGGAGCATCTCAGACACTAAAACATGTAAACGTGTTCTAGTTGAAACCTAAAATACAAGTACAATCTTGAAAATGAGTATGAAAGGTCCCCTTTAAGAATGTGGACAATTCATTCTGTCCATGCCACTGTCAGAATGTAGAGGGCAATACCGCAGTAACAATAATAATGTGCTCCAAATGTTTGGCTGACCCTCTGACCACGACAGAGATGCAGAGATGAAGAGATGAAAATATGTGGATGACAGTGAGATGATGAGTGAAATTGGGCAGCGAGCGACAAAGCAAGAGCCACGAAGAAAGAAAACGAGACAAACAGAGACATAAATAAAGAAAAGAGCCTTTGTGCTCGGCTACATGTGTTGACTCATGACTCAGACCTGAGCCAGCGATGACCACAGGCTCTGGCTGCCACTCAGACAGCGATAAACCCCTGAAGGACCCTTCTCTGTGGACCAGACGGAGAGAGGGGGCTTTCATGGTAACTGTTTGAATGACCGTGTGCCCTGAACGTAAACACTTCCCAGACATTATCATTTTGCCTGTGCTGCTGCTGGTGGTGGTGGAGCTGACAGCCTACAGGGATACTGACAGACACATGGGCAGATTAAGAACCACGTGTGTTTTTATCTGCAGCCTTCTATTAGCAGGAGTTACTGTGCACCTTCTCCAGGTGTTTGCAGCCGAGCGTTTTACGATGGGGCAGGACTGGAATGTCCCTCTGCTGCACGCCCCATCATCGACATTATAATCACTTTACAAACACACAAAGGGCAGGAATTTACTGGAGCTGCTCCACTCATCACAGACGAGCGATTAGAGAGAGTAGAAACAAAAGTAAATTCAGAACACACGGAACCAAAACTGGAGGAGTTAAAATATGAGGTATTCTAAGGTTCCTTTGTGTTGTTTTGGCCACATCAGGTACATTTTTTAAATGCATGATAACACGACCTTTAAACAGTCTTGGTTAATGTTTAACAAATTCTGTGCTCCATTTCTTTTCTCAGCCCCAGACTCCCAACAAGTCCTCCACACACACAAAAAAAATCCATCATGAATGACACGAAACAAACGTTTTCTGACCCGTCATTTGGGGGGAAGGGGACAGACTCCAGCTTAGTGCTTCTGACCGTACATTATTGCAAATATAGTGGTTTTAAAACTTTTATACTATTGTTTCTAACATTGAAGATTAATAGCATCTTGCAAAAAGCTAAAGTAAAAAAAAAAAAAAAAAAAAAAGGTTAGAGGGTGACATTAAACGGGATGTGAACTGGAAACAAGAAAAAAACTTTTTTACCACCTCTCATGGATGTTTCTCAACTGAGGTGGAACCCAAAACACATTTCTGTGTTTGCACCTCCTGTTAAGAACACACAAGTTCAGCTGTTTCTTAAGTTCACTCCAACCTGTGAAAGTGAACAAACATAGACAACACAATAACACAAAGATGACACTTAACATGAACCATGTGGTCATAACATGTTTCAAACAGTCATTAAAACCTGTTAAAACAACAACTATTTGTAACCTTGGTGTCTAATGAAAAATCACTTTTAAACCACATTTGGTCCATTTCTGACCTTGACATCTGGATCGGTCTGTTCTCTTGACACATCGTTACATTTGTGAAAGTCAGCCATAAAGCTGGAATAATTCTGACTTTCCAAAGGGCACCATCAACTCTCATGTTCCCACAATAACCTCTTTTGCATTCCTGTCTGCTTCCTTTCTATCTCACCCACCACAGTTTGATCCAGCTCCAGAGTCCAGCTGTGAGCGACCTGTCTGTTAGATCAGTATCATCAGGATGAAGATGAGACAGCCCGGAGCTCTGTGTGGCTTCATTCTGCTGACCCTGACCGTCCTCGCCACCGCCAGGCCGAAAGCAGGTCAGTCTGCCGATACAGGGAGAAAAAAAAACACTCAGACAAAAGAAAGACTGCTTTTTATTAGCTTCCTCAACATGGGGACATGTGCCTCGCTCCAATGGAATAGATGAAACTGAGCACACAATATATCTGGCAGTAAGTGGCTTGAGTTGTGAGAACACTGTTTCACGAGGCAACTGAGAGAAAGGGACTTTTCCTTCTTTATAAGATTGTGGAGAGAGTCTAGCTGCAGAGCTCAAGGCTCATCACCTCTGTCAGATCCTCTCATGGGACCTTAGATCGGAAAAAATATGAATGACAGTGAATGAGAAGAGAAATATTATCTTTTGGTCCCGTTTGAGTTGTGACATGAAATCCAAATATGTCGTTAATGAATTTAAAACATAAATTTTAAGGTCAAGAAAGTCATAGATTGTGGTATATGGCCAGACAATGAGTCTGACATATTTATAAGATGTTAAAAACCAGCCACTGCTCGTCAGTTTGAAACTAAAGACAGATTCCACAACAATCCCACATGTCTACTCTTACTGACACCCAGTCTCCTCTACTGTGACTTTCAGTCGAAGCCTTTGTGAAGAAATCCTGGAAGTGCATTAATCAAACAATTCCCTCTCGACTCATAAAGCCACACAGAAAACACAGACTCGCCTCATACCTCAACCATGACTCCTGTGTTTTTGAACCGAGATGATGTTACAGCACGGGAGTGTGTTCACAGTGATGTTGAAAAATTAAAGACAAAAACAGGTGCCTGAAGTCATGGAGGAGTGAGTTCAGGTGGTAAATAATGTGAAAGTTACACTGGTGAGCAAAGGCCTGAACTGCTGCTTCATTCCAGAGAACTGTAAAACTGAAAACCACACACACATACTTTTGAGGTCACAGACATTTGAAACATTCACACGCAAAAGCAATGTCTCTTCCACATTATAGTATTCTGTGTTAAGTAGGTGACACCTTGTTCACAAAGTAAAAGTGTCACACATTAATTATAAAGACACTTCAGCTAGAGTTATTCTGTGTTAACGTATTGTGGAAAATCCCATGAAAAGAGCTGAACCAACAGTGTGTTAGTCCCACTCTGTCTGTGGCTCTCAGCTACAAACCCACTGGTTCCCACAAAAGACGTGTATCTTTGAAAGCACAAATATATATTGTCATGTTTAAAAAAGTCTCAGTAATTTCCTAAAACAGCGGCTCACTGAAGTTGGTGACTCTAAATTGTCCGTAGGTGTGAATGTGAGTGTGAATGGTTGTCTGCCTGTATGTGTCAGCCCTGTGATAGTCTGGCGACCTGTCCAGGGTGAACCCTGCCTCTCACCCAGTGTCAGCTGGGATAGGCTCCAGCCCCCCCGCAACCCTAAACAGGATAAGCGGTTATGGAAATGAATGAATGAATGAAGGACGGTGTGTGTGGGATTGAGTCAAAATAAACAACAGTGTGTGTGTGTTATGGATGTATAAAGAGAACTGGATACAGCATTAGAGGCAGGGCCCAGGTCCTTTGTATGAGAGTAGCTCTGTGGTGCATGAAGCCATAATAGTCCGGCTATTGCATATAAAACTGGCACTTCTTCTGCACTGTGCAGCCCATAGAGCAGGCGCATTCAAGACTTACACAGACCAAGCCAGCTACTTCCAGTTTAGGGCTCCGTTAACTTGAATGGGACAAAATTGTTTAATCCCACTGCTCTTCTAGACCTTCCAACTGTTGTCAGAACAAATGGGTTAAATGGGGATAGTGAAATGAGTCATTTTGCAGGGGTTGTGATGCTCAAAAAAATGCATCTACTGATTTAAAGATGTGAACTAAGAATATTGATGTTGGTCCAGCTGGTGGGCGGTGCCAAGTACTCTCGTTTAAGTGTATCCAACATGGCGGCTGGGTCAAAAGTCTTGTTTTACAGCTAAACAGTGCACTAAAATATGTTTCTGAAAATATTTGAGGTGAGAAACAGGCAATGCATGGAAAGAATCTTACTCATATTTGATCAGTGCTGCCTAGTTTGACCACAGTTCAAAAGCAGAGACTGACATGATTGACAGCTGCGTTTGAGACGCCTTGGCTCTGACTGGTTGTTTTTGTTCACGTGCAGTTAGGCCATGACTCGTGCTACACGGCCATAATGTAGCCAGAGGAATCTATTTTTTCCACAGATTCTGTCTCATTTAGTGCTGCGTGAATAGAGTGACAGTTTCAGCACGAAAGACAAAAAACATTTTTTATAAAACTCATCAGCTACAGCTTTAAATTAGGCAAAAATATTTATAGGGGTCAACTGGTTGATCATCTTAAATGTTTTCTTTGGTTCTTCTTCTTACATTGTATTCCACCTCAGTCTTCACCTCGATTAGAAACTGAGATGAAAATTACATTTGATTTCATTGCTCTAAATTAAATATGTTTATTCCTTGTGTCAGGTCCGGAGCAGAAATGTAAGTCTGGTCCAGTGGATCTGGTCTTCCTCATTGACAGCTCTCGCAGCGTCAGGCCACACGAGTTTGAGACCATGAGGAAGTTCATGATCGACATCCTTAACACCCTGGACATCGGACTCAATGCCACCAGAGTGGGAGTGGTTCAGTACTCCAGCCAGGTACTGCAGACACACCGCATCCAGATCTTCATCCATGTTGTATTCTTTATTTAATCTTCCAACGATGTTGTTCAGTGAAGTCTGATGATGAAGGTGACTGCTCTACTTTGTCTCTGCTTTGATGAATATGAAAAGCGGACTTGGATGTAATGTTGTCTCTCTCCTCTTGTCTTCAGGTCCGCAGTGAGTTCTCTCTGAAGACACACGCCAAGCTGGACACCATGGTGAAAGGCATCAATCAGATCATCCCCCTCGCTCAGGGTACCATGACCGGACTCGCCATCAGATATGTGATGAATGTGGCTTTCACCGCGGAGGCCGGTGACAGGCCAAAGGTAGTGAAACACAAGTTACTGGTTTTGGTTGATAGTTTTCTGTCTTTTCATGTGTTTATTTTAGACTCTGCATCTGACTGCATACACACTGCCATACATCTTTAAATCACATTACATTTAATTTGTTAAACAAAGTGATTAGGTGGAGTGACATAGAATTAATGCTGATCTGACATCCTTCAGAAACACACGTTTAGATATGAAGCAAAAAATGTATATTTTAATTTGTCTCAGTTTTAAAGTGTTTGTCCTTGCCGTAGTTTTGTGATCCTTTGAAACAGTTTTTCAATGAATGTAACACGACATCATGTCTTCCCTACCTGAGCTCTGATCCTGTTGTCTCTCCTTCAGGTCCCCAATGTCGCTGTGATCGTGACAGACGGGCGTCCTCAGGACCGTGTGGCGGAGGTGGCAGCTGAGGCCAGAGAGAAAGGCATTGAGATTTATGCTGTGGGGGTGGCCAGAGCTGATATGGCATCACTGAGGGCGATGGCATCACCACCTTTTGAAGACCACGTCTTTCTGGTGGAGTCCTTCGATCTCATTCACCAGTTCGGTCTGCAGTTCCAGGACAAGCTCTGTGGTAAGACTAGAAGGAACCTCACTGTCTGTGAAAAATCCAAAGTACACATTACGTGTCATTAACATATTTGCCAAAACCATTTTTCAATCACGAGAGGATCTTTGAAGACGTTTGGTTCACTGTAAGACAAGTCATTCACGTCAAAATCAAATGAGGTTTCACTCTGACTTGGTTTGGATGAGTTGTATAATTTCAGGTTTTGTTACATTAATTCTTTTCAGAAAGTGCAGAGTTTCATGTCAGTACAAAATGTGAGATGAGCAAAACATCACAAAATTAATTTGACTGGAAATTTTATTGAAACATGAAAACATAAATCCTTACTCTCCCAAGACCGTATTCATTACAGATTAAAATACATCTCATAAATTAAATACTTGCCCTAGGAGAGGAGTAATGCTTTATGGATTTGACATCATCATATTTGTAAAATCTGAAGTCTGAAACCAGTAAAGACCTTCATGCCACTGATGGATTACTTTTATTTGAAGCCACCTCAACATAAGACAAGTAAAAACCTGCAGCCATGTCTCTGGAATTTAAATTTCATGCTGTTGGTTTCATCTGGGGCAACACCTGATTTTTTATGTCTTTAAAAACATAGTGAATGTCTAGTCTGAATAGAAAAAATCACCATGCCCATCTAACCCCACGGAACCTAATACTTTTTCATAACAGCATCCATAAATCCTTTAAGTGCATGATATTTCCCCCTGCTGCTTTTAATCTAGACTGATGTCAAAAAAATTTGGTTTTCCTCAGTGGGAGATGGAAAAGGAGAGCAAAAGCAGACAGATACAATTTAAAACAGTGAATGAATACACAAAGAATAAATGAACTTAGTCTTAATTTTTTTGTTGAGAGAAAAAATAAAAGTCAACTCGAGATTTGCACCAAGTGTTCCTACCCAGGTGTGCTGAATGATGAATCCCATTTGATCATAAGAAAACTATTAGCATAGGTAACTCCCTCCAAGCACTTGGTAGAAGTGGTGCAAAGAAGTTGATGTTGGTAAAGCCCCTAAAAACCTGGTTTCAAATCCAATCTTATTAAGTACATCTCTAGAACATGAGGGAGAAACCTTCTTACACATTTAAGTGTGTATACAGATGTTAGGTTTGGAGTCAGACAGAAGTGTTTACCAGACCGCTGTAGCCTTCTGCTCATCTCTGCTGCAGGCCAGAGGCTCCAGGATACAGTAGCTTTTGTTAGCATGACACACCTGAATCTCTGACCCAAATGTCGGTGGTCAAGTGAAATTGTGGATAATGTAGGCACCAGGTTTGAGAGGGAAGAAGAATGAGTGGAATAAAAAAAGATGATATATGTGGTTCTGCAGTTTTGACCTTTTTTTTTTAAAACTGTACTTTAAAAAACAAACAATCAAAGCCGTACAGAGCTACAACAGAAGTAAAACCTTTTTCCCAACTCAGCCAACATCAATCAGTGAGAATTCATTCATGAAAGACTTGTGTGTTCATGTAGGACCCTTAATACTGATAATGACCTTCCAGCTGATATCATCTCTGCTGCAGGTGTGGATCTGTGTCTGGAGTCGGACCACGGCTGTGAGCACATCTGTGAGAGCTCCCCGGGCTCCTACCACTGCCTCTGTCTGCCTGGATACACTCTGAATGATGACGGGAAGACATGTGCAGGTAACAAAAAGGTCACACACAAGAAATAAAGAACAATACAGACAATTAGGTTGACACACTCACTGGAAACATGTTTATTCTATATTAGAGGTGCAATGTGCTTTAGACCGGAGGGTTTCAAAGACACCTTAAGACTTTTTTTGCCTGAATTTGTTTGTGTTTTAGCTCCATTAAAAGTATGCCAAATTAGCTATTAGCAGTTCCTGTTTGCAGTGTAGCCTTGAATGGACAGACAGCTATCACGGGTTTACTTTGACACTGAAGAAAAGATAAAACTGTGATGATTCTCAGGTAAGTTCTGCAGTCAGAACATGCCTCTCTGAGAAGGAGTACGATGTTTGACTTAAACTGTGGCTATTGCGTGGTAAGGGTTAATTACCTTAATGTCCTCATAAGCTGTGTGTCTCAGTCACTGCTGACTGTGTTGGTAAGTGGGCCAAACCTCAATAATTACCTTCCTGTTGTTTTCAGAACACAAGCATGTGCCGGCCCCTTTCACCTCTCACAGTATCATTACCTCACGTCTCTCTCGGTCTGAAAACCTCTGTTTAAAAACAGAGTGTTAATTTGGTTAAAAGGCTCAGAGGAACATTCAAAGAGAGGACGACTTACCAGTATAAATGTCGCCTGACATAAAAGTTAAATTTATCATGAGACTAAAGACCAGGTTTTATTAATTCACCCAGTGCTTAAGATGTTTGAACGCAAAAGGTGAAATTATTCATTAATCCACAAAGAATAAAAATGCTGTTACTCAATAAATAACTTGCATGTGTGTGTTTGTGTGTTTCAGCCATTAATCTGTGTGCTGAGGGGAAACACGACTGTGAACAGATCTGCGTCAGCTCTCCTGGTTCATTCACCTGCGACTGCAACAAAGGATACAAACTGAATGATGACAAGAAGACCTGCTCAAGTTAGTCTCACATACACACAAACACACATGCAGAAAACACATGTAGAAACTATGATACAACACATGTATTTAGTGTAATTTCAAACAACACACATGAGATAGTATCTGCTGATAGCTCCTGGCTTTACATTAAGAAGTGTGTTTGGCTTGAATTCATGTTCGTTCATGCTGAAATGGATTCTGAGCTTCACAAGCTGCTGATTCATGATTTATTTGCCGATTCATGAAGCTGACTTTGGGTTTGCACCATGTTCCTCCCTTTGTCTCAATAAAAGAAGTGCCCTTACTTAAAATAATTTATATTTCAGCACATTCTGGCTTGAGATCCTTCTTTTACAAGAAAAGTGTTAAATAAAAACACTAAAATATGTGATAAACAAAAAAGCCATACTCATAAATCATAAATCTTTAAGACCTGATTCGCATTCAACCATAACTTCTGTTGTAATTTTGGGCTTTAAAAGACAATGTGTCATGCTGCCTTTACAACATATATCACCTTAAAGACATAGTTCAGATATTTTGAAGTGGAGCTATATGAATAATTTATCTGTAGTCAGTGTATTATCTACAGTAGATGGTGGTCAGCACATCCCCAGAAAGTGATGTAACTGAAGCAGTTACATCACTTTCTAAAAAAACCAGACTTCATTCAGAAAAACAGTGATTTAACATGGCTGAACACAGAAGCTGCTGGTCTACTGATGCCTCTAGGAGTCAATTTGTTTGTGTTATTGTGTAACTTGCCCAGCAGCTCCTGTGTTCAGCGAACTAAAAGTGCTGTTTTTCTCAATGGGGTCTGGAGGGTTTGACAAGCTCAAAGATGGTGAACTGAATCCGGTAACAACTTTCACGTTGGACGTTGCTGCTTACCTCTCCAAGCTGGGGGCGTGCCGACTGTCATCCACTGTAGATAATACATCAACTATGGAAAAGAAACCTGCACAACCCCACTGCAGAAGATCAGAACTATCCCTTTAAGGAGCAGAACTCAACATATTATTTCAGTGGTAGTCTTGATTTGTTAAAGGTAAGATTCAAAGTGAGACAAAGGCAACATAGATGCAATCCCACACATGTTGCTGCTGTTCGCTCTGCTGCTTATGGCCTCGCTGCTTTCCTCCCCTCAGTGATCGACTACTGTTCGTTTGGGAACCACAGTTGTGATCATGAGTGTGTGAGTGTGCTCAATGGCTATCACTGCCGCTGTAACGAGGGCTACAGGCTGCTGGACGACGGCAAGACCTGCCAGGGTGAGTAACACGCATGCGAGACACAACTCATGGTCATTGTTGATGACACAGATAAAAACACACAGTGTTGTCTGCCGCTGGCGTAATGGAGGTGAGGATCAGATTTTATACAGTAAAACCTGCCTGACACAGCCGCTTACACACATGCATGGTTTCAGTGGAAACACATAACCCTCCACAAACTGAAATACTGGCTACTGGCTCATTTTAAGAGTGAGTACGTGTGTAAATAAATGCACAGAAACACACACAAACTTTAACTTAATGTGTGTGTGTTATTTAGCCATTGACCTGTGTGCTGAGGGGAAACATGACTGTGAACAAATCTGCGTCAGCGCGCCGGGCGTCTTCACCTGCGACTGCAACAAAGGATACACACTCAATGAAGACAAGAAGACCTGCGCACGTTAGTCAGGCCCTCGTGCACATGCACACACACAGCTGTACACACACCAACAGTAACACACACAGTTACAATGAAGGGAAACTCCTGTTTGTGCATCTATCCTGCAGCAGGAGTGAGGCCTGTTCTGTCTCCATTTGTAATGTCCGTAAAAACACAAAACAGTTTCTGCCCCAAAGACTTGCTGCTTCTGTTTCATGTCGTAATACGTTAAATCTTTTCAGATCTTTGGACTGGTGTTGAGGGGTAAATAAGCAGTTTTAATACATCACTTTGGACTACTACTACTTAATAATGAACAGATTATTTAAGCTGTAGAATATTTTGTAAGTGTAGCTGCAACACATAACTGTCTTTCTCTGAGTGATCAGTAGCATATTTCTTATACTTGTACTTTCTAATAAATACATGATCCTCTAGCTAAACCTGAACTTGTGCTTGAAGACATGTAGAACAACATACACACAGAAAAATGTTCCACTGTTCCATTAATGACAAACTTGAAATAACTTCGGTGTGTGTGTGTGTGTGTGTTATTCAGCCATTGACCTGTGTGCTGAGGGAAAGCATGATTGTGAGCAGATCTGCATCAGCGCTCCCGGCGTCTTCACCTGCGACTGCAACAAAGGATTCAAACTCAACAAAGACAAGAAGACCTGCACAAGTCAGTGAATCTCACACAAAAACGTTTATCAATATCATGGGTTTTTACATCAGCTCATCTTATGTGAGATCTCACTCTTTTATCCCTGATTTAAAAATTTACCTCAGCTTCAGTTTGTTGTCAAGAATCATCTAAGTGACTAATGGAGACAACACTTTCTGAAACCGACCCAGTATTGAGAGAGAGCGCTGCAGCTGGCTGCGGCCAAACAGGCTGCAATGTAACCAAGAGGCTCTTGACCTTTTGCCAGGCCGCCATTGTAAATAAGAATTTGTTCTTAATGACTTTCCTGGTTAAATAAAGGTTAAATAAAAATAAAATAAAAATAAATTAACCACTCTGGCCATTTGTGCGTCATCAACGCACATCCACTAAAAGTGGTTGGTTTCATCACTGACAGGCTCAGATAATTATTCTAAGTGTAAAAGAATCTTAGACTTGAAAATAAATGTCTTTGTAGGAATCCTCTCCATAATGTCAGTTACTTAGAATAATAATCTGAGCCTGTCAGTGACAAAAACAAGCATTTATAGTGGACGTACACTGACAGTGCACAAATGCCCATTAACATTACATAAGAGGCTGTTTTACAGTTGCCAGCTGCAGGGCTCTCGCTCTATACTGGACCACTTTCATAAACTATTATTCCAATTGTCACTTAGACACAAAAACATATGAAAATAGCTTCCAGGTTGAAAAATACCGAAGTTACCCTTTAAGGATAAACTGACAGGGGCCAGGTATTTGACTAAGTGTGCCTGTGCATCCATCACTGAATGTGTCTGTAACCTCTCTGGAGCTCCACAGGTCACTAACTGAACTGCTGAGCTTATCTCATGTGTTAAGTAAAGATTAAATACAAATGGTAATGATAAAGTACCAAATTGTTAAATGTATGTATTTATGCAGGTGGAATTTATATGTAATCTGTGTGTATTTGCAGACATGAACCTGTGTAACACAGTGGAGCACGGCTGCGAGCACCAGTGTGTGAGCACTCCAGGATCTTACTACTGCATCTGTCCTGAAGGACAACTGCTGCAGGAGGACGGAAAGAGCTGCGGCAGTAAGTCTACTCTGATAATAACCTGTATCATATAAAATCATCTGACCTGGCTGAGCAAACACGGAGGTACAAGACTGTTGACCACTGTGGGCAATAATGGACAGGTTCACTGTTTCCTAACACAGACCTCATTATAACACTCATCACTCAGAGTCATGAAACACAACTTCACATAATAATGGTGCAACTCGCCACTGTGCTGCAGTCAGGGGGCTGCAGGGGCATGAAGACCCTGCAGGTCCTGCGGGACCCAAAGAAGCGTTGCAGGTGAAGTATTTAGGTGGAGCAGGACCTCTGAACCACATTACATTTGTCTTCAATCACTCAGATGAGCTCTGCAAAGGAGAAAAACATCAAGAGCTGAGATTAGGATTAGAACAGGAGGAGGGGGGTTATTTCTCTGGAGATGAGAAATATCTGTGTGAAAATAAACCCAATCCCAGGCTGATGTTAAAAGCAGCTCAGTTATGTCTGGCAGGACCTGGCTGGACAAAGATGGGATTTTCTTTTGAGTTTTCTTTTCCTCTGGGGAGCCTGCCAGTATCCTCTATTTGAAGATTTGTGGCCGTGCAGACGGTCTCATTCATCATTCATCCAAGATTTATACTTGGAGACAACTGCTCCAACTGCTCCAGATAACTGCAACACATCCTCTGTCACCACGGCAACTCTCATAGTAACCAGAGAACCTGTGAGCGAAATATAATTTCTGTCTTATTTTGTTATGTCTGTAAATTTGAACAATACAGATATATCAGTCAGCTGATATTTTATACTGAGGACATATTGTTCATTTTCCAAAGAGAAAGCAGCAGTAATGGAAAAATAAGGCTGAGACAAAATAGTTTGTTCTTTTTTTCTCAACAAATCGTCGCACATGGTTCCCACACATTTTTACCATTTAATACTTGTTACCATGACTTTAAGTACTGTCGTTTAGAGTAGGTCGGCCTATCTAGTGATACAGCCATCCATTATTAAACACGCACTTCAAGGCATTTGCAGATGAGCAAACTGCTAGCACTTGCTAACTTTCCTCGCTCATTAGACAGGGTACATAAAGGTACTTCACACAACGTCAAGGCTGCGCCCCTCTTTGGGGGAAACAGAACCAAGAGCCTAAAGATGTCAATGCACTTTGACATGTGTTCAAACTGAGAAGAGAGGTAGTGGTGTGCTCAAGGACCGATTGTTATTGTCCAAAAACTCAAGGAAAAAATGCAGGTGCTCTTGAAGAAGAGGGCTCAAAATCTTACCAAAGACAAAAAACAAACAAACTTCAGACACTCTTGCATGGAGCAGGGAAAGAAAAAGGGTAGCTTGATTACTTCATTAAAAAACCTTTATTTTATTATGGCTTGTAAGGAGCAAGGAGTCATATCAGTCCCAGAGAAAAAACAAAACAAAAAACAAGATACAAAATAAAACAACCAACAACAATTATAATCCAAACACTTTGACATGTGTTTGGATTATAATTTTGACAAGTTTGTATGCATGTCTTTCTTGTTAAGTAAATGTTTGTTTTATGGACATGTCCGATTATGGTCTTGCAACCTTGTCTGAACCTGAGTGTACTTGATAACTTAATAAATTAACACTGATTGCCCTCATGTCATGCAGAGCAGCACTAGATTTTAAAATAGAAATATAAGAAACATACTTCACATAACATCATACATGATTTGGTATTTTTTAATTATGTTTTTAACAACAGACAAACTGTATGCTCAAAACTTTTCCAAATTCCAAATCATTGCCAGATCTGGAAGACTGTTTTTCCAATTTCATAAATTTTCCAGGAATTTCATGACCATGGGAATCCTGTATTTGTGTTACCAACATAGTTTTGGACTGAAGGACTGACTTCCTCAATTGCACATATTAAGACTACAGCTGATTCATTTTTCAGGCTGAACTGAAATCTGATACTGAAGATTTGACAGTTTAATAACAACATGTGTCTTTATAATGAACATTACACAACATAAACACATTTGATGTGAATCCTGTAAATTATGCATGTGTCTATATTACTGTACTGTACCTCAAATAATTTTTCTATTTCTGTGCAATAGAAAAAATACTTGTGGTGAATTTAAAAAAGCAAACTTATGACTGTATCTATCCTTCATCTCACTCTCCTTCAGCCTGCAAGTCAGCCAACATCGACCTGGTGCTTCTGATTGACGGCTCCAAGAGTGTCCGCCCCCAAAACTTTGAGCTGGTCAAAAAGTTTGTAAACCAGGTGGGTCATGTTGTCATATAACAACTACAGTATTTTGATGTCATTGTTTATTGCACTTTACAAAAATAACAACGACAAAAGAACAGAATATAATTTAACACATCCAAATCTAGTTGTTTATCTGCAAGAATAATTATTTACTACACAGAGCAGATGTTTGTTTACAGCTAACTGCTGATTGGTTGTGTAGGCAAGCTGCTCCCGGGGCAGATAGAGCACTGGTATCGCTTAACAGGTATCAGAATAAGGTAATCCAATTGTGTAACAAACAATTGGTCAACAAAAGCATTAAATGTGCAGAATTCTGGGTCAAAAACACAAATATTCATCATACTGTCCTGTTTGAGCACCGCCAAATGATCACACCTTTAGCTTTGTCAGCACTGCTGCCAGCGTGAGCCACCTCCACCTTTGCGTGTGAAATCTGAGGTGACTGCCATGTGTAATCCGGACTCAGACTACATGACGTATATTGCAAATAAAAAAAAAAATATCTGTGAGTTCGCCATGTGATTCAGATCCACTCCAAAATTTAATGACTTCTTCGTTGACCAATGCTTAATTTTCACCAAGTTTAATGAAAATCTGGTCAGTAGTTTTTCTGTAATCCTGCTGACAAACAAACGCACAAACCAAGTTGAACACACAATCTCCTTGGCCGAGGTAAACATGGAGATACACTGATCAAGTATCTGTGCCTTGTGGCCCCAGGTTGTGGACTCTCTGGATGTGTCTGCTCATGGCACCAGAGTCGGTCTGGTTCAGTACTCCAGCCGGGTCCGCACAGAGTTCCCTCTCAACATGTACCACACTGCTGACGAGATCAAAGCTGCAGTCATGAAGGTAAAGTTGTTGCTTTTCTCTGTTTTCACCTGCAAGTGATCTTCAGTTTTATGTTCTACTATCAGATGCATCACCAGCTACCAGTGTTCAGAAAGTATTAATAAGTATTTCTGAAATTAAATCAATCAATTATTTTGGTACAAACATACTACAGACTTTTATTAAATGGGCGTCCAGCAGGAACAGCTTCTTTGTCCTTTTCTAGTGTGAGCCCATAAGAAATGCAGACACTTGGGACTTGAACTGCTGTTTTGTCCTTGTCTAGGTTGACTACATGGAGAAAGGCACTATGACAGGTCTGGCCCTGAAACACATGCTGGAGAACAGCTTCTCAGAGGCAGAGGGCGCTCGTCCTTCCAGCCGTAACATCCCTCGAATTGGACTGGTCTTCACAGACGGACGCTCGCAGGACGACATCACAGAGTACGCCAAGAAGGCCAAAGAAGCCGGTAAGCATCAACTGGTGTGAGGGTCGAACCAGCGCTACAGTTTGTATTTTTAGGGTAATATTCTGAGTCCGGTCCCTGCAGAAGTACGTTTGTGACGTGTACGTTTATGTGCATGTACGCAGGCATCACCATGTACGCCGTGGGTGTTGGAAAAGCTGTGGAGGATGAGCTTCGTGAAATTGCATCTGAGCCTGTGGAGAAACATTTCTATTACACCACCGACTTCACGGCCATCAGCACCATCGCTGAGAACCTCAAACTGAACGTCTGCCCAGGTACAAGATACTACACCTGACTTTAGTCCTGTTCGCACACAACTGGTGTTACCAGGGGACCTCATGTCCGTCCCAAGTGCCAAACAGCATCAAACAAACACTGATTTGTAACATTTAACTGTTTTATTCAGTGTTGACTCTGTTGAGACCTCTGTGGACAATTTGGCTACTGGTGAAGAAAACTTCCTGAACAATGAACAATGAAGGAATTCTAACCAGAGGAAGTTTCGGCTAGTTGCAGCGCTCACCATGAGGTCCCCCTAAATCCTACACACTGCTCCTTTAACCATTTTTTTTTTTAGTGGGGTAAAAATGCAGAACCGAACGTGACATAAATTGTCACATCTCATCTAATCTCATCTCTTTTGAGATTTAGCTCTTTGGATGGGTTTAAACTTGCTCTTTCTGCCAATGGGTCTCCACACTGTGTAGCTAAATGAACCTCTTCCACCCAATGGGCTGTCAAAACTGTCATTTGCAGTTGCCAACATCAGCCTCCACCATTTCTGACCAGGGAAGAGGCAGAAAAGAGGCCCGCAGAAAAAACCCCAACCTAAATAAGACCCTAAATCACCCAGATGCAGATTCACACAAGACAAATATCATCACATAACCTCTGTGTTTGGAGAAATATAGGAGGTAACAGAAATATTATTCTGCAAATTACAGACATGGCAGATGGCACAGGATTAAAATCTCAGACAACCTTTACAATTATTACAAATGACCAGGTCACAAGGTAATACTAGTCATGTGTGAATAGGGCTATAAACGAGCAATATAAATGAGGAAACATACAACACTCCTAAATATTCCACTGCTTAACAGGGATGGAAATCTTAGTGACTGCTGTTTAATATGTTTAATATTTAAAAACACCCAAATGGTCACCGATCATCGTCTTAATGTCTGTGTACAGTTGATTGAAAAATCAGTTGTAAAGTAACAACCTTTACTTCACTACAGATGAACAAACTGTATGTATGTTTACTCAAACATATTTACTGTATATGGTGGCTGAAATTGCTTTCCATTAAAAAAAAATACGATGGGTTGTAAAATAAATGATTAATTGAAGATGTTTGGTGCATAAAATGGCAGAAATATAACCTTAAAGCAGCACACTGTACAGGCCCATGATCCAACCTACAGGGGGAATGTCTACTTTCAACTCTTTTGTTACATTGTACTTTTTAATTTGATTTATTTCAGTATCATAAACATTATTGTGAAAAAATATTAATTGTAATATTTTCAAAAGACTTTGTTCAACATAAGGAAAATGTAAAAGATGAGACTCACATGTGAAACCAGTCCAAGTGTCTGTGTGATGTCTTGTTCTCTGTCTCCATCTGCTGACAGAAGTAGAAAATGCACAGCATTGTGAAGCAATTACAAAACATAATACCAAAAATATGATAATATATTACCTTATTAAACAAAGAGGCCTGTGATTTAGAGTTTTAATTTGTTGTTGTTTCATATGGGCAATTAAAACTGCAACATGCTTTATGAGCCTATCATATGTTTTTCCAGTAAGTAACAAACGACAAATGTGTTGAGGTGAAAGTATGAAGTGTCACAAACAGATGAAGTAAAACTGTTTGTCTGTGACGTTATTTCTTTGCAGAGGAGAGTCAGGGGGAGATCGAGGTGAAGGATCCGTGTGCCTGTGAGAGTCTGGTGGAGTTCCAGCAGGCCACCATGAGCAGCCTGGAGCAGCTCACACAGAAACATATCCTTTTTAAAAAATAAAAAATAAATTACATATTGTGTAGAAGCCTCTGTGACAGGGGAAGAAGACTCAGTTACTCATAGTGATCTGCAATCAGAAAAGTCCCCCCAAATTTGGTTGGTATTCTTCTGTGTGTTTATCGGTATGAGGATCCTGCAGAATTACAGTCATGGATTCAGTGGTAATATAAAAATGATTTAATGGCAAAGATAATGGATGTTACAGATGTGAAACTGCAGCTTTAGTTACGCCTGTCTTTTGACTGATTTAGACTTGAGTCTGTAGAGCGAGGTCCATTAGCAAACCCACATATCTTACATCATGCACATTTGGTTTTTGCACCTTATTGTTAGTCTTTATTGTTTACATTTTGATTTATGTGCACTCTTTGCTACTTTGTACTGCAACTGCTGCACAACAATTTGTTGGTATAAACAGAATCTGAATCTTTTCTTCGGGCCAAATTTTTCCCACAACTATTCCAAGTCCCACAATGCGACATAAAAATCAGGTAAAACTAAATAAAGAAACTAAACTAAGGAATAATGCTGCTGATATTCTGCAATGATCGATTTCTCCTTCATATTTATGACAGAATGATGCTTACAAAAGAAGGGAAAGGTATCTGCTGACTACAATTGGTTGTTCGTTCTCACACGACATGCGGTGCACACTGATGCCTTCCAACAGTTTAACTTTGTGCATCTCACAACGCAGCCGCTGCACTTGGACATGTTGTTTGCACACTGGGACAGCATTGCTCTCACTTTGAGCGTGCCTGCCATGCGTCCACTTTGACAACAACAGATTTGAGGACAAAAAGAAAAAAACACAAAAAACATAGCATGTAAATGGTTTTGCTGGTCTACCAAATATTACCTGAAAGCATCTTTTTTCAAAAAAAAAAAAAAAAAAAAGATGTCTTCATTTCTGATAAATATTTGACATTTGTTCATGCATGTATTTATGAGCAGACTCACAGTAAATACCTTTATATCATTATCATTCCTTAATCACCTGTCTACTGTCTGGGATGACTGCTCGTCTGGAGCAGCTGGAGAACCAGCTTCTCTCCAGGAAGTGATCTAATCATCATCACAGTGAGCTAACGGGACGCCACAGAGGGAGAATAACAAGAGTGAGGAAGAGGAGGGAGCATCAGAAACCTTCCAAATCGATGGACAAAACCAAAGTGTCTTTTCACAAAGCCTTTGTAGCTTTCAGTCGGTCTGTTCCTCGTCATGCTCATGAGGACGACATTTATCTGAAAGCTTGTGACATAGAATCATAATTCTGGTGTAGATGTAAAAGACCCAACTGTACACTTTTTGTCTTTTAAAAAAAAAAAAAAAGAAAGAAAGAAAAAACAACAGAAACTTTCCCACATGTCACCAAGAGAACCAGCTGTTAAGATGAAAAACAAATGCTTTCATAAAACAGATGGATATTACATTTCCAAGATTCCCCAGAACATCTGTGTTTTCGGTGTACCGACATTAAGGATGAATTCAAGACTGTTTAACATTTGTTACTGATAGTTATCATGTAACACCTGTTATAACAGTCGCACGCACACACACACACACGCACACGCACACGCACACACACACACACACACACACACACACACACACAGGGGATTGTAGGCTATCTTTGTAAACTAGATGTAATCAGTGTACTGTAGATATTAGATGGAAGCACAAAATATTATTCAGTGGAAAATGTTCATCACACAGACTGTCATTTACACACACACACACACACACACACACACACACACACACACACACACACACACACACACACACACACACACACACACACACACCCTCCGTCTGTCAGTGCCCTGTTTATACTTGATCTGTTTTGTACGGTTTGTTAAGTTTTATTATGATGTATTTATAGCAGATTGTTTTTTTCTACCACAGTAGAATAGCAAATTTAAATTAAAAAAAGGAGTTATAAAAATGAAGTGTTGTTACCACTCCCAATTTCAAATTGGCTCGAGTCATTTTCACACAAAGTCATCACTTGTTCGATCACAGGTCCGACAGTTTCAAAGAGAAAAGTGGTTTTGATTTAAAACAAAAAGGGACGTTATAAAGTCTGAAGTGTCGCTGTTCATAAAGCTGTGGTCTGAGAAAATGTGATGAACCAATTGTGACAGGAATCAGTATTTTTTAGTCAGAACAAATATGGCCTGACCTTTTCAAAATAAAATTCATTCTCTACTCTGCACTTTCTAATTTTGTCTTACAGTGCCCTTAACATGTCTGAGTATTAGAAATAAAAAAGTGTTTCATATTTTTCTCTTTGCCCTAAAGTGGTCCATCACATCATCAGCAGTGTCAGAGCAGTCTGTTATAATCCAGTCACATTAGACTAACAGGGAGGCCTCACAGGGCGCTGTATGTAAATTAACTTTGGTAGATCATCTCACTCTTGTAGTTTTGTATAAAAATATACCCTTTTATATTTGAATGTCTCTATGTTTTTGTATATTTTCCAATAGCTTTACCTTTTTGTACTTTTCTGATGGATCCCTGTATTACAGCACGGAAGGCAATAAAAGAGTGAACTTTTCACTTTTGAGTAACGTGTTTTATATTTCCAGTTTCTGTTTTTACTTCAGAATTTGTGTCTTATTAAGAAAATGTGTTCATAGATGTGTTGTTTCTCTTTCTGTGGCATTTTGCAGGTGAACAAGAACTCTTGGGGTGAAAAACTGCATCTTAACATCAGTATTTATTTCACAGTGGAGATGAAGATTATACAAATACTATGGCAAACAACAGAAAATATTAAAGGAAAAAAAATCAAAAGAGCGTGAGAAGCAGGTTTTGTTTTCTGAAAGCAGAGATGTCCTGCTGTCATTTGAATTGCTTTACTCATGTCACTGTATGTCAATGAAATGTTGCTGCAGATAATTCCTCTAAAAGGTAAAAACCTCCTGAACTTCTGGTTATCTGAGACAAAAGGCGAGCACAGATTGCACAGGTGCTGGGCTAGCGGCCTGTCTCTGACATGCACAACAGCGCAGGAGAAACAATGATTTGTAACATGAAACTGTTTTATACAGTGTTTTTACTTGTTTAAATCACCTGGTCTCTTTGTTTTGTGGAGTAAGAAACCACTGCGGATTATTTGGCTCCTGCTGAAACCCCCCTGAACAATGTAAACTGAAGGAACTCCAAGGAAGTTAAACTGCAATCAGCAATCTTCACCACTAGAGACCAGTAAAGCTCTCTCTTACACAGTGGACCTTTCAGGAAAACATTTGAAATCTGTTTGGGAATTTTGAATGCGTAAAATAAACTTTATCAAAAACAAATATTGGATTTACTTTGGTTGGCAGATACTCGATATTACAAGACTCTGTTCTAGATCAGGAGAAAAGACAAAGCAGCAAAAGCAGCTGGTCCAGGGGCCCCTGACCCCCTGGACCAGTGGGCATGTTCACTTATCTATCTATGTCCATAAAGCACAAAGAGTTGAGTCAATACAATGTGTAGGATAGTTGCATAACAAAGTATTATCAGGGATAAATCTTGTCTTTATTCCTTCAGTAGTGCCATTAATTTCTCAAGTCCAGGGAATCTCTAGTACAGGAGACAATATATCCTTGTACAGTACTCTAAAGCGTACTTATGTCACTAACATGATCTGCCTACGAGGGGAGCATTCAAGCTTTAATGTTTTTGGTAAAAAAAAAAAGAATAAAAGAATAAAAAGTGGGTTTAAAAACAGAGTTTTATCAACTTTATGGAACTCAAAACTTTCTAATAAACTTTTCTTTGTGAGACTTTAATAGTGAGAAACTGAAGTTACCTCTGACGAGTACCCTGATGACCAAAGTTCATTCTCAGTGGGTCAACAGTAAGTTTTGTTTTTCTAAAGGTAAGCAGACAAGCGAGTAAACGAAACACTTAAAGGAACAAAGCTATTTCCCTGTGGATCCAGAGTGTTTAAAGAGCAGCTCCACAGGGATCAGTTACTGCTCTCAAACAAAGAGCTTCATTACTGACAATGACCTTAAACACATTTTCTCTGTAGACTATGATGCAACTTGTTTGTTCCTGTTATCCCTTATTTCTTACTTTCAAACTAGCATGACTAACTATAACAACAGTTTTACTAAAACTGCTTAGACTTGTTTTTTGGACTGAAATCAACAGATCGGAACAAATACACTTTCATTGTTAATGTCATAAAAAATATCCACTCACTCAAGGCCTGACTCAGTTTTTTTGCTACAGTGATATGTAGCTCAGTGTTTATCGTACATAAAATCATCCCAAAGAGTTTCAAACAGTGAAGATTACAGATTGTAAATGTGGGGAATCAGAGAGCACTGGCACAGCACAGTATCAGTACTCGTTACAGGCATTTTATGAGGAAAGAAAAAGTTGGATTGGCGCATCTCTACTTAGTTCCTTTGTTAATTGATTTATTATGTAATGTACAATATACAATAAAGGGCCAAAATCACTGGGAGGGGCACCATTTTCAACCGCCATCTTTTCCGACCCATCCCTCTGAGGTCTCGGGAGAAGTTTTTAGAAACTCAGCAGCTAAATTGGTTATTTTAGAGCATTTTTTAAACAAAATTTTCAATGAGGGGTTCCCAAAGTTTTGATGACTGAGTGCCATTTTAGACAGACACAGGTGACGTGTCTGTGTCCCCACCACCACCTGTTATGCTGGAACTAGAAGCAGACAGATATCCGCGGCCACACACTCCTACTTCTGGGTCAATTATAAGGTTTTGTGGGCAATATTATAATAATATTATTATTATATAATATCCAAACTAATATTATTAGTACATGTGGGCCATAGGTCAGTACATGACATAGGTGTGTAAATCAAATATTCCAACCTCAGCTGGAGTTGGTCTGCTACAACCCTGTTGACCGCAGCAGTGATTTCTTTCCATGCTGTGTTTTGCTTATTTATTTGATGCCACTTTTCAGGCAGCCAAATAAAATGCAATAAAAAATACTACACTGGTTAAATTGGATCTGGGATATGAGTGTTTCCAGTTCGAGCTCAGAGAAGTTTCTCTTCTCAGCTGTATTACGCCTCTCCATGTCGTGAACTCTTGGGACAAGGCCTGTAAACCGAGAACATTTTGAGGCAGGATATTTAAAGGATGATTGTTTTCAGCGGCCACATTTATCAACGTACGATCATTCTTACAGCTCATTAATATTCCCATTACATATGAAAATAGATATAGCTGTTTCAAACGTAAATGTCCTTTATGATGGCATAGATACAGCCAATAGATTGTACTGGAGGGCGCAGTCAATAGTTAAACACAACAAATGAGGCGACAGTGGAAGAGGTCGTAATATTGCACATTTAGGAGGAGGCAGTGCTGAAGACGGCAGTTTTAATGTGGCCATTAAATATACATCCCAGTGAGGACGGAGAGTTCTTTTCATTATATAATGGATTCTTTTTTTCCACCATAATTTAAATTCCTTTGTTGTCTCCTAAGGTCGTCTCTCGCTTGAACTATGCCACACTGCCTTTACGATCTCCAATGGCACTGCTCTGTTGCGTGCATTTCTGTAAGCTTTCAGGAAACGTACACAAGAACGGAAAAAATCAACGCAGAAAAAGCACAGTCTTTGACACTGACTGTACCCACAACACCCAAGCAACTGCTTCTGCTAGAGTATGGCAACACCACTTGGACAAATCACATGTACAATTGCAGTACACCATAATACTTTAAACACTTTAATAGTTGTTAGTCTCTTAAAAGTTGTTAAATGTATTTATGATTACATTTGCTAATGATTACTTTTGGATGGTGGTGTGTGTGTGTGTGTGTGTGTGTTTTGTTTTAATTCATATCTTTTCATCACTATAAGGGGGGAGGGGGCAGAAGTTTGAACATATTTGAATGTTGGAATATTGCAATATTTATAATAAATCACAACCTAGCTAGAAAATATTAGAACACAGTAAAATACATGGCAATTACAATCTCTCAGAAACCAAGTTGATGTATTTAAATGGCTTCTCTTGTCAGACCAGCAGCCTGAAACCCAAAGATATCCAATTTACAATCATAAAAGAGGAATATAACCTGAAAATGAGCTTACTGAATATGTAACTTAAGTCAAATGTATGTTTTATGAATTCAAGATTAAAGAAGTGTGAAATGATGCAACAACTTCACGGTTAAGTTGTGATGATCATTAACAAACTTCTCTAAAGCAAAGTTTCTGATAATTGGTTTCAAAGGTAAAGTTTATGAAAGAGCAAAGAAGTCAGACACATGAGGAACAAAGACATTCTCCTTGTGGATCAGAGATAAAGAGCAGCACCACGGAGAATAATATTGTTTTTAAACAGCTCTGTTAATGTCAGTAAACTTAAATCACTTGTTGCCCACTGAGAATTCTGCAACTTGTTTTTAATTTACTAAAAAAAGACAGTTAAAGTAAATCATCTTAAATATCACAGCTGATAGAGTGACCCTCCGGCTCCTTCTAATTGCAGATTCTTTTAATGTCAATGATGAGAAACTCTCTCTGAAGACATATCTAATAAATCCCTGTGATGCTGTGTGTGTGCACTGCATGCTTCATAACAAACGGCCCCAGTGTGTGTGACCTTTACTGATAACGAGGGTTGATTAGGTAGCTGCTCGTTCTGTCCTGCAGCATCACTCACTTCCTGAATACACTGAGGATTACTGAAAATGTCGGGAGGTCCCAGAAGTCCTTCCTGTGGAAAATGCAACTAAGGTCTTGCTTACAGTAAGTTTACCCGAGTGTTGTACTTCAGGAAGTGTGGGAGGCTAAACTGAAGAAGACACAGTTTGTTTACCAACAGCAAAAGTTCCATGAAGCACGAGTGACTTCAGAACAAAATGTTCAGAGGAATAACCTCCTTCTAACATTTTACAACATGGCTGTGTGTAATGAAAGCCGGTAAACATTTAGTCACTGAGAAAGAAAAGTTCACACTGTACAGCAAAAGTAAGTCACTTAATCATATATTTATAAACTGGATTTACTGGATTTTTGGGGCCAGTTATAATATCTAAGGATTTTTTTGGCTCAAAATGACACAGAGGCGGTACCATCCTGATCTCCTGATCACACATACATGTGTTCAGTGCCTTCAACTGGCTCAAGCAATCCCTACTTACTACAAGCAGCACACTTTAAGAGTGCTGATAAGTATATGCTTGTAAAAAAAAAAAGGACAATAATTAATAAATTGTGGCTTAATTGTAAAATGTTTATCTCTTATTTTCTGTGGTGCCAAAGCAGATCACATGACCTGGATACCTTATGTTGGAGACTGAGAACATGACCACAAATACTAATATACGGAGTATCAATTTTATTCTGCTGGTCGAATATTATCTACTCCAATGTAGACCTCCTCCTGTTTTTGAAGCATTTAAAAATAAATTTAAAAAACTACATTTTAAGCAATCACCTCTTAGATACTTTTACAAGACACTTTTAAAACACAGCCTTTTCTTTATATCCATCAGTTATATTGCATATTTCACTTCCTATTTTAAATTATCTTTTTTTCTCAAGCACATATGGAATTGATGTTGTCACGTATTGTAATGAACAAATATTATGTTTTACAGAGTCAGATTTCACTGGTGTGTACGATATAAGTACAAGGCTTCCCTTCAGGCACATAATGACGCACAGGAAGTCACGATCACAAACGCAAAGTATGACTGTCTACGGCATTTATAAACGCCAGCTGGCAATATAAAACTATATTAAAACATTGAATGGCCCAGAAAATGAGTTTTGGTTTCTTTACTAATTTTTTTGCAGTGCTGGCAGAAACACTGTGGCGTACAGAGCTGGCAGTTGGCCACAAGTAAGTATAACTCAGCTGGAGCAGCTCCGTGACCCGTCCACTTCCTACATGACTCATCCACCATACCGTCAGTCCACCATCAGCTGACTTTGGCTTCATATCTATTCACTACATTATCACGTTGTGGCAGGGTTCAGATCATGGTTGTCATGGTGGGTTTGTCTTGTACTAGTGGTGGCTGCAGCTTGTAGCTTGTTGTCGTGTAAGCTACAAACTGAAGGCCTCTTAAGCTACACGTCTTGTCGGCCACTGCTTTACTGCAGTCCAACAACAGTCTATTCTTCCTCTTTGGTAGCGCCTTTCCCAGTGCACTGTGCTGATTACAATATCATCATCGGCCACTCGGTCAATCGAAGCAAGTATGACTGTCCTCTTAATAGGGTTGTCCACTTGTGGACCTTGAGGAGGTGGTGGATGTGGAGCCAGAGCTTTGGATAACCTTCCTTTAAGATCTTGGCCGGGATCCCATCAGGACCAGCGGCCTTGTTGTTTTTGAGGTTCCTGATGGCATTGTGGATCTCGACTATGGTGGGGGGTTCGCCCATGTCTTCTCTGATGGGACTCTGGGCGATGAGGCTGACTGTGTCTGGGGGTTTAAGCCGCGGTAAGTAGGACCATAGACAGCCTTTGTGGCACCAGAGTCTGCTAGTCTCTGAAGTTCCAGAGCCCTTTCTGTCCACCAGGTGTTCTTGAGCTCCAAGAAGGATAATCTTGTCTTCCCTTGGGATTTTTGACAGGATTTCCACAAGGCAGGCATAGAAGGTCTCTTTTTCATCCACGTCAGAGTCTAGAGTAGGGGCATAGGCACTCACTACTGTCACCATCTGGTTGTTGACTAGCGCCATGAGGTGCTTATTGATCGCTACGGGAAGTTCACAGAGGTGGTTGACAAGCTGGTTGTTGATGGCAACCCAACCCTGTGGATTCTAGGCTTGTCAGCAGACTTTCCTTTCCAAAAGAAAGTATAGCCACCCTTTTCCTCCTTCAGTTGCCCTTAATCTGCCCGCCGGGTTTTGGATAGGGCAGAAATGTCAGTCTGGCATCTCTGCAGTTCTCTGGCAATGATGGCCATATGTCTCTCGGGTTTTTTTACCAGTGGTGCTATCCATAAGGGTGCGCACATTCCAGGCTCCAAAGTTAAATTGTCTGTGCTTCTGACCGCAGTATGGTGTTCCCTCTGAATGCGTTATAACATGAAAAACTTGAAAATTGAAAAATTTGTTAACTTTGATTTAGTAAGTTGTTGTTGTTGTTATGAGATAATGTGCAAGGTGCGACATATTTCAGCGATTCAACACAATTTGGCTATTGAAAAATATGACTTCAAATAGCTTTTCTAATATACACTAGGGCATTAACAGAAAAGTCGATTTGTCAACGCGTCGATGTCAGTGGCACAAGTCGACGCCCCCCGGGGAGGAGTCGACAAGTCGTGTGTTTTTTCCCCCCTTTCTCTCTCTCTCCGCATACTTTATCCTTGACTAAGTGAACATACTCGGGCGTACTATAAGCGGAGCAGACTCTGCGAGGAATGGTCGCAGTCATTCGGGCTTTCATTGTCGAGCGCACTTCCGCATTGTAGTTTCCTGTAAAAACGTCCGTGAAAAATCCCCTGATGTGAAAAATACATGCCGAGCAGTCACTAGGGCGTGGAGCGGAGCCCGCGGAGGTCTGCGCGGACTCAAAGCGGATTTCCGCAAGACCTGTGCGCACAAAACTGAGATTTTACGACCGCGCGGAGTCCACTCCGCTTATAGTACGCCCGAGTATGTAGGGCCTTCAGCTTTGCACGCACACGGCTTGCGGACGTCCGCAGAGTCTGTTCCGCATACGTTCCACCCGAGTATGTTTACAGACACACATCATGTGTGGAGATACTTCACTTTCCTCCGCTGTGTCAATGTGATGACGTCATCAAATGACGTGTCGACTCGACTTCGACTTTATTGACAGATAAGTCGACGTGAAAAAAAAATCAAAGTCGTTAATGCCCTAATATACACAATATTTTTTCACACAATATTTACCCATAAAGATTCAAATGTGTCAATTTTGAGTGTTAGCCACATCTCTGCTCTGTCATTCTTAATGTTTTTGAATGAGCGTCAAAGAGTGAGCTGTACCCAGCATGCTGTTTGGCAGTGTGACAGTTAACAAGGGTTCCCTCTAACAGGGTGTGTACATAACTCAACTACTAATAAAAAATGACTTGTAGATTTCAATAGCTTGACACTCTTGGATCCTCAACAATAAACCCACCAAGTGTGGAGTCTATCAGAGGAACAGTTTTCCAGAAAATTGAAGGACAAACATCCAGACAGTAAGGGTGGGAATCGCCAGAGGACTCAGGGTATGACATAATCACCATATTGCGATATGCTGAGTATTGTGATACAATATATTGTGATGTATTGAGAATTACTACCTTTTTTTTTTTTTTTTTTTACAATTGCAAATTATTACCACAAGGGAAAACTTTGTCAGCATCAGTTTTACATCATAAGACAAAGATTTCAGTCTGATCATCGACTTTAATCATTTTTACTGCAACAAAACGTGATGCAAAGCAACCTGACCAACACCGTCATAAAACCTGTCAGAAAAGCTGCACACACCTGACAGTCTGAACTGTGGGCAGATTCAACACCCTTTGAGTGGCCATATTAAGAACATGCGCGAAACACTTAACATGCAGGAATCACATATAGGCTTATATATTAGGGATGCACCGAAATGAAAATTTGGGGCTGAAGCCGAAGCTGAATAATATTAAACGCTTGGCCGAATACCGAATATCGTTGTTTAGTTTATTATTTAGTATTTATTAGTATCACGATACCACAGTGAAAATGAGGCAGATGTGCCTGTTGTCATTTATAAAAAGATAAATCACTTTTCTATAATACATCAATGATATTTCAATGGAATAAATTACTTATTGACTTATTCATACTTCAAAAACAGCATCAATAAGTGATTAACATAGGGGGGATCAAAATAAAATAAATAAATAAAACAAGAATCAACCAGCCACCCTCCTCCCCTGACAGTCCTTTCATAAGTGATGAACAGTCCCTTTATAAGTAAAGAACAGTCCCTAAAGTGTGGTGAGGTTTGTCGGCCGTTACCTGCCACCATGACAGAAATGTGAACGGCTCGTTTCTCCTCTGATACGCCACATACCTGTGTTCGGCTGGCTCGGCTGTTCAGGTACTACTGGGCAGTCATGACACCAAGAAGAGGATGTTATTGGAGCCGACTTCTCCGTCGCCGCCAGTAAGCCGATGGCCGCCGTATTTGACAGGAATACATTACTGTCTGTGTCTGTGACCCCCGTTTAACCCACAACTGGTGAGATTCGCCCATCGTTTCTGCTGGTGGTTGAAATCTGTACTCACACAGCGTGCTGAATGATTTAAGCCTGTTTTGCTCGCTCAAAACTATTTTTAGTCGCAAGTGCGAGTGTGGTGACGGACGGATCGCTACACTGCCGACATTTTACTCCGCCCGTCACGGCACATTGTTTGCGTTATCAAAACACGCCACTATTATTCGGCCTTGCTTTAAACTTATTCCACCGAATACCGAATGTGTGGTTTTTTGCAATATTCGGCCGAATATATATATTCGGTGCATCCCTAATATATGTATATATATACACACACACATATGTATATATATATATATATATATATATATATATATAACAGACAGAAACTCCTTCCATTTTTAGTAAAATGTAAAAGTTTTGTTTAGCATGTGTACATATTTACTCCTTTACTTTGATACTTCTAAAGGCAAGTACACAGACACACACGCAATATCTAAAGATAGATACGCACACCCCTGAATCCTTGGATGATTGCCCACCGAAGCACATATATATGTATATATAAAGTCATAGCTTTTCTAAATCAACATTGTTGGTGATCTGGACTGAATGCAGTGAGGTGAGTACTGTGCAGTCATGTGGCTTTATATATGTGACAGTAGAAATGAAGGGGTTAGGGCTAGAATTGTAACGACAACATTAAACTGCTTAATGATTCATTCATGTTGCTTTGAACTGTTTTGTGCCTACTGACACATAAACTGTATTTACCCAAATTGGTCCTGGTTGGTTGTGTATTGTCAGTCTCGACAGCATGAAGTGATAAAATCATCTGAGTGTGTTCTGCTGGAGTTTTTTTTTCTGTTGCAGGACATTTTGTACTTTAAATTCTTTCACCCAGGTTCCCAGAATACAAATCTGTGTGCTGGATAAAACAACCAGAAGATAATAGTTTGGTTAAAAACTCAAACATCAACAATTTGACAAAACATGACACTTAAATGCATCTGCAGTTTGAAGGACCTTGAATGCCACAACTATGATACAATTTAAAAGAGCAAGCATTTAATTGAAGGATTCACTTCTTATCAAAGGTAGATGTGTATGCTATACTTTTAATTCTTAATCAGATCATTTTTTATGACAGTTTGGGAGTCACACAGACAAGTTATGTTCTTTTGATCCTACATGTTAACAGCTAAAATTTCCATACATGCACTTTAATTACAAAAAACAATACTTTGATATTTATCTTTCAAGTTGACACCCTGACCCTAAGGTGAGTGCTTCTGTTTCTCACCGTTGGAAAGAAATGAATACATTGAGGGTGTTTTTACATTTGAATTGCAGTATCAATGATTAATAAAGTTTTAAATATATATAATAAAATTATATTAAGTTAAATAAATATGTATGTATGTATGTATGTATGTATGTATGTATCTATATATATATATACATATATATATATATGATGAGTGAAAATAACTGTGGAAATTGTCATGATTCAGGTTAAATTGTGTTAATCTGAGATTCACAGCCATCCATCATATTCTCCTCCTTTTTTCCTCAGTATAACAAACCTTTTGTTTTTACTATGTATTTTACTATGTCATTTATATAAAAAAAATCATACTAAATGTCTAATTTTTAACAATAAGTGTAAATGATAATATTTTTTTCCAGGATCCTATGGTCTTAAATTTGAGGGGACTGTCTCATATGTGGGTCAATAATGTGATTCCTCGCACTCTATATTTACGCTTTTTCCTTTGTTGGATCTTCAGGTTTCAGGAGATGAACGTGTCATCTGCCAATGTGACTGTGGTTATCGCATATCGGGACTCCTTCACTAAGGCTGTGACCAAGAATGTGATTGTCGTGGTTCTCAGCATCTCCATCAACTATATCAATGCAGGCCTCATTCACACTTTTCGTAAACACCAGGTATGACTTTCCTTTGATTACACATAAACACAAATATCAAATGCACTACAGAAAAATGCTTTTTCTCCCCTGTTCCCAATCCGATCCAATTCTTATATTTGCAAACAGGAGCTGCAAGAGATATACACTGTTGATTCAAGTCTTTTCCAGGCTACATAATCCAAATACTGGAGGTCCTGATTCATGACAGGGCTTCAACAGTTCATACAATGATACAATACATGAGTCACTGTTCAGTGCCAGTAGCCACATGCAGAGTATATGGTATGTAGATTTATGCACATGATGTGGAACCAAAGTTCACAAGCGTGAGTTCCACCTAGAAATTGTTCAGCCAAGTTCAGAGTTCAGAGTTTATATTGCCTCTCGATACATATTATCATGTTCAACCCTTATTTATGCTCTAAAGGTATCCATATATAAATGATTTAAGGAGATTGTAAAAATTGAAACCACCATAAAGTTAATGTGATCACCAAGCTGATGTTTGCTATTTTGAAGTAGTGATTCAGGTGTTGGTATTTTTGTACTGCAGTTCCACATTTATTGTAGGACAAACCTTTACTTTTTTTCCATGTGCTTTTCTTCCCACTCTCTAGATATTCTACATGAATCCACGCTACATCCTTTTTATTCACCTGGTGGTCAACGACATGATCCAAGTGATGCTGACTGTTATGCTGTTCATCATCAGCTACATCCTCTACAAAATAAATGTTTCCGTCTGTTGCACCTTCATCCTGATTGCTCTTTTCGCCACTGAAAACACCCCCCTGAACCTGGCCTGCATGGCAGTGGAGTGCTACATCGCCATCTGTCTCCCCCTTCGCCACGTGCAGCTCTGTACGGTCAAAAGAACGTTGATGCTGATTGGTTTAATCTGGGTGACAAGCATGTTGTCAGTCCTTCCAGATCTCTTCATCACTTTGGCCACAGAGCCACTGGACTTCTTTCATTCCAGAGTCTTCTGTCTGAGGGAAACTGCCTTTCGAAATCCCCAGATTATCAAGAAGAGGGATATTACCTATATTGTGTATCTGGTTATCGTTTGGTTTGTAATTTTTTACACTTACTTCAGAATTCTGTTCACTGCTAAAACAGCTAGCAAAGATGCTAAAAAGGCCAGAAACACAATCATCCTACATGGGTTTCAGCTGCTGCTTTGTATGGCAACATACGTAGAACCCCCAGTAAAACAGGCTCTGCAGCAAGCCTTCCCTAAGAATTATCCAGACACCCTGTTCACTTGTTATATTATTATACAAGTCCTGCCACGATCTATTAGTCCCATCATCTATGGCATACGAGACAAGACTTTCAGGAAGTATCTGAAAAGGTATGTGCTTTGTTCAATGAGCCCACGGAAAGAATCAGTTCAATAATTTCAAAAACTTTCAAAAGCTTTAGGGGTCCGTACACATGGCGTATTTTTTGCACCCTTAAATCCATTGTTTTCTATGTAGACACCCGCCAGGCGTGCTCAAAAGCCAGAACAATGCCGCTGCAGTGTCCAAGCACTCCGAGCACCTTTTTTTTCATGGTGTGATCGCTGCACTTTGAGATGAGAGTTCAACTTCTGTAACCCAGCAGCACGCACTGCATGTCATTTGACAAGGAACAACCAACCACAGCCGGCAGATATCGTTCCCTTCTTCTGTAAATAGCTAACTATAGATGACTATGGAGAAGGAGTAGATCATTTTAGTGCAGGGCTACTCAGAGCTTTACATCTGTCCCGCGGACTAAAAAAAGGCTATGATACAGTGCTGGATCTGGTCGCTGAGCAACCTTAGATGCAACCTGCCTCCACACTCTTGCAAGTTTGCACAGAGTAGGAACAAGAGTAGCATCCGGCTCCCGACCTTGTGTTTTCCAGACGGTTATAGACGTGCCATGTGTACGGGCCCTTACATGGAGTCAGATCCTAAAACCGATTATTTGTTTGACTTTACTCTGAGTTAGAATTTATAGTACGTTTGGTCATAATTTAGTCACTCTGACTGAATTTGTAAATTTTTGTTTTGGAAAATGAAATTATGAAGAAATTAACAGTTCTTTAACTAATGGTGTGTTAAAACAACAAGTTCTCATCCCAACTCGTCAACACCATGTGAAGCTTCCTGCATCATTTTTGGATATTCAAGGACAGCGTGTCAATTTACACTTGTCACATGTCTTTTCAAAATACACTTTTGTTTTCACAGATAATGTATAGTGTATAGTATATAGTCTTTTTTTAAATAAACTTATAACATGTGTAAAACACTTCAAAGTTAGTTTTACTTCCTTAACTTTAGGCAACGCAAGCATGTGGGTAGGTTTAGAAAAAAAAAGTTATAGGCCCTTTCTGAGCCTACGTCACGATTAGGTCACGTGTTCAGCTGGAGGCAAAACAAACAGGCAGCTACTAACGTCAGTCGCTAGCTGGCGCCAGGACTTTGCCATCTCTGCTGTCATGGTGTCATCCTGCTGTGCTGTCGGGTGCCAGAACCGAAAGAGCAATGGCTTAAATCTAAAATATTATCGGATACCAGCTGCCAGTCAAAAAAAACGAAGACAACTATGGCTAAATGCGATCAGAAGAAAGGACTGGACGGAGGCAATCATCAAAAATGCTCGTGTTTGCAGCGCGCACTTCATATCAGGTAATTTCTACTAACGTTAATAGCTAGGTAACTGGCTAAATAAATCATTTTCTGGTGTATCTTGTCATGCCTAACATTACCTTTTCAGAAATTAGTAACCAACTAACTTAGTAGCTAAAGTTAACCAGCCCAACCAAGCTCGCACAACACAAAACTCATCTGATACATCTTTGTATTGCAAGTCTTGGACATTACCATTTAGGACATAGTTATAGGCATCTAGCGATTTATATGCCCTTAGTTTCTCTTTACTGTAGACGCTGGGTTTCTCTATTAAGTAAGCGTAAATCTCCGGCCATTCAACAGAGGGTAACCCTGTTACGTCGTCCTTCCATTGAGTGAGCGCATAGGGGTCCGTCAAGATGGTCCCATCTGATAACGTCAGTTTTTTTAAAATAACACTCCCGATCCCATACAGTGAGTGTCTGTACATACTGCGATAAACTGTCATTTTTAGCCATTTTGTGTACGATAATGATAGCCAAACAAGCCTAAACAATACAAGCTAGCTAGCCGCGCCACTGTGTTCATGCTGCTTCTGCCTCCAGTGATCGCCCCGCCCACCCGGATGTTTTAGGTTGGCTAAAAATAAGTGTGGTTGTTACTGATGTAATGTCACATCATGTGTTTGGATTTTGAGTTCGATTATCAATAATCTTTCTACAGAATCATAGACTCCATTTTTGAAGTATTAACACACTGAAAAAATACTTACAGTTGATTATTTTTTCAAATTTCCTGTTACAATTCAGTCACACTATCTTGTCCCCCACATGTTGAATATTAAACATGTCTAAGCTGTGTTTGTTTATTGAAGCTGACACTTTTACATTTAGTTTCCCACCTTTATGACAGGGCCACTGTAGATTTGCAACTTTTAATAAAACACACCAACTACTCTTGTATGCATGAACACCTCAACATGTTAACACACACACAGGGAGTCCAGGGACATTTGCTATCACACCTCATATAAAGTTTGGGATTTCCTGGAGCCATATTGTTGGTGTCCTGGTCTCTAAGCATTAACTGAGGTAAGCACTACCTGCTGTGAACTATTTGACAGCTTTGAACTGTGTTCTGACTCCACTACACAGGCCTGTCTGTGGTGAATTTTTCTCCTGTGTGTTTTAGGATTGTTCATTGTAATGCTTTTCTACCTGCTGACATTTGATATTTTCACTTCCCTGATTCTCACAGCACAGTTTTAAATCAGTTCAATGGACGAAAAAGAAATTTGTTCCAAACTAAAACAAGGAGACATGACGTTATGGTTAGTGCTATAAAAAAGTATTGAAAACAAAATAAGTCATATAAAGCTATTACAATTTTAACTCAGCTTTAATGTGAGAATTTTATGAGTGTTTGGCAAGTGAAGTGTACAGACTGTACAAAAACTATATGCAAAATCATTAAATAACAAAAACTCTTGTTGTATGATTGTAAATGTATCTAATATTATTACAAAAGTTACATATATGCTTTTAGCTTTTAATCAGATGATGAAATGAGGACTTCTTTCTTGTGTCACTGTTGTCATTGCAGCGCTTCATGCTGAATTATCCATAAAACACTGAACTCACAACACCAGCTCTGAATGTCCGACAGTGTCTTTTTCCCTCAGACAATTTGGGAAAATGTTTTGTTTAAACTATCTACCTTTGGCTGTAATGAAGCTCATAATTTTAGCGCTAACCAGATGTGAGCCTGATGTCTCAGCTTCTGATATTAGATTATGAAACACAAATGAAGTATGATTAGTAAACTGTTTTCAGGGGCTTTAAAATCGAGACATGAAGGGCATTATGGATTTGTCACCCTTCCTGTGTTTACCTCTGTTTACTGTCAATGTTGTTGATGGAATCAATGATAATCAATGGTCACTTTAAAAGAGATCAAACAGAATAAATCAGGCACCAAATGTATTATTTACACTTGAAAGTCTTTTGGCCCAAAAAGAAGACGATAATTAAATGATTCAAACTTCAGTTTAGTCGATGTCCCCACAGTGTTGCATGACAGAGGAGAATACTATTGGAATTTGGATTTTGAATACGTTTTTCCAGTCTGAACAGTGTCAGTGACCCTTGATCATTACTGAACTACAACCATGCAACTAGACTCTAAACGGTTAGTGTGTTTTTCTTCAGGCCCTCTGCAGTCTACTCAGTGGTTAGACTGAGGAGGTTTAAACTGTGGTTTTTTGGTCCATAGTTGTTCTGCTGATATTCCAACAGTGCTAACCCCTCTGTTCCTACTGTGAAGTCTGAAGAAAAGCTTTGCTAAAGCAACACATTGCCTGGTAATTGTTACAGGCATACTTGTGCCCCTGACAGTGAAACAGGAACCTGTTGTTACACACACTCTACTTGTTACACACACAGGGGCATGGGTGTGTTGTGAATGTTAAAAAAAATACATCATTAATAAAGAAAATATTAATATAATTATAAACTGTGAAAATAGCAGAGATCAGAGCAGAGCTGCTATAAAACTCCCCATTAAGAGAGACACTATGCACATTTACGAACAAGAAGAGGAATTGATTATATTAAAAGCTGAAAGTTTAGTTCTGTTTCTTCTGTGAAGTTTCAAACTACAGCTTTTAGTTTTGCTTCTATAATGCCCACCATATTTGCTGCAGTGACATCACTGCTCTTACTGCATTACTCTCTGCAGAAAACGGCGAGCTTCTCCAGTTGTTGAATCCACAGTGTTAATATCATTCCATTATGCACCTGAATACAACCTCTCTGCCCCGTTGCTCCTTATTTGTGAACAGATTATGCACCATTTAACGAGAAAAGTGGCGTTGAAATCCTTGAAATAAGGCCCACTGTCTATAATTGCTGTAAACATCTATTTATGTCTGAAGATTTTTTATCTTTTTTTTTTTCCAGTTTCGAAAGATGAACACATCATCTGCCAATGTGACTGTGGTTGTACAGTCTCGAGACTCCCTCACTAAAGCTGTGACCAAGAATGTGATTGTTGTGCTTCTCGGGATCTTCATCAACTACATCAATGGAGGCCTCATTCAAACCTTCTGTAAACATCAGGTCTGACATTCATTTGACACTGACATGAACTAATGTGTGTGTATATATATATATATATATATATGTATATATACTTACACAAATATATACAGAGAGAGAGAGAGAGAGAAATACATATATAAAAGAAACATTTTTACTGTAGTAGTTTAGATAAATCTAACAACTTCAAGTCTGATAATCAGAAAAATCTGCCATTCCTCTAACTTCAGTAATTCAGCCTTACATCATGATCATATTCTTTACTGTGTGGGATTATTTTTGCTTTGTTGTGTCCTAACCAATCAGGGGCAGGTGACGTATCCATCCCACCATTGTTATAATTATAAAAACAAAGAACATTTCAAACACTGACTTATCACACAATACAAACACTTTCCCAAATTGCAACAGGCCTGAACAAGCAATAAAACATCTAATGCTCTTTAAGCCACAATAGAGTTTGCTTTGTCCTTATCCAGATCATAGGCATGTGTGGGTGATGCTGTCAAAGGTACGTTAACATGTTAGATGTGTTTCAGTTCACAAATCTTACAACAGTAGAGTAATACCAACACACCATCTTCATCTTTTACAAAACACCCTCTCTGTTGCTGTTTTATCTGACCTGGAGTCCCTAAAGTGTGACTGACTCACACGCCAATCAGCTCATTGAGCTTTATCTTGTAAACGGTGCATGGCCAAAAGCTTCCAGACGGAATCTTTGCTTGTGAACTTTGGCTACATATTATGTACATCAATCTACATACTGGGTATTCTGTGTACTACTGCGTGCACCAGAATATGACCTTGGGTCATGGGGCCCGTTCGCAGTACCATGCACATTGCAGTGTGTGCCAGGTGGAAGGCAGGGGTAGAAACCCAGGTGTGCTGCCCCCTCGCATCCAAGACTGACTCCAGGGATGTGGAACATCATTTATCTTGCAGGGAAGGAAGCAAAGCTGGTTGGGCTCACCACACACGGCACTGTGTCTGGCACTTTTGAAACTTTTCTGGGGTTGACCAGAGTGAGAGGCACAAAGTGGGCATCGAAAAACTCACAAGACCCCAACTTAACACTGATGTGTTGGGAGTTCTTTCCAGGAAACGAGAGGGTCGCCTCAATGTGACTGTGAGTTGCTGAGAATAGGTCTCAGATTGTTGTTTGTGCTTGTGCACCAATTTGGAGCACCTGACCTGTAGTTGGTATCGAACACCATCGGCCTAAAATCAATGATCCACCTTGTGGTTGTATCATCAGGTGGAGGTTTGGGACATAAAATCTGAGTGGTCCATGTTCAAAGCCTCCATTGTGGAGGTGGCTGCTAAATATTGTGGTCAGGTCGTTGGTGCTTGTCCTGGTGGCAACTAAAGAACCCGCTTGTGGACACAAGTGGTGAAGAAGGGCGTCAGACTGAAGAAGGAGGCCTTTTGGGCTTATCTGGCCCAGGGGTCTCCTGAAGCAGCAGACAGATAGTGGTTGGCCAGAAGGTCTGCAGCTGAGGTGGTTGCTAAAGCAAAAACTTGGGTTGGGAGGCTATGGAGAAGGATTTTCTATGGGCTTCGAGGAAGTTCTGGCAAACCATTAAATGCCTCAGGAAAGGGAGGTAGGGCCAAGGAACTACTGAACCCAACCATCCCATCCTCTGTGAGGGAGGCAACATCTGAAGACTCTGGTCCATATCCCTGGCAGAGGTTGCTGAGGTAGTTGAAAACATCCTCGGTGGCAAAGCTCCAGGTGTGGATAATATCTGCCTGTGATGCTGAAGGCTCTGGACATTGATTGGCTGTCTTGGCTGACACGTTTTCAGTGTCGCCTGAAGGTGAGGTACAGTGCCTGTGGAGTAGCAGGCTGGGGTAGTGGTCCCCATTTTTAAAAGAGGGGGACCGAAGGGTGTGCAACAATTATCAGGGTAACACACCGCTCAGCCTCCTGGGAAAGTCTACTCCAGGGTGCTGAAAAGGAGGCTCTGACCGATTGTCGAAACTTAGATTCTGAAGGAGCAATGTGGATTCAGTCCTGGTCGTGAAACAGTGAACCAGGTTGTTGGAACGGTAATGGGAGTTTGCCCGTCCACTCTACATGTGAGGGGGTACTGCGTGTTTACAGGGTACCGGGGTTGTGTTACAAGCCATCTGGTCCCTGTACAACCAAAGTAAAAGCTGTGTCTGCATATGAGATGGATAGGCAGATGGTGCCACATCAACAGTGATGAAGTATTTCTGGGAGGATGGAGGTCTGAAGTTCCTTGTTCAGCCTGCTGCCTCCTTGACCCAGCCCTGGATAAACTGATGAAAGTGGATGCAGCAGCTGAGCTGGGGGACTGATGTACCAGACAAGTAGAACCATTAATATGTTGTTACGATGAAATCACAATGTTATTGTGTTCAGGTATTAAGCAGCTAGCTAAGTAAGGTCGCTGTTGAACGCAAATGACTGACAACTGGCACGAGTATTTTATATGCCCAATTTAACATAAGCATGGTGTCCCTATTTCAAACTTAAAGCTCTAACCTCACACTAGGTTTTCTAAAATAATTTTCCCCCTCATATGTGCTTTTCTTCCCACCTTCCAGATATTCTACATAAATCCTCGCTACATCCTTTTCATCCACCTGGTGGTCAACGACACGATCCAAGTGACGGTGACCATCATCCTGTTTGTCATCAGCTACGTTCTCCACAAAATAAATGTCTCCATCTGCTGCATCTTCATCCTGGTTGCACTCTTAACCACTGAAAACAGCCCTCTGAACCTGGCCTGCATGGCGGTGGAGTGCTACATCGCCATCTGTCTCCCCCTTCGCCACCCGCATATCTGTACAGTCAAGAGGACATTGATACTGATCGGTTTAATCTGGGTGACGAACATGTTATCTGCTTTTTCTGATCTCTTCTTCACTTTGGCCACAGAACCACAGGACTTCTTTCATTCCAGAGTCTTCTGTGTTCCACAAACTGTCTTCCCAAACCCCCTCATCATCAAGAAGAGAGATATCTTGTACTCAATTTTTCTAGTTGTAGTTTGGATCACTATCTTTTACACTTACTTCAGAATATTGTTCACGGCACAAACAGCTAGTAAAGATGTTACAAAGGCCAGAAACACAATCATCCTCCATGGGTTTCAGCTGCTGCTTTGTATGGTAACATATGTGGCCCCCCTGATCAAACAGGCTCTGCTGCAAGCGTTCCCTAAGAATTATTCAGACTCCCTGTTCGCTTGTTACATTATTGTACAGGTCCTGCCGCGATCTATTAGTCCCATCATCTATGGCATACGAGACAAGACCTTCAGGAGGTATCTGAAAAGGTATGTGTTGTGGAAAATAACCCCACAGAAAGAATCAGCTCCTGGAGTATTATTTAAGAAATGCTGAAAACTTTACTTAGAGTCAGATCCTAAAACTGATGAGTTCTTTGACTTTACTCTGTTCAAATTAAAAACTACAATTTCTAAGACTCGTAATTTTTTGTGTACAGAATGAAAATTTGGCAAAACAGTTCATTAACTAATGCTTAGGGTTGGGTCAGTGTACAAACGGTCAAAGCCAAACCCCATACCAGACAGGTATACTGAATTTATCAGGGGACTCACTAAAATCTCCTCAGCAGAACATTTTGACATAAAACTTGTGTCTGATGATTGCAAAGCTTCAAGTTACAACAGTTCTCTCTGTCCAAACTGAATCCCATCCATATGCGTTTCAGTTATGTCATGTAAACAAACCATGTAGCTATCAGCTGTGCCCTCTACGTCAGACTGAAGCTGTAACCTGTAACCACTTATAAAATGGGTGAGTAGCCTGCTTGATATCTTCCTATGTTTATAATATTACTGTAAAAACAGAAAGCACACATTTTATGCCGTTATATTACTGAAAATGAGTACACAGAATAGCAAACAACAAGTAGCCTAGCTTGTTATTAGCGATGGTCACTTACCCACCAGAAACTTTCAGCTCTCTGGGGGATCCTTTTAGCCAGTTTTCACCTTTATTGTAGTGAAATAAGGAGGTGTCATTTGGATAACTCTTCATTTCAATTTCATTAATCAGCAGTTCCACTAAAATGTTTATTGCAATGTGTAATCGCAGTTTAAATAGTAACCATCAGTCCCAATCACTATATATCACCAATCACTAATATAATCACTGATATTTCTGCGTGAGCAGGATGGTGGAGTTTTAGTTTTCTTGAGTAATTAACTCTGCTTACTCTCCTCTCATTATTCCAAAAATACAGATGAACTTTCATTAAAAAAATACATAAATAACCAGTATGCCACTCAACCTCTCCCACCTCTTTAAAAGGCACCTTCATGTTGCAGACACAATCCTGGGCTCGGCAGTAAACTGCACACAGCTGGTCAGACACCAGTGGTTCCATTGGTCTGTTAAAAACACATTATCATATTCATCAAGTTGTCATTATTGCTTAACAACAAACCCTTTTATTCATAGTTTTGCTAATGCAATTGTTGAAATGTTTTTTCTCAAAAACCTGAGTCTTGCAAAACTGTTTTAAATCTGTTCAGTGAAGAAAGAAATTTGTTCCAATCGGAAATGTGAACAATGTAAATGAAAAAAAAAAGGGTTTTGTTGAAAAACATGTTCATATACCTGAATGAATGCGACTCAGATTCATTTCAAACACATTAGTACCCAGAACTGGTTACAATATCAACACAGTGTAATCATACTTACAGTTGATGTTTACTGCTAGTTTGGTATTTCTGAATTAATTTATGAAATTGATTTTTTCTGTTTAAGTATTGTGTGCTACAATTCAATCCACCCCGGTTCATTCCAAAATTTAATATTGACGCTTGGGCTGTGACTTCAGCATCAGACACTGACAAGAAAGCCATCCTTTTATGGCATGATATGCAGCCGGTCACTGTTATTGTGTAATGGCAACCAGTGGCATCAGGAGGAAATGTGGCAGGACAACAACATTAGTTAAAGGAGTAAAGGTCCAAGTAGTGTTGGCAGGAGGGGTGGTGGATGGGTCCAGCAACAACTGACTTATCAATCAATTTTATTTATAAAGCCCAATATCACAAATCACAATTTGCCTCACAGGGCTTTACAGCATACGACATCCCTCTGTCCTTTGGACCCTCACAGCGGATAAGGAAAAACTCCCCCAAAAAAACCCTTTAATGGGGAAAAAAACCCAGGTAGAAACCTCAGGAAGAGCAACTGATACCTGGGAGGCCCGGTGTTCACTTCCTGAATGACTGTAAAGCCAAACTCTGGTATCTCTTTCTAAACCTAAAAACATGCTTCTGATGCCTAAACCCAACCATGTGCGTGTGCTGGCTACAAGGAACTGTGTACATTTGTTGTTGAAGGAATAAAATGTAACATTGTGGTGTTGTCCTGATGTGGTACATCTATTTTGAAGAAGACTGTATGCAAATTCTACATTTGCTGTGAAAACATAAGTGTATTTTCAAAACACACAATGCATGTTACAGGCTGAACTTTACATGGTGCCCCAGAACGTTTACAACAAACACACCCAGGGTACCTTGCAGGTCATATGTCAACATGGAAAGTCCGCAACCAAGAGATTATATGTGACGCAGTCGGAGTGAGAATGTGCTGTTTAATCACCCAATCTAGTCCCCAATATGTTGAATATTACAGAAACATGTCAAAGCTGTGTTTGTTTATTGAAGCTGACATTTTTACATTTAGTTTCCCATATTTATGATGGGGCCACTGTAGATTTGCGACTTTTTATAAAACACACCAACTACTCTTGTATGCATGAACACCTCAACACACACACACACAGGGAGTCCAGGGACATTTGCTATCACACCTCATATAAAGTTTGGGATTTTCTGGAGTCGTATTGTTGGTGTCCTGGTCTCTAAGCATTAACTGAGGTAAGCACTACCTGCTGTGAACTCTTTTGACAGCTTTGAATTGTGTTCTGACTCCACTACACAGGCCTGTCTGTGGTGAATTTTTCTCCTGTGTTTTTAGGATTGTTCAGTGTGATCCTTTTCTACCTGCTGACAGACTGATCTGATATTTTCACTTCCCTGATTCTCACAGCACAGTTTTAAATCAGTTCAATGGACAAAAAGTAAAATTGTTCTAAACTGAAACAGGGACGGTTTAAAGACACGACTTTATGATTAATCCTATAAAAAGGTATTAATAACAGATGAAGTCATGCTATTGAGGATCGTGTCTAAAAAAAACTATATATTATTTTTTCATTTTTATTCATCATTAACATCATTATGTTTAACACGAACATTGTTATGAGTGTTTAGTAACTGCACAGACTGCAAGAAAACTACTTGGAAAATGTTTAAATGAAGACAGCTAAGCTGCTGGGACACTACTGTAATCCTAGGTATTCTTCTTCTTTCGTCTTTCTTCTTCCGAGGAAATCATACTTCACATGGGTGAAAACTCACCAAACTTTGCACAAAGGTCCAGTCTCATGCCAGATATCCTCAACTGTAAACTCAAGCCAGTAGTCCTGATGGTGGCGCTACAGCAAACTTTGAAAATTCATAACAAATCAACTTCACAACTTTCATCAAACTGTAGCCCCAACACTGAAACTTTTGTACATTTAAACCTATTACAAATTATGAAATTCGTTTTTTTTTTCAAAAACTGTAAAACTTCTTAAACCTATCTCCTCCCACAATTTTTGCTCAATTGACACCAAACCTGCTACAGAGCATCTTCAGACTGCCCTACAAAAACTATGTTTCTCAGATTTTTGATTTATCAAAAATTGAGCCTACAGTGCATCAAAATGTTTGACTGTAAGCAGTACTGTAAACATATACATGCAAATTCTTGCTAAATAAATCTTCAATGTTCATGGAAAAAAAGACAAAATTCTAGAGTCATGGTAGATGATGTGTGGCAAATTTCAGAATTTTATCTCAAAAAATGAATTTTTGACAGCATTTTGAATTTTGCTCTAATGTGAACAATTGGAGTCAATGTAAAAATGTCAATTTTAAACATCAGTTTTTCATTTATGGAGCAAATCAATCATTGTTACAAACAAATTACCAACATCTCCGTGCTATAATTCTTTTCATTGTCACATTTTATTTGTATGATTTTGAATGTTTCTAATTCAGTTACAATAGTTACTTATTAATTTATAGTTTTTAATCGGTCGATGAAGTGAGGACGTCTTTCCTGTGTCACTGTTGTCATTGTGCGGATTAATGCAAGATAAGAGCACCAAACTCATAACACCAGCTCTGAATGTCTGACAGTGTCTTGTTCCTTTGAATAATTTGGGAAACTGTTTTGTTTAAACTATCTACCTTTGGCTGTAATGAAGCTCGTAATTGTAGTGCTAACACCAGATGTGAGTCTGATGTCTCAGCTTCTGATATTAGATATTAGACCACCCCTTCTGTCTTTATCTCCGTTTACTGTCAATGCTGTTGATGGAAATATAAAGACACGCGACTGATAAAAAGTTATATATCAACTGTTATAATGATGTTTTTCTTTTGATAAACAATGGCTATTTCATCAAAGATACAAGTGAAATTGTTATGACCCAAAAAACACAAGATAATTAAGTGATTCAAACTTCAGTTTATTTGATGTCCCCACAGTGTTGCATCACAGAGGAGAACACTGTTGGAACTTAGATGTGAATTTGTTTTCCAGTCCGAACAGTGTCAGTGACCCTTGATCATTACTGTCATGCTACAACCATGCAACTAGGCTCTAAATAGTTAGTGTGTTTTTCTTCAGGCCCTCTGCAGAGGTTTAAACTGTGATTTGTCAGTCCATAGTGTGTTCCACTGATATTAATGAAGAAAGACAACACACACTCTCAAAAAGAAGAAAAAAATCTGGAGGTGCTCGGCCACAGAACAACAGTATGAACAAGAAAAACCCAGCAACACTCGGTGTCCTTCGTTACCAACTTTTAATACCTCACTGTTACATTCGATCAAACACACAGACTGGTTTCGACAAGTGTCTTCCTCAGTGATATTCCAACAGTGCTAACCCCTCTGTTCCTACTGTGAAGTCTGAAGAGCTTTGCTCAAGCAACACATTGCCTGGTGATTGTTACAGGCATACTTGTGCTCTTGACAGTGAAACAGGAACCTCTTCCTCTTTAAAGCTGCGCACATTTTGATGCTAAGCTCCAAGTTTATTTTTTACACTGACTGCTGATTTTCTCTGTTCTGATTCACCTGTTGCTCAGAGGGATCTTTGTCTCTTTCTGCCCTTTCAGATTGGTTGATCCATTGTACAGCATTTTGTTCTCCATATACAAAACAAACCCTTCATAAAAAACACCAGCTATTTGTAGAGAGGACTTTCTACAACCTAAAAGTATCAAAGACCATTTAAAAATATAGTGCAGCCCTCTAAGCCATCTGACTGGACCCGATCAAGGTTTTGTGGCAGGAGATTACAAACTTTTGAATGATGTATGTTGATGAAGAAGTCTCAAACAATAACCCACTAATTGGTGCTGATACTCTTTGAGATTGTAAAATTGAAAGAGAAGTACAAATAGCCTACATGTTATCATGTTTACTGGTACTCAATTTAAAATGATTTTCTCATAGATTTATTGCATGTTTTTTGATTTAGTTTAAGACTGGCTCTAACTATTTAAATATGTTTATAGTTTTCTGTTACATTAGTATGCCAATCTCATGGAGTATTCAAACCTCTGCGTTTTAGTATGACTAGCAAAATTACCTAAAAAGCATCTTAATTCATATTAATTAGTAAGCATCTTGATGATTTCCCCCTCTCATATCCTCTTTTGCAAATGTACCATTATAAATCTTTCACTTATAGACTACTTCAACTAAAATGGTCAGATATGTTGCTCTGCCTTCTTTTGATCAAAGTTTCTCTGATTCTCAGAAAGTTATCCCTAAGCAGGTTTTAAACTCATTTTGGTCTTATATGGTCAATATGGACTACAATATAGGACCCTATCTTATAACTGGCCCAGCACAACTATCACAGCTAGTTTCAGAACAAAACAGTGGTTATTTTCACGGCCAGTGCCAATGTTTTTTAAGTAGCAAATGTTCCTGTGCCCATCTGTGTGTCCATGGGCATGTAGTTCTTAAAATGAGGTGTGGTCAGGCGCACTGTTGACATATTGCTATTTTGAGGCGTGGAAAGCGATTGTGCCACTGACCAACAAACACCTGGTCTAAAGTCAGAATGGTGCAGTATTTTCCTGCTATATGAACGGTGCATTCTTCAGATAGTAAGATCCGCTTACATAGGAGGGTTCAAAACACATGCACACTCACAGGGGCATGGACGTGTTGTGAAAGGTTAAAAAAATAAATAAATCATTAATTCTTTTTCTTTTTGAACTTTTCAGTTTCAAAAGATGAACACATCATATGCCAATGTGACTGTGGTTGTACAGTCTCGAGACTCCCTCACTAAAGCTGTGACCAAGAATCTCATTGTTGTGCTTCTCGGGATCTTCATCAACTACATCAATGGAGGCCTCATTCAAACCTTCTGCAAACACCAGGTCTGATATTCATTTGACATGTAGGAACTAATAAATAACTAATAATATCAGCCGCTACATATATATAGCAAAGCATCCTAGCTTGGTGTACTGTAGCCTTTTTATTGCAAGGTCCATATTGTAGGCGTTGTCAACTGTCACAACCACTACTACAGATGTAACGGTATGAAAATTTCATATCACAGTTATTGTGAGGTATTGTTGAAATGTGCTCAAAATGTTCAAAAAGTACTTATACACACATTGAAATCATTTAACCAAGTTTTATTTCGAAAAACAAATGAAACAAAGAGCACAATGAACTTTCTCTCTGACAGAAAGTCTAGCATGCTTGATTTTCTTTTTGTCGTTCACGATTACTCCCATCACAGCCGTCACTTTGACCAATGGAAACACAGAGTTAGCTGCTGCCATAGACAACTGTAGGAAAACAACACCCCAGCCTTTTTAATATTTCCTCTAGGGATGTTAACACACGGAGTAAAAGGGGAAAATGATGGTGTGAAACAGCAGAGGCACTTTGTCAACCCGCTGAGTACTGCCATGAGCATCAAGCTAGCAAACAATGTTATTTCTTCATAATGGAGACGGACATCAAGTAAGAAAATTAAAAAATAGTGGCTTTTACTCACCACAACTGCAGAGGCTCCCAGCTTCACTTGAAACAGACAACATTATAAACAGGCGGTTATTTAGAAATCCCTCTGTGTGTTTATATTCTTACTTTTTATCCACTCCCGTTGGCTTGATAAAGTTAATGCATCGTGCTGTCACTTCAAACTCTACACTTCCTGAATTTGTTTCAAATTAAAAGCCCCTTATAACCTCGGCTGAGAGAATCCCTCCATTTTCTAAATAGGCTTTTATTGTGAAACATTTGTAGGAACTTGTGGAGGATTCAGTGACTTGTATGTTTGCGTACGGTACTTCAAATGTAGCTCCTTCCATCTGCTGGCGCTTTTTACGTTGCTACAACAACATTTCGGCTGGCACATGAACAAACACAGTGACTCAAATGATAGTAAAAGTAATAAAAATGGGACAAGAATAACCTGATGACATCACACACATCGTGAAATATGACCTGGGATATTTGGTGTGGACCATTGTGTAGTGTGTCATGTCTGTCGGCAAAGTCACGGCACGAAAAATCTCCGGAGCACTGTCCATGCCGGTGCCTATCGCCATGTTCTCATTTTAATGCAAACTGTGCATGCGCGCCTGTGTCTGTGGGATTACTGCTGCTGCTAGCGACCAGAATGATTTTCAGCTGGTACATAGTCATTATCTCTTTCACATTTCTCTACCTTTGATTCTGTCATACGTTTGTTTAGCTGTCTGATGAGAAGCAAACTGTTGTGTGCTCACTGAATTGATGTGTGCAGCTCCATGCCTCATTGTGAACTATGTCAAACTGCACGCCAGCTGTCTGGAGAAAAAAAAACACTGTTTCGTTCGAATTGGTGCGTGAAACTGCCGCTTGTTTGTTCGATGAGTTGATTGTATGGACTGCATGCGTGCGTCAGTAAGAGAGCTTGCAAGTAGCAAACAGCTGAGCTGGGGGACTGATGTACCCGACAAGCAGAACCATTAATATGTTGTTACGATGAAATCACAATGTTACTGTGTTCAGGTATTAAGCAGCTAGCTAAATAAGTGTTTCAAACTTAAAGCTCTAGGTTTTTTAAAAAAGTTTTCCCCCTCATATGTGCTTTTCTTCCCACCTTCCAGATATTCTACATAAATCCTCGCTACATCCTTTTCATCCACCTGGTGGTCAACGACACGATCCAAGTGACGGTGACCATCATCCTGTTTGTCATCAGCTACGTTCTCCACAAAATAAATGTCTCCACCTGCTGCATCTTCATCCTGATTGCTATTTTCGCCACTGCAAACACCCCTCTGAATCTGGCCTGCATGGCAGTGGAATGCTTCATCGCCATCTGTCTCCCCCTTCGCCACGTGCATATCTGTACGGTCAAGAGAACACTGATGTTGATCGGTTTAATCTGGGCAACAAGTGTTTTGTCTGCTTTTTCTGATCTCTTCTTCACTTTGGCCACAGAACCACAGGACTTCTTTAGTTCCAGAGTCTTCTGTGTTCCACAAACTGTCTTCCCAAATCCCCTCATTAACAAGAAGAGAGATATCTTGTACTCAATTTTTCTAGTTGTAGTTTGGATCACTATCTTTTACACTTACTTCAGAATATTGTTCACTGCACAAACAGCTAGTAAAGATGTTACAAAGGCCAGAAACACAATCATCCTCCATGGGTTTCAGCTGCTGCTTTGTATGGTAACATATGTGGCCCCCCAGATCAAACAGGCTCTGCTGCAAGCGTTCCCTAAGAATTATTCAGACTCTCTGTTCGCTTGTTACATTATTGTACAGGTCCTGCCGCGATCTATTAGTCCCATCATCTATGGCATACGAGACAAGACTTTTAGGAAGTATCTGAAAAGGTATGTGTTGTGGAAAATAACCCCACAGAAAGAATCAGCTCCTGCAGTATATTTCAAGAAATGCTAGTTTAGCATAGTTTTGCTAATGCAGGCCTGTTTGTGTATACTTTTTATTTTTCACTTGCCATTTGATGAGGGTTGAAATGTTTTTCCTCAAAAACCTGAGTCTGGGGCGTCAGTGGCTTAGTGGATAGAGCAGGCGCCCCATGTACAAGGCTGTTGCCACAGCAGACCAGGTTCGACCCCAGCCTGTGGCCATTTGCTGCATGTCATTACCCCTCTCTCTCCACCCCCTTTACGCTTAACTGTCCTAACTATAAAGGCAAAAATGCCCAAAAAATATCTTTAAAAAAACAAAAAAAAAAAAAACTGAGTCCTACAAAATCTGTTCAATGAAAAAAGAAATGTCTTCCAATCTGAAATGTGAGCAATGTAAACGAAAAAAGGGTCCTGTTGAAAAACATGTTCATATACCTGAAAGTAAAATGACTCAGACTCTGCACTTGTATCACATTTGTTGTAAAAAATTTTTTAACACATTAATACCCAAGCTGGTTACAATATCAACGCAGTGTAATGACACTTGAGTGCAACACACACTGCCGCCGGCGTGGCGCTGTGCCCGTCAAACCGCCCCCCCCCAACACACATGCAGCAGCGTGCAGCGGCACCGTCGACACTAAAGTGTATTTCCCACCCCAGCCAACTAGGTGGCTGTACCTACACTAGTTGCCAACAGTTGCCAATTGCTAGTAGCGAAAGAAGGAGAGGAAAAACTCTGAGGCAACAACAACTTGGATTTCACATGTGAGTTTCTTATCAAAATTGTCTTATTAAAAATTTGAAAAACGTAATAACGTTAAGCATCCAGATACCCCTTTGAAAGCTGCAACCGGAGTTGATACTACGGCGGCCAAGACGTACATAAAAGGCTTTTCTCACAGCGTTGGCTGCGCTGGAAATAGAGCAGTGGGCTGATGCCTGGGATCCACTGGCATTTTTTGTGTCCACCTTGACGCTTATGCCTGTTCACTTCCTATGGATCGCGTCAAACCGTTGCTGATGTCCCCGCAAAGCATTTTGGGTAGGTGGCGTGTCGGCCGGTGCGGGTTTGTTCATAGAATATAATGGAGGCAGGCGTTTTGACACACGGCATATGGCCACGGTATGTGTTGCTCTTTACAGTTGATGTTTACTGCGAGTTTGGTATTTCTGAATGAATTTATGAAATTGATTTTTTGTTTTTTTAATATTGTCTACTACAATTCAATCCAAGCCAGTCTCATTGCAAAACTGAATACCGACGCCTGGGCTGTGACTTAAGCATTAGACATCGACAAAAAAAAGCCATCCTTTTACGGCTGCAAGAGGCCGGTCGCCGTTACTGTGTCAAATCACACTTGTAATTGTAGACACAAATACACACCTATCTACGACGTGTGTATCTGACACCTCAACAAACATACACACACTGCTGAATCCTGAACACACCCCATATAAAGTCAAATTTACTGGAGCCCTTTTCTTGGTGTCCATGTCTCAATGCATTAACTAAGGTAAGTACCATCTGCTGCATGCTGTAGTCAAATATCCAAAAATGTCACATGGAGTATTCCAAACTCTGACACTGAAATGTCATTGTCAGTTAACTCATTTTCCTTTAACTGTAAAACTGATACTGTTTATCATCAGGCAGTCACCAGCTCTGTTGTTGGTTATTTACATAGGTCTGTTTGTGATGACTTTTTGAGTTGTAATAGTTAATTCATTTTTCCTGTTGCACAATTTTCATTCACATTTGTAGGACACCATTCTGACTGTTGGATGAGACAATAACAAATTCTTTGCAAATTATATATCTATGTTTATATCTATCAAGAACAAGTTCAAAAATCCTGCATTGATAAAAGACACAACAAAAGATCGAAATTAATGATAAACTTCTGTCATCATCTTTTATTCTTTTTTCCATTATCACACTTTTATTCGGTTAGTGTTAATGCATTAATGTCAATTCTGGTGAGTAAAATTTATATTTTAGACTGATGCTTTGATTTTCTGTCTGGGGTGAGTTATTCTGTCTCTCATGCTGTTATCATAAAATATCTGTGTGCAGAATTAATCTTCTCTGACATTAACTCACCACACAGTTTCTCCAGATGATTAAGTTGATTAAAAAACACAAGATGTGGGATCAATGGAAGATGTTAAGACTATTTTCAAAGCCTGTAATTTTTCAAAGTCTACGTGCAACATTACTCGTTTCACATTTATCATTATTCAGTGCAGAAAGAGTCCTGCACTGGAAATGTTGCTACAGTAAAAGTAAGTATAATAAAAAAAAAGCACTTAAGTATTAAGAGTAAAAGTACTCAATGCAGAGAGGTATCTCCTGTGACACTTACGTTATCATATATCACAGTATATCATTAGATGATTATGATCCATGCTTTTATGTCAATCTGAAAACAGGATTTTACTGTTGTTGGTTGAGGTGGAGGTCGTTTTTAAATATCAAATATTGATTATTGTAATTATGGATTCATCGTCCATTTTATCCATTAATCAACTGATTGGTTTCTAAAAATTCAGGAAATACTGAGAAATGACATAACAATGACTCGGAGCCAAACATTACAACTTCACAATAATTGTTTTGTCCAACCAACAGTCCAAACCTCAACATTATTACTAATATATTACAATTATTAACATTATTCAACAGAAAAGCAACAAATTGTTATAAATGATAAATGATTTTAAACATAAAATAGTTGCCAGTTAATTTTCTGTCAACCAACTAATTGATTAATGGACTAATCATTATAACTAAATATCATATTTTATAAACTCATTGAATGTTTTCTGCAAAAAATAAATAAATTGTAAAGTGACTAAAGATGACAGATGAATGTAGTGGAGTAAAAACTACCATTTTCCCTTTTAATTGTAGTATAAAGCAGTATGAAAAGAAAAAAACTGAGAAAAGATGAGAGGCTTTGATGGTCAGGCTTAGACAGTGAGTTAGTTAGAGAGTAAGTTATCTTCTACCTTCTGCTTACAAGTGGTGAATTTACAGCTCACAGCAACTTAATATGATACAGTCTCTGTCTTTTGTTTGATATCAAGTGTTTGCCAAAAATATTGTTGCACATTTTCATTCTGTCGTCAGGTGAAACTACTACTGCTCAGGAAGAATCACCACAATTGTAAGATTTTTTACTTTCACTCTTTTACTCACAGATTGTTTTACCTGAATGTGTAATATTTCCAGGCAAATGACCTACATATGTCTGCTATTAAAAAACACTTAAAGTTTTTTGAAAGAGAAAAAGTCGTTAGGAATTAGACCAAAAGTGGATGCTGTCCAATGTTACAAATAAAGTGCATGTGAGTCTTAATTGTATCAGTGTCAATTATGTTTGTAACACAGCTTAAAAAACTGCACCAAACCAAAAACAAAATTTGTTTTTACATTGATTTCATTGGATGTTTACTACTGTACCAGCCATATGCCTATCTGATGACATTTACACAGCAAGTGTGTTCAACTGTAACGCACTGCAATTACAGCAACTCTCACCTGCATCGCTTTACACATATGACAACACTGACCTGCGTACTTCAGTAGTTACAAGTGTGATTTTTCTGCTGCACTGTGTTGACATTAGAGTGATTACTGACACCACTTGGTTGTTTGTAACAGAAACTTGTAACTGTTTAGGTGTTGACTTCAGCTGCGTCCTCTATTCAAAAGCATTTGTCTTATGTTCTGTTAGGTTAAACTTTGGCTTTCAAGAGATGAATGAGTCATCTGCCAATGTGACAGGTCGGTATGCAGACTCCTTCTCTAAAGCTGTGACCAAGAATGTGATTGTTGTGGTTCTCGGGATCTCCATCAACTACATCAATGCGAGCCTCATTCACACCTTCTGCAAACACCAGGTCTGATATTCCTTTAATGCCATGCTACCAGCGAGTTCTTTTGAGGTAGAAAATAATATTTACATCATCATCAGCCCTACAGGAACCACATATGACCAAAACTGTGGATGTAGGATTTGTGACATCACCCGGTCTGCCTGTTGGACCTGGAAGTGCAGTGATGAAAGCTAACTAGCCGATAAATTGGTGTATCCTTATTTCAAACCATGTGCAGCATGGTGCAGCATGGGAAACAGTCACAATTTTTTCCAATCCGTCTAAATAAGTGAATAAAATTTGTCGCTAGTCGTTTTATTAGAAATAACTTCAACTGCGGGAGATGAAAAGAGTCTGTATTTGACAACCTGGGAAATGAGAGCGGGCTGCAGCTGCTGTGACAATAGTTAGTTACCGTCACAGTTACTGTGCAGCTGTGTGCACAGCGTGAAAAAATCCTGTGGCGCATGCATGTAAATTTGATCAGCACAGGATCTGCTATATTGGAGACTGACTGGCTCGTCATCAGTCATGGCCAATCAAGCTTTAAACTGGACGACTCCGGTCACCAGCTGAACAATGGGCACACCTCTAGTTGTGACAGCAGCTGGAAAGAAAAAAAATGAACGAGACTCATCTGTGGCATTTTGTTTCCTTGATCTGGGACACTGTTTGTCTGCTGACAAGTTAGCCAGCCCTGCAAAGCCAGTTAAAATACTGAGATCTCAAAGCTTAGCAATAGGTGTAAAAGTGAACATCCAGATAATATGTCCAGACATAAATCACGTTAATACCAACCATAAATGGGCCAAAAGTTACCACGAACATCAATGTAATATTTGATAAGGTCAACCCTGAAACAATCTCCTCTCTGTTTTTAAACCTTTCCTTCCCTTGCAAACACTGTGGTTCCACCCATCCAGGTATTCTACATGAATCCACGCTACATCCTTTTTATTCACCTGGTGGTCAACGACATGATCCAAGTGATACTGACTGTCATCCTGTTTGTCATCAGCTACACCATCTACAAAATAAATGTCTCCATCTGCTGCATCTTCGTCCTGATTGCTCTTTTCACCACTGAAAACACCCCTCTGAACCTGGCCTGCATGGCGGTGGAGTGCTACATCGCCATCTGTCTCCCCCTTCGCCACGTGCAGCTCTGTACGGTCAAGAGAACCTTGATGCTGATTGGTTTAATCTGGACTACTAGCACGTTGTCCGTTATCTCTGATCTCTTCATCACTTTGGCCACAGAGCCACTGGACTTCTTTCTCTCCAGAGTCTTCTGCCTCAGACAAACTGTCTTTCCAAACCCCCTCATCATCAAGAAGAGAGATATAACATATTCAGTGTTTCTAGCTCTGGTTTGGATCACTATCTTTTACACTTACTTCAGAATTCTGTTCACTGCACAAACAGCTAGCAAAGATGTTACAAAGGCCAGAAACACAATCATCCTCAATGGGTTTCAGCTGCTGCTTTGTATGGTAACATATGTGGCCCCCCTGATCAAACAGGTTCTGCTGCAAGCGTTCCCTAAGAATTATTCAGACTCTCTGTTCGCTTGTTACATTATTGTACAGGTCCTGCCGCGATCTATTAGTCCCATCATCTATGGCATACGAGACAAGACCTTCAGGAGGTATCTGAAAAGGTATGTGTTGTGGAAAATAACCCCACAGAAAGAATCAGCTCCTGGAGAATAATGCGAAAATGCTGAAAACTTTACTTGGAGTCAGATCCTAAAACTGATGAGTTCTTTGACTTTACTCTGTTCAAATTAGAAACTACACGTTTGGTCGAAAACTGAATTGTAATTTTTTGTGTAATGAATAAAAATATGGCAAAACACTTCATTAACTAATGCTCAGGGTTGGGCCAGTGTACAAACTGTCAATGCCAAACCCCATACCAGACAGGTATACCGAATTTTATCAGATGTCCTTCTTGACTAACTAAAATCTCCTCAGTAGAACATTTTGACAGAAGACTAGTATCTGATGATTGTAAAGCTTCACACTCGGCAATAAACTGCACACAGCTGGTCAGACACTAGTGGCTCTGTTAGCTTGTTTATAAACACAATATCATATTCATCACGTTGTCATTATTGCTTACTACCAATGCAGGATGAGATTTCGCACCCTGACACCATCAGCACAGGTTGCAAACGTAGGCAACGTAATTTGCTGAAACCTGCCAGGATATAAAATGAAAGTCTCAATCTTAATGTTGCGTTTCAACCGGTTCACCCATTGGTGATAAAAATAGTTAAGACAGATAAAAAGTTAACAACAGACTCTTTTAACCAGTTTTGCTAATGCAGGCCTGTTTGTGTATACCTTTTATTTTGCACTTGCCTTTTTATGATTGTTGAAATGTTTTTCCTCAAAAACCTACAAAAAAGTCCTACAAAACTGTTTTAAATCTGTTCAGTGAAAAACGATATTAGTTCCAATCTGAAATGTGAACAATGTAAATGAAAAAAGTTGTTTGTTGAAAAACATGTTCATATACCTGAAAGTAAAGTGACTCAGATTCATTTCAAACACATTAATACCCAGAACTGGTTACAGTATCAACAGTGTAATGATACTTACAGTTGATGTTTACTGCTTGTTTGGTATTTCTGAAGTCAATGACCCAAAGTTGACATGTGACGCAGTCGGAGTGAGAATGTGCTGTTTAATCACCCAGTCTAGTCCCCAATATGTTGAATATTACATAAACATATCAAAGCTCACACACACACACACACACACACACACACACACACACACACACACACACACACACACACACACACACACACACACACACACACACACACACACACACACACACACACACACACACACACACACAGGGAGTCCAGGGACATTTGCTATCACACCTCATATAAAGTTTGGGATTTCCTGGAGTCGTATTGTTGGTGTCCTGGTCTCTAAGCATTAACTGAGGTAAGCACTACCTGCTGTGAACTCTTTTGACAGCTTTGAACTGTGTTCTGACTCCACCACACAGGCCTGTCTGTGGTGATTTTTTCTCCTGTGTTTTTAGGATTGTTCAGTGTGATCCTTTTCTACCTGCTGACTGATTTGATATTTTCACTTCTCTGATTTTCACAGCACAGTTCTAAATCAGTTCAATGGAGGAAAAGTAAAATTGTTCTAAACTGAAACAGGGACGGTTCAAAGACACGACTTTATGATTAATCCTATAAAAAGGTATTAATAACAGATGAAGTCATGCTATTGAGGATCGTGTCTAAAAAAACTATATATTATTTTTTCATTTTTATTCATGTTTAACATGAACATTTTATGAGTGCTTGGTAACTGCACAGACTGCAAGAAAACTACTTGGAAAATGTTTAAATGAAGACAAGTCTTGTTAGGGTCCGGGCAGCTAAGCTGCAGGGACACTATTGTAATCCTAGGTATTCTTCCTCTTTCTTCTTTCTTCTTCAGAGGAAATCATACTTCCCATGGGTGAAAACTCACCAAACTTTGCACAAATGTCCAGTCTCATGCCAGATATCCTCAACTGTAAACTCAAGCCAGTAGTCCTGATGGTGCTACAGCAAGTGTTTGAAGTTTAAAACTTTGAAAATTCATAACAAATCAACCATACATGCTACAACTTCACAACTTTCATCAATTATTATTAATAATTATTAAGTTCATCACTGTGTTTTTCAAAAACTGTAAAACTTCTTAAACCTATCTCCTCCCACAATTTTTGCTCAATTGACACCAAACTTTCTACAGAGCATCTTCAGACTGTCCTACACAAACTACGTTCCTCAGATTTTTGATTTATCAAAAATTGAGCCTACAGTGCATCAAAATGTTTGACTGTAAACAGTACTGTAAACATATACATGCAAATTCTTGCTAAATAAATCTTCAATGTTCATGGAAAAAAAGACAAAATTCTAGAGTCATGGTCGATGATGTGTGGCAAATTTCAGAATTTTATCTCAAAAACTGAATTTTTGACAGCATTTTGAATTTTGCTCTAATGTGAACAATTGGAGTCAATGTAAAAATGTCAATTTTAAACATCCGTTTTTCACTTATGGAGCAAATCAATCATTATTACAACCAAATTACCAAAATCTCCATGCTGTCTAGATGCAATATGTGTATTTTCAGATTTTTGTTTTGATAACTGAATTTGTTTTTACAGTGGTTTGAAATCTGCTTTTCCATGCACGGACGGCTGCTAAACCTGCAAGTCTGGCTTAGTCAATTTGTGAAGCTACACATGAATTGTCACTGACTAATTAGCTTAGTGAGATAGAAATTGATTCTTATTCTCAGAGGTTGTGAGTTCAAGCCTCAGCTGATGCAAAAGCAGATTGTGTTGCTAAATTCTTAAATGTCTTTCAATTCTTCTGCTTGTTGCTCTGAATTGCCTAAAAATGCCCAGACCCGACCCATCGCTGCACAGCAGCTATAATTCTTTTCATTGTCACACTTTATTTGTATGATTTTGAATGTTTCTAATTCAGTTACAATAGTTACTTGTTAATTTTTAGTTTTTAATCAGTCGATGAAGTGAGGACATCTTTCTTGTGTCACTGTTGTCATTGCACAGATTAATGCAAGATTATCCATAAGAGCACCAAACTCATAACACCAGCTCTGAATGTCCGACAGTGTCTTGTTCCTTTGAATAATTTGGGAAACTGTTTTGTTTAAACTATCTACCGTTGGCTGTAATGAAGCTCGTAATTGTAGTGCTAACACCAGATGTGAGTCTGATGTCTCAGAGTCTGATATTAGATCATGAACCATAAAGGAAGTATGATTTGTAGACTATGGTTTCAGAGGTTCTTAAAAACTAGACATGAACAGCATTATGGATTTATCACTCCTCCTGTCTTTATCTCTGTTTACTGTGAATGTTATGATGTAAATATAAAGTAAGTAAGTAAGTAAAGTTTATTTATATAGCACCTTTCACAGATACTAGATCACAAAGTGCTTTCCAGTAGACAAAACAAGTACAACAATATAACACAACATTAAAAACAAAGCACAAAACAAAGCATTAAAAAACAAAGCAAGGCAAAAGACAAGGCGATAAAAAGTTATATGTCAGCTGTTACAATGATGTTTTTCTTTTGATAAGTTATGGATATTTCATCAAAGATACAAGTGAAATTGTTATGGCCTAAAGAAAAGATGATAAGTATATATTTCAAACTTAAATTTAGTTGATGTCCCTACAGTGTGGCATGACAGAGAATACTGTTGGAGCTTGGATGTGAAATTTGTTTTCCGGTCCAGAAAAGCTTCAGTGACCCTCGACCATTACTGAACTACAACGATGCAACTGGGCTCTAAATACTGAGTTAGTCTACTTTTATTTGGCCCTCTGCAGTCCACTCAGTGGTTAAAGAGGTTTACACTGTGATTTATTAGTCTATACTTTGTTCAGCTGATATTCCATCAATGCTAACCCTCGACCAGGGAACTTTTTACTGCCTTTACTTTTAAACTCATATCAAAGTCATTATAAAGGCTACATACACATGCTATATCTTGTTTTTGTTTTTTTCAGGACAATCCGGGCTTTCCAGATTTCATTACATGTCATACTATGTGTATTTTATTTAATTTTAATATCAATGGAGGAAAAAAAAATGTGTTACTAAATTCTTACATTCTGAAATGTATCTCAGCATAGCAAGTTGGAAGTTGACATATTCTGCCATATATGAAGAAGGGAGACTGCAATCTGGCAATATAAGAACCATGATGGTGGGACATTCTGTCACTTCACAGTTGTCCAAAACATGTGGTTTGTGCCAGGCAGACATGATTGCCAGTATTTTTTCATTACTGCAAGAAATTCCATTGACTCATTCACAAGTCAAAAATGTGTTTTATTTGAAAGAAACATGCAATATTTACATCTAAGATAATAAAAAACAGTAATATTATTCCTCACTATATGAAGTGACTGATAACAAGATCTGTATCATGGATTGTAAAGAAATTCCTCAGGTTTTTATTTTGTAGACAATTGATTTGTATTTGCAGCGTGATGGGATGACAGCACAATGATGTGTTTGGTGTCATCGGAAAGCTCCGGTCCTGCGGTTTCATGTAATATGTGTGGCATTTCTGTGCGACAACATTTGCGAGTAATCTATCCAAGAGCAATGTGTGTGCAAAGCTGTATGAAAGCTTTGTTATACATCATTTTTGTGTAACTTTATAAAAAAAAAAAAAATTGCATTGTGAAAACATTGAACTACCGACAAGTGCTTGGTCTTGTTGGAAAGCTGCGGTTCCACTGTTTCACGTGATGATGGTTTTCTTGCTATGATGAACGGCTATAGTGAAGTCTGAAGAGGAGCTTTGCTAAAGCAACACGTTGCCTGGTAATTCCAGCGTGTTACAGGCATTATTGTGCTCCTGACAGTGGAACTGGAACCTGCTCTTATTCAAAGCTGTACACATTTTGGTTCTTAGTTTCCGTTTTTCTTTTTTTTTTTTTTCCAATGACTGCTGATTTTCTCTACTCTGATTCAACACTGTGGTCATTTTCACAGCCGGTACCTACAGTATGTTTCATAAGTAGCCAATGTAATTGCGCCCATCTGTGCAGCCATGGGCATATAAGGTCTTAACATGAGGTATGGTCAGGTGCATTGTTAGCTTATTGCTATTTTCAAGCAACGGAAAGTAATTGTGCTTCTAACCAACAACCACCAGGTCTTTAGTCAGAATAATGCAGTATTTTGCTGCTATTTAAAGGATGCGTTCTTCAGATAGTTAGATGCTCCTATACAGGTGGGTTTACAATGCACAGGCACTCTGCTTATTACACACACAGGGAAGCAAATGTCTTAAGGGTGGTTGAATCTACACATCATGACATTCTGTAAAATGTGAACATAGCAGAGATCAGAGCAGAGCTGCAGAGCTGCTGTCAGACTCCACACACTGCACATTTACACATGAGGAGCTCAGTAACTTTACTGAAAGTTTTGGAAGCTAAAAGCTTTGTCCTGTTTTTTTCTATTAAGTTTATAATCAAAGTTATTTGTTTTGCTGCAATAATGTCCCAAGATATGTGTTGCAATGACATCACTTAATGCAGTAATCTGCTTCTCTTATTTGCCAAACATGTCATGTAAATAGCAGTGCGCCAAGTGCATGCATACCTGGCTTTTGAAGTGAATGGGAGATGGTTAATTTAATGCCACACCCGACACACTCCTATTATTAATTTAGGGACTAAATACAACCCCTTGGCTCCTCACTTTGTGCCCAAATTATGCACAATTGAACTAGTAAAGTGGAGTTACACAGACCCTAAATGCACTTGTGCTGTGCACTTTAGACCATGAGCTATAGATCCTTGAAATAAGGCCCATTGTCTTTAATCGCTGAGAAAATCTACTTATAATTGAGGAATATTTATCTTTTCTTTTCAGTTACAAAAGATGAACACATCATCTGCCAATGTGACAGTGGTTTTACCATATCGAGACTCCTTCACTAAAGCTGTGACCAAGAATGTGATTGTTGTGCTTCTTGGGATCTTCATCAACTACATCAATGGAGGCCTCATTCAAACCTTCTGCAAACACCAGGTCTGATAGTCATTTGACATGTAGGAACTAACAATGAATTACTAAAGAAGTTATCAGCACCTCTACAGGAGGCTGTAGACAAATGTGAAGGTCTTTTAAATCCTACATATGTTTAAATAGAGACGTTCTTCCTGTAAGACTAAAGTTTGGATTAGATTTGAGTGTAGTTCAATCAAAAATCTGAATGTGAACAACTTTAAGTCTGATAATCAGAATAAACTGCCATTTCCTTTAACTTCAGAAATGTAACTTTACACCATGCTCATATTCTTTACTGCGTGGGATTATTTTTGCTTTGTTTTGTCCTAACCAATCAGGAGCAGGTGACACATCCATCGCAACACTTTTAGTAAACACTGAAGCTGCAGTAGTGGTTGGCAACAGGAGATAACTTAATGCTTTTTCTAGACTGTAGAAGAAATCTTGAACTAATTATTTCTGTGAGTCAACTTACCTGTACAGTTATATCAGTCTTATTAACACTTTTCTGCCCATTTTTCTGTCTATTTTCCAATTATGCATCTAGGCAGCTAGCAAGTGACAGGAAGACGACATCTCCAGAAAATTGGTTTGTTTCTCCAACTTGCCATCAGTGGGCACAGATTTTTAGGAACTACTATAAGCATGTAATAGTAAACAAAAGCCACAGTTCGAAATCAAGGTTCAGTACAGGGGTGGACTAAACAAGGAGCGAACTCTGGAGTGCCTGTACTTGGCTGGTGGCTCAGGGCTGTAACGCTCCCGGTAGCTAAAAGCAGAGAGGCATTCAGAGGCGCTGTCACTGTCTGAAAGATTTTGACTGTCATCTGAACTGTGGTCAGACATGTCAGAGATGCTGACTGGTCAATTGGCAGGTCACAGTTCTGGGCCAGATTCTCTGAGTATGGCCTTCTACAGCTTCTGTTCTGTGAATGGCCCTCTCGACGCATTAGGGGGACGTAGCAGTTACGCTTCTCGTCTCCCTGATGTCTTTTCACTCACCCCTTCGAGCTGTTGTGAGGGTGGTGTTTTGAGGTGGAAGATCTGTGTAACACTGCAGGATTTGAACTGGCAGGTTCGGTTGGTATCCCTGTGACTTTGGAAGGGACAGCAGTTTCCCAAGCTACCTGTGTCAGCTTCCTGAGCTCATGCTTAGATGGGGTACCTTTACAGGTCATGAGTACAATGTGAGTGAGTACACAAGGATGCAGGTTATGCAAGAACAAAGACTTGAAGCTTGGGTTCTCTTCTAAGCCTGGTGCATTCTTGCCCTGAAAGTATATGTGTCTCAAACGTTTGTAATATTCCCTAAGATTCTCAAGACGTGAATGTTTAATTTGGAGGGCTGCAACCATAGAATCAATCTCTTCAGCAGTGGCAGAAAATTCTTCTTTCAGTGCTTGACGGAGCTTTGTGTAGTTACTTCTGACATTGGGATGCTGGCACTGAATAAACTTGGGGACAGCTTTGGAGCTGGTCTTCCACAAAAGTTTAATCTTCTCCCTTTCACCTGCCTGGGGCAGGTCAACTAGACAGTTGTCAAGCTCTCTCAAATAATCATCAACATGTTGATCACAGTTCTTTGGATCAAACAGTTTAATGTCTTTAGCTAAAAACTCAAGCACTTCAAAGCGAGAGCAGTCAGATGTCCTGTCTGGTGAAGGCGAGACAAAATCAGCATTCCTAAGGAGGTGTGAATCACATGCTGCAGGTCTCTGAGGTTGGAAGGCCGAGGTTGAATGGTTTTCAACCCTCCTTTCCCCCTGCGTATGGGTGAAATTATCCAAAATCAGTGTCTGAGGAATACATGGGACAGAATATCCTGAAGATAAACTACATGTTTCCTCAACATCTGTGTTTGGGACATGGGAATTCAGATCAGTTCTACCTCTGTCTGTTGGTGGAGGTTGGGGAGCAGACTTGATTCCCAAAGACTTAAGGTCTGGTGGGAAAGATTTCCACTTACTGAGTGGAGGAGGTGCTAACCCCTCATCCAGGGAGGAGTGTGAATCAGAAAAGCTGGAATCACACGGGCTGTAAGACTGTGCTGGGGTTAGATGTTCTGATCTAAGCCTAAACAGTTCTTTCTCCTTAAAGCTTAATGATACGGGCCAAATGGAGCAGTAACACCGGTAACCGTGGGGGCAGTGTTGCTGTCACTACCCGATACGTAGCTCTAGTGAGACATGAAGAAGAAACAACAATTCAATTTCTTTCATCAGCAGTACTAGAGAAAAGAATTCTCCGTCCTCCAGTCACTTTGTGTTTAACGGCCTCACCGACCACCGCCTTCTACAACGGTGCCCCTGTTTTTGTCGCTACGCAAGAGGTACATTATCAATATCTCCTCCACAGTCACCATGTTTGTTTTTGAGTTTGTTGTTGCCATAAACTTTTGACGCTGGGCTGCCTCCTGGTGGATATATTGGTTAACATCCATGCCAACATAAAGGGCGCATGGAAGTATGTGGGCAGTGATGGTAACATCGTTTGAAACAGACGTATACATTTTCATACGTAAAGGGAGCATAAATGAGCCCTTAGCCATCTGTGCTTCATGGAGGACTTTCTACCTCCTTTTCTAAGGCTGATTTGCTCTGAAAGGCAAGGGTGGTTTGCCTGTGAAAGATCAGAAGCAAGCATTTTAAATATGTACTACTGGATGCAGTCAGTGCATCACAGTCTCTCCGTGTCACAGGGCCTGTGGAACGCTGTGATGAATTTCAAAGGAGAATAGTAACAATACAATCAACTGCAAAGTTTGACAGCTTGACCAGACTGCATTGAATACGTGGTATTCAAATGCTGAACCAAAATCTTACAAGTTTCTATAGGGTAGGTCAACTTGAAAAGCTAGCAGCAATGGCAACTCCAGTGCAACACTATCAGGCTTAAGACAGAATATCAAACAACAAAATACAGGTTGCTTTTTCCTCATTTAGGTGATTGTCATGTCTGGGCGATGCCGTCAAAGGTGTGCTCGCATGCTGGATGTGTTTAAACTCACAAACCCTACAACAGTAGAGCAACATGAGCACACTATCCCCATCTTTTACATGACTCTCTCTCCGTGGCTGTTTTAGCTGCGCAAAGCCTTGGGTCTTTCTGGTTGAGCGCTTGATTTGAAGTCGCCATAGTGTAACTGACTTGTGCACCAGTCAGCATGCTATGCTAAATCTTGAGAACCGTGTACGGTCGAAAGTTTCCAGAGGGAAGTCTTAGTTGTGAGCTTTGGTCCCACATTATGTACATCAGTCCACATCCTGTGTACTCCGTGTGCTGCTGCATGCACCAAAATGTGACCCCCAACCATGAGAGTTCAGTGCAAAAACCATAACAAGAAATTTGAGGTATGGAACCAGGCTAGCAGCTGAGCCTGATGACTGAAACAGCGAACAAGCAGAACCATTGATAAATCTTTATGACCAAATCACAATTTTTTCTCAAAGGTATTTAGCAGCGAGCTATGTTAGGTCGCTGTTGAATGTAAATGATTGACAACTGGCAAATACTGAACCCCCAACATGGTGAGCATAGTGTCCCTATTTCAAGCTTAGATTTCTGACCTCAAACCTCCAAGTTTTTCAACCCGTTTTTCCCCTCGTGTGTGCTTTTCTTCCCACCTTCTAGATATTCTACATAAATCCTCGGTACATCCTTTTCATCCACCTGGTGGTCAACGACACGATCCAAGTGACGGTGACCATCATCCTGTTTGTCATCAGCTACGTTCTCCACAAAATAAATGTCTCCATCTGCTGCATCTTCATCCTAATTACTCTTTTCACCACTGAAAACACTCGTCTGAACCTGGCCTGCATGGCAGTGGAGTGCTTCATTGCCATCTGTCTCCCCCTTCGCCACCCACAGGTCTGTACGGTCAACAAAACGTTGATGCTGATCGTTTTAATCTGGGCGATGAGCATATTGTCAGCTCTTCCTGATCTCTTCATCACTTTGGCCAAAGAACCACTGGACTTCTTTCATTCCAGAGTCTTCTGTGTTGCACAAACTGTGTTCCCGAATCCCCTCATCATCAAAAAGAAAAATATCATGTTTTCAACGTTTCTCATTGTGGTTTGGATCACTATCTTTTACACCTACTTCAGAATTCTGTTCACAGCTAAAACAGCTAGCAAAGATGCTACAAAGGCCAGAAACACAATCATCCTCCATGGGTTTCAGCTGCTGCTTTGTATGGTTACATATGTAGAACCCCCTTTAAAAAAGGCTCTGCAGCAAGCGTTCCCTAAGAATTATATAGACTCCATGTTTGCTTGTTATATTATAATACACATCCTGCCACGATCTCTTAGTCCCATCATCTATGGCATACGAGACAAGACTTTCAGGCGGTATCTGAAAAGGTATGTGTTGTGTTAACAATTGACAATATGACAAATTACCAAAAAAAAACATACATATACAGGGTCCGACGTTAAGGTTTTACTTCTCAAATCTACTTGCCCCATCTAAATTCTTACTTGCCCTGCCTAACGCTGGATTTCCACTGGATGCGTGTCCGTTGCGGAACGGCAGCGCTGGTTATCCGCTGCGTGCTCCGCCATCCGTCAATACCCACCGGCTGCGTTTGCTGTGCGGAGCGGTGCAGCTCCGCCGGAAGACATCTTGGTGTACTGCCATGATGAATATCTCCTCGTCTACGGTGTCAACAGGGTGAAATGACGTCTGAAAACCTCTGACCTGTTGACTTCAGGGCTGCCTCTGCCCATTATGTAGTTTTCAAGGTGTAGTATTTGTATTTGGTGTATTTTGAAAAATTAACCGGATGTTTTATTTTGTTTTTCTGCACGACATCCTGCCCTGCACAATCTGCTCTGTGCTGATTTGTTGCGTTGTGCTCCGGTGTCCGGCAAAAATAGAAGTCCTGCGTATCTGTTGCGGAGGCCTCCGGAGTGCTGGAGCTGAGACGGAGCCGGAACGGAGCACAGCCGGAGCCGGTGGAAACACACACATTGACTAGAATTGAATCTAATCGGCTCCGCTGCCGTGCCGGACCGCAGACGCAACAAACACGCATCTGGTGGAAATTGGGGGTAAGAGGTTCTTTTTCTGGCTGTGTGGTGCATATTTTCGCTCATAACTTATATCTTACGTCAGCAGAGATGTTCAGCCAATGGAGGCAGTAGCACATAAAAAAGCAGCACACTGCAACTGGTCCCTCCGAGGACAGACACAGGAGAGGAAATACACGATTACAGGTTAATTTCAAGTTAAGATATTTTTAGGGCAAGGCCACTTTGGCCTTTGATAAATACAAATTTATTGGGGCATCACGGCCAAAATGTGGGGCACCAAGGCCAAAACCAATGGCGCAATAACAATATGTGCTAACTACATTGAATGAGACAAAACAATATATGTGATGAAAAACAGTACTGAGTTTATTAAAACTGTGTGTACATGACTGGGGATATATCTCGTCTCTTGTTGTTTTTATTCATGTCCCTTATTTTTTAAGTCTTTGAAATCTCTTAATTCTTTTGTTATCTCCTAGTTATTAAGAAATTATTATTAGAGGAAGATTTTTTATTGTCCTTTCTCAGCACATTACATATATTGAAACGAAATTTAACCTCTGCATTTGACCCATCCTACTGTATACACTGGGAGCAGTGGGCAGCCGCAGTGCAGCGCCTGGGGACGAACTCCAGTTCTTTTGCCAATGCCAGTGGTCAGGGTCACTGACAGGAGTAATCACCTGCCATAGCCTACATATCTTTAATTATATAATCATTTATATGTCTCTATGTATATTTTTACATAAATCCCCAATTTTTTATTTGCCTTTAAAAAAAATCCTCTTCCTTCATTTAATTTGACAATATTTATTGTATTGTATTCCATGTATTAATTCTCTACAGGATCTTGTATGTTATTTCAAGTGTGTTCAATTTATTAAAAGAAAAAAAACAACAAAAAAATGTTTCGGTGAACCCTGCAGCAAAGTGAACCCTCTTCTTCAGAGAGGATCTTTGCCTCCCAGTTTTTCCTGGCGGCAGAGCAGAGTGAACCGTCTTTCTTCTCAGAGGATCTGTGTCCCATGAGAGCAAGCAGCTGTTCTCCGTGTCTGCAGTGTAAACAACATTCGGTGGAGATTTGACAGTAACTAGAAGCACATTATGACCCTCTGTAAAAGTTTCTGTGTGGTACCTGTGTTGTACATGTGTAGCAAAAGGGTACGTTATAGCGTTTGTAATGTCTTTGTGCCTGGTGGACGTTGATTGGTATGGCATTATGCTACTGAATGCATCGGCAATCCGACCTTGCTTGGGCTTGACACAGGAGGCCCCAGATGTCCCCGCCGTGTCTTTTATTGCAAGGCACTGTTCATACAGTACTCGGTAGTGTTGACAGTACCAAAATTGGGACCCACGGTACGATACCTGTGAAATTATCACGGTTCTGAGTAGTATCACGATACCGCAGCAAAAATGAGGCAGATGTGCCTTTTGTCATTTATAAAAAGGTAAATAACTTTTCTAGAATACATCACTGATATTTCAATGGAATAAATTACTTACTGACTTATTCATACTTCAAAAACAACATCAATGGGGGGATCAAACTAAAATAAATAAATAAAATAAAAATCAACCAGCCACCCTCCTCCCCTGACAAGTAAAGAACAGTCCCTAAAGTGTGGTGAGGTTTGTGGAAATGTGAACGGCTCGTTTCTCCTCTGACACGTCACATACCCGTGTGCCGTGGCCACCAAGGCTCGACTGTTCAGGTACTACTGGGCAGTCATGACACCAACTTATTTCATGTTTGTGATTGGCTGAGCTGTACTTGCAGGTCAAGCTGGGGAAACTCAAGAGTAAGTTATATCCTCAATATCGTTGCCTTTTGGGATATTAATATCTTGCATGTTCGTATCTCGGTATAGATACGATAACGATATATCGTTCAGCCCTAACGTGAGCTAACGTTAGCGACTAAGGACTGAGTGGCTGTCTGGTATGTGTGTGTGTGTGTCTGAGGAGTGTCAGTACATTAACTTGTTAGCTGTAGCCTTGCTGTTCGTCCTGTTAATGTTATCGTTGGCAGCCCTGAATAGCTTGTAAAGCTTTAGCAGAGTTAGTTAACACATTTGTTATCAGCCCATGTGTGTACTGCCACAGAAAATTACTAAATCTTTATTTTATTTGCACAACGTCACCTCTCTGCCGTCTTTTATCATGCTTTCTAAAACTAAGTTAACTTTACCAGCAGATCTGTATGAAGCACAAACTGAGGCTACAGTTAGCAGAGTGTTTCCCCCGTCTCACTGCTTTCCAAACTGCTGGCCGGCTGGCGCTCTGCATCACGTGGAATACCGCTGCGTCATTGGGAGCGCTTGTTTTCATGCAGATGATGTCCCGACTCTCTGCGCGGGCAGGGCAGGCAGAATTGCCGTCATTGAAAAAATAGATCACATATGCATATGAATCGAGATCCCAATTTTATTACGATTAATCACGCAGCCCTAACTCAGACCTGACTTTTAATAGCCACATTAATATGACAATTACAAAGTCAGCCTCCTGTCACTTTCAGAACACTGAAAGGATTAAAATTACTTATGTCTCAGCAGGATTTTGAAAATGTGTTGGTGCATTTGTCTTCAGTAGATTACGATGTTCTCCCTAAAAAAAAATAATCAGACAGCTGCAGCTGATTCAGAATGCTGCTGCTGCTCAAGTCCTCATGAAGACTTACCACATAACTCAGTTTGACAATCCAGATCTGTCAGGTTGTCTGGGACAGGTCTGCTTTGTGTCCCCAGAGTCAAGACTAAACATGAAGACGCAGCGTTTAGTTTTTATTCACCACATATCTGGAAAATGTGTTTCTTTTGCATTTTGTCTTGATGCTTTTGATGTTTTATGTAGAGCAATTTCAATTTCCTTGTTGCTGAAATGTACTATATAAATAAACTTGTCTCACCTTGCCTTATAAAGTCTTTAATTTAACTTGTTTATACCTGTAGATACCCTGAATGATCTCACAAGACAAGGCAGCGCTTACATTTTTACATGACCGCAACAGTAAAATATGACCACACACACACCCCCACACACACACAAATTCACCCTTGTAATTGTAGACAAAAATACACACACCTATCTACGACATGTGTGTATCTGACACCTCAACAAACTTATACACACTGCTGAATCCTGAACACACCCCATATAAAGTCTGAGATTTACTGGAGCCCTTTTGTTGGTGTCCATGTCTCAATGCATTAACTAAGGTAAGTACCATCTTCTGCACACTGTAGTCAAATATCCAAAAATGTCACATGAAGTATTCCAAACTCTGACACTGAAATGTCGTTGTCAGTTAACTCATTTTCCTTTAACTGTAAAACTGATACTGTTTATCATCAGGCAGTCACCAGCTCTGTTGTTGGTTATTTACATAGGTCTGTTTGTGATGACTTTTTAAAATGGATAGTTGGAAGAAGATGTTACAATATTTTCAAAGCCTGTTATTTTTTACAGTCGATGTGTAACATTACTCGTTCCACATTTATCATTATTCGGTGCAGGAAGAGCTGGGGGAAAAATTCAGATGGTTTACTTAGGTCAACGTACTAACACCACAATGTACAAATACTCTGTTAGAAGTAGAAGTCCTGCACTGGAAATGTTGCTGCAAAAAGTACTTCAGTATTAAGAGTAAAAGTACTCAATGCAGAAAAGTATGTCCTGTGACTCTTAGGATATCATATATTACGCTACATCATATTTTAGACTGATGCTTTGATTTTCTGTCTGGGGTGAGTTATTCTGTCTCTCATGCTGTTATCATAAAATATCTGTGTGCAGAATTAATCTTCTCTGACATTAACTCACCACACAGTTTCTCCAGATGATTAAGTTGATTAAAAAACACAAGATGTGGTATCAATGGAAGATGTTAAGACTATTTTCAAAGCCTGTAATTTTTCACAGTCTACGTGCAACATTACTCGTTTCACATTTATCATTATTCAGTGCAGAAAGAGTCCTGCACTGGAAATGTTGCTAAAGTAAAAGTAAGTATAATAAAAAAAAAAAAGCACTTAAGTATTAAGAGTAAAAGTACTCAATGCAGAAAGGTATCTCCTGTGACACTTACGTTATCATATATCACAGTATATCATTACATTATTATGATCCATGCTTTTATGTCAATCTGAAAACAGGATTTTGCTGTTGTTAGTTGAGGTGGAGGTCGTTTTTAAATATTAAATATTGATTATTGTAATTATGGATTCATCCACTGATTTTTTTTCTCCATTAATCAACTGATTGGTTTCTAAAAATTCAGGAAATACTGAGAAATGACATAACAATGACTCGGAGCCAAACATTACAACTTCACAATAAATGTTTTGTCCAACCAACAGTCCAAACCTTAACATTATTACTAATATGTTACAATTATTAACATTATTCAACAGAAAAGCAACAAATTGTTACACAACAAAAGATCGAAATTAATGATAAACTTCTGTCATCATCTTTTATTCTTTTTTCCATTATCACACTTTTATTCAGTTAGTGTTAATGCATTAATGTCAATTCTGGTGAGTAAAATATTGATATTTATATTTTAGACTGATGCTTTGATCTTCTGTCTGGGGTGAGTTATTCTGTCTCTCATGCTGTTATCATAAAATATCTGTGTGCAGAATTAATCTTCTCTGACATTAACTCACCACACAGTTTCTCCAGATGATTAAGTTGATTAAAAAACACAAGATGTGGTATCAATGGAAGATGTTAAGACTATTTTCAAAGCCTGTAATTTTTCACAGTCTACGTGCAACATTACTCATTTCACATTTATCATTATTCAGTGCAGAAAGAGTCCTGCACTGGAAATGTTGCTAAAGTAAAAGTAAGTATAATAAAAAAAAAAGCACTTAAGTATTAAGAGTAAAAGTACTCAATGCAGAAAGGTATCTCCTGTGACACTTACGTTATCATATATCACAGTATATCATTAGATGATTATGATCCATGCTTTTATGTCAATCTGAAAACAGGATTTTACTGTTGTTGGTTGAGGTGGAGGTCGTTTTTAAATATCAAATATTGATTATTGTAATTATGGATTCATCGTCCATTTTATCCATTAATCAACTGATTGGTTTCTAAAAATTCAGGATATACTGAGAAATTACATAACAATGACTCGGAGCCAAACATTACAACTTCACAATAAATGTTTTGTCCAACCAACAGTCCAAACCTCAACATTATTACTAATATATTACAATTATTAACATTATTCAACAGAAAAGCAACAAATTGTTATAAATGATAAATGGTTTTAAACATAAAATAGTTTCCAGTTAATTTTCTGTCAACCAACTAATTGATTAATGGACTAATCATTATAACTAAATATCATATTTCATAAACTCTTTGAATGTTTTCTGCAAAAAAAAATTTGTAAAGTGACTAAAGATGACAGATGAATGTAGTGGAGTATAAACTACCATTTTCCCTTTTAATTGTAGTATAAAGCAGTATGAAAAGAAAAAAACTGAGAAAAGATGAGAGGCTTTGATGGTCAGGCTTAGACAGTGAGTTAGTTAGAGAGTAAGTTATCTTCTACCTTCTGCTTACAAGTGGTGAATTTACAGCTCACAGCAACTTAATATGATACAGTCTCTGTCTTTTGTTTGATATCAAGTGTTTGCCAAAAATATTGTTGCACATTTTCATTCTGTCGTCAGGTGAAACTACTACTGCTCAGGAAGAATCACCACAATTGTAAGATTTTTTACTTTCACTCTTTTACTCACAGATTGTTTTACCTGAATGTGTAATATTTCCAGGCAAATGACCTACATATGTCTGCTATTAAAAAACACTTGAAGTTTTTTGATAGAGAAAAAGTCGTTAGGAATTAGACCAAAAGTGGATGCTGTCCAATGTTACAAATAAAGTGCATGTGAGTCTTAATTGTATCAGTGTCAATTATGTTTGTAACACAGCTTAAAAAACTGCACAAAACTAAAAAATTTCATGGCAAATCAACAGTATTTCAGTCAAGCAACTGTTTTTACATTGATTCCATTGGATGTGTTGATATTAGTGAGATTACTGACACCACTTGGTTGTCTGTTTAGGTGTTGACTTCAGCTGCGTCCTCTATTCAAAAGCATTTGTCTTATGTTCTGTTAGGTTAAACTTTGGCTTTCAAGAGATGAATGAGTCATCTGCCAATGTGACAGGTCGGTATGCAGACTCCTTCTCTAAAGCTGTGACCAAGAATGTGATTGTTGTGGTTCTCGGGATCTCCATCAACTACATCAATGCGAGCCTCATTCACACCTTCTGCAAACACCAGGTCTGATATTCCTTTAATGCCATGCTACCAGCGATAAGTAATATCTTTTAGATTTGAGGTATAAAATAATATTTATTCATCATCATCAGCCCTACAGGAACCACATATGACCAAAACTGTGGATGTAGGATTTGTGACATCACCCGGTCTGCCTGTTGGACCTGGAAGTGTGGAGTCACATTGCAATACCAAAGTATATTCAACACAGAAAGCAGCACGTCTTTCATCCAAAACATTCACTCTTTGACTTTTGTAGTGGTGACAATGTAACCCTTGTCTACATATAGAAAACTATGCAGAGGAATGTTGAGCTCTGTGGCAGGTGGGCTTGTCACGATACCAGAATTTCAGTAGTCGATACCAATACCAGTGCAGCAGCACACATTCACACCAAAACTGAACAGACATGTCGTACAGCGTCCGCTGCTGTCCCGTCAAAATACAAACCACACCCGAAACACAAACACACATCACTTGCGGTGTAAATGAGGCCTAACCCTAACCCTCCCCACACACATCTCCTACTATCTGACTTTTGGACAAGCCCAGGTGTTGTGGCTCCAGCAGCACTTGTAAAAGCCATTGTTTCTAGTAAAGATGGTTCACAGCACAGACTGACGTACGTATACTGCCCCCATCAGTTCCGACAGGAATCGACACAGCCCGCTGAAGGCAAAGTTGTATCCGGAATTTACGGTACTGAAAAAAAAACAGGTACCGACATATGGGTTCTCATGACAACCCTAGAGGCAGGAAAGAACGCTTTCTTGGACACACAATGCCACCAGGTAGAGTGCACTGTGGTGAATTAATGAACCAAGATTTTTCGCAGTTTGTTTTTGAGATCGCAGAGCCCATTTGCCACACAGTCACTGTGTCCTTCTTGTACCTGCTCATAAATTTAAGTTTGTGACCATTAGTTTCAAGCCCTGCTTTTTAGCCTGCGCAAAGTTGATATGACACAACAGAAAAACATCAGCCATTGCCATCAGTGAATTCCATCTTATTTGCTGATAGGTCGATGGCAGTTACCAAGACGAATATCAGCAGATATTACCAATGTTCAGCCGAGAAATCTGTGCATCCTTATTTCAAACCATGTTCAGCATGGTGCAGCATGGGAAACAGTCACAATTTTTTCCGATCCGTCTAAATAAGTGAAAAAAATTTGTCGCTAGTCGTTTTATTAGAAATAACTTCAACTGCTGAAAAGTCATAAACGAAGGGAGGTGAAAAAAGTCCGTATCTGACAACCTGGGAAATGAGAGCGGGCTGCAGCTGCTGTGACAATAGTTAGTTACCGTCACAGTTACTGTGCAGCTGTGTGCACAGCGAGAAAAAATCCTGTGGTGCATGCATGTAAATTTGATCGGCACAGGATCTGCTATATTGGAGACTGACTGGCTCGTCATCAGTCATGGCCAATCAAGCTTTAAACTGGACGACTCCGGTCACCAGCTGAACAATGGGCACACCTCTAGTTGTGACAGCAGCTGGAAAGTCTTTCCGCACAACAAGTGAATGAGACTCATCTGTGGCATTTTGTTTCCTTGATCTGGGACACTGTTTGTCTGCTGACAAGTTAGCCAGCCCTGCAAAGCCAGTTAAAATACTGAGATCTCAAAGCTTAGCAATAGGTGTAAAAGTGAACATCCAGATAATATGTCCAGACATAAATCACGTTAATACTAGGGCTGACCCAAAACATTAGAAGCTTCAAAGCTTCGTTCGATGGCACGGGATTCAATTGTGAAAAAAAAAAAAAAAATTCAAAGCTTCGACGCTTTTTTTTTCCGTTTTTTGGGGGGAGGCCTTAAATGCAACACTCAGAGCACTCAGAGCCGCACTGAGTCTGGTGTCAGAGACACTTCTGATGCTCTGAGTTTCGTATCTGTTTGACTGTGCTGCAGTGTGTGCCGAGGGTTTTAATTTAAGGTGTTCACAGACTCGGGCGCACTATAAGCGGAGCGCACTTCCGCGTTGTAGTTTCCTGTAAAAATGTCGATGAAACACTACATTACCCCCAATTCTTGCACGTTTCTGTCATGGCGATGTGAAAAATACATGCCGAGCAGTCTTTTGAGTGACACTGGTGCGCGGAGCAGAGTCCGCACGGTCATAAAATCTGAGCTTTGCGCGCACAGGGCTTGCGGACGTCCGCTTTTAGTCTGCGCAGACCTCTGCGGAATCTTCGAATGTCCAAATATGTCAAAGGTCAGCCCTAGTTAATACCAACAATAAATGGGCCAAATGTTACCACGAACATCAATGTAATATTTGATAAGGTCAACCCTGAAACAATCTCCTCTCTGTTTTTAAACCTTTCCTTCCCTTGCAAACACTGTGGTTCTACCCATCCAGGTATTCTACATGAATCCACGCTACATCCTTTTTATTCACCTGGTGGTCAACGACATGATCCAAGTGATACTGACTGTCATCCTGTTTGTCATCAGCTACACCATCTACAAAATAAATGTCTCCATCTGCTGCATCTTCATCCTGATTGCTCTTTTCACCACTGAAAACACCCCTCTGAACCTGGCCTGCATGGCGGTGGAGTGCTACATCGCCATCTGTCTCCCCCTTCGCCACGTGCAGCTCTGTACGGTCAAGAGAACCTTGATGCTGATTGGTTTAATCTGGGCGACGAGCACGTTGTCCGTTATCTCTGATCTCTTCATCACTTTGGCCACAGAGCCACTGGACTTCTTTCTCTCCAGAGTCTTCTGCCTCAGACAAACTGTCTTTCCAAACCCCCTCATCATCAAGAAGAGAGATATAACATATTCAGTGTTTCTAGCTCTGGTTTGGATCACTATCTTTTACACTTACATCAGAATTCTGTTCACTGCACAAACAGCTGGCAAAAATGCTAAAAAAGCCAGAAACACAATCATCCTCCATGGGTTTCAGCTGCTGCTTTGTATGATGACATATGTGGCCCCTCAGTTATTAACTGTCCTGAGGGGATGGTTCCCGAAGAATTACAACGACTACCTCTTCGCTTACTATATTATTGTACAGGTCCTGCCTCGATCCATCAGTCCAATCATCTATGGCATACGAGACAAAACGTTCAGGAATTATTTGAAAAGATATCTGTGTAGACTCAGTATACAGTAAAACTTCACTGAGAAGGTCTCTTCAATTAAAGTGAAAGAAAAAGGAAACAACACGACTTCAGGCTTTACTCTTTTCCGTCTTTCCTCCCAAGTAACACGTAGACAGTGTAAAACACACAGCTGTTACACATCTGTGTAATTAAATACTTATAAAACTACATGTGCGAGATCCTGATATCAGTGAAGTGAAAGTGAAAACATAATACCTCTGGCCATGGCTATTGCCAGCACAAAGGCATAGAAAAATACATGAACTTTCTTGGAAACAAACATAACATGTGCCACTCTTCCCTGTTCCCACCTCTAAATAAATTTGATCTCCTTTATGGCGCATGCTCAGCTCACAGCCTGTCAGACTCTAGTGGCTCCATTAATGTATTTATAAATATAATACTGTCTTAATCACATTGTCATATGGTTTATTATTAATTATTATGAATGCAATACAAGTTAGATTTAGCACCATGATGCTGTCAGCACAGACTGTTGATGTAGGCTACTTTTTCCATTTGCCAGAATGTGTCACAATGACAAACTCCAGTTAGGTCAATCTGCTTAAAATCAAATCGGTTTGAATTCATACACCAGACCAGCAAAACCAGCAATCGACCCCACTCTAATGTGGCAAACGGTGTGCATGGGGTACATGCAACTCTGACACAAGGTATCCTGAGAGGCTGGGCGACAAGGTCTATTTTTTACACTTTAAACCACATCTCAAGCGAGAAAAGTGTCTCCTTTGGATAAAGTTGTGTGGTAACGTTAGACCACAACATCAACTCAACGTGAATAAGATTAACAATGATGTCTACATCTGTTCTAAGGCAAGTCAACATTGTGTATACACACAGTTAAAGTAATAAACATACTAAATACAAACCACACATGCACATAGTGTGGGTGTGTTTCAGGTCAGAAGCGTGCACATGAGCCTGCTGTATAAATAAAACTATCCTGCAGTAGCTCTATCACATGAAGGCAGATTCATCTCCAGATCATTAACTCACAAAGGTCAGTATTGATTTGTTTGCTTGACTTAACTTCTTCCAGAAAATCTGATTGTTTTAGCATGCACAATTGTGAGAATGTTTGTTTTTAATATTATATGTTACATAAAAATATTTAATACAGTGATACATGCAGTATTTTATCATCATATATTGTATGTGTTTTCCTTTTGAAGTTTATCTGCTGCTGACATGAATTTCACACCAGGGGAAAGCAACGTGACAGGAGCTGTGAATTACAGGGACACATTTGTTATGGCTGTCTGCAAGAATGTGATCGTTGTTGTCCTCGGCATCTCAATCAACTACATCAATGCCACAATGGTCCACACATTCAACAAGCATCACGTATGTAAAATATGGACATAAAGTAAATATTTTCATACTTGAATACCAAAGGCACTAAACATTAAGTTAGTGGACATATAGCTTTGTTTGGGGGGGAAAAAAGAAAAAGAAAAAAAAGTCATGAATCTGAACCGTCACTCGCTTGTCTAATTCTGGAATAGAGAGCAAAGTTACAAAAGTACAGTCACCTTTTTTACCTTTTGGCTTCCTCATCTAGTGACTCTGTGCATAAAGTCTGTATGCAAGGACAGGGTTAAACGCTAAGGTTTTTTTTCACTTGCCCGGTCGAGCAAGTTGGCCAGAGTTCTACTTGCCCGAAGTCCGTTTTTACTTGCCCTATAAAAATTGTTTAACTTAAGTGGCTATCAAATAACAAAGACTGCAGTTATTTTTATGTTATGTTATCTTTATTCACACTGTATTTATTAATTGAAACAACATATGTCATGTATTGTAACTTAATTCCTGCACAAAAATGACAGTGTCAGGGCAGCGGCAATCTTTGTTCATCGTTCTCTCTCTATAATTTTGCGCCCTACTTGAGCCATGTCCACCTCTATTTATTTTTCACCCCTCTCTCCAGTTCTGCTGTATTAACACTGGGTTTAATATATTTTGCCTCCATCTCTCTGCCCTGCTCTACTCTACTTCAACGCTACTTAGCTCTCTCTCTACTCTACCAGTAGACTACCACATCCACCTGCTGCACAAAACGCACACAGTAGTGTTTCCCCTAGGATGGAGTTGTAGCAGCGGAGGTGAAGCACACACATGAAAAATAATTTTCACATGTGTGAAACTTTTTTGTACGTTTGCAAAGCACAGCCTGCTGGGATGTTTCTATGTATCTACTGGCACCAGAAGGGCTCTTTAGGAAGTACATACAGTACATTTCTTGCACAGTAATGAGCAGGTGAAATGTCTGCCTAACTTACATAGGAGTCGTCTCAAGATTTAGGAAAATACAATTTTAATGAACATAATAAAAGTAAAAAGTCAATTGACATGCTACTGTTTTGTGCTATGACCTATTTAAGTGCTCGAAGTTGTTATTTACATGACAACGCCTGAAGGCAACACAACACAAGCTCAGCATGAGTGCCGTGCTGCGCTGCTGTGCGAGCAGCGTGTCTGTGCGTAACAGCAGTCTATTGATGATTATTTTCACACTGTCCTTGACAATAACTTTGTCAGATGACAAACTGCACCGGGCTCAGGTCAGGTATAGTCAGGGAAATGACATGATGACATAACACAGAGGACATTTAGGCTGCGTTGAGACTGCAGGCGAATCTGATTCAAATCTGATTCCTTCTCAAATCAGATTTTTGACTGCTGACTGTCCACACTGTTTTTAGCAAGTGTCCAAATCAGATTTGGCTCTGTTCAGACTGGGCCACATTATGACCAATCTGACAGGTTGCTGTAGCAACGACGTCAGAATGGAGGCGTCATCTAGCGTGTATTGTGTGAAGTCATATAAGGAGCTGTTCAGACTCAGACACATCTGTCCAAATGGGATTTAAAACTACCTGCCAAAGGTGGTTTAGATCTGGTTTGCAAAAATCAGATTTCATATAATGTATGACTGTTCAGACTTCATAAGAGCCATCTGGTTCCAATCGAGATTGGCTAAAAATCGGATTTTGAACAAGGCCATTGTTATGTTATTATATGAAGTGTCTGTAGCGCAAAATAATATGACTTTAGTTTATGAAGAGGTAAGACAGTGCAGCATGTAGAGAGGCTTCAGTGTTGATTGGCTTCACTTGTGCCATGTAACCAATCAATGGGGGCTGTGGGCAGGACATTGTTACACAGCGTGTGCCTGTGACTTCAGGCAGAGAGACGGCTGCATTAGAGCCGAAGGAGCGCGTTTTAAAATACATTTATTTCATCAATTAGTTATTTACTTTTACTATTTTTAGCAACTTGCCCAATCGGGCAAGTGAGTTTTTCAACCCATTCATTGTGTATGTGCTACCGCGGCGCAAGAGCACACCGCTCTGCCGCAGAGCTGTCTCTATTATTCCGTACTGCCGACGTCATTGAACAGCGCATGCTGACTGTTATTGTTGCAGTACCCGGAAAAACACGGCAGATGGCACAAATGGGCAAAACTATCCAATCATAAATAATTCTGTCACTACATTTAATAGCACGATCACAGTGGTTTAAAGAAGTGGTTGCTAATCTTTCTCCTTAAGGGACCCCTTTCTATTATTGTGTAAACTGATGACCCCAACTATGCGAAATATTTTATGGCTATTTCATATTATATTCAATATATAACAACAACAGTACAGAACACCTGATAAATGGTACAATCAGCCCAATTAATGAACATTATTATCATTTTTATTTTGTTTACATAACAGGCTTTTTATTTATTTATTTTTTTAAACAAATTCAGTGTTTTCTTCTCTCACTGGTGCTGGACCATTGCTTTATTAGCTCTCTGATTGTTTTAACTGTGTCGTGTCTGTACCGAGCCTGTGTGTGTGTTTGCGAATATTCCGCAAATGAAAAATTTTTTATATGATATATTTATATATAAATATATATATTTATAATATTTGTTTTTGATTTTAGAGTGAACTATCCCTTTAAAATAAATGTGAATGACACATTTGTACAAAACAAATACTGATGGTAGACAAGACGCTGAAGTCAATTAACAAAGGAGAGAAATACAAGTAATTACTGTTAAAAATATTTGTGTTGGTGTAAGAACATTCTTGTCTTTTCGATTCTGCCCATTATTTCAGATATTCAAGATGAACCCTCGCTTTATCCTTTTCATCCACCTGGTGATCAACAACATCATCCAGCTGACAACCAGCATTAGCCTCTTCATCTTCACCTACACCTTCCACACCATCTACGTCTCCCTGTGCTGCCTCTTTATATTGCCGGCAATCTTTACCACTCAAAACACCCCTCTGAACTTAGCCTTTATGGCAGCAGAGTGCTACATTGCTGTCTGCATTCCTCTCCGCCACAGCTCCATATGTACAGTGAAAAGGACATATATTATAATAGGAATAGTCTGGACAATGAGTTCACTGTCTGTCCTGCCAGATGTCTTCATCCTTTTGGCCACTGAACCTCCAGAGTTCTTAAATTCAAGAGTGTTCTGTGCAAGGGACACCGTGTTTAGGAGCCCCTACAGTTTAAAGAAGAGGGATGCTTCCCACATATTGTTTCTGGTAGTGGTCTGGCTCACTTTGCTCTACACTTACTTCAAAATTTTGTTTGTGGCCAGAGCTGCTGATGCAGATGCCAAAAAGGCAAAAAACACAATCATCCTTCATGGCTTTCAGGTGCTGTTGTGTATGATGGTCTATGTGCAACCTATGTTCAGGCAAATGCTCATACACTTGTTCCCAGGAGGTGTAGCAGCCATTAACTTTGTTGTCTTTATCATAAACCAAATCCTCCCTCGCTTTGTTAGTCCTATTGTCTATGGGTTACGAGACAAGACTTTCAGGAAGTACATTAAAAAGCATCTGTGTACAGTGAACAGCCATCCAAAGATGGCACATCACAAAAACTAATGTTTCTCCTCATGCTGTTGGTGAGTCAAAGTCAGACTTTTGTTGTATCCACATTAAAAAATGTATGACACAGATTTAAAAAAAAAAAAGACACTTTTGAGCAATTATAAAAGCCCGCTAACAACACAAGGGTTTTATTCTGTTTAAAAATGTGTCATACAAACAAGGAGATTATTTGCAGATTATTAGATCTTGAATACAGAGCACTAACAAACGTAGTACCACCTCACGGACATATGACTCCTTAAACCAGTCAAGGCTGCAGTTGCAGTTCAAATCCACATCTGTCAACACTCACATGGAGCCAAGACAATTGACAATTCTTCAAATGTGGATGTTGCTGCACTGACGCAACAAATTCTAAATTAACGATTTCAGTAACTGACTATATGTCTCCCCCTCTGTTCCTGAGATATGGTGTTGTATAATGGCCAGAAATGTGGTTTGGATTAATATTCTAATGTCACAGGGAAGGTGACGTAAAATGTTATCACTTCATTGTTGTATTTTATTAAACATTCATAGGAAATTTTGTCATAATTAATATGGCTCACGATTTGACTCTGAAGCAGAGGGCAACGATTCCATTATTAAATCATTAGCGATGCATCTCTATGCTTCACTTTTTTTTTTAATTCTATACCTGATTTATTTCTCCTCACTGTGTGACTTTTAAAACATAGTTAAGGTATTTGTAATCACCCATAATTAAATTAAAAGATTAATTTACTTGCACACAGTTTGGCTCTTGTCAAAGTCCCTTTTCCCTTCAGCCTTACAGGAGCCAAAATGCTTCTTTACTCAAGTCTTTAAACTGGGGGCGCAGTCAGATTGCATCATTGGTTAGTCTACAGTTTCTCACGCCAACCCACTGTGGGATATTTATGCCAGTGTATTATCCAGTGCTTGCATACTTTAATATTTCACTGGACATAGTATGCAATTTGTGGAAGTGTAAAAATATGCTTCAGGCTACACAGCCTTTGTTAATTAAAATACAAGATTTCTGAGCTAGTTAACAATTAGCCATAACAAACACAAGGTTTGAGCACATGGTGATTCAAAAGTGTACCAAATATCTGGACACCCTGGGCCAAAGAATGTCAATCAACTTTGTGGTCATATCATTAGATCTGCGGCCGTATGTCTTGGACACTCTGGGTAAGGAGAGAAGCCTGGGAGGCTGCCGGCCAGACCTGGTTAAACCCATGTGTAATAGAGTGAATTCAAAATTCTGCCACGTCTTCAACCTGCCAAAGAATTTCTGGTGCACTCCAGGGAAGGATGGGCACATGGAATCTGAGTGGACCGTGTTCAAAACTTCCACTGTGGAGACAGCTGTTTGGAGTTGCTGGAAAGTTGTCAGTGCCTGCAGGAAACTTAACACCCCACTAGTGGACAGCACAGGTGAAGGAGGCCTTCAAACTGAAGAACCAGGCCTCGGGCTTGGTTGGCCCAGGGGTCTCATGAATAGACAGACAGGTTATCTGGGAGCCAGACGGGCTGCGGCCGTGACAGTCACAAAAGCAAAAGCCAGTTACAGGAGGGGATCAGGGAGGCTTTGGAGAGAGACTTCAGGCTGAATTCAAGGAAGATCTCACAAACCAAGAGACAACTCAGCATGAGCAAAGATGGCAACAAAGGACACATGAAAATAACTGCAAGTCACAAACAATTGCTGCAAGATGGTTTGTTTATACATCAAAACATAGGCCTGTGTTATCCTCATTCCATATATTAATGTTGATAAACGTGTTATTGAATAAAAATAACCATTACCATTGATCCATTGATTTGATTTATTGGTCTCAGCATGGCCTCATGCAAAACAGCACTTACTGCCGATACACTGGGGCAACTTTGTGGCCATGCTTCTCCAGTTCACATCTATTCATATCTCTGTGTACTTTGCATCCCTCTCTTTTTTGTTTTGGCAATAACATCGTGTATTGTTTTTCTTAAAGATATATCATGAGTAGGAAATTTCAATATTGCCCAACTCTAATGTTCAAACAGGTTTTGTTCTTGTTTGACTGACAAGTCATCATCCAGTCACCTTACATTCTCTGACATGATGCAGGTCTCATGCATCATCCTGCTCCATATAAAGCCATCAAACAAATTTCCGTCTCATATCATGACTGATGAAAGTGAACACTGGAATAAATTGTCCAAGGTAGGAAAGACTGTGACACTATCACACTGCACCATTATATTACGATGTTTTTTTGTGTTTTACAGTATTGCAATTTTTTTGAATGGTATGAGCATATGCTGAAGCACAGCAATTTCTTTTCTAACTGAACTGAAAAAATAATATTTAAAAATATTTAATATCTATATATTTAAAAGTGATCCATCAGCATAATCTTATATTGATATTTATTTATGTAGCATCTGTTGATCTTACTTTGAACTTGTTACAAAATGGTGTATATAGAAAAGCAAATAACATTTTCCTTTTCTCTTTCACATAAATGATCTCTTGCTTGTTGGGAAAGTGTGACAGTCTTATTATGAGATAATCTACTATGCTTATGTTTCCTCTTTCAAAGTACAGCATATCATTATTATTGTAAAACATTTAAATATTACAGTCTCATTTCATGACTGATGAAAGTGGACACTGGAGGAAACTATCCAAGGTAGGAAAGACCTTGATGCTATCGCACTGTGTTACTGCATTATTATAATATGATGTGTGTGTTGTTGTTTTTTACAGTATGGCAATTCTTTTGAACTACATGGGCATATGCTGAGCCCCAGTGATCACTTTTCTCCTAAATTGAGCATATCTTCAAAATTGTTTAACTATATGGTAAAGAGGATGTGTATAAACAAGTGGAAAACACTTCATCTGAAACAAAAAAAACCAAACTTTAATTCCGACATTTTTTTAAAGTAATCATTTGGCATAACCTTATATTAATATTTATTTATTGATCTTTTTTTTAACCTTTTAAAAAAATGGTGTATATAGTAAAGCAAATAACATTTTCCTTTTCCTTTCACTGAGACAGTTAGAAGGTTAGATAGTCTCATTCTGAAACTACTATGCCTAAATCTATTTTGCCACTCTCTGTTTTTAAGTAAAGCATGTTATCAGCACTGTTAAACATTGAGGGCCCACGCAAAAATTAGCTATGTATATAGACAAATGCTTTCTCCAGAAAAAGTACAGATGAGCTCATGGTTGTGTATTTACTTTAAAGCTCTGAAAATAGAAAACAAATAAATAAAATTTAAAATTGCAGTAATGCCATATTAAAAACATTTTAAATCTTTCTCTATGACAGAGGCTATAGGCTGCTCATCAGATCAATGAATTCCTCATCTCATGGCTATAACGTGTCGACTGGTCTGAGCTATCGAGACGCCTACAGCACAGCTGTAGCCAAAAATGTGATTGTTGTGGCTCTTGGTCTCATCATCAACTATATCAATGGTACTCTGATTCACACCTTCAGAAAACACCAGGTCAGACTTCTTCATTATTTTTGTTGTTATTAATATCATAATCATTATTGATGCAACCTCTGTTGGACTGATTTGTATATTTTGTTATTACACTTTATTTACTGTTTATTATTTACTATACTGTAGTCATACTATAACATATCATATTATATTATGTTAATATGTTATGTTTTATAACATTATTTACTTTATTATATTTCTTTACTAAAAGAACACTTCACTCCCAAAATGACCATTTGCATAACAGGTACACAACCAATAATACATTGAATTTTTGGGGAAAATTAATTTAAAAAAAAAAAATTTCTCGCATGGCTGCATGAACAAAAAATCCATAGACACAGAAAATTCTTGATGAACTGAGGTCATAGGTGTCTGTGTTTAACCGTAGCAAAACTATATCAAAACATCCCATTACAGACTCTCAAACAACTCATGCAGCATCATCCAAGTCTCATTTATCAAGTCGTATGCTCAGTACTTCACAAACTGACAGCCGTTTCTGACGGGGAACTGAACTAAAGGTGAAACTTATCTATGCTCTCTTCAAAGGCAGACTCCACTGAAAAGGGAAAGTAATTTGACCTCACTGAACACAGAGCTGTTGGTTCACCACTGCCTCAGTTGGCAGTCAGTTTGTTATTGTGTGATGTTGGTGAAACTGAACCAGAGTTGTTTTACACATTTACTTTATTTCTTTTTCTTTCTTTTTTTATTTTTAAAGTCAGTTTTGTTTCAGTTGGTTTTCTTCATGGGTTTGCTTTGTTCAGTCGTCATCTCTATTTTATTTTACTGAGGGTTTTTTAAGTACTCAATATCGTTTAATTGGTTTTTCAATTTTTATTTCCAAAGTACAGATTTAATTTTTATTTCAGTTCAGTAAAATGTTTTTTCCCCCCACACCTAATTTTAAATTTTAGCAAAGTTTTAGTCAACTACAATAACCTTGATTTAAAGCAACTGTTTAAATGGTCATTTCGGGAGTTAAGTATTTCTTTATTACAGATTAACACCAAGTGTCATTATCTATTTTACATTATTTTGTTGTATGCATTTGATATATTACTATACCTTGCTAAAATTTTTGCTAGTCACCATTTCACTCTACTGTCACTTTTTCCATGTTGTTTTGTTTTAATTGTATCTTTTCTATTTTTACTTCTGTCCTAGTTTCATACTTATACTTCATACTCAAACTCACTTTTCTTAATATCTCTGATTTTTAGCATTTATTTATTTTCTTTAAAATAAGAATAGGGCTGACCCAAATGCTTCCAAACTATGATTGTTGCCATCGTGATCAACATCCAAATAATTTTTAAATCCCAAACAGCCCAAAAATTAAGAAATAGTAATCAAATATTATTTATTACACATCAACATTAATTATCATCAGTTATTCTCAGACTGGGACATTTAAATTTAATAATAGTTTTAGGAGTCCAACTCGCTCTCATCTACTGTCAGTTAGCAGCAGTCCAGCACAACTGAAACTGTGACAGTTTCACCACACGTGACAGGGTTACAGATACCCTCGCAAGATGTCAAACAGTGAAATGTCTGGAAGCTAGTGTTGTCACGGTACCAAAATTGGGACCCACGGTATGATACCAGTTATAGTATCACAGTACTATCATGATACCACAGCAAAAAAAAAACAAAAAAAACAGGCAGATGTGCCTTTTGTCATTTATAATACTATAACACATCAATGATATTTCAATGAAATAAATTACTTATTGACTTATTCATACTTCAAAAAAACAGCATCAATAAGTGATTAACATAAAATAAAATAATAAAATAAAAATCAACCAGCCATTCGCCTTTCGTTTCTGCTGCTGGTTGAAATCTGTACTCGCACAGCGTGCTCCTGAATGATTTCTTTTGCTCGCACAAAACTATATTTAGTCACAAATGTGAGTAAAATGCTCGCACCGTAGAGCTCTGTAGTGGAAAACAAATCACTGTAGCATATATAAACAAATCTAGCTTACAAGTAAAAAGAAATAAATAATAACTTTCACTGCTTAAAGATACTCAACTCAGCGAATACCTGAAATTCCACTGGAAAACAAACCACTGCAGCAGCATATTGAGTAGGGGTGGAGGGAAACAAAATCGATTTTTAGATGCATCGAGGTTCTGTCTTGAACAATGGGAGCATGGATGTGGAAAACTCATAATCAATTTTAATTTTATTTTTATATTTATTTTTCAAATTACTATAACTCCTCGATCATTCACGCTATTGACGTAATTCCAATGGCCTCTGAAAGCTGAGAAGCAGAGCTTTCCAGTGATATACAGTACGTTACAGTAGTGACGTCATTACCTGTGGAGGAGGGGAGGGAATTGAGCACAGCAGGAGGAGAGTGACAGCTGGCGAGGAGAGTGCAAGTTGGAGTGATTTAGCTGCGTTTTAGCGGTGTTTTGGTGAGTTTTAGTGGAGTTTTGGTGAGTTTTAGCGGAGTTTTGGTGGCGTTTTCTTTGTAAATAATATTTAATGTTGTAAATAATAGTATTTGTGGTTTCTGAGAGCTTTAGAGTTTTTTTATGCCGTGTTTTCTCCATGTTTTCGCCATGGTTTGTAGTCTTGCCACCGTTTGTCTTTTTTTCTTTTTAACAACAGTTCGTGTTTTTATAATTCATAGATAGTTCTAGTCAGTTATAGTTTGGTAAATACTGGAGGAGAAATGTCGAGGAGGTCGACAAGTGACAGGAGAGTCCCACTGAGATTTGTGGATGAGGAGGATGGACCGGTGGAGTGTAGTCATCTCAACCACAGTAAGTAATACAGTTTGTTTGTACTGGATATGTATTCCCAGCTTTATTACAATAATGTTTTTCAATATCTAGTCTAAATTTTCTTATTGGCTCGTTTTATAATCGAGAATTGTTTTATAATCGAAATCGTTGCCCTCAGAATCGGAATTGAATCGAATTGTGAGGTGCCTTGAGATTCCCACCCCTAATATTGAGTGCCAGGTGGCCAGCATGCACCGTTATCGGACGGCACATAGACACTCACCCTCTTGCGATTGGACTTTGAACTTATCCCACGGTAATGGTACCGGGAGGTACTGTGGTACTACGGTACTCCAACATTATGGTATCATATGTACGGTGGTGTTTTAGTACCGCGGTCTACCGTTGGTACCAGTATACCCTGCAACACTACTGGAAGCTTGTATTAACTGCAATATTTCCCACTGAAGCTTTCATCCCCAAAAACTGGTTCTCAGGACAGCCCTAGATTAAAGTCATAAAGAAAGATGAGATGTTTCAACTGACTGATTCCTTTCTTTTCTTTTCTCCTCTTTCAGATATTTTATGTGAATCCCCGTTACATCCTATTTATCCACCTGGTGGTGAACGACATGATCCAGCTGACTTCAACTATCAGCTTGTTTGTCTTCAGTTACGTCTTCTACAGAATAAATGCTTCTTTATGTTGCCTTATTGTTACCTTATCTATCTTTACCACTCTCAACACTCCTTTAAATTTGGCTGTCATGGCAGTGGAGTGCTACATTGCTATTTGTTTACCACTGCGACACGCTGAGCTCTGCACCATCAAAAGAACATATATTTTGATTGGTTGGATTTGGGTCATGAGTTCAGCCTCAGCCCTGCCAGATTTGTTTATTCTTCTGGCAACAGAGCCTGTACAGTTATTTTATTCCACAATGTTCTGCAAAGACGAAAACCTGTTTCGACATGCTATACACTTAAAAAAGAGGGATGTTTCTTACATGATTTACTTAACTGGTGTTTGGCTGACTCTCCTCTACACCTACATCATGATCTTCATAGCTGCTAAAACAGCTAAATCAGCTAAAGGAGACACAAAGAAGGCCAGGAATACAATCCTTCTACATGGCTTTCAGCTATTGTTGTGTATGCTAACCTATATAGCCCCTGCATTGAAAAAGGCTCTGCTGAACTGGTTTCCTAAACATCGTGTACAAATAGTCTTTGCTTCCTACATCATTGTCCAGATCCTTCCCAGGCTTCTCAGTCCTATTGTGTACGGACTACGAGACAAGACATTCAGACAGCATTTGAAAAAGTATCTGCTGTGTACAGTGAGCACAAGCATTAAACCCCTGACTGCAGCAAAAGTCATGTTACTGTATTAAACAACAAAGCAAGTAGACAGCCCTGCTGTAGATACATCTTTCATCAAGGCCTACCACCCACTGCTGTTAGATTAGGCCCTCCTGTTACACTAAGCACCAACAAGCATTGCAGTTTGTAAATCCACTGCTTGCTGTCTGAAAATACTTCAGATCTTTACAAACTTCACTAGATCATGTTTATATAATAGAGTTTTTTATATGTAAGGTTCAAACATTTGTAATGGCTTGCTTGATTGGGTCCAGTCAGATATCTGAGAGGACTTCTCTGTATGTTTGCATGGTCTTTCATGCTTTAAGGTTCTAGAAAGTCCTCTTTACAAATACATATCATTTAGTGTGAAGGGTCTGATCATGAAGAGTTTGTTTTGTACATAGAGAAAAAAAATGCTGTACAATGGCTCAACCAGACAAAATCATTCAATGAACTCCAGGTACAATAAAGGTAAATGAAGTAACGACTGTCACAATAAAGTTTTGTAAAGTACTGTTGAAATTAAGTTAAATTAAGTACTGTCATAATAAACATGAATAAAATACTGGTATAATAAAGTTACATACAGCATTGTTATAATTCAATAAATCAAAGCAGTCACAGTGGTGCTTTTATCTAGAGGCATCAGCTCATCTCAGGCCAGAAGTGTTGATGTTTTTGCTGTGAACTTAAAGCTTCTGCTCAACAGTCAGATATTAGCAGTTAGCTCAAACTTAAACTGTTGCTGTGGCGCCTTTAAACATGAGGATTTATTCACTGTGAGCTGGAAGAACACTAACAGCTGTCCACTTTATATGTTAACAGTATTTGAGGGTTGCACTGGTGCTCCATGGTCACAAAATGCCACTAAATAGTGGCAGTCTTGAGCCCTGCAGATGAAATAAACATCTTGCTTGCTCGCGCTATCGCTCTCTATGTGTGTGTGAGAGAAAGAGAGCCACAGGAGAGAGCAAGAGAACCAAATCGCCAAGTCTGCAATGACTTGAACATTTGTACTCAGTGTTTGCAATATAGTAAATAAGTCACAGATCTGTACCTTAAAATCTGCATAAAAAAGGACAGGCAAAGGGCATTAGAGACTGCACACAGAAGAATGGAAATCCTTGTGGGTACATGCAGGGTCCCCCAGGATTTTTCCACTCAAATTTAAGACTTTTTAAGACCTTTTTAAGACCACAAACAATGAAATTTAAGACCAACCTCGCACCTAACGCTGCGTTCTAGAAAACTCGGAAATCAGGATTTTCCGACCTCCTAGTTGAAACAGTGCATTGGAACGCCACCTCATGTCGGAGATCGATAAAGTCGCAGAAAAAAATCATTTTACAACGCAACGTTCCAAGATTTTTTTTTGTTAGTTTACTTAGTATACAGTTATGTTGTTGAGCTGTATCATGCAGATAAGAAAGGGAAAAATTAAGATCTTTGAGAATGAAATTTAAGACTTGTAAACAAAATTTAAGACCTTTTCAAGGCCTTAATTTACGGTTATCAAATTTAAGACTTTTTCAAAGTTTTAAGACCCCGCGGGTACCCTGTACATGAGACCCTCTGACAGGAGAAATCACAGGAGTACCACCAGCTGGTCTGGGAGCTTCGCATGGATGATGGTCGGTTCAAGCCTTTTTTTTTTTTTTTCCAGGAAGAGTCCAGTTCTTCCACTGGCAAAGGAGTTGCACTGCTCTGAGAGCCCAACAACTCTCACTGATTCTGCTGAGGCAGCTACAGAAACACTACAACATGTTTCAACAAACATGCAATTAATGGAAACAAAAGACACGGGGAAATAACAGTGACTGTAATATTTTAAAAGTAATAGATTGCTTATTTGGAAACATGCTACTCCACTGGTTGTTTGGTTGCAACTGCAAAATCTCACCACAGTGAGTTTCTGACTTTTATAATATAGGCCTGTGTTATTCCATATATCAATGTTGATAAACGTGTTATTGAATAAAAATAACCATTACCATTGATCCACTGATCTGATTTATTGGTCTCAGCATGGCCGCGTGCAAAATAGCACTGATTGCCTATACACTGGGGCAACTTTGTGGTCATTTAAGAGCATATCAACAGCTGCTTCTCCAGTCCACATCTGTTTGTATGTGCGCTTTGCATCTCCCTCTATATGATTTTTCTTAAAGATATATCATGAGTAGGAAATTTCAATATTGCCCAACTCTAATGTTCAAACAGGTTTTGTTCTTGTTTGACTGACAAGTCATCGTCCAGTCACCTTACATTCTCTGACATGATGCAGGTCTCATGCATCATCCTGCTCCATATAAAGCCATCAAACAGGTTTCAGTCTCATTTCATGACTGATGAAAGTGGACACTGGAATAAATTGTCCAAGGTAGGAAAGACTGTGACACTATCACACTGTGTTATTGCAGCATTATTTTATAATGTTTGTTTGTTTTTTACAGTATTGCAATTCTTTTGAAGGGTATGAGCATATGCTGAAGCACAGCAATTTCTTTTCGAACTAAACTCAGCATATGTTCAATGCAATTTAATACATGGTAAAAACAACGTGTTGTAAAAACTGAAAAACAGTTCATCTGAAAAGAAAAAACATTTAATATCTATATATTTAAAAGTGATCATTCAGCATAATCTTATTTTGATATTTATTTATGTAGCATCTGTTGATCTTACTTTGAACAAAAAATGGGTGTATATAGAAAAGCAAATAACATTTTCCTTTTCTCTTTCACATAAATGATCTCTTGCTTGTTGGGAAAGTGTGACAGACTCATTATGAGATAATCTACTCTGCTTATATTTCCTCTTTCAAAGTACAGCATATCATTATCATTGTAAAACATTTAAATATTACAGTGATGTTTTTGGATGAGTGCTTTTTCTAGGAAAAGTAAAGATGAGTTGATTGGCTGTATATTAATTTTATTCTCTGTGCATAACTGAATTGTTACCCAAGGTATTCCTGCAAATGTGGAAACATTTTGAAAACAAAAGTACCAATTAAACTTTAGAACTGCAGTAATGCAACATTAAAATATTTTAAATCTTTCTCTATGACAGAGGCTATAGGCTGCTCATCAGATCAATGAATTCCTCACCTCATGGCTATAACGTGTCGACTGGTCTGAGCTATCGAGACGCCTACAACACAGCTGTAGCCAAAAATGTGATTGTTGTGGCTCTTGGTCTCATCATCAACTATATCAATGGTACTCTGATTCACACCTTCAGAAAACACCAGGTCAGACTTCTTCATTATTTTTGTTGTTATTAATATCATAATCATTATTGATGCAACCTCTGTTGGACTGATTTGTATATTTTGTTATTACACTTTATTTACTGTTTATTATTTACTATACTGTAGTCATACTATAACATATCATATTACATTATGTTAATATGTTATGTTTTATAACATTATTTACTTTATTATATTTCTTTACTAAAAGAACACTCCACTCCAAAAATGACCATTTGCATAACAGGTACACAACCAATAATACATTGAATTTTTGGGGAAAATTAATTTAAAAAAAAACTTTTTTCTCGCATGGCTGCATGAACAAAAAATCCATAGACACAGAAAATTCTTGATGAACTGAGGTCATAGGTGTCCGTGTTTAACCGTAGCAAAACTATATCAAAACATCCCATTACAGACTCTCAAACAACTCATGCAGTATCATCCAAGTCTCATTTATCAAGTCGTATGCTCAGTACTTCACAAACTGACAGCCGTTTCTGACGGGGAACTGAACTAAAGGTGAAACTTATCTATGCTCTCTTCAAAGGCAGACTCCACTGAAAAGGGAAAGTAATTTGACCTCACTGAACACAGAGCTGTTGGTTCACCACTGCCTCAGTTGGCAGTCAGTTTGTTATTGTGTGATGTTGGTGAAACTGAACCAGAGTTGTTTTACACCTTTACTTTATTTCTTTTTCTTTCTTTATTTATTTTTAAAGTCAGTTTTGTTTCAGTTGGTTTTCTTCATGGGTTTGCTTTGTTCAGTCGTCATCTCTATTTTATTTTACTGAGGGTTTTTTAAGTACTCAATATCGTTTAATTGGTTTTTCAATTTTTATTTCCAAAGTACAGATTTAATTTTTATTTCAGTTCAGTAAAATGTTTTTTTCCCCCACACCTAATTTTAAATTTTAGCAAAGTTTTAGTCAACTACAATAACCTTGATCTAAAGCAACTGTTTAAATGGTCATTTCAGGAGTTAAGTATTTCTTTATTACAGATTAACACCAACTGTCATTATCTATTTTACATTATTTTGTTGTATGCTGTTGACATATTACTATACCTTGCTGAAATTTTTGCTACTGACCATTTCACTCTACTGTCACTTGTTCCATGTTGTTTTGTTATTAATTGTATAGTTTCTATTTTTTACCTCTGTCCTTTTACTAGTTTCATACATTTATTTTCTTAATATCTCTATTTTTTTTTTTAGCATTTATTTATTTTCTCTGGGGATCAATAAAGGCCTATTTTATTTTATTATCAAGATAAGTATTATTCAATTATGAGTTGTTCTTAGGAGAAGATAGATAGATAGATAGATAGATAGATAGATAGATAGATAGATAGATAGATAAAAATAGGGCTGACCCAATGCTTCCAAACTATGATTGTTGCCATGGTAATCAACATTCAAACTGTATTTTTGAATGCAGCCTTTTAAATCCCAAACAGCCCAAAAATTAAGAAATAGTAATCAAATATTATTTATTACGCATCAACATTAATTATCATCAGTTTTTCTCAGACTGGGACATTTAAATTTAATAATAGTTTTAGGAGTCCAACTCGCTCTCATCTACTGTCAGTTAGCAGCAGTCCAGCACCACTGAAACTGTGACAGATTCACCACACGTGACAGGGTTACAGATACCCTTGCAAGATGTCTAAAAAGTCAAATGTCTGGAAGCTTTTATTAACTGCAATATTTCCTACTGAAGCTGAAGAAAGATGAGATGTTTCAACTGACTGATTCCTTTCTTTTCTTTTCTCCTCTTTCAGATATTTTATGTGAATCCCCGTTACATCCTATTTATCCACCTGGTGGTGAACGACATGATCCAGCTGACTTCAACTATCAGCTTGTTTGTCTTCAGTTACGTCTTCTACAGAATAAATGCTTCTTTATGTTGCCTTATTATTACCTTATCTATCTTCACCACCCTCAACACTCCTTTAAATTTGGCTGTCATGGCAGTGGAGTGCTACATTGCTATTTGTTTACCACTGCGACACGCTGAGCTCTGCACCATCAAAAGAACATATATTCTGATTGGTTGGATTTGGGTCATGAGTTCAGCCTCAGCCCTGCCAGATTTGTTTATTCTTCTGGCAACAGAGCCTGTACAGTTATTTTATTCCACAATCTTCTGCAAAAAGGAAAACCTGTTTCGACATGCTATACACTTAAAAAAGAGGGATGTTTCTTACATGATTTACTTAACTGGTGTTTGGCTGACTCTCCTCTACACCTACATCATGATCTTCATAGCTGCTAAAACAGCTAAATCAGCTAAAGGAGACACAAAGAAGGCCAGGAATACAATCCTTCTCCATGGCTTTCAGCTATTGTTGTGTATGCTAACCTATATAGCCCCTGCATTGAAAAAGGCTCTGCTGAACTGGTTTCCTAAACATCGTGTACAAATAGTCTTTGCTTCCTACATCATTGTCCAGATCCTTCCCAGGCTTCTCAGTCCTATTGTGTACGGACTACGAGACAAGACATTCAGACAGCATTTGAAAAAGTATCTGCTGTGTACAGTGAGCACAAGCATTAAACCCCTGACTGCAGCAAAAGTCATGTTACTGTATTAAACAACAAAGCAAGTAGACAGCCCTGCTGTAGATACATCTTTCATCAAGGCCTACCACCCACTGCTGTTAGATTAGGCCCTCCTGTTACACTAAGCACCAACAAGCATTGCAGTTTGTAAATCCACTGCTTGCTGTCTGAAAATACTTCAGATCTTTACAAACTTCACTAGATCATGTTTATATAATAGAGTTTTTTATATGTAAGGTTCAAACATTTGTAATGGCTTGCTTGATTGGGTCCAGTCAGATATCTGAGAGGACTTCTCTGTATGTTTGCATGGTCTTTCATGCTTTAAGGTTCTAGAAAGTCCTCTTTACAAATACATATCATTTAGTGTGAAGGGTCTGATCATGAAGAGTTTGTTTTGTACATAGAGAAAAAAAATGCTGTACAATGGCTCAACCAGACAAAATCATTCAATGAACTCCAGGTACAATAAAGGTAAATGAAGTAACGACTGTCACAATAAAGTTTTGTAAAGTACTGTTGAAATTAAGTTAAATTAAGTACTGTCATAATAAACATGAATAAAATACTGGTATAATAAAGTTACATACAGCATTGTTATAATTCAATAAATCAAAGCAGTCACAGTGGTGCTTTTATCTAGAGGCATCAGCTCATCTCAGGCCAGAAGTGTTGATGTTTTTGCTGTGAACTTAAAGCTTCTGCTCAACAGTCAGATATTAGCAGTTAGCTCAAACCTAAACTGTTGCTGTGGCGCCTTTAAACGTGAGGATTTATTCACTGTGAGCTGGAAGAACACTAACAGCTGTCCACTTTATATGTTAACAGTATTTGAGGGTTGCACTGGTGCTCCATGGTCACAAAATACCACTAAATAGTAGCAGTCTTGAGCCCTGCAGATGAAATAAACATCTTGCTTGCTCACGCTATCGCTCTCTATGTGTGTGTGAGAGAGAAAAAGAGCCACAGGAGAGAGCAAGAGAACCAACACATGAATTCTAGTATACTTTTAACATTTTAACTACTCTCTGAAATCCTAAATGATATAGTGTATCTTTTTAACACATATTATGTATATGAAATTCTACATCATGAAATTATGTAACACATTTTTAATCATGTTAACTGTTACTAACTATGAACTGTTCTTTGGCCTCTACATATCCAGCCCCTAATTGCTTTCTAGGGTAGAAACAATTACAACTTATATGTAGAACTTCTTTCTGCTTAGGCTGTCTTTCTTCTGAGTAATACTCAGGTAAGTAGTAGTCAGGTAAGTAACTCTCAGGTAAGTAACAGTTCTTCTCATGCTGCTTCTTGAAGTAAGCAAAGCTTTGTTATCAACCTTTCCAGTTCATTAGTCTTTGTCTTGACTAAAACTTTACGGACCAGTCCATGCTCGTCCTCCATAGTCTTGACGATCCTTCCCATCAGCCAGGATCCCCTAGGCGCTGACTCGTCGACGATCAAGACTACATCTCCTGGAATGAAGTTCTGAGATGGATGGTTACATTTCTGTCTTTTTGGAGATGAGGCAGATACCACTTGGTCTAGCGCTTCCACAATAGATCGCTCATATACTGGACTTGCCTCCATCTTTTATGTGCATAGGTGTCCTCTCTCTGGAAGAGTCCCGGTGGTAAGGGGTTGAGTCTTGAGCAGCAGCAAGTGCTGTGGGGTGAGAGCTTCCAGATCATTCATATCATTTGACGGCGTGGTAATAGGCCTACTGCCTACTGGATGGCCTCACATTCACAGAAGAATGTTTGAAGACCTTCCTCATCCAAGCTTTGTTCTCTCAGTGTAGCACTCATGATTTTTCTGGGGGAACGGATGATTCTCTCCCACACCCCTGCGTGGTGTGAGCCGGATGGTGGATTGAACATCCATTTGATGTCACGTTGGAGTAAGCTGTTCTCAATTTGTGAAGTATTCCATTCTTTTAAAGCCTTTGTGAGCTCACAGTCAGCTCCAATGAAGTTGGTCCCGTTATCTGATCACATTTCCTTCACTTGACCTCTCCTAAAGCTACGCAGAGCGTGTATAAAGGAGTCTGTTTCCAGCGACGTTGCCATTTCGATATGGACCGCACGACTTGCGAGGCAGGTAAATAAGACACCATACCTTTTTACAGATGATCTTCCACGTTTTACATTGAATGGCCCACACAGATCCACTCCAGCTCTGGTGAAGGGTGGTTCATCCGGCACGACTCTGTTTCTTGGTAAATCCGACAGGTAGTACAGCGAGACAGCATTTTTCTGATTGAGGGATTTTTCTGATTAATGAGGGAGCGTCGACAATCCAGTATCTTTGATGTACATGAGACAATACATGACTGCGTCCACTGTGTCCCAGCTGCTCATGTGCATCCTGGAGAATCAGATCAGCCACGCGATGGTCTTTTAGCAGGAGCATCGGGTGCTTGTCTTCAGCTGGCATAGATGCTCGACTGAACCTCCCTCCAACGCAAAGGATTCCCTCTTGAAGTTGTGGATTCAGTCTGTAGATTTGACTCCCTTTCTTGAAAGGCTCTTTTCTCTGAAGAGCAGACATTTCCTCATGGAACCTCCTTTGCTGGCAGTGGCGGATGATATCCAGCTCAGCTTGTCGCAGATCATCTATGTTCGGGTAAGTCTGTTTGAGACTCTTCTTGTAGCTTGACATTTCTTTGTTCACTTGTTGTTGATCCTTGTATAATCCATTAATTTCCTTTCTCTTCTTGGACAGATTTACCAGGGTTCCTTTGATTCGAGTGAGCCACGCCACCGCCTTCTTGAGATGCATCCACGAAGAGAAGTATTTTGTTAATTGTTGCATTGCATCGGTGCTTTCTTCTACTGTTGTAGCATTAATGAGTATGCCTCTCTTGATCTCAGGATCTGCTGCTGTAAGCTCCTCTGAAAGATCCGGCTTGTCTGGCCATTCCTGTTTTGGCTTGCTGAGGAAGGCATGCCCTGAGATCCACACTTCGTTCTGTATGAAGACGCTCACCTTTTGCCCCCTGGAAGCGTAGTCAGCTGGATTCAACTGCGTGTTGATGTAGCTCCATTGCTGCACTCTCGATGCTTGGAGGATTGTGGCGACCCTGTTTGCCACGAATGTGTTAAGTATGGCCGTGCTGTCCGTCCAGAACTTGGAATCTGTCAGAGGCAGCTGTAGTTCTTTTTTCAGCATGACATCCACCTTCACAGCTAAGGTAGCCACCGTCAGCTCCAACCATGGGATGGTTGTGGGCTTGAGAGGGGCAACCCTTGCCTTTCCCAAGACGAATGAGCAGTGTATTTGGTTGCTGCTGTTCTTCTGGACTAGGCAAGTGACAGTACCATAGCCTGTTTCGCTTGTGTCACTAAAGTGATGCAGCCGAGCCTCCACTGTTTCTCCAAAGTCTGGTGGCTTGAAGCACCGATCCACCCCAAAGTCGGTGAGCTGATGAAGCTCTTCCATCCATGTTGACCATTGTTGTGCAAGTTGGTCTGGCACAGTGTCATCCCATCCTGTTCTCATTCTGCACAGTTCTTGCAGGACGTTTCTGGCATGCAGTATGACTGCAGACAACATCCCCAGTGGGTCACAGACTGAACTCATCATCGACAAGATTCCCCTTCTGGTAGAGGCTTCTGCTGGACGTTCATGTGGAACTTGAACTGATCTGACCGGATACACCACTGTACCCCCAAAGCTCTCTCGATGACGAGTGAATCCTGGTCAAGGTTGAGGTCTTTGACTTACGTTGCCCGGTCTTCTTTTGGAATGTTTGACAACACATCCCGGTTGTTGGTCATCCATTTTGTTAGTCTGAAGCCTTTAAGTCTTGGTGTAATTTGACTGCTTCTTGTTTGGAGACAACTGATCTCAAAGAGTCGTCGACATAGAAATTATATAAGACTGTATCTACTACTGCTGCATCAAAACTGTTCCTGTTGTCTTCAGCACACCTTCTCAAAGCATAACTAGCGCAGCTTGGTGAGGAGGTGGCGCCAAACAAGTGTACCTCCATCTTGTAGCTCTTTTGAGATGTCACTGTCTGGCCACCACAGGAACCTGAGAAGGTCAGCATCTTCTGGTGGGACTTTCACCTGGTGGAACATCAATTCCACATCCGCCATGAGTGCGACTTGCTCTTGACGGAATCTTGTTAAGACACCAACCAGGATGCTTGTCATGTCAGGCCCTTGCAATAGTTGTTCATTAAGTGTGGTTCCTTGATACGCAGCTCCACGAATACCACTCATATTTTCTGCTTTTTAGGGTGGTAGGTGCCATGATGTGGGATAAACCACACTTTTCCGTAGATGCGGTTTAGCTCTTCATCTGGGACTTTCACAGCGTACCCCCTGCTGATTACATCGTTCATGAAGCTGACGTAGTCCTCCTTGAACATCTGGTTTTTCTGAAGCTTCTTCTTAATGTTGAGCGCTCGTTGTTCTGCCACTGCTCTGTTCTGGGGCATTTTCACATCTCTGTTCTTCAACGACAAACCAATAGAGTAGTGGCAGTCGACCAGCTTGGCTGATTCAGAGACTCTGTCCATGAACAGCTGGTCTTCCTTGGACATTTCCAACTGCTCTCCTTGAACATTCTCAGGAAAATCATACTTGAATTGCGGAGTCCGTAATTCTTCTAGTCGAGCTAGTCTAGTTCTAGTCTAGTTTGTCTGGCTTCTGATGTTCTCACGCAGCGGTCCGTTTACGGTCCATCCCAAAGCTGTGCGTACTGCATACGGCCCATCTTTGATGCTGCGGAGTAGCTCCTCTGGTTCCAAGGCTTTTGCCACGTCAGTTCCAATCAGAAGACCGATATCTGCGTTGATGGAAGGGATTTGTACACCTTGCAGATGTGGCCACTTATCCACGTCTTCTTGAGTTGGAATGTTCTCTTTGCTCACAGGGATAACCTTTTGTGCAAAAACCTCTGTGAGCTCGATGAAATCGTCACCTTCTAGGCTACTCACTTCTAGGTCTGGTACAGCTTTGCAGGAGACTGTATTTTGTTCCCCCACCGTGGTGAGAAGAATGCTCACATTTTTTCCTTGCAGGTGAAGGTCGTTAGCCAGATTGTCCCTGAATCCAGGGATGCATAACAAGTCAGTACCTTGTTGCCTTTGTTATATTCTCTTCACATCCTATCTGGCAGAACAGGTCTTTAACATGCACATATATTTCACTGAATTCCTTTAACAGTGTTTCATATTTGGCCAACTGTTCCTTTTCTATATTTTCCACAATTGCATCATCATCCATTAAAACATGCAATTCATTCCTTTTCTAAGTAACTTGGCCCAGTATGGCTCTTCTTGACGCTGTTTTCATTTGCAATTTATGTTCCAATCCTTTAAATGTTGGTTTAACAACTCTTTTTTCATCAGGTAGTCCTATCGTCTCTTCTGATGATATAATGTATCTTTTTAACACATATTATGTATATGAAATTCTATATCATGAAATTATGTAACACATTTTTAATCATGTTAACTGTTACTTACTATGAACTGTTCTTTGGCCTCTACAACCACTGGTCCATTGATCTGATTTATTGGTCTCAGCATGACCTCGTGCAAAATAGCACTTATTGCCTATACACTGGGGCAACTTTGTGGCCATTTAAGAGCATTACAACAGCTGCTTCTCCAGTCCACATCTGTTTGTATGTGCGCTTTGCATCTCCCTCTATATGATTTTTCTTAAAGATATATCATGAGTAGGAAATTTCAATATTGCCCAACTCTAATGTTCAGACGGGTTTTATTCTTGTTTGACTGACAGGTCATCGTCCAGTCACCTTACATTCTCTGACATGATGCAGGTCTCATGCATCATCCTGCTCCATATAAAGCCATCAAACAGGTTTCAGATTTCATGACTGATGAAAGTGAACACTGGAGGAAACTATCCAAGGTAAGACAGACCTTGATGCTATTGCACTGTGTTACTGCATTATTATAATATGATGTGTGTGTTGTTGTTTTTTACAGTATGGCAATTCTTTTGAACTACATGGGCATATGCTGAGTCCCAGTGATCACTTTTCTCCTAAATTGAGCATATCTTCAAAATTTATCAACTAAAAGAGTGTATGAACAAGTGGAAAACACTTCATCTGGAGGAAAAAAAAAAGTAATTCCTACATTTTTCTAACGTGATCATTTGGCATGGCCTTATATTAATATTTATCTATCTGGCATTTGTTGATGTTTTTTTAACTTTAAAAAAGGGGTGTATATAGAAAAGCAAATATTGTTTTCCTTTTTTCCTTTCACTGAGACAGTTAGAAAGTTAGATAGTCTCATTCTGAAACTACTATGCCTAAATCTATATTGCCACTCTCTGTTTTTAAGTAAAGCATGTTATCAGCACTGTTAAACATTGAGGGCCCACGCAAAAATTAGCTATGTATATAGACGAATGCTTTCTCCAGAGAAAGTACAGATGAGTTCATGGTTGTATATTTACTTTATTCTCTGTGCATAATTCCTTGAACTGTTACCCAAGGTATTCCTGCAATCATGGGAAAAAAGGGTGTATATAGAAAAGCAAATAACATTTTCCTTTTCTCTTTCACATAAATAATCTCTTGCTTGTTGGGAAAGTGTGACAGACTCATTATGAGATAATCTACTCTGCTTATATTTCCTCATTCAAAGTACAGCATATCATTATCATTGTAAAACATTTAAATATTACAGTGATGTTTTTGGATGAGTGCTTTTTCTAGGAAAAGTAAAGATGAGTTGATTGGCTGTATATTTATTTTATTCTCTGTGCATAACTGAATTGTTACCCAAGGTATTCCTGCAAATGTGGAAACATTTTGAAAAAAAAAAGTACCAATTAAACTTTAGAACTGCAGTAATGCAACATTAAAATATTTTAAATCTTTCTCTATGACAGAGGCTATAGGCTGCTCATCAGATCAATGAATTCCTCATCTCATGGCTATAACGTGTCGACTGGTCCGAGCTATCGAGACGCCTACAGCACAGCTGTAGCCAAAAATGTGATTGTTGTGGCTCTTGGTCTCATCATCAACTATATCAATGGTACTCTGATTCACACCTTCAGAAAACACCAGGTCAGACTTCTTCATTATTTTTGTTGTTATTAATATCATAATCATTATTGATGCAACCTCTGTTGGACTGATTTGTATATTTTATTATTACACTTTATTTACTGTTTATTATTTACTATACTGTAGTCATACTATAACATATTATATTATATGTTATGTTTTATCACAATATTTACTTCATAATATTTCTTCACTAAAAGAACACTTCACTCCACAAATGACCATTTGCATAACAAATACTCAACCAGTGATCCAGCATTATTTATTATGCATCAACATTAATTATCATCAGTTATTCTCAGACAGGGACATTTAAACTTTATAATAGTTTTAGGAAAATTTTCATCTACTGTCAGTTAGCAGCAGTCCAGCACTACTGAAACTGTGACAGTTTGACCACACGTGACAGGGTTACAGATACCCTCGCAAGATGTCAAAAAAGAGTCAAAGGTCTGGAATAGTTTCAAAATCTGAAATTTGTATTAATTGCGATATTTCCCACTGAAGCTTCCATCCCCAAAACTGGTTCTCAGGACAGCCCTAGATTAAAGTCATAAAGAAAGATGAGATGTTTCAACTGACTGATTCCTTTCTTTTCTTTTCTCCTCTTTCAGATATTTTATGTGAATCCCCGTTACATCCTATTTATCCACCTGGTGGTGAACGACATGATCCAGCTGACTTTAACTATCAGTCTGTTTCTCCTAAGTTACATCTTCTACAGAATCAATGCTTCTTTATGTTGCCTTATTATTACCTTATCCATCTTCACCACCCTCAACACTCCATTAAATTTGGCTGTCATGGCAGTGGAGTGCTACATTGCTATTTGTTTACCACTGCGACACGCTGAGCTCTGCACCATCAAAAGAACATATATTCTGATTGGTTGGATTTGGGTCATGAGTTCAGTCTTAGCCCTGCCAGATGTGATTATTCTTCTGGCAACAGAGCCTGTACAGTTATTTTATTCCACAATGTTCTGTAAAAGGGAAAACCTGTTTCGACATCCTATACACTTAAAAAAGAGGGATGTTTCCCACATAATTTACCTAATTGGTGTTTGGCTGACTCTCCTCTACACTTACATCATGATCTTCTTAGCTGCTAAAACAGCTAAAACAGCTAAATCAGCTAAAGGAGACACAAAGAAGGCCAGGAATACAATCCTTCTCCATGGCTTTCAGCTACTGTTGTGTATGCTAACCTATATAGCCCACGCAGTGCGAATGGCTCTGTTGTACTTGTTTCCTAAACATCATGTACAAATAGTCTTTGCTTCCTACATCATTGTCCAGATCCTTCCCAGGTTTCTCAGTCCTATTGTGTACGGGCTACGAGACAAGACATTCAGACAGCATTTGAGAAGGTATCTGCTGTGTACAGTGAGCACAAGCATTAAACCACTGACTGCAAAAGTCATGCTGCTGTATTAAATAACAAAGTAAATAGATACTGTGGAAACATCTTCCACCAAGACCTACCTCCCACTCACCTTAAATTGAGCCCTATTGTCTCAGCACCACAAGCACTGTAGTTTGCAAATCAACTGCTCATTCAATGAGAATACTTTAAGTCTTTACCAACCTAACCTGATCATGTTAATGCAATAGGCAGGGTCTGAAAGTAACACCCACCAAGCACCAAATATGGGTAGATTTTCCTTTGGTGAGTAAATCACAGAGGGCTACCCACTATGCTGGTGGGTAAATGTTTGTACCAAAATAATCATGTAATAAAAAACTATGCTGAGAATCTCTACTGCATTTTGGTGTCATTTAGGGGTGTATAGCTATGGGTAATGAGTTGTACCCATATTTATGACTAGGGATGTACCAAATATTCGGTAACCGAATATATTCGGCCGAATATTGCAAAAAAACAAACATTCGTTATTCGGTGGAATAAGTTAAAAGCAAGGCCGAATAATAGCGGCGTGTTCTGATAACGCAATCAAATAGTGTACCGTGACGGGCGGAGTAAAATGTCGGCAGTGTGGCGATCCGTCCATCACCGCACTCGCATTTGCGACTAAAAATAGTTTTGAGCGAGCAAAATAGGCTTAAATTATTCAACATGCTGTGCGAGCAGCCTACAGATTTCAACCATCAGCAGAAACGATCGGTGAATCCACCAATTGTGGGTTGAACGGGGGCCACAGACACAGACAGTAATGTATTCCTGTCAAATACGGCGGCCATCGGCTTACCGGCAAAGTACCTGAACAGCCGAGCCAGCCGAACACAGGTATGTGACGTGTCAGAGGAGAAAGGAGCCGTTCACGGCCCACAAATCTCACCGCACTTTAGGGACTGTTCGTTACTTATGAAGGGACTGTCAGGGGAGGAGGGTGGCTGGTTGATTATTATTTTATGTATTTATTTTATTTTGATCCCCCCTATGTTCATCACTCATAGATGCTGTTTTTGAAGTATGAATAACAAGTAATTTATTCCATTAAAATATCATTGATGTAGCCTATAATAGAAAAGTGATTTATCTTTTTATAAATGACAAAAGGCACATCTGCCTCATTTTCGCTGTGGTATCCTGATACTACTCAGAACCATAATATTTTCATTGGTATCGTACAGTGGGATCCAATTTTGGTACAGTGACAATACTAATCTGGAGGGGGTTCATCTGCAAAAACTAATGAAAAACTTAACAACGATATTCGGTATTCGGTAGTCGGTACTCGGTATTTGGTATTCGGCCAAGCGTTTAATATTATTCGGCTTCGGCCACAAATTTTCATTTCAGTTCATCCCTATTTGTGACAGTAACAAAAAATTAACATGGAGGCTCTGCAGTCTGACCTAAGACAGCAAAGTCTCTATTGCCTCCCACACTATCAGCTAGAGTGTATTAATGTGTATGTTAATGCATGCTTTTGCTGTGAACTTGAAGTTTCTGGTCAGTGATGAATTGATGAGGTGGATGTACAACTAGGTAGATGGGTCGGTTACAGAGGAAGGAAAACACTTCCCTCTCATTGATAACAACTACAAAAAGCTACCCAAGGCTGCTAGAACATGCTCCATCTGATAGGGGCCTTAAATAGAAGCAAGTTTCTGTTTCAGTTTCAAGTGTACAATTATGCCTGTAACACACTGGATTTAAAAGGTAACCTGTTACTTTAATCTAACTAGTGATTAGACTGCAGAGGGCCCAAAGAAAAACACACTAAAGCAATATTAAGAGCCCAGCTGCATTGTTTTGGTTCACTAATGATTGAGGGTCACTGATGCTTTTCTGGGCCGGAAAACAAATTCAAAATCCAAGTTCCAACAGTATTCTCCTCTGTCTTGCAACAGTGGGTGTGGTTACATGATGGCTTCTCATTCAGAGTGAAATAAATCTGAATGAAATCATTCGGAATTAAAGTGTTTCCAGGTAGTTTACATGGGAAATATTCATTGCGAATGAGGGTTTGCACGGGAGATCAGTTTAATCGCCTTTATTCAAGTCTGCGCAAGGTTTGGGGCAGGGAAGGTTTCTGACTGGATAGGGGGCGGGGCGGATGTTACATGTACCGGAAGAAAACACTGTAGTTCTCGCTCCAGATAACAAGATGCTTGACTACGCTGTTCTTAGTGCCTTTTTCGGGCTTGTTTTGCTTATGTTCTTGAAGCAGCAGTACGACAACAACCTTGTTCTGCTAATGCTTCGTCTGTTTAGGAGGAGAAGAGTGGTAGAAGGTCAAAGAAGGGAGATAGAAGGCCGTGCTGTGGCGGACAGAAACCGGTGAGCGCAACGAGTCCGACTGCTCTATCTCAGCCCGTTGCGCTATATACGTCATCGCGCCAGAAGGGAAGCTAGACGGCAGCTAGACTGGCAGACTTTGAACTTACCACTCACAGGTGAGGCAGTGGCTCTGCGTACGGTATTTCAGTGCTGCATCTGACCCTTGGCACAATCATTGTGTTTAGCACGGCTGGTAACATTGTTAACCATATGCGCATATGAGTTCACGTTACGGCCGGATTCCACCGGCTGCGCGTCAAGCGTCTTGTTTACCGTTTGCTGAGCCATGATAGTTAAAGCATTTTCCACCTAAGTTATTACATATATTTGAGTAATCTACAAGTTTACTGTACTGTTTGTCATCTACTCGCTTTCAAATGAAAATTCAAAAAAAATCATCACATATCTCCTCTGATCATGGTTTATTCATTTAAAAACACAGTGTGCTCGTTTAGCACACTATTTCATGTAGTTTTTATCTGCTGGAGAGTCGCGTAGGGGAGCGCAGCGCAACAAAAATAGAAGAGCATCCTAAAATAGAGAGTTGTCGCGCCGCTCCCATTGCCGGTGCAGCAGCTGTACCTGATAACAGGGGGGTGAGCTGCTACAGGACTTGCGCTGCAGACGTGACACGCTGCTCCCGTTGCCGGTGGACCCCGGCCGTAACTTTCAGCTCCGCCATCACTGATGTGTTTTGTGAAAGACTTGTCGGAAATCAGTGTGAAGCTGCAGGTTCCAATACGCACACACTCTGAATTGTGCTCTACATAGTAATTATGGACTATGTGTACCGAGTTGAATTCTGTGGAGACAGACCATTAATTTAGCAAAATAAAATGACAAAAATCGGCCAAAAAAATCGCCAAAAATGAAACCAACCGTGATGGACTTGGCCGATGGGCGATTGGCGATATATTCATCCAATCGCCCAAGCCTAATGCACAGGCACACACAAACACATAGACACACAAACACACACACCAAACCTGCGGCTGTTCCTAATCCCATGCCAGTACTATAAATTAAGTACTGCAACAGTAATCTGACTAACTGTGTGTATGATCGGCATATATGACTATAGGTGGGTACTGATTCTTTCTGTGTTATTCTCTGTGCATTAAGGAACAACATTTGTTTTAATGCACTATTGCTTTTTGTGTAGTTATTCCTGTATAGTAGATTTTAAGGCAGATGTTCTTGATTCTGGAATTAATAATATTTACAATAACAATAATGTTTTAATGTTTCTAATTAACATGGTTTAAATCCTGCTCCTTTCATGGCTATCAAAATGTAAATTATTTGTGTGCTCAGAATTTCAGTTTTTTTTATAACTTTAAAACTGTCATCTTTTTCTGTTTTGGTTCTTCACTGATATGTGCAAATGTAAATATATTATCCATATATAAGGTTGATGAGATATGTCTTATTCAAAGCACTTTGATTTGTCCTTGTCACAGCAGAAAAATCACAGGAGTTACTAACAACATTAATGATTGCCTCATTCTATTTAAATGTTCCAGTAAGGTATGACAGTGTGACAGTGAGCCGAAATGATCCTGAAACTGAAGCTGCCATTATTCATTTCATTTTGTGTTTATCTTACTGTGACATGTCAAAATGTCTTGTATGATAAAAAAGCATATTAGGTTTTGAGTGTGATGAAGAGAAATAGCAGCTTTGGCTTTCAAGTATTTTATTTTATTTCACGTTCATTTAACGTACGTAAGTTTACGGCTTTTTGATTTAGGGAAAAAAGTGTAATCTACTTGTATCTGTCATCACATCATTGATAAGTATGGCTTTCTCAAAGACTTTGAAGCTTCAATCTAAATTTTGACATTCAAATTCTAAATTAACATTTGAATTAGGGCTGGGCGATAAATCGATTTTATCAATTAATTCGAATTTGTAGTTTAGGGCGATTTGTTTTAATGAAAATCGAGTTTCTATTTAAAATCCTCCACCGCTGCTCCACACTGGGCTCCCGTAGTTCACTCTGATGGTCCCTTCAGGGTGGGCTCACCTTAGCTCGTTGTGGCAACAACACATAAACATAAACTTTATTTTCAGCACTGCAGGGATGATGCACAGCCTCTGTCATCATTTTTCTGCATGTCTATTCATTCAGTTTAAACCTGGTATTTCTGCACAGGCTTGACTAACATATGTAATATCACACTATTTGTAGAATTAGATTTCAGTGGTGGCTGCATACGATTGTTTCTGACTCCAGTGATCCAAACATTTCTAGAAACTCCTGAATGTTAAGTCAAAAAAGTCAAAATGTATTGGTAAAAGAAAAATGCAGTACTTTTTAAAATTCACAACACGATGGCCATTTAGCCTTTCAAAAACACATCTACAGTGCACACAAAGGGAGGCACACACACACCTGTGTTCACGGGGGATTACAGAGCTGTGTAAGCAGTAATCTAACAACACCATGAATTAGATTAATTCATGAAGTAACCTTGATTTAAGAAAAAACACTAGTCCATTTTATCAGATTAATCACTTTTTTCACATTGAGGATTTTTTTTTAGGGTGATGAGGTCCATCCTGGAAGAGGGATCCCTCCTCAGTTGCTCTTCCTGAGGTTTCTACCGGGTTTTTTTCCCCCGGTAAAGGGTTTTTTTTGGGGGGAGTTTTTCCTTATCCGCTGTGAGGGTCCAAAGGACAGAGGGATGTCGTATGCTGTAAAGCCCTGTGAGGCAAATTGTGATTTGTGATATTGGGCTTTATAAATAAAATTGACTGATTGAATTGATTGAAAATATGATGACAAACATTCAAAGCTTCATTTAAAAACTCACTATAGCCCTATTGACAACATTATTGATTTATGACAAGTTTTTGTGTAAATATCAATGAAAAATAAATGCATACAAACATCAAGTAACTTCAACTGTAACTCTTAGTAAAAGCAAAGTGAGTATTTATGAATATTTACTGTCTACGGCCTGTATGAGTCCAAAGCTAATGGTGTCTTTAATCAACATTGTAAACTTTGTAATTATGAGACATTCTTCATTCAAACTGTTGATCAGTAACGTTCTATCATATTAACCTACTCTTTAATAACCAACAGCTGTCTCCAGTGAAACAGACCCCGTCAGCTGACTCATGAGTCTTTCAAACAGTGGCAGGAATTTCACAACAGCGGTCTATCGGGACACTTTAAACACGGCTATTGTTAAGAATGTCATTACTGTGGTTCTCTGCATCTCCATCAACTATGTCAACGGTACCCTTGTGCACACATTCACAAAACATCAGGTCTGAAGCTTGACTATTTGTACAAATCCAACATGTACACATAAATGTACAAAGACTAAATTCATTTGATTCCTTTAGAAGTAAGCAATGGCATTGTTTTTACTCTTTTTCTCTTGTTTTCTTATCATTCATGTCCTTTCCTGCAGGTTTTCAATATGAACCCTCGCTACATTCTCTACATCCACCTGGTACTCAATGATATCATCCTGCTGACGCTGTTTACCCTCATTCAGGTCCTGAGTTACATCGTGTTCACGCTTAATGTCTCCTTATGTATAGTTTTGTTAGTAATTGCTATATTTGCAAATCTAAACAATCCGCTGACACTAGCTGTTATGGCAGTAGAGTGTTACATAGCCATATGCTTCCCTCTCCGCCACACCCAGATCTGTACGGTCAGGAAAACGTATGCTATAATCGGCCTGATATGGGTGATAAGTTCACTCTCAATCCTACCTGATTTATTTGTCGCATTGGCAACAGAATCCATGGAATTTTTTCATTCTAGGGTTTTTTGTCTCAGAGAAAATATTTTCAGGAACCCCGATCTCTCACAGAAGAGAGATATATCCAACTCAGTGTTTTTGGTCCTTGTCTGGCTCACTCTATTCTATACATACTTCAGGATCTTGTTTGCCGCAAAGGCAGCTGCCACAGATGCCAAGAAAGCCAGAAACACTGTCCTCCTCCACGGCTTCCAACTGCTGTTGTGTATGCTCACCTATGTTTTTCACATCATGATTGCCGGTCTGACATATTTGTTCCCAAAAGGCGTGCTGGCCATTCGCTTTTCTATCTCTATATTGATTCAGGTTCTGCCTCGACTCATCAGTCCAGTTGTTTATGGGCTACGAGACAAGACATTCAGGAAGTACCTGAAAAGATATCTGTTCTGTGCAGCTAGTGCAAATAAGCATCCACAAAAAACTCTTAAGAGGCCATAAAGTCCTGTTTTTGAGTTGTTTATGCTTATACTGTTCATATTGCAGGAGAAAATATTAGATTTGCACCAATTACAATTTTTTGGGCCGATACCGATTTCAAATTTGCAGTGTTTGGATGGCCGATTCCGATTTTGGCCGATTCCAATTTCATTTTTTTCAAACCACTTTACAGCACACAAGATATTGCAATATGTTCTAGCTTTGCTTTATTAGAACATTTTAACCAAGACACAACCAGCTTTTCAATAATAATCTCAAGCAAACAAACAAAACCAGTGACAGGTTAAGAAACATTTTCCTTTTTGCTCAAATATAACTTCAGGTACAATATTAAAATAAATAAGTAAAAAAGGCATACATAAATAAAAATAGATAAATAAAATAATAATTCTTGATGTATAGCATTTGTGGGTAATTTCTTGAATAGACAAAAAAATTCCTGTGGAAAATTCACACAGGTCTTCAGGACGCGCCCGCCAGTAAGCGTGCAGACACGCGCGTCTTTGGCATGTGAACATGCGCCTCGTCAGTTTCAAGCAGCACAGTGCAGCAGTGAGAGCTCCACAGTTAAGTTTAACACGGATAATTAACAACCTTCTCCTTCTCTCTTTAGATGTGTGTGCGTGAATTATTAAGGTGATGTGCGTGTGTGCGCTGCTGATGTTACACAATGTCAATCATGCGGCGCGCCGGGTGACCAACGTTTTAAATCGGCATTTTTTAGACGGCCGGTCGCAGGTCATGGCCCATCATGTGAAAACTGGCCCGATTCCGAGCACTGCCGATAAATCGGTGCAAGTCTAGAAAATATTAAAAATATTAAATAATAGAAAATACATCAACAACATTTTATGCGTGTGTATTTCACTTGTACAAGAATCATATCCCTGTTTTTTCTTTTTGAACTAATATAAAAGGAATTAGTTGTTACCAGTTATTTAAACTACAACAGAATCATTTTGTTAACTTGGTAACATGTGGACAAAATTGTGGACCTGATCTGAAACTGTCCAGTGGAAGACCTACCCAAAACTGACATCCATATAATAAATAGAATAAATGAAATAAAAGCAGACCTGATCTTAAAGGAACCTGAGGCTAATTATTGTCCATTCAAACTGTGCTTAACATGAGCAAACAAAAGGCTGAAGATTATTTGGGAATCCCGCAGGTCACAGGACTCCTGTGGAAGTCAGTTTCACTACATGACTGGGACGGGACAGGAAAAAAGTAATCGGGAGCAGGTCTCACTGTGGGGTGAACATCATCATCACACATGAATACCACTGGGCTCATTGAATCCACAAAAGTTTCTACCCCAATATATGAAATTCCAAAACTGCTAACGGACTCCAGTATGCAGAACTCATTTTTTAATATATACCATTTTGAAAAATGACAATGCCATTTTTTCCCTCTTTAAAACACTTTGTTGTTTAGCCATTTCCCGACGAGAGAGCATGACGTGGTACCAATGGATGCCTTGGGTCATCTAATGTCATATGATACCACACTAGCTCTAAAACTGAGTTTGCTACAGCAGGTTTTATTTGCTAGTCTGCCTCGCTCCTCACCTTTACCATGTTCAGCTGCTTCTGTCATACCTGGTGTTTATTCGTATTTTTTATGGCTAGACATTTGGCCATTGCCTCTCTGCTTCTTTCATTTTCTTGCTCTCTCTGTACCCTGACTTTTCTTTTTTGAGCCCCTGATTTTTGGTGAGGCATTGTGAATTAGACAGTGAGGCTGCAGTTTGCTTCACATCTTTACATTAGTGGCAAATGTCTGTTCCGCAACTCTGACCCCTGCTGTTTGAATTTCAACCACTCCATTTTCTGCAGGAGATGGGGTATCAAATGACAAGTGGTGACAAATGTGCTTTAATCATGACAATAAATGTATTTATCATGTAAATGCATATAACTTATATTGTCAGTGATGTCAGTGAATAAATTGTTGTACTTGATCCTATCAAAGACTTTTGCATGGGCTGGAGAGTTATCTGTACCTTCTGACCCCTCTCTTCCTGACAGTGGGCCTGTGTCTTCCAAAATCCAGGTCAGCCTTCTTTGTTATGTAATTTGTGCTGACTAAACGCACAATTCTAATGTACCTGTACTGTGATGTACTCGTGCAAATGGCAATAAAACTCTATTCTATTGTATTTTATTCTATTCTAAAAGAAAAATTAACCACACACAGTAAAGAATAAACTTGAAAATAAATAAATAACCCTTTCTGCTGAAAAACGAGCAATTTCCTAAACTTTAGGGGGGAAAATGTCGTTGAAGAAAGTCATTTAAAACTGAAGCTGTTTTGTGGAACTGTCAGAGAGGAATCTACCATTTATGTTTACTCGTGCGAATGATCCCAGTTTAAATTACCTGCTATTACTTCTGTCCTCACTTAATTGCAGTGTAACATGAACCCCAACATGATCATTATTTGCTTTGTGATGAAGAACTGAGATAGATGGAGTCCCATCTGCCAGAGTCACCAGATAAAAGGCAGCTTGTTTGGGTCTTAAAGCAGCTGTATTTAATTTGACTCACCCATGCCTAATCAGCTAACACTCAGCCAAACGTATTCTATACTGTGTCCTATTTCATAGTCTATGATAGACAAGTTGAAAATGCCTACAAGTAATGCTACAATAAGTAAAGGGGAATAAATTACAAATACAAGCATCGACTGCTCCAAAGGTTATTCATATTTTGGTCCTGACCAGTTGAGATCAGTCTTCCAAAGATGAATATTAGTTGTTTTAGCAAATGTCCAGAAACAAGAGAGAGACTTCGACCTCTGAATGGCCGTAAGAATTATGACTTTCATGTGTCAAAGGAGTGAAAACAGGTGACGTCATTATAAAGCCACAAACTCTGCAGAGGGAGGAGCTCAGAGTGAACGGAAGGTTCAAGAAAATGTAGGATTTAAAAACAGGAGCCCGCTGTTTGTTTCCCATCTAGTCAACAGTAGTTTTATTTAACCCTGACTACAATCATTCTACAATCAATTGGTTCTCACTGAAACTGTCACATAGCTGGAGTATTGGTTTCATCTGTTCCTGTACATTCACATTTCTATGTTTTTCTTTTTCTTTTTTTCTTTGATTCCCAAACTCATTCATATACGAGACAGGTTGATCAGCTTCACCTTACTTTTTACAAAACAAACCATGGCAAGTACTCCCCCAGATATTGTGGTGTGCGGATCTGGAACACCAAAGCATGTTATCAAGCGCTCGTTCTAGAACGTTTCAAAAGGAAATTGTCATACCATTTAATACGTGGTGTCTAATTATTTTTTTATGTGTCTGGTATACGTACGATACAGACGACAGAAGCCACCACCCAGAGTTCTGCCATGCATCACAGAAATCGAGCAGAGATCAGCGCTCTGCCTGGATGTGTCAGTATTGGGATTAGGCAGAATCTGGGGCTACATTTTTCTTGACTGCCGCCTCTTTTTCCTTTTGACAGTATCAGTTAAACCCATGGTATACGAGAAGACAATGCGGCTGTGAGGCCCTGCGCACACAGTATAATATCAGTAACTCAACTACCAATGTAAAGCTGCACTATTTCAAAAATTCTTAACAAAAAAAAAAGGTAGAAAAATGAAATTCCTACATAAACAATCAGCCAATATCTGTGTGTAATGTAAAAGTTGTTTCTTGTAGTAATAAATACAACTCTGCAGCACCTCTCAGTTCCATGGGGCTTAGTCTATCTAAGTTAGTTGTTTTGGTTTTCAAACCTGCAAATCTACTTGTTCAGTTTCACCACTCTCATCACCATTTCCAGCCGCAGCTGGCAGACATTTTCAAAAAAGCTCTGATAAAACCGCCGTACACTACCTGCCTTCCAGCACACACAGAGTTAAAGAAGAGTGAATACTGAACTTACATACTCCAGGTTACACGACTGCAAATGAATCCTGATGTTGCTCCGTTGCTGCTGCCTTCAGGTACCTACAAAACAAAGAATAATCTTGCTTTAAGACCAGTTCTCTGTATCCATCCAATTGTTGTAGTGTAGGTTGAAAGAAACAGTTCAACATTTTGCAAAATGTATTCACTTTCTTGCACAGAGTTAGGAGGAGGTTAGCCTAGCTTAGCAAGACTTGAAATGAAGGGAAACTGTTCGTGTGGTAGTGTGCAAAGTGAAAAAAAAAACAAAAAAAAAAACCTAAAAAACACAGACCTGCACCTCTGAAGCTGATGAATCAACTAATCATGTCTAGTTTGTTTAAGCCATACTCAAATAATAATCTGTCCAACATCCATGTGTTCCTACTGTTTTCAGTCTTAGTGCTAAGCTAGGCAAACCACATTCTGGCCATAGCCCCATACAAGGATGCACTGATTTTAAAATTCTGAGCTGACACTGATGCCAATACTTGAAATAAGGATTTGGCTAATAGTCGACAATGATATTTTTATATTGTTTTTTATTTTGCTTATGCTTTTATATTTTACCCTATAATAAATCATATTTCCCTCTAATATCCACGACTATTACCTTCAAACAGCTGTATTTACTCGAGTTTCTAACAAGTTAATTTCCCAAGAAAACACTGAACACATCACAAGAACATTATAATTTGTCTTGCCCACTACTCATTGTTACTGAATAAAGCTTGAACGCATTATAATGCAACTTAACGCAACCTTCATGAGCTGTTAGTTGCAGCTTCCAGCGGCTGACAGCTAACCAGCTCTTCCTCTGCTGATGTCAACACAGATTTGTTGTTCACAATGTAGTATTATCGGGAAAACAATAGGGTGCGTCCCCTGATGCTACTATATTGTGAGTCTTCTGCGTCGTTTCATCCCAAAAGGCGTCCCAGGGAAGATCTTTTTTCAACCCAAACACATTTTCTATCATCCCCAGGAGGACTGGACGATGGCTACTACTAGACATCTCGTCACATAACATTGAGATCATAGAGCCCATTTGCCAAACAGTCACTGAATTCATGAGCATTCCTGCTCATTCATACAAGCTTGTGGCCGTTATTATGAAGCCCTGCTTTTTAGCCTGCACAACATTCACTGGGACACAACAGAAAAACATTGGCCACTGCCAATGTCACAAATGTCATCTTATTTATCAAAAATCTTTTTTAAAATAAAAAAGGAAAAGCACATGATCATATTTCTCAAAAATGTGCAACTATTCCTTTAACGCACAGACACACAGACACACACGTGTTTGATCAACATTTATAAAGTCCATCCACACCAACACAGACAACAGACTGGTGTTATCTGACGTCCTACTGGGTAGGTACAGTCTAGTCATGCTTACTGCTTTGTACTGATACTGTATGGACTGCAAATGACTGTGTTATTGTGTGTAACATTATGTTTTATTACTGTGTAATGTGTATTACGTATCATGTATTTTTTCTGTGATTTACAAAGGTATCTTCTGAAATATTAGTAATAACCAGTAGAATCTGCCAGTTAGCCTCCTCCAAGATCATTTGTAGAAGATAATTATTTAATCCATAGATCAGTGTGTCTTGTGACATGTATTATTGGCAGATTTTCATTGCAAAATTTTCCTTATTTGTTAATCTTTTATAGTCTTAAAAATCTTTGAAGGTAACACCACAATCTCTCTTTGCTGTCTGTGCTTATTTCAAACAGGAAGGATTTTGCCATTTCAGACATGAATTTTTCATCCCTCAACAGCACTTCTACTACAACTGCAAGTCAGCGAGATATTTTCACCATAGCTGTGACCAAAAATGTGATTGTCACAGCTCTCTGCATCTCCATTAACTACATCAACGGTACTCTGATCCATACCTTCAGAAAGCACCAGGTCTGAAATGTACATTGTTTTCACAGTTTTAACAAATCAGTTCTTTCGTTGTTGTTGTTTTTTTAAGGATGCATCATGCAATGTTTAAATATTGAGGATAATACCAGGTGATATGTTCTCTATTTTCATGTATCATTTGGTCATACTCAGTGAAGACATGTCTAGAAATATGTGATTTTCTTACATATGAAAGAGGCTAGACACCTCCAGATTTCACATTGTTATTTACAGAAAACATTCACCTCTGAAAGGCAAGGTATCTTTCATTTATTGACCATTAATCTGACATTTTCTATTATCAGTCACAAGACATCGTAACTTTGGTGGAACTTGTGGATCAGTTATAGCCGACTGCATATCTGCTTTTTAGAGTGTCATGTAGGGCTGCAACGAATGATTATTTTTAGTGTCAATTATTCTCGAGATCATTTTCTTGATTAATCCTTTCATTGTTTTCATCTATAAAATGTGAGAAAATGGTGAAAAATGTCAGAGCTTTCAAAAAGCCCAAACTGACGTCTTGTTTTGTCCACGACCCAAAGATAGAAGATTCAGTTTACTGTCATAGTAAAGGAAACAAAGATATTCACATTTAAGAAGCTGGAATTGGAGATTTCTACCAATGAATCGCTTATTTAATAGCTGACAACTAACAGATTAATTATTGCAGCTCTAATGTCATGTAGGGCAATGTTTTCAGTTATTTGCTATTTTGTCGAAACATAGGTTTGAAAAGAAAATGAATGAAGTAAAGTATAAGTTTGAGAAAGCAGTAATATTTAATAGTTCTGATCTTTTGAGGTGGGGCTGTATGAGCAACTCATCCATAATCAGTGTAGAGGGCAGCAACAAAATGTATTTCGATCCAAATTACCCCTTTAAATAAATCATCTAAAATACTAATGCTACTCCATCAATACCAATTTCATCCTCCAGATCTTCTACACAAACCCTCGTTACATTCTGTTCATCCACCTGGTGATAAATGACATGATGCAGCTGGTCCTGTCAACTTTACTCCACATCATCAGCTATGCCCTTTACACAATCAGTGTGCCGCTCTGCCTCATTCTGCTGATCATCACCATCCTCACCACCCTCAACACCCCACTAAACTTGGCTGGCATGGCAGTCGAGTGCTACATCGCCATCTGCATCCCCCTCCGTCACGGACAGATCTGTACCGTCAAGAACACCAATATCTTGATTGGTCTGATGTGGGCTGTGAGTGCTTTCTCCATCCTACCAGATCTCTTCATCCTTCTGGCCACAGAGCCACTACACTTCTTTCACTCTAAAGTTTTCTGTGCCAGAGACTTTGTGTTCAGGAGCTCTTACAGCCTGAAGAAGAGGGATGCTTCACACATTGCTTGTCTCGTCCTGGTATGGCTCATAATCTTCTACACTTACTTCAGGATTCTGTTTGCTGCCAAGGAAGCAACCGAAGACATTAAAAAAGCCAGAAACACTATTCTCCTCCATGGTTTTCAGTTGCTGTTATGTATGCTTACGTACGTGAGACCCATGTTTGAACAAGGTCTGCTCTACTTATTACCCAAACAGTTCCTGGCCATACGCTTTGCCTCCTATGTCATTGTCCAGATCCTGCCACGGTTTGTTAGTCCCATTGTCTACGGACTGCGGGACCAGACCTTCAGGAAACATGTGAGGAGGTACCTGCTTTGTAAAGTGAGCATAAGAAACCACCCAGAAAATGTCCTAACGTCAAACATGAGGCCTACCATGAAACTGCAGTGAGAGTTTCCCAATTTCCACATTCTGGCAAACAACTCAATATTAATTCCATTTGTGGCACCCCCTCAGCATATTCAATCAAATATACAGTATAGCAACACAGTAGTGGTGGTGGAAAGTATGAAGTACATTTACTCTCAAGGACTGTACAATTTTGATGTACTTGTACTCCAGTATTTCCATATTCTGCTGCTTTATTCTTCTACTCCATTAAATCTAATCATAAAAATATGAAAAATGAAAAATAATAATAAAGATAATGAACAAATATATTTTGATGGAAAACATAAGACTTGACTGCTACCTGCAAGAGAAGCCCAATATTTACCAGCTTCAACATCAAAGTGATAAATACATTATCTATCATTTTATTTCATCTCAAATTGGACCTTTCTGTATAATGATAACTTTTACTTTTTGTTTTTCTTGTACGTTTACCTTAGTAAAAGATCTGAGTACTTCTTCCACCACTGCTACCATGGGTCAAATGAGTCTGTTAGCTTAATGCTAAAACATCATGGGAATTACCACTAATGCGTGACCAAAAATTAGCAACGCAATCGCAATAATATCATACTTACGCATGATCCATTTTTACATGTATTTCACATGCTTAACGTAAAACGAAATATGTGCTCACATTTACAGGCATAGATTGTTGTTTCTGACTGTTGTTGAATGTTTCTGTCTTTGGTTTAGTCGTCTTTGTACAGACTGACGTCCCATTATCTCATGAGAGAATGTCGCCATCTGCTGATCTGGCGAGTCACTGCACCTAACCTAAACAAATAGGAGAGACGTCAAAAATGTCACTCACATAGCACACAAACTGACAGAACACAATCTACAAATGTGGAAAACCCTTTTCACATATAAAATAGATCCATAAATGCATGAATATGTATTAGCTGTGGTGAAACGGTTACATTTGTAAAACCTGTAACTTTGTTATGTGAAATTAAAATATGTGTTTACGAGTAAGTTATGCGCATTTGCAAATCAATCTGTATATTTGTGGATGTGACTTTGCACAACACAATAAAAAGACATGTTTGTGAAAAATGAATTATCTTATGGATTATGGTACAAATTTGTAGATTGTCTGAGTGGGTTACAAATAATAAAGTAGAAATATGTTCCCCTTGGCATTTATTAAACCTCGTTTTTAAGACCCTTGTGGTGTCTAGTTAAGGATTTTTCTTGTTGCCAAGGTCAACTCATGGCCCATAGGGATCATTTGGCGGCCATCTTGAATTGTTGTCCACACTAATGGCGAAAAACACAGATTTCTGTAAACCCTGAACCAGACAACATATAAAGACAAATTAAGCCACTTTTTCATTTAGCTTTGACTCCAGGAATCAAATGGAAAGGTCACTGACATGGTACAACCTCTCCTTGTTGGTAAAAAAACAGGCAAATGACACTTTTTAGTCTCATTCCAATATAACTTCTGCTATTTTGTTTTGCAGTAGTTTACTGCAATAGCCAGATGTCACTAGTTTATCATCTATTATCTTGTTTATATTAGCTAATTTGGCTAATTTCCATCTGTAGTCCTCTAACATAAAACATGAAACACAACAAAATACACAATCCACAATTAACACAAAGGAGCAGACAACATCAGATACAGACACATCATAATACATATATAAGAATCTTATGTGACATGCACATGTATGCCTCGCATGCTGCATGGTACATAATGCTGTTAAATGTCAAGTGTGGCTTATGTTTTATAAGCTTTTAAGTTTCACAATCTTACCTCTATGTAATATTAAAACTCGTTTAATACAATGACCTGACGTAGTTTTGACTATCAAATGTGAAGAACACGTTCACCATATCCACATGTACCTATAGGAGAGCCCCAGGTCATTGGTCTTAACGGAGATGAGAAGCATAAAAACAAACCGCCTGCAGTCCATGACAAACAACTGGGATAATGCTCTCTTGCCAAGATGACCCTTGCAGACCTTGTCTTCGCACTCCAGATAATTCCTGCTGCAGATGAACTCCAGAGGCGAGCAGATAAAGCAGGGACAGGGCCCTGGGGAGTACTTCATCCCTGTGGTTTACAAAAATAAAAAAATATGCTCCCAGTGCTTGTACCAATGCACTACGCATGGGTTTTGTTTCTATAACAGTTTGACAATGACATTAGCTACATGGCTACACTACGTTAACAGGGGGTTTACTGGACAGTTAACAAGCTTACAATGGTATGGTGATGAAAGTACAACACACACCAGCAACATTCAGTGTCTGTTGACCTATCTGCTCCCACAAATAGGCTTTTTTGTATTTTTTTGTAACTGTATCTTAGCTAAAAAAAAAAAAAAAAAAGAGCAGTAGCAAACTCATCAGCTCCTGTCTGAAAAGTTCAGAGATTTTCAACTAATTGTGGTTGGAATGGCCGCACAAAACACAAGTGAATATCCCAGCACTGAGAAAAAATACAGCTATGTGGACCCTAACAGGCCCTGACACCTGTGCATGAGATAAAACTGCCCTAAGCCAGCACCCTCCATTAATCATCCACAATTAAAATTATGTTGAAAACCAACTGCACCTAATTACAGCCTGTTTCCCACTAAGTTAAATCACCCTTTTTAACAGACTGAGATTGATGTAAGATAATAAACTAGGGACATTTGGCTACTGCATGAAACTACTGTGAAAGAAAATAGCAGAAGTTATATTGTGATGATGAGTCTAAAATGTGTCATTTGCCTGTCGTAAGTGCTACATCGTAGGCAACTGGACTTGCTTGCGTTTCTTGAAGATGTTTCGCCTCTTAGAACTGAAGAAGCTTCTTGGATGAGAGGCAAAACGTCTTCAAGAAACACAAGCAAGTCCAGTTGCCTACGATATAGCACTTACGATTTCCATGACCTGGATGACTGAGAATCTCCACCGACAAGACATTTGCCTGTTTTTTACCAACAAAGACAGGTTGTACCATGTCAATGACCTTTCCATTTGATTCCTGGAGTCAAAGTTAAATGAAAAAGTGATTCAATTTATTTTTGTATGTTGTCTGGTTCATGAGCTACAAAAATCTGCGTTTTTCGCCATTAGTGTGGACATCAATGCAAGAAGGCCACCAAATAAACCTATGGGCCATGAGTTGACCTTTGCAACAAGAAAAATCCTTAACTAGACGCCATTAGGGTCCTAAAAAACAAGGTTACAAAAAAATGCCATGTATTCTATGCCATCTATTCCATAGAATATCGGCCGATAGAAACATTCATCCGATAAATCAGTGCATCCCTTACCCCTCTCTTAAGGCACAAAAACTATTCCTTAAAACACACACACACACACACACACACAAACACACACACACACACACACACACACACACACACACACAAACACACACACACACGATAAGGATGAATATAATCTCAAATGTGTCTGATCAACATTTATAAAGTCCATCCACACCAACAGACAACAGATTGGTGTTATCTGACGTCTTGCTGGGTAGGTACAGTCAAGTCATGCTTACTGCTTTGTAATGATACTGTATGGACTGCAAATGTTTTCTTACTGTGTACATATATATCATGTATTTTTTTCTGTGATTTACAAAGGAAATATTTAGTAATAACAAAGAGAATCTGCCAGTTAGCCTCCTACAAGATCATTTTCAGAGGATAATTAGGCTATTTAATGCATAGATCAGTGCGTCTCGTGACACATGTATTATTGTCAGATTTTAGTCCTACAATCTTTGAAGGTGACACCACAATGTCTCTTTGCTGTCTGTACTTATTTCAAACAGGAAGGATTTTGCCATTTCAGACATGAATTTTTCATCCCTCAACAGCACTTCTACTATAACTGGGAGTCGGAGGGAAAGCTTCACTGTAGCTGTGACCAAAAATGTGATTGTCACAGCTCTCTGCATCTCCATTAACTACATCAATGGTACTCTGGTCCATACCTTCAGAAAGCACCAGGTCTGAAGTTTGCCTTTTCACAGTATAAACATATGTGTAAGCAGAAATGGAAACCAGCAGCAAACATACTGAATCTTTCTATTTTTCTCTCCCTCTTCTTTCCAACTCATCTTTGAGCAAACCAGTGTTATTTTGAGATTCATTTACATTGTTTTTTTTACAGCTTTAACAAATCAGTTTTTAAAAAAAGGATGCAACGTGTACTATTCAAATACTGAGAATAATATCAGGTTACATGTATTATAATGTAATCATTCGGTCATTCTCAGTGAAGACATCTGTGATTTTCTTGTAGACATCTCACACACACCACACTGTTATTTACAGAAGACATTCACCTCTGAAAGGCCAGGTAGCTTTCATTTATTGACCATTTATCCAACGTAAATTTGCTATAATCAGTAGCAAGTCAGGGCAACTTTTTTGTGAAAAATATTCTGTTATTTTGACTGGTTGCGGATCAGTTATAGTCAACTGCATATCTTCTTTTTAGAGTGTCATATAGGGCTGCAACTAATGATTCTTTTTATTGTTGATTAATCTCTAGATTATTTTCTTATATTCTGATTAATTAAGTTGTTTTTTGTCTTAAAATGTTGTAAAATGGTGAAAATGTCAATCAGTGTTTCCCAAAGCCCAAGCAGACAGTGTAACATTTTCCTTTACTTGCTACCTTGCTGAAACAAAGGTTTGAAATGAAAATGAATGAAGCAAAACATGACTTTGAAAAAGCAGTTTTTAAAATGGATAGTTCTGATCTTTTGAAGGGGGGCTGTATGAGCAACTCATCTATAGTCAGTGTAGAGGGCAGCAACAAAATGTATTTTAACCACCTAAAAAAACAAAATTGGTTGAAGTGTTTTGCTATATTTAAAATATTTTCAGTGATTTAAGTTGACATCAGACAGCGGCCTCTGACAGGGAACTGAAGCTGTTTTATCTTTCTCTTCAAAGCCAGACTCTATTGAGTAAAACAGTAATTTAACGTTGCTGTACACAGGAGCTGCTGGTCTACTGTTTGTTTGTGTTATTGTGTGAATCCGAAATAAATCTTTTAAATGCCAAAGACACATTAACATTAACAAACTAACTCATCGAAGCAGCAGTAGACCAACAGCTCATGTGTTCAGCAAGCTAAAATCACTGTTTTTGTCAATAGAGTCCGGTGACTTTGACAAGAGCGTCAATGGGGAACCAAATACATTAATGGCTTCCTGTCGAAAAGGGCCATCTGACAGAAAGGTGAAGCAGTGAAAATACTCTCAATATAGTGTACATTTAAATCTAAATTGATTGTTTAAGGTGGCTAAAATAGTTTCCAGCTGCCCCCATCCAGAGCAGGACATCACATCGCTCCTGTGACAGTACTCTGCTCTGGTTCTTCAAACTGGGGGCGTGCCAATAACATCTACTGTAGGTAATAGAGTGCCAAAGTCACGCCCCTTCCGGTAGAGCTCATGGGACCTTAGATCGGAAAAAATATGAATGGCAGTGAATGGGGAGAGCAATATTATCTTTTGTTCCCGTTTGAGTTGCGACATGAAATCTAAATATGTTGTTAATGAATTTAAAACATCAGTTTTATGGTCAAGAAAGTCATACTTTGTGGTAAAACTGTTGAGATATAAGTGTTTTAATTAGAAAGACTCAAGAGTACACAGGAGGAGGTTGCGCATGTGACGTCATAGCTTTCGCTCGCTTCCTGCAGCTTGGCCTCCCTGCTGAAATTCCCCTGTTTTATGATTAATCAATTTATGATTGAAGATGTCTGTGTGTTTTGTGCCAGGTTACAGTCACTCCAAGCTGCAGGAAGCGAGCGGAAGCTATGACGTCACATACGCAACCGCCTCCTGTGTAGTTTTTCTAATTACGTTTTTTCAAAAGCTTATATCTCAACAGTTTTACCATAAAGTATGACTTTCTTGACCTTAATATTTATGTTTTAAATTCATTAACGACATATTTGGATTTCATGTCACAACTCAAACGGGACCAAAAGATAACATGGCTCTCCTCATTCACTGCCATTCATATTTTTTCCGATCTAAGGTCCCGTGAGCTTCACCGGAAGGGGCGTGACTTCGGCACTCTATACACTGGCTATGGATAAGTACCTCCTTCAACCTTACCTCACTACTCCATCAATACCAATTTCATCCTCCAGATCTTCTACACAAACCCTCGTTACATTCTGTTCATCCACCTGGTGATAAATGACATGATGCAGCTGGCCCTGACGACTTTACTCCACATCATCAGCTACGCCCTTTACACAATCAGTGTGCCGCTCTGCCTCATTCTGCTGATCATCACCATCCTCACCACCCTCAACACCCCACTAAACTTGGCTGGCATGGCAGTCGAGTGCTACATCGCCATTTGCATCCCCCTCCGTCACGGACAGATCTGTACCGTCAAGAACAACAGTATCTTGATTGGTCTGATCTGGGCTGTGAGTGCTTTCTCCATCCTACCAGATCTCTTCATCCTTCTGGCCACAGAGCCACTACACTTCTTTCACTCTAAAGTTTTATGTACCAGAGACTTTGTGTTCACGAGCTCTTACAGCCTGAAGAAGAGGGATGCTTCACACATTGTTTGTCTCGTCCTGGTATGGCTCATAATCTTCTACACTTACTTCAGGATTCTGTTTGCTGCCAAGGAAGCAACTGAAGACATTAAAAAAGCCAGAAACACTATTCTCCTCCATGGTTTTCAGTTGCTGTTATGTATGCTTACGTACGTGAGACCCATGTGTGAACAAGGTCTGCTCTACTTATTACCCAAACAGTTCCTGGCCATACGCTTTGCCTCCTATGTCATTGTCCAGATCCTGCCACGGTTTGTTAGTCCCATTGTCTACGGACTGCGGGACCAGACCTTCAGGAAACATGTGAGGAGGTACCTGCTTTGTAAAGTGAGCATAAGAAACCACCCAGAAAATGTCCTAACGTCAAACATGAGGCCCACCATGAAACTGCAGTGAGAGTTTCCCAGTTTCCACATTCTGGCAAACAACTCAATATTAATTCCATTTGTGGTGTAAATTACCAGTTATTGTGAAATCCATTAATATATGCCGCATATCACTCCTAGCCATGCCTTTCACAGTGCTGCCACCTTGCCAAAAGAGTTACAGTTAGCTAACACTTAACACCCCCTCAGCAGATCCAATCAAATATACAGTACAGCAACACAGTAGTGGTGGTGCAAAGTATGAAGTACATTTACTCTCAAGGACTGTATACAATTTTGATGTACTTGTACTTCAGTATTTCCATATTCTGCTGCTTTATTCTTCTACTCCATTAAATCTAATCATAAAAATAGATAAAATAATGAAAAATAATAAGAAAGATAATGAACAAATATATTTTGATGGATAAACATAAAACTTGACTGCTACCTTTCTGACTGTTGTTGAATGTTTCTGTCTTTGGTTTAGTCGTCTTTGTACAGACTGACGTCCCATTATCTCATGAGAGAATGTCGCCATCTGCTGATCTGGCGAGTCACTGCACCTAACCTAAACAAATAGGAGAGAAGTCAAAAATGTCACTCACATAGCACACAAACTGACAGTACACAATCTACAAATGTGGAAAACCCTTTTCACATATAAAATAGATCCATAAATGCATGAATATGTATTAGCTGTGGTGAAACGGTTACATTTGTAAAACCTGTAACTTTGTTATGTGAAATTAAAATATGTGTTTACGAGTAAGTTATGCGCATTTGCAAATCAATCTGTATATTTGTGGATGTGACTTTGCACAACACAAATATAAAAAGACATGTTTGTGAAAAATGAATTATCTTATGGATTATGGTACAAATCTGTAGATTGTCTGAGTGGGTTACAAATAATAAAGTAGAAATATGTTCCCCTTGGCATTTATTAAACCTCGTTTTTAAGACCCTTGTGGTGTCTAGTTAAGGATTTTTCTTGTTGCCAAGGTCAACTCATGGCCCATAGGGATCATTTGGCGGCCATCTTGAATTGTTGTCCACACTAATGGCGAAAAACACAGATTTCCGTAAACCCTGAACCAGACAACATATAAAGACAAATTAAGCCACTTTTTCATTTAGCTTTGACTCCAGGAATCAAATGGAAAGGTCACTGACATGGTACAACCTCTCCTTGTTGGTAAAAAAACAGGCAAATGACACTTTTTAGTCTCATTCCAATATAACTTCTGCTATTTTGTTTTGCAGTAGTTTACTGCAATAGCCAGATGTCACTAGTTTATTATCTATTATCTTGTTTATATTTGCTAATTTGGCTAATTTCCATCTGTAGTCCTCTAACATAAAACATGAAACACAACAAAATACACAATCCACAATTAACACAAAGGAGCAGACAACATCAGATACAGACACATCATAATACATATATAAGAATCTTATGTGACATGCACATGTATGCCTCGCATGCTGCATGGTACATAATGCTGTTAAATGTCAAGTGTGGCTTATGTTTTATAAGCTTTTAAGTTTCACAATCTTACCTCTATGTAATATTAAAACTCGTTTAATACAATGACCTGACGTAGTTTTGACTATCAAATGTGAAGAACACGTTCACCATATCCACATGTACCTATAGGAGAGCCCCAGGTCATTGGTCTTAACGGAGATGAGGAGCATAAAAACAAACCGCCTGCAGTCCATGACAGACAACAGGGATAATGCTCTCTTGCCAAGATGACCCTTGCAGACCTTGTCTTCGCACTCCAGATAATTCCTGCTGCAGATGAACTCCAGAGGCGAGCAGATAAACCGTTGCCTGGGGAGCTTGATAAGTTCCTCATCCTTGTCTTGTCTGGTGCTAGTGATTTTCAGTGTGAGAAGACTTGTAGACTTGCTTTCTAGAGTGCTTTCTAGAGGATAGTTACTGTGCAGAGCAGTGACAAATGGCGAGTGGAAACTTCCCATGCAAATATCTCTATGTCCCACAGTCCATCAGATTCAGGAGCTCCTGCACCACCTCATACTGTGCAATGGGCTGGTTGATTGGCATGTAATAGGTGCTGGTAGACATTTTTTGAGGAGTAAGAATCTGTGTCCACATAGCCTTTTTTTCGTCAGCAGAAAAGCAGGGACAGGGCCCTGGGGAGTACTTCATCCCCGTGGTTTACAAAAATAAAAAAAAATGCTCCCAGCGCTTTTTTGTACCAATGCACTACGCATGGGTTTTGTTTCTATAACAGTTTGACAATGACATTAGCTACATGGCTACACTACGTTAACAGGGGGTTTACTGGACAGTTAACAAGCTTACAATGGTATGGTGATGAAAGTACAACACACACCAGCAACATTCAGTGTCTGTTGACCCATCTGCTCCCACAAATAGGCTTTTTTGTATTTGAAAAACATTTTTTTTTAAATAATACAGCTATGTGGACCCTAACAGGCCCTGACACCTGTGCATGAGATAAAACTGCCCTAAGCCAGCACCCTCCGTTAATCATCCACAATTAAAATTATGTTGAAAACCAACTGCACCTAATTACAGCCTGTTTCCCACTAAGTTAAATCACCCTTTTTAACAGACTGAGATTGATGTAAGATAATAAACTAGTGACATTTGGCTACTGCATGAAACTACTGTGAAAGAAAATAGCAGAATTTATATTGTGATGATGAGTCTAAAATGTGTTATTTGCCTGTAGTAAGTGCTACATCGTAGGCAACTGGACTTGCTTGCGTTTCTTGAAGATGTTTCGCCTCTTAGAACTGAAGAAGCTTCTTGGATGAGAGGCAAAACGTCTTCAAGAAACACAAGCAAGTCCAGTTGCCTACGATATAGCACTTACGATTTCCATGACCTGGATGACTGAGAATCTCCACCGACAAGACATTTGCCTGTTTTTTACCAACAAAGACAGGTTGTACCATGTCAATGACCTTTCCATTTGATTCCTGGAGTCAAAGTTAAATGAAAAAGTGGCTTAATCTATTTTTGTATGTTGTCTGGTTCATGAGCTACAAAAATCTGCGTTTTTCGCCATTAGTGTGGACATCAATGCAAGATGGCCACCAAATAAACCTATGGCCATGAGTTGACCTTTGCAACAAGAAAAATCCTTAAGTAGACGCCATTAGGGTCCTAAAAAACAAGGTTACAAAAAAATGCCATGTGGGTACATGGGAACCCATTTCTCCTGCCAATCTATTCCATAGAATATCGGCCGATAGAAACATTCATCCGATAAATCAGTGCATCCCTTACCCCTCTCTTAAGGCACAAAAACTATTCCTTAAAACACACACACGCGAACATGAACACACACACACACACACACACACACACACATGCGAACATGAACACACACACACACACACACACACACGATAACGATGAATATAATCTCAAATGTGTTTGATCAACATTTATAAAGTCCATCCACACCAACAGACAACAGATTGGTGTTATCTGACGTCTTGCTGGGTAGGTACAGTCAAGTCATGCTTACTGCTTTGTAATGATACTGTATGGACTGCAAATGTATTCTTACTGTGTACATATATATCATGTATTTTTTTCTGTGATTTACAAAGGAAATATTTAGTAATAACAAGGAGAATCTGCCAGTTAGCCTCCTACAAGATCATTTTCAGAGGATAATTAGGCTATTTAATGCATAGATCAGTGCGTCTCGTGACACATGTATTATTGTCAGATTTTAGTCCTACAATCTTTGAAGGTGACACCACAATGTCTCTTTGCTGTCTGTGCTTATTTCAAACAGGAAGGATTTTGCCATTTCAGACATGAATTTTTCATCCCTCAACAGCACTTCTACTATAACTGGGAGTCGGAGGGAAAGCTTCACTGTAGCTGTGACCAAAAATGTGATTGTCACAGCTCTCTGCATCTCCATTAACTACATCAATGGTACTCTGGTCCATACCTTCAGAAAGCACCAGGTCTGAAGTTTGCCTTTTCACAGTATAAACATATGTGTAAGCAGAAATGGAAACCAGCAGCAAACATACTGAATCTTTCTATTTTTCTCTCCCTCTTCTTTCCAACTCATCTTTGAGCAAACCAGTGTTATTTTGAGATTCATTTACATTGGTTTTTTTTACAGCTTTAACAAATCAGTTTTTAAAAAAAGGATGCAACGTGCACTATTCAAATACTGAGAATAATATCAGGTTACATGTATTATAATGTAATCATTCGGCCATTCTCAGTGAAGACATCTGTGATTTTCTTGCTAGACATCCCACACACACCACACTGTTATTTACAGAAGACATTCACCTCTGAAAGGCCAGGTAGCTTTCATTTATTGACCATTTATCCAACGTAAATTTGCTATAATCAGTAGCAAGTCAGGGCAACTTTTTTGTGAAAAATATTCTGTTATTTTGACTGGTTGCGGATCAGTTATAGTCAACTGCATATCTTCTTTTTAGAGTGTCATATAGGGCTGCAACTAATGATTCTTTTTATTGTTGATTAATCTCTAGATTATTTTCTTATATTCTGATTAATTAAGTTGTTTTTTGTCTTAAAATGTTGTAAAATGGTGAAAATGTCAATCAGTGTTTCCCAAAGCCCAAGCAGGCAGTGTAACATTTTCCTTTACTTGCTACCTTGCTGAAACAAAGGTTTGAAATGAAAATGAATGAAGCAAAACATGACTTTGAAAAAGCAGTTTTTAAAATGGATAGTTCTGATCTTTTGAAGGGGGGCTGTATGAGCAACTCATCTATAGTCAGTGTAGAGGGCAGCAACAAAATGTATTTTAACCACCTAAAAAAACAAAATTGGTTGAAGTGTTTTGCTATATTTAAAATATTTTCAGTGATTTAAGTTGACATCAGACAGCGGCCTCTGACAGGGAACTGAAGCTGTTTTATCTTTCTCTTCAAAGCCAGACTCTATTGAGTAAAACAGTAATTTAACGTTGCTGTACACAGGAGCTGCTGGTCTACTGTTTGTTTGTGTTATTGTGTGAATCCGAAATAAATCTTTTAAATGCCAAAGACACATTAACATTAACAAACTAACTCATCGAAGCAGCAGTAGACCAACAGCTCATGTGTTCAGCAAGCTAAAATCACTGTTTTTGTCACTAGAGTCCGGTGACTTTGACAAGAGCGTCAATGGGGAACCAAATACATTAATGGCTTCCTGTCGAAAAGGGCCATCTGACAGAAAGGTGAAGCAGTGAAAATACTCTCAATATAGTGTACATTTAAATCTAAATTGATTGTTTAAGGTGGCTAAAATAGTTTCCAGCTGCCCCCATCCAGAGCAGGACATCACATCGCTCCTGTGACAGTACTCTGCTCTGGTTCTTCAAACTGGGGGCGTGCCAATAACATCTACTGTAGGTAATAGAGTGCCAAAGTCACGCCCCTTCCGGTAGAGCTCATGGGACCTTAGATCGGAAAAAATATGAATGGCAGTGAATGGGGAGAGCAATATTATCTTTTGTTCCCATTTGAGTTGCGACATGAAATCTAAATATGTTGTTAATGAATTTAAAACATCAGTTTTATGGTCAAGAAAGTCATACTTTGTGGTAAAACTGTTGAGATATAAGCTTTTTAATTAGAAAGACTCAAGAGTACACAGGAGGAGGTTGCGCATGTGACGTCATAGCTTTCGCTCGCTTCCTGCAGCTTGGCCTCCCTGCTGAAATTCCCCTGTTTTATGATTAATCAATTTATGATTGAAGATGTCTGTGTGTTTTGTGCCAGGTTACAGTCACTCCAAGCTGCAGGAAGCGAGCAGAAGCTATGACGTCACATACGCAACCGCCTCCTGTGTAGTTTTTCTAATTACGTTTTTTCAAAAGCTTATATCTCAACAGTTTTACCATAAAGTATGACTTTCTTGACCTTAATATTTATGTTTTAAATTCATTAACGACATATTTGGATTTCATGTCACAACTCAAACGGGACCAAAAGATAACATGGCTCTCCTCATTCACTGCCATTCATATTTTTTCCGATCTAAGGTCCCGTGAGCTTCACCGGAAGGGGCGTGACTTCGGCACTCTATACACTGGCTATGGATAAGTACCTCTTCAACCTTACCTCACTACTCCATCAATACCAATTTCATCCTCCAGATCTTCTACACAAACCCTCGTTACATTCTGTTCATCCACCTGGTGATAAATGACATGATGCAGCTGGCCCTGTCAACTTTACTCCACATCATCAGCTACGCCCTTTACACAATCAGTGTGCCGCTCTGCCTCATTCTGCTGATCATCACCATCCTCACCACCCTCAACACCCCACTAAACTTGGCTGGCATGGCAGTCGAGTGCTACATCGCCATCTGCATCCCCCTCCGTCACGGACAGATCTGTACCGTCAAGAACACCAGTATCTTGATTGGTCTGATGTGGGCTGTGAGTGCTTTCTCCATCCTATCAGATCTCTTCATCCTTCTGGCCACAGAGCCACTACACTTCTTTCACTCTAAAGTTTTATGTACCAGAGACTTTGTGTTCAGGAGCTCTTACAGCCTGAAGAAGAGGGATGCTTCACACATTGTTTGTCTCGTCCTGGTATGGCTCATAATCTTCTACACTTACTTCAGGATTCTGTTTGCTGCCAAGGAAGCAACCGAAGACATTAAAAAAGCCAGAAACACTATTCTCCTCCATGGTTTTCAGTTGCTGTTATGTATGCTTACGTACGTAAGACCCATGTGTGAACAAGGTCTGCTCTACTTATTACCCAAACAGTTCCTGGCCATACACTTCGCCTCCTATGTCATTGTCCAGATCCTGCCACGGTTTGTTAGTCCCATTGTCTACGGACTGCGGGACCAGACCTTCAGGAAACATATGAGGAGGTACCTGCTTTTTAAAGTGAGCATAAGAAACCACCCAGAAAATGTCCTAACGTCAAACATGAGGCCCACCATGAAACTGCAGTGAGAGTTTCCCAGTTTCCATATTCTGGCAAACAACTCAATATTAATTCCATTTGTGGTGTAAATTACCAGTTATTGTGAAATCCATTAATATATGCCGCATATCACTCCTAGCCATGCCTTTCACAGTGCTGCCACCTTGCCAAAAGAGTTACAGTTAGCTAACACTTAACACCCCCTCAGCATATTCAATCAAATATACAGTATAGCAACACAGTAGTGGTGGTGCAAAGTATGAAGTACATTTACTCTCAAGGACTGTATACAATTTTGATGTACTTGTACTTCAGTATTTCCATATTCTGCTGCTTTATTCTTCTACTCCATTAAATCTAATCATAAAAATAGATAAAATAATAAAAAATAATAAGAAAGATAATGAACAAATATATTTTGATGGATAAACATAAAACTTGACTGCTACCTTTCTGACTGTTGTTGAATGTTTCTGTCTTTGGTTTAGTCGTCTTTGTACAGACTGACGTCCCATTATCTCATGAGAGAATGTCGCCATCTGCTGATCTGGCGAGTCACTGCACCTAACCTAAACAAATAGGAGAGAAGTCAAAAATGTCACTCACATAGCACACAAACTGACAGTACACAATCTACAAATGTGGAAAACCCTTTTCACATATAAAATAGATCCATAAATGCATGAATATGTATTAGCTGTGGTGAAACGGTTACATTTGTAAAACCTGTAACTTTGTTATGTGAAATTAAAATATGTGTTTACGAGTCAGTTATGCGCATTTGCAAATCAATCTGTATATTTGTGGATGTGACTTTGCACAACACAAATATAAAAAGACATGTTTGTGAAAAATGAATTATCTTATGGATTATGGTACAAATCTGTAGATTGTCTGAGTGGGTTACAAATAATAAAGTAGAAATATGTTCCCCTTGGCATTTATTAAACCTCGTTTTTAAGACCCTTGTGGTGTCTAGTTAAGGATTTTTCTTGTTGCCAAGGTCAACTCAGGGCCCATAGGGATCATTTGGCGGCCATCTTGAATTGTTGTCCACACTAATGGCGAAAAACACAGATTTCTGTAAACCCTGAACCAGACAACATATAAAGACAAATTAAGCCACTTCTTTATTTAGCTTTGACTCCAGGAATCAAATGGAAAGGTCACTGACATGGTACAACCTCTCCTTGTTGGTAAAAAAACAGGCAAATGACACTTTTTAGTCTCATTCCAATATAACTTCTGCTATTTTGTTTTGCAGTAGTTTACTGCAATAGCCAGATGTCACTAGTTTATTATCTTATATCAGTCTCAGGGTTATTAAATGGATTAGGGCTGTGGCAACAAGATGAGTCAGTTCCCGGATGGTGAGGAAGACCGAAAATCAGACCAGGTACCTGATGAAGTGTGAAATATGCTGTTAGTTTAGTTTTAGTTTATTTAGTTTATAAAAAGGACAGTGTGCACGTATTAGTTGTTTACAAAACAAAAATATATTTGCACCAGATGTAGCTAAAGGCTAATTTCCATCTGTAGTCCTCTAACATAAAACATGAAACACAACAAAATACACAATCCACAATTAACACAAAGGAGCAGACAACATCAGATACAGACACATCATAATACATATATAAGAATCTTATGTGACATGCACATGTATGCCTCGCATGCTGCATGGTACATAATGCTGTTAAATGTCAAGTGTGGCTTATGTTTTATAAGCTTTTAAGTTTCACAATCTTACCTCTATGTAATATTAAAACTCGTTTAATACAATGACCTGACGTAGTTTTGACTATCAAATGTGAAGAACACGTTCACCATATCCACATGTACCTATAGGAGAGCCCCAGGTCATTGGTCTTAACGGAGATGAGAAGCATAAAAACAAACCGCCTGCAGTCCATGACAGACAACAGGGATAATGCTCTCTTGCCAAGATGACCCTTGCAGACCTTGTCTTCGCACTCCAGATAATTCCTGCTGCAGATGAACTCCAGAGGCGAGCAGATAAACCGTTGCCTGGGGAGCTTGATAAGTTCCTCATCCTTGTCTTGTCTGGTGCTAGTGATTTTCAGTGTGAGAAGACTTGTAGACTTGCTTTCTAGAGTGCTTTCTAGAGGATAGTTACTGTGCAGAGCAGTGACAAATGGCGAGTGGAAACTTCCCATGCAAATATCTCTATGTCCCACAGTCCATCAGATTCAGGAGCTCCTGCACCACCTCATACTGTGCAATGGGCTGGTTGATTGGCATGTAATAGGTGCTGGTAGACATTTTTTGAGGAGTAAGAATCTGTGTCCACATAGCCTTTTTCGTCAGCAGAAAAGCAGGGACAGGGCCCTGGGGAGTACTTCATCCCCGTGGTTTACAAAAATAAAAAAAAATGCTCCCAGCGCTTTTTTGTACCAATGCACTACGCATGGGTTTTGTTTCTTTAACAGTTTGACAATGACATTAGCTACATGGCTACACTACGTTAACAGGGGGTTTACTGGACAGTTAACAAGCTTACAATGGTATGGTGATGAAAGTACAACACACACCAGCAACATTCAGTGTCTGTTGACCTATCTGCTCCCACAAATAGGCTTTTTTGTATTTGAAAAACATTTTTTTTTAAATAATACAGCTATGTGGACCCTAACAGGCCCTGACACCTGTGCATGAGATAAAACTGCCCTAAGCCAGCACCCTCCGTTAATCATCCACAATTAAAATTATGTTTAAAACCAACTGCACCTCATTACAGCCTGTTTCCCACTAAGTTAAATCACCCTTTTTAACAGACTGAGATTGATGTAAGATAATAAACTAGTGACATTTGGCTACTGCATGAAACTACTGTGAAAGAAAATAGCAGAAGTTATATTGTGATGATGAGTCTAAAATGTGTCATTTGCCTGTAGTAAGTGCTACATCGTAGGCAACTGGACTTGCTTGCGTTTCTTGAAGATGTTTCGCCTCTTAGAACTGAAGAAGCTTCTTGGATGAGAGGCAAAACGTCTTCAAGAAACACAAGCAAGTCCAGTTGCCTACGATATAGCACTTACGATTTCCATGACCTGGATGACTGAGAATCTCCACCGACAAGACATTTGCCTGTTTTTTACCAACAAAGACAGGTTGTACCATGTCAATGACCTTTCCATTTGATTCCTGGAGTCAAAGTTAAATGAAAAAGTGATTCAATTTATTTTTGTATGTTGTCTGGTTCATGAGCTACAAAAATCTGCGTTTTTCGCCATTAGTGTGGACATCAATGCAAGAAGGCCACCAAATAAACCTATGGGCCATGAGTTGACCTTTGCAACAAGAAAAATCCTTAACTAGACGCCATTAGGGTCCTAAAAAACAAGGTTACAAAAAAATGCCATGTATTCTATGCCATCTATTCCATAGAATATCGGCCGATAGAAACATTCATCCGATAAATCAGTGCATCCCTTACCCCTCTCTTAAGGCACAAAAACTATTCCTTAAAACACACACACACACACACACACACACACAAACACACACACACACACACACACACACACACACACAAACACACACACACACGATAAGGATGAATATAATCTCAAATGTGTCTGATCAACATTTATAAAGTCCATCCACACCAACAGACAACAGATTGGTGTTATCTGACGTCTTGCTGGGTAGGTACAGTCAAGTCATGCTTACTGCTTTGTAATGATACTGTATGGACTGCAAATGTTTTCTTACTGTGTACATATATATCATGTATTTTTTTCTGTGATTTTCAAAGGAAATATTTAGTAATAACAAAGAGAATCTGCCAGTTAGCCTCCTACAAGATCATTTTCAGAGGATAATTAGGCTATTTAATGCATAGATCAGTGCGTCTCGTGACACATGTATTATTGTCAGATTTTAGTCCTACAATCTTTGAAGGTGACACCACAATGTCTCTTTGCTGTCTGTACTTATTTCAAACAGGAAGGATTTTGCCATTTCAGACATGAATTTTTCATCCCTCAACAGCACTTCTACTATAACTGGGAGTCGGAGGGAAAGCTTCACTGTAGCTGTGACCAAAAATGTGATTGTCACAGCTCTCTGCATCTCCATTAACTACATCAATGGTACTCTGGTCCATACCTTCAGAAAGCACCAGGTCTGAAGTTTGCCTTTTCACAGTATAAACATATGTGTAAGCAGAAATGGAAACCAGCAGCAAACATACTGAATCTTTCTATTTTTCTCTCCCTCTTCTTTCCAACTCATCTTTGAGCAAACCAGTGTTATTTTGAGATTCATTTACATTGTTTTTTTTTTACAGCTTTAACAAATCAGTTTTTAAAAAAAGGATGCAACGTGCACTATTCAAATACTGAGAATAATATCAGGTTACATGTATTATAATGTAATCATTCGGTCATTCTCAGTGAAGACATCTGTGATTTTCTTGCTAGACATCTCACACACACCACACTGTTATTTACAGAAGACATTCACCTCTGAAAGGCCAGGTAGCTTTCATTTATTGACCATTTATCCAACGTAAATTTGCTATAATCAGTAGCAAGTCAGGGCAACTTTTTTGTGAAAAATATTCTGTTATTTTGACTGGTTGCGGATCAGTTATAGTCAACTGCATATCTTCTTTTTAGAGTGTCATATAGGGCTGCAACTAATGATTCTTTTTATTGTTGATTAATCTCTAGATTATTTTCTTATATTCTGATTAATTAAGTTGTTTTTTGTCTTAAAATGTTGTAAAATGGTGAAAATGTCAATCAGTGTTTCCCAAAGCCCAAGCAGACAGTGTAACATTTTCCTTTACTTGCTACCTTGCTGAAACAAAGGTTTGAAATGAAAATGAATGAAGCAAAACATGACTTTGAAAAAGCAGTTTTTAAAATGGATAGTTCTGATCTTTTGAAGGGGGGCTGTATGAGCAACTCATCTATAGTCAGTGTAGAGGGCAGCAACAACAGTGTTTTGCTATATTTAAAATATTTTCAGTGATTTAAGTTGACATCAGACAGCGGCCTCTGACAGGGAACTGAAGCTGTTTTATCTTTCTCTTCAAAGCCAGACTCTATTGAGTAAAACAGTAATTTAACGTTGCTGTACACAGGAGCTGCTGGTCTACTGTTTGTTTGTGTTATTGTGTGAATCCGAAATAAATCTTTTAAATGCCAAAGACACATTAACATTAACAAACTAACTCATCGAAGCAGCAGTAGACCAACAGCTCATGTGTTCAGCAAGCTAAAATCACTGTTTTTGTCACTAGAGTCCGGTGACTTTGACAAGAGCGTCAATGGGGAACCAAATACATTAATGGCTTCCTGTCGAAAAGGGCCATCTGACAGAAAGGTGAAGCAGTGAAAATACTCTCAATATAGTGTACATTTAAATCTAAATTGATTGTTTAAGGTGGCTAAAATAGTTTCCAGCTGCCCCCATCCAGAGCAGGACATCACATCGCTCCTGTGACAGTACTCTGCTCTGGTTCTTCAAACTGGGGGCGTGCCAATAAACATCTACTGTAGGTAATAGAGTGCCAAAGTCACGCCCCTTCCGGTAGAGCTCATGGGACCTTAGATCGGAAAAAATATGAATGGCAGTGAATGGGGAGAGCAATATTATCTTTTGTTCCCGTTTGAGTTGCGACATGAAATCTAAATATGTTGTTAATGAATTTAAAACATCAGTTTTATGGTCAAGAAAGTCATACTTTGTGGTAAAACTGTTGAGATATAAGTGTTTTAATTAGAAAGACTCAAGAGTACACAGGAGGAGGTTGCGCATGTGACGTCATAGCTTTCGCTCGCTTCCTGCAGCTTGGCCTCCCCGCTGAAATTCCCCTGTTTTATGATTAATCAATTTATGATTGAAGATGTCTGTGTGTTTTGTGCTAGGTTACAGTCACTCCAAGCTGCAGGAAGCGAGCAAAAGCTATGACGTCACGTTTTTTCAAAAGCTTATATCTCAACAGTTTTACCATAAAGTATGACTTTCTTGACCTTAATATTTATGTTTTAAATTCATTAACGACATATTTGGATTTCATGTCACAACTCAAACGGGACCAAAAGATAACATGGCTCTCCTCATTCACTGCCATTCATATTTTTTCCGATCTAAGGTCCCGTGAGCTTCACCGGAAGGGGCGTGACTTCGGCACTCTATACACTGGCTATGGATAAGTACCTCCTTCAACCTTACCTCACTACTCCATCAATACCAATTTCATCCTCCAGATCTTCTACACAAACCCTCGTTACATTCTGTTCATCCACCTGGTGATAAATGACATGATGCAGCTGGCCCTGTCAACTTTACTCCACATCATCAGCTACGCCCTTTACACAATCAGTGTGCCATTCTGCCTCATTCTGCTGATCATCACCATCCTCACCACCCTCAACACCCCACTAAACTTGGCTGGCATGGCAGTCGAGTGCTACATCGCCATCTGCATCCCCCTCCGTCACGGACAGATCTGTACCGTCAAGAACAACAGTATCTTGATTGGTCTGATCTGGGCTGTGAGTGCTTTCTCCATCCTACCAGATCTCTTCATCCTTCTGGCCACAGAGCCACTACACTTCTTTCACTCTAAAGTTTTATGTGCCAGAGACTTTGTGTTCACGAGCTCTTACAGCCTGAAGAAGAGGGATGCTTCACACATTGTTTGTCTCGTCCTGGTATGGCTCATAATCTTCTACACTTACTTCAGGATTCTGTTTGCTGCCAAGGAAGCAACCAAAGACATTAAAAAAGCCAGAAACACTATTCTCCTCCATGGTTTTCAGTTGCTGTTATGTATGCTTACGTACGTAAGACCCATGCTTCAACAAGGTCTGCTCTACTTGTTACCCAAACAGCTCCTGGCCATACAATTCGCCTCCTATGTCATTGTCCAGATCCTGCCACGGTTTGTTAGTCCCATTGTCTACGGACTGCGGGACCAGACCTTCAGGAAACATGTGAGGAGGTACCTGCTTTGTAAAGTGAGCATAAGAAACCACCCAGAAAATGTCCGAACGTCAAACATGAGGCCTACCATGAAACTGCAGTGAGAGTTTCCCAGTTTCCACATTCTGGCAGACAAAACGTGTATTATGCACCAGAAAATGATTTATCCCTACAACAGTATAAAACACGATCATATGTGTATTCAATAATTGTGTCTTGTTTTTACTTTTTACGTTTTTTCCCAAAGATGGTCACTGGTCTTAGTCAAAAAAATTTAAGATGTAGGATAAATTTTGTACAAAATATTTCGTATATTTTAAGCATCATGACAACAACTGCAGTAAGAAGAGGCTGATTCAATACATTTTATAACTGATATAAGCTGATTTTTAGCCATGAAAAGTTAAATCAGCAGTTAAAAAAAAAAGAAGCTATTTTAATATTCAGAAAATCATACAATTTCACTTGAAATAAACTCTTACTGAATATGACACATGTATATGTTTGAGATACAGTAGTTTAACAATACGTGTTCATAAACCTGGCAAATTGCCAGTAAACTCAAGTTTACTTTAATTTTAGCCAATCAAACACTTCAGCCCAAGTTCCAAATGTCAACTGACCGGTCATGCAATTAAAGGTGAAAGGGCAAAGCACCAGTCCTAGCCAAGTGTCACTCTCCGGGGTTGAAAGTGAAGCCAACACAGAAGTGCCAAAAACTGCAGTTCATTGAAGGGCCACTTGAGGCTGGCTCCAGTGGCCAATCAATCCCCACAGATTCCCATGTTTAAAAAAAAACAGTTTGGTCTCTTTCTCTTATTTCCCAGTTCATAACACAAACCAATGGTTGACATCACAGTAGCTACGTCTAGGCCTGTCACAATAACAAATTTTGCTGGGCGATTAATTGAGTCAGAAATTATTGCGATAAGCGATAATATTGTGCCTTTAAGACTATTTTTATTATTGTTGTAATTTTGCTGTTTTTAGACCATTTTTTTTAAACTTATAGAATGATAATAAAAGGTATAATGATGCAAGTACAACCTTTTAAAGAGAAATAAAAATTTATTTCAAGCTATAGTTGGTAATGTTGGAGAGCTAGCAAGATTTGAAAGCGGCACCTCCTCTCAGCTCCACCCCCTCCTCCCCCTCCCGTCAGTGCTCTGTCCAAAGCCACGGCCCCACAAACTTGAACGCGCATCCTGCACTGCAATAGGAGTCAGCAGGGCAGAGGAGAGCTGAGTAAAATAACAAATCCCCCCGAAGCAAACAAATAATTACCTGTCCAACAGAAAGACAGCAACCTCTGCATCACTTTTCAGGCCCTTCAGCTCCCTCAGTTGCCTCCACCGTTCAAAAGATGCACCGATGTTGACGTCTGGTTTGTCCTCTCACGTTATCCAAAGCTTTTTTCGTCGCAGCCTTTTCTGCCTCTGACTTTCTTTTCTCAGCCTGTTTAGCGGGGCGAGCTGTTACAAGTAACGCTGGAAGTGGTACTTTTGGCTGCATTTTCTCTGCCATTGTTCAGCAAACTCCTGCTAAATCGGTATTTCTGCTGAGGAGTGTGCTGAATATTTCCGGCAACGGTGACACTTGATGAGTGCACGCAGGGAGGAGGGACGGACGGCGGGGGGCTCGGGCAGGATGAGACATGAAGGCATCTGATTGGTTCTTTCTATTCGCACCGAATGGCAGGGATTGATCAGAGTTTTTACAGGCCTGCAGCTGCCACAGATGTCAGATTTCTTTCATTCCTTTTTCTGAACACATTATGTATTGACTACTCTCAGGATGGAAGGACCATTTCACCCGGTATAACAAGAAGTGTTTCTGAACAGGATTACTAACTATAACTTTAACAAGAATATTTAGGAATGCAAAAAAGAAAATTTAAATATCCAAAATAACATGTAAAAATATGGAATAAATAAATAAATACAACAAAAAAAATAGACTGTCAGTCTCTCACTCTCAGGTGTGCAGTTAAGTTGGTCGTATTCGCTCTTTTTGTTGAGATGGTTTTAAAACAAACCCAGCACACCGGTTCGTCCAAATTACTGGGCTCCCCTCTGTCATTTGGTTTAAATCCAAAACACTCCCACTCCCAGTCTCCCCCACAAAGAAAAAGACACTCGATGACAAGAGCTTTCCCTCCGTTCATTACGCTAATGAACCAACTCACCTGGCTGCCAGACGATGCACGGCAGTGAACGCTCCTTGTTGTCGTCCAGTCTCTTTGGTGGAGAGAGACGAGGAAAACAAACACGCATGAGTATGGCAATTAATCGCTGCCGGAAAAGTTACCGTCTCCCTTTTAATTTACTGTGCAATTAACCGACTTATCGCATATCGCAACAGGCCTGGCTACGTCCATTATTTTTGTAGTCTGTGACAGGATCCCACGTGCAGGTCTTCCAGCTCTGGAATTTTGTTTGAGCTGACCACAGTGTGATTGACTCACACGCCCATCAGCCAGATATAGATTTTAAGCCACGCTAGTAGCATGGCTGTAGTGATGATAATCTTGCTCCCAGAGGATGATTTCTATTAAGGATTATGCCATAAATCACAGACTGATATGTGACAAAATAAAATTATTGTTATTCTTCCATTAACTGATTTTCAGCAGATGATAATGCAGAGACTGCAGCTGTACAGAGGCTGTCGAGGAGACAATGAAACTGACTTTAGGTTATATGATACTCGGACTGGTAACGGTTATGCTCAGTGCCAAAACTGCGACAAAATTTGCCAGTAAGGAAAAAAGATTAAGGACATTAACTTGCAGCAATGTGACATGTTCATGAGTGTTCTGCCAGCAGTCAACTTCCTTTCTTTCCCTGAGCCTGAGATTAGAAGTAGGGATGCACCAAAATGAAAATTTGGGGCCGAAGCCGAATAATATTAAACGCTTGGCCGAATACCGAGTACCGAATACCGAATATTGTTGTTTAGTTTTTGCAGATGAACCCCCTCCAGATTAGGGTTGTCACGGTACCAAAATTGGGACCCACTGTACGATACTAATGAAAATATCACGGTTCTGAGTAGTATCAGGATACCACAGTGAAAATGAGGCAGATGTGCCTGTTGTCATTTATAAAAAGATTAATTACTTTTCTATAATACATCAATGATATTTCAATGGAATAAATTACTTACTGACTTATTCATACTTCAAAAACAGCATCAATAAGTGATTAACATAGGGGCGATTGAAATAAAAAAATAGAATAAAAATCAAAGAGCCACCCTCCTCCCCTGACAGTCCCTTCATAAGTAAAGAACAGTCCCTAAAGTGCGGTGAGGTTTGTGGGCCGTTACCTGTCACCGACACAGAAATGGCTCATTTCTCCTCTGACACGCCACATACCTGTGTTCAGCTGGCTCGGCTGTTCAGGTACTACTGGGCAGTCATGACGGCAAGAAGAGGATGTTATTGGAGCCGACTTCTCCGTCGCCGGTAAGCCGATGGCTGCCGTATTTGACAGGAATACATTACTGTCTGTGACCCCCGTTCAACCGGTGGGATTCACCGATCGTTTCTGCTGGTGGTTGAAATCTGTACTCGCACAGCGTGCTGAATGATTTAAGCCTATTTTGCTCGCTCAAAACTTTTAGTCGCAAATGCGTGTGCGGTGACGGACGGATCGCCACACTGCCGACATTTCACTTCGCCCATCACGGCACGCTGTTTGATTGCGTTATCAAAACACGCCGCTATTATTCGGCCTTGCTTTTAACTTATTCCACCGAATACCGAATGTGTGTTTTTTTGCAATATTTGGCCGAATATATTCGGTTACCGAATATTCGGTGCATCCCTAATTAGAAGGATAACTGTTGTTTTGAGAGGGTGCTGTAAACTGGTTAACAGAATCCAAAGAATTCAGGTTACTGTTAATCAGTTTAATCGTATGTAAAGTTGTCCTAATTGTTTAAGCAAAAATGCAATAAATTTTCTTGTTCAAGCTTCACAAATGTGTGGCTTGACTGATTCTCTTTGTCTCATGTGTTAGTTCATTGACTTTACTGTATATCTTTGGGTTGTGGATTGTTAGTCTGCAACATAAGATGATTTTTTTATTTTTAGATTTAAAGACTACTTGACAAAAAATACAGAAATAAAGACAGATTAATAGATAATTATAATACTAGTTGTAGCCTCACAGCAGGTTTTCACAGTACATGGAAGCACTGCGATGCACACAATATTCCGTGAAGGACTCCCCAATTCCTTTCAGTCCTGAGCTCTACGACTAGATTGTGATCATTTGGCACCTGATCTGTCTTTTTCTGTGATCCACAAGCCAATCTGGCAAGATAACACACTGATAATCTAATATAAACGATATAAAGGAGACATTAGCCATGACGCAAATCATGGGTCCCAACTGGTCCAGCCACGGGGTCCAGATTTCTCCTTAGTCATTTGTTCAAGGTCCACATAAGTTACTACATTCAGCGTCATACTTGCAAGTAGCTGTCCCTTAGTCGCTCACTCTACAGCAGGAAAAAGCACTTTAAAATATTAGCTGTCTGCCAGAAATTCACCGTGACCCACCAGTTGGGAATCACTGATGTAAATGATCTTATTATGATAAATGATGAAATATGCAACCTATTTTCCACATATTTGTCACACACACGCAGACAGAGACAGAGCTCTAAATGTGATTAGAAAAGAGCAGAGGAGCAGAATCGCTTGCTGGCAGGCACAGAGAAATGTGCTGCTGAATGGCCAGGTGACATATCAGGGCATTTCTGTGTCCAGTGTGAACATGGCATCACATTCCTGAAAAAATTGAGGAAACTGCCCAAATGTAAGGAAACTGTCAGAGGACAATTATCGGAGGTTTTCACAGTGCACTGAACTTGGCAACACTGGACTCCAGTCAAATGAACTCAAAATAAATATCAATGGTGTGAAGGTGTGAATAAAAGAAAAGTCACAACACAGGATGAAAAACGATGCTTTGACTAACTATCATCATGTTTTCATGTCTGGCATTGTGTACATTTGGTTTATTGCACCTTATTGATAATGTGCTGTATATGGTTTATATTTTATTTTATTAGCACTGTTTTCTACTTTGTACTGCTACTGCTGCACAACCGTTTCCCTCAGGATAAATAAAGTTCTATCTTATCATCATCTTCATGTTTTTCTCTTCTCTGATCAACACTGACGACATGAAAATCAATTAAGTCCTGTTTCAAAGTATTTATAAAGACTTCTGTCACGCTATGTGCCTTCTGTGTCAGACCTGGACTCAGGTAGGTGGAAGAGGACAGAGATGGCTGTGAGGTAACTCCTGACATAACTGTTTAAAATTCAACTCTTTGGCTACCTGTATTATCATGTGAGTCTGTGCGCTGTTATTCTGTTGTTATATTTACATTTTAATCAACTGGGTTTAGAACAATTCCTTAATACATTTGTCATCTTGTATTTTCTGTTTACTCTCTTTTTCTCAGGTCTTAGTGAAGTATGAACTCACCAGTGGCTCCAGAAGGCAATGTGACTTATCAGGTTTGGTAAAGCAATTGTCTCGCTACCACATTGTAAAATGAATCTTTACATCAATGAAAAAGTGGAACTATGTTTTGATTGGCTTGCAATGTTGTATTGCTGATTTTAAACTGAAAATTTAAAGTTACAAAATTTAAAGTGTTAATGTCATCACTGCAATTATCAAAAGTCTACAACCGCATGTTGAGCATTCTGTTTAGTGAATGCTCAACATGCATGTAAACTCTGAAGACATGAAGCGTAAAGCAAAAGCATCTTTGGCTACTTAAATTTGTCACCATGATTTTCTTAATGGTGTCAGCATCTAAAAAGAGACGGATCATTTGCTTTTTCTTAATCATCAACTCTACAGCTCTAATATCAAATCAGTGTCTAATCACAGAACCTTTATATATTCTTACTTACTGTTTACCACCCTGTTTACTTCTCTCTTCATTTACTATATTCCTGTTATAATTCTGTTTATCAATTTTGTAATTGCTGTACACCTGTCTACCACAAATACATATTGTTTATTTTATACATATATTTTGTATCCCGATATGTAAACTTCTGCACTATTTTATTTCTTAGATTCACAGTTTTTATTTGAATGATATTCTTTTTATGCACATTTAATTAGCCATGTTGAATGAAGCCTGAGATCTAACATTTTTTACCTATATCTCTGTGATTGCTGTGCAAATGACAACAAATAAACAACCTCACTTGAACTGTTGACCTCACAATATGACTAAATTTTAGCCCAGTCTGGTATCTCTTATCTAAATATTAAGCCCCAGAAAAGCTGTCATGTAAATGTTTCTATGTCCTCATTCACAAATGTGATAGACAGTTTAACTTGCTTGACAATAACAACGTAAATAATAAAAGTCTTTCTCATATCAGATCATATTCAGAGAAAACATCCTGTATGTGAGCTGATGTATGAACTGATGTGTAAGAATGTCATCAACATTTGACAAATAGTGGTGAGAGTGGGGAAAGCTTACATGCTTATTTGATCAGCTGATAGAAACAAAGTGATGGAATTAAAATAAATGATGATTCACTGTACTTAAAGGTAACTTTGATTTCTTTCTCTTTGGCTCCCTCTATTGCTGGGTTAGGTCATGCTCGTCAGAGACACCTTCACCACGGCATTTGTGAAGAACTTTATTGTGGTTTTGGTCTGGTTCGTGCTCAGTTACATCAATGGCAGTTTGGTTGCCACCTTTTTTAGACACCAGGTTTGTTCACCCACACACACACAGCTATGGGCATGTGTAATACATGAGCAATATTGAGGAATGATCGAGCTGAATAATCTGGTTACTCTGTGCATGTAAACACCTCTGACTTTTTTCTTTCTCTCCCTCTGTCCACATCACTTCTCTCACTGTCTCACTTTAGAGCTGATAAGATTAGTCCATCAATTGATTAGGCAACTGAAAGAAAACGAATCAGCCACTAATTTATTAAGCAGAAAAGGCTTCTTAAATATGATATGCATATCTTTCTGTTTCTATCATTTGGTGTATTTGTCCTTCTTTCTTGGCACGTCCACCATGGTAGCTGCCGAATCTGACCATAAGAAATCCAACATCTACCACTGCCCCATTTTTTTAAATGACTTTTTCAAATTAGGGAGGCCAACAGATAACATTTAAGTGTTTATCTGCCAAGATTATTTTTAACCAGTTACAGTCCCAGTCTCTGGGCTAATTTTGCTGCTCTTCTGTTTACTGCTCAGGGCTGATGGAATTTTTCTAGCAGTGCCGCTATTCAGTGATTATTGTTTATTATGCCGTTCCACATCGTTATTGCTGTGGAACTATTGTGCCCATTGCCAACTTGAGCTGCCCTTACCTTTAATTTTCTGAAAAACTGTTCAGTGCAGTATTTTTTCTGTAAAATAATTTTACACATGGTTATAGTCCAGGTCATCCTGAACAGGACTGCTTTAAAAAAATAGAAAAACTTAGTTAATGTAGTTTAAAAATCAATTCAAAATCAAAGCTGCAGCTGGCTTGATTGCAGTGTTTTACACGGTGCTGCTGTTTGCTGCGTCTTCTTATCACTCTGTGATGTTATCAGCTATTAATTAGATTTTCCCTGAGAGAGCAAATGATTGAGACGTGAGTGTGTGTAATGTGTCAATTGTGTGAGTGTCACGGTCAATGTCAGAGTTGGTAGCCTTGATTACGTGCACAGCTCAAATTCCACACGCACTACCATGTATATATTGTATGCAAGTGTTAAATCAAGCCCCCTGAAATCATGGATTTATCAAGAAAATCTCTGGCAAATAAACTGTTAATCAAAATAATTAATTGCAGACCTGCTTATGTTAGTGTTATCAAACATTTGTTTATCACACTTTATACTTCACAAGGCTCAGAGGATTCTTTCTTTGCCTTCATATCAACACAGTATGTTGATAAACAATTATTAATATACTATCAGACTTTTCCACTTATCAGTTGCCTCACCCCCGTCTTCCCTTCTTAAACCATGAACTGTTGTTTTATCCTCTAACTACACTCCCCTCTCTCTTCCTCCAGACTTTTAATGAAGACCCTCGCTACATCCTCTTCATCCACATGGTGATCAATGACGGCATCCAGCTGACCGTCACAATCACACTCTTTGTCCTCAGCTACATCTTCTACAAGATTAACGTCTCTTTCTGCTGCTTCTTTATCCTGGTGGCAGTCTTCACCACCAGAAACACTCCTGTCAACTTAGCTAGCATGGCTATAGAGCGCTACATTGCCATTTGCAAGCCTTTACGCCATTCCCAAATCTGCACAGTGAGAAGGACTTATATCATCATAGGGTTGATATGGTTTATATGTGTGGCTCCAGATATTACAGATCTATTTGTGACGCTAGCAACTGAGTCCATGAGCTTCTTTCATGAGTCAGTGTTCTGCTTGCGGCAGAATGTGTTTAAAGACCCAATTCTGAAATACAAAAGACAAGCTTTTGATATCATCTACTTCTCCTGTGTGTTTCTGACTCTGGTCTTCACCTATTTGAGGATCCTGTTTGCAGCCCGGGCCCTCTCTACAGAGAAGATGTCCGCCCAGAGAGCCAGGAACACCATCCTGCTCCACGGGGTCCAGCTGGCCATGTGCATGCTCTCCTACATCTCCCCCAGTGTGGAGATCATTCTACGTCTAATCTTCCCTGGACGAATCCTAGAAATTAGATTTGCAAACTACCTGATTGTCTACATCCTGCCAAGGTTCCTCAGCCCAATAATCTATGGTGTGAGAGATAAAAAGTTCAGGAAGTACCTGAAGATGTATCTTCTTAGCAAGAGGTGCAGAGTCAAACTGCAGACAGTGGCCCCTGTGGACAGACATAAGATGAATAGAGTAGGAGGAATTAAATGATTAATGTATTTCATATGTGCATTGGTTACAATAAAGAAAAGGAAAATACAACTGTCCTGTCAGCCTACACAGAAAAAAATCATCATCTAATGGAGTACATTAATGATAGGACTTAAACTGTAAAATGTGAACTGTAGAAACCAGAGCAAATCATTTTAATACTATTTGTGAACTGTAAAAATCCAATGAAGATATCTTTTATAACATAAACATAATGTTGGCACAGTTTCTGAATGACCTCGAGCCTGATTTTGTATTTCCGTACTGACATTTTATCAGCCAACACTTATATCAATACTCATATACCTACCTATATGTAGGAAGCTAATATCAGCCAATATGTTGTCCTGTCTGATTTATCAGGCTTTAGTTGTGATTTTTTGCTTAATGCAATGTCAGACCTTTAGGTAGCCGTACAATCTCTGTCCACACAGAGTACAGATATCTTAAACATAACACCCTGTTGCTCTGGAACACAATGAGCAGAGCAAGACAGCAGAGAATAGAAAAGAACACCACCTAGTGGCACAAATCAATTTCTAACAGCTACAAAGCATGTCTGTTACTAAAAAAAAAAAAAACAACAATATTCCATTTTCTAGTATACAAATCTTAGGGAAATGTGCTGGAGACAGTGACACTCTGAGATCCTCTGCTTTACCATACAGACCCCTATGCCTCATTGTTGGCTTAAAACAGACAGGCCACAAACAAAAGATGGACAAATGATGACCCATCTGTCCCTTTGGACCTTACTGATCAACACTAACACGGCCGAGCTCATGATGGAGTTGGATATAAAATTGAAAACACTTCAAAATGTTCTTTCATGACTGAAACTCAATTTCTACACAATATAGAATTGTCAGATCTCCTATATGTTAATACGGAAACTAAACATACTTTAGGGATCAAGTATCTCCCAATGCTCAGTGCAGAGATCCATTACATAACCTGTGTTATCATGACCTTTCCCTATCCCTCTGGTGAACTGATCAATACACACACACACACACACACACACACACACACACACACACACACACACACACACACCTACTACTTCTTATATATGAGACGACAGGCTGCTAAAGGAGTCAGTGATTCAACAGGTGAGAGATGGGCTCCATTATCAATGAGTTTATTGTCAGTAAATATAATAGACATCATTATTACCACTGATGATGCTGATATTGAACAGCAATGTGATTCTTCTACATTCTTTTAATAAGTGTGGTAATGTTTTTATGTTGCACATGTTAAGAAAGCTTTCTGGATATTTAAATGTTGATGTGAATCTGAATGACCTAAGAGCGAATCTCGCTCATTATTTTAATGTAATGTCATATGATATTCTGGTCTAACATCTTGATCATTTTTGTTACGGATTACAGTGGAAATATTAATAAGCTACTGAATGAGGTAAGTTTGGATGAAATGTATAAATATTCACTCATACTGTAAAAAATTGTGTAACAGGACTTTTATTACAGTATACCTTGCTACATATTAATCCCACAATATTACTGAGCTAATGTGTACTGGGTGTGCAGATTTTGTTATACTTCTTTAGAATGATCAATTATTTTATTATTACTGTCTCCTTCATCAAAATAAAAGCCCTGCAAAGCTGTGAAACAGTCCGTAAAAACAGCATCCAGATTTCCATAGTGTTTTTGTTTGTGTGTGAGTCTCTTACATTATCAGAGGGGAAACCACCAAACTAAAAGGTTTGTGCCACTTTAAAAGTTCTTAACACTTAACAGTGAATGCATTTTCTTTCTTTGATCTTTCTGCAGATTTCAAAACTTCCTTTTAAAGCACTGTGAGCCATGAACTCCTGACAAAGTGTGAATGGAATATCTGTGGTTGTAGGTAAGTACAGTTTAGGATGTCTATATATTCATTATTAGAAAAAATATGTCAATATAGTTGTACCTTTTCATTATAAATTCTCCATTGCATGTGTAAAGGTGCAAAATGAACTTTTTTGTCAGCTGACCAAATTGCTAATGAATGTTCAAATTTGGCTGGGGCTGGTGAGTGAAGCAAATCTACCACCCAACTGCATATTTTAACAGCATCTGGCTAGTAAATGGCGCAAACTCTGTCTTAAAGGTGTAGAACAAAAATTTCTGCCTTTCATGCATATCATGTACTCATCTGTATTTCTTAAGATTGATTTTTGCACAAATTACCTTCTTTTGTTCGTATACACATGAAACATATATATTTATATACAACTTATTTTGAAAGAATGAAATTAAAAGGTAGATAAATGAAATTAGATAAAATGGTTGTGGCAACTAAGACTTCACAAATTAAAATTTAAGACTATTCAATGACATTTAAGGCCTAATATTTATAGAATTTAATTTAAGACATTTTAAGGACCTGCAGGCATCCTGCTTAAACTGCCTGCTAAGGATATAAGTTGTTATACACATACATTGTGCATGCATGTTCTTGTAAAAAAAAACAACTGATGTGTGCTAACATTTTAAAAAAAAAAGTACCTTAATGTGCATTTTACAACTGTTTGCCATTTAATATCCAATTAACTCTTATCATGAAATCAAACTAGGTGTTGGGTGCATGCTAAAACAATTCATGAACCAGAAAACCATCTTGTGACAGAATCACTCCAACTGTGATAAAGTGACCTGCAACTTAAAACAAATGTAGGACAAGGGGGTAAAGTGGAGAGCCATTGCCCCTTCCCTACTTCCTACACCCCTATTTTCGAAACCCTTGCTCAAGTCACCCATGTTTCAACTTAGCACAGTTGCACTGCTACCATGTTGACAAAATCTGTCCACAGACTCACAAACAGACATATAAACACCTAGACCACTTTTCGCCATGATGACACACACACACAGACTCACAAGGTTAAAAACAATAATAGCCGATGCGAGGTTGTTAGAGCTGGTGATAAAATGGTTTGTATATGTAAAACATCAGATTTCATTTCTGTGTTCCTTTAGAGTGCGAGGGGGAGATGATGGTGATGCTCAACTCCACCTCCTCAGGCCCTCTGGACCTGTTGATGAGTAATACCAGCTCTACACTGACAGGGGGTGCTGTGGCAATTTCTAAAGACAGCTTCTCTAATGCTCTCACCAAGAACATAGTGGCCATGCTGGTGTGGCTGGCCCTCAGTGTCATCAATGGCAGCATGGTGCACACCTTCCTTCGACACAGGTAGACACATAGTTCTCAATTTCTGGTCGCATTGTGTTAACACATAATGACTGATGATTTAGGTCATTGTGTGCTCGGTCAAGTGTTTCACATGATTTAACACATAATAACTGATGATTTAGGTCATTGTGTGCTCGATCAAGTGTTTCACATGATTCCAACTGTAGATATAAATAGCAGGCCCTTCTATATGTGGCAGCAGAAGCAAACCGTATATAAATAAATGTATTGTTTACGCACTGCATACCGACTGACTGTGGGAAATAAATGTCTCTTCTTTGTTGCCGTATCTGAGACATCACACATGCAGGTGATTGGACCTTATCATGTTAAGTAATTTGCTACATAACATTACTTGAAGTTCACCTAGTTCATGAGATTTGATCTGTTGATTAATTTATTGTTGATTGGCTTATCTGTGGATTATTCAGCAAAAATGTAAGTAATTATTTAAGTACTTTTTAAATCAAAAATAGAAAAGATCCCAGTTTCACCTTCTTCAGAAGGAGGATTTGCTGCACTATTTGCGGTTTACTATCTTCTGTTTTTACCAATGAATTTTCAAAAAACTTTTCCATAATATTTAATCCCATTTCAGTGACTTTATTTAAGTAGTTTACAATGCATACAATGCATATTTGAAACAAAACATGCTGTCTATTCCAAACCAGTGTCACAGTTAGTGTCCATGTCTCTCAGCTGTTGTTCATCTGTGACTCCAGTCTCTTCTATGAGAACCCACGGTACATCATGTTCATCTACATGGTGATCAACGACGCTCTGCAGCTCAGCCTTGTAACAGCTCTCTACGTGGTCAGCTACATCTTCAGGAAGATACACGCCTCAGTCTGCTGCTTTCTGGTATGTCATCAACTTTATGACACTTACTATTTTACCCAAACTTACTTTTTGGATTATTAATACAAAATATACCTCTAAATGTAACAGATGACTTATGCTGTATATAGAGCAATATATGAAGTAATTACAATTAGCTCCACCTTCACCAGCTGCAACATTTAGTGATATAAGCATCAATAATTATAAATCCACTAATATAATATATATGATTTGGATATGGTCAATTCTGCATAATGAATACTTTTACTTTGATTTTTGTTTTCAGGACTTTTGCTTTAACAGAGTATTTCTACACCGTAGTACTGCTACTTAAGTCAAAGATCTTAGTACTTCTTCCACCACTATGTTTCCCTCAGATCATGACAGCGGTCCTCACCACCCGCTCCACCCCTCTCATCCTGGCTGGCATGGCAGTGGAGCGCTACATCTCCATCTGCTTCCCCTTGCACTATGGTCAGATGTGCACCGTCCCTCGCACCCTTTTGCTCATCGGTGTCATCCTCATCCTCGCTGTCACCCCGCCCATCACCGACCTCCTCATCACTATCGTCCACAGGCCTCAGAATTATTTCCACACCACCATTTTTTGCGACCATCCACTTCTCTTTCGCCACCAGTCCATCTACTACAAAAACTGTGTGTTTGACGGAGTGTACCTGTCCTTTGTGTCTCTGACGCTACTCTACACCTACTGTAGGATCATGCTGACAGCACGAGCCGCCTCAATGGGCCTGGCCTCAGTGACGAGAGCCAGGAACACTGTGCTGCTTCATGGGCTGCAGGTCAGTATTTCTATTTCTGTTCAGGTGAGCTGAGAAGCAGTGCCACTGAACCAGCATCTATAGTACCAAATCACAGTCACATTTGTATATGTAAAGTCAAAATGTCCACCATGAGAAAAGCCTATTGAGATTTCTAACCTAAAGCTCTTCCCTTTAAGAGGTTGAGAATTAAGAAACAATAAAATCATTCTTTTTAATGCATTTTTAAATATATATTTCAGAACTGGATACAGCACTGAACAAGGCCCCCCATCATCTGCTATAAAAGTTGCTCAGTGGTGCATTAATCCAAAAAAGTTAGACCTGTTAGACCTTCCTGTGTATAAAATCACCGGCATCTTCTGTAATAATGGGCCCATAAAGCAGCCGATATTTTTCAGCTTGAATGGGTTACACAAAAACTTTTAATCAAACTGCGTATGATTAAGGATTGTTAAATTGATAGCTAAAAAAGGGTCTGTGTCCACATAGCATTTTTTTCTCAGTAATGGCGTCTTTTTTAATTGTTCTAAATGACAACAGAGCGTATGTAGCTGCATGTGGCCTTCAAGAGAAAAAGCATCACGCCCAATGTCTTTTTTCAGAGCGCTCTGCCTTTTATGTTGTAAATGTTACATATTTATATTTCAATCAGCATAACTATCAAAATGTTTCTGTCTTTTTGCTTCAGCTGCTGCTGTGCATGCTTGCCTTCGTGGTTCCTTCCCTTCAGGCTGCTCTCATCTCCATCTTCCCTCGATTCAGTCTGGAGATTCGTTACATCTTCTTCCTGGTCGTCTACATCATCCCCCGTTTCATGAGTCCTATCATCTATGGTTTTCGTGACGAGCTGTTCAGGAAGTACTGGACCCGGTACCTGGCTTGTAGGGGCCAAAATATTGTCAGGGTCAGACCGGTGTTACTGAAGGTGAACCTGTAGGTGAAATAGTTACTGTCTACACATGAGCCAGAGTATAATACCACTCCTTGGTTTTTTATAGCTCTGTTGCATTAATTAAATTTGCATTCAAGGCCTTCTGTACAATAAGCACATGACTGATGAATCCATCCAGTGTTGGAACTATTAACAGTTTCTCAGAATAAAACTGTTATTACAGTTCACAAATTCAGCTTGTGTATTTCAATCATCTCAATAAGATTAAAAGACACACAGTGAAAATTCTAATATATTTGCCTCTTGCAGACTTGGTTACAACTAAACACTACTTAGGAAATTGTGTGTCTGACATTGTCAGATTTATTTATAAAGCACTTTAAACAAAGCATGATGGGAACTATGATGTTTTTATCAGCGAAGCCATATAAGGTGTACAGCATAGAGCAAATGTGTTGATTGGGTCCAGTTTGACTATACTATCAGCACAGAAGAGTCAGTGTAACCAGAGTGCAAAGTATTTAAAGCCAGCAGCTATATTTTAGGTGAATCCCCTGCTACAAAATGACTTTTTAAATGTGACTGTACATATATATATGTGTGTGTGTGTGTGTGTGTGTGTGTGTGTGTGTAATTATGTACTCAGAGGTGGGTAACGTTAGAGTAGCTAAATATTGTACTCAAGTAAGAGTATTGTTGCTTTAAAACAATATAACTCCAGTAAAAATAAAAAGTATTTTGCATTAAAACTACTCTGAAAAGTACAATTTATCCAAAAAGTTACTCCAGTAAATGTAACTGAGTAAATGTAACTAGTTACTACCCACCTCTGCTCAGGGCTGGTGAAGTCAGTGGCCCTTAATGCTAACGGAGCCGCTAACACGGCTAAGTTAACAAACAGTCATGAACACAAGTATTTCCACCATTGTTTCCGCCTCCCAGCTGCGGTGACACGATTAGTCTGTTAGCAGACGAGCTTGTTTAGCCTGTTAATGAATTAATATGTCAGTAGCATTACCATTAGCATCAAGTGTTTGCAGCGGACAGAGGAAACGAGGGGCGGAGCCATGACGGTTTAAATAGCCCGCATGTATTGCAACGCAATTAAAGGGGAAGTACCTCCTTTTGCAAAAATGAACACATGGTCCTGTGGCCTGAAATGGTCCAAATAAATCAGTTAACAAGAACAACTCCGTCACAACAAGATAGATACAACAGAGACAAAACTCAAATGTGTGATGTCTGCTCCACTGACAATGAATGGTGAAAAATGTTCTGGAAGACACGGAGAGCATCCAGGGAAATGTCATTTTGACTAGTAGTAATGTCACTGTGACTAGTATGAATTTTGATTGAATATATCTATAACGTCATTCTGACTAGTCAAAACTACAGTTACAGATATCTGTAATTCAGTTTTGACTAGTAAGATTCAAACTATCTTTGCCATTCATGTGTATGGGGTTTGTCATTATAGATATCTGCAATTACATTATGACTATCTATAGCCTAATTCCAGTTTGAGATATCTACAACGTCATTCTGACTAGACATAATTCGAATTCATGATGTCTACAACGTTATTCTAACTATCTGAACCTCGATTCAAGATATCTAGAAAGGACCATGTAGATATCTTCAACTGATGATAGTTAAAGATATCTTGAATTATGACTAATCAAAATTAAATTGTAGATATCTCAAACTGGAATTACAGATATCTACAATTCAGTTGCAGATATCCGCAATAACAACTGTAGATATCCGCAACTACATTGGAGATATCTATAATGAAAAACCCCATACACAGTCTTACTAGTCAAAACTGAATTACAGATATCTGTAATTAGAGTTGTGACTAGTCAAAATCTAGTTACAGATATCTTGAATAAGAGTTCTGACTAGGCAAAATTATGTTGCAGATATCCGTAATGAATATCCAGTCTAGCGATTAAATGTTAAAACAGCTTGCCATAGATGTTCACAAGTATTAACTGAACTTTGCTTGGCTATGGAAACAATTATGGGAATTCTTAATTTAGGTGGTGTTCCCCTTGATTGCTGCATTCAGGAACTCCTCTCATTCATGAGTTGGCTGGTCATTCTTCTGACTTTGGTGTGTTCATGAACTTGAAGATGAAATGTGGAAACAAACATGGGATTTTTCCATAGGATTTTGGATTATTGCAAGAAAGGTTTGCAGCAAACAAACATGAAACATACACATTTTATTCAGCATGATAAGATTCACAAATTAACACATCTTTTATTATTTTTTAAGCTCAAAAAACACAATCACCAGAGGTAAAACAGACAAAAAACAGACATCTCTGCCACAGAGAGGCTGTAAAGCTACATTCACTGTGATGATGTTCTGTAGTCTCACTTAGCCTCTCATTAGCAAATGCCTTTTTTAAGACACATAGAAGCCTCAGAGTTCATGTGTGGTATTTACTGATGAATTTTATGTCTTAGAACAAAATGCTAAAGTCTCGTAAGTTTGTGTTAACCACAGACCTTATTTCAGGCATCTAACAAAAAACCCACTGACCTTGAGACGAGGAAACAAGGAGTGTAAATACACTGGTTTTAAGACTAATTCATGGAGCACTGTGTGTTAATAAATAAGTTTTCTAGGTTCTCTGTGTTTCTTTAGATGGACAGAAACAGTTAAAACCACCATTTTACAAACTACATGTGAGCAAAAGAAAGACAATTTTTTGACAGCTTTTAGGATGAGGCCTCTGTCTTGGGTGACTCACTGTGACCTGTGCCTGCTACAGTGGTCAAGCAACAGTATTTGGACCAGCTACTCACAATGAATAACAAAGATCCATATGACTTGGCAGCCCGAGGCTAACATGGCTGACATGTAGTATACTGCCTCCATTCACATACCCGGACATTGTGATCTATAGTTTCTGGACTAAGTGCGTACATTTTGGTATCCACATCCCCAGCTATTTTTTTCTGGTTCAGGTGCAGTTCCCCTCTTTGGGCAAGAGAACAAAACATTAAAACATACACTCAGATATTTTAACTGTCAGTATCTCTCCATTAAACAAGAAAATACAGCAGATATAGTTTTGACTTGTGAGTCTACTGTGTGACGTGAAATGTTGAAGGCAGGAGTTAAGAAGGAGAAAATGAACCTAAGCCAAGAAACATGCAGATGCAAAACCACAGTTTGGCCACAAGATGGATCCCTCATCACATACATGAAATGCAGCCTCTCAAGATGAAATATTAATAAATAAATAAACACATTTCTGAATGTATGGGAATCCTGAGACTTTTAAAACTGCTACTGGTCAAGAGAGTGTTGTTTTCCTTTAAGGTCTTTTCCACATAAGCCCATTTAGTGGTTTGTGGTGTATACAAATAAAAACAAAAACTGTATTTATTTCAAGTATTGTGGAGAGGAAGTGTTTATTCTCTGTTGAGGTAATAAGAAAAAGTGAAAAGTCAGCTGTACAAGTTAGAGGGAAACTTAAAGCCCTTGCTTGCTATGCACCACGTCTCCATGGATATCTGAGGCATATTGCAATAATTAAAAATATAATAGCAGGTTCGTTTAATGACACCCGAGATTTCTCAGAATTTCATTACACATAGCCCTAAACACACTCTAAAAATCCCAGTTGTGAGATAGCAGGAATATTACAGTGATGTGATGCCACAGGAAATATAAACTCCATTAAGAACCACGAGGCAACTTAAGACTTAGGCTGTTATTGACTGCAGCAGACTGAGTCTCTGTGGAAATATGAAAATAAAAGCTTTAAAAATACAATTAAACTCGCTCTAAATTAACCACCGAGTGCCGCAAACACACCATAAAACAGCTCCGAGCAGGTTCAGAGTAATAAAGTATTCCTACTTCGGAGAGGCGAACCTGTTCCGGAATGTGACGGAAAAAGCCGAAGGCTCCGTCGGGAGGCGACAGACCGACAGAGGTTCAGATGGAGCAAACGTGCGCGTCCACAGCGGACTCTGACATCTCTTCTCAGCAGCTTAATGTTTCTGACAGTGGGGGGGCTGTCCTGAAAGTTTTTTTTATCAGAAGAAACTTTTATTTCCTCAGCATCAGACGGTTCTTGTGAGACATGTTTGGTCTCTTTCAGGCGTAGAAGTATAAAACTTATAAACGCATCATGGGTTGAATCTGACATCTGAGGAGGATCCGGCGATGAAAGAGGGTCGAGATCAAACTCACAGGTCAGTCTCAGTTAAAGATGTAGCCTAATACTTTTTTGTTATCTTCGATGATAACATTAAGCCTGTAGTGTTATTGTTATTAATTAATTAATTAATTATTTAATTTGCATCTCCCACATTGACTCCAGTTTACTGTGCATCATCTTTTTATCTTGTGTGAATTTTCCTTCATGTTGTGTCATTACACCGAGTTTACTTCATTGTGTTTGAGGGAGTTTGTTTTTGTTGTTGAGGTGAATTTTTCCACCGCTGTGATTTCAAGCCGCAGCGCTTCTCTGTGCTGAATTATAGATCAACTTTATTTCTGTATGTGCAGCATGGCAGCTCCCCTGAGAGCTCAGCATGGGCCCCTCATGTAATTATAGACACAGAGAGAAAGAGCGTCCAAGAGTCACATTGTCCTTCATGTTATTTATCCTCTTCTCAGTGTGCTTGGACAAAATGAAAATAAGATTAATGTAACACAACCTTTTGCACAATATTTGTGTTGTCATAAAACTCACAGTTTAACCTGTTATTCACATTTCTGGCTATGTTGAGTCCTTAAAAGTGTAGTATAAGTGATCAACAGCATACTTTTTAGTTTAATCAGTTCAGATCATTTTGTGAAGCTTCTTTAACTGCAATTATATTCCAGAGATTTTTCAGTTTCATTGTCAAAAGCAAAAATTCTCTATGTGTACATTTTAAGAACAGAAATCACAGGCTAGTCAAGACTTTTATTCAAGCTTGAAATAAGACTGAGATCAGCTCAGACTGGTGGAAAAAGTTCTTACTTTAGTAAAAGTGGCAATACTACATTGTAAAGATACTCTGCTACAATTAATGTTCAGCATTCAAAATCACACTCAAGTAAAAGGACAAACATGTTAGCATCCATGGTTTAACTACCAAAAGTAAAATTAGAATCATATTTAATGTACTATTGGATTATAATTATTGATGCAGTAATGTGTTCATCACTTTAGTGTTGCAGCTGGTAAAGGTGGAGCTCATTTTAATTACTTTAGTTTAATCCATATCGTATAATTTAATAGTTTAATTACATTTGTATTATTAATTTGAATCTATAAAGTAACCTAAGTCATTAGAGAAATGTATTGCAGTAAGAAGTGCAATAGTTCCCTGAGACTTAGTGGGGCTGAACTATTAAATAGGAAATTCCACCACTGTCAAACACAGACATTAGTGACAAGTTTGTTAAAGTTGGCTGTGGAGATTTCCTCCTTAACAAATATATAACAAAACAATCTGAAGCAGAACAGTGATGCACTGGAACTAATGACGAACGCTGATGTGGTTGAAAGCTTCTGCAGTAATTAAACCTTTAAGTTTAGATTGTTTGGTTCCAGAAACATGGTTTAGCCTTTCTCACCTGAAGGTTAACATTATGAATACATTCATAACTCATGAAATATTAAAAAGGCTCCTTCATAAAGTATTTCTTCAATATGTAATGTTTGCATCTGCTTCTTCTCCCCCTCAGTTGTTGGTGCTTTATACCTTTCATGTTGCAGTTCTACCAGCAGCTATCAAAAGCTCGCAGACACTTTAGCAATAACCTCCTCCTGGTTGGTCTTAATGTGTATTATGTCACCTCAGTGCCCTCACTGCTCACGTGACAGCAGCGCCATAAGGATACTCACTCATGTTACTTTACAGAGCCACTGTGCAGATGAAAAACTCTGCATTGTATCTTTACCAGTCAACAAATATATGTACTTCCTCTGAACTCTGAATTAAACCGGCATTGTCTAAATGATCAATGGACTCTGAAGACGTTTGAAGCTTCATCTGATGCTGTCAGGGATTGGAGTTGAAATGAGAGACTACAAGTCGTCAGACTCAAGGACTCATTACTGAGTAATGGTTGTTTCCTAAACCTGTTTCCTATAGTGATGCAAGTGCAAATCAACCACACGTACATGTAAAACAACAGCAAATGAACACAAAACGACCACAAAGAGGCAAAGAAATATCTACAAAATGATACAAAACCATGCAGAGACAGAAAATGACCATAAATTGACATACATTTTTGACAAAGTGGTGAAAAACGACTACAAAGAGATGTAAAACAACCACACATAGACGTAAAACAACCACAAATACACTTAAAACAAACAAACAAAACAACCATAAATAGACATGAAAAGATGAAAAAGAGGCAAAAACAACTACAAAGCGATGCAAGGCAAGGCAAGGCAAGTTTATTTGTAGAGCACAATTTGTACACAAAGTAATTCAAAGTGCAAAGATGCAAAACAATCACAAAGATGCACAAATGAACACAAAGCAACTGCAAGGAGGAGAAAAAAAAGACCACAAAGTCATGCAAAACAACCATAACTGGACATGAAATGACCAGACAGAGGCAAAAAACCAACACCAAAGATACACATATGACCACAAATAGACACAAAGCAACTACTGAGAGGCAAAAACTGACTAAAAAGTGATGCAAAACAACCATTCATAGATGTAAAATAACCAGAAAGGCACAAAACAAGCATAAATGGACATGAAACAACAATGAAGAGGCAAAAAACAGCGACAAAGTGATGCTAAACAACCACAGAGATATACAAACAAGGTTTTATGGAGACAAAAAAAAAATACAAAGAGATGAAAAGTGACTACAAAGTGATGCAAAACAAATGGACACAAACTTCACAAAGAGGCAAAAACGAAATACAAAGTGATGCAAAACAACCACAAAAAGAGACCAAATGACCACAGAGATCCAGACTTTCAGTTTGTGTATCTTACTCCTCTGTGGGAGGGCTGGGTCTGTTGGGCACAGGGAGAAACAAGAGAACAAGAACAAATGCCAAAATCATCTGTTATTGCAGGTTTTAGTAAAAGTAGCAATACCACTTAATACATACAGTAAATTCTCCATTAGCAGCCCTGCATTCATGATTTTACGTAAGTAAAGGCACAAAGGCATTAGCATCAAAATGTATCAACATATAAATGACCCCTGTCAGCGTGATATATTATTGCACTATTAATTGATCCAGAGGGAAATTAAGACACCCAGAAGTTTATTACACAACGCATACAAAAACACAAATACACATAGGGATAGAGAATATATGTGTAAGAATAAAAACATAAGGGGAAAAAACACACAGCAGTGAAATGATCTAGTCTCGTCCCAGGATACTACAGAGCTCTTACTACAGTAGTTATGCTCATGATGGTAGTGCGAATGTACGTAGTTGACAGTGCAGAGGTAATGAATATTTTGCTATGGATAATATGAATGCAGCTAATGATAAATATATGCACAGATACCAATGCAAATACAATTTTTAGAAGGTGCGTAAAAGTAAAAACCGTGTTAAATAAGGAAGGTTAAATATGAAATGCTAACAGAGGGTGAAAATCTAAATAAATACAAATGCAAATAGGGTGTAAATATCTAAAGAAAATGCAAATTGTGCCACGTTTATCAAAACCAGTAAGTGACTACGACAGGTGAGCAGGTGAGTGTGAGGTCAGTTCAGGCCATTCATGCCGTCGCTGGGAGGAGTTGTATAGTCTTATGGCCTGGGGGACAAAATTTGGGGGACTAGTTAAATTAGAAGTTAATCATAGATTTTATTATTAAAATATTGATCTTGAAGGTCAGTATGGCTACCAGATAAACACAGTGGAGTAAAAATGTCCCTCTGAAATGTGGTGAAGTAGAACTTTAGTGAAGTGTGACAAATTTGCAATTAAATACAATACTTGAATAAATGTACTTAGTAACTTTCCACCACTGGCATTTATAAGCGCTAACATGCTTCCCACATACACACCCACCACCAGCAGCCTCCATAAAGACAGATTTCAGCTGCCACTGTTAACTGTGTGCACTTCACGTGTCCATAAATCACTGAGGAGAGAGAAAAGCAGATTAAATACCAGCAGAAGACGAGTGAAAGATTCAGAGACAGATGAAGTCAGACTGCTCTGGTTAAAACACCATTAAGTCCACATTAGGTTAACACCTGTCTGTGATTCCTCAGGCCATTTCCTACACTCTGCAATTAGAGACTCAGTAACATTATTACATTACATTATAGCTACATTTTACCTGAAGCAAGGCACTTACTGCTGCCTCCAAATGGATGAATCCCGTCAGACATGTCTGATATGAGCTGGACAGGAGGCATCACTCTGTTCAGGAATAAAAAACTAAAAATAGTAAAACTAAAATGATGATCCAGATCTTCATTCCCTGGAACTCTACTTGTTGCTAAGCAATATTAAATCAACATTTGGCAACTGAATTATGTTTCCTGGCACTAATATTAACATTGTTTTGTAAAAATTATTTTAGGCAACAGTGGGAACATTTGAGGCCTCTGAGACTAAAGACTTCACGTGCTGCGTTTCACAGTTTCAGAGTTTGATGTGAACTTTGTTATTTATTCATCTGTTGAGTGATTTCTTGGTGTTTTATTGTGAAAGTGTGCATGTGGGTGTTTGTACGGAGCGTACAGTAGATGAGCATGATGAGTGGGAGTTGGTTTCTGTTTTGGCTGCATCTATGTGTGTTTTTTTTAAACTTGATCACATGGAGAAATGTTGCTTGAAACCATGGTTGATGCTCATAGGCAGTAAATCATGACTCAAGTGTTTTCTGAGCTGAAATCTCACTTTAATCTTGTTAAAATCAGTATTATGGATTGCTGCACAGATACCACCCAAACATGGACTTTATATTCAGCCTGCAAAGATCTAAAATCCAGTAAAAGCCTTTTGGCTCTCCACCAATGCACACCGTGTTTTGCAGTTAACATTACAGTGTCTGGGACATCAAATTAGTGTCTGCTCTTAGAAGTGCATTAAGTAGAGTAGATGAAATTAGAGTGCCTACATCACAAAAGAGAAGCTCCAACATCCGGGGTCGAAAATAAAGATCCTCCTTGCCAGACAGTTGTCTTTTTGTGTGTGTGTGTGTGTGTGTGTGATTGCTGGCTCAGCTTGAGATACAGAAAAGAAAAGATGACATCTCAATCACATCCAGACCATAAAAAACTTCCAAACAAGGATCAATGTCAAATACTCCAAATCTGTAGTAGAATGATGAGGCTGGGTTTTATCTTTGTGTTCGTTACTGGCAGTGTTGGGGAAGCTACTTTAAAGTTAAGTTCAGTTTAGGACGAGATGTTACAATCCCTGATGCACTTGCTTGAGACTGAGTGGGAGTAATAGTGCCGTCTGGGGGTCTGAGTGAGAGCCAAAGGGTTAAGGTTAGATGGATAGAAAGGTAGCAAAGAGCACAGGTAGACAGACAAGTGAGGAGCATGGGGAAGGCAGAGCCCAGGAGAGGCAGAGATGGGCAAAAATACATCAAAATGTATATTGATACAAAATACAAAATACCCATCAAATAGAATGTATCAAAATAAAATACATGTATTTTCAAATACAGAAAATACTTTTTTCTTTTTATCAGCGACCCGCAGCTCTATTGGTCACTCTGTCGGTCGTTCGACAAAGCTTTTTGTGAATAACTCAAAAAGTCCTTCACCAAACATGCTCAAAATGTGCAGACTGCAACTAGAGACCATGAGTTACTATACCAGAAAGAATGCCCACGATTCATCCATAGGTGGCGCTCTACTAACCGATTCAAATCTTTTTGTGAATGAGTCAAAAAGTCGTTGACCAAACATGCTCAAAATTTACATGCAATTAGAGACCACAAGCAACTATGCCAGAAAGAACATCCATGATTCATACATTAATGGCGTGATAGTAGCAAATTTGGTCGCAGCTATTGTAAATTTGCACTTGTTTTCTCACAATTTGGTGTAGCAGAGTATTTGGGCTTGTGTGGGTCCATCCACGTGAGCAGCATGCCTGGTAAGTCTAGTCTAGCTGTGCTGTGAACTGCCCACCAACGGTCGAGCTAAACAGCAGCAAGATACTGTAGCTACTGTAGCTAGTTCACTTGTTTGCTGTCTAACTTGGAGCCTTTGGAGCTCTGGGTTCAACTTTTTTTCAAATGAAAAAGAGAAAAAAAAAAGCTAGGGACATGTAGGCTACCCTAAAATATTATTTATTGATTCAGATTTAGATTCAGATAACTTTATTGATCCCACGTGAGGCAATTAATTTGTAGCATACTCATCCCAAGCATCAACCACAACAACATACAGTTTCCTATGTTATGCACAGTCCAGTAAAACAGACCACTAGGTCATTGAAGGGCACATTGAATGGCCCAAGTTTAAAAAACATATAGATAAAAATATTCTTTTAAAAACGTAAAAAATATTGTTACATCCAATATTATAAGAATGTGTAGCTTATTATTTTTGTTTTGTGATTCATGGAGAAAGTATTTTGGGTATTTTAAATACAAAATTACTCCACTCAAAAGTATTTTGTTACAAATTACATTTGCTTTTTATCGGCCTTATCAAAGGTATAAGTATCATTAGGTGGGTACCTTTCCTCACTGGTGTTTAGATGTTAGGCCTGCAACACCTCCAGAGGGCTCATCGGCAATACCTGCTGTCCAAGGTGCGCCCCCCCTGTGTTTACTCCCTCTAACCCTGCTGTTGTGAGTGGTATTTCAGCGCCCAAGTGGCGTCTTTCCTCTTCATCTATAGCCACTGGCTTGCCTGTTCAGCTGTGCCAGAGAGGGCTCTGATGGCCATTTCTTTAAGCAGCCTGGTAGTTGACTTGCCTACAAAGCCTCTACAGCCCACTTCAACTGGGCAAACTGGCAAACTGGGCTTTTCAGCTGCGTTGCTCAGCGTCAGCTGCCAGCTCGGCGTACTTAAGGCTCTTGTGCTCGTAGGCCTCCTCCACAGAATCCTCCCAGGGCCTCCACAGTGAGCTCAATGATGTAGACAAGGCACAGTGAGGAGGACCAAAGCACGAGGTCTGGTCTGCGGTTAAAAGAGGCAATCTCAGATGGGATGCATAGACGCTGATTCAGATCTGCCAGTAACCTTCAGTCTCATGCCTCAGCTAGTTAAGTAGTTCAAACTACTTAAAAAATGATAAAATTGACAAAGTACAGGTGATACAAATTTGTAACAAAATATAATACAAATTAAATTCAAAATGGCAGACTTCCTGTTGGGTTTATGGCTGCAACAGACCTTTTTGTACATCTTAGAATGTTAGATATGCCTCCCAATTTCACACACACACACACACACAAACACACACACACACACACACACACACACACACACACACACACACACACACACACAAAATACTTGTTAGTAGATGCATGCTTGTTTGAGTGTTTCCTCATTTCCATACTCATCTCTGTTGTGTCTCTGCCAGGTAACCATGGTGAAGGAGAGTCTGCCCAGCTGGGTCCACCAGGACTCTGACGAGGGTCTCGTCCACGTGAACGTCGGAGGTCTGAAGAGGAGTCTCTGTTCCAGCACGCTGAAGAAATTCCCCGACACCAGACTGGGGAAACTGCTGGCATGTGATTCAGAGGAGGACATACTGCAGGTGGGTCAACAGGTGGGGTTGAGGTGATAAACTTATCTTCAGGCACTCTTTTCTTCCTCCTCCCTGCATCGTTCTCCTTCTTCATGTATTTATTGATAATTTCCACTTTCCATTTGTCCTTCCCTTCTCTCTATCTCCTTCCTGTAGGTGTGTGATGACTATGACGTGCAGCAGAAGGAGTTTTATTTTGATAGGAATCCTGGCCTCTTCCCTTACGTCCTCCACTTTTACCAGACGGGCAAACTTCACATCATGGAGGAGCTGTGTGTGTTCTCCTTCAGGTCTGTCTAAGGCTGAACATCCTCCTCCGGCCTCACAGACAAACTTTACATCAGTTGCAGAAGCAGATCAATGAACTTCACAATTGTATAAAAGGAACTTTAAGGGGCTTTAAAAGAGGGAATAAACACATTTTCTTGGGTTGAGTTTGATGGGGTTGTCATATTGTCATTGTCACTTCTCATTTCATAGTTTAAAGCCCTGTTAGACTGCAACTTGTTTCCAAGTTAACTTGATTTGACTTATGTCTCCCACACAGTCAGGAGATAGAGTACTGGGGCATCAACGAGTTCTTCCTGGACAGTTGCTGCAGTTACCGTTACCACGACCGCAAGCTGGAGAGCAGTCGGCATCGCAGCTGGGACGACGAGAGCGACGTCAGCAGCATCGACACATCTGTGGACGAGATATCTGACTTAAACAGGTCAAAGACACTTTGAAGTCTGTAAGTAAAGGATTAATTACTGCCTGACTCACATCCCTCAGTTTACTCTTAATGGTCCTCCACCTCTCAGAGACATGCAGCATTTCCAGGAGGTGCGTTACGGGAACATCAGGAAGTGTCTGTGGTTGACACTGGAGAATCCGGGGTACTCCATCCCCAGCAAGCTCTTCAGTCTGGTCTCCATCGGGGTGGTGCTCACATCCATCGCTACCATGTGTATAAACAGCATCCCAGAGTATCAGGTTGGTGCGGAGAGCTGGAATGTTTGAGTCAAACACAGCAGCATACACTCAGGTTTCATCAGAAGATTTTAGTCTTCAGATTATTCTGAGTTGTCAAAATTGTACCGATCTCCGAGTCATAACTCAGTCAAATTTGCGCACACAGATATGATACATGTATTTTTAGATTCAGTAGGACTTATGCTTTCCTAGGATATCTTTATCTCTGATGTCCATTGCTTAGAAATAATAAAAAAAGACAGTCGTTAACTGCAGAACCTGTTTGAGAATAATCACGTGAGTTTTCTTCAGTATTTAAGTAATCCAGTGATGCCTGTCTGTACATGCATAAATACACTGCAAACAAGAACTGATAACGGCCAATGCAGCATACTTTAAATGGTGCCACTTTGCCAAAAATGAGTAGAGATGATGAAGTGTAGTTGTCTCGATGTTGTCTGAGGAAGGGCGCTTTGTTCTGTGATTAACTCTCACAACTCCCCAAATTCATGGAAGATGATCTAAAAAACAAACATCTCAATTAGGAGAGACTTATTTTAGAGTGAATAATAATTTATAACAAAATTTAAGCCCTTACAGCAACAATATGATATATAGTTAGCTGATAGAGTAGAAGCCGGAGAGGCGCAGAGAGAATTGTGAGTGAAATAAGTGTAAAGAGAGCCCTCCTGACTGAAGCGTCATTATAATTAAGCAGAGCACCTCCTATTTTGGTACTAGAAAGGATGCAAATAAGGTTAAAAAAACCTAAAATTATCATTTATCTGATGACTAATATTTCTCTTCTTTTCTCTCAGGTGTTTGATGATGAAGGGAAGCTGATCGAGGACCCGACCATGCAGGCTCTGGAGGTGTTCTGCACCTGCTGGTTCACCTTCGAGGTGAGGAGACAAAAATAAAGTGTGGTGCATACTGGTGATGCTGGTGACGTGTGCAAAGATAAATGAAAAAAGGAAAACTAATGCTGAGTATTGTTTCCTGTCTTTGAGGTGGTGACGCGGCTGCTGCTCGCACCGAACAGGAGGAAGTTCTTTCATCACCCTCTGAACATTATCGACATGGTGTCTGTGGCTCCCATCTACATCATACTGGCGTTTGACTTGACTGTGGGATCAGAGTCTGAACTGGGAGACCTGGGACGACTCATACAGGTTTAGAATTAATTGTTATTGCATGTAAATTAAAGACATACTGTATGTAACCTTTGAATCAAGAAGTATTACATTCTTGGTCATGCACATTGAAAGGTACGATGAATAAAGCGTCTTTGTCTTCATCACTGTCCTCACGTCTCTCTCAGGTGTTCAGGTTAATGAGGATCTTCAGGGTTTTGAAGTTGGCCCGACACTCGACAGGACTGCGGTCACTAGGAGCAACACTTCGGGTGAGTCAGGGCAGAATTACATAACACCTGACAGGGCAGGGCAGACTCACAGCGACATTAAACCAACCGTAGAAACCTCTCTGGATAAATCAAAACAATGCGATTGAGTTTTATTTTCTATGTGACATTCTGGTCTGTTGACCTTTCTGCAGACGCATCAGATAAAGGTTGATGGATTGTGGGTAGATCATGTAGGTGAAAACTGTTGTGCTTTTTGTTTTTGACGATGTGGTTTTGATTTTCAGGAGGTGGGGATTCGGGTTTTAGGTTTGTTGCCTGATATCAGCCGGCTTGGTAACCTGTTAAACTCTGCTTCCACCCTCAGTCTGACACTGCGTTCACTCTAACTGATGTTCTTGAGGGAGCGGGATTCAGTTATCCTAATCAGTCACTAGAGACCAACGTTTTTGCCTGACTCAAATGTTATATTACGTCCACAATGGTATGGTAGCCATGACAACATACCTGTTTCACCAGGGTTTTCAGAGGGAAGCAGAGCAAAGTAAAACAAACTACAATGCTGGGTGATATTAAGACGACATGTAGATTCAGAAATGCCTCGATAGTGCCATTTGTTATTACTCTCATTGCTTGACAACCAGGACCGTCCTTCAGTCTTGCTTCCAATTTTTCCCAGTGACCACACGCTGTATTGTAGTGAAAAAAAAATCCCCTGTTGCCCAGAAAGCATTTTCCCCAAAGGCCATCGTCTTAAAGAGATGTTCTGCACACCTCCACCTCAAACAAGGTCAGTTATGACTTCTTTTATTTTTGGAGGTTTTATTTGTGAAACTTTCAAGCTGAGAAAAGTGATTAAAAAACAATGACGTCACCACAATGTAAAGTCTATGAGCCAAGCAGCAACTCGTGAGCAGGGCCAGCAGCAGAGACACTAGTGCGCATATTCAGTGGGTCGCATACAGCAGAGGTAAACCTGGACACTAGAAACCTTTTTTGAGTAGGCGCCAGGTGAGCAACTCCTTTGAACTGAATAGGCACCAATTTTGGGTTTATCTGCGTGTGTTGACGACAGCTTAAGTCTCACGCCTTGTGCTTAATGGCTAACCGAGCCCCTCCCCTCGCTAAGAAACTGCTGTTTACTGTCAAAATGCCAGATGAAGCAGTCAACTCAAGCTTAGTGGAGTGGGCGGATTCAAAGGTCTGGATCCAAACAAGTAAGTTTAAGACCAAAATTTTATTTATTTTTTTTAAAAAGGCAAAAGGTTTTGCAAAAGACAGCAGTCAAAATTAGTTTCTATAGCAAACCGCACTGCTTTAATTTATTTTTTGGGTGCATGTAAATATTTCTGTATGAATGAAAGAAAAAATTCATTATTGTCTCTGCATATAACAACAAGATACCATAAACTCAAATCACCCTGGACCAGTGCAGCATTTCCAAACAGAGGAAGTCTGAAAATAAAATAAAATTTAGTGGCGCCTAGCTGTGAGGATTGCAGATTGCAACCAACTGAAACTTCTCCAGGTTAAAATTCCTTCAGTATTCACTGTTCAGGAGGTTTTTACCAGGAGCTAAATTATCTGCAGCGGTCTCTCCCTCTCCAAAACAAACAGACCAGGTGATTTTAACCTTTAAAAAAAAAAAACTTTCACCTTACAAATAAATGTTTAAGCTCTTGGCTTGTTGCAGACAGGCTGTTTAACAGGTGGTGTTTGGAACAGTTTGTTTTGATGTTTACAGACACTGCTTAGCAGGCACAGAGTAGAGCAAGTTAACAGCACATAATACAGCTCAATACTCCGCAAAGTCTCTCCACAAAGTCCTTGGCAGCCCGGCTAGTTTGGCAGACCGAACCGGGCCGAGAGGCAGCTGAGTTAGCATAAGCGTAGCCCAACAACAAAACAACAGTGCTGTTGAGGAGTAGGCAGGGGACATACATAAGGAGGCAGAAAATCTGGAACCAGGTAAGTACAGTCAAAACAGACAAACCAGACGGGAGCAGGCAGAAGGCACAGAAAGCCAGTAGTACGGAAGTACTAACAGGATGCACACACACAATGGCAACTGTGGCGACACAGTAAAATTACTGGAGCGCAGGAAACCTTAGGTCAGCTGACTGGTACACTCATACTCTTGTGTAGTCATCAGATGGTAACACCAGGCAGCCGCAGAGAAACAGGAACCAAGGACGCAGACGCAGGTCTTGTGGTCAGGAACAGAAGGCTCAGATGAAGCAGGCAGGTCAGAGGGAGGAAATCAGTCCGTCATAAAGCGCTGGAGTGTTGCATGAGTGAGAAGAACAACCTGGCAGCAAGTGACTAAGAGGCTGGGGTATATATACTGACTGTGAGTAATGAGCAACAGTTGAACTACCTTGGCTTGATTAGGTGGGTGTGGCGGACAGGCAGGAGCGGGATAGGGTTAGGGTTAGGCGGGATGAGTGGAAAATTACTGACTGAGGGCTGAATGACTGTATGACGAGCAGGTCAACAGGAATGAAATACTGTGACACTGCCGACATCCGTAGACGAGAACCCGCTCCCTATGTAGATACTGACCTGTACATTTTTTATTCTCAGGTGATGATACACTAAAGAAAACATACTTATTATATTATAGTCCATTCCTGCCAATATATCCCCCTAAATCTGACACACTGATGCATCTGTCATGGTCCAGTCTTCAGACCATCGTTGTTAGAAATATCTACTAATAACACTGGAAAAAAATAGAATGAATACTAATTAAATAATTCATATGAACGCATCAAAATTAAACAGCCACTCTGTATTTTGCTGATCTGTATAGCAGAATATATATATATATATATATATTCCAGGTTTTGTTGAGACATTTAAGGAAAAATTGCTTTGCTTTTTAATGGACTTTTCTCTGCAAACATTAACTCTTGATGGAAATCCTTCAGGACTGAGTCAACTCAGACATTTTGCTGTTACATGTAGCCTAATGTCATTATTCTGTATGATCCCATATGGAGCGCATCGCTTACAGCAGCCGAGACGTCACCACAGTCTAGTAACTCTAGAGCAGCTCCTCCTGGGGTTCATTACATCTGCCTCTCTCTCGACATGAGATGTAAAGTATCTGCGAGTACTACAGCGCAGCAGCTCATGTTACAGTCTCATCTATCATAACATGGGCTGCTTCTCTCCAGCAGGAGGAGGAGGAGGAGGAGGAGGAGGAGGAGGAGGAGGAGGAGGAGAGCATTATCTCCGTATGAAACATCATCATGTATGAGCTCTGATGTAAAAGGATAAATCATTGTCTTAAATCTTTTCCTGTACTTTTTAACTGCATTATATTTGCATTTACATTACAGCAGAACTTTAGCAAATGCTTTTGATTTGTGAGCGACATAAGAAGGGAAACACTGAGAGGGTTTTCAGTCATCAACATCAGAGGAGTAGCTCTCTACTGCTCAAGACAACAAAAAACAAAACAGAAAAACAAGTGTAATAACTTGTGAAGAGGCAGGATTACTTTCTAAGGATGTTTATGCAGTGTAGACTTTATTCCAAAGGTGACGTTTCTACAATGATGTGCTTTCTTCAGAGCAAAAAAATTTACAAAAACATATTTAAAGCTTCTTAATGTGAAGTGAAAAGACTGTTGGAGTAAAAATAATTCATACAGGATAGTTAGCATGCATCAGTTTTAAATTATTTCCTACCAATACACATGAAACACTTTTATTTTATCAGGTCAATGTCCACCAAAAAAAATCTGTGTCGCTTCAGATTAAAGCTGACAAGGTAAACATTATGCACATGCTGGGAACCAATAAAACACTTACCGCTTACCTGTAGGTGAAGTTTGGGAAACATGAGTGACACGTGCACATTTGGGGAACCTAAAATGAAAGTACACTATAAGTACTTTTTTTAATTACCCAGGAGGTATTGAATAATTACAACAGACTAAACCTGCATGTACAGGTATATATGTTGAGGTTTTCAGATATACACAATTAAAAGTTAAAAGACAGATCTTCATTTTAATCCTCCTTCACACTAAAAGTTTTTCCTCTGTCTTGTTTCTGCAGCACAGTTACCGTGAGGTCGGCATCCTGCTGCTGTACCTGGCTGTCGGAGTGTCCGTCTTCTCTGGGATCGCTTACACCGCTGAATATGAAGAGGTGAACTTCTCACTCTGTACTTTAATATGAACATTTTATTTTAATTATTTTTTACTCTTTTTATTCCTCAATGTAGCCAGTAAGGTTTTGTTAAAGCCTGTTTTCTGTCTCTAAAAAACACATGAATTGATAGTAAAAGTATAAAAGTTTGAGCATCAAAATATACTTAGTATCAATGGTGAAAGTACTCTGATGCAGAATGGCCTCTTTCAGAAAAATCAAATTATATTATTGGATTATAATTATTGATGCATTAATGTGTTCATCACTTTAAAGTTGAAGCTGACACATTTTAATTCCTTTGTTTGCTGCTGGGTCATTTTATTTATTATTTTGATTTATATTTTGTATTAATGATCTGAATCTAAAACTGTTGTTTAAAAATGTTCACCCAGCCTCCATCTCTCATCTCTTTTGGAAGTTTATTCCATAAATTTGGAGCATAGTGAACAAAAGCTGCTCTGCCTGTTTACGTGTGCGTATAATTGTGTATTTAAAAACTCTACAGTAAAAGATCTGGGATCTTGTGAAGGATTATAAGTGTCTGCAATGACGGCTGGTCCCGAATGATTAACACCTTTTAAACCAAGTAAAAGAACCTTGAAATCTATTTTAAAAGATGCTGGGAGTGGAGCTAAACTGGGGTGATGTGCTCTGTCTTCATTGTTAAGGTTAAAAGTCGAGTAGCACAAGTAAATTGTAATTATTCAGTTGATTGTTTCAGAAGGATGATAAAAAGAGCACTGCAATAATCTGATATATTTGAGCCTATTTTAGCCAGAATTTTTAATCTTACAGAGAAAAAAAACATTCATTTACTTTTTCATTAATTCCAAAACTTTCACATCTGTTATTAAAGAAATGGTCAATAAATTACTGTTAGTAAAGATAGTTTTGGTCGCGAGTTAATCATTGCAGAGCTCTGTTATTTGATTGTTTATTTCTATTCCTTTTTTTCTTCCTCTGATTTTTGTTTCATTTTAGTTTTGTCACATTACCTTTTTATTTATTTATTTAGATTTTTATTTAGAAAAGAATTCGAACAATTCTTGCAGCGTATAATAATTACAAAGTTTTCTTTTCTTCCTTTCTTCTTTGAAAATAAAGTAATACAGCGATAAAATACAGATAGAACAGTTGTTATATGACAATTCATTCAAAGATGGTATTATTGATAAAGTATTAGTGATAGCATCAGTATTAGTGATGAATAAAAATAAACTTATAGAGGATATTTCAACCCTTGAGAAAACAGATATTGGTAAAAAATATTAGGCAGGAAGAAATAAACGAAATAATTACTTGAGATGAATTAAAATGAATAAACTAAGAAAACAAACAAACAAACATATATACACATAATAATGAAAATAAGTGAATGTGAAAATAGCTTTTTTTTTAAAAAAAAAAAAGGAATAATAATAATAATTACCACTTTTTGAATCAATTATTTCTTGTACCTCGATATAAATTCAAGTAAACCAGAAGAGCCCCTTGCTGACTGATTGCATAGTGCAGGAAAGATAATAAAAGAAATTCCCTTTTATGTTTAATATATTTGTTGATGCATAAAAACTCATTTGAAATCTGTCCCCACATAAATATGAAGCCTCCCTTTGTCTGTCTCTGTGTCCAGGATGTTGGTCTGGACACCATCCCGGCCTGCTGGTGGTGGGGTACCGTGAGCATGACTACAGTGGGCTACGGGGACGTGGTGCCCGTCACGGTGGCCGGGAAACTGGCGGCCAGCGGCTGCATCCTAGGCGGCACCCTGGTGGTGGCGCTGCCCATCACCATCATCTTCAACAAGTTCTCCCACTTTTACCGGAGGCAGAAAGCTCTGGAGGCGTCGGTGAGGAACAACCACCGCAGGAAGATGAGGATGAGCTGCGAGAACGAGCCAGAGGAGGAGGAGGAGGAGGAAGAGGGGTCGGACGGGGACAGCAGGTGTCTGGACGATGACGACACCGATGACATTGAGGAGGACGATATAGATTATGAGGACGAAGGAGGTGTAATAAATTATAGCTACGTGGAACATCCGTCCTACACATCCATGCTGAGGAGGAAGGAGCTGCATCAGCTGTGAGGAGCTGCAGGAGGTTCACACCACAGAGTAGAACTGTTTTCATGTCACATGAAAACCAACAGGAAGTCTGATTTGACCATGACCATGACTTCCATCTGATCAGTCCAGTTGCCAGAGGAAAATGTTGACATTGTACGTTTCTGCAAACCACGAATATGTTACATTCACATGTTTCATATGTATAATATTGACATTTCCAAAGTGACGTTGTAAACGACATCATCTGTAGATGGAGGGGATGGTGGATGGCGCATCACCTTGGCAAGTCGCCTGCTAGCTGCAGACCAACACACAATAAAACTAGTTGTGACGTAGCGAGTCATCACTGTCCTTCCAGCAGCTTTTTCTGCACAAAAAGTGGTTGTATTTTACAGAGACATTACAATGTTTCCTGGCAGGATTGTGCCTCAAAGCCTGAATTTTAAGCCAAGACATGATCTTTTCCCAACCATGAACCAAGTGGGGTTTGTGCCTAAACCTTAACGTAAAGTTTCATAGTATCTGCTACATAATAGTGTGTAAGTGTAACGTATCCGTGGTTTGATGCCAACATTTTTTGTCTTGCAGTTGGGTCAACCTGATCCAAGGCCTTGCAAATGTCGTATGAACTGTCACAATTCATGTGTCCCGACGGCTTGAAACAATTTGACTGAACAAACAAACGATAAATGATTCAAGAAGGCAGTTTGATCGGATGCTTCTAAGAATCAAAGTTAGAGGATCCGTGTTGTAAATGACTGACTGATAGACTGTTGCGACATGATGTTCTGTTTGATGTCATTCGTCTGTGCATGTCGGGTGTTTCAGGACGAACGTTTGTTGTCACTGATACTGGATCCGTTTGTCTGTGAAAAACATGACTGTGAAGAATCACTGAAAAGGCCTGCAGGACGTTAGGAATGATGATAAACTGAACAGGAACTGAAATAACATGCACGCAATGTGATAAGAATGAAATATAAAATAAAAAATATCACGATAACTGTGAGAAGTTCTTTTGCAGAGAGACGTGGAAAGACAAGATATTTAAAGAGGAACAAGAGTACGATGGAAAAACATTGCTGCACTGATCTCATGCTAAATGCTAACATCAGCCAAACAGCAAAGTGCTCACAGTGTCAGTGCTAACATGCTGATGTTAAAGGTTCTGTATATGACCTTCAGAGCTTTAATACAGCAGCCATAGAGTCAACACTGGGGGACGAAATGAAAGTATCAGGGGGGCGGTTGAAACACAGATCTTTACTCTTGTAATTCAAGTTAAGAACTTACCAGAAAGTCTACAGGAGGAACATCCTCCAGCAGTAAACAGGTGTGCTGGGAGGTGAGCTTACTGTCCTCTCACTGCCGACATCGGGTGGAAGTGAAACTATGGAGATGCTGCTGGGTCTGAAGTTAGTGTTTGAGTGCAGAAAACACAAAAGTAGTGGAGAAGAAAAAAGTGCATGCACTGGATGTGTTAACGCCAATGGAATGTAGTTTTACCCTTGAAATACAAATAGGTGCAACGTAGAAGAGAGAAACTATTCCTGATTTTTTTTGTTGGTATCGATCCTACTGGAGCTAGGATCTTTGGTCTGAACTGGTCTAAAGAAACAGTGAAGGTTTCATTATCATGCAAGCTCATCTTTGGTCAGGGTGACATTAAAGCTGATGGACACAGGGAGGGATGAAAGTCACATGGTGTTGCTGGTGAGTTTGCTTAGACTATTCTTATTTTTAATGACAAAGAGAGGAAGCTGCATGATTTGGAGATTTGAGTGCATGTGATGGGTAAAGTTTTCATCTTATTACAACCCAGTGTTATTCATGACAAAAAGAGGTGCTGATACGCTACGATGACTTTGACGCATTGGACCAATTTCCATTAAACATTAAACATGGACTGGTTTCAGTTTTGTCTGAAAGATGCATCAGTACAGAAACCCTTTAAACGTGGCGTTGAGCCACAGAGTTCATTTACAGGATGACATTGTGAAACGTCCGCTGTGTTTACAGGATAATGGATCACACCTGTTACTCTGTCATTCAATATCAGCCAAAGTCCCCAAACTGTGGACACTGTATAAAAGCTGCTGTGCTGACTGAGCATCAACAAACTTCCTGAAGTTGCAGAGGAAAACGTCTCAACAGGATGAACGTCATTAAGATGGTGCTGTAGCTCAGCTCGTGTTTCACTTAATGGATGTTCCTATCTGAGAGCACTGATGATGAGGATGAAGATGAAGCTAACAAAGTTTGAAGCTGCGTCAGGACGAGTTATCGGAAACAATGAGAAGAAGAATAAAGATACCAGTGAAGAAGAAGAGCTGGAGGACTGGAGGAGGTCAAATCTGCTCACAGCCCCGAAAATGTTTCTTCTGGCTGTCGGAGTGTTTTTCTCCAAACAGGAAGTTTTCCATGCCAGGTGTGTGTGTGTGTGTGTGTGTGTGTGTGTGTGTGTGTGTGTGTGTGTGTGTGTGTGTGTGTGTGTTATCTGATCACTGGTATTGATCCACAACCAGAAGTTTTATGACCTGGCAATGTATCATGGCAACTTATTTTGAACAGCGCAGTAACAATGTGTTTCTTGCTCCTTTCTCATTTCTCATAATTAAAAGTTCACAGAGCAGGAAACACTGATGACTTTAAACTTCTTAGTGTCACTTCAGTTAAGGAAGCTCTCAGGGGTCACGAATTATGTCTCATTATGTTCTCATTATACCTAATTAACTTTATTGTCTTTGTTTAAAATTTAGCATTCACTCTAGATCCCAGACACACGCTCACACACACGCACACACGCACACACACACACACACACACACACACACACACACACACACACACACACACACACACACTGCCGTCTCAGTGAAGGAGAGACAGATCAGATTGTGGCTTCAGCTGATTAAAAATTCATCTCTGCTATTTTGGCAGACGACGTCGTGGAGAAAGGAGAAAAAGGGAACAAAAGTTTGATTTGATGGATCTGATGAGACAAGAGAGGAAGAGAGGAAGCTTTTAGAAAGTCTAAACAACACTGAGCTTTTTGCTCGACTCAAAACTGATGGAGAAGGATGAAGAGAAATCATTTACAGAAGTAAATGTAGAAAACATTGACTTTAAATATATCGTTTCATATTTGAAAAAGTCTGAACAATCTCCTAAAACAGCTGCTCACTGGAGCTTTTCTAAAAAGGAGGAAATGGTGCATTTGTTGGGGACTATTTTCAGTGGCAGATTAATTCACAATTAATTCTGCTGTTTAATCAGCATCTTAATGTGCCACACTGCTCACTAACACAGACAAATTTGTGACCAGAATTTTAGAGCAACAAACTACCGAGAGCATAAGAAAGTCTTAGATCTTTAACTTAAACCTGTAAAAAATGAGAACAAAACAAATGTGTTGCGTTTAAATTTCTGTTCAGTTCACTTTATAAATCTGAAGGACCTGAATTGAGTTTTTCCAGTTTGAGTTTTTGAGTTATGCTACTTCATATTTCTACTCCATAATATTTCAGAGCAAAATATTGTCCTTTTTACTGCACGACATTTTTCTGACTTTAGTTGCTTTACAAATAAGGATTTGGTTATAGTAACACAATGATAGAATCTCTCACAGAATAATCCTTATAGGAGCTGTTTCTTGCATTTTACTTTTTATATCTCCAATTAATTTTGCTACAAATGCACACTTTGACATCCAAGAGTATTTTTACATTGTGGCATTTCTGCTCTTACTTAAAGGTTCAGTGTGTAAAATTTAGGGGAACACACAACACTAAATCCAGCCACATCTTTCACATTTAATGTTTAAGTACAATATCTGAATATGTCCCCATCTCTTGCTTTATAGCAAAAAACAAAAGATAGCCTGATTGTAGAAATACTAAATACAGATTATCATCAAACTCTTCTTCAAATTGACATGACTTCTGAAACATTTCTTAAAAGTTGTGTGTAAAAACAAAAACAAGTGCTTTAACTTTCTTTTAGTTTTAATTATTTTCTTTATTAGACAAGCAAACAAAATAAAACACAAACCAAACATCAGTGATCTAAAACATATGCATGACTTCCACTGCATACTTTAAGGCAAAATATAAACTTCAGAAACTTTTTCAGGCGTCAAACAGGAAGTGTGCAAAACACGAGAAGACGAGTTAACAGCAGATCTTTACATGCCTGGAAAATAAAGAAACGTCTTGCACGTAGAGGCAGAGAAACAGGACAGTGAAAACCTTTTCACTTTGAATCACTTAATGACGAAGATGAAGCTGCACTGAAGCTGAAACTCCTCTTTCCTTTGTTCATTCCTTGGTTCATTTATTTGTTCACTTTTCCAGGCGTCACAGTTTTATATAGAAGCCAATGCTATATGTTTGTATTTGAACATTTTATGGTTACACTGTGTTCCTTTTTAGAACTCACGCACTATCAAAGATCTGAAAGTACCTGCAGGTGTGACCAGAAAAACAAACAGTGACATCAGAGCTGCTGAAGACAAACTATGAAAATGAATAAATTAAACAGTTGAGAAGGCTGAACAGTGGTAACACTTGAGAAAAGAAGAATCCAAACACTCGGGAAGTTTCAGCAGGATTTAGACCTTTTATCTGATTCACTCGTTAAATAAATTAGAGCCTGATCAAGTGTTTGTGCTACTGAAACATCCTCAAACAAGAACAAGAACCTGGAATTAAAGCACATTTTAATATAAACCAAATATTATTTTACGTTTTCACCGTGCAGACGTACGTAAAGAATTGTTTTTGTTTTCTTTTTATTTGTACGAATCAGTCATAATTTTTGTTCTTGTGTTCCAGCGTTCCCTTCAGTCTGAACAAACCTGCAAATACCTGCAGCAGTTTGTTTTCTATAAAACAGTTTAGACAATCACAGAAAGCATTGAACAGTTAGATAAAAGAAGGCAGAAAACAAACAAATAGTGGTTCATGTTCAAGAGACCCAAAATCAAATATACTGTACATATCTTTCCTCTTACCTGTGGTGCTATTGATCGGTCTAGATCGTTTTGTGAGTTACAGAGTGTTGGAGATATCGGCTGTAGAGATGTCTGCTCTCTCTCTGTTATCAAGGAATGAGATGGGACTTAAGGTGCTCAAAGCACTTTTTTTTTTTAAACTCCACAATATCTCTTTCCAGAATCATGACATGGTTACTCAAGATAATCCACAGACCTTGTTGTGAACAGTTTGATGTAGGAACTATTTTCTTTCTATGGGACTACACCTGCCAACTGTAACAGCTAGCTCACCTAGCACCACTGAGCTACAGTAGCTCACACGACAGCTCAGTCGAGGAGGACGGCATTAAAGTTTTCACCTCGCACTGTCATGATTAAGAGCCTCTCGAGCATGAGGAGAACCAGGATTACGGAGCTAGAACAGCGACTATAAGCTTTGGCATCAAAAATAAAATTCAGCATTGAAAAGGAAACACGAGCACAACAAAATCCACAGAAAAATAAAAGACAGGCATTAAAAATAATTTTTATTTTGATATTTTTCACATCATCGTGTGCTTTTCAATGACAATCTTCAGATTTTTTCTTCATGTCACTCTTTTTTCAGTGTCACTTTAGTTTTCGATGACATTTTTTTTTAAATTTTCAATCTTGGTGGTGGTGTGGAAAAACACTGAAAAAAATGACACGAAGAAAAACCCCCAGAAGATTGTCAGGATGCAAAAAAATTACAAAAATAAATTTTAATGTTTGTGTTTTACTTTTCAGTGTTTTTTTGCAGATGTTTCTTTTTTAGAATGCCAAATTTTCTTTTCAATGCCAACATTTATTGTTGCTGTTCTAACTCCATAACGGCGATAAGGTTGTCGGATGTGGTTCAGTTGAAACAAAGTAGTTCCTACATGAAACTGCTCACAACAAGGTCTGTGGATTATCTTGAGTAACTGGGGCCTGATTTCGTTATAAAACATTGATGTTAAGTTTTTCAAATGTATTTTTTTGGCCACTTTAAACAACACAAGCTGTGTCATCTAGTTTTGTAATACTGAAGAGAAGTCAGACATGTCTACGGTTGATATCTCCAACACTCAGTAACTCACACAAAAACAATCTAGACTCTTATCTAGATTCACATATAGCACTACAGGTGACGAGGAAAGTATGCCTATTTGATTTTGGGGTGAACTGTCCCTTTAGAACTGATTCCTAAACATCAGAACAGTTTAATGTCTGTTCGATATCCAGTGATTACGACTTTATTTCTGGTGCATCACATTTTTTTCCAGCAGTGTGACAGCACCAAACAGCATCTTATTTTAAAACAATCAAGCTGCATTATTTTTATACATTTTCCCTTTTTTTTCAACCAAACGCGTCATACATGAGATCACTGTTCAGAAATAAAACAGCAGAACATCCAAAATAAGGCAGACAAGAAAAATCCCTTTTGTTTTGCTTGTAACACAGAAGAGAAAATGAAAAATGAATTGTGCTCATGAGCCGTTGGCGTACAGAGAAACACAAGAGTCCTGCACACAAAGATTAAAGTCTGGAGGTTTAAACAGCATTTTGCTTTCAGCTGAAGCCCCAAAACATCAGACGCTCATTTGAACTCGTTGATAACTGCTTAATATTTAAATATAACTTAATGACAAGCGTCTTGTTTTGGGGCTTAAAACCTTCAACTGTTCAAATGTAATCACAATATACAGATACAGCCTAGTGGTGCTCATATATACACAGACTCTTTGTGTGAAGGATCTCCAAACTATCTACAGTCATTTCTCGTCATTATTTTTACACCCCTGAGGAGCTTTATGACCTGAGAAGCTGGTTTTCATTTCTGTGATCAAAACTACAACTCGTCTTCTATCTGAACTTGACATCACTAAACCTACGTAGAAAAATATAAATGTTTTTGTGCTGGATGTAGAAAAATGAGCGGCCGACTTGCTCTGAGGAATGTCAGAAGTGAAGGTGAATCAGACCTGGGTCGACGCCAGCTTCAGTCGCTGCTGCTCCCTGATACTTTTTTGGGGGGGCAAACTCGTCCAGTGCCAAATCAAACTAATAAATCCAAGAAATGAAAGCTTTGTTGAATCGATTCCATAAATCTGTCAACCCAGGTCTTTGTTTTTAGCTTACTGAGGAGGAAAAATAGATGATGGACACAAAAATAAAAACTTAAACACGAAGGACACTGGAGGTCAAACATAATCAAGTTTCCATCTGATTAAATTCCCTTTAACTTTTATGCAGTTTCATAAACTTTTCAACTATTAGAAAATTAAATTTCCAGCTTGAGACGAACACATGACACATTTAAATGCAGGTGTGTCTGTTTTAACAGTCGTTACCAGACTGTTTTGGCTCGTGATAAATGAAACAACCATCAGCTGATGACCAAGTCAACCAAAAAGTGAAAATGTGGAGACCTGAAGAGGTAACATTATCCAGTTATTTCAAAATAAACTAAAGATTAGAGGAATGTGTAAAAAATAAAGGTAAAACTTCGCTTTAATGGTTTAATAGATGGTTTATAACACACTATAATGAAGCTGTATACGCAAGTGATTATTAATGTGTGTCAAACACTGTGGGCCCTTTTACACTGCATGGTCAAGGCCGCCTCACCCTGGTGTATATAAGGTACGATCGCAGCGGTCACGGGGAGACAGAGTGGTCCCTTCCCTTAAGCTAACACCAGGGGTAGTGACAGCGTGGAAACGGTGTCTGTATCAACAGAAAAGCCAGCAGGACATGACGACGGGCAGGATAGACATGACTTTTTGATGATGTGTCACGTGTCACGACCTGCCATGACAGATGTTAAAAGGTAGCTACTAGCAGTTAGCGGCTAACTCAAAGAAAAATGGCCGTAAATGTCCCCAGATTGGGAAACAATGAGATTCAGGAGAGCAGAGGACAGAATCAGCTGCCATATAACAGAGACAGTAAATTATTGAGCGGGGGCCGTGTTTTTGTGTGTGCTGTTGCAATTGCAACCGTTGTAACAGGCTAACTTCCGTACAAACAAACCGACTGGCGGCAAGTCACAAACTCACTGAGCAGCAGTTAGCGGCTAAGTCAGAGAACAATGGCCATAAATGTCCCCAGATTGGGAAACAATGAGGTTCAGGAGCTCCTACATCTCTTAGCTGAGACCAGCCTATATAAAAAAAAAAGCACATTTTTTCTTGCATTTTTACTCAATAATTTCTGCTGTTTGGAGGAAAACTTAAATTTCACTTCCTTTGTAGGCAACAGAAGACAAGAACAGTGGTCTAATGTCTATTTTGAGACATATCTGCAGAAATAAAACATGATAAATAATGACAAATGACTGACAGTGTATTCAACACTGTGTGTAAAAAGTAAAACCCTTGGAGCATGTACCGAATTACAGAATTTAGTTTTCATAATCAAGTTTGACAGAGAAAGAGTTTAAAGTTTAAAGTGAGAAACCTCCTGGATATTTAGCATCTTCACAGGTTCAATGATGGAGGTGTTTTCCTGGCTGACAGCAATCACAGGGTTTGTTTTCATTTTTCGCTTTTCAAATAGTTTTACACGGGAATTTGAAACTCTGACTTTTTACAATAGAGTTTGTCAATACCTAGAACCTCAATGCCTTTTGTGCAATTTACAAACTTTTCCAGACAAGTGAACAATTCAGTTCTAGACTACAGACTTGTCGAGACTCTCTCAATCCAGAGTAGGAACACTTAAGAGTCCAGCAGCAACAGTGACAGGAAACATGAGTACCTAAGATGAGCAGTCAGCAGTTTAAATGATATTGTACCATTAGGTAAAACAAACTTAAAAGGGATCTGGTTTTAACAATCGTCACTGCAGTTTGAGATGAATATGTAACATGCCTGAAATAAACAGAAAGAAACTCACAGGTTCAGATGAGCTGCTGGTGGCGCCAAAATTAAACTTTGTCATTTCCTCAACTGTTAATCCAGAGACACAAAAATGTCCTTGAAGACTCTCAAACGGGCAGAAAAAGAGAACGTGGGTCCTAAATCAAATGAATGTCATTAACATTCTGTCAATCAGCTCTTTGGAAGTTCTTCTTCAGCAGTCATCATCATCATCATCAGAAGTCTTCGTGCAGTTTTCAAAATGTCTTTGTGACATTTCACCAAACTGCTCATAAAGAGATAAAACATCCAGTTGTTGCCATGACAACTCGGCAGTTCTTTCTCAGAAGTTCTGCTGCCGTCGTTTTTTGGCCTCGATGGCGTCGAGGATGGGCTGCCTCTTGGTCTGGTAGCGCTGACGGATCTCCTCGATCTCCTGCTCCATCTGAGGGTCCAGAGAGGCCAGACGCAGCCGCAGCTCCTCCACCGTCCACGAACTCACCTACAAACACACAGCGAACAGCTTTATTCTCATCCGCCATTATACTGTATATTATTAACACACAGACTACTGTACTCTGAGAATTTACTATCACTTTTAACACTGCCAGAGTATAACTACCATTATTCAATTCATCTATCAGCTGATCAACAGAACATCAAAAGGCCACTATTTTGATATTCAACCGATCAATAAACACAACAATCCTTATTTCCAGATTCTAAGATTTGCACCTTTTCTTTCTCTCGTGATAATATAATGGATATTTAGGTATTTTAAAAGTTGGTCAAACAACACAAGACATTTTAAAGACATCAACCTGGGTTTAAGAAAAACTGTAAACAGGTGACTTTCAGTATTTACAGACATTTAAAGACTAAACAAATACTGGTTAATTAAAGGTGGCAGATTACTTTTTTTTAATTTAGAGGATAAATGTTTAATTGGTTCATGTCGAAAATGCTATGTGGTCATTAAATCCCTCAGCCTGAGACTCATAGCCAACCAACCATCAGCTGGCAGTCAATAATCTTCTATTATCAGAGATTACACAAACATCATGGTTAAGTAGGACTGGGCGATAAAACAACCTCAATAGAGGATTGCAATTAACTTTGTGTCTATAACGATGATAAACTTTGGACATTTTTACTCGTTATGAATTGATCTAACAGTCGATCATAAAGTAGAAATAAACGCAACAACAGCCAGTCAGTCTGCCGCCTCTTTCTCTGCCATGGATGAGTTAAGAGACATGGATACAGCATTTTAAGCGAGGCCTTGTTCATTCCTATGAAAGTTGCTCAGTTGTGCATAAAGCCAAAGTTGCTCTATTTCTGTGGTCTGAAATTACCTGGATCTTCTGCATTATTTGCCCCACAGAGCAAGCGCACTAGAGACTTATGACTGCTGAGTACAGCCGCTAAATTCCATTTTAGCACTCTGCTAACTTGAATGGGGATAAAATGATTTAATCTTGCAGCTCTTTTAGACTTATGAAATGTTATTGGACCAAATGGATTAAATCCCGGTAGTAAAATAGGTCATTTTGCAGGGATCTTGACACTCAAAAAATGTATCCACTGATTAATAAGTGTCTCCTTCCCAACGTAAGTCTATGGAAAAACTCTTTTTGAGCCTCATGGCATAACCTGACAGTTTAATTCCAATTTTGGTCAATGAAAAAACAGTCTTTAGGATAGATTTTACTGGAGTCAGCAATGACAGTGATCATTATCCCTAGGTGCAACAAAAGGGAGACAGTATGATCAATTTGTCAAAAGCATGTTGAACAAGCAGAACAGAAACTTGCAGAAATGTGGCATCTTCAGGCTGATTGGCCTGTAGCAGCGTGCTGCCTCCACTTAATACACCCCCGATTTGTTTTCGGTATAGCGTTCGTTATGGTAAAGTGCTGAAACTGACTGTTGTCCAAACAAACAAACAAACAAAAAAAAGATGTGGTTTAGATATCTCAAAAGCAAAGAACCATGGACTAAGAAAAATGGCGTCATTCGGTGTCAGCAAAGGTGAAAAACACAACAAATGGAGAGTTACAGATGTAACTACGGTTCTGTGAATTCTGGATGATGGCCAGTTCGATCACCTGAAAAGGTGCCATCCCAGCGACCACGACATTACTTCAATATGTTACAAGGCAAGCCAACTTGTATTGTTTTGATTAGCATGTTTTCAAAGTTCAGTGTTCATTTTAAGATGCTATTCTTATTATTCTATCACAAAATATAATGTAAACCAAGTCATGTTTGCACCGTTAATCTTAATGTTATTCTATATCATGTACAATAAACAATACTTTTTAATAAAATAAATAAATCAATTTTAATTAGTGAACCCTTTGGTTTCTCCAGGCTTCAGTCATTATCAGATTACTCATCAAACCGGCAGCACTATCAAATTACATATCCTGATAAATATTGGTATCGATCATTATGGAGAAAAGATCGTCAGCCTGACCCTAGTACACATATAACTGACCTCAGACCTGGATATGAAGCTAGTTATCGTCACTGCTAATGACTTTTCTTCCTTGGTGTTAGGATCTTGTGCAGCTGGAGAGTTTGATGACTTTGAGCCCAAAGATCAATCAGTCATGAGTCCATTAATGGACACTTAGGAAAATCTTTACCACAACCTAAAAATATCTCAAGCATGACATGAAAATCAAGGTGTCTGATAAGTGAATCTATTTCCGTAGCTTTTACATCTATTGACATTTATTCAATCTCTCCCCCTCTCTGCTGTAGGCCTCAGTTAGGGACCCGATGCCTGCTTTAGCTTTGTCCCGGGGGGATCCCCCCTCTCAGCTTTTACCAGCAGCACTTCGCTCTCCAGCTATTTATTACCCACAATCAATGGAGCTAAAATAACACTGGCGTCCACTGGAGACATGAGAGAGAGGGGAAGGTCCTACTACTGGACGACACCAGGGTCAGCGTAAAACACACACATAAATCAATTCTAAACCTCTAAATGTTTAAAACCTGGAGGCAACTTTCACTTTAAATCTTAATTTATGATGTTCTGTGATCAATTTAGCTTATTGTTTACAGGAATACTCCATGCACATAACATCAAAATATAAATTATGTATAAATACTTTCGAAAATAAATGTAGATCAGCAGCAGAGAAGTGGATTATGGCTGTAATTAACAATTATTTATACCAATGATTAATTAATCTGCTAATGATTTTCCCAATTAATTGTTCGGTCGTTTAAAAACAAATACACTCTCTCACTTGTAGTGTGAGAGTGTATTTGGAAACATTTTAAAATTCAATTGACAGAATATTAAACTGAAGCTTTTCTGATATTTCATTTGTCATTTTTCTTGGTGTGACTGTGCATTTAAAGCAATCACACCTGCTGTGAATCAAACCGGACTCCTATTCCTGCTATTTTCAGAGCCACATTTCACAACTACAGCAAAGTGCTTAATACTCAAAAGACAGTTTTTTTTGTGGAGTGTTCCTTTATACAAATGTGACACATAATGTATTTTCTGGTGACACAAAGACAAACTCTCCAAACTGCTATTGACAGATGTTGGAGTTTGTTGAGGCTCACATCTGTTTTTAACGTTACAACTCTTCAATAAAGATATTACTGAACACATTACCTGGTCAGGTGAGGACATTTTTCACTGCAAACCAACAAAAAGCAATGTGACACACTGTTACAGATGTGACTCTGTGTGCTCTATCAACTTTAAACCTTCAGACAAGTTTCAGATGTCAAGTTTAAGAAAGGTTCCCCTCTGTACGGGTTAGGCCATCATCACGAGGAAATAAAATAAACCGCAATGATCTTCAATACAGATATTTAGCCTTGAATGAACAGAGGGAATAAAATGGAGGTAAAGAAGATACAAAGACATGGGAATGAATACTGATAAAGGAGTTAATAGCATACTTTGCCGATTTTCAACAAGATCTGTGTCTCTGCTGTGAGGCCAATATCAGCAAGGTATCTCACTGAAGCTACATTTGGTTTAATGGTAACGATCATTATTTTGTGTGATATCACCAAATATCACCACAATTTGCAGAATTTCAGTTTCTTCAGCTCATTGTTGTGGTTTCCAGCTCACAGCTTTGCTTTCCCAGTAATCTGTGACAGCAGGTGTTCAAAATGATTTTTTTCTGATCTTTTCTCACATCAGTCTTCTTTTGGTGAGAAACACTAAAACTTACATGACCATGTCAGGTTCTGCAAAGTGACAGAAATAAACTTGGCACATTACTAATAATACAGTACAAAATACAGTAATTTGGACAACTTCTGTCCTGTAAACGAACACAATACAATGAAACACACAAAGGGTTTCAAAATACTGGAGGATTCTTAGAGCTTTGGAAAATCCCCCACATCCTATCAACCAAACTCACAATGTCTCAACAGTCTAAAATCCTCCTTCTTACGATGTAAAAATGTCGGTCTCATACATTATTTATTTTAAAGACATCAGATCACTCATATCCATTCAACCAAAACTTAAACCAGCATGGCCTCTTGTGCACCTTCTGTTACACACAATATGAAAACCAGCAGTGACCTGGGTGTTACTGATGAACTGCTAAAACCTCTGTCAGGAAACCAGACACATGTCTCTTAACAATTAAACTTTGACAGAACTTGTGACTGGTGACAGGCTCATTAACCTGCAGACTGTGATTTAACCTTCTGTCAGGATCAGTTAAATAAGACTACGATCTGTTTGAGGCAACAGGAAGGATAAAGAAAAGGAAGGATGGATAGAAGGACTGGGAGTGCATGTGAGACGGAATAAAAGAAAACCAGTAAGGGAAGAATAAAAATAGAGGACCGAATAGAGCAATTGAGGGAGACTGGTTGTTCTACGTCTGCCTCTCATGAATAATCTATGTTAGTGCTTTCCCGCCACATGTTCTATGATGCATTATAACACCACTGAACTACCATGAAGCATAAGCCTCGGATAACATAGTAAATATTAGACAAGGCAGCTAAATATAAGCTTAAAATACGATACCAAACATTCCTTAATACGAGGGTGTTGTATAACTTCATGTGGGTTTTTCTACGACAGCACACTCCTAACCTCAGTGTGAGACAGAGACAGGAAAATGAAACTTAAAGAGTAAAATACGAACCACAAGCTGATGGAGACAACAGAGTTTCACACGAGCCAACACGACAATGTTTTTGGGTAACTACATTAAAAAAACATCTGGAAGTCAAATATAAAAATAGCACAGCGGACAGATCTAAAATTAAACACAGTCAGCGCGCAGCTGTCAACAAGCTGCCTCAAAGTATTAAAGATCCCACAAGAAATTAGCTCTTTATCCTCACATTTGCAAGTCTAATGGAACGTTAAATCCCCTCAGTGGGATTTGTGTCGCCAAGTGAAGCCTATTTGATGTAATTGTAAATGCTGCAGTGAAGCACACAGATATCCTCCTTTTGAAATTTTCTGTATGCAACATTCAGATCATTAATATAACAGAAAACCAATATTTGCTAGTGGTGGAGTAATGATGTCCTGAGCAGAGAATGAAGTCACACTGCCTGTAAATGTGTCGTGACCCGAGCTTCTCTGTGGTTTGTTGTGGTAAGTTGGTCTGGCCATGCTGACTTACTCATTTCCACCTTTTTGCACTGTGCTCATGATACCGCAATACTGCAATACCACGCTACTGAAAAGCCAACCACAGGGGATGGAAAACAACGGCCACTCACGCTATTTTCCCCCCCTTTTTTATTAAAGGGGAGCCAGAAAAGTGAGCAGCATGACGGGCCGCTGAGCGCCTACTCTGCACTGAGCGCTGCATGTTTGCAGTTGGTCACCAAGAGTTTAAAAATGCTGCGTCATCTCGTCACTGTCACTTTTTATCCTGCCATCCAATCACAGCAGAGGACAGGCGTTTAATCTCATTATCTGTTTCATAGGTGTTTTGTTAAATAATGAAAAACAAAAGAAGAGCAGCATTCAGAGAGATGAAAAACAGGCATTTGTATCTTAAACTCTTTTAATGATTAATTGATAGATGACTTTTACTATGGCAAAGATCAGTTTAGAAATGTACTTAAAATTTGTATTTTTTGTTCTAGTAATCAGAGTTTATGGAGCATCTTTGCTACATAAAACTTTTGTTGTGTTACTATGTATTTTATTTTAAAGGAACTGGGTGGAATATTTAAGGAGATTTAGTGGTGTCTCGCTGTGAGGACTGCAACCAGCTGAGACTTCTCCTGATTTGAATGTTTTCAGGGTTCACTGTTCAGGAGATTTTTTTTTAGCAGGAGCTGTATTATGCACATTATCCATTATCCTCTCCAAATCAAATGGACCAGGTGATTTGTATATTTATTTATTCATTTTATTTAACAAGAAAAACCTCTTTAGATTAAGATTTAAACTGGAAAGAACACTGAATAAAGCAGATTCGCATTAAAAATATTGTTGTTTTTCCAATGATGCTCTTCATTGAGTGGCTGCTAACTACGATGGCTGATGGGAAAATGTGAATGGCCCTATCAGGTGCCAGTGTTTGGTTTGTCCCTTCTGGGCTACTGTAAAAACATGGTGGTGCGACATGGTGATCTCTGGAGACGATGACGCCTATGTACATATAAATAGCTCATTCTAAGGTAACAAAAACACAACAATTCTTAATTTCATGTGATTATACACTAAGAAAACATACTTTTTATATTGCATCTCTGCCAATATAAATACTTCACACTGAACCTTTAAGCTTGACTTGAAATAAAACATATTGGCTGTATGGCAGACAGTGCAGATGTAAATTAGCTTTTGCTCCATTCAGACACATAAAACTTTCCATTAACCCGAATCTCTGACCTCCCCAACATCACTGTGCAATGATCCTCTCACTGTGTGTGTGATGTTTATTAAACCTGACAGTGTGTATGTGTCACAGCAACGTGCCGTACATCTATTGAAGATGATGCTGTGTGTGTGTGTGAGACAGCATGCACGTTCACAGCAAGCAGTATTAAAAAATCAGGAGAAGAGTGAAAATCGGGGTCATCCAACGGTTGCCTGTCACTGTCTGTTAGTCTGACAACTTCAAAAGCACACAGGCAATCATCTACGTCTCAATGGGTGCATGTCACACAACACACAGTCACATAACCAACACACATGCAGAGCATCTCCACTGTGGCAAACACACCTTTGTACTTTTAGAGAAGACACAGACAACACACTGATATTCATTGCACAATTCAACATTTTACAGCATATAAACACTACTTCACTGGTGCTAAATCCTCAACAATAACTGTGGGAAAATCTCATTCTTATTTTTTTTATTAATCCTACCTATCAGGAAACGTTTGCCTTGTTGTTTGAGAAACAAAAGGTTTATTGTTCCGATATCTCTTTCAGAAAGAAAAGGCTTCAGTGCCCTCTGAATATCTAAAGCTGAGCAGGCAGTCGGGTGGTCTGGTAAAGAGAAACCACCTCATATTTAAAGGTCACATATTTAATATTTAATTCGAGCAGCAGCAGCAGCAGCAGCAGCAGCAGCAGCAGCCATTTGTCCTGCTTAAATGTCCATGAGCAAGACAAACAACCTTTGCTCCTTCACTCACTGTAATCTGTTTTCCACAGAGGCATCAGCTAAAATGTAAAGGCAGTCAGAAATGTGAGAACAAAGTCGGTCAAACAGAAAGTTCTCACCAATACTTATATTTACTGCTGCTTTGGCTACAGCTAATGGGGGTCCTAATAAATGAATAAATATCAACAAAAAAAGCCCTTTAATGTGATTTGAACCATAGATAGTAAATCTAAATTACTTAATCTTTACAGGGTGACCAATCAGACCTGATCCAGAACAGACCCAAATACTAAGGGAACAGCCTAACATATAATTTCACAGTCCACACTGTGAAATTGTGCCATGTGTGGAAAAATACATTTTTTCTGCTTCGATTATGACACAATATGATCAGAAGTCTTACGAGTTCACATGGAAGCATTTGGGTTTTAGACACAGAAATAATCGAGTCCTTATTTGACCCAGTTAAACTGAACATAATGTGGACTCAGTCAGGTCTCGCTTAGATTTTAACACTATGATTACTGTGTGCAAAAACACACAATACTGCATTAAACTTTCCTGAAATACTGCTGTCAGTTAAAATCTATGTTCAATTTTTGCCTCTGTGCACACTATTTTTCTCTATTTTTTTTAAAATATTGTATTGTTATCCTTGGTCTTATTGCACTTTGTCTAAATAAGTGGTATACAAATAAAAATCATTATTATTATCATTATTATTATTATAGTAACACAATTACTGTAACAGAAACTGTTGGTGGAGTCATCACCATCAGAAAGCAAAACTGGTATAATGACATGTAGACATTTACCTCATAGTGAACACATTCACATCTCTATTTTTCGCACGCGCACACACACACACACACACACACACACACACACACACACACACACACACACACACACACACACACACACACACACACACACACGGTGCTTCTTGTAACTCACCACCTCAAGGTCTGCCTCAGTGGACGGTTTGCGGTTGTCTGCGTTGTTTACTCCTCTTCCTCCATCATTGTGACTGTTGGCCTCCTCCTCTTTCTGCTCAAAGTACTTGAGGAAGGCCGGCTTGGCCGGCTGCATCGTCTCGTCTCTCCCTGTGAGACACACAATCAACATTTACCTTATGACAGATGATATCTGGGAATCTCTCTCTGTGATAATGGAGCTGAACCATCTTTGGAGCTTAAAACAAGAGTTACAGCAGGACATGCTATAAACTCACACTGGATAAAATATGAATCGGTTTATGTCTCAGACAAGTTTTAGAGTCAACACACAGGCCACTGAAGAGCAGTACACATGTTCTGCTGCTGTCAATGCAGGACGATGTCTGCTTGGTTGATATATTGGGTTAAATTTAATGCTTCTGGATGAGCTAATAAAAGACTGTGTTCAAAAATTAAAGAAAATTTGTTTTAACGGCAGTGTCACGGCTAAAATTAAATATATTTTTTATTACATAATTTACATGCACTTCCTGTCATCTCATTGTTTCGAAGCTTCCTAAAGGAAAAAAATGATGTTGCATTCCTTCAACAAACAGGCGCATCACAACTCAAGATAAGACAGTGGTGGACTTTTAATTTGCATTTATGTTTGCAAACAAACAGTTACTGGATTAGATATGTTTGACTTTGTTTTAATCAGTGTCAAAAATTCTAGTTGTGTCCACTAAGATGTAATGTTGCAGTAAATATTAAACAAGAGGTCCTTATCCATAGTCAGTGTAGTACCTACAGTCTGTGTCTGTTGGCATGCCCCCAGTTTGGAGAAGCAGACAGGAGTACCAACACAGAAGCAGAGCAGTTAGCAATAAAACATACTTAAAAAAATCAATGTCAGTTTAAGCGTAAGCTATGTTTAGAATATTTTCAGTACTTTATTTTTCAGTCAGAGAGCCCTTTCCAACAGGGAAGCAGTTGACGGCTTCAGTTCTCCATCTAAGCTTTTGTCAAAACCAAAGCTTGCTCAACATGGGAGTTGCTGGTCTCCAACTGGCTCAGTTAGTTAGTTTGTGTTACTGTGTGACTTTGGTGAATCCCTTTAAAGTGCCAAAGTCACAATAACAAAAACAAACTAACTGATCGAGGCAGCAGTAGAGCAGCAACTCCTGTGTTCAGCAATGTCAAATTACAGTTTTTCCTCAATGGAGTCTGTCTTTACACAGAGCAGTAACGGCTTCATTTCCGGAATCACTGTCTGACTATAAGGTAAAGAGCAACCGCTTAAACTGATACTGATTTTTTTAGGTGGCGAAAACATGTTTTTCTGTTGCCCCTGCCCACAGCAGTAGATTGCTTAGCTTCTTGTGTCGGTCCTCCAGTCTGCCTCTCCATCTGGGGGCATGACGGACGACCTCTACTGTATGTGATACACTGACTATGCTTCAGCACCTCATACAACCTCTTTTAAAAAGATCTGAACTTCTAAGGGCTACATGAGGCTGCTGTAACACTAAGTTTGAGTTTACCCTTTTTGTGTTCGTGCAACTAGTTAGAACAAACACACCATAGCCCCCCCTGTATGTATATTTTATGTCTGCTGAACGCTATGAGTTGCTAAAAATCTTAAAATGCACAGACAGTGATAAATAACAATACGAGCAAAGACGTAGTGTTTAATTACAGAAAGCAGCAAAAGTATGCAAACTTCCTTCCACCAAGAATTCTGGGTGCAAATACAAATGTCAGTAAGTGTTCAACCTCTTCAAGTGCACCTGAACCCTCGACAGTAACGTGGTACGGCACTAAAGAGAATTTCCCTTCCGGGATCAATAACATGTTGCATTATTAAAGCAGCAATAAGTACGGAACAGGATAACCATAATATATCTGCACTAATCTGATACAATTGTTGATCAATACCAGTGAGTCACTCAGCCAGGTGCTGAGATTTGAGACTTCACAAACACAGTTGCAGAAGGGAAAAGAAAAGACAACAGAGGCTTTGACATATCACTGGTCTCTGACGCATCAAGGAGAGAGAGACAGGAAAACAAAGTTAACGGCCCCGTGTGACTCACATCTTCATCTTCTGTCTCACTAAATGCACATAATACATCCTTATTAATAATGATGATACATTCTTAAATGGTTAATGGTTATTCATAATGTCCTTTCAGCTATTTTCAATAATCAATAACCATTAGTCTATAGTACATCATTCTATTAAAGTCACAAAGGTGTGAAAACTACCGTTAGTCCAGCTTGTCTCTCTCATTAGTAACATTATCCATAATGACATTTTAATTCACTTATAATGCTTCACCTCTTTTTATAATCTATAATAAGTATAAAAAAAGCAACACACTCTTCCCGAAAATGAATTTTAAGAAGTGAATCAGAACACTGGGAGGTACAGAGGGACAGTTTGCTCTCTCTACATGTGGTTAGAGTTACGATGGATCAACTCAAAACAACACAAATAACACAATTACTTTCAGTCACATATCTTCATGAAATAAGAGCATTTACAACAGAACAACATCCTAAATTATTTTCTTTTTTATTGTTAAATAGAAAGAAGATAGCTTACTGTGATGATGTGTTTGCTCTTGTCTGTGAATGAGTTTTAATGTGCTGAGATGATTAATGCTGGGGGTTAAAACAAACACCAAAACTGCACCAGACAAAACAACAACAACAAAGAAAGATCCAATAAAAAAAGGGATGACATTAACAGATTCTTTGTGAGGGATGTCTGGAGGTAATGATTGGGAGGATATACAGTCTGTGTGTGAAAGGGACGGACAGACGGACAGATAGATATAACAATTATAAAATAGACATATAACTGCTTCACCTGAAGACAGTCATCACACACATCTACAACTGTCGGGAAAAAAAATCGCAGAAGCATAAATACGTCACAGGCTTATTTCCATTGTGATCCTCTGTACTAGTTTTTACAAGGTCCTTATTATCAGAGACTATTTGGTAATTTCTTCAAAGCCTGCTTAAAATCTCTCACTGGTTCAATCAGTTTCAGAGATACTGGAAGTTTATTTCATATTACTGCGACATATATAAAAAAGGTGTTTCTGCCTATTGAACTTTTGAATCTAAAAAGAATAAAATCTGTCGGCTGCATTTTGTCCAATAGTTGTGATTGTCTCTAAAGCAATTAAGGTAGTTTGACAACTATTTGGTGGCCTCATTATGAATCATTTTATGTGTAAGTCTCAGTGTGACTGTTTTAGTATATTATGAATCCAAACATGGGAGAGGCAGCAGTTACAGAGAAGATCAGCGTGTGGAGTCACTACGACTGTACAAAACCTTATCTGCATCCACTGAGTTTACGAGTGGAGTGAATCAGTGAGTGCATCAGTGCAGTGCAGCGTCTGATTCATGGCTTTAATAAGCTGCTGCGGTGTCACACAGGCTCCTGCGGTATGTACAGATCTCACTGTGTTTACATGCTGACACACTGTGTGTAAATGGTGTCTATAACAGTTCACATTATTGACTTTCTATTATGGTCTAAGCTGACCCTTACGCTGTTTTATGTAATAAAGATTATTCACAGGCTGATAGCAGATATCTTGCTCTTGTTAGCTTTGCTTTAGTTTGACATTATAGTCCTCTTATTACCAACTGGACAGTGAAACCAGAAAGGAAATTAGAGCTGGTTTATTTGTATATGTGAAATGAATTTACGGCAAATAATCAGGTAATATGAACGTCAGGTTAGCAGACAGTGTTTCCCTACCATTTGGAGGACAGCTCGTCCTGCATGTAGGACCCCCTGCTCCATCTGACCGATGAGGAATTATAAAATGTCATTCATTTCTTTTTTTAAATAAGTAAGGAAATACAGATATTATGAATTAAAGTAGACATTTAAGATTGAAATAATATCCCTTCTGCAGGATTTATACTTTTGCGTTGAACTGACACAACCTACACCGTAGCCTGATGTGCACCTCCTCAGAAACGTAGCTACAATTTTCAGTGACACAGACCTCCTGTCTGTTTCTGTAAGCTGAAACCATTTTCCTCAGTGAAAAGGAACCTTTCATTTACTTTAATTTCGCAAATAGAAACAATAAAGTGTAAAGCCTCCACAAAAATATTTTAAGTCTTGTGTGTGATTTATCCTGGCTTCATATGAGCAGAGGAAATCTCTGCTTGTTGCTAGGCTAATTTATACAATGTAAAATGCCATAGGCTTGTGCTAATAATGTTAGCATGTTGTATTTGTGGGGAAAATGTGTCCAGATAGAGACAAGTGTTTGTCTGTGAATGCTGCAAGTTATAGTGAAGCTGATTTGTGTACTTGTGTTTGAAATTGTCTCTATTAAGCCATGTTTAATGTGTGTTTAATGTGTTCTGAATCAACTAAACTTTACAGCACTTCACAGAAAGCCCGCCGCCGACCAGTGTTTTTGAGGTGTAACTGCAGAGTGACACAGACACACCACTGCAGTTCAAGTATTGTGTTTCTGTATGTTGTGGTGTTATGTCTGCGTAAAGAGGAAACAAGTTACAACTGTTTGTAAAGAGGGAACACATCCCAAATTTCCAACTTCAGAAAGACTGAATACTCACATTTGACTTATTTCATTTCATCTGGAAATTTGGGATGTGGTATCTCACATTTTTGGAATATGCTCATTGTATTTTAGGTTCAGTACCCATTATTGACACACAACCTCCCCTTTTCCTGGAATTGTTTTTGTGTTTTCATAAGGAAGGAGATATTGTAAATGATGATTGCGTGGGGTGATATTTACTAAACAGAGGGGGAAATATAATCCCACTGTTATCGGATTTATGTTCCGATATATAGAAGTTAATGTTCTATTGCTGCTGGTTTGTTTAATAGTCTGTCTGCCCATTGGTAGTCAAAAACTGCTTAATGCGACTTTAAAGTTTTCTAAGGAAACAGGCCATCTGTTGTGGAAATCTTGTATTTGTCAGAGACAGATTTACACTCTGTGTGTATTCCCATCTTGGTAATGATGATTAATGCAGAGACACTGAGTTGTTGGCTCACATTAGCTCACTTTAGCATATATCTCATCGCTGATCTCACTTGTGACTCTGTAGTTTGTTTTCAGTCAGGCACAAAATCAATTTAAAGTCTAGTATCTCCTGACCGTAAAAGAATTAATGGCTGTTTATTCTCCATTTCTGCTGCCAGGTGCCTCCGCACACGATTAAGCTGCCAAGAGTGTCAACCTCAGAGAAGTCATTGTTTAAAGAAACTAGCCGCAGTTTTCCCAGTATGGAGGTTTTCAACAAAATCAGATGAAAGAAGATCAGACCCATAAAAATCCATCATCTACTGTCTCTTTGATTTGAGTTTGGTATCTTGTGTTGTTGAGCAATTATGTGACTGGTCAAAGACTCTTTCCAACTGTGCTTCACATTCCTATAAACTGTGACCTGCTGTGCTTTGTTGGTTGCTATGCCAACCCCCTGTGGAGGCAAGCGAGCTAGTGAGCAGCGTTTCCTCCGTTTTTATATTTCTGTGTGTGTGTACATTCCCTTTGTGTGTACTTTCCCTTTACTCATTACTGTAATGTTTAGACTCACAACTGTATCAGTGTCACACACTTTCAAGAAGGTTAAAGATGAAAAAGCTCACGAAGTCGAAGAGATAAAATGTGCATTCTTCACTGATGGTATGACAATTTCACAGGTCCTTAGTTAGAAAGTGGGAAATAGTTTTTCTTAATTTTTCTTTCAGTAGCCTGACACTGATAAACTGTTAACAGGTTAATTTTGAATAAAAAACACAAAATGAGATGAAACACAGGAGGCCTTTCCTTTTACTCAGGTGCTCCACTGACTCGATGTGAGCTTCACTGCCGCATTTCAAAGCCCTATCCATTTAGATGCGGTGAAGTTTTAATGTTTTGTGCTGTAGAAGAAGATACACGTATTAATACTGAGGGGATATTACATTTTCTTTCCACTCTGTTGTCACATACACACACATGCACAAACAGGATCCTATACATGCATTAAACGGAGAGATGTTAAAGTGAGGGGGCTGCCCATGGACAGGTGCCCTGAGCAGCTGGAGGATCAGTGCCTTGCTCAAGGGCACCTCTCCAGCTACCACACTCAGTGCTTGGTCTGTGTCAGGACTGAGCTGTCCACTGTCCCTACGGACTGAGCCACTGCCACCCCAAATGTGTTTTTTAATTTTGTGTTGGCTTGTGTCACATTGACAGCCAGCTAGCCACGTTAACATGTTAAAACAGAGTGCTAACTGCCACTGGTCTCTACTGGTTAGCTAACTTTAGGCTTGGCTGCTCCCAAAATGTCTGTTAGGCAACTCAGTTTAGGACAAGTTAATTCAGCTTTTACTCAAACAGACGTTCTAAAACCACAAAGCCAAAACATGCGCAAGTTTTAGACTGGTAAATGTGCTCACGGACCATGTGAGGTTTGGAAACATGAATTTTCACTTTAAACGTCACTGAGAACATAAAGTTGAGTCCTCTGACTTATGAGTACTGAAACAAACATGAGGAACCACTTGATCTGTTTGACCTGACATGGTACTGGTCCAGTTTTAAAGTAGACGAGTTAAATGTTTTATAACCACCCACCACGAACACTTTCAATAAGTTAAATAAGTTTTTGAGCAGTCACTCAACAACATCCACATTTGGTCAGAATCACATCTTTGTTTAACTCAGAGGCAAATACATTTTAAAGACTGATAAAAAACACATCTGTACTTAATAAAAAACTGAGACTACAGAGTGCATTGAGGAGAACGTGAAGAATGAGATGTAGAGAAAGAAATTGCATGAATTCTCTTCCTTGACCTTTTCCAAGACTGCCAGTAAATAGTCTTTTTCCTTTTGCTGCATTTGTTAGATCAGCAGAGACAGAAACGAAAGACGAGGGGAGCCGAATGATGCTTCAAAAAGTCATGAGATTGATTTTAATTTGTGTATTGATTTATCAGCCGAGCCACTGACGCACCCATTCGCCTTTTCATAATGAAATCATCTATTTGACAGTTCTCATTTAGGACTTTTTCCACATACTGACAACAGATTACGACTGCATGATAAGGAAATGGAAAAGAGAGGAGTAATTTTACTGGAAGGGACATTAACCAAATATGCAATGTCACTGTGACTGTGCAATTAGTTATAATATTAAATTGTACAGAACTGAAAAGCTGTCTGACTGCCTGATGCCAAAAAGACAATAAGAGAAATAAAAAATATTTCTGCCATTACTGTTTGCCACCCACTGTCAAGCCCATTATTTTGTTTCTCTGCTCCAATGCTGACCCGCTCTCCTCTCTGTGGAGCCTTTTCCAACCAATCAGATCAGATGTCACCACACAGCAGTCACATCACTGTGGGGAGTGCACATGTTTACTTTGAATTAAAAAGTACAAATGTTGCTTTTTCTTGGAGGAACTTTGCAGATTGAAAATGAACATGGATCCCAAGTAAATCAGATCAAGCTGACTCATTTTGTGGTGGGATTTAACACCGTGTAATGACGCAAGTCGACAAACGTTCAACCAGACAAACTGTTTCAGGCCTCAGTAGGATTAAAGTCTCTTAACTCCAGCAGGGTTGATGCTTTGTTCTGCCCACAGAGTCTCACAAGTGCTGCTGCCTCTAAACCAGTCTGAACATAAACCATGAGTTTAGGAAACTAAAAGGTTTTACACAGTTTGAACTTAAAGTAAAGGCCAAAAAAACAAGAGTGGACTCTAGAGGGCAAGGCCATCTGCTCCAAAACAAAATGAAACTTTAATAAAGGAAAGAGATGTGAGCGCTGAGCAGTTACAGAGAGCTAATCTTTACCCTTACAATGAGATTAGAAATACACTACTGTATTTATACTGAGTGCATGTAATGCTCACTTCACTGTTTGTTCTTCTCAGTTACTTGAGAACATGCTTTTGTAAATACAGAGTTGATGAGGTAACACTGCTGAGGCTCAAAGAAATGGAAAAGTCAATTTCAATAACTAATTTAAGACAACATAATGGTTCCATCTCAAACAACACATGGAAAGTTTGAATGATTCTCACTTCAGTCTGCCAGCTGCTGCTCATACAGTATTTGTGAGAGACACAGAGTCATCTACAGCTTGTCTTTTGCTGCGCTCTCATGTGTCTCTGTCTGGAGACAGAAAGAGCAGAAGAACAAACTACATTTTGAAACATAAGCCTATAAATATATCATAAGCTCAGCTGCTATAAATGTCTGGGCTGGTATTTTAAAACAGCATAATACTTCCATCAGTAACAGAATTTAAAAGAGATTATAAATACTTCTGGATGTATCAAATCAGTCTGTGACTTAAAATTTGAAAAGAAAAAAGGCGCTGCTGTCAAAATCACATCACGATATCTATCTGACTCAGCCAAGAGGAGATTTCCATCAGAGATCTGTGAAAACAATCTGAGAAAACCTCATCAATCAGGCTTCATTTTCAGTGGAGCAATTCACACATGTTAGAGTTTCCAACACTACGATTCAGTGTAGTTTCAAAACATTTATTCTGACATCAGATGTAATATCAGATCAGAGTTCTTCTTTATAGTAAATCAGTACAAACATCAGTACAAAGCAGCAGCTCTATAAAGAAGATCCTACTGTTAGCATCCAACCAGAACAATTTTACCATTTAAGTTGCTTCCATAGAGTTTATTTATAAGTATACACTGGACTCCAAGGTGGTGCCCATTCCTTTTAATGGAGATGATTCTGGTGCATATACCAAAAAGTTTTCTAGTTTCCAGGTTTACTTCCGCGTTATGCGTCCGTCTGAATATGCACAGTAGCATTTCTACTGTTGACCCTGCCCACGAATCCCTGTTCAACTCACTGACTTTACATTGTGATGACGTCATGGATTTTTAAATTGCTTTTCTCAGCTTAAGTTAAGTTTTACAAATACAGAACCTCCATGGGTCAGAAATTCAAGATAGAAAGATTCACAAATGACCCTGTTTGCAGTTCGAGGTGTCCCGTCAACAGTTTTATAGGCGCAAGTGGCCACTGGGAAACTTTTGCTGTAAAGCTGAGCTGCCTTTCTTGGGGACTGTTGTTTCTCTAAGTCAGAAGTATTCAAACTATAAGAATTACCTCCTCGGGAGTGTAAAGTCAGTGTCAGTGATACACAGCTAATGGAGGCAATTAAGGTACCTGAAGTAGAATGAAATGATTAGAGCATCACAGCCAGAAATAACACGCTAAACCAAAATGTCACCAATATGATGACCAGTATCTTGAGAAAGGGTTGCTTTGACTTGCACCGTCTGATTGTGATTTGTGCTATGCAATGATATCAAGCGAGCTGCGCCACAAATCGATTTCAACAAGGGAGGAGGGTGGTGGATATTTTTAACAAAGCAAACCTGAAAGCAACCAAGTAACACAAAGGAGGGAAAGACCCGTATCTTGTGGAAACATTCACAGAGACATTAAAAAGATAGGATTTAATGCAAAGGTACAGTAAAGTGGACTTTAAAACCCTCTGATCTCAATTAATTTCACTGCAGCTGCTTGACATACGTCCTCAAAGCAAAGTCAAGCTATGAAAGTTTATGTTATCTGGAAATAAAAGTATTGCAATGCCGTGTTTTTTCGACAATGATGAAGTGTTGTGAAAATGATGATACATGTGATGTGATACATTTTGAGTTTAATATCGTGTTGGCTACATCAGTACATTTGTCATGTTTTCAATCCATCCTGACAGTGAATGATTTGTGCAGAAGACAATGAGAGACAAGATGTTTCTGACATGGATTCTACTGGGTGAACTTTGTGGATAATCAGTGTAAATTAAAGGGCTGGTTTTGCTGTTGATGTCCTTGTTTATCAGCATGCCCAGTGGCAGTGAGACACAGCTAATGGAGGCAATTAAGGTACCTGAAGTAGCTAATAAAAACAAGTTTTAATACCAAGAGCATCGCAGCATTAATCTACAAGCTCAGCCAAAACGTCAGAAATATGACGACATGTATCTTGAGATTGGGTTACTTGGATTTGAATCGTCCAGTCATGATTTTTAATGAAGTACTAGTTAATGATGGCATGCAAGCTGCGCCACAAACACAGACCGGAGGTGTTTCAGAGGAGAGAGGTGGAAAATCTCCGACTTCTTAGAGACATACACACCAGGATGTACTTTGAGGTCCTTGGGGAGAGGTCTTCTGCTGTCAGGGCCCCAGAGGCTCGAGTGAGTGATCACTTTTGAGTCCCTTCTTAAAACATACTTCTATCAGAGAGCCTTTCCTGATTTTACTTGTGTTTTAACCTCATCTAGACTGTCTTTAATTCTCTCAGTTTTTGTAAACTTAAGTGTTTTTATCAGTTCTTTTAAAAGTTGTTGTTGTCATGTCTTGTCTGTTTCAATCACCGACATGTAAAGCACTTTGTAACTCTGTTTTTAAAAGCGCCACAACAAACTGCATGGTGGGATTCAAAGGCAGGGAAGGCCCATGTCAGTGTGGAAACATACACAGGGACATTAATAAGGGGAGATTTGTCATAGTGAAAATGGTAATACTGTTGTGTTTTTAGGAGATGGTTGGGAGGCCGTGCTCTAGATTGATTTGACTGTAGCTGCTTGAAATACCCCGTCAATATAATGTGACGCTGCCTTATTCTTTGTTATCTGTTGGAAACATATATGCCCGGAAATAAAAGTATACCAATGACTTGTTTTTTCGACAATGATGAAGTGTTCTGTGGTGAATTTTGAGTTTAATATCCTGTTGGTTACATTCGTATATTTGTCATTTAATAAATCTATTCTGACTGTGAGTGAGTTGGAGAAGCGGTGCAGAAGACAGTGAGAGATGAGAGCGACTGAGAGGTTTCTCGTGAGCGAGGCTCAGTGGCTAATCAGTGTAAATTAAAAGGCTTTTTATTATTCAGTACCATTAGGAAGGATCAATATCTGATCTAATATCTTATCTCGATCCTCAAGGCTGCCTTTCGCATCAGACTGTGGTCATTACTTTGGGACACACACACACACACACACACACACACACACACACACACACACACACACACACACACACACACACACACACACACACACACACACAGGCATTGAAAGGACACAACAGGGATGTACAGACACACAACTAAAGGATATCAGGGTACTAATGTAATTATAAACTCTAAATGTTCCTGTGTTAATGCGGTTTGAACTGCCAGCAGTGGAGATCCATACTAACTCAATAGCAGGACATCAGACAGGAGACTCTGTGTGTGTGTGTGTGTGTGTGTGTGTGTAAATGTGTGTATGTGTGTATGTGCGTACGTTTATGAGTATGTGTGTCAGAGATCTATAAGTAGTCACTGTGTTGGAGTCGAGGAAAATGGATGTATTTCTCTCTCATCTCTTCTCATTACCTCTTACTTCTGGTCTCTTCATTCAAAAAACAGATAGATTTTACATACATTTTTTTAAGTATATGTTTCTCTTTTATATTTAAGATTCTTTGAGTTTGCAGTACTTGTGTTTCTTCATCTTTTATTTAACTATTACCTCTTTTCCACCACAATTAGCACGTATATGCACATTGTTTAAATGTGAAAAAAGCTGCTCAAAATAGATGCTGGATTTCTTTCCCATTGCCAGTAAACCAGAGCCACTCTGCAACACAAATGTATGTCTTTATGTTTTTTAATTTTCATTTTTTACTGGTGTGTCACATTCTATGTCACTGATGCCGGAAAACAGGTTAGTAAGCAGCAGAAATCAGGAGGAGGCCAGTGAAAAAGTTACAGAGGTTACTTCTTTTTTTATATCTGTCACTTTCTCAGTCTCTCTTTCAAACCCGGCGGAGCCTAATTTAGAAAGATGTTTGAAAGCTGCTTGAACGGAGATGGACAGTACTTTTTGGACAACCATCGCCACAGTTTCACAATGGACACTCAAGATTATTGTCACCAGTTCAGTGTCTGATCAAATGTCTCCCCTTCTGTGCCCGAATTATGATGTTGAATAATGGCAAGAAGAAGAAGTGTTTTTGCGTATGTATGCAAAGACGGATGGAAGAACAACCTGAAAACATCATGCCTCCAGCCATAGGTATCGCCGGCATAAAAACAAAAGTAGGAAAGGGGCTTATGTTCATAATTGTGCACCAACATACCAAAGCAAATTCCTTGTGTGTAAAAACCTTCATGCCAATAAACCTGATTCAGATTCAAACTGTACTGACTGTTTCAGCAGGGCACTGCAGGGTGGGAAACCACCCCGCTCACTATCCAAATGCTGCTAACACTCCTGCCAGTGGCTGTTGATGCTACAGGCATCCCGTGGCTTGAAGACAAATATCTCACTAACTGTGGTGTAGGAGTTCTAATAATGTGACACAGAATTCCACTGTAGCTTTGTTTTCATCAGCAAAGTACAACAAGCGTCAGTGGTGAGCATTACCAGAGTCACACAGAGCAAAATCAAACATACACACATCCAAACTGAGTGTGCTGTGGTGTCTCATTGGGGTTAATTCTTTGCATATAAAAACAAACACATAAAACACACCCACAGAGAGCCAGCACTGATGAACAGTGTCCAACTCTTATTAGGACTCCCTTCCAAATTCCACCCAACGCATCCAATGCTTATAACTCCCACACTGCAACTAGACTCCCAGCAGCACTAACATATTCCTCACCACATGACACCAGCAGAAGGTAGTGCATTCACTGGATTTAGTGGGAACCTCCTGACATAAGTTTCTGACAGAAGTTGTTTCTCATGTGGACCCTGAGGTCTATGCTTATTAGTTCAGACTACCGGTGACAAAGCAAAATGCTACAAGTCATTTTTGAAGGAAGCCTACACTTGTCACAGCCTGATGGACGTTTAGCAGATCTTAACTCTTTAAGCGCTTCGATAATGCAGCGAAGCATCAAGACTCCAGTGTTTCCCACATAATTAGAATCTATGTGTGGCAGTAGCTGATGACGGGGGGCTGACCTTCCTTTTTTCTTTTACTGCCTGTGTGTCCTTGTGTACGAGTCTGTGTCTCCTCTCTGTTTTGGAGGTTTTTGCAGGTATGTGAAAGCAGTGCAGGTGCAACTCTTTTTTGTCCCCTCAGCAGCAGTTTCTGGAGTTTTGAGCGGATAACTGTTGCCTGTACCAAACAATGCATGAAGTACAGAAGAGGAAGTCTTAGTCCAGATATCAGCTGCCTACACCTGATCTCCAAAAGTACTTGCCATTATCCCGAGAGGCTTATCATCATCAGATGATAACCCAGACTGCATTCATATATATGCAGCCCACCTAGCCTGCTCCCTCCTGTTAACCTGTTTAGATTCTTATAATTCATATTGCTAACCTGATTTTGGCATTGTATAGTGCTATTGTGTGTATTTAGAATTTGCACCTAATTGTTATTGTGATCTTGTTGATTGTTTTCTTAGACCTTTTATATTTGCACCCTCCCCACCTCATATTGCCACTGCTGCACAGCAATTTCCCTCTGGATAAATTAAGTTTAATCTCATCTTAAATGATCCTGAGCTCAGCCCTGTTCAGTGACGCCTCTTCTTATGTCCTCAAAAGAACCATTATGGGGTGCTCACCTGTGATGCAGTGATGCATTCAGACTCTCCTCCCTAACTTGTTAAGTCAAGAAATATCACATGACCATATCATATTTACCAAGTGCAGGAAAATATATCATTAAAGCTGGCCCAATTAAAAGTTACTGCAGTGTGTAAACAGTCTGTGGAGGTTGTTTACAAAAATAAGCTGTTACTATAGATGAATGAATCAAATCATTAGAATATATTTACTAATACAAATTTCCTTCATAAGTAAAAAGTGAAAGTTGTACTGTAAACTCTACTAGCATGGAGTTACCCAGGGGTATCACCAACTTTATCAGATGTGTCAGAAGTTTCTGGTGGTAAATGTAGTGTATGTAATGACTGACTTGAAGACCCAAAGCATGCTGCTGTCTCTGAGAAGAAGGGCAGGAACAATTCACATAGATACTACAACGAATCCTCTGACAGTCCCATTTTGGGAAGAACAGGCTGAGCCAAAAAGCTTTCAGCCCTCCCAAGAACACACCTCAAAAACTGGGTACAGAGCTCCTGATTGCACAGCCAGAGAAAAAACAGCAAACCAGCAAAGTTGATGTGATGACAAACGATCACAAACACCACAGTGATCCTCTAGCTCACAGGTGAATCAGGGACCTTCACTCAGAGCGATGGTCACACTGTGCCCTCTGGTGGATAAAAAAGACACTGAACAGCTGCAGTTCTTTGGATGGTGACAACAGACCACAGCACAGCATGTTTGGAAAAAAAAAGGGGGTATCCCAATGAAGGGCCAAAACATTTTATGTCAGAGATATTAGACAGCTATGCACTGTTGCCATTACTGAAACAGCATAACTTGGTTTTCATTGACTACTGGTGGACAGCAGTGCTCCACACATACAGGACGTGGACCAATTCATAGTTTTCATGCCTGCTTGTCCACAAGGGTCTGCTCTGGACTGCGTGATGTAAATGTTGTCATCCACTCATGTCCATGAGGGTCCACACAGACCCTATGCTGACGTCCATGTGCAGCCCATTTTTTTCTGACCTCCAGCGCATGCTCCAATCTCATTTCACACTTCAGTCCAGTTCAAAACACTGCAGTCATGCCAGCCGCAGCCGCAACATTCACTCGAGTCACAGCAGCATCTTCTTAGTTTTACTTTCACCGGACGTCGGCAGTAGGAAGACAGTAAGCCCACCTCCCAGCGCTCCCATTGCTGCTGGGGGCTCACACGGACCATCAATTGTACTACAAATACAACCGTGCATGCCTGACCACAGCTATCTGTGGACATTTCAATGTGGAAACTATGTCCAAGGTTTAAATGATAATTAAGAATTAAACTGAGACATAGATAGTTTCAACATTAAGAGCTTGGATTTCGAACATAGATATGAAGAGAGCCAGATGCAGTGACATTCAGCCTGTGTCCACACTATTGTTTGAAACAGTGTCAGCATGTTCCTCATTTGCCGGTTCCTCTTATACCTCTTTCAGTAAACTGGGAGTCAATTCCTCGTCATCTTTGTCAGATGTGATGACCTTTATTTGTGTAACATCTCTACACACGCCCATCTGTAGAGGATTCATGTGCAGCTTTTATGATACTTAATACTTCTGCTGCACTACATTTCAGTTAGAAATTTATTTAAAAACTTTAGCTGATGAGTACTTTCGGTACCTTAAAGGTCTAGTGTGTAAATTTTAGTGGCATCTAGCAGAGATGTTACAGAGCTGAAATTTCTCCCATGTGCCAAATGTGTAGGAGAACTACGGTGGACGTCGCTAAAACACAAATGGCCTTATCTCAAGCCACTAAGTGATCTGTCTGTTCTGGACTACAGTAGAAACAACATGACAGACTCCATGGAAGAAGACCCACTCAGTATGTAGATATAAACAGCCCATTCTCAGGTAACGAAAACACAATATTCTTATCTTCAGGTGATTTCAAACTAATGATCTTTAAATATATTTTGAGACTGATATTTTTGTACTTTTGCTGGATTAAAATTTGGAAAGCAGCATTTTAACTTGTAACAGAGTATTTCTACCTTGTGGCATAAAAAATCTACACACCTATTCCATCACTATTCATTTCTGATTTACACAAAATACATTGGAGTGTTCTTACTTTTCATAGTACCAGCTTCTTCCTCATCCTCATCATCAGAGTTGATAACCATGGTGCCCAGCTGTGACTGCATGGTTCCAGTGTCGTCGTGTGCGATCATAGTTCGAGCTGTACCACCGAGTGAACTTGCTAATGATCCAGCGGCCCGGATAGTTCCTGAGTCGCCTGTCCCCGCCCGCACCATCGTCCCCTGGTCCACCTCATCCTCGTCCTGAAACACACACAGGCAGAGGGTAAAACCAAACACAAGTCATGTGAGAATCTGGTGGCTTCACATCCACAAACAAATTGAATGCTGGGAACTGTTGTCTATAGTTTCTTTAGCCTGGAATATGAAATCCACCAACATCAGACAAACCACGATGCAGTGCATCATACAGTAAGTGATGATTGAAAGGGATTACTTCTGTACAAGTCTATGTATCATATAGACGTTTTTAGGACAATCCTGCAGAGTGTAACTTAAAACTACTTTTGATGCCTTTCTTAGTTCTCCTTGTTTTATAAAAGTTACATCAGCTAAGTATGTGTGGCACAGACCTTGTTTTAGGGTGGGGGCTGAACATTTTTGATCAAGATAAAAGAGCTCAAAGAAAAAGTTTTATACATATTTTGATGGAGTTTTGATTATTCCTTTCTTTACCGAATTGTCATCATCCTCTGCATCCTGCTCTCTCTGTTCTGCCTCCTCCTGTCTCTTCAGTTTGATCTCCATGGCGTCTGTGATCAGCGCTCTGAGGATGGGGCTGGGCTTGGCTGACTTGATGAACGGATTCTGAAAGAGAAAGAGAACGCATTGTCTTTACTACTGTTCTAAATGCTTGACTGAAAATGTTTCAGCTACAGTTCAGGTTCAGTGGTAAAGGTTTACATGAGGTTACCTGTAACAACTGTGTGGCAGTCGCCCTATTTTCTGGGTTTTTCACCAAACACTGGCTGACAAAGTTTCTAAATGCTAGAGACCACAAATCTGGGTTCCTGAATGTTGGTGGAGGGTTGGTGGGAATCATGAAGATAGCCTGGAACCAGAAACATCACTCAGTACAGCCAAACACGAAGGTGTGCACGCAGAGAGACATACTCAACAAGAACTCTGTCTTCATACAGGAAGTTGGCTGTCTAACATCTCTGCACACACAAATACACTTTTTTCTCTTTACCAACCCAAACACAATGACACTGTAAAGACTCCCTCACCCTCATGGGATGTATGTCAGCGTAGGGAGGCTTCCCCTCAGCCATCTCTATAGCCGTTATCCCCAGAGACCAGATATCAGCCACACAGTTGTAGCCGATCTCCTGTATGACCTCTGGAGCCATCCAGAACGGCGTGCCGATGACTGTGTTTCTCTTTGCCATGGTGTCCTGAGGAACAGAAAGAGATAATTGAATCTGAGCTCACCGTTATAGAAACTTGTCTCACTGTGAGGGACTTCCTGAGACAAATGAAAGAAGAACAAGTTCACAAAGACAGAGAACATGTTTAGAGTTCAAGAGAGGTTCTGTGACTGATGCATGACCAAACACACTGCTGCATATCTGAATATTCCAATAAAACCTACCAAACCTAACTATTTCTTTAATAAGACCATTATCCACACTGATACTGATTCAGATGCCCATCTGACTGGAAAGTTAAAAATCCAAAGCAAATTAACTTTAATTACCTGTAGGGCTGACCCCGACTAAGAATTTTCCTAGTCGACTAGTCGCCTGCATGTTTACAATATTAAATTACTTATGAAATCATGAAATCATATTTTTTGCTGGGGCAACACAGTGGTTTGAGTTGAAGGTGTGAGAAAGAATAGTATCAGTAACATTGTTAACACTGTGCTACAGTACAGAGAAATACAAAACCGTACTAATGAACCTTCATTAATATAGGCCTATATTTTATCTACAAATGCACGTCACACACTGAGCGAGCCACCTGTTAATGACGCTGTGGGCTAATGGGCATGTAGCTACTTCCATGTTTCAGATGATGTCATGTTTGTAGTCGACCATTGAAGATGAGTTTACATATCACCTTGGGTTCGTCCTTCACCTTCTCAAAATGATCCCACACTTTGGATTTCCTTCTTTTTTTTGGGGGGGGGGGGGGGGGGGGGGCGACTACACAACCAATGAAATCTTGCCGACTAATGACCTTTCTGGTCACTTGCGTTTGGTTGACTACTAGGGGTCAGCCCTGATGACCCAATTAGTTAAGATACTCACTTTTAAGGTTTAGTCTTCCACTGCATCGTGTGTGGGAGTTGCAAACTTATTTCATTTTACTCATTGTACAATGACAATAAAGATATCTATCTGTCTACATTTTTTTTTAATTTGTAATTTTCACTCACCGTCAGTTGTCCAGCAACTCCAAAGTCGGCCAGTTTGGCCTGGCCCTCTGTGTTCAGCAATATGTTCCCTGCTTTGATGTCTCTGTGGATTTTTCTCATGAAGTGAAGATACTCAAGACCCTTCAGGGTGGACTGCAGGATGGTGGCTATCTCCTCTTCTGTTAACTACAGCACACGCAGAGGGAGGGAGGAAGATACACCAGTTTCATTAATATGTGCTAAAAGTATAATAAGTGCTACAAATCAAAATCATGAAAAATGTGTTACAGTGGAGATTCTAGCTCCCTCTTTTTTACCCCATGTAGACACATAAACACACACGTCAGTATAATAACACTTACTTACACACATACTCTCTATGCTCTAAATAAACTATGTGTGTATCAGTGTGTCTGTGTTTTTGAGTGTCACATTACCGTCTTGTTGCGTATTCGGATGATATCAGAAACTGATCCGGCTCCACAGTATTCCATAACAATCCACAGGTCACTGTTTTTGAAGTAGCTGCCGTAGTACCGCACCACATGAGGACTGAACACACAGAGATAAAACTAAGCATGATAAATACTGGTGATTCATATTGTACAAGACTGCAGTCAGTTTTTAATAATTTCAGCCTGATTAAAATGAGTAAAAATTATATTAGTTAACAGCAGAGTTCATCCAGCCTCCCATCATGCTGTCATCAATAAGATCCTCTCTATGATGAGTCTGAATTAGTTGAAACTGAATCAGTGTTCTTGGTGGGGTGACTGCACAACATGGACTCTAAACAGATTTTGTTTAAGGATAGGTTCACAATATTTCAAGTCTGTCTCAAAACAACAGCCAGTTTCTGACCAAGTCGTGTGATTTCATTGTGGATTTTGTTCTCCATCACATACATTGCCAGCACATCAGGAAGGGATCTCTTGATGTCCAATATGGCTAACTGACAGACTTAGAAAATATGAACCTTTCTTTTGATATAAAAAATAATCTTACATCAGTCACTTTTCATTTTAACACAGATCTGAAAGTGTGTATTTGGAGCACACGACATAGCTTAAGAGAAAAAGGCACACTGTGTATTGGAAGCTTCAGTTTTACTCTGAAATCACCATCAAGGGGGGAGGTCAATGTTTTGGGAAAATAGTGTAGCATAAACACCAGCTAAGTTACTGGCATAACAGACCTACATGTGGGTGATACAGTATGCCAAACAGAACATCAGACAGCTGAGCATGATGTACACAAATGAAGCTGTTTTTACAGTAAGACCGAAAGCTTAAAAACACGGAATAATCTGTCAAAAACATCTCTGCCGCTGCATCACATTGTACAGGGAAAACTTAAAAATACATTCAATCACTGTGTTTCTTGGTACACTTACAGACACACTTTTGCAGTGTTTCCCCTAAAAGTTTTTGTGACAACAGTCTGAAGGAGTGCTCACTTATGGGAACCCCCCCAACAAAACCAGTTATGTCGTGTCATGTTATGTCATGTCGGATTCTTTTTTTTCCACTGAAGCTGAAAACACTTTTAGTCACTTTGAACAACAGCTTCTGTCAGATGACAGTAACAACTGTAAAGTGTTAATGATAACACAATTTAAATAAAATACCAAGACTTCACAGCTCTTTCACATCTTATTTGTACATGTTTTATAAACTCTGAGGTTATCTACATTTCAACAGAGGTGGCTCATGTCTGCAAATTATGAGTGCGAGAACTCTGCCCACGAGAACTGGAAAGATTTGTGTCACAGCGGTGACGCTTTTAATGGCTTTCTCTAAATTCAGCCAGAACACATTTGTTTCCACGTGAGCCAACATGTACCTGTTGCACTGCTGCATGATGGAGATTTCCTTGATGATCTCCTGAAGATCTGACTCCACTGGAACTTGTTTGATGGCTACGATTTCCCCCGTCTCTTTATGATGGGCTTTAAACACACAGCCATACGACCTGCAGAGACACAAAGGGAGAGATCAATTTCAATTCAATTCAATTTTATTTATAAAGCCCAATATCACAAATACAATTTGCCTCACAGGGCTTTACAGCATACGACATCCCTCTGTCCTTTAGACCCTCACAGTGGATAAGGAAAAACTCCCCCCCCAAAAATGGTAGAAACCTCAGGAAGAGCAACTGAGGAGGGATCCCTCTTCCAGGACGGACAGACGTACAGTAGATGTCGTACAGAACAGATCAGCATAACAAATTAACAGTAATCTGTATGACACAATACAGTAATCTGTATGACATCCTCACATGTTCAACATGATCACATGTTGTGTTTGTTGTTTTTGTCACCTGTGGAGAACAAACTAAACAACAGAATCAACTTGAAGTAAAACTGTTTTGGCAGGCAGCAGGGATCAACACCTGAATCTCAATGACATCAATTAGGCCCAGTCCCATTTCTACCCCTTAAATCTTCCATATGGTATTGAGTGCCCTTGTTTGTGAGATAACCCTTGAGAAATATTAGGTTAGAGATCTTTCCCTAAGAAATGAGACACCACTTCATGCAAAACGGCGTGGTCGTTGTGCAGGCATACGTCACGCGAAGTAGCGATGCAAGATACCGGTAGTCATTCAGGTTTGAAAATGCCGGCTCCAGCGCTTGTGTTGTGGCGTGTGCTGTGTTTATTCTTCTCCGTCTGATGACAATCGTACAGTAACAAATTGTTTTCCAAAACTTCTGGGAAAAGGGTCTGGGAAATTTCATCTTCCACTTCGTTGAAAGTGTTGGTCGGGACTCCCTTGGAATCTAGGGCGGGTTTTAAGTGTTGTAAACCACTTCCACTACCTCATTTCTGTTTTGGGACACCACTAGCCTAAACATGAACGCGCACAACCAAGTGCAAAGGGGTATTTCTAGAGGAAGCGTGGGTATTGGGACAGGCCCTTAGTATTCTCTATAACTCCAACTTAAACGCAGCACAAATCCAATTTTTCTGGAATCATATTTCTAATCATCAAGTTAAACCCTGGGCCTGCACCTCAAGGCTATAACAATTACCGTTACTATATTAAGTATAAGTTTATTAACACATTTAGATATAAAAGAAAAGAGAAAACATAAAAAAAACAGTTTACATGTGCAGATGAGGTAAAAACCCAGAGAGACAAAACACTACAGACACTATGTCACTGGCTGCTGACCTTAGAACACATAGCATCTGTGTTGTTTCTTAGACCCCATGTGTGTGAGTGGTGAGTTAGCTACGTTCAACAAGCTCCCTGAGCTCTTTCAGTCTAATGATTCCAAGAATAAAAACTCTGTTAAACGCCACAATTATTCAAACACAATCACAACAGCCGTCACTAACATGCCTTTCAGTCTTTTAGCCCCAAACAGCCACCCTGCTCATTGCTGTGGGTGTGTGCTGTGTGATAATGTTAGCTGCTGAACAAGTGGTTGTTGCTGTGCTGTAACTCACTCTTCGGCTTGGGGAGTGTGTGCAAAGACATATACGTGTGTGTGTATGTGTATTTGTGCTGCTGGGTTAGCTGCTAACGAAAGTCAGTCGCTTTGCAGCAGCTCAACCTTTGGTTCAGCTCCTTCAGCAGAACCATACCCTGGTGTTTCAGAGCAGAAAACTATTATTATTAATACATATTTATTTTTGCTTTACCCAGATGTTTAAATGTTAAACTAACCTGCAAATTTTGCCATCTCCCTACCACTGTGTTCACACAAACACTTCTAATAATAGACATTTTCTCGCCTGCATGACTTACACTACATTTTACTGCATTTCACATGATTGAAAATGATGACTAAAACCAGTAAACCGTATTGACCTGAATAAAGAAGGTATCTTTCTCTGGAGATTACATTTGAAAAAGACGTGGGGGTTGTTTTGTGTTTGAGGAGGCGACATCTGTACTGACTGTCTCTGTCTGCAGGCTCATACTCACTGCTTACTGCCCCAATACTCTACATATATACTATACTATACTATACATACACTCACATACCCATTCATTTCTATATCTAAACTATTTACACTGCATAAGTCTGACCTATAGTGTATACACTGTATTCATATCCTACTTCCAGATGATTATCACACTTCAACCTGTTCTATATATTTGCCCACTACAATTGCTGCACGTTACTAATGTCCATACTGTATGGTAGAGTATTTATATGCTGCTTTTTGCACTTCTGGTTAAATACAATTTTATTGTCTCAGTACCTGCACTGCATTGAAAGTTACATCTGATCTTAACGGCAAATATTTCTGTTTCTGTAAGTCTTTTGACAGTGTGTCTGTGACAGTGTTTAATCAGTCCAGTTTAACCTGCTGGAGTTTCTGACGGCTCGTGCAGCATGTTTCAAAGAAACTGAAAAACATGACCAGTAACTGCATATAAAAGTAATTAGATACTAGGGGAAACAACTTTTGTGTTACTTTTAAATATCTGCTTCAATTTCCTCTTCTGATTCTGACTCAGTTCTCTTATTAATACACACAGGGATCTGTCATTTTAGAGTAGGGATAACTTTTATCTATGACTGTATCCATTATCACTATGTTGAAAGGTAAATAGTGGAACAATAAAACATGACATGTCTTGCTTGGCGTATTTATTGTAGCCTCTACGGGTCTCCAACTCAACACAAGTCAGGTTTTCTCTTTTGGAGTTAAATGAAATACCTGTTTCTCAGACATTTGACAATTATTTCTTATCGTAACAGACCTAATGAACAAAGGGATAAAAGGTATTTATTTCCATCACTATGGGTGACGTTGGATCATACACGGGAAAAATTCGAGGGAATAGGCTCCGTTAGTCTGCTATGGCCAAAACAAAAGCAACGATCCCATTTAAATTTCAGTAATTGTAATTAACATTACAGCCAAAAGTAGTGTAATTACTGTTGTTTTATGCTGCTGTAATTCAAGTATTTCATGTCTTACAAAACTTCCAATGATGAGGACTTCCTGTTAGTGAATCAGGAAAAATTTCCCAGCAGGACTCATCTCAAGGAGTTTGATATCTTTCTAGACATAGGTGTTGGAAAAAAACAGTCTTGGAATAAGATACTTTCCAACATTAGAAATATAACAGACTGTGATGATCCAATACTGAGAATATTTATTGATGCCTACAAAAATGTTTCAAATAAGAGTGCTGTCTCTAAACATAATGAAAGTCTTACGACAATAAAACTCCACACTACAGAATATCTTATGAAAAACGGGAAAGAAAAGGTAACTTTTCAGTATCAAATGAGAACTGGCTGAATATGTGTAAATTTCAGTGGAAATGCAATACCACATCTGTGGTGTGAGTTTGGGTGGAAATGTTTAATTCGGTTTTTTTTCTATCTCACTGAAGCAGAGAGCACATTTTGCTGAAGGGGACGCCAAATGTTGGAGATAGTGTGGATTTCTGGAAGCTAATCACAGGTACGTATTCTGAGAGAGTCCAGTTATTAGGCCTTTCTGGACAGGATTTCATAAAGCACTGATCTGCTTCTGCAATTTTCCACATTATTTTTAGGATGTTCTGATTTTTTGCTTGCAAGAGAGCTCTCACAAGGTGCTGGTTGCTTCCTGAATGCCCCACAATAGAGGAGAGGATAAATATTGTTTATGATATTTATGTTACGAAAAAGATAACTCTTGTCTTCATCTTCAGAAAGTTCTGGGCCAAGTGGATGAAATACGCAAGACCCTTATGGCCTGATTTTGGGGAGATATCAAACAAAAGACGTTGTGATGTTTAGTCTAGCAAACCTCACTGACTGCTATCCTGTTTTTTTCCCCCTCAAGTCTCGCTGACAGATACTTCATGGTGCTTATATGTTTACTTTATCTCTCCCAAGATGTACAAGGTTTTAAATCTTGAAAAAATCTACAGCGGGGGAAATTATTCTGTTTATTATGATTTATGTTATTGTAAAGTATAAGATACTTTCTAAAAAAGAAAAAGACTCAAGACTGTTCATTTTGTTATGCTGCTGCATGTTATGCTGGGCTTTCTAAGCATGAGGAACTATTAGCTATCAGTTGTCAACATCTGTCACTTTCGGCGTCCTCTCCTGTGGCTGCTCTGGGTTGTTGTCTCATTATTGTCACGCATCTTTTGAGTTTGTTCTCACCCGCGCAAATAAAACTGAAAAAATGCTAAAGGCTTCCAGGAAACAACTTTAACCATAACTGGTGAGAATATGTCTGTGTCATTAACACCAGCGTGGCTGATGACTGGCTGATGTTGCAAAAAGAAGTAGTGACATCCACTGAGGGGTCATAAAGTGGTGCTCGCTGTTGAAAAACGAGAGTATCAGCAGTGACACACACACATAGTTGTGGCGTCAATCAGCCGCTCTGAACAGGAAGTGCGTTGAGAAACAGGATATGAAGAGGCAATGTTTATGTTGATGAGCACCAGACAAAGGAGGAGCTGAATGGCTAACAGAGAGAAGAAACAAGGCAGAGAGGGGACAGATAGAGACAGAGAAGAAATGTGTAAATACAGGAGGTCCCCCGTCGTCTGACTGACTCCACTGACTGTACACTGACTCACCCTTCACCCAGCTTCTCCAGGACATCAAACACTTCCTCCGGCTGCTTGGTGAGGCTGTCCTCACTCAGCTTCTTCAACTGTCTGTAACAACAGAGACACAGACAGAGATGTTGGTGGTGGAGAAAGGGACAAGAAAGGAAGGGAGATTAAACAGGAAACTGAAACTTTTTAATGTAAATATTTCAGGGTGGGGCTGCAACTAACAATTATTTTCATTATGGATTAATCTGCCAACAATTTGCTCCAATAATTTATTGTATTTTGGTCAAGAAATACTGTCTGACTAAGAATAAAAAACCCAAAGATGATCAGTTTACAATATTTAAAAACAGAGAAAACTAGTAACTCCTCACATCTGAGAACATTGAGCTACAATATATTTGTCATTTTTCTTAGGAGAAGAAGAAGAGATTATTAATCCCAAAGAGTTATGAATTTGTTCACTCTATTGTAACGTTACATACACACAGGCCTGAAACACATGCGTTAAATGGAGAGATTTTTGCTTCATACATGAATCAATTTTCAGTCTGGCTGACTAATTGTTTCAGTTTCAGATTCAACAGGTGTTTCAGCTTGAATGGATGACACAAATTTGATTTGATTTGTACTCTGCTTCAAAAATGGCCTACATGAAAAATCAATGATCAACACAGTTTCAGTTTTCTGTCAGAAAAATGAATCCACTGCAACAACTTATTAACTGTTTGAGCTGTATTTGAGCTACACTGATAACTCCCTTGTTAACTAACTGCCTCCAAGAACACTGCGATCATCTCTTGCTGGTTTATTGGAGGTTACCAGCAACAGCTGGAAGAAGATCAGGGATGCAGCTTTTGTCAGTTGTGCCCAAAAGCTACGGAACACACTACCTATAGATATCAAGAAAGCTAGCTTGCTAAATATTTTTTAAAAACCAGAAGAAGCTATAAACGAATCTGTTCACTTCACTCTTTAACTAGCTCTGATACTCTTTCTTTTTACACTTTCACTTTATATTTACGCTTCACACTGCTGCAACTCTATATTCATTAACTCATTATAGAGTTAGACAGAATTTCAGACACAATTTAACAACAAAAAATGAAACGTCCAGCAGTCGATAGAAACTTACAAGTCAAACAGTGATACTTCTAAACTAACTACTAAAAAGGAATACTTCACTCACTAAATGACCATTTGTATGTCATTTAGTCATCTCAAGTTACCTTGAGTTTGTCAAGAAAAACATTTACTACCACAGACCACTTAACACTAGCAACTTGCACACAACTCATGCAGTATAATCCAAGTCTCATTCATCCAGTCGTATGCTCAGTGCTTCCCAAACAAATGCATTTTTACTCATTACTTGTTAAAAACTTTACTGCAAGTTAAACTTTTTTATGCTCTCCTCAAAGCCATACTCCAATACCAAGGATTTGTTTTAATGATAATGCATGTGTTTGGAGAGTACTGATCATATAACTAGATAAATGAGACTGGGATTATACTGCATGAGTCATGTGAGTGTGTGTTAATGGATGTTTTGCTATAATTTTACTGTTGTTAAAGTGGTCCATAGTCGATCAATACATCAATATGTTGGCAGTTTTCCATGGAGATATGCGAGAAAAACAGTTCTCTTCACAAATTCAAGATAACACAACACGACTGACTGATATACAATTGGTCATTTTGTGGTGAAGTATTCCTTTCAAGGATTTAAACAGCTGGTATCACCAAAAGAGTCTTCATGTGTACAGTCAGCATGTTCCAACTTAATAAATAAAACCAGGCAGGATATTTAATTCAGCCTCCTCCTGGGTGAAACCATCCACCTTTGCTCTCTCCTGGAATGTAAGCAGAGAAATAAAACTCCTCTAGATGTTTGATAAAGTGAAGACAAGATAAAAATAGTCTCAGCATACAAACAAAAATAGATCCAAACACGCCCTAGATTCAGCTCGTGACGAGCAATTCTCAGAATGACTACAGGAAGACATAAGGAAAGATCTCATCCAAAATCAGAGATGAACTGCTGCTGCACTCTCACAGTCCTGGTAGCTTGCAAATGCTTTTGAGTTTATCTGTTGGTGCTTACTGTATGCACTGCATCAGTGTTTCATCCAACCTCCCAATGATACATGTTTCTCAGATGAATCAACAAAGATTGTGCTATACTATTATTTTTATCTCCAGTCTTTCTTTACATGTATTGTTTGAAGTATTTGGCAGTAACTGGTGGGTCAGACTCAAACCAGGTAAGATGTGATTAGATGAGACTTGTCTTAGCTCGTTTGGCTGCCAGAATGCCACATAAGATGAACCAGACGTTTCAAAGCATTTACATAGTGATGCACTGATCAATAGGCTGAAAATCAGGATCTGTGTTTTTCTGTTGTGTCACATCAATCTTGCACAGGATAAAAAGACGATTTCCACTCTAATTGCAATAAACATAAATCAACGGGCAGGTACAAGAAGTTAGTTACACTATGATGTGTTTAAGCTCTATTCAGTACAAATAAGGCTTAAACAAAGGTAAGTTATGACACATGATTTGTTAAATGACATCTTGTAAAATGTAGTTTCTGGGAAGAAACTTGAATAAATAAAGTCATGTGAAGGAGAAATGTGTTGTATATAATATAAAATAGGTATTAGAAAGAGAATTACGATAATACACAGTAAAAAGTCTTTTGAAGCAGTTATTTCTATGTTTTTTATGTGGATATGTTATATTCATTCATAAATCTGTTCAATTGAGTTTGTGCTCATGTAAAAGTATTTATTCATTTAAAGGTTCAGTAATTTTTTTTGTGGGGATTTCTTTGTTTCCCTGGCACAAACAGGGGTTAGTTATATCAACAAAAACACAATAAACAACAATATGAAAACACTGGTATTGGTATCAGCCCAGAAATTCAAAACTTAGTCCATCCCTACATTTGTACAAGCAACGTCTTTGTCTCAGGTTACACACAAATTCATATGAGGTTAAGATCTGATCTGACTCAGTGCTGCACTGAGAATGATCTTCATACTGAAACTACAGTAGCATTAAAGTGGGAGTGGCAGCTCACGGTTGAGCAAATAAACTATGATCAATTTACTATTGAGTAATAAAAAGAAAAGACAGCTGGGAGCTGTTGCAACTAACTGTCTGTCTGATTCTGAGGCTTCGGCCCTAAAGCACAGAGGTTAAAGGGTTAATCTCCTATTTAGCATTGCACTTCTGTAACAGACCGTAAAAAGAAAAACATAAACACTGTCTGTTTTTATTCCATCCATTTTTCTGCAAGAGACCTGTAAACAGACTTTGATGTGTACAGTTGGTGGAGTTCCCCTTCACAGCAGACTGATAAAATGTCATATCAATATTGGGGGAAATTCTTTTCTATTTCATTTTGTAAATGGGTGTTATCTGAGATGATTGCTGTTTTTGTGGAATCAAATGCCTGACGAAATGAAAAGTTGAATTAAAAACTTATTTATTAATTATAATTATTATAATTATATAATTATAATAATAATTTATTTGCTATGGTACTAAAACATCACAGATGCACAAGAGAAAGGTACAAGATGCATTTTTAATAATCTCTGAAATGCAATTGTCATTAAACTGCAACCAGTCTCTCTGTGTCTGTGAAGTTCTCAGTTGAAAACAGAGCTGTGTGTCAATACGCCTGAGACTTTCTCCAAAGATTCAGGGCCAGATTTTATTCTCTGCCCAGCGCAGCCATATGCCAAACTTTATCGACTTCAAGCCACAAACCACAGAAGAAATACAGAGCGGAGCATTGAAATGCTAATCCACCGTAGCAGCCCATAATCTGCATTTCAAGTGGACTCTGTGAACTTCTACAGCAGCGTGTGTTTCTGCTGTGGCTCAAAGCACTGGACGCACCAAATGTTTACATTACTATATTTAAAGATTTCCCTCCGCTTTCTTTTTCTTGCTTCTTTTTCAAGAAGGTCTTTTTTACATCTGTTAAATTCCAGCTGATCTGACTCTACATTCAGTAACTGTTGTTTATAATATCGTTCTTCCATGAAACGTGGATCAGTCACTTAGAAACTTTAAAATAAAAGCAGCTCGGAGCTGCTGTTCGGATGAAAACCTTTCATTGTTGACATTAAACTGTAAAGTTAATCAATCAAAATCAAAAAAAATATTGAAAGAAATATTGAACCAAACATCCCCAGAACAGAATTTATCTTAATCGAATGATAATTTAAGTAAAACATCTTAGGTGCAGGAGGCTCAAATATTACACTAAAAGGTGTTGAAGTATTAGCACAAGTGTTAATAATTCCCTTTAATTAATTGAGACTTTAAAGACCAGCCTGAGGAACAGCTACGACTCTTTTTCGACACTTTTCCCTTCAATTTACCTTTAATCTAAACAGTTTGAATGTGCAGTAAATTAGTTACCAAATGCCGAATGAAGTTAATTATTATTTGAGTCATAAAGTAAATAAAACAAAATACTGCAATCACTCAGAACTGCTGCTCTTTCTCTCGACTAATGAACTGCTTAAGAATTTTAAACGTAAGTAAAGCACAGAGTGCTTAAAAAACAACAACTAACCAAGTCTTGCCTCAACATAATGGGCTATAATGTACTAACTCTGCCATCAGTTTATTAAGGAAACAAAGGATGAGTGAGTGGACATGATAAACAAGAGACACAGTGTGTTTTACCGACATCCTCCCGATAACTGGACTGAATAGGAACTCCTCAGTTCCCTCTGTCAAACACACATCGACCAAACTGAGCCAACAAACAAGTTTCTAAACTAAACAATAAACTGAAAGAGCATCTCGTTTAATGACCTTCTTCTGGCATTATGAGAGCACCTACTACTGTGATTGAGGTCATGTTCTAGCTTGGGCAGCTTCAACAAATTTGATTTATTATGCACATATATTTAATATGGATGCACAATAATATCAGCAAGTCATTGGTGTTGGCCAATATTGGCTTTGAAAATAACTATCAGGACTGTCCAACAAGCTTTTCTTATTTTGCACAATGAATGAATATTACATACACTGAAATGCATTGCATTTCATGTGTCTTATGTCTCTATCTTATGTCTTTTATGCATGTATAATATGACGGTAATTCTACTACAGAAGAGACTTGATGATCACTAAGATTAGGTGGGGAAAATATTGATATTGGTATCTGTTATCGACCACATAAGTTGTTATATCAGCACATCGGATATCAGCAAAAAATCCATTATCATGCATCCCTAATATTTAATGAGGGACTCCTCTGTTAAAGCAGCTGCCTTCTAACTGAATTGATCATGAGAAGAGATACTTGAGATCTTTCCCCATCGGCTAAATGATGTCCTGAGGGGAGATTTAACATGTTCATTATTGAATGACCTGCCAATTACTTTTTTGATGACATGTAATTGTTTTGGTTTGGGGTTTTATTCTGTTGCATGTCATAAATAATACCAATTACAAATTCTTAGCACGAAAAAACTTCTTTTGTCTAATCAATATTTTAAAATCCAATCAACATAGACTTGAATATTTACTTTACTATTATATGTGAGGGAATAATATCAGGTCTCCACATTTCAGAAGCTGCAATCAGCATTTTGGCTTTAACGATTAATCCAGTATGAGAACTAAATCTCTGCTAACGGACTTACCAGTTAATTGACTAATTATTTCAGTGCGAACCATAATTATTACGGTTATTGTTGAGAAAAATTCAAGAATTAAGACTTTAAAACAAACACCTGACAGGATTTTTAAGTCAATTTACTGTATTTACACTCTTGCATTAGATACTTCCAAATATGAATCAGCTCAGCTCACTACATATAGTCACACACATGGGGAGCGGTGGTGCACAGTCATGACAACTAAGTGAGTCACAAACTGACACACACAGTGCAGTGATGATTAAGTCCCACATACATTATGTATATACACTACATCTGATTCAGTTTAGCCGTTTCTTGTTTTTAAACCAAAGTATCTGGCCTAATTTTTCTGCCACAAAATGTGCCGCGGTCCCCGACGCCTCACACGCTTGTCTCCATGGAAACCACCTGACAACCCAAGGCTGTGAAACCCAGAAGCTTTGAACCCAACACACACACACTTGATGAACACTGAATGAATTACTGCACCTCAATCCGCTCTGAGCTGAGTTCGTTAAAGCTACAGAGATTAAAGCAGCTAAAGTCGAGATCTGCAAATAGAGTTAAGGCATTAAACTGGATCAGCAGGCTTTGATAGTGATAACACAGGGATTTGACACAACAGATCAGGACTGATGCTGCTCATTCAATAAGAGGTGGACTAATGAATAACAGGTTTTAATCTATTTATACTGATTTCTGGAGACAGAGAAGTAGAGACTAGACCAGTTATCTTAGCACACACACACATTTGTTAACACAAGATCTTCTGATCCTGACACAAGCTGCCATACAGTGATACTGAAATAAAATGCTGTGTATTTACAGGACAGGAAGACTCATGAGAATCTGTGGTAAATTTAACCAAGAACCACTCAAGGTAAATTAAAGTTGAAAATGTTTTCAGTTCATGTTTCACTTTCTAAATCCATTTTTCAGCAGCCAACCTGTTTTCTTTGTGATATAATATAATCTTCAATACTGGAAAAAGTACTCAGATATACTTCTTATGTAAAAGTAGAATTACTACAATATAAAAATATACTCTCACCGGAGAAAGTCCTGCATTTATACCTAAGTAATAAAGTAGAAAAACCAAACGTTAAAGCACTTATTGTGTCACTGGATTATAATTATTGATGCATTAATGTGTTGGTCACTTCAGTGTTGCAGCAGGTAAAGGTAGAGCTCATTTTAATTACTTCACCCTACTGTGTGTCTTCATCCACAATCATACAATATATTTATTCATGTATCAATATTCTGCAAGGTAACTGAAGTTTTCAAATGAATGTAGTTGCCTCTGAAACGTGGTGGAGGATAAAATAACGTGGCATAACATGGAAATATATGAGTAAAGTACAAATGCGGTAAAATTGAGCTTAGGTACTTGAGTAAATGTATTTAGTTACCTCTGGCCACTGATGTTATTTAATGTCACTCACACGCTCCGTGAAGTTTTTATGACTTGGTATTATTTCCATGCCAGCAGCAGCAGCTAACGTTAACCTGTCCACCACCAGCAGCAGCAGCAGCAGCAGCAGACTGGACCGATAAAATCAATGATTGATGATCAATGTGTTTTCATTATTAGCATAACGTTACCTGCGAGGGTTATTCCTCATCTGCACTTTGTCCTTGTTCTCCATGTCGTCCTCTCCGGAGCTCTCACGGTCCTCTCAGTCGTGTCTGTGGTTAAAAGACTTGAAGCTTGTGTCAAACACTCGATGCTAACTAGCAGTAACAGTCAGTTCAGCCTGCTAGCAGCGAGCTAACTGGCTAACAGCTAGCGGAGCAGCTAGCCCGTCCCGTGTTACAGCAGCGTCCCGTGTTACCGCCGCCCGTTAACGTTAGCCGCTGAAAACACTACGTCCGTTAATCATTTTGTAAAACGATGTTCACACAGCGTACAGCTGCCGTATCCTCGTCTTGGAGTTCATCCTCCTCCCGTGTCGAGACAACTTTGGACTTGTTTGACAAACCGCTCGGAGCCGCTGTGACATCCAGTTTGAAAACACCAGGAAGTGCTGAGCAGAGGAAGGCGGGCCAGACAAAGGCTGCAGTACCTGCTGACAGCAGCAGGGGGCGCCAGAGACACACGGAGGACACAAGGGGCCAGACTGAGGCTGTGGCTGCTGACCTTTGACCTTAAAACCTCCTGAGACCCGAGCTCCTGTTTGTTGAGTGTACATTTTTATTTCTCCAAGCTGTTTTGCATTAGCAGGATAATTAATTGCACACTTTAACTCGTGCAATTTTGATGCTTTTATTTTATTTCTGTATATTTCTCTGGTATATTCTAAATTTTAGTTCTACTTATTTTTGTATATATTTTGTATTTCAAATATTCTCATATATTTTATTTCGATCCGTTGTTGTCATCTCGTGTTTACATGTATATTACCGTCCACATACTGTTTGATTACTTGCTGCTGTGACCCGCAAATTTGGGATTATTTAAAAAAAAAATCACAGTATCTTCTTTGAACAGAAGGTATTTTAAAAAAAAAAGTCCTCATATGGGTATAATGGGTCTGTTTTTATTGAATTGAATAAACTTTATTTCGTACATTTAAAAAAATAATAAAACGCTATGTGTATGTAAAATAATAATTATAATAATAAAACAGCAAACATGCTCTTCAGTGTAATCAACACTACCCAAAAAAACCTAAGTGTTACAAGAGGTTTATTTGTAGCAGAGTATTTTTTTACACTGTGTTATTGCTACTTTTACTTGAGTAAAAGATTTTAGTATTTCTTCAACACTGGTTAAGTGTGGACATCAGGGGCTTCATATTGTTGGTTTGGTGACATCCTGTGAGACATATTGTGTCATTTCCTGTTAGTTCTAAATATTAAAGTACATTGGTTTATTGCATACTAACTATTTGAGTGTTGTGTCCAAATTCAACACAACATATTAATCATATTAATATACTAAAACTAGAATAACACAGGAAGTTAATACCCCCCTCTCTGTCTTTATCTTTCAAACTCTGACACCAAGAATATAAAAACATTTCTTATAAACTTGGACTTTGAAATGTATATGTATGTTACCAGAATATGAAAAATATGATTTATATGAGCAGAGATTTTCTGGTTATGATGCTTTTAATGTTATAAATCAGTATATGGTTGATCCTTTATACTGTTGGTGTGCTTTATAGAATTTGGGACGCAGAACTTCCTTGAATATTGTCAGTACTGCACAGCCTGTATGTTTCTAATCCTCTCCCTACCAAAAACTATTTTCAATTTCACTATGTTGAAATATGCTGATTTGATGTAACACTAATATTTGACACTGTTAAACAGCAGATTAAAGTTTGATAATAAGTAATCAGTGACACCTAACAGACACAATAGTGCTGCACGACTGTTGGATTACAGTTCACCAGATAACTTGACACAGTTCATTATTTAAAAGCTCACTTTCCCAAAGCAAAAGACAAAGACAGAGGCTTTACATTATTAGAATATTTTATTTAGAGGAACAAAACAGCATAGCGATGTTCGCATCTAAATCAGTAAATAACATCCGAGGGGGCAAAAAGGAACTTTATCCTTAGACCAGGAATGAATGATGGGGAAGAGGAGCTGGAGGAAGAAAAGACGAGACAATAATTAGATACAGAAGGATCAACATTAACATGGTTTATAAAGTCTGTCTACACTGCATCTTTCACTGCATATGATCTGTTGTTCCTAATGTTTCTGTGAGTACTATGTTTTATAAAAGCTGCTGACACACTCCTGTGAGTCGGCGACAAACTTCTGTATTTCTAATGGCACTTTGTGGTCCTGAAGAAACAATTAAGCATGTAAACATGTTTTAGAGGAAACCCAAAATACAAGTATGAACCTAAAAATGAGAGTAAAGGTCCTCATGAACAATACACTAAATGATTAAGTTCATACTAGTGTCTGTTAATATGGAGATACAATAGAAATACGGTATGATACAGTATAAAATGTGATGTGAACAGTGTAACATCAACATAATGGAGTATAATAATAGTGTGAGATATAAGAGTAAAAGGTGACACATAGTAATGTAGTGTAATATAGAATATAGCGACAGTGATACATATAACAGAATATAGAAATATGTCCAACAGAAATGCTTCTCAGATGTTATCAAACCCGTGAAGAGACTCACAGTTGGTTTTACTCCCCAGAGGGCTGCACACTCTCAAAGATGCCAGCTTCCCGCATGGCGTTGAACTCTTTGGTGGCATCGTACTGCTTGTAGAAGTCAGCGTAGGCCTGTTTCCTGGGCTCCGTCACTGTGTACTGTGGCAGAAACAAAAGGTGTCCATTTTATTTGTGATTTAAATCAAAATCTAAAAGAACGGCAACTGTTATCAGAGAAATAAATCTCCAGAGTTGAACTGACACCGCTCTGAATAGATTAGATAAGATTTAGTTTAATTCTAAATGTCTGCTTAAATATAAGTTGATATAGGTGCTGATGTTGTTCCCATCATTGTGTCTATTAGAGGCTGTGTCCACCAAAGCGTTATATATTCCTAATGCTTTACAATGTACAAGCGCTGAGAAATCTGTCAATATTCTGTATTTATACTATGTTTCCTCTTATGAACCCAAATAGACCAGCGGCTCTGTCTTCTCTCCCTGCATTCTTAAGCGCTCCCCTCATCCAAACCAAGTTCTCTACCTCAGGCCGACATGTTGACTTCCATGGATATTCTGTATAATAACAATCAGACACAACCAAAGCTCCTCAGCTGAAGAAATGCTGCACCTTCTCTACCATCTGAGGTTTGCAGCTGGGAAAAAAACGCTTTGGTGGACATGGGGCCATAGGTGTCATTTAAAAACAAAAACAAGGGAAAAATCACAACTGCCTCGTTGGAGTTACAGGGATACTTTGCAGTTTTTCAACCAGGTCTGTGTCACCACCACCATTTTAACATGGTCTACAAGGATTAACTGGCTTTTGGACCCAGAGGACATTCAAGGAAACACAGTTTTTCTTACTACTGTGCTGGCTTCATTTTTCAGCTACAGAGGTCGCCATTTGCACGAAATGCACCACTTTGTGTTGTTGTGATGCGTTTTGTCTGATTTTGGCTGGCAGACAGGCGGCAGGGAGCTCCGTTAGCTGGCAGTATGGGAGACGTCTTAACATGGTTCATCTGCACACACTCTCCACATCGCAATGACACAGACCTGGTTGAAAATCTGAAAAGTATCCCTTTAAGGTTGTAGCCACGTGGCTGCTGTGTCTCCCATCCTCACCTTGAATGCGGCTGCAGCCACAAAGGACAGAGTGAAGGCGATGGGCAGATGAAACCTCAGACGCTTTCCCAGCAGCCCCCTCATCAAAGGCTTTGGCAGAGACATGTTGGATCACCTGCAGGGGAGGAAAAAAGATAAAAACCAAGCTCAACTATTGGAGACAACTGCGCAGTCAATATAACACCATACACATCAAATACAAAATGACAGCAGTCACCACAAACTGTATTTAAAAAGAGTAAAGGTAGTCAAACCCTTATTTGATTCTCATTCATTTCTATGTGAAACTGTGTGAGACACTTTCAGTTTTCAAATAAATGCAAAGGTTATGTAATATTGACCTTAGATAGAATGTACCAGGTTACAGCAAATTGCTGTTTCCTGCCTGCAGTCTGTGGGCAGGTTGGTAGAAATATAAAATAATAAGAAAGATAGGGTCAAAAGTTGTGAATGGCAGTTTTCAAAGTTTTAGCTCAAACGATACAACATCCAGACAATTTCTGAGGCCGATACTGATATCAATATTTGCGAATTTTAAAAATCTGATAATGACATATCAGCTGATAGCTGACATATATAAACACATTACATGAACAAACAAGTCATGACATGAATATGAGCACACATGCTAAGCAGGACATTTTACAATTGAAAAATAAACTTGTATTGTAATTTAGCATTTTCTGTACTGCAGCTTCTCGTTTCCTCTCAGTAAACATTCACACTGATCGTGACATACCTGCAATAAACTAATATCAGCCTGTCTGATTTATGAGTCTTTCTTAAATACAGAACATTTTCTCTTGTACATCAGAAAAAAGAAGCCCTGGAAATTAAGCAAATATCAACCTGGGATAAATAGTAGCTTTAAAAAAAAAAAGAGCCTATTAATATAAAAGTGAGACATCTTTGAAAGTGCCACTTGGGTTTTGCAAATCCGAGGTAAAACATTATGAACAACAGCAGTGTGGTTTAAGAAATAACTAAATTAACACAAGAAGGATGACTGTGATCCAGAACTGAGCTCATTACGCCTTTAATCTGCATCCTGCAGGAGCACATGCTCAGTAATGTTATTCTTAACATACTAAGTTAAGTATGTTGATATATCGTACAATTGTTTATATAGGAAAGTCAACAAAATTAGAGTTCAAGTGGTGCCTGAATGTGTGTGAAGCATGAAGAGACTTCAACCTACAATTCACTTTGCAACCCTGTGTGGTAAAAAAAAAAGAACACTAATCTTGTATAAGTTTAATTGCACAAGTGAATGTCTCGTCATGCGTGGTTATTATTTTCATATTACTGATTACTTTTTTTTTTTCCAAAATCACATTGAATAAAAATAACCAATATTGAGATTCCACTTGTGAATCTTCAAACCACTGTCAGATATTAAATGGTAATTCAGCCAGATTTCAGCTATATTCAGCTATTTTTGACGGAGTAGAGACAACAATAATTTTCTTTCTCAAATTAAATCCAAAATGGACTCTGTTGCTGTGGGAGATGATGCAACTTCTCAAAATTGTGAAATCAAGATTCACAGTACGTGGATTCTCTGATAACTTACAATTTATGGCTTTCATTAGAGCTAAGCTTTAAGTTAACCCCCATCTTGCTGAATGTAACTAAGTCACATTTATTTAATATTATCTTCTATATATTCTGTCTTTGCAGAAAACATAGAAGTTTGTGTTTGTTGATATGTCCATGTGTGTTTTTCTGTTTCATTATTATTTTCTTTTTACATTGTTGTGTGGCTGTTAAAAAAACAAAACACATATTGTTGGCTGATTTTAATGCAAATACCAACATCTACAGTTGTTTTCTACAGCAGCCGTGACTGCAGGAGAGATAATAACTGAGATGCAAAATGGACATATAAAACGATGTTAATCCAGTCATCACCTTATTACAGCTTTTATCTGCGCTCTGCAGTGGTACACACACAGTGGAGTTATGCGTAATCATGAAGTATTGTTTAAATTGGATATAAAACTAAATTCCAGAAGACAAAAACATCACAGAATTATGGATACTGAGTTACTGCACTGAAAATAACTGACACTACAGTTTTTCTGTGTTATAGCTTGCAGCCAAACAGCACAAAGGTCAATTACCTTCACCCACCTCGAAGTGAATCAGCTTGTTATCAAAAATACTGGCATTAAGGCTAACTTCTTATTTTCTTCTGACATCCAGAGGACAGTGCAACACACACATGTCCTCTTAGTGAGCAAATATTAATGATGGTGGACATAATTAATCAGTGTGTCCCCTGCAGACAGGTCGCCATCAGACACTGCTGCTAAGTCATGTCAGCACTCAAACTATCGGGTGACCTCTCTGTGTGACAGCAACGTTACTTCCGGGAACATAACTCCTGTATCACGCTGCAGTTTCACACGTTATGTGCGAAAACTATCGAGGACCGTCAGCTGTGTTTAAGCACATATTAACAGAAAATAGAGTCGGTGCAGTGCTAACAGTTGTAGCATGGTTAGGGTCAAAGTAGCATGATGTCACTAAATGTTTCCTCCATTCGTTTTATGATAGAGTATATCCGTAACAAACAATAACTAAACACTACAACTAATATACCACAGATGTAACCTACATGTATGTATTAAATTAAAATGGTGAGCCTACGGTTAGCATGTAGATAATGTCGGATATCGGCAGCACGATGAGCTAACGCTAGCTCGACACAGCTAACTGCTAACCAAAGGAAAGCGTCAAAATTCAGGAACAATGGTTCAACATGGATGTCGTAATTAATATGAAAAGCAATACGATATAATCTTAAACTAACGCACACATTAAACTAGCTTAATTTAAACGAGTACTCACAGGTTGGACTCACGACCTTCACAAAAACCGCTAACAGCTCCTCAGTACCGGAAAAGACACTGTACAGTAGCCACGAAGGGACAAAATAATGTGCCGTGAAACGCGAAGGCAGGGCATGTGAGGTCATGGAAACTGAAGACGAGGCTGCGTTCACGTCGTCACGTTACTGTGCATTCAATAAATGTTCTTGGGTTATACATTATCAACATGTTTATGGGCGGTGGAAGAAGTGCTCTGATATTTTAGGCTACTTGAGTGAAAGTACTGATAGATTATTGTAAAAAAACAATTACTGTTACAAAAACCCTGCACTCAAAATCTTTTTTAAGTAAAAGTACAAAAGTATCAGCGTCAAAATATACTAGAAGTATAATTTAAAATATTTAATATCATATTATTGGATTACATTTATTTATGCATGGATGTGTTCATCACTTTCATGTTGCAGCAGGTGAAGATGGAGCTCATTTTATTTTATATATTGCTGAGTAGCTTGTGATTTTCCCCTGAGGAACATCTAAATCATTACAGCTTACATGATTTTTTTTTGTATTACTGATCTGCAAAGTAAGTTGTCAGATGTAAAATATGTAGACGTACAGAGCAGCATAAATGGAAATACTCAATTAAAGTGCCAAGTACCCCAAAATTGTACTTAAGTGCAGTCTTTAAGTAAATCTACTTCTAAAAAAACTTTCCATCACTGCATTTTCTACATAAATCAACATTTAGTTGCCCTGTTAAAAATAAAATGCTGCTGTCACCTGTAAACTGAACATGTTGTAGTGACACAGTTTGACCATAAGAGGGAGGCAGAGCAACACTGAACTCACATGAGATATTATAATCTACTGTACTGTATGTGTGCAACTTTATATATTAAACACAGTATTTATTTTTCAAGTGTGCATGTACTATATGATGAAAGCAGAAAGAAATATTATATGAAGCACACAAGTTATAGACCTACATATCCCAAAAGACAAAATGCCATCAGTAAAACTTAATGAAACAATTTTAGTAAAGATTATTTTGTCTTTTGCATTTCTGTCCTTTTTGATCAGCTGAGAGACAGAGACACATCACAACACTCAGACTGGCTTTATTAACATGGTTTATTTTACAAAATATTGCAGACTGTGTTCAGTTGATGGGACAAGCTTTGCTACACATACAGAGAAAATAAAACAGTTTAAACCTGAAAAAGTAAAATATGTAAATGTTCGCAGTATCTTGAAACAATGAGAGCGAAGATGAAACTCCACCTGTCCCAAACTTCACCTCCCTCTGTTCCATAAAGTGCATTTAATGAGGTGAAGTATGAACCTCTTTATTCTGACAAAGAAACATCTTATAGATTCATATACAAACTGCACTGATGATGATATTAAAAGGAGAATGCTGCAGGAAAATAACCAATCACAGCCAATAACCAACTATTGTCACACAAGAATTTCAGCTTCTCAGGGAACAAATACAGGCAGCTCTTTTCACCTTAACCACCATGAGTGCTTAAGATTATCTAAATGTTTTGTTTTTAAATATCATGAACTCCAAAGATTGGTGTCTCCACCTCAAAGGGCAACATGCTGTTAGTTGAGCTTCAGTGGAAAATCAATCCCACTGAACATCTGAAACATAACAGGGTGAGCAAAGGTGTTAATTCACTCACACTGCAGGTTTTCTGAAAGCTAAACTAGAACAAATAACTGGGCAGTGTAGTTTTTAGTCTACATGTCAGTCTAACATCGGTCCAAGACTTTGATCAAGACTAAAATATCTGAACAACTATTTGATGTAATATCATAAAACTCTGTACAGACATTCACGTTCCTCAGAGGATGAGTCCTCCTGACTGCAGTGATCCTCTGACATTTACTGTAGCTCCACCTGCAGGTTGAAATTTGTGGTTTTGAGTGAAGTATTTTGACAACTATTGAATGGGCTGCCATAGATGCCCCCAGGAACAGCACCAGGCTTTGAAGCCAATTTCACAGGGTGGCCAAACTTTGTAATTACAACTTCCGGGTCCCTCACGTGATGCCATTGGGCCATAAAGACTGTTATCCCATAGACTTACATTATGGAAGACAAACTGAGCATTACAACCCAAACAAAATAACTCGTTTCACCATCAGGATTTGGTCCATTTGATCAAAAACCATATCCAAAGTCAAGAAGAGCTGCATGATTATTACACTTGGGAACATGTCGAACTTATTGGCTTAATGAGGCACTGAGCAGCTTTCACAGGAATGAATGGGGCCTCACCTCCAACGCTATATCCAGTTCTCTTTATACATCCATGTGCACACATTCATGCTCCCCTCAGGATGATGTTTTTTCTGTAGGCCGATGCCAAAGTTGGTTCCCTTGTGGATTATTACTCAAAATAAGCTCTGTGGCAAACAAAAATCTTCACAAATGAACATCACTTTGAAAACAAGATTTTTGAAGTGTAAATGCAATCGACAGAGGTAAAAAGCTAACATTAGGCTATAAATGAACTACACTAAGGTCACATGACTTAACGTCGCCACCACAACGTGGCTGTAAAGCCGTGTTTGGAGTGCAGTCTGCATTTATGTCTCACCTGTTAGCAACCACCTTTTTAAGACATTAAATCTGCAAAGTTCACATTGGGGTATTTACTGATGTGTTTCATGGAACAAAACATCAAAGTCTCTTCAGCATGCGTTGACCATAGACCTTATTTCAGTCATCTAACCAAAAACCCATGGACTTCCAAATGAGGGAACCACGAGTGCTTAAATGCTAACTCATTTCCAGGTTTTAGGACTCACTGCTGCAGCACTCTATACTTTGCTCTATGGCCAAATACCTGCAGTACATTCCCATCAGCTTCAGCTGTACTTTGTGCTTAGTGCTACTTAGCAAACATTAGCATGCTGACACGCTAAATAAGATGGTGAACATGTTAAACACATTATACACTGTATAGCACTGTATTATATTTTAACATGCTGACGTTAGCATTTAGCTCAAAGCAGCGCTGTTCCTAAAAACGGGTCACAGAGCTGCTAGTATGGCTGCAGAACCTCTTTTTATTTTGCATTTATGTCTTGCAGTATTTATTGTCAATCACAGCACCTCACTTCTTTGAATGTCAAACACACTCAGACACATCCAGTCCAGTTTTCACTGAGGTGCCGATAATCTAAACCTTCACTGCTGATGATATGTGAGCTATAATGTGACCAAAAAATAGTAATATACATCAATTTGTTATCCCAGTTATCTGTTGTACACAGTGATTTAATTATCTGGGGTTGTAACAGGTGTGTGTCTGTATCATATGCCAGGAGTGTCACAGGTGTGTGTGAGGCTGAAAAACAGCCCGGATGATAACAAGGACAGTGTCATTAAGTTCTGTAACTCATTTCATGTGTGTATGAGCCATGAGAGTGAGACTGTGTGATTCTAACGAGAAACAAGGAAACAGTCAGGTTGTTTAGATTAGGAAGATAATCAAAGCAACATTTCTCTGCTTCACAATCTGGACTCACACAGACTGTGGTTTGATTTCTGTTGTTTGATTCATTCTTTCTTTCGCTGCTCATCGTGCAGACTCCGTCCAACATGAAACAACTGAATGAAACTCAGTTTGGACTCTTGTAGCGTGTCCATTTCTTTCCTCCTCAATTGTTTCCTTCCTTCAATGATCAGATAAACAAAGTAGAGGCTGCAGGATGTCGATCAAGGTTTCAAGTGTTGTCTTGTCCAACCTCTGGTACAAAAATGTGGTAAATGATCCATCAAAAACGATCCAGTCTGCTGGCTGTTACTGTTTCTTTTCCGATACAATGATCAAAATCAAAAAGTCTCTCCAGCTGCGTTTGTCATAGTTGGTCGTTCTTCAATGATTCATCAGTTTCAATTTATTATATACAAGTCTGTTTCATTACCAGTATACACAGTGAAGGGGAAACTGAGCTGCCATTTGTCCACTTGGCATCTCAAACATCCACAAACCACAAGAGAGATTCAACCAGATTCTTTTTCTGAGGCTGAAGGGATTCAAACACCACTTTCAACTTCACCTCATGTAAAAATGTAGATAAATGCACATGTAAGTTAAGTTCATATAAGCATCCTTGGTTCCATTCGCTGCACATCATCTGCATCTGTAACCCCACGCTGACAGAAAACATCACTGGACCCTGAAGCTCTGTCATCATGCACCACTTCCTCTTCTTCACTTCCCCACCTCTGTGTGTGTCTGATAACCCCTCCTCATGATCACCATATCTGCTTCACTGTCTGGTTGTTTTAACCTAAATTTAAACTGGTCTTGGCATTCTGTTCAAGTCTGTGGATGATACCATGTCTTATCATAAAAGTCTGTACCATGAAGCTGCCAGTATGCTCCAGCACTGCTTATCGGGTAGTTAAGCAGTTTCAGAAACCCCCTCCACACACCTTTCTGACATCATAATTGGGATGGTGGGCTGCATCCAACAATCCGTCATTCCCACCTTCTTTACACAGTGACTGGTCAGCTGTGTGGAGGTGAGAGAGGAGCCAGAGTTTGAACTTTTCTCTCATGCTCTCTTGTGGCACTCTGACGCAGCGTTTCCTGTCTTTTTAAATATGTACAAAAAAAGGCAGCACCATAAATGTCTTCAATGAATGATCTTTTCTTGCATCATGGATCCAGGTTAGTTATGAACATAAAACAATATATCCAGCAAGTGTTTCATGAAGGTGGGGCTGAGAGGTTTTAACATTATGACTGTAAATGTGAGGAAAGGCAGGGTTGTACCACGGTGGAGCTGAGGGGTGTTGAGACAAAAAGTACCAAGAGGGCATGTTGGAGAGTGTTGGCAGGTGTAGGGTCGTACCACCATGATACTGGAAGGTCCTAATGCTGAGGGTCGTGCCATCACAGAGTTGCAGGGGTGCTGTTAGAAGTCATAGGGTCGTACCATCATGGAGGTGGAGCGCAGGGAGTAGCTTGGGCCTCTGAAGTGGTGCCACTTGATGCCGTTGAGCTTCCTGATGTTATGACCGACGGTGTAGTAAATACCGTTCAGGTTGGAGAAACCACAAGCGTCAAACCACCAACCTGATGGAGAGATAGAGAGAGAGGAAGATGGAGGAAGATGAGAGAGAGGAATGAGATAAGAGATAGAAAACAGGGACATATGAGTAAAGTCTTTTTATCCTTTTAAACAGACAAATTAATCCCAGGAAACAACAATTTGGATTCATGATAGGGATGCACTGATTGTGATATTCTGGGCTGATGCGCATGTTTAAAATAACAGTTTGACTGATGGCCGATGGCGAATACTGATACCAATGTTTTTTTGTTGCTATTTTGTTTTTGTTGTTATTTATTCCCTCCTTTGTGCCAGAGAAACAAAGAAATCTTCATTATAAAAATGTGTTGGTGAAGATTCCCAGTCATCCAGGTCATGGTAATCATAAGTGCTATATCGTAGGCAACTGGACTTAATTGCGTTTCTTGAAGATGTTTCACGCCTCATCCAAGAGGCTTCTCCAGTTCTAACTGACTGGTGCAGAGTCACATCTTGGCCAGAGAAGAAAGATGGTTTGAAAGCAGCATGAAAGAAGCCATGTACGTCAAACTGGAATGACCGTTATTAAACAGAGGAGGTGGCCTATGATGCCACTTATCACCCACCTACAATGCAGTCTTGGGATCCCTCCCCATACGACTTCACACCTGGTCCCATCTGACCCTAATGACTCACATGATGGCCACGTGGGTTAACGACTTGATGCACTACCAGCACTTAATTTGTGACTGTGTGAGTATGTTGTGTGATTTTAAATTTTACCATCTTGTTCTATTTTTTTAATTTTTAGTTATTTTTTGTTTGTTTTTTCTTAAAATCTATTATTGACTTTTAATGCACTGCCTGCACTGATGGAGAAACAGTATTTCGTTTTTTTCTGTGTCTAGTACCCAGTGAAAATGACAATAAAGCGAATCTTGAGTCTTGAATCATAATGTAACCCAATGCAACCTCTGTCAGCTGTTAGTTGCAGTCACCAGCTTAGATCTAACGCTGACGAGCTCACCTTCTGCTGATTTCAACACAGATTTGATGTTCACGGTGAAGCATTATCAGGCCAACAATAGGGTGCAATGGTGAGGTTGTTGAATCCTTTTTTCTGGACAGTGTACCGGGGAAGATCTCTGCTCATCCCAAACACGTTTTCTACTGTCCCCAGGACGACAGGACTACAATAGTCTCGAACTCCACTTTTCTACCTGCGCAAAACTGCTGTAACCCAACAGAAAAACATCGACCACGGCCACTGGTGAGTGATGTCTGACGCAAAAATAGGCCGATACCAATGCACAGCCAATATATCAATGCATCCCTAATTCATGACAAAACTAAGTGACATGGATGTCCAATACATACGATGTCCAATATTTACAGTTGTTCATACATTCTTAAAACATGTTGTAATGCACTCAGTGTTTAGTCTAAATCTGCACACAAATAGAGATATTGCTTTAACACAAAAATGTAACAAGTGATATAACAGAGGTCAAAAAGAGTTAGTCAGTTTTACAAAGATGAAATTAGATTTGTTATTATTGGTAAGTTTGGGTTCATTCTTCATGGTTACACTTGGATGGAATACTAAAATCTGTTTGTCTTTCTTCTTTCCTATCTTTATGTTTTGGTCAAACACTTTCATTCTCTCCTGATCTTTTCTTATCGTCTCTTTCTCCCTTTGTTGTTCCCTTTTCATCTCTGCCACTCTGTCTTTACTCTTTCTCTGTAAATTGCAGTGATTTTAAATGACTCACTGATCAAGGGTGACCGCAGGAGTCTTTTCCTCAGAGAGTTTGAGGTTTTGCTGGAACGATTAAGTTAATCATCGATCGTGGTCCATCGAGGGGAGGCTAAAGACTAAAGAGCTGTTTGTGTTGGCGTTGACATGAGGTGAGGGGCACTGAGGGGTGACGGAGACAGATGTTTGCCTTTAGGAAAATATTTGGATCCTCAAACAAAATATGTATTTTTGGACTCATCCAGTATTTTTCTTATTTCGTGAGATTGATTTGTCTAATAAAAGATTATTAAACAGTCACTCAATAATTTCTCAGTCATAAAACTGTTTTCATCACTGTGGTTTCATTCTTTGAAATGAAAAACATATTTACTAAATGTGTTTTTTGGTCTTTGTGAACATTTTTAAGTCAGAAACAGTTTATTCGATTAATTAATTAATTAATTCAAATGTGTTTGACCTGATGGATGGTTGTAACAAAGCTCAGAGGACATGCAAGGAGAGACGTTACCTCCAGTGAGCATCAGGGCACATTTGCAGTGGTCACAGTTATCGTTGTCCTGGTCTCGGGTGCTGAAGCCGGTCCCATGGGTGGCTAGGCTGCTCTGCCTCCCCGCTGTGCCACTGTAACCTCTCAGGTACAACCTGAGTAACAAGAGACAAGGTGATCAGTCAGCTGGCTGATCAATGAAATGACCACTTTAGAACAGTATGTATTTATTATATGTATATGTGTGTATGTATATGTGTGAGTTAATTGATGTGCAGTTTTAACGTAGATCAGATAGAATTTTAGCACAAGGGAAACTGTTGTGCAGCAGTTGAAATAGGGAAGAGACAGATTACTTTATTAATCACAGCAGGACAGTTCACTGTTACAGCAAAAAAACAAACAAACAAAAAAACAAAGAAGTCAAAGAAGTGGGAATATTTTCTGTACATCCATACAGACATACATGTGTGAGGTGGACATGGTGCAAGTACTGCAAAATTAAATGCAGCACATCCCCAAATAAATTTAAGTATATTGCAAAGAAAAATAATGAATAATAATAAAGAATGTGTAAGTCTGTATATTTATGTCTGCATGTGTTATCAATACAAGAAGAGCTGCGATCATGATCAGCTGATCAGTGGGAACATGACAAAGAGCTGAAGGCATCGATCTTATATTCAAATTCCCCAAATCCCAATCTGATCAAGCGTCTGTGAGATGTGCCGGTACCCAAAAGGTCCTGTGTCCATGCCCTCACAGGTCAGAGCCAAGTTCAATCCATGGTAGTGCGTCCTTGGGGTGTCCTGTGGTGTCTGGCACCAAGGCATTGGCGACGGATCTTCTGAGTCCTGTGGGTTGTGAAGTGGGGTACCGACACGTGTCATGGGTGCTCGATGAGATTAGGATCTGGAGAATTTAGATGCCTTAAGCTCTTTGTCACGTTCCACGGGCCATTCTTAAGCAGTTTTTGGGTCATGGCATGTTGCACTGAGCTGCTGGGGGAGTCACTGCAACCTAGGAGTGCTGTTGCCATGAGGGGAGGTATATAGTCTGTAACGGAGTTTGGGTGGGTGGAGGGTGATGGAAATGACATCCACATGAATGCCAGGACCCAAAGATTCCCAGGAGGACATTGCATGGTAACCAGATGATGAACATATTCACTTCACCTGTCAGTGGATGTCAGTGTTGCGGCCACTAGGTTTATACATGTGTGTGTGTGTTAGTTACCTGTACTGCTGCCTCTCACTGGTCAGTGTGAATCTGTCGTACTGGGAGTGGGCAGGGTTTCCCTCCCAGTCCCTCAGCTCCACCCTCATAGAGTACTGACCCTGGCTGGTCAGCAGGTACATCACTTCATTACCCAGCCAGTGCTCCCCAAACACGTCCCCGAAACCCTGCAGCAGGGGAGGAGGTGGAGTTTAATTACAAACACGATTTTTACTGTCATTTATTTGGATTTTATAGCTCTCATGTCTTTGACTGCCATGAAATCTGCTCTATAAAATAAATGTATTATTGTAATGTATCATTCATGAGACAAACAAACCATCTTGTATTCTCTCCAGCTCCTCTGGAAATCTACGCTGCCGTTAAATCTCCGCTGAAACACTGTCCAGCCTCCACCGTTTGTCTCCATGTCACAGAACACCTTGAAAGTAAGAAGAAGTTTTCACACTTTGAATTCAACCTGGATTTGTCACAGTGTTGGAGTACAATCTAATAATGTATATCAGATCAAAATCAACTTAAAACTCATTTGCTAGATTAAAACAAATGGCCACAGCACAGCACCTGTTTTTTGTCTTAATCATCAACAGTCTAAGTCAGTTAATAAGATAACTGAAAGATATTATCTTAGCGCTGCACCTGCAGCTTGTTTTAACTGATTTATATAAGCAGTTAAACACATTATCACAGAAAAATTGCTTGAAGCTCCTGAAGACTCACTGTGTTATATTACTCATCATGTTACATACCAAGGGCTCCACTTAACTAAAACATTTTTAAATGTACAATAATTTATTTTAATTTGGTGTCATCGATCATTTTATAAGGACAGGTACATTTTTGAAAGAGTGGATACTCTTAATGTACAGCTGGTTAAAATCTGGTTTCTGTCTCAGTTTCACAGAGTTGTGCCTCCCGTGAGGAATCAGCTGCCTGACTCTGCTGAGTGTGTTCATAATAATTAGTTAATAATCTACATTTCTCTGCAGATGTTCAGAGAAGCCACTGCCAACACTCTGCTGAGCTGGCAGTGAGAGAGAGCGGCCACTTTCACATCCAACACAAAAACTCTACTTTTACCAGAAATACAGGGAAACTGAATGAACTACAACTTCATTACTGCAACACTTAAAATATTAATGTTGTTATGAGACTAGACATCATCTGTGATCATACTGTCAGGAAGCCATTGTTCTTGGTCTGTTAAATGAAATAAATATGACGTGAGTGGAATAACAGGAGGAACAAGGCGGAGGTTCAGATGTTCGTCTTACCTGCACAGGTTCAGTCCTGTTGCTGATGTAGATGTTAAACAGACCGCTGACAGAGTGACCGGCCTTGTAAGCATCTGCACAGTCTCTCCACTTCTGGTCCCTGGGAGGTGACCCTGAACACAGTGTTGCTCATTACACAGATATTCAATGTATTTTTCATAAGCTTGTCAATACGTGCATATGTGTGTGTGTGTGTGTGTGTGTGTGTGTGTGTGTGTGTGTTTACCTGTGCTACTAGCCACCATGTTAATGAGTGTGTGGACGGACTCCATCAGCTGAGCCTGCTGCCTCTGCAGAGCCGTGTTGTTGCTGCTGGCGACTCTCAGCTGCCTCTCTAAAGACTCGATGGCCGCCATCTGAGTCCTGACGACAGACTGGAGACAAAGATTATCTCCTGTTCAATCACTGTTTGTTCATCCATTCTTTAGGGGTGGGGTTTTGATTCTACTTCTTTTTTTTTTTCATTTTAAAGATTTTACGTTTTGTTTGATTGATATTCTTTATGTTTATGTCAGCCAGCTGAGACTTAAGCAGTGAAAAAAACTGTAAAACTTGACTTCTGCACATTTACGTCTACACAGTGCACATTTATGAGGTCAGACACTTGGTCTTCATGTTGAACACTGAGAGCTTCGCCTCATAAAGGTAAACATGCTCTGACTGACTCACATAAAGTATTCCTGATGATATTAAAAGTAATACATACACAGACACCTGTCCAAACATACACCTGCTGATAATGTTGCTTCACTGTACAACACATTTTTGACGTACCTGCAGCCTGTTCTTCTCCTCCTTCATGTCCTCCAGCTCTCCTTTCTGCTTAGACTCCAACATCTGAACTTTACTCTCCAAACGACTGGAAGACAGACAAAGAGAGAAAACACATAACTGTGGACGAATGATTGTAAATCACATAAACTCATAATGCACCTGTCTGTTTGGTGTCAGTGGGCATTTGTTCTCACAGATATCTGGCTGAAGGTAGCATCATTTTTATGACATCAAGATATCTCCAAAAAAGCTACACAGGAGTTTGATGTTTTAATGATAAAACCAACACGTTCTTTATATGTTGTTTCAACGCTCCTATAACCTGCTGATTAGAAGTGGTGAATTTACAGCAAGTTAAGACGATACAGTCTCTAGCTTTTGTTTGATATATAGTGTTGCCAAAAAATAATGTTGCACATTTCTGATCCATCGTAATCATAATAAGCTTGTTTACAATATTACTGTTCAAACATTTATATGCAACTATACTATTTATCATTCATATTGGTAACCTGTTTGTGTCACTGTATATGTTGTGTATAGTGGTTTGCCACTTTCTGTTTGCACCTCACTGTTAACTGTTTTTGTTATATGTTGAACCTCACTGTTAGCTAGGTTTCATATTGTTATCTAGGTCTGTATGTATGTATGTATATGTAGATTGTATATTTGCTATACATTTGTTTTGTCTTCTATGCTATTTTAGTCCTTGTATTTTGCACGCTTATCTGCACTGGTCTAACTTTGTATTGCAACTGCTGCACAGCAATTTCCCTCGGGATAAATCAAGTTTTATCTTATCTCATGTAATTGTCACACTGAGCATCCCACTTAACCTCATCCAAACGGTCTCAACTCTAATTTAAGTCATAGAACAAAGCATGATAAACTTGTGTTAACCACAGACCTTATTTCAGGCATCAAACCTAAAACCCTTTGACTTTGAGACAAGGGAACCAAAAGTGCTAAAATGCTAATTCATCTCCAGATTTTAGGACTTATAACCGCAGCTGTTTGACGGCTTTGTCAGTTGACCATAAGTAATGTTTTTTTTCTTGGAGGAAAGTCTAAATTAAATGAGATTTTATTTAAAGTTTTTCAGAAGCAAAGAGCAAAGCTTTTTTTGAGCTTCAAGTCTGATGTTCACCAATCATTCAGATTAGACAGAGATTATGGAAGAGGCAGAGATACTCCAAAGAGGCCACAGCTACTACGCTGCTTTTCCTACATGCAGCAGACAGACATCACTGTAACAGCTGTAAAAAGGCACTCAAGAAAAATGTAGGAAATAACTAAATTAAGACGAGGAGGCAGGTTGAGGAAAAGTGTCATATTAACATCAGAATGTTTGTGTGTATGCCAGCAGGAGGATAGAAATCCAATCTATTTGTACTACAAATCTGTCTGTGATGGACCAGAGGTTGTAACTCCTGAGTTACTCCCTCTTGCTCGAGGAGCCGTAAAACAGTGAAATAAAGATTAATAACCTGACCGTCATTCTTTCTGCCAGAGTAGACTGCAGAACGCTTTATCTCTGCAGCTGAACCAGCAGAACAGCTGCTGAAAATAGACTCCAGCTCACAGTTAGATCAACAACATAGGAGCCAAATGAATGAAACCTGATGAAGGAGTGGCAGCAGCTCCAGGGGGAAACATGGGACACTGAGAGTGGCCCAATGTCCAGTTCACGCTCTTTTTTTCTGGTGCAGAGTGCAGAGAACAGAAGGTGTGGTGGGGTCTCTGCAGGAGTCGGGTGGGAAAATGTGTCTTCTTCTCTAATGTTTCTCAGAGTAACATGTTTGATACCAATATCTGCAGGAGCCCAACAGTATGAGTGAGCTCATCATCCTGTAAATACAATTAAACTCAGTGTGGTTTACATTGATGCTCACGGACTAAATGTCCCGCTACATCCACAAGATTCCCACTGCAAGAAGACATTGATTACTGTAGTTTACTGGCGTAAATCAAGTCCCTCAAGGACAAGCTAAACTCTTTTGTTTGGAGAAAAATGTGCTAATAATTCAAATAAGCTACAGCCACACTAGCAGTTTGGTATTTTTTAATCTAGACTTTACTTTCCCAATTTATGTCCAGTTTTAGTGCTTGTTTTTGCCACTGACAGGCTCAAATTGCTCAAATTGAAAATGTCTGACAATATTATGGAAGGGACGCGACAGAGTCTTGTTAGAAAATCTTGTGAGAAGTGACTTGTTGTAGGATGGAAACAGCGGAAACATTAGTGAGAGTTGAAAAGAGTAGTGTCGATAATGGTTTGTTGTGTTGGCGTACAGAAAGAATATCTTGCTCTTATGTAATAGATGTCAGTGTCATGGCTGAATATTAAGCTGATGTTGACAATGCAGACAAGTTCACAAGATTTCAGAATGAGACTTCTCCTTGAGCGAGACTTAGTTACACACACTAACAAACAAATGAAAAGGTGCAGAAAAATGTTTCATTTCCAGTAGAAAATATCACTTTCAGTAGACATAAATTGACAGGGCACAATAAAACGGGGTTACATTAGAACCTGTTTCACTTCTGCGGCTGCAGCTGTCTTTCTCAACACTGAACAAATTTAAACACACACACCAACAGACCACAGACCAATGCCATCTACAATGTCACTGTACATTATTGTGACCTCCTCCATCGTTGCCATGCTTGTTGTTTTGTGAAACTTTTGAATCTGCCCTCCAGTGCAATCTACTAAATGTATCTATGCTATCATAAACGACACATTGGTGAACACTACCTCTAACCATCTAAATAAAGATATATAAATTCTCCTTAAATAAAATAAAAAAAGTTGAAAGCTGGTATCATTCACCTCAACAAACAATAAATACTTGCTTTTAATTAATGGATTAACTGATTTTAGGCTTCGTTGCTCTCCTGTAGTTCAGTAATATGTGAACATCAATACATCAACACCCCAACATGTAATGTGAGATCCATTAATATCATATCTGTAGCTTTTCTAACCAAACTGTACGAGATGAAGTTGGTGTTGAAGTGTAGCTGACGAGAGTTTGACGCGACCATCCATCACCACTCAGCTCTGTCACACCTGTGAGTGATATCATTTTACATCAGTAGGTGAGACTTCGGTCACATTAAGAGCTGAAACACATGATCAGCTCCTGAGTCTGATCACTTCAACATGGTGACCCGCACATGAACGAGGCAACATCATTTACTGTGATGGAGACTGATGGGGAGTCGCTGATCGCTGCCGTGTTGCGGTTTCTACAGCATCTGTGTGTGTGTGTGTGTGTGTGTATGTGTGTGTGCGCTAATGAGTTTGTCCCCAACTACATGCAGACTGTGAGTGTGTTGCAAGCTGATTGTAATAGACCTACACATTCTATCTTTAAGATGCAGCTCTGTTTATCTAAATTACTTTATGGGTATTGTCAGACTTTGTAAAGTGTATGTTTTACTTTTACTACATGTACACAGTGTCTGCCTATAAAGTCCTGTGACTGAAGCAGAACCGCGTTTATCTGGAGAAAATAACTTAAACTCTGCAAAGTCTTCTGAGAAGTTATGTTAATGTATTCAGATATGTTTTAGTAGCAATGTTAAAACTGATTCACAACATAACAGAAGAACAATTTTAATGCAGTCTGTTAAGTTTTTTTTTCTGTTTTCTTTTTTTAAAAACTAGATTCTTAGGTGAAAAATCTGACAGCGTTTTTCAGGTAGAAATGCATGTGCAGTAGCTATGGTACTGGAGAAAGATTAGTGCCGCCATGTTTTCAGAATTTTGGCATCCACTCGGTACCGAAGTATCAGTTCTCGACAGAAGTGGAACTGAACAGACGTTTATTTGATGTGGGCAGCATGAATTTAAATGAAGATGTGTCTGCACAGATTGAGCAGGAAAATAACAAAAAACAAAAATAATGTAGCTCAGACGTACTTCTTCCACACACACACACACACACACACACACACACACACACACACACACACACACACACACACACACACACACACACACACACACACACACACAGCTGGAGCGTACATGGCTTGTTAGCGACTGAAAACATCTGTTTAACAAACACTGACTGCAAAACACTCCACATTAGTGTGAATTACGAGAGGCTAAATGTCTCCATACATCACTGAAAACCACAGTAACTGTTGTTAAACTGCTGTTCTACTGTACAAGAAAATATTTGACTCTGAGAGTTAATGAGGTATGTTTGTAGCCACAAAAACCTCAATAGAAACCATCTCATATACTGCCTCTTTCTTTCCCTCACACACACACACACACACACACACACGCACACACGCACACACACACACACACACACACACTGTTTCAGCCTCTCTGTTTGTATTATATCTGTTACTGTAAACAGAGAACACGCTTGATAATTACTCTGCATGTTTTACGGCTCAGCGCAGCGTCCAACTTCACCTCACCATGAAAAATAGTGAAAATATTGTGATTCTAAATATTGGCGTGTCTCGCAGCAACAGCTGTGGACGTATTTCCATCATCTCTAATGACTTGCTTGTATTTCAAATACTCTCACTGGTATAGTTGTGAAATCTATGATAAGGCTCTTGTCCCTTTTTTTTCTCCACGCTGTGTCGACTCATATTTAGGTCAGAGGAGAAGAAGATGTCAGTTCTAACGAGGTATTGCGACTGTTTTGTGGAGAAAACACGTCAGACACAAATAACTGTTTGAGGCAAAGTAATTTATATGTGTTAAGACATGTCTGGAGGGGATTTTTACCAATAGAGGCCATTTGTCAAATTTATTTGGCCTTTAAATGCTCTCAAGAGCTCAGATGTCTCTTAAATCAGTTACCAGTAACCTGTCAGAGTCTTTGATGGCTGCAGACACAGCAGAGCTTTGGACACATTATAAAATACACTGTATCACTGGTCATGATTAACTGTATGTTTTTCCTAAATATTTGGAGTTTTATTAATGTAGATAGAGAGGAATGGAGGATGGAGAGATAACAGGAAATGAGGTGATGAGGATGGAACACTTGAACATGCCCAGATTATGACTCTGGACACCAACGCCTCAATGTCCAAACTCCATGAACTTATGTTAACCTTTCACTTTTTAAAAAAAATTTTTTTGCATCCCTCGGGGGTGCCATTGTACAAGGAGGGAAGTTTTCTCTGATTCACTTCCTGGTCCCACAGCTAGCTGCTTTAGAGCATATTTGAGTGTCTCAGATCTGACAGGACAAATTCAGACTAAGGTCAAAACTTTTCTCTTCTACCTGTTCTTGTCTCGTAGCCGACTGATCTCAGAGGTCTGCAGTAGCAGCTCCTTCTCCAGCTTGTTGGTGGACAGAGAATTCTCCAGAAGCTGGATCTCTATTCGAGACGTGTGGTTCAGCACCTGGTGGAAAGACGTTAAAAATCAAATCCAGGAAATCTGCTTCCAGGTGAAGAGAGCAGCAGCATGGCGACTTGGTGTTACCTTAGCTTCCACCACGTTGAGTTTGCGCGTCTGCTCCGCTGTGTGCGTGAGGATGTTGGTTCCGATCTCCAGCATGGTGGCTGTTTGGTTGTGAACGACGTGTGATGGTATGCTGGTGACGTCCAGCTTCACACTCTTGTGAATGACGTTCTCCAGCTGAGGAAGAAAAAGACATAAATAACAGAAGGTAAAAGGGTCAGACAGAAGACAGACAACACAGGGAGGACATGACAGATAATAGAACAAAATGAAACAAGGTTGACATGTGACTTTGAGTTTGACTCATACCCTCATTAGTGAATACCACTTTGAAATGTGAGAAGTTGTTTGGAGTCGTTCCAGAAACTCAGCACTGAAATCAATTCTGAGCACTAACACCAACTCAGTCAGAGCATCAAGTTCACCGAATCAAACATGTCAAGAGGTCTGGTATATAAAGACGCAGGTCTCTCCATCTCTGGGAATATCAACTGATGCCAACTCACACTGCCATGCTGTGACCTTTAACTCCCAACAAATAAATAGTCCATCCATCCATCCAGTCAGCTCTTCATCCCTCAGACTCCACGTCTTCAGGATATCACTGCCACTGAGAAGCTTCAGGGAGTTGATAAATATATCACTGGACCAACAAACAGATTGGTCCCAGTGGGGACGGCCAGTTACCAACAAGGCTTCTGGCTGTTAGATGAGTCACTGGGAGGAGAGGTTCAAACCACAACACCCAGTTTGAGTCAGAATCACTTTTATTAAATGAATCCCTGCACAGAACTTTATTTAGTCATTACACTCATTTTATTTAGAGGAGTAGAAGAAGTTTTCATTCCTCACTTTATTTAACCAAGTGATCAGCACTGAGAGGATAAAATCATCACTGTGTCATCATTAGTTTGCTCTCTCCAAAGCAGAAATGTAGCATGGTCTAAAACATGAACATTTGAATGTGTACCATTTTGAAAAAGGTAGGTAATCATCAGGCAGGCAATTCCGCAAAAAACACGATCAATAAAATCAATTAACAGTTGAAATGTCCCAATATCAGAGTAGCTGTGAGCATATTTCAATGCATCAGATAAACTACAGCTGGTCAAATTAAATCCTTTCTTTACTGATCTCTGCTGTGTTTAGTCCACCTCAGCCTGCTGAAGCCAGCTTGTGTTGCAGCTCTCTTTTACCACAGCCTGGCTCTACAGTGAAACACTCAGCTGCATATCATTGGAAACTGCAGTGTGTAAAGGAGGAAAACAATAAGTTTAGATAAGGCTTGGCAAAATTCACAGATCTGCTACGCTCCAACGCTGGGAGCTCTGGAGCAGGATGCAAAACATTCTTGTAGACAAGCAGGTTCTCATTTCCATATCAGCTGTTCCTAATTAATGTTACCTTTTTTTAGAACATTTTTTGGGCTTTTTCCCTTTGTTGACAGTGCAGTTTGAGATTAGACTAGAAAGGTGAGAGAGAGAGGGTTGGTGACACACAGCAAAGGGCCACAGGTCGGAATCAAAAGCACCTGAACCCCCTGCAGGGGCTTCAGTCTGTATGGTTTGCACCTACTAACAGGTGAGCTGCTTCTGACAGTGTGGTCAGACACATGCACACCAGTAGCCTGCTGGAGGTCATTCTGTAGGGCTCTGGCAGTGCTCCTCCTGTTCCTCCTCACACAAAGGAGCAGATACCGGTCCTGCTGCTGGGTTGATGCCCTTCTACGGCCCTGTCCAGCTCTCCTCGAGTAACAGCCAGTCTCCTGGTCTCCACCACATTCTTGAGACTGTGCTGGGAGACACAGCAAACCTTCTTGTGCCATCCTGGAGGAGCTGGACTACCTGTGCAACCTGACAAGGCTGCAGGTACTGCCTCATGCTACCAGTAGTGACAAGAACACTAGCAGAAGACCTTACTAGAGAAGAATCCGTCAGGAAGGATGAGGAGAATCCATTCCCTTTTTGGGGGTTGTCTTGCTTTTGCCTCTCCATTGCACCTGTTGTCACTTTGATTTGCACCAAAGCAGCTGAAACTGATTCACAATCACTTGAGCTTCCTAAATGGACAGATTGACATCCCTGAAGTTTAACTGACTTGCTATTATATTGTGATGATTAAGTGTTGCCCACATTTTTTGAGCAGTGTATTTTTGAGCCAGGACCTTCAGTATTTGGATCAAGCAGCTTGTAAAACATAAAATGTGTCAGATTACTTTCAGTCGTTATTATAAGACACATACCTTATTCAACATTCTGGTAAAGTATTGGCTCAGACTCTTTCGTCAGACTTCATATCTGGATCAGGATCACGGTACCATGTGAGAAGGATTTTAAATCCTCGAAAAATTTGCTACACACTAACTAAAATGAGCCAATAATTATGACCACAAATGGTCATCAATGACAAATTAAAACAATAATAAGAGAGCAGAGACTGTTACAATGTCCTCTACAATCATTTTAATAAGAGAAAATGTTTTGAAAATTATCATCTTCACAAAATTCATGGTTAAGTTATTCTATTCAGCAATTGAGAGTTACTGTTTGTAAACACGCTCGCCAGCGAAAGTTAAAGCCAACCCTGGATTCTTTTAGGAACAAGTTTTGTCTGCTTGGTATTTCGCCTCGCTATATTTGTGTTTTTTCGACTGTGTCCTTATTTTTCTTGAATGTGTGCTGTTTACAGTCTGGCACCTGGTCGCTACCTTTTGTAAAGCCCCGACCTTACCTGAGCGCTATGCACAGGGAGGGACGTCTGAAAGACAGCAAAAAAGAAGAAAAAGAGAAAATACAGACTGAGGGCAGAGTATCTGCAGATATACACACCAACACACACTCAGAGTGGGTCATAAGTGATGATTAAGAGAGATTACTTCTGTATGAGTCTATATGTTGTTGTTGGGTTTCTGCGTGGTATATCTTTAAGAAATCCTTCCAAAAAACATGTTTCTTGACTCCAAATTTCAATTAACCATGTAAATTACTAAAGATATCCTGATTAACAGACTGACAAACTGACACACAGGACCAAAAAGTTCCTGAGTTTAACTAATGTAAAATAAAAGTCTTAAAAAACCCACAAACTCTATTTCAATTTGGCTTAAATGTGTTTGTTATGACTGCTGAGGGCTGACAGCTGATTCATTTTTCATAAGTGCTGACTAATCCTCCAGTTTCACCAACGCCTTCATGGTTTTTTATTCCTTTCAGCTGCTGATGTTATCCACACTGATTGACTTTATCACATTCATCATTCTTCATGTTACTCATTTTCACTATTAAAATTACTCATGTGTTATTATGTTTAGTCTGCTTCAACTCAGCTACAGATTAAACAAGCGTCGCTCTGTTCAATCAGAAAATGATTTTACGAGATTCGTATCGCAGCTGTCAAAAATCCAAGTGGCCTTAAAGGGGGACTTTTGTGTGAGTCAGTAAACTGGAACCTGGAATGAGGAGGGAAAACAACATCAGATGTTGTGATGCAGCGAGAAGTCAATCAAATAATCAAACAAGGAGAAAATAAGCTGGAACGAGCTGGTTCGTTTCTCCCTCCTGCTCTGCTCCCTGTGATGCTGTGCAGATAAACTTTGACGAAAGCCAAAACCTCCACCTGGCTGCTGCACAGTCCAACCAGCAGAGAGACGGAGGACAAAATATAAGCATTAAAAAGCCGCAGTATAGCTCTGAATATGAAGGTTGAGCAGAAATATTTTTGTCTGTGTGAGAAAGAGAGAATAAAGGAGAAAAAGAGACTTGAAACAAAGTTCAGCAGGTTCTTTTTTTGGTCTTTTCTTGTTATTTTTTTTGGTCGAGTCTCCGGAGACACAATGTGCTGACTTTTTAATTGACCCTTACTTCCTGCCGTAGGATTACCACCACACACACACACACACACACACACACACACACACATGAAATCTCCTTACACAGAAACTGGCATACATTCATACAAGCATGCACACACACAAACACAATTTGCTCCAACGCGCACACACACACACACACACACACACACAATTACAAACTACACAAGCTCACTGAGGAGCTGTGGGACTACGCAGACAACCCCACGTATGGAGGGCTTGTTTCTGAGATGTTAACTGAAACCACATGTTGGCTTTGCTGTGATCTGGCCCTCTGGGTGACTTCACAGGGGGAGGGAGGGGAGGGGAGGGGGCTGGGTCACCAAACAGCCCCGATAACAAGACTGACGCACAGGCAAGTAGCACTGATAGGGATCTGGGGTAACAAGTGCACTGTGAGTCGCTGGAGTGTGTCAGCATCTCAGCTGGCAGCTCTGGACCTGAAGGGACACTGAGTGACTCGGCTGAACAGTGATAAATGACTTGAATGATGTTAAGTTATAAATAGAAAGTATTGAGATATCATAGTGCAGTGAAAAATGAAGCTATGGAGGTTAGTTTAGTGGATGACTGCACAAAGACTGAGGTTCAGTTCTGTCACTTTTTCCATTCTTTAATGTACATTATGAAGTAAATGTTGATTGCATGATGCAATGGCTACAGAAAAATGACATCATTTTCATTTTCAAACTTGTAGTCTTCAGATCCAATTGACGCTGATTTAAGTGACATCTAAGGACATTTTCGGACATTACACTGAGACACTAGAGATTTTATAGTAGCATTAGTTTTAAAACACAGTCTTACATCCCAACACCTATATGTAAAATTGGCAACATGACATGCCTCAGTCCCTCCAGAATGCTGCCATCACAACAATTAATGCAAATTCAGCAAATTAGCTCGTGTTAACTGGGCAGAGAGAGAAGGAGGAGAGTCTCTCAGTCCATGTCAAACAGCCGATCGGTGCCCCCCCACCCCAAACAAATACATGCATCACAACTGTTTTTGTAATATTCACTTGTGTCCGCAATATCATTGCAAAAAATGATTATAAACATCAAAACATGCACTGCAATGTTTTAGAAAAGCTGTCGTGAATTGGGCATTTCAGGCTGTAACAATCCCAAAAACTGCCCGAGAAATCCTGCAGAGAATGATGACTGTCCTCTCCAGAAAAACATCAGCATTGATTCAGTGGTTTGAAATTAATTAAAACACATCAGGTATATGTGATGTTCCTCTGACTCTGCGAAAAGTCTTGTGGTGGAGTGAGTACACGTCTTAAATCATTTCAGTATGGGAGTGCCAAAGCTGGTCAGAGCAAGAAAGAGCAGACTTTCATACAACACACACACACACACACACACACACACACACACACACACACACACACACACACACACACACACGGAGAGTGGCAACACAAGATACATTCAAGTCTAGTGTGTTTGTCTGCATGTGAATTTCCCCCCATCAGTGATAGTGAATCATTTTCTTTTGAAACCCATCATCCTATAAAATTACATAATTTGACTTGTAAAAACATAATAAGCTCTATAAATCTGAATGATAACCACAGTGCATACTTGTTTTATTATAGCAGTGTGTCCCTGATTATCAGAGAGTCCAGATGTTTTGGCAGAATCTCAGAGAGTTATGAAGCAGAAAAACGAGCCAACAGCCTGAGGCTTCGTTTCTGAGCAGTGCTCCACTTGACAAACTGCAGGCGAGTATCTCTCTGTATGGTGCCTGAGCTTTACTCTCTACATTACCCTCAATAACTTTCATCCCCTCTCTCCTTGTCTTTCTGTTAATCTCACATATATCTTTAGAATCGTTTTATCTCTCTGGCTCGTCCTCAGCTGTTTTCACATCCTCTTTATTGTTCTTTCTTTCTCTTGTCTGTTTCACTTTCATTGGATATCTTTGTGGAAATCTGCTTCCTCATTACTTTTCTGTATGAATTAAAGTGATAAATTAAGAATCCAGAGTATCGGTGTATTTTTTAAATCCAATTTAGAGCTCCAAATATCAGCGATACTAGTACAGTAAAAAAAAATCTTTGTAGAACTTACTTGCAGATCCATTAGTGCATGGGCATCTCTCATTTTGTGTCTCGTTTTATCATAGCTGATCTTCTGATCTTACTTCTGGTCAAGTGAGATGTTCAACTGAGGTTTCCTTGTGTTTGGTTAATATGTGACAAATTCTTGTTCTATTTCGGATTTTTTAACAAGCAGAATACCAGTCTTGTCTTTTTCTATGCTTGCTTTGTTAAGTTTATTGAGTCATGTCATGAAGCCCTGTGGACTTCACTCTTACACCAAACTACCAGCATCCCCCTGCACCTCTGTCATAAAACCTGTATGTCTCAGTCTCTGTCCCTTTGGTGAGACACCTGCTGAGACTTTGTGACACAAACAGGAACTCCTAAAGGTAGTCTGTAGTGATGGAGAGATTTGAACATTTTATTTCCTCATAAAGATCCACCAGTGCTTCATAAAGAGCTCAGGTTTATCAGTATAAGAAATGCCACAAATACCCAGTATGGTTTATATTCACGTTAGGACTGACTGGGGAAAAGCAAACAATTTAAGAAAGCATCACCAGTAATCCAGATTACCACAACACACATTCCATTATTTGTCATTTGTTTGAAACTGCATGATTTTGTATGTAATCACTTATTTACATGGGTGTTATTAGTGGTTACCAGGTGGAGAACGCCGTTATCAGTACATTAAAGGTGCTGTGTGTAACTCTGGAGAAAGATAGTTGATGGTTGAGTCTCTTTCCCAGCTCGTCAAATACCGACACTTTGGGCTGGTAGTCAGAAGAAACCACCGACCCACAGCGTCGGTATTAGACAACCTGGGAAAGAGACTCCACAGTCAACTATCTCTCTCCTGAGTTACATGCAGCAACCTTTTATGCACATTGTAATCAGTAGCATTTTTGTCAAGGTTAGCTTTCACTTTCATAGGATTTAAGCGCCAAAACTATTTGGTTAGATTTAGAAAAAACATCATGGTTTGGCTCAAAATAGGTATGTTTGTTACTAACATAATGTATGCCACCTTACATAAATCATGTGGTTAAAATAACTGAACACGGACTTTTAGTATCACAGGACTCAGACCCTTGTTTCCTGGGTGAAAGTCCTGTGTTTGTTTGACTCAGCCACTGTGTGCGGACTCTCTCGCTCTTTATACGATGGTAACTGTCGGCAGAGTCAGAAATAGCTGCTGCCTGGTGCTTATCACACTGCCATGAAAGGTGCCGATATCACTGACATAGCGGTGGTATTTCATGTGATGAGAGTGAGAACATGCTGCCTATAAATCAATGCAACAATATTAACAATTGATCAGGACTTTAACTTTTGATACTGTAAGTATATTTTGCATACAATACTTCCGTATCACTTAAGTAAAATTCTGAATGCAGGACTTTTACCTCAGTAATAGAGTACTTTAAGACTGTTCTGACCCTTTGGTATTTGCTGAGTTCTGAAAACCTATATGATGACTTGAAACCTTCAGACTTCCTACAGACCACATTAACGTCATTTTTATTTCTCATATCTCCTCACCACTCATATTCTAAATCATTACTTACCCTCAGGTCTGTACTCCAGATCAGATACTGATCTTATGTAGTCTAAGTTGTGTTTTTCCACCTGTCAGAGTTCCTCTCTTAGCTTACATCATAAAACTGACCTGCTGTTTTCATTCACGCCTCATATGCTCCAACATGTGCACATCTCCTGACAGGTGTTTTCTAAAACACCAAACCACTGTGCAGATGCTTTACACATGTTCCTGGTGGGGAATATAAGATAACAACATCATGGTTACAGCGCTGTGGGGCAAGCGGCTGCAGCTCGTGCTATTTTTACCTTTTATTAGATTGAGAAATTTAAAGAGCAACCCAACACCCTGTTTAAGTTTGGCTGATTGAATCCTGACCTCTCCCACCTCCCATAGTTTTGTCAGATTGCTCCGGTGTTCATCTGTCTCTCTAATTATCTAATTGATGTGCTATAGCTGTTAATTGTTTTAATGCTTTGATATTACATCTACATGTCATCCAGAATTCATAATTTTAATAACATATTTTATTTTATCAAGGAGACACATCCTGGTTAACAGAGTTTTTCTTTAATTTTCAACAATTTTCAGTTGAATTTTAGTTCCAACAAAATTCAAAAAGGCTTCAGGAAATTTGCCCCAAAACACTGAAACACTGTTGATCGAAGTTATAGCTTTTTGGGCTCTAGTTTATGTACAACTGTAGTATTTCTACTACTGCTAATCTCCGTCTTTCCATACTACATACTGACCCAGCTACTGACTTTCTACTTCACTGCATTCTGTAGTTATATGTCAGGTGTGTGTGTGTGTGTGTGTGTGTGTAGTGTGTAGTGTCTCATAGTTTTTGGGACAGAGTGTACCAGGTTATGTCCATCAGATGTCCAGTGTTCCTTTCCAGCTTGTAGAGAAAAGAGTGAAACAAGAAACAGATGCAGTTTTAACTTTCACTATCTCTACTTTGAGTAACGTTTGATGCTTTTTATGGGAAAGAAGGATTTGTGAAAGAAGTAGGAGTGGGAAAGCAGTGGAGGGGAGCTAAGTTAGTGCTGTTATTCTGAATCTTGTTCCCACAGGACGCCAGCATGAGGACTCTGCATCCAATGTGGGCCAAACAAAAACAGAGCTGTTTCCCCCAAAAAAATGTTCCAGAAATTAGGACTGAATCAAATCTCCCCTGTTACAACATGTTCTCCTATGATCTACAGTCAGAAAAGCCGAGAGCTGACTCATGTGTGGTCACTAGAGAAATACATCACCCTACAAAACACTGACTGTCTTTGACTTTGGCACACTGCAGTGGTAGTATGTACATTTGCTTGCTTGCTGTTAGGACACTGTGTTACTACATATCCTAAGGAGAAAATATTTTACATTGTGACCGCAGACATTTAAACATGTTGGACCTAAGCAGATTTTCCTGTTCAAAAACCAGATAAGGGAAACCCTGAGCGCAGCATCGCTGATGATAAAGATGAGAGAGACAGAGAGAGGGGAAGAGTGGGTGGAAGGTGGACTATTGCACAATGTTTCTGTAAGTTATTAATAACTTAATCACAACACTGCTTTGTCATTTAATGACTGGCCTGCCCGGAAATCTGCAATGTTTTCTAACTAGCTGATCCAAAACGTCCAACACGCAGGTTGTGGGTTGACCTTCGCATCACTAGTAGACGTTCAAACTCTCCATCATCGTGTTTTTACAATGATACGGTCTAAAGCTCCACAACAAACCAGTAAGAAGACCGTAATGGAGACTGTTATGTTACTGTAAATGACTCACACAAGCCTCAGCAAACTTTAAATCTTTTCTAAGGAAGTTTGAGCTTTTTATACCCAATTTAATTCTGATAAATCATGATTCACTTTCTTGTAACCGAGGACGAAATCACAGCCAGAATAATTGCTTCAATCCCCACCAGGGACACCAGCTCTGAAATAAACACATAATGGAAAAAACTTCCTGCTCCTGTATCATATGTATTACATCTTTATGTGTCTGTCCAACAGAGCACTCTGCTGTGCCACTAAACTAAATATAACAGTCCAATGACCTTCGAACCATCTGTTTTGTGTTAGATCTCCAACACTTTATCAGTGTATCAGCTCTGTGTGTGCGTGTGTGTAAATGAATGAGTGAGTGTGTCAGTAAATGCTACTATCTACAATGTATATATATACATATGTGTGTGTGTGTGTGTGTGTGTGTGAGTCCCAGTTAGACTGCTGGATCACCTCTACAGCAACGACAAACATCTCAATTATCTCACCACAATCAGGACCAGATGGGCTAAGGCAACACAGTGGTGTGTATGTATGTGTGTGTGCAGTTGTGCAATTGAGTATATGCACATTTTAAAGGCTACAAGTGTTAGTGGACTTGCACATACATGCATGTACTTCTATTTAGAGGTGTGTGTTGTCACTTTGTGTGTGTAGCAGTGGGTGTTTGCCCACAGTTTTTCTCTGATAACTTAAGAAGAGACGTTCAGGAGGTTTTCACTGGGAGTTGAATTATCCAGAGGAAAAAAAAATGATTTAAATCAGTAAATCACTGAATACGGCGGTTTCATGTTAAAAAAAAAAAGTTGTTCAGTTGCTTCTGTCGCAGAGGGTCTGCTAACTATGGTGGCTGATGCAAAACTGCAAACCTCCATATCTAGAGCAAGTTGTTTGGTTTGCCCATTCTTGGCTGCTGTAGAAGCATGATGGTAACATATGAAGGACTCCATGGATAAAGACCTGCTCCCTGTATAGATGTAGACAGCTCATCTAAAGGTAATGAAAACATGATTCTATTTTTCAAGTGATTATGCACTGAAGAAATGACTCTGAATGAATCATGTTATATGCCATGTCTGCCAATATAGCTCCCTAAATCCTACACACTAGACCTTTAAAACTTAGTTGTATGTACTTTAGAAGGAGGAATTTAAAAGGCGGTTGCAACTCATAAATGATAAGTGATTTAAGTTAAGTTGTTCTTTTTCAGTGTTAGCAACTTCAGTAAAATAAATTATTCTGACTTGACTGAAAAGTTGTGTTTACTTCTTTAAATTATTTTTTAAAACAAAATTATATAAATGCCACTAAATTCTAAGTGGACTTAAATTTAAAGTATGCATAGCCTGACTTATAGTTACTTACCTTTTTCAATGCAGTTATTTTCTAGATTATTTTAAGGAAGATCATTCTGTCGGACTCCATAGTGTACAAAATGTTTAAAAAAAGGAGTGCGAGCGACTCGTCCAAGGACAGAGCGAGTAATGTCTGGTTGGGATTTATATTTTTTGAGACTTAGTGCTACAGTTCAGGGCCATTAACCTGTCCTGCTGTGAGACCGTCTGGTTCAAGGAAAATGTATGAAATGGTCCACAGGAGGTTAATGCTCTTATGTAAAAAAGAAGGTTTCAGAGTAAAAGAATGCAAACAGAGGAATAGTTTGACTGGATTCCATATGTTTGAGAACAGGCGGTAGTGGTTGCAGGAAAGGTGTAGGATAAATAATCAACCTTATTTCAACTATCACTGTACAGAACAGAAAGACACGTCTGTAACATTACCTGTATGTCCTAATCTATTTACTATGATAATAAATAAAGCTGGTCTTTTATGAAGTATTAATGGCCGATCATCTGTCAGCGTGTTTAAACAGATGGTGCTGGATGGACGCCACTCGATGATGGAGTCATTGACTGGATGACAGACAGTGTGGTTAAAGCCAGTTTGGTAAAACAAGACGAAAAAGTGATTGCGGCCGTAGATGGAAAGAGAAAGAAAGTGGAAAGAGGAAGAAAGACTGTGGGTATAATAAAAGGTTTTAAATGTTTCTCTGCTGTTCCACTTGTTCCATCCATGACAAAAATATTGTGGCTTGTGGGTAGCCAAAATTACTATTTCAGGTGTACTGTATATGAGGGCTGATGATGTTTAAAAACTTCTGTGAGCTTTCATTTCCTTGCTGACATCATGTTAACACTCAAAGTGCAGCCACAGGTACACACTTTAATATTATTTTAATAAACACACCTCCAAAGATTCTGAAAAGCAGTCAGCTCGGTTTACATGAGAAACCCTGATGGCTGTGGCACCACAGAGAGCACTACTGAAAACATTTACATTAGACACCTAACTGTAATTTTACCTGGCTCTACTTTATCTTGTGTTTACTTTCTTCACTGAGACAGACGAAAAATGAAAAAGTTCAGCTTTGGAAAGAGATACAGGAAAAGTTGAGGATGGAAAAAAAAAGGAAGACAGAAAGAAGGTGATGAAGATGAGAAAGAGCAGGTTGTGCCCTCTGTGCCCAGGACAGGATCAGCATTGTGTCTCTGTGCTGTTCAACACAAACAAAAACTGACCTGATCCATTTCTAAACTACAGTTTATCACCACAGAGATGTTTATGTTTTTTGGGAATTACAGTGGAAGCTATGACCTTGGTTTAACAACAACACAAACACCTTGCATAATTACGGCATAATAATATAGCATTTAAAATATATATATATATATATATATATATAATATATAACACACACTTGTTAGAGGGGGAGACATCACTGTTGCCCACCTGGAGGCCCTTGGGCGCACTTTTGGCCAAACTCCAGAGATGGTCTATCTTGAGTGCAGCTCAGCGCAGTGCAGTATGTTTAAACTGACAATGAAAATGCAGATTGGCGTGTCATGGTTTGACCCAGCACAACCAAAAGTGCAGATGAAAAAGCCCTACCCAGTAGTCTGTATTTCTAAAACCCTGTGTAGTGTAGCACACAGGGTTTTAGAAATACTAAAAAAACACCTGTTTGATTCAAACACACTCAGGTTTATTTGCTTATTTGGATGCCTTGTTTTTGTCTTGTTCCTTCTGTTTTTCATTATTTCTGATATTTGAGATCGCCGAGATTTTAACTTTTGCTCCCATTTTCCCTTCCAAATAAGTTTGTTTTGTTTACAATCTGTGTGATCATCTAAACAGTGGTGTTTCTGCCCTGTTGGCCATGTTGTCAATAATCAATCAGAGGAAGAGCCAACATGAACGAAGTCCAAAATGACAAAAATAGGGCATAAGTGCTGTTGTTGTGTTGTGGAGGGTTTACGACTCACTAGTACGCAGTAGTCGTGGGTACTGTATTTTTACGACATGCTTTATAATTTTGAGTTTAATTGCATTTGCACTTGTATTTCTTTATGTTTCATATTTTAATCTATACGTGTATCTGTCCTGGCAGTGAAGGGTTATCTGGACCTGGGTTTGAATCTGGTCCAGGACTTTTGTCTCATGTCTTATTTCCCCAAATGCAGCACAGAGCGCTAAACAGAAAGTCCTTCCTGCCTCCGTCAAGCTCATCAACTCATTCCTAAGACTATTCCTAGTCAATGGATGGACGGCCACTTGGACTTAATTCATACATCAGCAGTCATAATTCCTTGATTTATTTATTATGTTTCAGCCGAGACTTAAAGGTGCAATAATTCTTTAAAACACTGTCTGTATAATAATTGGTGCAATAATTCAACTACAGCAATACATCATTTTTTAATATAATTTTTTACATACTTCTTCTTATTTCTCCATCTATAATTCTCTGTGTTTGGCATCATAGTGACTGTACGAACCACATCTTCCCCCTGGAGATCAATAAAGTATTTCTGATTCTGTAGCTTCTCCTTAAAGTCAAAGGATTATTAAAAAAAGACAAATACATCCACAACAGTGTTAAAAGTGTTCAGAAAAAGAGACTTTCATATGTCTGATTACAATCAGTTTTGACTACCTGCTGTCCCTAAAGAGCAGAGGAAGGAGAGAGAGAATTCACTCATTTTAGGGGCGATAAAAAGGGAATGTTTAAGCGACTGCGGTGCTTGGCCTCAAGCCAGGATGTGTGTGTGTGTGTATTTGCTGTACATGAGTGTCTGTGTGTGCAGTGAGAGTCAGAAAGAGAAGAATGAGAAAGAACAAGACATTTTCCAAGAAGCTCTGTGTGGTTGTGGTCAGTTTGGCACTCGGCCATGAGTCACTGGGAATCTTTCCCTCTTTCACCCCCCCTCATCCCCCCATTCACGACTCTCACCTCCGCCTCCTTTCATCTGTTATTCATCTAATATCTCAACCACCATCTAAATTCTCCTTTACTGCTCTCTGCACTACCACTTTCTCTCCATCTGTTCTCCTCCATGTGCAAATTCTCCACAGTATTTTCTTTCTTTCCTCTCCTCCTCCTCCCCCTTCTTCTTCATCTCCTCTTCCCCTCTATCAGTCTGTCCTCCCTCTGCCCTCAGCTTGTCAACTTCTATGGCAACTGAAATCTCCCACCATGCCAACTCACAGCTGCAGAGTGATGAATGACTCTTTGAACTGGGATTTGAAAACAAAATGAACCACCATTCGCTGTCTCATTCTCTCTGTCTGTCTGACACACACACACACACACACACACACACACACACACACACTGAGGAGGAGTATTTTATCCCCGTCCAGCTGATAACAGTCTGTCTGCTCCGTTAACTAATTTGGTGGCCTTTTGAACGGGGGATAAATCTCACTTACTGTCTCTCTCTCCGTCCCTTCCTCTTGGTTATTCATCTAATGTGACGTGTCTCAAAGTCTGGCTCAAGGGCCCAAAAACGGCTCCTATTTGGACTGAGCAGGTCAAACTTTAAGTCAGAGTAGTTCTCAGTTTGTTTTTGAAGTAATCTTTTCGTTTTTGATGTGAAGTGCTTCTTGGCAGCCATTTCTGCTCATGCTAACTACCAGGCTATTCTTTTTCTGCCCTCTGAACTTAAAACACACTGAACCTGAACACATCACTGATTTATTTGTGACTGATTAATCTGGTGACTGTTTTCTCAAACATTCATTCATATAAAGTGTCAGAAAACAATGTAAAACGCACATCACAAATCCCAAAGTCCAAGGTGACGTCTTCACTGTTTTGTTTTGTCCAACCAACATTCCAAAACCTGAACACACTCTTGCACCAAAGAAACCCGAAAATATAAATGTTTAAGAAACTGGAAACAGAACTCTGGCATTCTTTCGTGAAAATAGTGATTGACAAATATCAAAATAGCTCCTGACTGATAATCTGTTGATAGGCTATTTGAATAATCAACAAGTTGCTGAAGCTATAGAAGGGCTGTCTGACAAGCTTGACTTGGCTTTAAGCTTTATATTTACTAAAATACTTAAACATGTAAGCATTACACAGGTCATTAAGTATTTCACATTTTGTACTGTAAAGTATGAAATGTAAAACTACATCAGAAGTAGAGGGTAGTAAAGATGTTTGTAAAGCCACACAGTGTCGAGCTGACGGATGGTTTTGTCATGTGAAGAACTCCTACTGTGTCACATTTCCTTTACGTAGGAAAGTCAAAAAATAAAAACATGAAGATCAGAAATATATATATAAAAAAAGACATGACAGCTTGTTCTCGTTTCACGCTTTGTGTTATGTGAGAGAATTTTTTAAACTTTATTTTAATGGCATTTTAAACTAAATCTTGCAAATCTTGTTGATGGCTGTGTGTCTAATCTTGTGAGGTCCGAACTTCTTGACGGTAATCCACATTCCTCCGAGCTGTGTGTGCGTATGTATAATATTTGTGTAAAGTAAGCTGTAGTGTTTAACTGATGGCCATAAAACTCTCCATGAAACATGTTGAGAAACAACAGCAGATTTACACACAGTTTGGGAGCTGCTGTGTGTTTTTAAGTGCTTACATTCGATCCTGGACATATGTTGATTCACTTTGGATGTAAAACAGAAACCATTTATTCACAAGGCACAGCATGAAGAATGCTTCTCTGCAGGATAGATCAGGTGAGGCTGCAGTGATTCTGATTTTAGGGCAGCGAATGTTTTGTGGAGGGCAGATCTGTCCTCCAGATCTGTCTGTCATCATCTGTCATTGTGATGGTCACATGGTCATTTATGTTATTGATAACAAACGTCAAGAGGGTAAATCTCATCTGATATGATCCTTTAAAAGGGCAGACACCGAAGACGAGGTGGAAGAGGAAACATGGAAAAAGATGGCATGCAGCAGGTGGTTTTCGGTTTAGTTTCTGTCATATCATAACCTACATGAACTGAAGCCATCGCTGAGCTCTGGGCCATCAGTGCATGGCTGAGATCAGGCCAACCACACCACCCAGCTTGAGGTAGGCAACACTGCAGAGGTTCAGGTGGTAGCCGCATATTTTTCTTGGTAGTCTGGAACCATTCATTCTCAGTATATGTTGCAAACTTTTAGTAGCTGGTACAGCCACAAGGGTCAGTGTTAATTAATGATCCTGGATGTAATGAGAAATAATTTCTCCAGTACCACCTGTGCAGAGACAATTATGCAAATGTATACAAAAACCTCTACCTTTAACACCATTAACAAAACTACCCTGGAAACATCAATGATCCCAATTAACACTGACGTGCATTTACCCTGTTTAACACTGTGTAGGCTTTTCAAGCGTCTCTATAAAACTGGGCTGTAGTAGCACCGAGACATTCCTCACAGTAAGTGAGAGTATTTGTTTAAAACTGCAGAAAAAGGACACATCTGCTTTAAAACAACTTTGTTTCCCTGAAAAACTATTTGCACACTTATTTACCACCCTCACCTTTTACCACTCAGCTCTCTGTAGTGTAACGGAACGGTCATTCATATCGAAACTTTGCTGACGGAAACACACCTCATGTTACAGCAACATGGCGAAGCACACAGTGAACTGGGCAGAATGGCCTTTTTATAAATGTATATGTTATGTATTGTTTAATGAAGTGTAAGGCAGTTCTTTTCTCATCTAAACTTTTAAAGTTTAAAGGGGTCAGCAGGACGTTCTGTGTGACAGCGACATTCACGTTATATAGTTGACAAGCTAACTGCTTGCTAATCAGAAATGTGCAACATTTTTTGCCAACACTAGATATCAAACAAAAGCCAGAGACTGTCGTATTAAGTTGCTGTGAGCTGAAAATTCAATGCTGCTGCATCAAAGTTACATCTGTAACAAAGAGTAGCTTAAAAGTCAAGAGTGCCCACTCTGCAGCTCAATCACTAACTTGCAAAACTTGATCTCGGTTGATTGAGGGGTGTCTGACTTATGATTCGAATCTGCAGCTTTCAAGGGGCAGCCCTACCAAAAAGATACACACAAGTCTTACAACACTGCTGTTGGCTGTGGTGGTTCATACAATTATGCTTGGTACCTACTGACACAGTTTTGAGCTGTTGTACAGCATTTGAACGAGCAAGACACAAACATCAGTTTGTGGCGGCATCAACATTTTTCCAAGCAGATGCACTGGGCCACATTCACATCACAAGTTGGGTATACCCAAGAGGAATAATTTGACTTCTGACTTAAATTGCATTGCAGTATATAATCATGTCCTGTCAAAGATTAATGTAATTCCTAGGGTGCAATTCAGGAACTCTTGGAAAAAGGAGCTTATCATCATGCCTATAACTTTACTTTTAAAGAACATATTCACAGAAACTTACTTCACTCAAAAAAAACCCAACTGACTCAGTAAATCTTCACTGGTCTGCCAGAGCTTAATATTGAAAACAGTTGTTCAAAGAGTTCTAAGAGATGGAGACAAAGATGGCAGGTTACAGTATAACATCTAAATAATCACGAATCTCTTTGTAGCTGTTATCACTGTGCTGTTGTTTATTCTGAAGCATTTTGTTTATTCCTTGTTTACTCCTCAGACGTTGGTGGTCTGCTGGTCACAGAGACGACTGTTTGTTTCACCACAGCAGCCAGCGAATGGACCACATTTCTGAACCCTCACCTGCTCTGGAGATGCCGATATCATCAAACAACAAATAATCATGGTGATCTGAGCGCTCAAAAGTTCCAAAACGTTCATTAAAACAGCAGGAAGGAACATATTATTCGGAAAACACACCTGACAGCATAAAGGTGAAATGCAGTGGACATACCAGAGACTCAGTTTACCAAAATAAAGCTTTCATCTCAGTTACATTTCTCTGTCTACAGGAGACAGTCAATACAAATATCCAAATTTCATCATGACTTCAAAAAGTTCCTGGACAGCAGTGAGCAGAGCTTCATCCAGAGAAACCCGCACTCATCACTTTATATAAAGAATAATAGACTGGCATGTGGAGAACATGATTGTGCAGCTTATTGAATTGTGTTATCAAATAACTGAATCAAGTCCATCTGAAATTCTGTTCTCCTTTAAGAAAAAGATCAGAAAAAAATGGGAGAGATTTATATTTTATTGGTTTTGGTGCCTTACACTTAGTGATTTAATACAGCCAATTAAATCAATTCATTTTCAACCATATGTTGTAAGTTAATGTTGATGTTTTACCACAGGCAGCCGGTCACAATTACTCACAGTAAGACAGCAGTCTGCTACACAACACAGCCACAGATTTCTGACAAACCACAATAGATAGCCTCCTAAATTCCCAAGGAAAGGAGCACTTCCTGACATCTCCAAACACTGTTTTTCACAAAACTACAAACAGTTTATTTCAGGCTGACATTTAAATTGTTATATTGTGGAAAATATGTACTACATACACCAACATCTGATTTCAGATGGACTCAGTGTTAGCTCTTGCTAACATTTGCAGGAGGAGGAGCTTTTACGAACTGTTCTATTATTTCTTTCTATATGATGATGCCTCACAGCAAGATTTTGAAGGAAATGTATCATCTTTTTTGTAGAGCTACCCCCTGAAAGTCAAATATTTGTATTATCAGTTGAGGACCCCTCAGTCAACTGAGATTCTTCAAGTCGAGCAGTTGTTTTTATAAGTCCGTACGAAGTGTAGTCCTGGCGATGTTTCCTTCCCTAGACTTAGCTGCAGAGCGAGCGCTTCTTGCTTTCACGTTCAGTACAGGCAGCTGCGGACCCAGACCCTAAGTCTGAGTGAGACGGAAGCAGCTCCCAGGAGGAAGAGGCTCTGCCTGGTCAGGCTCCGAAATAACGTTATCTTCTGCTTTCTGCTTAGAGGTGGTTTGTTGCTTTTGTTTGATATCTGGTGAGGGCAAGACATGTGGTTGCACATTTAGTGTAGTTAACCCGCATTAGTTCTGAGGGCTAACTTGGCTTGTTTACTGTATCATGTGAACATCACTGTCACACTGAATGTCCTGCCAAACCCCGTTCAAACTCTCAAACTCTATATGTACAAAGAGGAATGATTAGGTCAAATATTGACATTGAACAGCCAAATCTGATTTCTCCTGGATAATTCTGAGTCGAGCACAGCCCTAGTGTCTTGACAGACTACCACAAAGTAGTCCTAGTGAAAAGTGTGAGGTCTGTAAATTATATTAAACAACCCGGATTATGTTTCTGTATACATTTTGCGGTTAGGAATAATAGCTAAACCAGAGGACTAATCTCTGTGCTTACTTTCAGACAGATGCTGACAGTGGTGTGGTGAGTGCAAAGTGAGCATGACCCACAGTTAGAATGGCCACAATAATGTGAGTAAGAAGGTGGAAAATTTTTATTTTTATTACTATTTCACTATAACGTGTCCTTTTACACATAGCATGTCTACCCACTTAAAACCAGTCCTTTGACCTCAGGGCCCGACATACTATTGCCATTTGTAATACCTGTAATCTGTCTATGACTAGATACCATCATGGAGTAGGAGGGGAACATCCACTTGATACTGACACTAATGTCCAGACATGACCTCTCCTGAGACACTCTCAAAGTGAGACACAGACACCAAACCCCTCCACAGCGTTTGTTTCCCCTCAAGAGAAACACTTTCATTACAGACACTGCCATAAGCAAATCAACAAACTCAGCATCCTGCAGTACGCAAAACATGTCAATAATTTCTGCCCAGACGTGCTGTAAACACTTCCTCTCCGTTGTTTGTTCATGTGGAGAAACTCTGAGTAAAACAATTTCCCCCCAAAACACACTTCATATTCTCTGTCCTTAACTTGTAATTACACGGAGGTGCAGGGTTAAGGCTACATCTGATTGCGCCAGCAGATTCCAGCTGATTAATTACATGTTATCATAAAGTTCGAACTGAGCCTGAAGTGGATTTTATGTTTTCTTTGCAATTCAGATGGTGCTGGCTTCCCCCAAACTGTGCCTGAGTGCTTTGACCTGGCTGCACAGAGGGAAAGAGCAGCACAGGCCAAAAGGAGAGATTCCTCTCTCAGGCTCACATAAACAAACACCGAAGGGCCAACGGCAGAGTACAAGAGCACTCAAGTACTGAAAATACTCAGAAGTAATAAGTAATGCTACCTTAACAAAAATTGAGTGACAGGACTTATCTTGAAAATAGTGAAACCCTCACAGCTGTTCTTCAAAGTACCTGTTAAAACTGATTAGAAACGTCATCTATTGTGAACTGCACATCTAATAGTATTAAATGCTCCTTTAACAATAAAGTAAAACATGTTCAGGGGAAAGTAGCTTTAGTTAAGAAACAGACTTTATCTAAAAAGCTCTACAAATACACTATCAAGTTTTTCCCACCAAGTTTCAACTAATATTTAAAATATTTGCTGATAAACAAGAACAAGATCTGTTCAGTCCCACAGCACGGCCATGATGACTGTGCAATTCATGAGTTAAGGATGTGAAGTCAAATCATGAATGTTCACAATAACAGAACATCAACCCAAATATATCCACATTATTCTGCTTGATTAAAACAGACTCAGGTGAGTCGGATCATCAGGTAAATCTGTATTGTGTTTACAGAAAGCTTTCACTGACCTTAAAGGTCCAGTGAGTAAGATATAGGGGGGAATATTGGCAGAAATTGAAGCTAATATCATAAGTAGGTTTTTCTTTGTGTATAATCACCTGAAAATAAGAACTGTGTTTTCAGTACCTAGAATGAGCCGTTTAAATCAAGACAGGGAGCAGGTCTTAAGATAATCATGTTGCACCGCCATGTTAGAAGCCTCTCCGTGATGAGCAGTGTTGTAAAAACACTTTTTTTTTTTTGCTTTATTTAGAGTTTTTACCGGTTTAAATCACCTAGTCCATTTGTTTAAGAGATGAAAGGACCTCTGCGGATAATTCGGCTACCTTTGCAGATAATTTAGCCAAAAAACCTCCCTAACGTCTGGATTTTAAATTATCAGAAAACAAGGTGATCACAGACTAGAAGGTGCAGCGTAGGAGAAAAACTGATATGTAACCTAAAACTGCTTTATTCAGTGTTTTTACCAGTTTAAATCACCCGGGCTGTTTGTTTCGGAGAAGAAGAGGTCTCTGTGAATGATTCGGCTTCCAGTAACAACCTCTTAAACAATGAATGCAATCTTTGCAACCTTTAATCCTCACGGCTAGATGCCACTAATGGTGGTGTTGTGTCAAATTCTGTTCCCCCCGCTGACATGTGTTTCCCATATAGGACAGCGATTGGCTTTTGTATTAGTGACATACCTAATATAGCTGCCCAGCGTATGTTTGAATCTCAGACTTTAGGAAATAAACAGACACCGCCCCCTTCAGTAGAGGAATGTAAAAACACCTCTGTAGTGACAAACTTTGCTCAGATACAAGTCAGTATAATCGAGGTCAGACAGTTAAGGGCACACAAACAGAAGAAAAACACATTTTTAAGGGGGGGGGCTGATGTTAGATGACAGCTGAACTAAATGTGACAAAAATCTCAAGAATGTTCTGCTTGTTATATTTTAACAGTTGCGTAAGTGTCAATCAGCTGTGTGATCGTGGAAATTCTTCACTCAGTGTGAGTCCTGCGTCCCTGCTCAGTGGTTGGGTGCCACAGAGCTTATTTGTGATGCTGTAAAGGTCTCAGCATGTTAAACTGTAAAAACAAACATGCCTGAGCTGACGATGTGCAGTCCCTGATGTTTGTATGGTGCACTGCATTCTGCCTTCAGCTAACACAAAGAAATGGTCTCATTTTACCATCTGACCCGGTGTAAGAAACAAGACACTTTCTAACATGCTGCACAAAAAACATTTCAATCAGCTGCCTTGTGAGATTACTGGCTTAAAAATCTAATTTTATGGTCATAACGTGTTCTTAAAACATCCTCCCGCACATAAACAACCAAGCTGTGTGAATATTTCAGATTCATGAGGCACACTCTAGCTACTAAAACTGCATCTCTCCAGTCCAGGAAGCTTCTGATAAACCAGTGATCACTGCAGTATTTTGCATGGTGATACATGACTTCTTCACTGCTATATTTAGCCAACTTAGGCCAGACACCACCAGACGTGGTTGTGTAGGAGGATATTTGGCTTCTCTGACTGTAATTTCCTTCTTAAAGAGGGCTTAAGTGATTTGGCTTGTTGAACCTTTTCAATCAAAGTATTCAACTTTCATTCACAACTGGGAAGTTCCAAACGAGCTCGGGGACACAAGACGGCCAATATGAAGCAGGGGTCCATCCTGACCCTGTCAACCTGCTGTCAGGAACAAAACAAATATACACAGACTGTAGTGAGGCGAGTTTCACACAAAACAATGAAAGAGGTGAAAAGCTACACAGCTCTGAAACAATGTCAAGTTCTGCAGATCTTCAGGAACCTGTGTACATCTATGAAGTGTGTAAAAACATCTATTGTTGGATTTTATGTTTGTGGTGTTCCCCCTTCTCTCTTGCAAGGGTGAGAGCTGTGCCAGCTGCTGTTGTTTGTCTTTCCTCCTCCAAAATATGACAAAACGGGTTGTTTTTTGCAACTACAAATTACGACCCACATTTCTGTTTATTTCCAGGCAGCATCCTCTTGTGGCTGTAGTAGTTATTATAGGGTCAAAGGAGAAGTTGGGCAAAGTAATACAAAGAGTAAAAAAAGCCTGCTTATAGTGTGGGAGTGAGGGGAGGTTCATGGGCCAAACAAGCACAGGACTTTCATCCAGGAGATTGCTGTTTGTCTCCCATATGAAACCAGAGTATGTTAACTTTTATTAACAGCCTAACACAGTATGCCTCATGACGTCACATGAAGGACGTTACATTATGTTACCTTAGTAACAAGCACACTTACATTAAGGCAAACCATATTTTTATCGTAAACCTATCCAAGGAGCTTTGTTGCCTACACCTAACCATGTAATTTTGGTGCAACTACGACGGATACATAATGTTATTGGAGCTTTAAAACTGCAACAAATAACTTTCATATATGAGCTATTCTGTCGACCGCCATTAAATGAGCTTATTTAGGAAACTCTCCTCTGGGTCATATTCTCCAGGTACATACCCATACAACCTATGTGGTTGTTGGAGGACCCTAACAGTAAAAGTAAAATTAGCAAAATACATACCAATAGCCCAACAGCTGGTCTTTCAAACAAGGGAAGCTCACTTTAAGTTTACATCATAAAATTTGTCATATTGTAGCGAGGCAGTAACTTATTAAAGGAACATTTAACTGAAGCTGCAGCAAAACACACCTCAAAGATTTTCAGATGGGCTTAAACACCTGAATTGTGGAGGAACTCGGGACGGCACTCTGTCAGAAGACTTCACTCACAAATATCCACATGGGACTGAGCTCGAAATGCAAGGAATTTGTCCCATTTATCCAATGACCGTCTCACTTTGTTGCATGAAAAAAACCTACTCAGTGCTGTCTCATAGGAATGCTTGGAGGCTCCGCGTCCACCGTTGTGACATGAGAATGTAAGACATCATAGTCATGATGTTAAACACATCCTAGCACACGTTTAATGCAATGTAAATTCTTATTTTAATGTAAATTCAATAGTGCATATTTGACCATTTCTTCTATGAAATTTTAGGGGAACTTCAGCCTCCCTTGTCTGATGCCCCTGGTGTATACGTTTAGACTGGACATTAATCATTCAGAGCCTTTGAAACCAAAACCTGTGTTATTTACCACCATATAAATATCCTGTACTGTATCAGCCGGTGGGGGTAAAGACCATTGAAGCCCACGGACCACGCAGCAGTGAAACTTTCCACTGAAACAACATAAATGAGATAATTGAATGCCGTGGGGTGGGGAACACATCAAAGTAAAGGATGGTAACTCCAGAGTGTCTGTATAGAGTTTGTACAGGAATAAACATACGCCCTGTTTAACTGTGTTTTATCTCTGATTAAACTCTGATAGTGTCACACATGTAACGCCTGTTCCTGGAGGCATTACACCACATAAGTAAATAGTCTCCAAAAGAGTTTTAGCTGCTTCAGTTGCAATCAATACCTAAATTTCAATGTTTCATACGCATTAATATGCATATAGAGATCCAAACCTCCATATAACCCACTGAACAAACTACTAATCTTATTTGTAGTCTTGCCTTACTAAATTATATCTACATGTGATAAAATGTGCAAAGATATTATTTGCCGTTCACCCTCTGCACTTTGTCAACTCCACTTAACATTTTCTTTGGAGCAGAGAAGTGATGACATTTTTGAAGCAGTGAATGTTTATCACAAGACCTCCTGAGAAAACTGAGTAATGGCAAAATAATGGTTTTCCAAGCCCAGAGTGTGTGTTTTAAATGGCTGTGTGTTTACTGGTGGGTTGTTGGCTGTGCATGTATTATTTTTAATTTGTGTGTACACTCATCATAACTGGGCCTGTATTCAAACTGCAAGCAACACAAGGGTGAATGGTACATGTACATGTACATACCACAGCTGTTGAGACCTGGTTTTCATTATTCTGTTCTATGCTATTCTACGCCCACACATGTTCACAACTATGCACATAACATGTGAATTAGTCTGCTGTATGTCCCCACTGAGTCCCTGTTTAAGTGATTAATGTCAGGCCTCGAGTTCATGCTGTGTACATTTTGTATAAGCCGAGTGACTGAGGCCAACATTCAGACAGAAAACTTAAAAGAGCAAAGATGAAGCTTTGCGCTGCTTTAAAATTGTTAGTACCAAAATTGTTGCAGCTGAACTAGGGTTTTGGTCTTTTTTATTCCACACATTCTTCATCCTTGTCAAAACCTGATGCCTACATTACCCACAATGCAACTCAACCGCCGGCAGTTCGGGATTCAGGTGTGTTATGCTGGTAGCAGCTGATGTGGCCTGCTGCAGAGATGAGCAGTGGGCTACAGAGGTCTGGTAAGCTCACTTCTTCTACCAGCCTGCACCTCTGCTGTAGTCTCACAGGCTGCCTCCAGAGAATCAGTGACATTAGTTTGATCTTTTTTTACATCATTATCTACTGACATAACTGGACCTAATGAAAGCTAAATAAAAGTAGAGCTTGCTGCTGCTGGCATCGTCGTACGGCACGTAGCACTAAGTGGACTGAATTAATGGCAGTAGCCTGAGCACTCGATGACAAGCTGAATAATCATTACAAACACAAACTGCACGTACTGTATTACTCCAAGAACAAAAACACTCTCCAAAAGACGTCAGTGATGAAATATCAGTATCCATCTTGAGAACAGGCTGTATGTGTGTGTGTGTGTGTGTGTGTGTGTGTGTGTGTGTGTGTGTGTGTGTGTGTGTGTGTGTGTATGTGTGTGTTTAGTAGTGCTTTATTTACACACTACCATAAGCAGAGATTGATTTTCACTCATTTAAGCATGTATTTGGCCTGGGGCATCACATAAAAGCACTTTCACCCTTCATACTGCTTGTACTCATTATATAACATTATATACTTGTTTGACTTGGCCACCTGTCTTGGCACCAGAGAGAGATTTCATCAAAACAGGGATTCTTTATCCAGTTTGAAATTAAAGCGAACAATTTAAAGCTCACTTGAATTGAGCCCAAATTATTCAGAGGACCTCACTGCGGTCCCAAAAACATTTAAAACAGTTACCGTGTGGGAAACACAAACCATAAAGTGCAGCTTTTGCATCATTGAAAAGCACATTGTTATTTAATTATGGTATAGATTCACAATTGTTCTTGTCTGTCTTAAAACAACAGTCAGGTGTGTAGACACTGACACAGGTTTTATTTGCTGTAATCATTCCTTCTGTTGATTCTAAATGTTTAAAGATCCTTTCTTAATGAGCTTTCAGTGTACATCCTGTTTTCAGACAGGTCTAAATTAAGTTGTGAATCTGTCCTTTAAAGGAAACACCACCTAAATTAAGAATTCCGACATGTCTCCATGGCCCAGGAAAGTTTAATCAGTATTTGTGAACATCAGCTGCTCTCGCTAAAAGCCAGAAACCAGAGAATTAAGTCTAAAACTTCTGTTGTCATAGGGTATAAAGTCTGGAGCTGCTCCATAGACAATGAATGTGAGCCTTATTTGGTGGACCCAGAACCAACTGAGAATGTTTGTTTTCTTCTTTATACCCAAATGAGCTTTATTATATTGTAGTGCTCTTAGTTCTGATGTGAAAAAAGGCCCCATGTACTCAGAACACCCCCCTGGTTGCTGTCAGTGTCATCTGAAGTATCTTTTCTTATTCACTTTTTACGGAGCAGCTTCAGATTTTACACCTCATGGCTTCACAAATTTGGGTTTTAGCTCGCTTGCTTTTGGATTTGGGAGACAGTTATCCATGTTCACTAAGTGGTCCATCTTTACTAATATTTTTGGACTGTCTTAGACAATAGAAATAAGGATGGATTTTGAAATAGTTTTCCTTTAGAAACACAAGAACAGAATTCCAAAACTTGAGCCTAAGGGTGGACTTTTTTGCTTAACTGAACACTAATCACACATTTTGTCATTTAAGAAATGATATTAACAGCCATTTTATTATACTATCATTTGACCCTGATTCCAGGTTGGTTAGTGGTTAGTGTTAAATAATCATGATTCTGCCTGCAGTTATAACTAGGCTTCTTTGGGACAGTGGCTGAGCCACTGAGTGAGGGCATTAAATCAGAGAGAGCATAACGATGGCAAATGTTCTCAGCAAAACATCAGCTATATACAGTACTGCATCATACAGACTTTCCCACACATTCATTTGTTTGTGGCGGCCCGCCATGATATCAACATTCTCTGTCTGTCTTTCTCACACATACTGCACACACACAAATACATCAACTGCATTCATTATTAGTCAATCCAAGTGCCAGAGCACACTCCGGCAAATTCGGTGTGCGGTTGGAATATATTTACTGTTAGTTTATTCAGAGCACCACACTCTCAGAGGGGTACTCTGCTGGGAGACAGATGGACGGTCCAGCACTGGGTCTAACTTGTATAATGGCAGCAACAGAAAGTACTACATAAGAACAATTATCAAAAAACTAAAATTACTTCTTGATGTTTGTATGCTGCCCCAAACCAGTCAAGTTGCAGTTCATATCCATGTCTGTCCGGACTCATATGTAGTTGTAACAGAAGACAATTCTCTCAAATATGATGGATGTTGCTGCAAAGAAGTTACAAATTCTTAAAAATGGATATTTCACACATCTCAAACCTGGCAACACAGAAGATCTACACAACAGTTCCAAGGTGGACACTCAAGATTAGTGTCCCCAGTTTAATTTAATATCTATCCAAATGTCTCCCGTTCTGTTCCTGAGTTATGGCGCTGAGTAATGGCCTGAAAAGTGTTTTTGCAGATCACATTTTATCCTATTAAACATTTCTGTGAAATGTTTTCATAATTAACTTAAGAATTCTTGAGTTATGGCCAAAAGCATTTTGTGATGTCACAGTGACATTGACCTTTGACCACCAACTTCTAATCAGTTCAACGTTGAGTCCAGGTGGAGGTTTGTGCCAAGTGTGAAAAAAATCACGAGATATCGCATTCATGAGATTGGGACAAATGGGTGGACAACCCGAGAGCATTGGGTTGAGCATGGGCAACAGCTATCACCAGTGCAGAGGCATGAACAAAGTCAGGTCGATGTCTGAGACTTGGACTGAATAAATCCTTCACATGTACTTTGAGAAGTTCAACTAAAGGATTTATTATTGTTGGCAAACTAAAACTGCACTTCTACCATGAAGAATATAACAGTACTAGGAAAATGCACAGTACTGATGCACACAGTATGACACAGGGACAGACACAACAGTAAATTGAAAACTGTTAGTTGAACCTGCTACAAAGCCTTGATGGCTCAGTGTCTCTGTTTCTCTTCACTTTACGAACTAATCTCTCACACACACACCCATAGGGCAGATTACACGCTCAATTAACAGCTGATCCGTCTGATAATTTATGCACAGACATGCTGTCCTTTCATTTCTCAGGAAATAGACACACACACACACACACACACACACACTCAGGGCAGTAATGGGAAAGTTGCTGACTGTGGGTTTGTTTCTGTTCCAGCTGTTCTGCTGACAGTAGTGTTTCTCTGGGAAAAGCTAATTGACAAATGAACTTGGTAAATATGGAAATCCAGAGGGAAGCAGAACAGCTGAGAAGAGAGGGATGCTGTGTGTAAGTGTGTGTTTGTTTCTGTGTCTCATTAATAATACATCAATTAGTCAGCAGAGCCTTGTCTGCGTGTGTTATGTGTACATACATTGTTCTGACTCACAATACACAGTAAAACAGAGTGTTTACTTTGTTTTATACCGTATACATCTAATCATGGTATCTCAATGTGCAACAGATCAACTGATTAAAAGAAAAGTGTGTGTGTGTGGGTGTGTGTTTATGTAACGGTATCTGGGTTTACTTAAGTGCTATTAAAAAGTCTCAATGATTTTGGAAAAATCAGTGAGATGAAAAGCAGCTGCAGGGAAATTATCAGAAATTATGGTATGGATTTGTTCATGAACTCACCATGTTCAACTAACGCACAGAGCTCACTGTTAAAAGGGGTGAGACTGAGCACTTGAGAGAGAGAGAGAAAGAGACTCTATGTGTGTGTGTGTGTGTGTGTGTGTGTGTGTGTGTGTGTGTGTGTTGGTGCAGAGACAGATCAAGAGCCTGTGGTTAATGTGATATCCTACAATAAAGTGCTGCTATCACTGCCTGTTTGACATACTGAGAGAGACAGAATCCCAGACACTCTCTGTCTCCCTGTGAGATCCTATTCTCACTCATGGCCAAAAGTATGAGGACAACCAAACATCTCCTCCCAAAACCATGTACATGAATCTGCTGCTCTAACAGCCATCTGGTGTCAGTCTTTCCACCAGATGTTGAACCTGCTGCAGGGACTTTTTCAAATTCAGTGACAAGATCAGTGAGGTTGAGAGTGATGTTGGGTGATCAGGTCCGGCTCGGGCTGGGTGGGTCAGAGGTCAGACTCTGTGCAGACCAGTCAAGTTCATCCACACCAAACTGGGAAAATGTTGTTAAAGGTAAATGTTCCTGGATTGTCACTTACTGTTTGTAAACTTGCTCGCTGGTGAAAGTGAAATGAGGCCCCAATCTCACCTGAGCGCTGTGGGGTGACACACCCATAAACGTGCCCAACACAGAAAATAAGAAAATACAGACAAAGGGTAGAGGCTCTGCAGAGAAATACAACGCCACACACTGAGAGTGGGTCATAAGTGATGATTGAGAGGGATTCAGTTTAAACATTGCAATCACAAAAGCTGTTCGTTCAGTTCTTGAGTCAATTTCACATCAGCTGATGAGGAGGAATCAGAGAGCATGGACGTCTAACAGAGTCCAAGTGGCTGAGCTTTCTAGCTTTGCAAGCCAGCTAGCATGACTGGCAATTTAAAATTCATTTTTGCAAATCATTTCTTATGCTTTTGTTTTTACTTTAAGTGTATGTGCATTCTGAGTCCCAAACTGGAACCGTGATGTACAACACCACACAACCCCCACCACTACCAAATATAACTAATTGGTTCCCATAACCCAAACATTTGACATGAGATCTGTGGGCCGACCCAAAGGCGCAAATCCTGTGACAACTGTGCGCTGTCCAAATAATTGGTTAGGCGGCAAGTTTAAAGTGAGCACACTGGGACATTATATACATATAAAACTAAGATAATATATTTTAAAAAAAAGCTGATTCAGGAAATAAAGTTTAATTCAACAGCGTTTGCTCATTGTTAAAATATTGAGCAGCACATCTCCACAGTTAATGTGCTTGTTCATAATGTAAGTTATTGAAGCGCCTCTCATTGAAATGTTAAAACTCTAAATAAAATTATTATTATTCTCATTTGAGGCTAATTGGGAAACACATTAATTGTTTTCTTTATATCTACTTATATATCTAAAATGCCACTTTAGTAACTTCTGCATCTTTCTGCACCATTAAGACATCTGTATATTTGCCACTGTTTAGTTTTGTCTCTTTCCTCCCTCTCTCTTTGTTTCTGTATTATATTTCCTCTCACCTCCCCTCTCCTCCTCCCCTCCATTTATCTAAGCTAACTTTATCTCTTTCACCCTCTTTGTTCTTCTCCATCTTGCTTGCTTTACGCCACTGTAGTGATTTATGAGTTAACAGGCGACTTGTCTGGAAGTGTTGAACTATGACTTCCTCTCTGTTTCATCCTCCTCTGTCCCTGTGTCACATACTCCCTCTTTTCTGTACCCTTTTACCATTTTATTTTAGACTCATTTCACTTACTTTGTCTTTCTTTTTTGACAAGTTTTATCTAAGCAAGTCTGATGCAATCAATCTGTCTTTTAACTGTCAACTCTCAAATAAAGGCAAAAATGCCAAATAATAATCTTACAAAATAAAAAATAATTTGCTTAACAAGCACAAAGAAGTGACTCTTTCTACTTAAACATTATGTGAATTGCAGACTCTCTGTCTTTGTGCCTCTCTGTCAGCTTGTTTGAAGTGAGTTTCACTCAGATTCACAGTGTTGATAACAGTCCAGTAATCAGCTGCAGTGATACAGCAGGCTGACCTGGCTCCCACTAAAAAGAAACTCCCGTAAACTGGTGTGTTTCTCTTTTTTATGCTCTTCCTCTTTACAGGGCAGTTAAATCATTCAGTAACCAGTCCTGAAAATGAGCCACATGTGGTCACAGAGCAGCTGCATAGAGATTATAATCCTGCTGCCTGATAACAAGACAAGAGACGTACACAGTGGCAGCCAGAGAGACCCATATACAGAGTACATGGTCTGTAGTGCAGTGACCATTTACTGAAATGGATGCACGTCTGATTTTCCATCTCAGTTCTTTAGATCACGTTATTTACACACAACCTCTCTTGTGTTAGTGAGTCAGAAGAAGCAGGACTGAGTTACACTACAAAACAACTAGTTCATACCAAGTGTTGTCTGATCATGACAGGAGGCAAAAGCAGAAGTTGGCAGAAGGAGAGTTTACAGACTGGTGAAATAATTTCCTCATCCTGATGAGTGGCTCGCAGCCAGGCGCCACCACTGTCCAACGCCAACCACAAATGGCGCCACCAACACTTGCAGAATAGACACAAGAGTGTAAATTTAGCACCAATGTACAGTAGCTGACAGACAGGGGACTGGAGAGGCTCGCGCCTATGTCATATATCAGAAGTGGATGAAATGAGGGAACTGGGAACTAAAACTGGTGATCAGTCCTCCAGCAGACTTCAGATTCTTGCCAAATGTGTGACAAGAAGCAGTGAAGCTGTTCCAGAGGTTTCTGGCAGAGCAACACCTTACTGAGACACATTACAGTATGTTTGTTTGTCCTTATTTTACATTTGGAGAAAAGCCCCATGAGATGCACCACCTTATTTTTTAAAGGTTGTGTATAAATACATTTGCTGAACTTTCATCGAGTAAACTTGGTATCGGTTTTACCAATTTGTGGCCGAATGGTCAACATATAAATACCGCTGTCAGTGACTGATAGGAAAAACAAAATCAGCCAAGGTTTGGCTTAAAAGTTTGGTAAATAAAAAGGCTTTAAACTTCTGGTCAGCTGGTGGAGTGGTTGGTGAATATGCTCTTGTCTGACCAGATTCTTTTTGGTCGGCCTGTCACTGGTGTTACTTTAACAAGGCTGTGTGTCCACCAATTCGTTTCTCTTCCCAGCTGTAAACTGCAGTTGGTAAACTGCAGTTGTTAGGGTTAGGTTAGGGTTAGGGTTCCTCTGTGACGGTCAGTCTGTGTAATATTTGTCTTGACCCTTCTCCACTGTGATTGGTTTGGCTGATAACCTAGACAAATGAAGCATTTTACCCAAAGTTTAACATTTTTCAACTGTTATTTTTTACTAGAAAACTGATAAATAATCACAGAAGACATTCAGTATTGGATTTATTTTACTAAGTCTCCAAAAAGACGCTGCAGGTCAAGGATTGATTATAAAGCTTTTAAAAGGGAAACAATCACATGAGAGCCCTTGTTGGAGCTGCACGATGGCTAATATTATATAATGTTATGTAATGTTTAATAGTAAATCTCTCTCTAACATGCAGTGCTACAGAGATATTTAACGTTAATAAAATTGTGTTGTATATAACATTGCTAAAGCCAGAGGTATAGTGTCCAGTACGTCAGAGTTTTCTCACCAGCCCGACTCAACATTTGAGTATGCAGCTCAGCGTAAAAAGTGACAGTGCGCACTTAATTTTTGGATAATATTACAGTGGACATCACATTTATTTTTCACTCAACCCATTTCACTTGCCTGAAGACAGAGTTTATAACAGAGGGCAAGTGTTAATGTTAAACTCTGTGACAGGAAAGAAAAATGCTTTGGAGGACACAACGCTGCCAAGCAGAGTACAAAATAAAATTCACAAAACCCGTCCTTGTTAGTTTGTCTTTCTGCTGTCCCAACAATCACCATCTCTGGTTTGGTTAAAATAAAATAATAAAAGATGATAAAATCACCTTTTATTGAAATTGTGTCAGGTGGGTTTGGTGATGGTGATTTCGCGACTGTTTCGGGTTAAACAAAAAGAATCTTACTCTTTATTAAAAAGGTCTGTCTCTGTAGGGATCCTTTCCATAATGTTGTCAGTCACTGAGAATAACAATCTGAGCCTGTCAGTGGCAAAAACAAACAACGGCACAGACACCGACGGTGCACGAATGCTTTGAATGGTTGCGTTGCTGCGTGTTTCGGCACTACTGGCCACAGCGCTCTCACTCAATACTGGACCATTTTCAAAAATTGTTGTCTCCATCAGTCACTTGGACACAAGCATGGGAAACAGGGTCCAGTTTGAAAAATACCTAAGTTACCCTTTAAGACAGAAACAAAACATAACACTGTCAAATTAATTTCTGCTGTGAAAAATAGTTTTTAAGGAACTTGTTTCTTAGATAAGATTAGATTAGATTTGGCAGTGATAACCACATAACCATGTATGGATGTCTACTTCAGTCAGCAGGCTAATGTGTAGGTTTATCTAAATGACGTCTGCCTTAGTCACATTCACATGGAAATATAGGGCACCCACAGACACACAAATAAAAACACACACTCTCCCACTCATGACCACAGACACTTCCCCTGTGATCCTATTTCCTGCATTGGTTCTGCTTTTTGTGTTTTCAATTTTGACCTCATCATTTTGTGGATCTTGCGTTATTATGTTGTGCAATCCTGGGTCCTTTCTCATCTTATTTCCATCTCATGAAATCTCATAAAATGAAACCATCAAACCAAATAATCACAAAAACACAACTAAACTTTTGGCTTGAAATTTAGTTCTTCTATGGGTTAATGTTACAGATCCTAAACTACAGCAAAGCTGCAGTGTATAACAAAAGCACCTGGCTGTGAGACTCTGGTCTTTACATTATCAGATCATAAACCATTGGCTCCTCTGCCAGCACACAGAAGTCAAACCTTTTTATGAGGCGGTTTAAAACACCCAAACACACTCCCATGAAGCCCAAAAAACTGCCTGGTGTAGTAAAACTGCTCCCAAACGTTCCCATCACTGCTTCTAATCCTAAATAATCATTCCAACCTTTCCCAACAGGGGAATAAACTCAGAGAGAATCCCAGACATAAAAACCTATACACAGTTAACTTCAGGGAGAAGTGAATGTTGTGAACATCACAAGACTCTCATCATGAGTAACTTTGACTCGTGTCAAGTGACTTTGAGGGAATGTGACGGTCCTGGAAGTAGATAATGCTGCTGTGCCTTGCTCAAGGACACTTTGGCTGGAATGGAAACAGCTAAAATCAAATCTGCAACTTAAGAACACTACAGCAGCTTTTTAAATAGTCACCACTGGGATCTGCTGTTTACTAAAGACACTGTAAAGAGATTCAGAGGAGAAGGAGGCAGGATTTAGTGGAAGACAAAGTGGATCAGTGTCTTTAATCTACTGTAAGACAGATATAAGTGACAGAACTGTGTTGTTGTACCGGTGCTGTTCTTATGCTGTGAAGCTGAATAATACAGCTGATGTTTTGAAAGAGATTCGTCTGGTTCTTTCTATAGCACCACAGTGTTATACTACTATAATGCCACAAGTTTGATCCTATAATTTGGATTTTTGAAGATGTTTTATTCTATCTTTTAGAAGTCGCTGATTATTCACGTCTTGAAACTACTGCCTTTTTCCTCTTTAGATTTAAGCTCATAATGTATCTAAAAACCAGTTGCAGCTGAATGGGAGCTGAATTTTCGGCGGTGTTTAGACTGAAGGAGGCAGATAATGGCTGTCATTAGGCTGTTATTAGTGCTGTCAGTGGGGTCAGCTCAGAGCTGTTTGATGTGTGGCTGTAAAAGATGATGGAGCACAGACCAGGTGTTTCTCCAGACTGAAGTCAGAGTGTATCTGCACATACTTTCAGTATAGTTTGTTATTATTTCACTCACATTGGGCCTCTTTCTCTAATATGTGCATACTAGATATGTCCTTACTTTATTTGAGACTAAGTGGCCACGCAAAATTACCATCAGATTCATGACACGTGTGCGCTGGCTTATTTTCTTCTTACCACAAGTATGTTAGTGAATCAGCATCATTCTAAAAGGACACAAGCGTGCCTGCTATTTGCAATCAGCATATTGCCACTCTTCTCTTTGTCTATATAAGGAAATACCTTCGCCCAGGAGTGTATCATGGAGAAAACGGTGAAGTTGTTTCTATGCACATACTAGTGGATGTCTTGGCAGATGGATACAGCTGATAAGCTGTTCTCACTCTACAGAAACTTACATTTCAATATGGACATCCTCATATACATCATTGTAAACTGGGACTGGGACATAGATTTTATAGTTGAAAACTTAAATTATGACAATAAATGATGAGGATGAAAGGGTATCAGTTTATAGTTATTTAAATTATCTGGCCAATGCATTTGTAGTTACTATTTTAAACATTGCTGTCTGGATGAATTCCAAGTTTTAATATGATATGCACTCAGTTAAAGGTGTGTGGTTACCAGGCCTTCATTATTTGTGCGTTTACATTGTCTGACGCACAGTACAAACAAATTCAGGTAAGAAAATATTGGCGACCCCAAGATTTGTGTGTAAAACCTTCATATGCATGGTTTAAAAGTCCAGTAACCACTCTCATTTTAGCTCTGCTTTGGTACCAAGTCGTAACGGGCTGTTCACACACAGATTCGAAAGCTGCACTACATGAGAAAGTTTAGAAAAGCTCAACTTTATGCAAACATCCTCCGATGAGGAACAACAAAGCTGGAGCCAATTACTGTGAGCGATCCCTTTCCAATAACTTTATTAAATTTTGGATTTATAATAATTATAAAAAGTAGTGATTTGTAGAGCTGTAAAGTCATTGTTATGAGCATATTCTCTGTCATTACTGTGTAATATTTTCGAGGATTGGATGCGGGCTAAAACATTTGAAAATGACTGGCATACTGAATCCCATTTTATTTATTAAAATGTTATCTTAATCATTCCCTCATGTGAAAAGCTTCTGTTATACTTTTCAACATGCAACATACATGTGGTAAGTATTTCTTTTCACTCTGCTGAAATGTGCGCTGATATATTGCTGTAAGTTTGTAAAACATTTTGCCTGCTATGGTCAAATTATAATAGTGAACATGCTTGCAATACATAATAAGGCACATATGGAATCTTTTACATTTATGACAATATAACGTCAATATAATAAATACCATAAATTATAAAATATCCTGCAGTCAACTACATTTGAGCTCAAACTGTGAGTTTATTTCTACATTATTTTACACTACAAACCTCAAGCTACTGCGGTGTATCTTAAATTAAAATATGCATCCTGTGTCATCTTTAAAATCCACTTTTGTTCTTCTTATCCCATCAGATTGTTCTAAGTTGTCTTTCTCGCTCTTTGTCTCTCTGCAGGTTATCGTCAAAATAACCTTTAAGCACATCAAAGCATTGTATCGCAGCAGCAGCAGTTGATAGCCCGGCTGTGATCTGACCACAGTGGCTTTCCTGTCTCTCTCTCAGAGTCACAGGTCCATTTGAAGTCAGTCATTTGGCAGAAAACTAAACAAGCCCCCTGTTAACTACCTCACTTACTGCTGTTTACAGACCAGTTCTCTCAAAAGCCAGAGAAGGACTGAAACTTTTAACTTTGAACTGGCTTACTGGCACAGGAACAAATTGTGTATCAATTTATGTTGACATTATAGCTAAAGAAGATGTCATGAACTTTAACACAATTGACACAGCTTAAAACTAGATGTACTAATGACACATTCAAGTTATGTTCAAAATAAGTTGAAATGGCAGTGGGTGCTTTTTTCAGGCTTAATTTCACAAAATTCCTGGATGGTAATGAAACTGCAGTTTTTTATGAAAGATTATTCTTATGGCTATTTTGCCTTTATTTGATAGGCCATGGGGAGCGTGAAGGGGGGAGAGAGGGTGGATATCATGAACAAAGGGCCATGGGTTGGAATCCAACCCAAGGACACAGCCTTTGTACATGGGGCGCCTGCTCTATCAGGTGAGCTGGTACGCTTAGTGCCCGTAAACTATGCACATTTTAAGTGTTGAAGGATGGGCCCTGTTTACTCTTATGAGAGCTGCTCAGTGACGCATGACACCAAAAACATTAAGTTTCTGTGTGCAGTGGATCTTTCAATCCACTTCCACATTACTGGGCCTAAAGAGCAGGTGCACTAGAGACTTTTGCTGGCTAACTTCTGGTTTAGCCCCCTGCTAACTTGAATGAGGATAAAATGATTTAATTGTGTGGCTCTTCTAGACTTAACGAAATGTATCTACTGATTTACAGACATCTCTTTTACTATGTAAGTCTATGGGAAAAGTTTTAAGGGGCCAAATGGCATCAGGACCCAGAGGTTGTAATTCAACGGCTTGGCCACTTCATCAAATTGGCTTCAAAGGCATGGGCTAAACTAAGATGGTGAACATGACCAGTTTAGTATAAGCATGTTAGCACTGCCCTCGTGAGCACATTAGCATGCTAAACACTAGCATGGCTAAAAACAGCACATCTGTCTGATGTTCTTGATGATCTTTTACTTAGAAATGGTGTTAAGGTTTGTCAGATTGAAGCTGTTCGGTCCACACCATCTCTAAATTCCAAAAACAAGAGACTAAAAACCATTAAAAATAACCTAGTAGCTACACCATCATCTGTCCTGCAGTTTGACCGAAGTCAAAGACACCGGCTCTAAGATCTGATTTGTGACTTCCTGAGCTCCGAAAGAGAACATTTGCCACCAGTGACCGCATGAGAAACGCAAGTATTGAGAAGAATTTGAACAAATGGAGTGATCTACTGTGTCTCAGTTTAGGGGGTTGGGGAATGACATACTTTTCTGAAGCCAGACTGTAGACACAAGACAGCTGTGGTTCTGTAGAAAAACTTTGCTTTGTGCAATTCTGCTTCTCTTTTATAATATCAGAATATCCACACAAAAAAAGAGAAGTTAAGTCCAGAGAAGCCTGTGTATACAAGAAGCATTGGCTTGTCAGAAATGAGAGTTGAAAAATTAGTCAATTAATTAATTAATCTACATTAATCTACACAAATGTAATCAACATTTGGTAATCAATTAATCATTTCAGTTAATTTTTTAAGTTAAAAATCTAATATTCTCTGGTTCCAGCTTCACAGATGTGAGAGTTTGCTTGTCTTACATTATAGTGCACTAAATATTTTTGGGTTTTGGACTATCAATCTGACAAAATATTGACATTTTTGACATTTCAAAGACCCAACATTTATATTAATCAAGAAAATAATCAGCAGCTTCATCGGAAATAAAAGAAATTTTTCTTTATGCTCTTCTGTGCAGTTTATGACAGTTTCCTGGCCTTCATTTTAATCTCAGTTAAATTTTACCTGGTTCAATACAGAAGAAAAAGTCCTTAACGGCAACATAAAAGACATTCTGAGGACGTGGAACCAAATTACCTAACTTTTCTTGTATACTCTTGATAGAGGCACAATGTCATACTAGAGTAGGAATATCTCTCTGCCCCCACAAGGAAAAATTCAAGAGGAATTTAATTTACTTCAACCCTAAAACACACCTTAAATTCTCTGGTGGTTTGGTGCTATGACTTTAGGAAGAGAAGAGGGAGATAAGAGACATAAAGAAGAACAAAGAGAAAGGGAGGGACAGAGAAAGTGAGAGAAGACGTAATTATCTTTTATCTGAATTGAATTAAACCTAAATGAGATGACGATAACAAATGTGACTGAGTGAAAGAGCGATTACATACTGAAGCCTGAAGGTGAAAGGTCATCTCTCTGTCTCCTGTCGGAGTGCTGCAGACCTCAGTTCTGGACTTGACCCATGTCTCCTCTGAGATTTAACAGTGTGGGTGGTAAACATATATATGTATACACAGACACACAGCTTGTTAAAAACACTGGTTTAATCCAGTGAAGCACCACTTTGAATCTCTGCAGATTAACATCTGTCTGGTAAAGTTCGATCTCTCCTTCAGACACTCACAGAGCAGATCAAGAGAGAGAAATCAACTGTGGTGAACAGCAGAATTAATCTCATACTGGAATGTATCTAAACCCATTTAACGTATTGATCACAAGCTGAGCTGATGCGTCAAACTCTTAGGACAAGGAGATCTGATCCAAGCACAGTTTGTTATTTCTTTAAATTGCAGAGATTAAGTGTCTGATCCTGTATGCAGCGTTTAAGTTGGCCAAAAATGATAAAAAAAATACATAGATATGACTCAAAAGAATAGACTGACTTTATCTTTATAACCACAGTGAGCAACTTCTTTTGCTTACGGTGTGAATGAAGAGACAATTTCTCACTGAGTCTGCAAATAAATGTTTTGATTTCCAATTAACCTGCTGATTTTTTCTCAATCCATCAATCATTTGGTCGATAAGATTTCAGAAAATACTAAAGAAAAATGCTCCAAACCAAAGGTGATGCCGTCAAATGTCCTGGTTTGTTCAGTTAAAGAAACTAAGAGTGTGTTTCTAACACAATGACTTTCTCTGGGGACTGAGAACCTTTTGAGGAACTGAAAAACCAAACCTGAGACTGTGGTAGCCCTAACCACTGCTGACTGATTAGGCAAAGACGTAGTAGCTACAACTTGTGTACTGCCTCATTTATAGAATACGAGTTTACTCTAATGTTGATATCAGGATAAGGGTCTGCCTTTTCTTGTTATTTGTTAACATTAAAAACAAAGCTGAGAATAGTTGTTGGCTTCCTGACTTTAACTAAAGAGCAAGAGGGCAAGAGAAAGAGACAACAGTGCAAAGAAGAAGTCAGAAAAGTATGCTAAAATCTCCCTGTCTTATAGGTGTTTATAGGTAATACAAAATAAATTCAAGAAGTGACAGCATTTTTCAGTAGTACTTGCAGTACTTTTCCATCACGTTATATAGCTTCCAGAATAATATCTATGTTTTAAAAATGGCCATGTTCCCCTTTAACACATTTGCCTATTTCTCAGATTTTTGGGATACCACCCAGCTTGAAGCTGCATTTTTTCTTTTGTAAACACCATCTACAGTGTGTGTCAACTTCCTGACCATAATGTAGACACCCAACATTTAGAAAACTAAATAAATCAACTGTTAACTCAGCATTCCTTCGGTAAGAATTATGATTCATACAGACTCTGACTTCTGAAACAGAAGCATTATTCACGCTGTGGCAGCTGAGACATTTAAATGATTCTAATGATGATGAATGAGGACTCCCCGCACACGCATTCCTTTCAAAAATGCTTTCTTTCACTAATCTCATTTCATGGATCAACATCACCTGCTGCACTCAAACCACTTCAATCTGCACATCAGCAGGAATATGACTGAATGTTTAAGTATGAAGAGATGACAGAGGAACTGCAACAACTGTAAAACCCAGAAAGACACAGTGTGGTCCACAGACGACTCTACTAGTCCTCACTGTACCTTGATCAACACTGCTGCCTCTCATATGACTGGTGTTTATTCAGTTTGAAATCATAAACAAAGACCATTGAGTGCCCAACAACAGATGGTTTTGTCCAAGCAGCAACCTTCGAGGCTAAAAAATAAAAGCCAATGCGGAAGTGCCAAAAACTGCAGTTCATAAAATGGCCACTTGAGGCTGGCTCCAAAACAGAGATGCCCATGTTAAAATGCCCCACTTAACAGCAGAAGTAAATATGTTTACCCCTGTCATAACCCTGGCTCAAGAGGTTATGGCAAAGAAGGGAAAAGGACTCAGAATACGAGTAAATTAAGTAATTTATTAAAGTAAACCAATATTAACAAATGAGATAAAGAATGAGATGTGTTAAGTCAGTGGGATCAGTAGTGCACATGTGGGTGTGTGAGAATGTGCTGCATGGTGTTGTGTGTGCAGAAGGAGTACAAAACAACAGTTGTGATCTCTAGCTAATTTCAGCATTCATGTCAACTGAGATCTTCCCCCACTCCTCCACAGCTCAAACCTCTCGTCCAAAAATATGGTCACTTTTGGCTCCAAAAAAAACAAGATAGCGATGGCTGAAATGCCAAATTCAAGTCTTCAACACACATTATTAATTAAGTCTACGGTTTTGTCCATTGCGGTGGAGGAAGGGTTTATGTTGATATTGTAGTTTTGTCTCAAATGTGTTTGCAGGTGGGAAGCCAGTGAGAGTTCTTATCCTTGCACTAGAAGCTACTACTGGTTGCACAGTGGGAAGGAGTCCTGCATCATTACCATAAATCTCCCTTACGTTACTTCCTCCCAGTGGCAGGTGAAAAGACGTGTCTGGTGATACCATGTGACACACCGCTGTGACAGTGAAGTTCACAGTGACAGGGAGTACAGTGCAGAGGTAATTACCAATTAGAGAATGACGGGAAAAATATTTAAGAATTAGACATTTTTGAAAAAGGTAGTTGTGGGCATGGAAAGAGTCTCAAACATGATGCATCCAACTCACTATCAATTACAAACGGTAAGACTTCCATCAGACACTGGTTTAAAATAAGAATTTTCAAGCAAGATAGATGCAAGGTAATGAGGGAACGAGGTTACACACTAGCTCTCATTACACACCGTGCAGTCACATCTCTATCGAATCATAGATGCAGGAATCATAGTATGTTAGGACAACAGGAAGGAAAGCACTCACTGCTTTTCTCCTGATTAAAACCAGCTGCCATTTATCCACAGTTATAAACCGAAACTTTGATCTCTATCCTGCAGATCACCAAGCAAGAAAATCAAGCCTGTTGCAATCTAAAATAACAACACACACACATACACACAAACACACACACACACACAGCTGCTGAAGCAAATGACATTTCTGTTGAAGGAATCCCTGAGTCACAGTGCTGTTTTTTTTATGTCTCTCCAGGTCTTTCCAGGGATTAAACAGTCCCGGACGCAGTGTTCATCAAAATGTTTCTCTCATCAATGCTCCAATACACTCTGGTTTTCTCTTGTGTTCAGCCTCTCATTGGAGTGTGATGGTTTAGATTCACCATATCAACTGAGGCACCCGTTGTCAAGAAGCTGTATCACAGCTACATTTTCTAAAGACTATCTTTTTGGTCTGAGAGAAGGCTCTTAGTGAGAAGTACAACAAAAACATTCATAAAGTCTGTCATCTGTCCCCCATAAAGATGCAATGTTCAGTAGACAGGGCACGTTTTATCCTCTAACTGTCCAAGACCTTTTTCTGCACTAGTTACGTTATATTGATGTGTGTAAAACATCTCTCAACAAGAGGAGAAACAGAGGAAGACAGTTTGTCTCTTACCTTCTGCAGCCACTGCGTGTTGTTCTCCATTGTGCTCTCCAGGTGCTGCAGTTTCTGAGCTGACAATTCACCATCGATTGGCGGCGAGTCTCTCTGCACGACACTCGCCCCGCTGCGAGAGACACCATAGTGTTCAGTCTGTGACGGCGATCCTCCACTCTGGCATCCATCCAGCTCCGGCAGGATGAAGGTGTAGCTGCACTGGCCATGTTGGATGCGGTGGAACTTCCTTCTCTTCTCCGCACCTCCTCCTCCACCGCCACCGCTGCCACCACTGCCTCGTCTTCTTCCAGCTCCTCCTCGTTCTGTGCTCACAGCACCGGCTGCATCAGCGACAACTGACGAGATCCAAAGCAGCAGAAGCACCATCAACCCCCAGCTGAGATTTGAGTCTTTCATGACTTTCTGTTCCACTATATTGAAGTGTTTTCTTTCAGAGCAAAGAGGGTCAAGAAAAGCTCGTTCACGCTTTGACCCCAATTCACTTTATAAAAACATCTGCAGGATGTCTCTGCACCCACCAGTCAATCCATGAGGTCTGACTCTGCACCCTCAGTCTCTTTAGCTTGATTTGCTTTGTTGAACTTCCAGAGAAAACGTCTTCTATGGATCAGACTTTTTTTTAAATGCAGAAACAAAAAGCAACACCTGTCCAGTTGTCTCCCTCCTCACTTGCAGTGGCAATTCACGTCAGATGAGTTGATAAATACTGTACATGGGTCCATCTCCTTTCCTCCTCCTTTCGTTCTTGGGTCCTAATTTTGTTCTCTGCTGTCAGGTTTGTCTTGTTGAAGATTTTTCAGGATCTGTCCACTGGCTTGGCATTGAGCAGGTCTTTTACAATTTTCTTGATACGCTCTCCCGTCCGTAATGTGCCAGGTGCAGGTCCAGAGCAGCTCAGGAAAAAGATATGAATGGAGAGAAAGCTGAGTGGGAAGAAAGAGATGGAAATAGAGGTTGTGGACAAGTTATGGACTGGGAACAGAGAATGTCCAAACTGACTTGTAGAATGAAAAAGATGAAGGTGAAAACATCCTTCCCTGTGTGGCTCCAGTTTAAGAAGTGGCCAAAGAGAAATACTTCTGCCCCCTTCTTATCTGGGGCTGGCTGAGAAAAGGAGGAATGAGCGAGGGAGGGAAGAGGGGGAGGAGGAGGAGGAGAGGGAGGAGTGGAGGGACAGGAGAGCTGAGGGAGGTCTATTAGAGTGCCCTCTCTATTTGTAGGCTGAGAGGAAAAGAAAGCAGGGAAGAAGGAATGAGAAGTAGCCAGAAAAAGAAAAGGGGGAAGATTATGAGAGTGGACAAACATTGAGTAAAGAGAGGGCAGAGAAAGAAACAAAACTGTTGACAGGCAGAGGAAAGACAGAAAGAAATGGACAGACAGAAGAAAGAGAACTACACAGGGTCTAATAGCTGCTGTAATCTTCTTTCCTTACTGATCTCTCAGTTCTGAAGTAAATCCTGATGCCTTGTATGGTCATTCATACTGAGTCAGCAACTGGAAGCTGGAGCTTTCACTCTGTCCTCTAAACACAGCCATGCCCTGGGGCATCATGGGAGATCAAGCGGCTGAGGCAAACCACGTAGTCCACGTGCGTTTGGTTTAAAATCTCCCTGTCTCTGGATGTACCGTCCCATCTGTCCTGCTGCTCTTCACTCTACATGGAAATACATACAAAGATTAGTTCCAGACAAATGGCTTGGTCCCAGGCTTATGAAACACAAGCTCTACATTGGGGGGGGGGGGGGGCAATGTGAGTTGTCAATTATTGAGTTTATTTTCACAGCGATAAACTGTTCTGCAGAAGTTGAGTGATACAAATACAGATAAAATTTTTTGATAAAAGCAGAGCGATAAGAGACACACTTACGGATTTGTGCAAGAAGATAAAACAACTTGAATGTATTTAAATTGACATTTCAACGTAAAACAGTAAAATGAAATACAGACATAAATAGCAACATGAGGCTTCAGTAGAGAAGATACGTCACTGCACCATCCTCTGCTGGTCAAAGAAGACACAAAGATAAAAAGCTGCTCTGATCGTCCTCCTTATTTATTTTGACATGATACAGTCTTATTTTGAGCCCGTCCTGACATGAGTCTACTGTTACTGCTGTGCTACGGGCATACATCTTCATTTTGGCAGGATCTCTCACTTCATGTTAGCCAACTAGTCCTTTGGGGAGAGCAGAGGGGTCACACAGCGAGTGGCTTCTGCCCCAACTGGAGATCATTCTCATGGGAACAGGAATGGACAGAGAGCCTGGCGCACAGAGCTGTAACACATAGAGCTGCTCAAAGTCATCTCATTGAATCTTTTTCATTTTTCATTTTTATCTGCTGTCTTTGCATTCAACCAAAGAGTACTTCTAATCAAACTGCTGTAAATAAAATTACTCTCAAATCAAGTTAAAGAACCCCCATCTACAGTTCTCTGTGACATCTGATGCTCATTTCTCCATCGTCACCCTGACTGAAGCATGGGCCAAAACATTTGATTTTTATGTAATCCTTCACCCAAATGTGAAGCAGGTTTTATCATGGTTTAGCGCCGTTTATGGAGTTAGCATCGTTAGCTGCTAGCTGCTGGCTTAGCCACCTCCATGTTGAGAACCATGTGCAGACAACTCCTACACTCTGAATTTTGCATAGAACCCCTTAATTTTTTTATGTCCAAGTCTTTGCGGACTGTACAGCCCACATTATCTTCAGTCTTTTGCTTGGAAGTGGTAAATTTACAGCTCACTGCAACTTCATATGACACATTCTCTGGCTTTTGTTTGATATCTAGTTTCAGCAAAAAATGTTATTGCACATTTGCGACCCATTGCTAGCACAGTTAGCTTGTTTACTACATTACGTGAATGCTGCTTTAACAACGAACGTCCCAGTTAATTTGTATATAACTCACTTGAGCTTCAAGTTACACATAACTGAGGGCCGCATTGAGTGACAGGCTCTCTGCAGATTGTGCCCTCCGCATTCAGTCTGATCCACCCCTCGCTCCTCTACAGTGCCAGCCTCACACCCATATATGGCCTGTCTCCAAAAAACCAGGATGGCAACGGCCGAAATGCTTTACTCTAAGTTTCAAAATGGGAGTCCACAAACAAATGGATGACGTCACATCCATTACTTTACAGTCCATGTATATCAGGGCCATAACGTCCTTCATGTCGTTTCTTTTCAATCTACATCCATCCATCTAGTAGTGCTATCTTCTAAACACTGATATGATTCAATCATTTTTGTTGTTACAGGTTTAAAGTTTGGTGTAACAACAATATGAGTTATAATTTGATAGTTGGATTTGGATCTAGTGGCATCCACCAGGGCTGGAAAATTAAGCCAATGTGGAAGTACCACAATCTGGAGTTTCTCGAAGGGCCACTTGAGGCTGGCTCCAAGAGTGAGCCGATCCTTAAAGACCCCGATGTTCAAATGCCCAACCCTACAGCAGAAATAAACATATTTACGCTTTTGGTCTCTATAGCTAATTAAAAATATTATACAACTTCTCCATTTACATTTTATTAAGGCTTAAAGTTGCGCATATTTAAGTGTGTGGTCACTCTGAACAACAGGCTACCTGAGAGGCGTCGGTTAGATCCACCACTTACTCAATGTCAATGTCAACTTTATTTATATAGCACTTTTAAAACAGCCAACGGCCAACCAAAGTGCTTTACACCTCCTCCACAGCTTCACCTTCTCATCTAAATATGGTCACTTCTGGCTCCAAAAAACCAAGATGGCAACAGCTGAAATGCCAAACTTGAAGCTTCAAAAGAGCAGTTCACTCACCGGTGGGTGGCGTCACTGTTGCTACATTCATTACTTTATTCAGTCCATGGTCCTGAGAAATTAAACTGAGGTTAAGGGTTTAGGATGTTTCGCGGTTAATGGTGACACATGTTGCTACTAAATGTGGTCAGTTGGAGACTTGTACAGTCTGTCATGACTCAACTACAAAGCCTTTTTGGTGCACAAGTATCCAAAAGTTAGCATGGGAAAGCTCCTCACATCATATCCAATAACTGTTACTATATTTGAGTCTTTATATATCTCCAGAATGTTGGTGAGTTACAGAATTTCATCATCCGAGGATGCCAAAGAAGATTAAGAAGACATGCTATGAGATATTTCTGTGCTCTCCAGTTCTGTGTCCTGGTGATGTCTGTACTTTATTCAGGCTGCTATCAGTAATAACAGGAGGGCACATGAGTCATTAAACAGCCCTTTCACCTTCCCTCTGTGGGAACGGACGTACAGATGAGGATGTGTCTTTTTTTATTCCAGGATTTGATTTCAGTTTTTGTTCCTGTCTTTTTTGTCCCTTCCAAAACTTGCTTTTTGACTCTTAATTTGTCTAATTTCTCCTTCTTCTTTGTTGTTGGACACATTAAACACTGTATGGTACTTTTTTATTTTCATTTTGTAGTTTTTTTTTTGTCTGACAGTAGTTTGATTTATTGACCGTGAACTCTCACTGTGTTTTGATTTTCACTTTACTATCACGATGATGTACTTGCTTTCACATATCTTTAAATATTCGTAATTCAGCAATATTGTTTCTCTTCCATATGTAAAGCCAAAAAAGATAATTTCAGATAAAGTGGCAGAGAAACAGAGGTGACGAGAGATAGGGTAAAAAATAAAAATAAAAAGATGGAGTGAAGAAGAAACAGTCAAAATAAGGAGGACAGTAGAGACAAAAAGATTTAAAGTGAGAGACAGACAACGACAAACAGAGAGAGACAGAGACAGAGAAGGATTTCCTGTCTTTAGGTTTCAGATGACGGAGTTCTATGAGAAAATCACCATCTTGGCTCTAATAAAGCTCAAGTCTACAATCTGCAGAATCAATCATTACCCTACCAAGAATAGAAAGGTCCAAAATGCTTTTGTGTATTTCATGTTTGCACTGCTGAAATCATAAACTCCTCTGTTATTTTCATTAGTAGCTCAGTAGTTCAGTTCTTCCCAAACATTTCCGCTAAAATGTTACAACACTTCCACCTATGATTTGCGCCCTGAGCTCATGTGCATGTGTGTGCCCAAGCACGCCACTTGGCTGTGACATAATACTTTTTGTATTGATGTTTTAAATCATAGAACTTTAGTAAAAATGCATGTGTTTGGAAAGTGCTGAGCATACGACTGGATAAATGTGGCTTAGATTATACTGCAGTATCAATCAAATTCAATCAAATTTATTTGTATAGCCCTTTACAGTAACCAAAAAAAGGTACCCAAAGTGCTTTACAACAAAGTCAAAAACAAAGTACAGAAAAACAGTACAGAAAAACAGAACATAAAACACAGGTTTCGACTGTGGAAAGTGCTACAGTGCTGCAGGCAATTAAAAAGCCTTCTAAAGATACATTAAAATAGAACAAACAAAGTGCATAAGACTGTCCCGGTCAGGGTTTAAACGCCAATCTAAAAAAGTGTGTCTTCAACTTCGATTTAAAAAGGCCGAGATCAGTGGTGGTGCGAATGTCGGGGGGCAGTTTGTTCCACAGCCGAGGAGCTGCGACAGCAAAAGAACGATCACCCCACTGTTTGCACCTCGACCTTGGGACTTCTAGCAGAAGCTGACCGGAAGAACGCAGGGCCCTGCCATGATCACGGACAGTTAAAATCTCCGACAGGTAGGAGGGAGACAGGCCATTAATGGCATTAAAGACAAATAACAGAAGTTTGAAATCAATTCTAAAACGAACTGGAAGCCAGTGGAGTGATGACAGAACGGGTGTAATGTGTTCACGTCTAGACGTGCCTGTTAAAAATCGGGCAGCAGCGTTTTGTACAAGCTGGAGACGCGAAATTGAAGACTGGCAGAGGCCAACGTAAAGGGCATTACAGTAGTCCAGTCTCGAACTGATGAAAGCATGGACTGCTTTCTCCAGATCCTGCCGACTGAGAAATGGCTTCACTTTGGCCAAGAGACGGAGCTGAAAAAAGCTTGTTCGAACAACAGAACTAATCTGTTTATCAAATTTAAGTCCATTGTCAAACGTTACCCCAAGGTTTTTTACAAATGGTTTAAAAAAGGGGGCCAGAGTACAAGAGCCTGTTGTGGAAACATTTGACATAGACGCCGTGCCAAAGAAAATACATTCTGTTTTGCTGTCGTTCAAGTGCAAAAAGTTCTGTGCCAGCCACTGCTTTACATCAGTGATACAATTTAACAACTGAGTTAGTGCAATATTTACATTGGGTTTCACAGGCAAATATATCTGCAAATCATCGGCATAAAAATGAAAAGACAAATTGTGTTTTTTTATGATTGAGCCCAGAGGTAAGAGATACAAAGAAAATAAAATAGGGCCGAGGATAGATCCCTGTGGCACCCCACAAGGGAGGGATGCACATGAAGAGCGGAAGTCACCAATGATCACAGAAAAGCTCCTATTTTCCAGGTATGATCTAAACCATTGGAGAGCAGTGCCACGAATGCCAACATACTGGTCTAAGCGAGATACAAGGACTGCATGGTCAACTGTATCAAAAGCTGCTGTGAGGTCCATCAGCACCAGCACAGCAGGATTCCCAGCATCCACAGACAAGGCAATATCATTATGTACCTTTAGCAATGCTGATTCGGTACTATGACGGGATCTGAAGCCAGACTGAAACTTATCAAGAACAGAATTTGACTCTAAAAATGTCTGCAATTGAATGAAAACAACTTTTTCTAAAACCTTAGACAGAAAAGGCAAATGGGAGACAGGCCTAAAATTGGACAGCACAGAGGGGTCAAGTAGTAGTAGCAGTAGTTGTGTAAGAGTTTGTAAACGGATGTTTTGATAAAGTTTTGCTAATGCTAATCGCCAGCCCAGTTTATTTCAGTTAATGAAGAATGTTTGCCTTTTCTGGATTCTTCGTTCAACAAAATGGTCTGAGAGAAAAACAAAATTTTCTTGACAAATTCAAGGTAACACACAGTAAGTAATCGTTACACATCTTGGCTGAAGGCTCCTAAAGCATCATTGGTTTTAGATATTGCCATAGTTGTTGTTGCTCTATCAGTTCCCTCACCATGGCAGCTGGAAAGACCAGACTATTTTTTTTGTTTTTTATTTCCACATCTCTGTGTAGGTATCAGGGATGTCACGATCCGATCTCAAAGAGCGGTATCGGGGCGGTATCAAGGCATTTTTTAACTGATCGGAATATATGGAGCCCCATCCAATTCCTGATCGGGAACACATACCATAAATGACAGCAGAGTGGAGTGTGAGACTATTTATGTTATTAACCTCATTTATGTGCACCTGTTTCAGCTCTCAGCTCAGTGTGACAGAGTACTTTGCGTTTTGCTTGTTTGTCATCTGTGCATGATACATAGTGTTTCACTGCAGACACTCACGATGCCACTGCAGATGCAACAAAAGCCACGTGAGCAACAGCCAATAACAGTAATATAATAATGTAATCTGCTCAAAAGATGTATAAACAACAAAAATAAACACTCACACTTAGATGGAATACGGTTCATTGAGGTATCTCACAGTAAGAAGTAACATGTTGGGGAATAACACAGAAGGGATAGAGAGGTTTGTTATTTAATACTAGACTAACAAACTTTTTCCTAATTTTTTCCAGAGCTATTCCATTGTCAAGCATATACATTGGATTTCTTCACTTTAAAAGTGGACCTACTTGAAGTGTGCACTGTGCCGCTGTGTTATCTAGGAAAACAGAAGTATCAGATCAGGACCCCTCATAGGTATGAATGTGATGTATTGTGCATAGTATTTAAAGTCAAACTAAATATCAAATAAAAACCTAAAATGTATTATCCTGACTCTTTTCAGACATCAGGATTGTAGGGATGTTATGAGTAAACACAAACAAAACTCAAGAAGGCCGTGGAAATAATGAATGCACTCCGGTTTGTGCCACTCAGGTGTGATTCCATTTAAATTTGGCACACAAAACAGCACTCATGATATTTAGGGCTGGGTGATAAGGAGGAAATCAAATATCACTTATTTTGAGTGGTTTATTGTTATGCAGCCTTTAAAACCAGGAAAAGACAACACTTAGGATATTACAATATCCAAAATCTGAGGCGATATCTAGTCTCATATTGATAAATTGCCCATTCCTAATGCCAACCTGACTTGACGACACCAAGCAGCATGTGAACAAAATACCAGGTATACAGTATGAATTCCATCGTAACCAATGCACACTAATAAACAAGTTTAGTCTGTACTAACCAAGTCATACCTGCCACCTCATGTGCAGCTCGAGTCAAATTCAAAAAGCCTGACAAGAAAACATTTTAGTGTATGTTTGAGAATTAAAAGCTTTTCAAGAGTACTACATCTGCTTTCTCTCTCAGTGAGCAAGGACCAACTGGGAGGCCAGAGCAATGCACAAACAAGGCACACAGTGTGAAGGCCACAGAGAAATTTCACAGCCACTGTATGTTTGACCATATGAACCCTCTCAGACCCGAACCCAAAAACAAAACAGAGTGGCTTCACCACAGAAAACAAGATCTGTATTTCACTGTGTGTATTAGAGAGGTAAAAGAAGGATGTGTTAATGCAATTTAAGGATGCCAACAAGCTCTTTAATGTTACGCGTCTGTGTAAAGTTTCAGCAGCTAACAATTAAACATGTGAAGGTGATCTGTCCACACATGTGGCCTGGTGACTGTTAGTCACACATAAAAGGAGACACCAAGGTGAAAGCAGTGTTACCTATTTGGACATTATTTTCCCTGGTGTGACAAAACCCCACAAAAAGGTGATTACATTAGTTAGGAATGTGTCACAGTCTGCTTATCTCACCTGCTCCTGGTAAATTTCCATTCACCTGCACCCTGCCAGCCAAGCCAGTCACCTGTGCACGCAGCTGCTTCTCATCAGCACACCCTGCATTTAAGCAGCTGCTGCCTTCCCCTCAGTGCCAGATTGTTGCATGCCAACTACATGCAAGACATTCCAGCATTCACTCTTGGCTTGTTTCCCTGGTACCGACCCTGCTTGTTCCTGACCTGCTTACGTCGTCTCTGCCCTGGTAATCACCTCAACCTTCTGTCTCCGACTCCGAGTCCTGCCTGCTCCCTGCCTGGTTCCTGTCTGCTCGGCTCTGTGTCTGCATGGTGCAACACCAATCCTGCTTACCTCAGCTCTCTTGGTTCGGCTAGCTACGTCAGTCTTCACTCCACTACCAGCCTCACCAGAGACCCACCTGCACTCATGGTACAGTCCACAGCTCTCAAACTGCTCTCAAGTATTGCCTTCCTGCTCTCGTCTCACTCACTCACCACTGGAACTACAAGCAAGCTAAACTGACCCCTGAACTTGTGCATATATGTGTGAGCAATAGAAGTCATTACCAACTGTCCATCTGCCTCAGTGTGCTGCATTTGGGTCTGCACTCGACCCCTGAAAGGAATGCACAAATTTGACACACGTTAGATTTTTTAAAAGACTATGGGTGTATATAAAGTCCCAGTTTATTGTGAATGCATCAATTTTGGCATGTAATGTAATCGGTAACTGATCTTGTCTTTTCACTCCATAAATCCGATATCATCACACTGGCACATAGTTTTGAAAATGAACCTTCTCCTCTCACTCAAGAACTCCACAACGGTTTGTGGAATATTGTCTGTATGTAAACACACTCACTGTATGGCCCACTTAGCGTCCAGGATGTGAAATAATGTCTGAACCTGATAGTGTAGCGGTGCTGTGATGGATGAGGTCACGACCCTCCTCACACTTAGTAATTCTCAACACCTGCAAAAATACATGATGGGATGCAACCTGAGAAGCTTTTGCTCATTTATGAAAACAGAGGGAGTTTTTTTTTTTTTTTTTTTTTTTTTTACACATACAGACTGAGTGGAGAGCGAGATGAAGGGATGACAGGTTGAATGGATAACCGTGCTGAGCTAAATGCATCAATTGTGAGTTGACCGATAGAGAAGACGAAGGTTTTTGTCTTGCATATATCTGTAATTGGTTATAGGTCTGGTTTTGTGCTCATCAATCAGAGTTTTGCTACACAGATGTCTAGCTACCTTGTTACATCCATGAAAAATTACAACATAAAAATGCAGACAACTGGCGCAGCTGTGGAGGTCACTGTAAATCATCTTACATCCTCCAGACAGCAGAAACAGGTCTATTCAATGTGAGGTTGGCTCATCATTCATTTGAGCTCAATGTCATCCTTCTTCACTGCAGTTTTTCTATAAATGCGCAGACAGACCTGAGAATCACTCTGAACCTATAAAAAAAAAAGACAAATGCTTCAGTTTCACCTCTCAATCTATCCATGTGCACGCTCCTTCTCCTGACCACCCACAAGTGACCACTGTCTTCATCTCTGCCTGCTTCTTGGACGTCTGCTCTTTTGCCAGATCCCTAATCTGTTATCGACTTCTCCTATTTTCGGACCACTATTAAGGCTGCGTCAAACATTTATTTTCATTGACAGGATATTGGTCTATTATTCTCTCAATTAATTGTTTAGTTATAAAATGGTGAAAAATGATGAGTAGTGTTTCCATAAGCCCAAGATGACGTCCTCAAATGTCAGATATTTGGTTTACCACCAAAGAAAATTAAAGAAACCGGAAACAATCAGCAAAATTAAAAAAAAAAATCCTTAGAAAAATTACTTAAACCGATAAATCAATTATGAAATCAAATTCAATTCAAATTAGCTGGCCATTAACTTAATGATTGACAGCTAATTAATGACTTGATTAATCAGTGCAGCTCTAACCACATGTTAAACTGAACTTATAACTGTACCTGCCTGGTCTCTGAGTTGTACTTCTGGTTCAAAGCTGGTAATATTGAACAGTTACAGAATCTAAATTGACATTTCTTCGACGGTCAGTGCACTGAACATTTTGTACATTATGTAACTTGCTAATGATACGTTTGGGCAAAACAAATAAATGAACCCCCCATTCAAAACAGAAATGTGCTCACATGGACATGAGCTCAGGCTGAATAAATAAAGTGAATCAAAATGGCAATCCAGTCTGATTATCAGGCTAAACACAGTCTGTTGTTTGACTGATGTTTTGAAAACTAAAAATCCACAACTGAAGGAATGACACTCCTGAACATAAACGTTAATATATTGTATTTCAGTATTCAGTATGAGCGGCTTTTCAGGCAGCGACAAGTTTTGACCAAATTTGGTACGAATGTAACTTCACTTCACTTCAGTTTTTCAGTATCAGAACAGCTTCAGGATTTCAGGAATTCTATAAAACAAGCTGAGCTCAAACGGTTGTGTGTTTATCTTGAAGATTATGAGAGCTATTCTTGACTTTTCTTTACTTATTACGGTCTCTTAATCGTATTTGTTGAGCTTTTCTGACGTTGAGAAAAAAACGATTAGATAAAACACGTTATGTCTCATTTTACACGAAGCAACTCAAAGATGAACTGAGCAGCACTTAAACTGTCAATTGGAGAGTTTATGGCTCCAAATGAAGCCTCTATCTGAGAGACTCATGACTTTATAATGGTTTTGATCTTTTTTAAGCTCTAGTGATTTCTACAATACTTCCAGGAAATGTTGTTGCTAAGCAATATTAGGCGAAACTGACAAATATTATTAAACACAAATAAACCAAAGCCAGCACACTGGCAGAGGTTTATTTGTGTAGTTTAATTTCATACAGATTTCTCTTTCTCTTACAAAAAGTGACGTAAAATCATATCAAAAACAAGACACTTGATTTGTTCAAGCTACAGTGCCAATAATCTGACTGTGACCTCTGACCTCACTGTGATAGCAAACAAGAGAAGAGAAACAAAACCCAAGATTATGGTTCAGAGTCATATTCATCACATAGTGTTACAACTGAATAGTAGTCCGTTAGTTTTACTAATAAAGTGTAACTGATTTAAAGATACTTAAAGAGGAATGTCTTACTTGGGGGTTATAAAGCTGAGATGTGAAAGAAGCTGCTGGTTCCAAAAGTCTTTTTCTCCAATGTGTATTAGGTTTTCTTTCAACAATATCCTCACCCATGATGCCTCAGCTGCTGTTACTGATGAGAGGAAGAAACACAAATGAGAGCTGTGGGGAATTCAAAATGCTTCATTGCTGCATCTATGAACAAAAACATCACCATAGTTACTGAATTAATCCAAAATTGATCCAGAAACCAAAAAATTAATTGATTTAAGTTATACCACGGTCTGGGTTAACCTGCAGATCTTACTGGCTGCAACCAGAAACCTCATTTGTGAAAATCTTTATCGATTTGGTACATTGACACTGCTGGATAGCTGGCAAGTCTTGTTGTTAAACATACTGTTATATTGTATTGAGCCTTTTTTAACCATATGCAATGTTACTGACTTTGAATCTTGCGAGCATAATGTTAGCTTTCTGGCTCATAGCTGAGCCAAAGGGTTCTATGAGCTGGCTGGACTAGAAATATCTCTTGTTGGTAAGTCATATCTAAGGGCCGTCTCATTCAGTGGAGAAGTTCCCAACGTTTCTATTACATAAGAAGCTTAAAGGATGTTAATGGTTGTTTCCCTGGTGTTACCAAGAAAATGAAATATGGACTGTGATTTACCTGTGTTCAGACCTTTGAATCTGCCCACTCCACTGAGTTTGAGTTGACTGATTCATCTGGCATCGTGACATGCAACAGTTGTGTCTTGGTTACAATAAAGCAATAACCAATGAACGTCGGGACTCAATTAGCCAATCAGCACCACGGGCAGGACTAACGCTTTTGTCAAGCTGTTGTCAAATGGGGCACCAGAACCAATGAAGAGTAATGACACTATAGACAAGATAGACACTGCTATCGAGGTTGTTTTTAATTTACATGTTTTCTCAAAATTGCCCGACATCGTACTTTGTTTTGACATCTCTCTACTCCAATTGTAAAAGCCCAGGATGTAAGCATGGCTATTCATCAGCATGGAGTTGAAGTGATGTTAGACTAAGGTGGACTGTTGTTCTCTGGTGACTGTTTCAGGTAAAATAAACCCCCCAGGCCCACAGAAATCCCTATGAGTGCACACAGTGTTAGACTGAAGAAAGAAACGCTGTGTAACAAGTTGACAATTCTGTCTAATATCGGGCAAGATTTTGATTTCAAAACACTTAAAAAATATAAATGAAATTATTCTTCTTTTTGTTTCTTTGGTGAGTGACCATGTGACCAACCATCAAGTGACCTCTGCTGCAGGTCGGACAGTTCCTGCCACAACTGTAAATCACTGTACTGATGATTCAACCAGAAGATTTTAATTTTCTCTTGTGTACATACAGAATACTGAATGTACAGTATCTCATAAATATGGTCCCACATCAGTAATTTTAAACAAACTAATTAATTAATTAATTATTGCGCACACATGAATGCAGGTTGTTTTACTGTAACTTGACTCTAAATGGTGGGAATCAATCAAAATGTATTATAATATAAAAACCCAAATTATTGTTGCATCAAAGCTGCATTTTCCCTGTGTCTGTGAGGTTGTGCAGATGTTTTGTTTTGGGTTTTTTTGCATCCTTTCTATCAAACCTTTTTTTTTAACTGTGTGGCAGGGTTGAATACAAACACCTTCAGTTTAAAGCACTAAGTTTATGTTTCCCTGAGGTTAAGCAAAAGATATTTTGGGGAAAAAAAACAGCAGAACAATGACAGGCAGATCAAAGGAACATGGAGATATCTAAAATATATTTCTCCAAAAACACCTCCAGGAATGCACTAAACATTACACACTGATAATATCTAACAGTTTAAGAGAAGAATTTGGGGGGGATATCTTTTTCCCATTCAGCACTGTGGGGACCTCACTGAAAAGTACGTCTACAAATATATTTCTTGCTCAAACATTAGCTAAAGAGGGCAGGCTTTTTCTGTGTTTCATTGAGAGATAATGATGTTTTATTTAATGAAATGTCTCATAGTGTATACAGTAGCATGTAAACTAATCTCCTTGTCAAGTGTTTCTGTGTGGGGAAAGAAAAGGAGGCAGGAATGCTTTCAGGGAGTAAAAACATACCATTACTTTACGAAAGGGAATTCAATGCAGTTGTATCTTTACAAAGACTTGGCATTAATGGAGGGAGATTTCCCACCATTAGTGACGATCATGTTTATACTGTATTATCTGCTTCATTCTAACTGTATCACAAAAGTAATTCAGAACCTGATAAGAGCATCTATGAAGATTAACAAGGTCATTCTGTGAATTAATGGCATTAAAAAGAAAGTTTATCTACCTACTTTAGTGGCATTTCAGAAGTTAAATATAACATGGATGAGGGTTAAATTGCAGGATTATTTATTTTGAAAGGATGGATTACATTATGAATCAACTGCAGAGTATCTGTCCTTGTTGTGGGCCAATCAGAGGCTGAGTTTAGACCAGGAGGACACCCTGCAGCCGGCAGTTACTGACAGGCTTTTAAATCCTTAAGTAAACACTCTACAGCTCCCCTCGCTGCAGGGTAACATTAACCCTCATCAATCAAACTTAACAGTACAGCTCCTTCGCTCTCTCTGACAACAGGTTCACAACTGTGGTTTACATGCTGAATCCCTTGGTAACTGTACAATAGTGTAAACTTCTCACACACACCTTTGCTGTTAAATCACTTTGGCACAAGATGAAAACATGAAGCAAATGCTTGATCTTTTGTATTTATTCCTTTTCGAAGCTCAGTATAACCAATTTGCACTGATGCAAACTTCTTCCAGGAAATAGCCACAGCCTGGCACTCTGCATCCGACACTGACAAACTTTCCTGTCTTCTCCCACCTACTCTGCTTCTTGTCTCATCAAACTAGCTGCCAGCTGAGTTATAAAATCATTCAAGTGACAACTTTAGACAGTGCAGCTGGTGACTGACTAAAGTATAAATAAATAACACTTGGCACATTGTGGAGACAGGTGCTCTGGAGTTTCAGTCTCCCCTTCCTCCTCTATATGTCTCTTTTTCATTTATTCATTACATTTAACTCAAACCTTAGAGTCATGCATCAGTAAATACAAGTAACAACACAGCTGTTGTTGTTTTTTTAACCCGCCATGGGTATATTTGCCTGATCTTCATGGTTCTTCAGATGTGTTGGAAACACTGACAGAATGAACAAAGGAACTTTCAGTTCCTGAGATAAATTCCTCTGGTTCCATTGTTTCTGGAACTTTTCTGTGAGAAATAGGCTCATGTTACGTCACACAGAAACACAACACTGTGAAAATCCTGTAGGTTTATGTTATGACATCAGTTTTTACAACTTAAACTTTGTTTCTGGAAAATCATGTTTTGTCTGATGCTCTGTGATTACACATAAAGAGAAGGCTTTACTACCTGTTTTGTGCAGAATGGCTATATCTCCAAGCTATATCTGCAACACTACATACGTATGATGCTACAATATCGTTTGGTATTATTCGTCACTGGTTAATCAAGAGATGTGCTGAAAGCTTGGTGGCTTGGTAACTTCTTTTGAGTCATGCAGATAGAAAACTACAAAATGTCTAGTGTGATTGAGCTCTAAGAGGAACTGCCACAGACATGACAAGTGTTGTGTGACATTGCAAATATGCTGTAACCTGCTGCAGTAATTTCTCATGTGGGGTATATGCATCCTCTTGCAAACACTTTTTATGCTTTCTCAATTTGAAGTGCATCTGAAAAACCGACATGTAGCCCGAACACTTCACCCTACTCCCCTATCCCAACGAGAATCTGGAAACCCTACCCTTAGACATGAATGCACAAAATGGAGGGTTAAGGGCTAAGTGGACTATAAACGTCTAGCCAGCAAGGACATGTTATTGCCAAGTGACAACAGGGTGTAAGATGCCTTCATGGCAACAAAAAATCAAAAAAAAAAATCCACCACACAGAAACAAACAATCTCTCCTCTTAACAGTCTACATTTCAACAGTCAAGCCAAGACTCCCCCCAAAAAAGGCTTCAGCTTTTATTTAATCGTCCTTTTGAGTGTTCTTCTCACCAACAGGTTGTAAATAACTAATAAATCACAATGAATCAAAGCCAGAGTCTTTGTAAACAGCAATCAGCTCTGCATGTGTGTGTTTGAGCCCTTGGATTTGCTCTTCAGACCCCAAAAACATATAAAATCTTTATCTTATCTGTGTTTTCTTTCCAGATTGGCTGGCAGTCCCACCAATCGTGAACACACACTCATAAAGCACAAACACACACTCAGCCATTGTTCCATGTTTCACTTGGAGCAGATGACAAACGTTATCAGACTCCAAACCCACGGCATCGGCCAAAACACATTAGGGTTTTGTGAAATGAGGTGGGTGTCCCTCCTAGTCAGCACAGCCAAGATACCCAGAGAGGACTGTCAGGAAAAATGATCTGTGTTATTGGTTGTGAGAGACGGCCTTAAATTGTACATTTTAACACAATCAATACAATCTGGAGGTCACTGTGAGGACTTTCTGGTACTCACACACTACAGGATGCACCTTTACACACTTACAATGCTCTTGAACAATTGTAATGGAAAAGTGGAGGTCAGTCAGAGCCTTGGGGTAAAGGGTAAGTTTGGTTATTATTTAACCTGGACCCTAATTTCCCATGTTTTGTGTCTGAGTGACTAATGTGAACAACAGTTTTTGTGATTGGTCCAGTATTGAGCGACACCGCTGCAGCCTGCAGCCATAAGAAAGGCTGCAGTGTAACTTGCAGTCTTGGGATCCCTCCCCAGACGACTTCACACCCATTCACCCCTGGTCCCACCTGACCCTAACGACTTACATGGTGGCCAGGTGGGCCAACGACTCACACTGTGACCTTTACGACTCTGAATCTAAGAGCTCACATGTGACCCCTACGACTCTGCAAGGGTTCTTACCCACACAGGGTTTAAAGCCTGCAATTTCGTACCAGTCATTTAGAACTGAAGACGCTTCTTAGATGAGAGGCGAAACATCTTCAAGAAACGCAAGCAAGTCCAGTTGCCTACGATACAGCACGTACGGCTGCAGTGTACCACTTAGGACATGTTTGCCGATCAGTTTCCATCCACTGAAGGTGTGTTTTTGCCACTGACAGGCTCAAATCGTTATTGTAAATGTCAGACAACATTATTGAAAGGACCCCTACAAAGATACATATTTTTTTAAAAGAGTAAGATCTTTGCTGTTTAACAAGAATCAGACCCAAAAATCACCATCACCAAACCCACCAGCCTCCATTTAAATAAACATTAATTTTAGCGTGTACAGAGCCAGTGTATTTTGCATCTAACTGGGTGAATTAAGGGTTTATTTTAATCAAACCAGAGCCTGTGATTGTTGGAACAGTGGAAAGACGAACCAAGACAGCTTTAATGAGTTTTATTTTGTTTCTGTTGACTTTGAAGGAAGTGTATTTTGAGATGATAAAATCACTGTTTATTTAAATGGAGTTGGGTGGGTTTGGCAGCGGGCTGTTTCTGGTTGAATAGCAAAGATATTATTTACAAAAAGGTCTGTCACAGTAGTGACCCTTTGCACAAGTTGTCAGACACTTGTAATAATAATTAAAATACATTTGTGGCAAAAAAAAGCACTTCTAGTGGCTATAAATTGACAAGTGTGAACAAGCAAGATTATCATTTAATGGTAATCTAGCAGCCTGTTTCAACACTGCTATCTGCAGCACTCTTGCTAAATACTGGACCAGTTCAAAAACTGTTATACCCATTTGTCACTTCGACACAAAAACGTGGAGAAATCGGGTTCAGGTTGAGAAATATCAAACTTACACTTTTAGCATACATTCACCACATTTTCCCAACCAGTCCTGTAATTCGACACTGTTTTTTTCTGTTGCAAGACCTAACTTCTAACTTCTAGTTTCCCCATTTTGACTCTAGGTCACTTCAGGCTATATACTGATATAGATTACCATGGCTAAATTCGGATCAACCATCATAATCTTGTGTGCAAACAAATGCCTGTTGCGACCTCACTGTCTATTTCTCCTCCACTGGCTGGTGCTTTGATACGTGGCACCTCCTGTGTTCATGTTAATGTGTGCTTAGGTCTGTTCCCATCCAGCAGCTAAATTTGCCCATAATAAACCTGAGTGGAAATGCTGGAAATCTGAAAAAAAAAAAAATTGCAAAAAAGTTTGTACACTTGGCTGAAGTGTAAAAGGTGGTGTGTAAGTAAAAGCAAAATGTGACAAAATGCTTGTACATGACATATATGTGACTTAAACATCACTGAACAGCTGAAAACACTGGATCTGTGCGTAGCGATGAGGAGACTGTAACCTTCCTCACATTAATACATGAAACAAACAGAAATGACATGTCATATTACATTATGTTTTCTACATTTTGGGTTAAAAAATACTCTGTTAACATTATGGAAACATATCGCTATACTAGAGGGCTTTGTCACTTAAATGGTAACATGTTTTTCATGGACTTGTTGAAATGACTGATGGTGTGAGGACAGTTTTAACTCTTGAGTGGCCAAGGCATGAACACAAAGAACACTGAATGTTTGCCATGGTCATTTGACTGTGGCGGTAGCATAGTCATACACCCCTTTCCAGCAAAATTTGCATGTATATGTGGGGTTTTTTAAGCACAGGAAACCTGCGTTAAATATGGCAATAGGCTCATTTCCTATTGCCAGTAAACTAGCGCCGCTCAACTCTTTCTCTCTACTATGAAATGTTCATTAAAGGTAAAATGCCAAATATGTTACACTGCAGCTTCAACACATACTACATGGACAGGTGATTGAAAAAGGTAACATGATGCACAGCCATGTGAAAATATTACAAATTAATCCATTTAAAATAGTTTAAAATTAAATCTAATAAAATTTACAAGCTGAGCACTACATACCACCTCACCAGCTGCAGCTTCTTGTGGTTTTGTGTTGTTGGCAGGATATTTAATGTGAGTCACATCCTGTTGGCTTTATATAGCTTGCAATGATACAATGCTGTAAAATACACACAGACAGTGAGGGATCATTACTGTCTTTTCATTGCCTTACTGAGAGTGATCACAACTGTCACTACTTTGTCCTGTAATAGCTCATGGTTAAAAAAGACTAATATCTCCTGCCGTTAACTCTACTGAAATCCTTAACTCCCCTTTATGGATTATTAAAATCTCTTGCTTCCATTTGTCATTGTATTCCCTGTATCACTGGTTTTCATATTTAGAAATTAGGAACTATAATTTATGATTTACTGCATTTCATGGATATCACATTTCATGATATCATATGAAAAATTGTTAGATTGACTTATTTAATCCAAATAATGAACAATAATGAGGTGTGGTATAATACTACTGTTCTACCATTTCTGACGCATTGCGTTCATGTCAAGGACTTTCTATTCATTCAAACTGTATTTTTCTTCCTCTCACTTCTCACCACTTAATTCCTGTTTACTGTCAATGCAGAAGAAGCAAGGTACAATGACGAGGGAATTTAAGAAGAGGAAGAAAAAAGGGAAGGAAAGACAGAGAGGTGGGGGCAAGAAGATTTTACGTAATGTGCAACAGGAATTAAGAAACACAACGCCTGAGACCAACTGTGGAGACACACCGAGCAGAGGAAACTGAAATAACCAGCTGATGTTGAATAATCTGACGGAGAAACTCCGACATAATGAAGAGCTTTCTCCTACTCCTCCTCTCACTGATGACAGGTAACAAGATTACTGAAACCTAATTACTGATATCTCAATGAATAAAAATGGGGAAATCATATTATGTGGTCCAGTTTAAGCAAACTGTTTTGAGAGTAGAAATCCTACAGCAATTTAATGTACTACTGCTGCTATACTGCAATACTGCTCTGATGGTGTCTACAGGTATCAGACACTTAAATTCAATGCTTTTAGAACATTTTTAGATAATTTTTAACCAAATTTAGCAGTGATTTTTGGACAAATAATCATCTGATTCAAGTATTGCGGGTAAATTTGCAAGGTAAGTGCAAGTATAAAGTAAAAAGACAGTAATGCGTTCAGTGGTAGGTTTACAAGAAGAATTTGTCTCATTTTGACAAAAAGAAATTAGAATTTAAGATGGATAAATGAAATTTGATAAAAATGTTTGTGGCAATAAGAACTCAAATTAAAATTTAAGACAATTAAATTACTTTTAAATACTAATATTTATTTAATTGAATTTAAAAAAAATGAACAACTTTTTAAGGACCTGCAGACACCCTGTGTGCTATACAATGTCAGACTTCTTTAACATTTTTATTCTGAATCTTAAAGCCATTAATATTTTAAAATGTCTCACTTTGGCGACTCCTGGTAGCAGCATGTAAAATAACAAGCTTGTGTTTTGCTGATGAAGCTCTGAGACTGTTTCAGAATGTGACATGATGTGAACTTTTCACTCTGATTTACAGGTTGTGAGGCCTCATCTGAAGTGAAAGGGTGTCCAAAAGAATGGGTTGAATTCTTTTTCAAATTTCCTGAAACAGATAAAAGACATGAAAGTGCTGACATACTTGGTCCATTTCCCCTGAGCCATGATACATATAAAAAAAAAAATCTGAGGGTGGACATTCAACAACTTGAACATACAGACTTTAAGGAGTGCAAGTGTAAATTTGACCAAGATTCTGACTCATCTGATGACGACGACGGTACAGTCAAATTTCCCCCTGGTAAGAAATGGTACATGTTTTATAACAGTCTCTCATGTCTTTGTTTAAGTACTTTGTAGCTGTGTTAATAAGTAACTACCCTAGACTGTATAAAATGGATGTAGCTATCGTGATGTCACCCATTGGTTTGTGGACTCCCGATTTAAAGCCTTGGGTTTGGCATTTCAGCTGTCGCCATCTTGGTTTTTTGGAGCCACATCAATAAATTACTCTTCTTGGCTTTTTGCTGGCTGTGCTTTTGTTGCACTTCCAGTGGCATGGTGACTGTCGTCCGCCTTCCATCACAGTCTGTCGGCTTTATGAGCAGGGATTGGACCCTACTTGCATTGAAACACTACGCACCATTACATAGATTACAGCAAAATAACATAACCTAGGTAAATTTAAAAAAAGCCCACTTGTTGTGAGTTTTACTGTTGTTTATGGTGTGTGATGAGCTCAGTGTGGTGGAAGAGAGATGGAGAGTTGACTATGGCTGCATTCACTGCATCTCTGTGCATTTACACATTACAAGTAAAATATCTGTGTAACAGCTCATGTAGGACAAATATCGGATTAGGCTCAAATTGCTTGATATCCCCGTCAGTTGAAAAATGCCATGATAGGCCTCAGTACTGATCTCTGAGCTTGGATCATGCATGATGTCCATGGTAAGGGGACAGTGTTTGACCACCACTCAGTATCACACAGACAGGGACATTAAGCTGGAAGTCAGAGCTGGACTCCCAGTGTCTCTGCTTAATGAGCCTGATACATGAGTAAAAGACCTCAGAGTCTTGCCTATTATGTCGCGATTAGGGAGGGGTAAGAGAATTCAGCTGAAATTAAATTTTAAGCAGACACATACAGTAAAGGCTAAATTTGAACAAAAGGCGAAAAAATATTCAAGTATTCATCTACATAACTAGCCAAATACAGATATAATGGACGGATTTCACTCTTTACTTTTCCTTTTTACATTCAGTCGACGACTGCCAGAAGCCATTTACCCACACTGCGTACAGAGCAGCTAAAACCACCATCACATGCGATTTCCCACGAGAGAAAGACAAAGCCAAAGTCAAGTTTTTCTGCAAAGAGATCGATTCCATCTGTGAGGTTGTTTTATCAACAAGATCATCTCTGCGGTCCAATGGGAAATTCACTCTCACAGAAACCAGCAGTGGCTTCAACATATCCATCACTAATGTGTCCTCACAGCACGATGGTGTCTACTGGTGTGGAGTGGAATCAAATGAAGGAAGGTACCGACATGCACTCAAAAAAATACAACTTCAGGTAGAAGGTGAGAAGCAGACATCTTACACTTTGAGGTTTGATTTACTCACACATATAATGAAAGTGTCTATGAATTATGTTGTTAAGTACAGTTACTGATAGGCAATGTTGTCTGTTTGTCTACAGATATTGCTAACTCGACAAGTTCTCTAACTACTGGACAGACTTTTACGTACCAATGTATGTATCCAAACGGTGTGCCTATTAAGAAAATCCTCTGTAAAGGAGAAGATCCATCTATATGTGAACCACTAGTGAACTCTTTACAGTGGGACAAAAACACTGGGAGGTTTTCCATAGAGGACAACAAAAAAGAAAACATCACCATAACTATGAGACAATTAACAACAGAAGACTCTGGGACATACTGGTGTGGAGCACAGATCACTGACAAACCCAAAAGCAACCCATTCTTCCACAAACATGTGATGACAGTAGGTGAGTGTTCACATTAGTTATGGTTTGGAGGTAAACAGTGGCAGGCTGTTAAGTTACGTTCACAAATTACTGTTTTGTTTTGAGAAATGTTGTTGATCTGGTTAGTTTCTAGGGTCTTGGTGAGAAACCTTTTTTTCTGAAATCTACTGCAGCAGATAAGTTCTGAATGAGTTTTGTGTGTTCATTTTGGTTTAAATGAGGATAATCCTTTTGTGTACTTTTATCTCCAGCAGGTGGCTCTTGGTTAAGTGTCATCATTCCTGTAGTCGTCTGTGTAGCTCTGCTCATGCTTATTTTGGTCTTCATCTACAAACGTAAGAAATATTTTAAAACACATATGTACACGCATACACACTTTTTTTTTTACTGGAGGTAAGCAAGCTGGGAAGATGTAATTCCATAAGTTAATTAAGTAATAACAGAAAAATAAGAAGAAGGTTTTGTCTGTAAATTGGTATTTTATTAATAATCAACAGGTGAAAGTGTGTCACTTGTCCTGGTCAGCTGATCTGACCTGGGCAGCTAGATCCTGGTTGTGAATGTGACAGATTTGTGTGGTGAAATGTATTCGCTATCTCTTGTTCTGCTTGTTAATTTATTTTCCTTTTCTAATTTTACATTTTCTCATTTTTCTCTGACAGGATTTCAGCGTACAAAAAACACAAGGAAGGCAGAGGCACAGAACAACAAGGTGAGTGAGCATATCTATAAAAATGGTTATACTGCTTGTGACCCATGATCAGAATTTATTCATACATGTGTGATGCAGGCACTTACAAATTCAAGATGGCTGCTGGTCACATACATAGTGAGTAAACACACTGCTAAAGTAGTGTTTATAGCAATTTTATCTCATTTGTTTTACATTTGGTCAGCCTCATCTGCGGCTTTCATCAATTGGAGTGCACGATGGTTTTGAAGCTGTCTATACTCCGAAAGTGCAAGGGCAACAAAGGCTTACATGTGGCGTCCATGTTTTTTTCTGAGTTGTCCACCATCGTCAACTAGGATGCAAAAACTGTTGTCAACTCTGAGGTGACGTCATTCCAACTTCCGACCTCCGAGTACAGAACGAACGCAGCATAATTATCTTAACGGCACCAGCTGGAAGGAACACCACATTGCAGCACATGAAAAATAAACTTGTTAGACATGATTATGTATGTATATGCCAATAAGATGCACTGTGCCATATTACTATGACCAACTTTCACCCCTGACTTTAAGGGTGCCAGTATTGGTACTGGTATATATATATAATATCCAGCCCTGCTCAAAATAACAATAAAGCACCGACAGGAGTTTGGTAACCGTTACACCCTTAAATGTGCAAATTAGTTACCTGCAAATCTGTAGGTGTGTTATACTTCCAAGGGAACCATGTGCAATCTAAACATGGCAGTCACTACAGTATTATGTGATTGTCTAGTGATACACAATGGTCTGGTTAACATTATAATATTAAATGAAAACAAAAAGCCTACATCCATGTGAGCCGCTCTTTGAGGCTGTACCGCACAGCACTTTTTCAAGCTAAATGCTAATGTTAACATTCTACAACTTCTGCCTCTATGGTTCATGCTTTTTGTTAAGACTGCATATGGACTTTCCAGCCTGTGTTTCTCATTCTGCTCTGACAGGATCCTGCCTATGAAGAGGTACAGGAGCACCCCCAGAAGCCAGGCTCAGGAACTGCACTTAAATCGATTTATGTCACTGCCAACGCTCCCACAAACCCCTCTGCTTCGCAGTATTACTCCACCGTCAACTTTAACAGCAGCTCTGGTGAAGTCAGTGGTGACACATATTCCACTGTGAGGGACAACCAACAATTTCCCACCTACTCGACTGTCAATCATCCATCAAGACTTCCTGAAGACTCTTTCTACTCTACTGTCAACAACCCACAGCAGCACTGAGACAAGTCCTGTCATTTTCTTAATGAGTCACTATACTGATCCCTTTTGTTTGATTCAAGGTTAAGTCACAGAAATGTTTATACAGACATTAAAAAAATGAAATTCAAGGACTTTCAAGTACTTTTTCAAGCACTTTTTTTCATTTTCAAGGACTCAATGCAAATATATGATTTTTAATTATTCATAAAATTTTTATCGCATTGTCATTAAACAAACATAAATGATGTGATCAATGTCTCTTTTTAGTCAAGGGTTAATAATCACATTTGTTCAACGCATACATGCATAAAATCTTCAACAAAACATTTCAAGGAAATCTCAAGGAAACAAATGCCAGCTGGAACTTATGAACTGGAAGTTTTCTACAGAGCTTTTTAATCAGTGCACTGCTGAAGAGGAAAACAAATCAAAGTCAAAAGCCAGTTCATTAAAATAAATCATGTTTAACTTAGCCATGTTAATAAATCAGCTGGTTTTGCTGGGGTTTCAGGAGTAGAATGACATAAAAATAAAACAATGATGTCAAGCAGGATATTATCAAGGCGAGGACAAATGAGAGGGAGAGTGCACCATGGAGACGGTGTGGCATCAGAGTAAATGAATTATTTGGAATTATTTTTTGGCATTCTTGCTTTATTTGATTGGGAGAGAGAGAGAGGAGATGCAGGTGACACAGAGGGGATAACATGCAGCAAGGGGCCTGGGCCATACTTGAACCTGGGCCACTGTAGCAAGGACTCAGCCTTAGAGGTACATGCTCTACCCGATGAGCTAACTGGATGCCCCGTTGGATTTTGATTTTAAGCAACATAATTACAATGACTTGATGAACAAAACTTCGATCAGTAGCTGCTGTTAATTTCAGCAGCTAATGGAGATCTAATAAATAAATAAATAAAATATAAGACAGTGCTATGTGGTTCATTTGAGCTTCAAGGACTTTTAAAGCACTTAGTTTACAAAGGGGATATTTTTAGGTATTCCAGTGGTTGATTTTTTACCCTCTGGTCACCGGCCATCTGTACTGCTTTACACCAAGTTAAGAGTTCTGCAACCACCACTGCAGTTCAATACAACATGTCCAACTACAACCTCATCAAGGGCTGTAGAACTGATTCAACACTTCTGAAGGAATATTCACTACAATATGAATTCATCCAGAACAGTTGGATTGGACTGCATATAGTTGTGTTTAATAGTATGTGAGAAACAGACTGTATCAATAATTTGACATTTCTTGCACAAAGTTTGTTATTGCTGCATTTGTGACATTATGATGAGGGCTCAGGGGCCTGAAGGAACATTTTAATGTGTCAGTCCTGGTTTAGCTGGTCCAGATTAGGGGCAGGGTTAGAGATATTTTACATAAATAAAACTGTAAATCAGGGGTTCCCAACTGGTGGGTCGAGGTCCAATAGTGGGTCGCAGGTCCATTCTGAATTGACCGCAATTGACTCGCCAACGTGTTTGTAAAAACACACACTTTATTTTGAAGTACAGTGAATATCTGGCACAGAGCTTTTATTGTGAAGTACTGTTTCCTGCTGTAGAGTGAGTGAACAACAGACAGCAAACTAGCTTGAGACATGTCTAAACACAAGTATGACGCTGAATATTTTAAACTGTGTGGACCTTGAACTAATGACTAAGGACAAATCTGAACCCGTGGCTGGAGCAACTGGGAACCACTGATCTAAATTTAAGACTTGTGATTATTTAGATTAGTTGGTTTTATTGAAGCCCTTTGATCACTGCCGGCCATTTCTCTGCTGCCTTCTCTGCTGTCTGTGTCCGCCCTGATTCAGCCTCTGCTGATACGGAGGAGCTCTGCTCCTGGTTTAACTCCTCCTGCCTTTCCATAATGGACTCTGTGGCTCCTCTAAAACCTAGGCAGTCTAAGGCTAGACGTGAGTCCTGGTTCAATGACAGAACCCGTGCAGGCAGACAGGAATATCGCAGAGCCGAACGCAGGTGGAAGAAGGACAAGCTGCAGGTTTCATTTCAAATTTTGAAGAACTGCTGGTGCTCTTATCAAAATATTGTCAAAGAGTCCAGAAGAGAGTATCTGTCAAACATTATCACAGAAAACTGTAAGAACCCTCATGTACTGTTCAGAACAATTGACTCTGTTTTGAATGTCCCACAGCCTGTATGTTTGGAAACATCCATTGATGTGTGTAATAGTTTTCTGCACTTTTTCATTGATAAGGTTGTTTCCACAAGAGCTCTCATTTCTCCACCCACCTTTGACCCCTCTGTCTCTGTTTCCTGCCCAGCTATGTTCAATAGATTTGAACTTGTGACTCTGTCACTGTTAGAGGATGTGGTGGCCCGTATCAAACCATCAGGTTCCCCTCGCGATGTGGTCCCTCCCCATTTCTTTAAAGAAGTTTTCCCTACCATAGGTCAGTCAGTTCTGACCATTTTGAATAGCAGCCTGTCCTCTGGTGTTGTCCCAGTAAGCTTCAAACATGCAGTAGTACAACCTTTGCTGAAGATGCCTGGCTTAGATAGCACTGTTTTAGCAAATTTCAGGCCCATCTCCAAGTTGCTTTTGTTTCTAAGATCCTGGAGAAAATTGTCTATGCACAACTAAAAACTTTCCTTGATCATTACAATATCATGGAGGTTTTTCAGTCTGGTTTTAAAACTTTGCATAGCACGGAAACTGCCCTTTTAAAAGTTTTTAATGACATTTTAATAGCAAATGATAATGGCAACTATGTTGTTCTTGTACTGCTTGACTTGACTGCTGCCTTTGACACTGTAGACCACAACATTTTGTTAAAACGTCTGCAGCAGCTAGTGGGCATTGGTGGTAGCGCCCTGGACTGGTTCAGGTCCTACTTAGCCGACAGGACTATGTGTGTTGGTCTTGGTGACTGTGAATCCTCCTCCGCTCCACTTTTATATGGGGTCCCACAGGGTTCAATTTTAGGACCCCTGCTTTTCTCCTTGTACATGCTTCCCCTAGGGTCTATCCTCAGAAAGCATGGTGTCGCCTTTCATTGCTATGCTGATAACAGCCAGATATATGTTCCCCTGAGTAAAGGCGATGCCTTTTCCCTCAAGCCCCTGCTGGCATGTCTTGAAGATATCAAAGCCTGGATGGCCCTAAACTTCTTAAATTTTAATGAAAAAAAAACAGAGGTGATGGTGTTTGGCCCCAGCGGCTCCTGTGTTTCCTCCCCTGTTGATCTGGGTCCTTTGGCAGTTTATGCGAAGTCTACTGTTACTAACTTGGGTTTTAAGATGGACAGTGATTTTAAATTGGACCGCCAAATTAGTGCAGTTGTAAGGTCAAGTTTCTTTCACCTCAGGCAGCTTGCGAAGGTGAAGCCGTTTCTTGCACATCAGCACTTTGAAGCAGTAATCCATGCCTTCATCACGTCTCGGCTGGATTACTGCAATGCACTTTATTTTTGAGTTAGCCAGTCCTCCCTTGCACGTCTCCAGTTAGTTCAGAACGCTGCCGCTCGTCTGCTAACTGGAGTACGAATGAAGGAGCACATCACTCCCATCCTGGCCTCCCTCCACTGGCTGCCTGTGCATTTTAGAGTTCATTTTAAGATCCTCTTATTTGTTTTTAAATCTTTAAATGGCCTCGCCCCGCCCTACCTCTCTGAGCTTCTTCACCCCTACGCCCCTGCCTGGTGCCTAAGGTCAGCTGATCAGCTGCTCCTTCAGGTACCGAGGTCTAAGCGAACACTTAGAGGAGATCGTGCATTCTCCATTGCTGCTCCAAAAATGTGGAACAATCTACCACTGCACATCAGGCGGGCCCCCTCACTGTCTGTTTTTAAAACCCACCTTAAAACCCACTTTTACTCACTGGCTTTTAACCCAGCATGATTGTTTGTTTGTTTGTTATTGTTTTATGACCTCTTATGTACAGCACTTTGTTTCAACTGTGGTTGTTTTAAAGCGCTTTATAAATAAAGTTGAGTTGAGTTGAGTTGAGTTGAGTTGATCACTGGTAATACTGATTGACAACAAGATGGACCGATCAGTTTGTATACAAGCTGCTGGGACTGATAGGGTTAATGCTGTGACACACAAAAACTAGAAAAATGACACAGGAAGAAACACAGGTGTACAGACGCTGCGCAGTAGTGCTGCCACTATCACCCTATATATGAAAAGAGGAAGTTACAAAATCTGCTAGAGTTAAAAAGTCTCACTGAGGATTTCAACATCCAAGATGAACACAACATGGGGCTTTCTTCTGCTCTTCCTCTCAACGATTACAGGTAATAATATAACGACTGTCTGACACCTGATATTAGAGATATGATAGGTAAGTGTTACAGCTTCTTAAGAAATGAACCAGTTTAAACACATCCTGTGGTGAGGTTTCAGCGACTGTTTGAATTTCTTTAGTTTAACTCAGGTCTAAGTATCAGCTTTACATTTTACATTTAAACATTATTTAGATAGGTACATTTTAAGCTTCCCACAATAGATAATTCATCTGACATAGACAACCTGAAGCCTGTCCTAGTAGTAGTAATACTGTATATTTACTGGAAATACGTAGTTATTTCCTGTAAATATACAGCTATCAAAGCTGATGTTCTGAATTTGATATAACCCACCACTTGTTCATGAAACGTCCCCTTGCACACAGGTGGTGATGCATTTTTTTTATTTATTCATGTTTCCTTTTTTTTTTGACAACTATGTAACATGTTAACATGGCTAATAATGAACAAGGATATAGCAAGTGCTCTTCACCAAAGATGGAGGAAACATAAGCAGAAGTGAAAGTCACATACAACTTATATATGGCCATTACAACTGTGGGAGTAGTATACAGGAAATTCACTGCTCTGTATATCAAGGCATTTTTAAGATACTGCATTCACAATATTTTAATGCCTGTTTATTTCATTATATTTTTATGCCTCTGCACCAGCCATAGCATAACAATACTGATAGAGCTGCTTTCATTTTTACAAGTTGGTTAAAGCTCCAACGGTGGCTGATCCAGGTAGTCACAGCTATAAAAATAGCAACACATGGCAACAAATGGATACTTTTCTACAGTGTTTCTGTGATCCATTAAGATAAAAGAAGTCCAAAATAGATTTAACACAAATTACATTACAGTGGATATGACAGCAGAGCTCATCCCCACTCTTTTTTTTCTCCTACTGATTAAAAGTCATCAGCAACTGACTGATTCATCTTTGGGATCCACTTGTAGAAAGTGCAGGCTGTATTGACAGAAAGCTAATTCAGACTATCGCAGTAGCGCTGGTGTTTCAGTGTTCAACATAATGTGAACTTTTGTCTTTGTGTGATCTACAGGTCGTGAAACCAAACGTGAGGACTCTGGGGAGCACCGGTGTAAAACTATCAAACACCATGACACTGATGTACTACAACTGGTACATGGTAAGACTCAAATTCAGTGTTTTCTTTGTTGTTGTTTTTTACTAAGCTCAGTATCAAAACTTCCTGAACTTTCTCCACTGACACAACATACATATAAAACAAATAAACATAAAAATTATAACAATGAAATGTAATAACACAATGCACATTTAATAAATAATACTTTCAGAAACCATGTTTTTGAAGCACATATTAAGCTATAGATTGCTGATCACTATGAAGCTCTAACTACATTTTGTTTACTTTCTATGTTTGGCCACTTCTTAAGTTTTTGCTTTATTTTTTGGTTTCACATTTTTAGTGAACTAGTGAAGCAAACTGTAATTCTGGTTTTAAAGAAGTTAAAGAAACAAATGTAACTTACTTACACTTTGCATGTTTTACTTTTATTTTTTATTTGCAGAGAAAGACAGCTGTCAGGTACAACTTTTTCAAATGGAGTACATATCAGCTAAGTCTGTGAGGATATTGGAAGCTTCAAACTATTCAGTACAGCCCCAGTCAAAACGTCACTGTAAAACACAAAACATAAGAGGATTTGAAAGAACTAAGGTATAATATGTGCTAAACATGGATATTAAAAAATCCATATTCAGTCAAGTGCCCTTCTAGTTCATGTCTTCATCTACATGTGAAAAAAAACCCAATTTGCCATAAAGCACACAGTACAAGTCATGACAAGTAGATATAACGGATAGATTTCACGGTTTACTTTTCTTTTTGTATTATTTTCAGATGACAACTGCGAGAAGCCATTTAACCACACTGCTTACAGATCAGCTAAAATATCTGTGTAACAGCTCATGTAGGACAAATATCGGATTGGGCTCAATATTGCTTGATATCCCCATCAGTTGAAAAATGCCATGATAGGCCTCAGTACTGATCTCTGAGCTTGGATCATGCATGATGTCCATGGTAAGGGGACAGTGTTTGACCACCACACAGTATCACACAGACAGGGACATTAAGCTGGTAGTCAGAGCTAGACTCCCAGTGTCTCTGCTGAATGAGTCTGATGCATGAGTAAAAGACCTCAGAGTCTTGCCTATTATGTAGCGATTAGGGAGGGGTAAGAGAATTCAGCTGAAATTAAATTTTAAGCAGACACGTACAGTAAAGGCTAATTTTGAACAAAAGGCGAAAAAATATTCAGGTATTCATCTACATAACTAACCAAATACAGATATAATGGACAGATTTCACTGTTTACTTTTCCTTTTTACTTTCAGTTAATGACTGCCAGAAGCCATTTAACCACACTGCGTACAGAACAGCTAAAACCACCATCACATGTGATGTCCCACGAGAGAAAAACAAATCCAAATTCAAGTTTTTCTGCAAGGAGAGCGGTTCCATCTGTGAGGTTGTTTTATCAACAAGATCATCTCTGCGGTCAAACGGGACATTCACTGTCACAGAAAACAACAGTGGCTTCAACATATCCATCACTAATGTGTCCTCACAGCATGATGGTGTCTACTGGTGTGGAGTGGAATCAAATAAAGGATGTGATCAAGTGGCAAAAATACAACTGACGGTTCAAAGTGAGGATCAAACATCTGACACTTTGGGGGTTTTACTCACAAATATAATTTAGGTCTCTCTGTATTGTGTTCTTAATGTTGCAGTCAATGATGTTGTCTTTGTCTCTCTGTCTGTCCTCAGATATTCGTAACTTCACCAGGCCTGCTACTATTGGGCAGAATTTTTCATACTATTGTCTATATCAAAATACTGTTGAGAAGAAATTCATCTGTAAGGGAGAAGATCCATCTATATGTGAACCTTTGAGCAACACAAACCCTGGCAAGTTTTCCATGAAAGATGTCAAAAATAAGGGAAACATCACCATTACAGTGATAAACGTAACCAAAGAAGACAATGGGACATACTGGTGTGGGGCAGTAAGCACTGATCCAAAACGCAGCAACACATTCTTCCACAGATTTGTGATGACTGTAGGTGAGTTGAGCTATTTTATGTTGTGGATGTTATCTGGCCCTTGTTCAGATTGGAGAAGGACAGCAAGCATTAAAAAGCATTAATAGAAAGCTACAGTAATACTGACAGACTTTGTTTTAATCTTATACAGTTAATCTAATATTTAATTAAATGTTTGTTTGATTTGAGTTTCAGGCAACAAAAATCTTCCAAAATGACAACTAGTTGTAGAAGAAACTAAATCTTTCACATGTAAAGAGCCTGTTTCTAAACCACCGAAGGCGTTACAGTGGTTTGAGTTGTAATCGTTTGATTTGCATTTACTCAATCCTAACAGCCTCAATACTGAAAGTGAAGCACTCAGTGCAATGTTGTGTATGTAAAAACACATTTCAAACTTAACCAAAACTCTAGATATTTAAACCCAAACCCTAACTTTTAAGATCGTGATCTTAATATAACAATTATGTCCATAATTTATTTAAAAACATTCCTATCAGCTGTTCAAGCTAAACTGTTACTCCAGCAGTAACGACTCCTATAAAACTCTGACAATCCTTTAAAAGACTTTTATACAGTTTACCTTTTACACAGCAGATGTTCTGACTTGTTACAGTAGGAAAAGCAGTTACTCTTTACAATGGCGCAAAGTGCCAGGAAAGACCAGGAATCTGAAACTGAAGTAACTAAATGGGATTTGGTCTCATTCATTTGGTCATTTACACCTGTGCTTACACTGTAAGAAAACTAAAGTCCATGTTCAACAATGTGTTGTTACACATTCACTTAAATCTATTTTTTCTGAGGTCATTATTTGTTTGTGTATTTTATTGTCTTAAAAAAAGTAATTACAAAACACTGAATTAGTTTTTTGTTTGGTTTTGTCTCTGTCAAAAAGAAAAAATAGAAATTAAAACAATTCACAAGCATTTGTGCTAAAGGTGGATATAATAATGAACACATTCTTCGCAAGGTTAAAAATAAAAACATAAGATGAATGTGTGGAATCCAGTATCTAAGTTGGGAGTAAGTGTTTTTCTCTTGCAATTTTTTTTTTGTGCCAAATGTATCTTTAATTTTCTTCCTTTTGATGAGACATTGTTAATTTCTATATGCGTTTATATACAATTTGATCAACCTTCTGTTTGTTTTCAGTTCCACCATCACCAACATCTCCTGTTTCTTCAACCCAGTCGACTACTGTATCTGCTGGGAGTCAAGGTAGGAGAGCACATCTGCTGCAGGAGAACAGTTTTTGCAAATCAATTCCTACAAAATACCTTTTAAATTCCTAAACACAAACAGCTCTTGATGACAATGACGTGTTAACTGTGTATTCAACAATGATGAATATTTTCTTTGTTGTGCAACTGATATTGCAGATAGCTCTCAGTTCATCATTACTGTGATCGTCTGCGTGTCTGTGCTGCTGCTGCTGTTGGTGCTCATTTTGATCCTTATATACAAAAGTAAGAGTTACTACCGGTTTGCAGAACACAAAACATGTACCTATAGTACATCAAACCACAGTCACCACATCTCCTTCCTGTGTGTACGTGACATCTAGTTAAGGAAAAGCAGACGTACCAGATTAGACTTCACTTTTGTTTCATGTCGAGAAGTATTTTATGTCTAGCTTTCGTCACAGATTTCTGGGGATGGACACTGATTGTTAAGTCATACTTAATAAAAACCAAACTGGAAAATACAATTACTGAAGTGCAATTCTGTCCGTTCTTTCCTGGACAGTGCAGCAGGCACTGGTTGAAATTTGGTTAGATGTAGAGGCAACTGTGTTTTCATTTAAGAAAATTAATTAAATTAATCCACTTTATGTCTTTCTGCTTGTTTATTTTCTGGTTTTCTTCCTTTTTTGCTTCTGCCAGGACATTTCAAAAACAAGAGAAATGCAGCACAGCAAATCAAAGAGGTTAGTGTTTAAATGTATGTCTGTGTGGTCATATTGAATAGGTAGTCGTATCATTGCTCAACAATAAGGATTGCCCAATTGCCAGTGGCAAGTGAAATGCCACGCTGGGCTAGTAAGTCTGAAAACTCACTTGCCCTATCAGGCAAATGGTAAAAAAGGATTTAACACAAAAAGGATTTAACACTTTTCTGGGCTGATGATGGGAGTAGCCACACAGTGAGCCATCTTGCTTCATTCTCATCATCGCTGAGAGTTGCACATGTGCAGTACCGATTAGCCACTCATCTGAAAATGGCGGCAGGTAAAGATAAAGTTCATGACCTGAGGCGCAACCTTAAAATAACAATATTTAAGTATTTCTGTTATCCTGGATTTAGGAGCTTAGTTGGGTGGCGCTTGAATGTGTAATACAATGTACTGCACTGTTTGCCACAGGTTGGAGAGCAAGGCTGACAAAATGGGGTAAATTCTACAAATTTGATGTCTTTTTTTTTGTTTTTTTAACTGCTAATAAATAAAACAATTTGTAAACACACAGAAGGATGAAGCTGGTTAGATGAAGCAATGAAGGCCTCTGCCTTTCCGGAAAACGCAGGTTCAATGTTTTACCGGTAGCCCGAGCTAACACAGCAGCAGTGGCTGATATCCAACACCGAGCTGTTGAACAATCCAACCAACTACACTGACACCAAAACGGCTCAGCTCCATAGTTAAACTTGTTGACAGCCAGTATGGTTAGCTGTGTAATGCACTTACACTTACGCTGTGTGTGCAGGTGGACTGCAGGGTGTGCTCCTGTCTCAGTGTTTCTCCTACCATAATATTAGGGAGGCACCCCGCCCCCCCAACGACACCCCGCGCTCCCCCTGAAGGTCAAGTTAATTTTATTTTCTTTATAACGCCAGATCACAACAGAAGTCATCAAGGTTACCTTTCCTATAGAACAGGTCTATACCTTGTCCTTTTACAAACTAAATAGCCTTGTCTTATTTATCTTATTTACACAATGGCATGTCATCTCTGTCTGTACATGGCCGTGCGTTTACAATTCTCCTCCACCCTGATGCGTGCACACACACAAACACAGACATGTACGCATACACACACGGACATGTGCTCCAACCACAGGTGACCACACTCCCACCAGCGGACAGAGAGCACGTGTTGGAAAACATGTCGCGTCAACCATCTGAAAAGCAGACAAAAATATCCGTGTTTTTTTAATGCTTCCAGGGTGGTAAAGATGGTGAAGAAGAAACGTTCCGATGTTACAGTTGTTATATTGACTGCTGTCATTAAAAGAAACACATGAACGCCATGATGCCTTTAACTGGTTGTGTCAGTATCCGTCTGTTTGCAACTTAATTCTGTGTTGAGTACAATTTGTATGGTTAGTGCTTATTGTCTGCACTGGATATAAACTGTTCAGACTGTACTTTTCATTGTTCCCTTAAAGGATTATATCTACGAGGAGATACAGGAGCGCCCTCAGAAGCCCGACTCAGGACATGCAATGAATTCGATTTATGTCACTGCCAACTTTCCTACAAACCCCTCTGCCTCGCTGCATTACTCTACCGTTAACTTTAAAAACTGCTCTGGAGAAGCTGGTGGTGAGGGATTGACCACCAGACCCTGCTATTCTACCTGTGAATATTCTACTGTGAAGGACAGCCTAAGTCCAACCAACTCTACTGTCAACCAGCCATCTTCAGAGGATCCTCTCTACTCAACAGTCTACAAGCCACAGAAGCAATGAGGAAACATCAGGCAGGAATTTATATACAAAATGTATAGCCAAGATGTCAAGTCATTCATTTTTTTAAATGTTGTTCTTTACAATGACATCCAGCACAGACTGTAGGAAGTACAAGGCATTTAGATGTTGTAAATAGTGGTTCCCAACTGGTGGGTCGCAGTCCAAAAGTGGGTCGCTGGCCCATTCTGAATTGATGGAAGTGGCTCACAAATGTGTCAAGTTTAGAAAAAAAACAAAAAAAACAAAACACTTTATTTTATAGTACAATACATTTCCAGCACAGGGCTTTTATTTTGAAGTGCCATTTTCTGCCATAGAGTGAGTGACTAACAGACAGCTACTTGACAGAGACAGCAAACTAGCTCAACAACAAGGCCAAATGCAAGTATGACGCTGAATATATTCAACTGCAGGATCTCGCACTAATGACAAAGGAGAGATCTGGACCCCTTGGCTGGAGCGGTTGGGAAGCACTGTCAAAAAATTATCGCCAAGGTATTGTGGCAGGTCTTTGGCATTGATTGGTTGCATCAGCTTGTTTAAATCTTGTTAGAAAAGCATTTCATTAGTTTAAATCAATGTTAGAGCTACTAGTAGTAATAGGACATGATCAATTATTTTTTATTCATATTATATACTTTATTCATATCAATTATTCATTCATGTTATTTTTTTTTCAACATTGTAAATGTATCACAGATGCTGTATGTAAGTATTGTATATATCAGACAATAAGTGACAAGAAATTGCAGAACTGAAATGCTTTAGATGTTTAATGTTTCAATTGATGCAGTTAAAGTTTGTCCATGGTTGTCAGGATGGCAACGTTGGTCTGTCATTGGTCAGCTCATCAATTTAGTTTAGAGTGAAATATTGACAATCAACATTACAAAATAATTGGATGGATTGTCATTACATTTCGTACAGACATTCATGTTCCTTAGACGATGAATCCTAATGACTTTTGCGGTGTCCTGACTCTTCGTCTAGCGCCACCATGAGGTTCACATCTGTGTTTTTCAGTAAAATGTCTTAACAAATATTGGATCGATTTCCATGAAAATTATTTCACACATTTCTGCCAGTCTCAGGATAATTTGTAATAACTTTGGTGATCAACTGACTTTTCATCCAGTGTCATCATCAGGATTTATCTGTCCAATAATTTGTGACCAAATATCTGCACTGCTAGTTTAGTTTATAACATATATTTGTCAGGGACTGTAAACAACAACAATTTTAATTTAACATAAGGAGATAAGATGCTATGTACCACATTTAGCTATTAGTTTTAAGTGAACATAAAACTAAATTTCTTAAAGTTCAACATGTTTTGTTTACTAAGTATGTCACAGTGAGACTGTTGTATTTTTCACTGATGACATTCCCATCAGTGTTGTAGATAAAACGCAAATGTTTTAATAAAATAACAACAGAATCTCATTTACAACAACTGTGTGATAGTCTCCTCATTTAATCTTATTCAATTTGTGCTGGTACGCTGGGTTATTTTTTTATATTTATTTTTTACTTTAGTACCATGTGGTGGTGGTATCAATACGGACACTGCTGGCCCCCTTTTCACCAGGACTGTCTCTTTTATCTACAAAAAAAAAACCTTGCCATAAGAAAATGCAACAATCACACAATCCACATGGTACGTTTAAATGTCCAAAGTTGAATATATTAGGTAAGTTTATATTTTAAATTTAAATCACCCCAAAACTCTCACACGCACACGCACACGCACACACACACACACACACACACACACACACACACACACAACCAAATGCATACTCCCCTTCAGGCTTCCACCTGATGGAGCTACAAAGGCTGTCTCTTTGTTCAGAGCTCTGCAAGTTACATTCAATTACCAAACCAAAAGAAAATATTTGGGCAGCTTAAATTCAACTTAATGACCCTTGTGTGTATCCTTTTCTGTTCTACAGTGGTATTATCCCCAAATACATTTTGATGCAGGTCCGTAAAGTTAGTAAAATTGATAGAGTTAACCACGTAATTTTAGTTTAATTCGGGGCCCCTTACAGTTTCTTAAAGCTTACCTGAAATCCAAGAGTAGAGTGCAACCCGTCTAAAACCAAACCCTGGCCCAACTCCTCTGCTCCACATACAGCAGCAATGGTCCTCTGACCTCCTGTACACCAAGCTTGATCATGAAGAAGACAACCTGCATACTGTAAAGTATAACTACAATTAGTATGCAGTTCTAATGTTTGCAGATTAAACAACAAGATCTTGCACCAACAATGATTTTTAATTCTCGTTTTTGACTGAAATTTATAGGCAAAACTGAATAGGTGTAATTAATTAACATTAATGGCTACCTGCATTGGTTATCCCTCTGCCAGTCATATCTGCTGCTGATATCATGATTGTTCTCACAGTTTAACAGTATTTTCATTCAGCAGTAAAAAATCAAAGCAGTTAGGAAACACGACATCTCGAAGGCAAATATTGTCCTTTTTACTCCATGACATTTATCCGACAGCTTCAGTTACTTTGTTGATCCAGACAACAACAAATACATTGGGATGTAGCTAATGTGATGATTATAGATAAGACTTTATTGATCCCTGGGAAGAAATTACAAGCAACCCAGCAACAGGGCTCGATGGTAATGCCAACGATTTTGAAAAATTGGCAACCGAGTCTTAGTCCCTGTTTACCAAATTGATTACCCCAAAGTAGGTACATTTTTAATATTTGATCCATTAGTGATATTCAAATAGTACTGTTACAATCACAACCTGAACCTGGCAAAGCTGCCTCAAGTGAACAAAAAAGTTTGAGTAACCCATCACCATCACACAACAATGCCCAAATTTCTTTCACTAAAAAAAAAATCCCTTACAGCTGTAATAAAGCGTTTTAACATTTAAGCAGTATCACACAAGAGGGAGTGCTGTTGTTCTGTATCTCAGCACGGCTTTGATTCGGTCGTAGGGACAAGGTCGCAGGTCGAGAGCTGAATATAATTACAGCCGTTGTGATGTACAGCACAACAGCACGACTTTGAGTGTGTCAGTGCTTTTATACAACAAGCGCCATTTATTTACTATAAAACTTGATTTGTTTGTTTATCTAATGATCTATTTGACTCAGACAACACAAATAGTTCCACATCTAAACTGGGACTGGACTGTTGCAAATGAACACATGAACATCCCTGCACCCCAGTTTGCTGCTCTGTGTAGGTCGACACTTACCAAAGACAACCTACTTTATATCATGCAGGCTACATCTGTGTGTTTCCATTTATTTTGCAACCAATTAAATAAGTCTATTAACATGATGGTTGCTTTTTTGGCATATGTGAGATGCCGATGAGTTAACGGCTAAATCAGTACATTGCCTCCTCTTCTTCAGCTGTCATATGAGCACACCTGGAGATTTGCAGTGGCCAGGCATCTTTCCTTCCCTTAGTCATTTCCTGACAACCATCCATTATTTAACTCACGTTATTTGTGCGAATATGTTCCTCTGTGCGGTGCAGAGTTTGTTTCTACTAATGTTACTCTTAATACTTAAAGACCAAGGAAATGATTATAGATTTCCGCAGGTCCAAGCCCCCTCTTCAGCCAGTGAGTACCTGTGGGGTCGACATCGAGGTGGTGCCAAGCTATAAGTATCTAGGTGTACACCTGGATAATAAGTTGGACTGGTCCCTAAACACAGACGCTCTCTACAAAAAGGGGCAGAGCCGCCTCTTTTTCTTGAGGAAGCTCAGATCTCTCGACATCTGTAGTAAGATGCTGCAGATGTTTTATCAGTCTGTGGTGGCAAGTGTGTTGTTTTATGCTGCAGTCTGTTGGGGAGGAAGCATCAGACACAGTGAGCCCGTTTTTATGCACACAATAATCAGATAACTGGGAATAATCAGGTAATGGTAATAATCTGATCTTGTGCGTTTACATGCACTTCAGTAATGCGATAATCAGAAAACCCTGGTTTACATGATTCAGTCCGTTAGTCGGATTTCTGTCTAAGTACATGAGGTAAAACTCAAATTTCCTGTTACAGCAGTCGGTGGCAATGCACCTTAACGCTGGTTGCCACTCACCATAATATCGAAAAGAAGAACAACAACAAGAAACTTCCTGTTAGTTTCAAAACATCCTGTCTTCTTCACCATGGTAATGCTACACAAAGAAGAATAAGAAGAATATGGAGGGCTTTCATTCAGCAAGCATCTGCCCTTGGTCTCAGCATGATGGGTCCTCCACTCCTACCAAAACACCGTGCTTGCTGGATGCGCGTCCGGAGCAAGGACTGGTGGGAGAGAGTGGTCTTCAAGGAGTTCTCAGATCCAGAAGGGAGAGAGAATTTCAGGATGTCTCGGAGAGCATTTGTGAAACTGTGTGATCTGATGAAGGATGTCATGAGCCCCGATGAGACGACAGTACGTCCCCCTGTACCTCTGGAAATGCAAGTGGCATATTTTCTACGACTTTTCACACATGCGCAGATGTAAAAGAACGAAAGATACCAGATTAATGGTATACATGCACCGAATAAAACGGACTATTGGGGAAAAAGCTATGTGTGTTTCCGATATCTCATAATCCGATAATGGCTTTTATCTGATAAAGCACATCGGATTATGCTGTGTACATGACCACTTGAGTAATCTGGTAACTCCAGAAATCAGATAATGATCGGTTTATTGTGTGCATATAAACAGGCTCAAAGATGCAAGGCAGCTGGACAAACTAGTCAAAAGAGCTGGCTCTGTGGTTGGAGTCTGGTTGGACACACTGGAGGAGGTGGTGGAGAGATGCACACTGAAGATGTTCGAGGCCATCATGAACAACACAGCTCCTCTCTCTTCTATGCAGGACAGAGAGATAAAGAAGATCCGATATATCAACAGCCATCAGGCTTTATAATTCTTTGACATAGAATAGATGAGCTGACAGATAATTGAATTTCCCCTTGGGGATGAATAAAATTATTCTTATTCTTAATGTAGGCTAATTAATGGTTAATGTCAGTGACGGTTCAGAAGTGCTGTAAAGTGGAGTGATACATGCAGCACTCATGGTACAGTTGCTTGATGGGAACTTACTGTTGTATGATTTTTAATGTCACATTTTTATTATTTACCTTACCTACACTATCTTAATTACTCAAAATATCATAGAGATACTATACATGGTGGAAGGCCTATTCAGATTTCTGACTCAAGCAGTTACACTTCCTCAACAGTCATTAACGGCCATTATCTTAATCTGACGTTACCATTGCAGACCTTGAACCTTGAAGACTGTGATTGAATTAAAAAACGTACTAACACTAGTTATCCTGTATCACTTTAAAACGCCATTTTAATTACTTCAATTTAATTTTCGTTATAAATGTAATTTCTTAGATATATGACAACAGACCTGAGCTAATGCTAAGCTAACATCTTGGTTAAGCTAGCTAGCGCAAAAACATAAGAAGACTCACCATGAACTCTTCATCAAAACACGACGAGTTATGCAACTTCTTCATCTTTTCATGACCCACACGATCGCCAAACAATAAATACTCGGTCCTTTGCTGCGTAACTTCGAGTAATATATTAACTTTCACTCGTAATTAATTATTGCAAACGTCTGTTAAGGTTTCCTCCTCTAACTCTGAATTCTTCTTCATTCTCGTCAGTCTTCTCACCTCTCGCGTGCACTTAGCGCCCCCTGTTGGAATGATGTAATAACACATTTAATATTTTCCATCTAAAATACACACTGGTTATTATCTTTCTTATTTTTTTGTTTGTTTGTTTGTTTGTTTAACTGGCAGCTTACTGAAGTGATAAGAAACCTGGATATATTTCACACAACACAGTGTCCAATGATTGAAACGAGTAAGTGGTAGAAAATAACAATAATAATCAATATCATTAATAATAATAATAATAAAAGTTGCAATACTAGAGTGTAAAAATACTTTACTTGCAGAATGGCCCATTTCACATTAATATATATAATATTACTGCATCATAATTAGTGATGCATTAATGTGTGCTAATGCTATGCTTTTCACTGTGTGTTTAATTGAATAACTGTCACTCAATGATAAATATTAAATTTAAAATATATATACATATGTCATCATTCATGTAATATTGTCGTTATTACATCATTCTCTGTGTAATTAAAAAAAAATACACATCAAAATATAATTAGGCTGTTGTTACTTTGATTTGACTTTTAAAACGTCAGTGTTACAAATGGTGGTCCAAGAGGAAAATGTCAGCATCAGCATCATGATTTCAATCTAGAGGCACAACATATCAGCTGTTAGATCTCATGCACTCAGACACAAACTGCACTGAGGCGTCTGAAAGTGTTGCGTCCACTTTATTTCATGTGACCTACATTAAACACAGTTCTGACTGGGAGGAACATGAGATGGACAAAAGAAACCATTCAAGTTCACGTCAATCATTAAATGTATTTTTCCCAGAGAGGACATCCATCCTAAAAAGCCCAGTTTTAAAATATAGCTGTGATTGTGTAACAAATTTGAACAGCACTGTGCTTCTTTAAAACACTTTTTATCTACTGTATCTGAACGCTGTCTATAAAAAACATCATAACAAAACGTCTCCTCCGTCACCCAGAGTCTAGCTCATATCCATGCTCTCTGCGGGCCCGAAGCCTCCTCCCTCCACGCCCTGGACGCTCTGGTAGATGGAGGCCATGTCGGCGTTGGTTCTGATCAGGTTGGCGAAGTCGGCCATGCTGGGGCTCCTCTCCACCTCGGGCACAGCCAGCAGGGCCGCAACGGCGCGCATGGCCGAGCGCCGCAGCTCCTCCTGCTTCTCAAACTCCTGCTTTACAGAACCAGCCTTCACCTGAAGGAGGAGGAGGGAGGGTGGAGATTAGGTCTGTCTGTGTAGTGGGAATTGTCATCACAAGATTTTTCACACTGTATTCCTCAATACTATGTTTAATATAAAATTGACCTTACCTTGGTAGTGCATGTAGCTTTCAGTGGCTCTATCAGTCTGTCCAGTCTTTGGAGAACAGCTGCAGGACACAAAGAGGCCAGTCTGGCTAACATCAGGAAGGTCAGCATCTACAGCACACACACGAAAACACACACGCACAAGAGAAAAAGAGCGAGAGTCGAGTCAAGAGAATGAACCAGACACTTCTATAGTCAGACACTGCCAGGCCTAAATAATCTTTTATGACTGCTGTAGATTATTTACAGTTTTTTCCTTCACTTAAACATCAACATGAACTCTTCCTACACCTGCGTGGATCAGCGCACCTCTTACTGAGCTTTAATTGATTTTTGCTTCCCATGTTCAAACTGGAAAAAGACGGTGGATGTTTTGGCAACATTGACACATTTTTCCAAAACTTGGGCACAAATTTGTGATGGGAAATACATGACGCAGGTGTTAAAACATGCTTCAAACTGTAACCAGTGGTGGAGGAAGTATTCAGATCTTTTACTTAAGTAAATGTAGCAATACTAGCCAAGTTGCACCACCATGTTTCAACAGTAGCCGTCAGTAGCAGTCTGCAATCCTCACCGCTAGATGCCACTGAGTCCCCCTAAATCTTAAACAATGGACCCTGAAGTATCAAAATCAACATTTACTTTAAGTGCTAAAAGTAAAAGTACTAATTATGCAGAATGGCCCACTTCATATATTATATTATAGTTGCTGACACATTAAAATGTATTTTTATCCTATCATGACACATCATCATTTATTTCTTGATTATATTTCGGATTATTCATGTGAATCTGCAAAGTATCTAGTCACTTATCAGGTAAATTCAGTGAAGCAAAAAGTACAAGATGTCCCTCTGAGCTGCAGCGGAGTGGAAGTATAAAGTAGCACAGAATAAAAATACTCACATGAAGTACAAGAACCTTAAAATGGTGCTTTATTGCAGTACTTGAGTAAATGAACTTAGTTTTTTTTCCATGCCTGAATTAAATTGTAAAAGCTAGTTGAAATGATTGTTCATGATTTTTGCTTGTTCAAAGAGGCAGTTTATCTTCCAGACTTAAATCTCAGTGACATCATCTGATGTGATGTTTCCACCCACCCTGATATCATAGTGATCTTTGAGTCCTTCCTCCACATGATCGAGGAACTGCAGCACGTCCAGCGACTCCAGGCAGCTGTCCAGCAGAGTGTACATACACTCGAACGCTGCTTTACGCACATCCAAACCATCGTCCACAGTGTGTTTGAATGGACCCATCTCCACCTGCAGCACACCAACAGATCATAACATCCACATATTAAGCTACTAACATCAGACATGAACATTTCCTGCTTCTAAACCCACTTCTCTGATGAGGTCCTTCCTGATCTGGGTCTCCTTGTAGAGGTGAGGCAGCACTGTTGCTAGGAGACCACGGATCAGAGATGGTTTGTTGTGAGCTGCTGAGTTGAACATCACCAAAGCAACACGGCGCACGTTGATGTCGCCATCCTGCAGGGTCTTCAGGAAGTCGCCTGCCAAACAGAGACAGTTTGAAGTTTGAATGAAGTTAGTTCAGGATTGTGCCTTGGGTTTAGATTTATGGTGAAAGGTGAAACAGTGGTTTATTCTGTCTTAGAGCCACACCCACATGTCCAAATGCACACTGAAAAAGTAAATTTTGTACTAAAAAGACTAACTTTGGGAGCTCCTTGGTAGCCGAGTGGTTACAGCGCATGCCACATTACCACAAAGTCATGAGTTTGATTCTTTTGGAACTTCTGTCGCATGTCATAACTCTCTCCCTCCTCGTGTTTCCACTCTGCCTCGACTTTGTCAGATAAAGGTGAAAATGCTAAACAGAAAATTTAAGATCTTGGAAGATACAGACTAAATTTGGCAAACCCAAACTCCTGGAGTCTCATATTAGTGGATTTTGTCCCCCATCACTTCCACTAACATATCATCTTGTCACACCAGTATGGACACTAGGGGTGGGAATCACCAACAATATGACATCAGCGTGACACTTTATTATTGCAATTTTAAATGTTTTGTGATATGCTGAGTACTGCAATAACATATATTTTGATATATTGAAATTATATCCTGAAGATTACGCCCCCAAAGAAAAACTTTGTCACCATCTCTTTAATCTATAAGTTTCCAGTCTGCTCATCTCACTTCAGTCATTTTTATTGCAGCACAATCTAGTGGACTGAAAAAGCAACTGATTTTATTATTCTTGTAAGGTACCAACAAATAAATTTGTATTTGCAATATTAACAATTTCTCTAATAAAAACTGATACTTGGCATCTATGTAACGACACCATATTGTCCCACCCCATCTCTAATGGGCAGAAGTAAAGGAAACAGTGACAAGTGACTTCCAGTGTTACGTGAATGCTGCTTTAAAGAAATTAAAAATACACGTCCAAGTTGTCATCTGTCTTTTATCTCCCCTCACTCGTTACATTAATACAAACCTTTATATCACCTTATGTTATTTATACAGTGAAAATGTGCACACTCCGGCCTCTTTGTTCTTTCAAAAATGCACAGCTCTCTTCATTTTAAAACATTAATATTTCACACTCTTTTTATTTATATTTTATAATTACAATTCCTGACTTGCAGGACTAGTTTCTTTTTCTTTTGTTTTACTGTTTTTTATTTTTATGGTTTTTTTCAACATCAGTTTACAAAGTAAAACATAAAATATGATTAAGTAATTTCTCCTGCTGTTCAAATTTTGTTCACAGTTTGAGAGCTTTGTAGTAGATTTTGGGAGAGATTAAGTGGACATATAAGCACCATATGTCGGGGAGACTTGAGGGATTAAAGAGACAAAAAAGAAGAAAGAAAAATAGAATTGCAGTCAATGACATTTGCTTGACTGAACATCACAGGGTCTTTTGTATGATACCTCTACAAAGTCAGGTGTCAAGGGTCTTAAGTATTTCACCCACTTCACCCAGAATTTATTAAACACATTTTTCTAAAGATGAAGAGAAAAACGAATCTTTTCCATAGCATAAATATCATTTTTTGTTTTACTGTTTATTGTGACTTCCTTGTATGTGAAAACCTATTCATAAAAATTCTGATTCTGACTTTTTCTTCTGATTTTATTTTTTCATGTTACAGGTTTAAATATGTGTCAAAATGATCACTTTTATGTAAAAGTCCCTTTATTTTGTACTGACTCATCTTTAACTCAGGGGTGGTTACATATGTATCCTAACAAATGTGACTCTGGGTGACTAGCTAACTCCATAAATCATATGAAACTAGCTAGTAGGTATCTAGCAGAGTGTTATCATAGTCGGAGGCGTGTGTTTGTCGATTTCAGTTGGCAAAAGCTGTATTTACATGTCTAAAGAGTGTGGTTAGAGTTCTTATGTACTGACTTACTGTTACTATCCTCCTGATCTAACACGAGTGAGGGAGGTGTAGGTGGAGCTCAGTTACACCAGATCTGTAAATTTTATTCTAATCCCTCTCATGATTTAAATTCCACCACAAATACATCCCATTACTGAAGATGAAGATGCTCTAACTTTTATTTTACTGGGACTTTCAGACAGACTTTAAAATTAGAATTCAGTTCAGATTTCTTCTGAAAAGTGAAGTGAAACAAAAGTGTGTTTTGGTGCCTGTGTGTCGTACCTATGCAGTCTTTCAGCAGTGCGTCTATGGGAGCAGGGTGGTCAACAATAGTGAACTTGATAGCCGTCACCACTGTGCTGCGAGCCAGAGGAGAACCTGTGAGGGGGCAGGAGGAGATTTCTTTTAATTATTGTGCTATTTTATAAGTTAACCTTTAACAGAATCATGAAAGAGGAACAATAACTTCATCACAGTTAAGGCCCTATTGAGTAACTTCACTGCCATCCTCATAATGCTTAGGCTTTGTGAAATAAAGTAAATATAAAACAGATTTCTTTGTGGTTTTGTTGCCATTTAAATGTTCATTACTGGATAGTCTGACACAACTACAAAACTACAGGCACATCGCTGGAAGAAACTGTCCCTATTAAAACTGCTGCAAACCTAAAACTAAACTAAATGTCATGATAATGTGACCAGTATTTCTAGAGTTATTCCAACGTTTCCATCATCACAAACATCTTACACAGTTAATTAATCAGACCCAGACAAACATATTTCCCTCCTGACACATCGTACCGGTTTTAAGTTGCTGCTTCAGTCGGGGCAACAGTTGAGCAGCGTTGACTAGGGTCAGTTTTCCCAGACATTCAGCCACCAGGTTCCTGGTCCCCTCCTCTTGACACTCGCAGTTCTTAAACAGCAGCGCCCAGATAGACTCCACATGGGGTGAGAGACTGGAGGCTGGACAGGCACTGGGGAGAGAGAAAGAAGGTATTCAGGGAGGAGAACAAATGATGAGAATTTGGTTACAGCTGCACTTGGAAAGAGTCAAATACGTCTCTTTTACCAGACTCTATGGAAGCTGCAATAAAGAAGAATCACATCTCCATTTGAAAAAACCTTCAAATTCACTAGTTATGTCCAAAGTATAGTCTGCTCGGTTCAAAAAACAAAACCCCATTTAACCTCTCCCCTTCACCATTGCTTCACCTCACACAAAAGACACTTGAAGGTTGAATGAATTGATTTCTGCTGTGGTGGAGGAGGTATTTACTCCTTTACTTAATAAAAACACCAATACCACACTGTAAAAATACAACTAAAAAGTAAAAGAAAAGTGAAAGTGTGGCATTGACAATGTTACTTAAAGGTCCAGTGTGAAGGATTTAGGCGGATATAGTTGCAGAAATTGAACATATTATAATAAGTATGTCTTCTTTGATATAATCACCGAAAATGACTTTTGTGTATTTGTTGTCTTAGAATAAGCCGTTAATATCTACATAGGAAGCGGGACCTTGTTTTTGAAGATCGCAGTGTCGCCCCGTCATGTTTCTACAGGAGCCCAAAACAGACAAACCAAACACTGACTCTTTGTGGATAATTTGGCTGACAGTAAAAACCCCTGGACGTCTGGACCATTAATAAAGTGAACACACAATAGCATTTAATGGGTAAGCTGCTCATCTCTGGCATGCTAAACAGTAAAAAAAAAAAAAAAATTTAACCAGAAGAAGTTTCAGCTGGTTGCAGTCTGCAATCTTCACCACTAGATGCCACTAAATCCCCTCTAAATCTTACACACCTAACCTTTAGGAAAAGTATGTGAGTATAATCACGAAAATGCGCTTGTACTAAAGTATCAGGGGCATAAAACTGTCTCCTGTGACTGTCATCATGGATTAATCTGCTGATTATTTTGGATGGATGGTTTGGTTTGTAAAAATAGTGAGAAATGGCATCACAATGACCCAGTGCCCAAAGTGACACCTTCAAGTGTTTGTTTTGTCCAACTAAAAATCCAAACCTCAACATTATTACTAATACATTACAACTATTAACATTATTCAAAGGAAAATCAGCTAATCTTTAGATTTGTGGAGCTGAAACTATGAAATGTTTTTACATGAAAAATGACCTCAACCATCAAAATAGTTGTCAGTTAATTTTCTGTCAATCTGACTAGTTGATAGATTGCCTAATCTTAACTAAACTAACCTCTTACAACTTAAGTTCAGTGCTACAATCTATGTCTTATGTTCTACAATCTTCGTCAGCTTTTGTCCTTCACTTGAGGACACGGAGCTGTGTCGTCCTCTGGTGTAGATTTATAAAAGAATTACCGCAGAAAGATAAGAGGAGAAAAAGAAACACTGAGGAGAGAAAGAAAAGATGCATTCAAAGAGGAAACGTGAAATAAAAAAACAAACAAGCAGACCCCCATGAATACACACACACACACACACACACACACACACACACACACACACACACACACACACACACACACCTGATGACGTCTTTGAGGGAGTGCAGCAGCAGGTATTGTCTCCGCGGCTGGGAGGAAATCTCCTTCAGCAGGAAGGGAAGGTAGTCATTCAGGCTGCCGACCGCCATGCCGCCTAAAGCACAAGACGCTGCTGTCTTCACCTGTAACCACGAACCACAAGCAAGTACCTTGTGACATCATTTTTACTTGCTGAGCTATTATCATAGCAACCACATGTAACCAAAGCATCAAAAACGCTGCGTACCTTGTTGCACCTCATCGCCGTTCTGTGTCCTGCATTTTAAAATCTATTTTAAATGTTTAATCTAGAAGACTGAGTTAAGTGTGGACCGTGTAGTGTTTCCCAGAAAATTAACCAACAAAGTTCCATTTGCTGCAGAGGGCAGCGAGACAAAGTCAATAGCTCTGGGAGCAACTAGATTTGTGGGCCGTGTGTTTTGATTCTGGATTCTCAGATGTGATCATTTTTGATTTCCTGTTAATTTCCTGTTTCTTTTATATTATTGTAAGTTGGACAAGTTTGAGATTTGAACTGCTAAATTGGCAAAACATGATGTTCATGATGGTGTTTTTCAACAGTGTTTGACAGTGAAATAATAATTAGTTGCAGTCTGGGAGCTGTTCATGCCTGACCTCCTCATTGGTGGAGGAGATGGCCTCCAGGATGACTCCCTGCACCTCCTTACACCCGCCCAGACTGCCACTCCTCCCCACCTCCCCCAAACACAGCAGAGCCAGGACTCGAGCAGACTCTGGAGAACCAGGCTTCTTCACCTGAGGAGAGGAGAGGAGATCTAGTGAAGTTGATATAGGAGGTGTTGTATACGTATATTACCAGCGTTCAAACTCCCACACACCTCCTGCAGGAGGCTGGCTACAGTGGCTGGTGTTTCTTTGGGGCAGGCGGAGGACAGAGCGGCCACACAGCAGGCGACAGAATGGTACGACTGTCTGTGCATGATGGTGGAGTCTGCTGAGGAGCTGTGGAACGGATCTGTGAGAGACTTCAGCAACTGACTGAGGAGAGGAGAGAAGAGAAGAGGAGAGGAGAGGAGAGGAGAGGAGAGGAGAGGAGAGGAGAGAAGAGAAGAGAAGAGAAGAGGAGAGGAGAGGAGAGGAGAGGAGAGGAGAGAAGAGGAGAGGAGAGGAGAGGAGAGGAGAGGAGAGGAGAGGAGAGGAGAGGAAGGTGTCAGAATATTTCATATAGTAATACTGTAATAAACTTCATTTATATTGCACATTTGACACAAAGTGTTTTACAAAAACTCACATTTTATTCTCATGACTCACAGAAGCATACTTGTAAATTAGTTCAAAGTTAGTGAGTACATTTTAAAAGCAGGAATGCCACAATATGAATCAGTTTCTCCCCCTAAAATCCATTTATATCACAACGTGAGAAATGTATGCAGAATCAAACATAAAATAACTCAGCTGATGCTTAAAAGAATCAACTGTGTTCCAGTGTTACACATTAAGTCTCACTAAACTCTCCTGAAGGTGCATGAAAAATAAAGAAAAGCTTAACTAGCTAACTGTCTTACTGTCTTATTTCTTAATAATCATTCATTTTGACAGTATTATCAGACGATATCACGACACACTCGGCATCAGGATACGACAGCTGAAAGTCAATAAAAAAATAGTATATTAGCGCAGTATTGTCCAGTTCATCTCCAAATTAAATCAAATTTGTCCCGTTTAACGACACCGTTGATGAAACCGTGGTCAAAACTCAGTAGTTTGTTACTCAGATTAAAAATTCCAACATGTTTGGGGCTCCTTTCTGAAATTCTTTCAGAGTTGTCAGTTAAACTGAAGATTTTGTATTTGTGTCTAGTTCGTGGTGCTTTCCGTCAGTGTATACTCTGATGACGTCCTCCATCATTCTGAACCTGCCTTTTACATAAGCAGCTCTCCCACTCTCTTTTACTATTGAGCCTGACTTTCAGCTCATCTGTCACTTTTGTACTATTCAGGAGATGTTAGACCGTCCTATTGGTGATATTCCAGCTGTTCTTAGGGGTTAGAGGAATGGGGAGGATTGTGATTGGATTTCATGCTTTGTTCCCGTCATATATATGCTTTAAGTTTGAGACCTGTTGTGAATATATGCATTGTGTAATCCTGTTAAAATTGAATAAAAATATTCTTGATTGAGATAAATATCAGACATTCTGCAGTCATGACAAAATGGACGTTCACTCTCACATAAATTGAGAGATTAGTACCATGTGTCATATGCACCTTGGACATGGAACAATCTCCAAAAAGATCTAACACTTAAATCCATCAGTGAATTTAAGGGCGTCATGTAGGATGTGGTGACAGAGACATGTGCTTGTTTTACTTTAGAGGCCACTATGTTTGAATAGTTGTTGTTTTATCATGGATTTTTTTACTACATGTTGTATTTGTGGCATTTCAAATGTGTTTTGATTGGCTGCTACCTCGGCCAAGTCGCTCTCGTAAAAGAGATTTTCAGTCTCAGTGGGGCTTGCTGGTTAAATAAAGGTTAAACAAATACATTTTTTAAAAAGTGCACTACTTTAAAAGAGCGTTTCAGTGACTAAAAATAACACAAAGTTAAAGAAGACAAAGGCTGAGAGATTCGGTCTCCAGTGGAGGTCAAACTCCAAAAGTCTGGTGCCCCTCATCAAAGGCCTTGTCTTTCAAACTCCACGCCCGCACTTTGTAACACAGACTTTATGCTCTAAACTTGTCATCTCTGAGCTCAAGCTGAGAAAACCTTTGATGAGATAATGAGGGTTATTTCCTCAGACCTGACAAAGCTCCTCCTGAGCTACAGAAGACGTAATGTAACTGACCTTTATGTGTAAAATCGACAGAATTCCTCTTTAGGGATCATTTTGTAATCAGCTGGACATCAATGTCTCGACTCCACAAACTTGAGACTTAATTATAACAGCATGTTAAAGGTTAAACGTGCTGTAATATGTCTATATTGTCTTTTAATGGGCTTCTAATCACCTAAAATAATTTCAGCATTGTGAGTTTTGGAAAGTTTTCATGTCACTTGATTAGATAAGTGCTGTTTACAGGCCTGAGGGAAACACTGGATTAATGCAATCTTGCTTTTTTCGAACTTCGTCAACATGAAAATGGTCGTCTTCGAATACTGGCGAGAAGAACATGATATCTTAAATCCAAAAATATCAGATTCATATCAGCATTTAAAAAAGAAAAACAAATCATTAGCAATTATCCTCAACACTAAACAGCTTTCCCAGAAAACTGTTGACTTGGGTAAAAACTTTTCCTACTTTTCTATTGTTGTGAGGACATTTGGGCCCAAACTGATGCAGCACCTACTGTAGCTAATCCACACACACACACACACACACACACACACACACACACCATCTCACCTGTAGCCCAGATTACTGGTTTTGGACAGCACCAGTGCATGTAGGAAGTCCAGTATGGCTGTCAGCGCTCCACCCTGCAGCAGTGGAGAGTGGACGAGTCTGAAGATCCCCGGCAGCACGGAGGAGCTGATCTTCGCCAGAGAGGAGGGGCAAGCTTTGGCCATGCAGGTCAGTAAGGTGACGGATACCTGAGCAGAGACATGTAAACTTCAACATGTATCATGTGTCATATAACAATATCTTTATACAGCACTTTGTGTTATGGAAAGCTGAATCAAGGAGGTGCTGTTTTGATCTTAAACATTTTTTGTTTGTCTGTTAATTTGCAGGATATAACATCATGCTGCTATAACATGATCAGAGAAATCAAGGCTGATGCTGCAGAATTACAGATAATCTCTATTTAATTTCACACATTCTTCTTCAATTTAATATAAAAACCTGCTGCCTACATTACCCACAATGCAACTCAACTGCAGACAGATCTGAGAATCTTAATCCTTTAGATTTAATTTACTGTGAAAGTCCAGAACCATTATCGGATAATGTATTTTTCAACCTGGAACCTGTTCTCCCACGTTTTGTGCCTTTTTTGTGCCAACTAGAATTTCCACCAAACAATATAGTATTACGTTACAGTATATAGTATTTTTTCCGTATAGTACCCATAGAATCCCTGACGGACATGTACCTACGGATGGAACAGTTCTTTTGGTACAATACACAACTGTTGACGATAAAAACACAAAAATAACGGTTTTAATGTGTAACAAACTGTACTTAACTTCACTGGACTGGACCGCTTGTTAGCAAATCTTACTGGCAACAACAATTTTCAAAAATTGTTCCAGTATTGAAGGCTGCAGCTGCAGCCGCAAGACAGGCTTTTAAAAGGAGTCTGGTGTGTTTGGCGATGGTGATTTCAAGGCTGTTTCAGGTTAAACAAAAAGCTCTATCTCTGTAGGGATCCTTTCCATAATGTTGTCAGACATTTAAAATAATAATCTGAGCCTATCAGTGGCGAAAACAAACCCAAATCACTGAATGTGCACTGGGAAAATAGGGTTAAAAAATGCTTAAGTTACACTTTCAGTATAAAAGCAAAACTAATCCTTTTCTTGGATCAAAACTAATCTTTAACTACAGACTTGGCTTTTTGTGCCTCAACTGATTGTCCACTATTTTTAACACTGAATCATTACCATATTTGATAAACAGCCCCTTATCTTTTTTATTTATCGTAGGTATCCAGATTCTTCTTGGCCTTCTTCTTCATCTTCATGCCTATTTGACATCAACTTGCAAAACTATTAAACACAATATGCAATTACTAAAAGATTTAGACAACGGCTGCTCATATCCACTCCGAGCAATCCTGCAAAGTTCGATGGCATACTATTCAATTCAAGTCAATTTTGCTAATAAAGCCCAAGATCACAAATCACAATTTGCCTCAGAGGGCTTTACAGCATACAACATCCCTCTGTCTTTTGGACCCTCACAGCGGATAACGAAAAACTACTATTATAGGTAGTGCTATAAAAATATGATCAATACAAATGGCTATAAGTAGTCATGATTTTAAGCTATTCCACATTTTGTACAATTTATCACTGAAAAAAACAAAAACAGCTTCTCCCAAACCATATTTGTCTGTCACTGTCCATATTTCAATGCAGATCTAAACCCAAATTCAGATGGAAGTACATTAATGTGTGTGTGTGTGTGTGTGTGTGTGTGTGTTCAGTTCAGTGCAGTACCTGTGATACGTGCATGTCGCTCTCGTCCACCAGAGCAGGAAGCTCACTCAGAACAGGCTCCAGCGCTGCAGGTTTGATGTTGGCACCGTGATGCGTGACCAACGCAGTCAGACACGCCAGCGTGCCGAGCTTCAGAGCACGCTGGTTCTTCCGCAGGAAAGATCCCAACACAGACAGAGTCTCTGAAAGGATGGACGACAGGTTGATCTGGACAAGATGGAGGAAAGAAAGACTTTTTTACTTTTTAGTCACAGCTTCTTCTTTGTAAATCTTTTTGTAAGTGCATAAAAAAATAAAAGTCAAAGACAGATTGTGTCGCACTGAACCTTTAACGGTGACGCAGCGATGAGGGTGATGGTCCTGACCGCTGTCAGTCTTGTGATCTCATTCTTCAACCTCTCCAGGAAGATCGCCAAAACGCCCTGCAGCTCCGCCCCCAGGTGGTCGCCAAGGTGGCACACCATGTGACCCATACAGGAGATAGCCCTCTCTTTCACTTCCTGGTCAATGTCTGTTGCTTTCAGCTTCTTCAGGGTTACAGAAAACACCTTGGAGAAATAAAATATTATGATTTTTTACAAATCTCTTCGATCAGCAAACACTGCCGACAGCTTGCTGAACGTGTTTAATTCGGCCTTCCTGCACAGCCACCTGCGACACTCAGTCAGTTACCTATCGATGACATGGAGCTAACATTTATTGAAGCACAGAACCCCCAGAAAATTATGTCCAGAGAGAATTTCAATAAGGTTTATGAGAGGACGGCTGCATCTTCAAACACACACCAGACCACTGATTCAGATTTTCAAAGTAACCTTCTCCATTAGCTAAACCACCACATTAATTTGCCAGATTTATCTGGCAAATTAATGGATTTTAGTCTGCTCATTATGTCTGGTTTGTTTCTATCTGTATACGACATGGTAAATACAGCCAGAGAAAAAAACCCCTATATTTCTATTTCATTTCCTGTTAATTCCCAGAAATTCATGTTATTTCCCATGAAAAGTTTCAACCTTAAATTTACCTAGAATTCTGTAACCCTAGTTATGACCCCTCAAACTGCACGTCAAACAACAACTTATCTGGCAGAATCAGGGCTAAAATCAGGCCACATTCGTACAGTGTCTGGCCGGCTGACCTGTGCTCTGGGTGTTAATAATGACAACAGAATATAACAACTCTACTATGATATTACAGCCACAGGTGAAATTAACAAACAGTCAGGAAAGTACAGAGCAGAGCAAAACAATAAGCATCACAGATCAGAGGAGAGAACAACCCAATCAAACCCGACCCTTCACCTCTCTGACAAACGGTTTGGGGTCGAATCCTCCAGCTGTGGCGGTCTGTCCCTGCGGCCTCATCACTCTGACCAGCTGCTGGGTGACCAGCAGAGCCTCCGAGGTGATCTTATAGAAAGTGTCTTCTACACACGCCACCACTGGAGGAAGCAGCACCTGCAGGGACCACAGCACAGGGAGAGAAAATAAATCTTTATTAGCTCATCTTAAGATGCTTTTTCCGCTATTAAGATCAATAATCTTTTAAACAAAGTGTATATTTTACGTATATTTCATGAGGCAAAGCTTGAGACGATGGTTAAAGAACCTGCATATGTGGCTGAAAGGCTTGAGGAGGGTGGGAGAGGAGGAGGACATGGAAGAATGAGAGAGCATCGATCCTCATGGTGGAGGAGGTGGACTTGTCTGTCAGGGAGAAGATGATGCCTGGGGGAGGGAGGATGAGGAGGAGGAAGGAGGGAAAGAAGAAGAAAGAAGCATAGAGAGGGAGAAGGTGGAAGAAAAGGAGAGAGCAGGGGGAGGAGAACACAAAGCAGTTAAACGAAAAGACGTAGGTGTTAGGAGGGATGACCAAAGAACGAAAGCAAGAAAAAGGCAGTGTAAAATGAAATGTGTGTGTGTGTGTGTGTGTGTGTGTGTGTGTACCAGGTATTAGTGCAGGTATGTGCTGCTCCAGAGCTCCAGGCACAGTGTGAGCCAGTTCGGTGAGCAGACAGAAGCAGCCCTGTCGAGACTTCAAGCTCTTCTCCTTCAGCTGTCTGTGGAGAGCCTTCACTATCACTGGCACCTGGACAGACGACACACACACACACACACACACACACACACACACACACACACACACACACACACACACACACACACATTAGGTTACTGTGTCATTCAGTGTGTTTCTGTTTGTCCTGTCTGAGAGAATCTCGTTGCTGCTGAAACCAAAACAGGAGTGACAAAACAGATTTACCAATCTTTGTTTGCCACGGATGTTAATTTCTTACGAACATCCCATCTTCAACATGCTGCAAATCACTGCTTCTGTACTTGTAGTAAAACCATTCTGTACCTGTTTCTTCAGCATGGTGACAGCTGGCTCCTCCTCCCTGCTCACCGCTGAATCTGACCCGGCGGTGATGAGGCCGCGGTGACTCGATCCCACCCGTGTTTGTCTCAGCAGCGTTGAAAAGGCAGCGAAGACGTCCGCCCTCACATTCTCCTCACGCTCCTTGAATCGGGTCAGCAGAGCGGGGCAGATGGAGGAGTAGAAGGAGAGGAGGAGGTCCCGACGAGTGTTGATCAACGCCTCCAGACACTTGATGGAGGAGCGCCGCACCTTCCAGCTCATATCGTCATCGTCACTGTACTCATCGTCTGATTCTGGGGTCATGAGATGAGATCAGAGGAAGAAGTATGAATCAGTACGCATTTTAATATTTTGTAATAAAGTGTTATCCATTTGTGTCTCTGCAGAGCATCAGTGGTCCATTAGCTGCTCTCGCTGTGGGACCGTTTTTGTTGTTTGGTTTTGTTTGCTTTGGTCTTTTTCTTTGTGTAGTCCGCTCTGGCACGTGAGCTGGTAACAGGCAAAAAGATGTGGGTGTTGACCTTGACCCTAGTTTTCTTTCTTTAATTTTTGTTTGTTTTTATCTGCCTGCTTCCCCCACTGATTGCCAACTTGCTCAGGTTAAACTGAGTCAGACAGTCCCAGCAGGCGTAAGGTGATTGTTTGCAGTGATGATGATAATAACATGTGGAAACTTTGGTATTGTGTTAGCACCTCTAGTGCAAGTCACATTGACTGCAGTGTGCCCTGGTGTGATGTTGGAACTTAAACTCTGCCTTGTGAGTGACAGCTGCGGGGGCAATCCTAAGGAGGGTGAGGTGGGAGAATACAGACTGTATGTGGAACCTCTGTAATAAAAACACTCGTAATTGCAAGGGAAGAACATGAGCACAAAACATATTAGTGAATCAAAAGAAGATGAAAACTGAAAACAAATAATACTGTAAAACAAACACAAACCTTCCTCTATCCCGTCTTCTATGTCCATGCTATCTTCTTCCTCCTCTTCTTCGTGATCGTAGTTGTAGTTAGGGTCAAAGGTCATGAACTTAAGACAAAGCTGTGTTACAGTGGAAACATGGGGGGACATCTCCTTTGGACACCTGTCAGTAACAGGACAAAGCATGAGCAGTATAGAGAGGGGGAGAGACAGCGAGTGAGTGTGTGTGTCTGAATCAATAACTGTACATAAAGATGGACGACAGGTCTCTACTTCCTCCCAGGAAGTGCGTCAGGCATTGAAGCCGATTTTCATAGTGGTCAAACAGTGTAATTACACCTTCTGGGTCCATCACGTGATGCACTGAAGCCCAAAAAGACTTTGTTCCATTGACTTACATGCCAAAATACACATCTGTAAATCAGTGGATCCATTTTTTTGAGCGTCACAACAACCCGTGCAAAATGACTCGTGTTACTATCAAGACTGAATCCATCCGGTTTGTTAACATTTGCAAAGTCCAGAGGAGCCGCATGATTTAATCATTTTATCCCCATTCAAGTTAACGGAGCGCTAACCAGGAAGCAGCCTGCTCAGCCGATGGAAGTCTGTAGTGTGTCTGCTCTATGGAGCGCACAGTGCAAAAGCAGCACCAATCTGCCGGGTAGATTTACACACAGCTTGAACCATTTTGGCTTCATGCGCCACTCTTTATACATCCATGCTCCCACTGTATATATAAGAAGAAATCAAAATATTCAGGATACTCCCGCTGCCATTTTGCGCTGATGACATAATATTTTGGAGCCAGAACCTGCCCAGTAGCGATCTCTGCAGTCTCAAGTTCCTGCCCACACACCGACCTAAACAATCACAAGCAGCAGCACTGATCATGAGCACATTGATTGGCACACACCGCTGTCAATCATGACGTCAACCCCCTTTTCATAGCATCAAATAACTCATTAAAACCAAGTTTACCAGGAAAACAAACACTCTGACAAACATCAGTCTGATAAGAACTACCTAAAATGGGAAAAATGTATTTGACCTGTACTTTGATCTTTTAGTGTGGCCCATGTCCCATCTGCTAACATAGAGGGGGCGGGGTTTAGCAACAACACTGCAGCCAGCCACCAGAGGGCGATCGTGGTGTTTTGACTTCAGTTTTGAGCTGTCATGTGGTCCGTCTCTACTGTACAGTTTATGGTGTGTACCTGCGGATAAAAGCTTCAAAGGCCTGGAAACAATACTCTCTGAGCTCGTCGTCCTCCACGCTGGTGAACTTCACCACCATCGGGATCAGCTTCTCTAAATGTTCACCTACAGACCACACACACACACACACACACACACACACACACACACACACACACACATACACAATGAAGAGACAAAATGGATGTACATTTATGAGTTTGTACCTAAACCTGAGCTGTCCTGGTGTGAATAAAACATTAAAACATCAACAAGCCACTGAGAGGGTGAATTAAGGTATGCAATGAGCAGCAGGTTGATCAAAACTACTTAAGGTGACTGACACGTTTCTAATAATACAGTAGAAATTAAAAAAGTAAAACAAAAACAAACTCATGAACACAAAAAGCTGTCCTGATTCATACACTGTGAGCATGTCCGACAGCTACACTGGTGCAAGACCATGACGTGGTTTAAAGATAAATAAAAGTATATAAGAATCAACATGACAGCTGTCGTGTAACCAAAGTAACGTAGCAGCAGATCTCACCGACTCGATGGCCGCCCTGACGGCTGATGGTTGCTAGGCACTGGATGTACGTCCTCGTCATGGAAGTGGGCGGGCCCTTGGTCAGCTCGGTCAACAGGTGCTCAGTCAGCTGGGAGAAGAGGGCGGGGCTGCAGCAGGGTACCAGTTGACCCAGAGCCAAGATGGAGCGCTTCCTGACCGCCATCCTGGAGCTGGTTAACTGACAGAGCATCAGGGTGAAGAGTGAATGAATGAATAAATATGTCAGTGAATGAACGACTGAATGAAAAGACAGACAGATGAGAGATGGATAAAAGAAAACATTGATGGATGAATAAAAAATGATCAAAAGAAAATATAGCTGCAAGCTGCAAAATCCAAGCACAACATGACACAGAAAACAATAAAAATAGTTCACTTCACACTCATTTGAAATTATAATGCTCTCATTTATTCACAAACATACGGTATATTTTATTACTTATAATATACTGCATATTAGCTATCATTGTGTATTGATAATAGATGATAATATTCCCATACTCTGAGTCTTTAAGCAGCGACAGAGATAACAAACATTTAATGTACAAATACAACAGACATTAATTATGTTTGTGATCGTAAGGCATTACTTAAATATAATGTCTGACAAGCTTTTCACCATTAAGTGTTAAAGTTAATCAATATCTAATAGTGATCTACATGATGATGTTAAATATTTCTGTTTTTATAAATACAGATTAACATCATTTTAATGCATTTCTGGTGCTGAAAAAAGCAATTTTACAAACGACGGCTGCTACCACAGCGAGAGGAGATAAAATATACCACACTCACACTTGTCTTTGGTCATTTGGCGCCACAGCATTGTTTCTTACCTGAGGGAGCAGACTGGAGAGCAGCGAGCTGTGAAAACTGACCAGAGCGCCACTCAGCCTGGAGGATGAAACATAAAATATAAAAAAAAACCCATAAAATTAAATAAAACCTTATTTGATATTTAAGGTATCAACTATTTTATGTTTGATATTTAATTTTGAAGAGCTGGTTGAGATTTTTGTCAGTGTCCAAAATTCTTAATCATATGAATCCTCAATCAATCAAGAGTCTATTCTGGTCTGTGCTTTCAGCTCTGTGAGGCTGCGCTGTTTGCTACATGCTAACATGTACAACATCAACATCAATGACTAACATGCTAGAGTTCAGCAGGTATACTGTTTACCATGTTCACAATCTGATTTTTGCATGTCAGCATGCTAACATTTACGAATTAGCAGTAAACACAAAGTGCAGCTGCGGCTGAGGGGAACGTCACTAGCTCTGCAGGGATTTGGTCATTGACATTAGACACAAAGTTGAGGGATCACCAGAGTCAGAGGGATTTATCCTCTGATGAATGTCTGTAAAAAAAAAAAAAAAAAAGTCAGTCCATCCAAAAGTTTTTGAGATATTTCAGCCCGGACCAAAGAGCACAGCTAAAACTGTTTTGTAAGGTTTTGTTGTCACCTTCCCAACATGTCCGACAGGATGTCCAGAGCCTCCAACTGAACTGAGACGTCTTCTTGTTTCCCCATGGCACCAATCAACTGAGAGGTTATCTTCTTACACACACTGACTGTCAGGGTCAAACCTGGCAACCCACAAAAAAAATACAAGAACCCAGAAGCAAATTTAAAACAGCAACAGATCTGCAATATAGGAAAAGTTGGTATCAGAAACTGGTTGTCACCTTGTTTAAATTAAGGGTAAAGCAACATTAATGAGGATATCTCAGCCCTCACCCGATGAAGACAGCGGCAGCTCAGCGATCACAGTCTTCAGTCCCATGCTGGAAATGTCTCTCAGCTGCTCCTTGTCTGACACCATGTTTGAACACAGCGTGTCCACCATCGTCTCCACCTGAGGCTCCTTCACCTTACTCACCAGAGGGGCCAGGCTGCAAAGCAAACATAACTGCAATCATTCTCTGTATCAGTTTCCATCAGTGCATTACAGACAGTTTACTCACTGTATAAACATTTCAAGAGTAAATACACCCTAAATTACATCACTAAACAATTTCTTACAAAGTTTTGAGTGTCTTTTGTACGGTTTCTTTGCCAGAACAGAAAGACTGATGTTCACCTAATATATGTTGAAACTGAGAATGATCTGCAGCATCTGAGGCCACAAAAATGCAACAAAGACTGATTTTCTTGCATCAGAAAAATACGTTTAGAACGATCGACACGTCCTTCAACTTTTTTTATAAGTCTCTGGTTACTTCTGGTTTGATTTGTGTGTTGAGAATCATTTCAAACCACAACAGTTAGAGAGGGAGAACATATTTAAATACTATTATTTAAGTATTATTACAGGTAATGCAGGTATTGTGGCTTTAGTTCTACTTTTTTAAAATTGCTTCCATGTCTTTTGTATGCCTGACCAATGAATTTAACATTTATTTTGATTTGTACTCTGCAAAGTAATGTCAATATCATTAAATGCAAAATGCAGCATAGTCCTTGATTAAGCCCCTCAAATCACTGAACAGAAATGAGGAGGTAAATCATCGTTCAAACATCCTCTGTGTTTTTACCATTTCACAGCCAGGTTCTGCACCTCCCCGTTCTTGTCCTCCAGCAGTTTGAGCAGCATGGTCACCACCTTCCTCTCACTGTCCTCGTCCAGTTTGATGCTGTCCTTCTGGAGCTCCAGCATCAAATCATTGGTCGCCATGAACCTGGTGTCACACACACACACACACACACACACACACACACACACAAACACACACACACACACACACACACACAAACACACCAAATACACACATCAATGGAGAAAAAGAATCGGGAAGAGTTGAACAATTTAAAATGCCCGATTTTATGTTATGACATTAAATGTCCACCCAGGAACGGGAAACAGAAGACCCAATCATAAATGAGTCAACTTAATCAGACACTCTTATCTCCAGTGGTGCAAAGTAACCAAGTACATTGACTCAAGAACTGGACTGAGGTACAAATACTAACGTTAGGTACTATACTTCTACTCCACAAATATTGTACTTTTCACTTTACATTTATTTGAAGTTTAGTTGCAGATTAAGATTAAGATTACAAAATATAATCAATGAATCAATTCTGATGGATTAATACAGATAAAATAAAACTATATTGATCCCTTGTTGAAATTCACAGGCTGCTCAGCAGTATAGAAAGTATATAAAATGAGCTCCATCTTTAGCAGCTGCAACATTAAACTGATAAACATATATATTAATGCATCAATAATTAGAATCCAGTGACATTATACTGCACATTACTTGAGTAAAGTTTTGAATGCAGGAACTTTACTTGTCACACACTTTTACTCAAAGTAATAGCTCTGATTTTTTAAGTGGGGCTGTATGGAGCACTTATTCACAGTCAGTGTACGATTTATAGTACAGTTTAGTTGACAGTTTGGAGAAGCAGACTGGAGTACAACACAGAAGCTAAGTAATGTACTGCTGAGGATGCAGACAGCAGTGAAATGTATTTTAGCCACAAACAAAACAATATCATTTTCAGTGTACACTATATTTAGAGTATTTTCACCGCTTCACCTTCCAGTCAGTGTGCCCGTTCTCCATCTATGCTTTCGTCTACTTCACCAGACTCCATTGACAAAAACAGTCATTTCAGCTCACTGAACACTGGAGCTGCTGCTCCACTGCTGCTTTGATCACGTAGAGTTAGTCAGTGTTACTGTGTGATGTTGGTGAATCTGAAGTGACGGTTTAAACACCAAAGTCACACAGTAACACAAACAAACTAACTTTTCAAGGCAGCAGTAGAGCAGCAGCTCCTGTGTTCAGCCATGTTAAATCAAGGTTTTTCTCAGTGGAGTCTGGCTCTGAGGAGGGAGAGACATATAGCAGCTTCATTTTCACCTTGGAAAGTAAAGCAGTGAAAATATTCTCAGTACAGCACACACTTAAAGTGGTGTTGACTTTTTACATGTTGCTGCTGCCTCTGTCCACAGCAGGTCATTGCTTAGTCTCCATACCTGCTTCTCCAAACTGGGGGTGTGCCAACTGACATCTACTGTGTGTTATATGCTGGCTGTGAGTAAGTCCTCCATACAAACCTACTTTCCCTGGAAGTAAAGTGTCTGAGCAGTTCTTCCACCACTTTATATCTCACTACAGTCAGTGACACACTCATTAAATAGTTAAACTTGGACTTTCACTGCAGTTACACACAGTAAAACCATCTAAAATCAAGACAGAAAAAACAAGTAAAATGAGAGCCACATAATGAGTCAGGACTAAAAAGTGTCATCTCACTGTCACCCACACACGAGCTCTTCTCTAACTGTCTTACCTAAAATCTTTGTCAGTTGATGTCATTTTCTCCAACAGGTTGGAGATGTGGTAGGACACATTGGACATCTTGGTGTTCTGGCTGCTGTCAGCGGAGATATGAAAACTTTCTCAGTGTTAACAAAGAAATAAAACTGTGACGACTGATTAACCCGACAACATGGCGAGCGTGCAGGGGACAGAGAGCAGAGACAGCAGAGAGCGGAGCGGCGGAGAACCTGACACTCGGTCCAGATATAAATAGGTGTGACGGGGAGCGTGCGTCATGTTGGTGGCGCCACCGTGTGGACACATGGAGTACTGCGGAATAAACTGTGAGGAGAGGTCATTGAATAATTCGTGTTGGTTAATATAAGGCCTTAAAAAGTCTTAAACTGTCTTAAATTCAGATTCAGTAGGTCTTAAATATTTTTGGTCACATTACCATGAAAATTTCTCCAGCCTGACAGACCCAATGACAGTTTACAATCATTGTACAGACCAAAGAAAAATAAGTTGTTTCCTTGTTGTATTTCTCTGAATATTGCAATAATAAGTAGCATTTATGACAGCCATGAGGTGGTTTTTAATTCAATATAAGGTGGGATTAAAAATGTCTTAAAAGTCTGAAATGTACCTTGGTTATATCTGCAGACACCGTGTTCTTTGGTGCATATGAGCAACTTGTCAACAGTGACACCAGAATGTGTGAAAAACTGTTTTTACCTTGTGTTACATCTGTGATCTGTGCCTGTAGACTGAATGAGGAAAAATGCAATGTTACTGCAGGTGTAGATGCACGCAGAAGCCACCGCCATCAGAATGCAGGTTGGCCAGAGCTCAGTTTGTACGAGTACATTCAGGTTGACAGTGTGAGGAAAGTAATGTGTAGTTTTTGGTAAAAGAGTGAAAACAGGTTCTAGTAGAAACCCCCAATACAAGTATGAACCTATGAATAAGCATCATATGGGACCTTTAAACACCAAAATAAAAGACATTCGTGTAGTTATTGCTGCCTTTTTATGAGCCACCAATGATACTGAGACGACTTGTTACAGCCCGGACACTGATATTAGAAATTATAATTGCCAACCATTGGAAGCGGAACATGTGAAAACCTCATGTATTTCACCGTCGGAACTTAATAGTGTAACATCCTCCGGAAGTAAACAAAACAAAGGCGGCAGTCGCGTTTCCCAAATGACTGAGTTAACTTCGGGAGGTTAATCTATGAGTTAAAGCTCGAGCCACATTTACTGTAGCCTACATTAGACAACAATGTGTTCAGTTGAGTCTTTGAGAGAGTTTGTCAACGAGCGACTAACTGCTGCTGCTGAAGAAATATTGGGAGTTTTTAAAAGAACCATCGTCGAGTACGAAGAAGAGATCGATCGTCAGCGCAGACTGTTGGATATCGTTTTGAAGCCTGAAATAAAGTTACACAGGACAGGTGGGTAAAGTTTAATTAGGACATATTTACTGTGGTGTCTGTATATTTGCTGTAGCATGACATTAGTGTGCTGTTGGTGTTGTTGTGTGTCCCTCCAGAGCTCCCACAGCAACATGTGTGTAAGGAGGAGGAGGTTGTCACTGAGCAGCAGCTCTGCATTGAGGAGAGGAAGTCCAGTGTGGAGCAAGAGGAGCCAGAGCCTCCACAGATTAAAGAGGAAGAGGAGGAAGTGTGCAGCAGTGAGGAGGGAGAGCAGCTTGTAGTGAAGCAGGAGACTGATGGCTTCATGTTGACTCCTGCTGATGAGGAAAGTGAGCACAGTGAAGATCAGACTCTGGACTTCATTCATGAGGACACTCAAAGTGCAGCAGAGAAAGAGTCTGTATTTAAAATGCCAGTTATAAGCTGTGTGATATCAGAACCAACCAGTGAGCACCAGCTGCTCTGTCACAACTCTGATGTATCTGAGAGCCAAGATGAGGAAGAATACCAGCATGGAGACTCAGGATCAACTAGAAACACAGAGCTTCAAGCAGAGAAAAGAAATGAAAGTGAAATGAACAGTAACAGTCCACACACCTCTGCTGTGATAAACTTAAAAACAGGTAAAAAGCCTTTAAAATGTGACATAAGTGGGAAAGTTTTTGAGTACAAGTCAATGTTGCAGAGACACTTGAACAGCCACACAGGTGAGAAGCTGTTTTCTTGCAAAACATGTGGGAAAAGACTCAGTAATAAGTCAGGATTGGAAAGTCACATCAGAATCCACACAGGTGAGAAGCCGTATACTTGTCAAGTATGTGGGAGAGCTTTCAGACGTTATGGTGACGTGAAAGTCCACATGAGAACCCACACAGGTGAGAGGCCGTATACTTGCAAAACATGTGGGAAAAGATTCAGGGATGCGTCCACATTGACAAGGCACATGACAATCCACACAGGAGAGAAGCCGTATACTTGTAAAGTATGTGGGAGAGCTTTCGGACGTAATGGTGATGTAAAAGTTCACATGAGGACTCACACAGGGGAGAAGCCGTATACTTGCAAAACATGTGGGAGACACTTCAGATTTAGCTGTAACTTGACACTCCACATGAGAACACACACAGGTGTAAAGGTGCATCACTTGAGCACATGTTCCAGTTGAAGTCACACATATACAGGAGAGAGACTGTTTACATGCAAAACATGTGGCAGAGCTTTCAGAGGCCTGTTCCATAAAGCATGCTAAGAAAAGTGGGGAGTGAAGTCCAAATCCTAAATTTTAATTGAAATCGCAGGTCTGGAAAAGTTAAACTAGTGAGATAAAGAACAAAAGGAGGAGACTGCTTTAAAGTCTAAATGAATTTTATACTTGCAAGGGTCATGGAAAACCTGGAAAAGTCATGGAATTAGTCAAAATCATTATAAGTCACAGAACTTGTTTGTGTATAATGAAATGATTAGAATCATCTTCAGTGGATAAGCCTCCATATAATGTAACATAATGGCAAATTCATTTTCTGAAGCTGGCGTCTTAATGTAGCTTTAATATGCGTGGATGTGTGACAATGTTTGTTTACCATCAGGTGTGTTTTGTCATTTCCTCCCTCAGTTTGTCTCTCCCTTCCTGTGTGCCAATTATGTTTACATAGAGTTTGAATCTGATGTTTGAAAAACGCCGGGCAAGTGGGGAAAGAAAAAGAAAATTCTTCATTATGAGTCCTTGAACAGTCATGAAAAGGTTTGGAAATATTGTCCATGAAAATGTGAGCGGAACCTGTGATTCAAAGTATGACTGATTTTGCAGTGAGCACAGTAATAAACTGATCCCAGAAGATTTGTCCTGTTGCTGTGATCTTTTGTCAGGGTGTCTACAGCTCCTTTAAAATGTCTGAAATTAAGTTTTCTTAATGTGAGGCCTTAAAAAGTCTTAAACTGTCTTAAATTCAGATTCAATAGGTCTTAAATATTTTTGGTTACATTACTGTGAAAATAATGGCAGCCTGACAGACCCAATGACAGTTTACAATCATCGTACAGACCCAAGGAAATCATTTTTTTCCTTGTATTTCTCTGAATATTGCAATAATAAGTAGCATTTATGACAGCCATGAGATGGTTTTAAATTCCATATAAGGTGGGATTTAAAAATGTCTTCAAAGTCTAAAATGTACCTTGGTTATATCTGCAGACACCGTGTTCTTTGGTGCATATGAGCAACTTGTCAACAGTGACACCAGAATGTGTGAAAAACTGTTTTTACCTTGTGTTACATCTGTGATCTGTGCCTGTAGACTGAATGAGGAAAAATGCAATTTTTCTGCAGGTGTAGATGCACGCAGAAGCCACCGCCATCAGAATGCAGGTTGGCCAGAGCTCAGTTTGGCCGGACCACATTTAGAGGAGGTACACTACAGCAGCTGACTTTAGAAAATGAAACCTTAATGATTTTAGTGAAGTTTAAAAAAAACGATAACTTTGTCAGCAGGGGATTTCTTTTGTCACACTGACGATCAGTGTAACATTTAAAACATCACAAACAATCCACACAGGTGAGAAGCCACACTGTTCTTGGAAATTATAATTGCCAACCATTGGAAGCGGAACACGTGAAAACCTCATGTATTTCACCGTCGGAAGTTAATAGTGTAACATCCAGCGGAAGTAAACAAAACAAAGGCGGCAGTCGCGTTTCCCAAATGACTGAGTTAACTTCGGGAGGTTAATCTATGAGTTAAAGCTCGAGCCACATTTACTGTAGCCTACATTAGACAACAATGTGTTCAGTTGAGTCTTTGAGAGAGTTTGTCAACGAGCGACTAACTGCTGCTGCTGAAGAAATATTGGGAGTTTTTAAAAGAACCATCGTCGAGTACGAGGAAGAGATCGATCGTCAGCGCAGACTGTTGGATATCGTTTTGAAGCCTGAAATAAAGTTACACAGGACAGGTGGGTAAAGTTTAATTAGGACATATTTACTGTGGTGTCTGTATATTTGCTGTAGCATGACATTAGTGTGCTGTTGGTGTTGTTGTGTGTCCCTCCAGAGCTCCCACAGCAACATGTGTGTAAGGAGGAGGAGGTTGTCCCTGAGCAGCAGCTCTGCATTGAGGAGAGGAAGTCCAGTGTGGAGCAAGAGGAGCCAGAGCCTCCACAGATTAAAGAGGAAGAGGAGGAAGTGTGCAGCAGTGAGGAGGGAGAGCAGCTTGTAGTGAAGCAGGAGACTGATGGCTTCATGTTGACTCCTGCTGATGAGGAAAGTGAGCACAGTGAAGATCAGACTCTGGACTTCATTCACGAGGACACTCAAAGTGCAGCAGAGAAAGAGTCTGTATTTAAAATGCCAGTTACAAGCTGTGTGATATCAGAACCAACCAGTGAGCACCAGCTGCTCTGTCACAACTCTGATGTAGCTGAGAGCCAAGATGAGGAAGAATACCAGCATGGAGACTCAGGATCAACTAGAAACACAGAGCTTCAAGCAGAGAAAAGACATCATGAAAGTGAAATGAACAGTAACAGTCCACACACCTCTGCTGTGATAAACTTAAAAACAGGTAAAAAGCCTTCAAAATGTGACGTATGTGGGAAAGTTTTTGACCGCAAGTCAAAATTGCAGAGACACCTGAACAGCCACACAGGTGAGAAGCCGTACCTTTGCAAGACCTGTGGGAAAAGATACAGTGACACATCAGCATTGAACACTCATATAAGAACCCACACAGGTGAGAAGCCGTACCTTTGCAAGACCTGCGGGAAAAGATTCAGTGAGAAGTCAGTTTTCAAAAGGCATTGTAGAACCCACACAGGTGAGAAGCCGTATACTTGTAAAGTATGTGGGAGACAGTTCAGATCTAGCAGTAATTTGACAGGCCACATGAGAACACACACAGGTGTAAAGGTGCATCATGTGAGCACAGAGGTTCCAGTTGAAGTCACACATATATAGGAGAGAGACTGTTTACATGCAAAACATGGCAGAGCTTTCAGGGGCCTGTTCCATAAAGCATGCTAAGAAAAGTGGGGAGTGAAGTCCAAATCCTGAATTTTAATTGAAATCGCAGGTCTGGAAAAGTTAAACTAGTGAGATAAAGAACAAAAGGAGGAGACTGCTTTAAAGTCTAAATGAATTTTATACTTGCAAGAGTCATGGAAAACCTGGAAAAGTCATGGAATTAGTCAAAATCATTATAAGTCACAGAACTTGTTTGTGTATAATGAAATGATTAGAATCATCTTCAGTGGATAAGCCTCCATATAATGTAACATAATGGCAAATTAATTTTCTGAAGCTGGCGTCTTAATGTAGCTTTAATATGCGTGGATGTGTGACAATGTTTGTTTACCATCAGGTGTGTTTTGTCATTTCCTCCCTCAGTTTGTCTCTCCCTTCCTGTGTGCCAATTATGTTTACATAGAGTTTGAATCTGATGTTTGAAAAACGCTGGGCAAGTGGGGAAAGAAAAAGAAAATTCTTCATTATGAGTCCTTGAACAGTCATGAAAAAGTTTGGAAATATTGTCCATATAATGTGAGCGGAACCTGTGATTCAAAGTATGACTGATTTTGCAGTGAGCACAGTAATAAACTGATCCCAGAAGATTTGTCCTGTTGCTGTGACCTTTTGTCAGGGTGTCTGCAGCTCCTTTAAATGTCTGAAATTAAGTTTTCTTAATGTGAGGCCTTAAAAAGTCTTAAACTGTCTTAAATTCAGATTCAATAGGTCTTAAAATGATTTTGGTCACATTACTGTGAAAATAATGGCAGCCTGACAGACCCAATGACAGTTTACAATCATCGTACAGACCCAAGGAAATCATTTTTTTCCTTGTATTTCTCTGAATATTGCAATAATAAGTAGCATTTATGACAGCCATGAGATGGTTTTAAATTCCATATAAGGTGGGATTTAAAAATGTCTTCAAAGTCTAAAATGTACCTTGGTTATATCTGCAGACACCGTGTTCTTTGGTGCATATGAGCAACTTGTCAACAGTGACACCAGAATGTGTGAAAAACTGTTTTTACCTTGTGTTACATCTGTGATCTGTGCCTGTAGACTGAATGAGGAAAAATGCAATGTTACTGCAGGTGTAGATGCACGCAGAAGCCACCGCCATCAGAATGCAGGTTGGCCAGAGCTCAGTTTGGCCGGACCACATTTAGAGGAGGTACACTACAGCAGCTGACTTTAGAAAATGAAACCTTAATGATTTTAGTGAAGTTTAAAAAAAACGATAACTTTGTCAGCAGAGGATTTCTTTTGTCACACTGACGATCAGTGTAACATTTCAAACATCACACACAATCCACACAGGTGAGAAGCCACACTGTTCTTGGAAATTATAATCGCCAACCATTGGAAGCGGAACACGTGGAAACCTCATGTATTTCACCGTCGGAACTTAATAGTGTAACATCCTCCGGAAGTAAACAGGAAAAAGGCGCCAGCCGCGTTTCCCAAATGACTGAGTTAACTTCGGGAGGTTAATCTATGAGTTAAAGCTCGAGCCACATTTACTGTAGCCTACATTAGACAACAATGTGTTCAGTTGAGTCTTTGAGAGAGTTTGTCAACGAGCGACTAACTGCTGCTGCTGAAGAAATATTGGGAGTTTTTAAAAGAACCATCGTCGAGTACGAGGAAGAGATCGATCGTCAGCGCAGACTGTTGGATATCGTTTTGAAGCCTGAAATAAAGTTACACAGGACAGGTGGGTAAAGTTTAATTAGGACATATTTACTGTGGTGTCTGTATATTTGCTGTAGCATGACATTAGTGTGCTGTTGGTGTTGTTGTGTGTCCCTCCAGAGCTCCCACAGCAACATGTGTGTAAGGAGGAGGAGGTTGTCCCTGAGCAGCAGCTCTGCATTGAGGAGAGGAAGTCCAGTGTGGAGCAAGAGGAGCCAGAGCCTCCACAGATTAAAGAGGAAGAGGAGGAAGTGTGCAGCAGTGAGGAGGGAGAGCAGCTTGTAGTGAAGCAGGAGACTGATGGCTTCATGTTGACTCCTGCTGATGAGGAAAGTGAGCACAGTGAAGATCAGACTCTGGACTTCATTCACGAGGACACTCAAAGTGCAGCAGAGAAAGAGTCTGTATTTAAAATGCCAGTTACAAGCTGTGTGATATCAGAACCAACCAGTGAGCACCAGCTGCTCTGTCACAACTCTGATGTATCTGAGAGCCAAGATGAGGAAGAATACCAGCATGGAGACTCAGGATCAACTAGAAACACAGAGCTTCAAGCAGAGAAAAGACATCATGAAAGTGAAATGAACAGTAACAGTCCACACACCTCTGCTGTGATAAACTTAAAAACAGGTAAAAAGCCTTCAAAATGTGACGTATGTGGGAAAGTTTTTGACCGCAAGTCAAAATTGCAGAGACACCTGAACAGCCACACAGGTGAGAAGCCGTACCTTTGCAAAACATGTGGGAAAAGATTCCGTGACAGATCAGCATTGAACATTCATATAAGAACCCACACAGGTGAGAAGCCGTACCTTTGCAAGTCCTGCGGGAAAAGATTCAGTCAGAAGTCAGGACTGGAAAGGCACATGACAATCCACACAGGTGAGAAGCCGTATACTTGTAAAGTATGTGGGAGAGCTTTCGGACGTAATGATGTCTTGTTAGGACACATGAGGACTCATACAGGGGAGAAACCGTATACTTGTAAGGTATGTGGGAAAGCTTTCAGACGTAATGGTGACTTGAAAGTCCACATGAGAACCCACACAGACGAGAGGCCGTGTCTTTGCAAGACCTGCGGGAAAAGATTCAGGGATGTGTCCACATTGACAAAGCACATGAGAATCCACACAGGAGAGAAGCCACATACATGCAAAACTTGTGGGAGAGGTTTTACAGGGAAACGTTGCATGAGAAACCACACAGGTGAGAAGCCCTACTGCAAGACCTGCGGGAAAAGATTCAGTGACGCATCAGTATTGAAAAGGCATTGTAGAATCCACACAGGTGAGAAGCTGTATACTTGTAAAGTATGTGGGAGAGCTTTCGGACGTAATGCTGACTTGTTAGGCCACATGAGGACTCATTCAGGGGAGAAGCCGTATACTTGCAAAACATGTGGGAGACACTTCAAATCTAGCAGTAACTTGTCAGTCCACATGAGAACACACACAGGTGTAAAGGTGCATGACTTGAGCACAGAGGTTCCAGTTGAAGTCACACATATACAGGAGAGAGACTGTTTACATGCAAAACATGTGGCAGAGCTTTCAGAGGCCTGTTCCATAAAGCATGCTAAGAAAAGTGGGGAGTGAAGTCCAAATCCTGAATTTTAATTGAAATCGCAGGTCTGGAAAAGTTAAACTAGTGAGATAAAGAACAAAAGGAGGAGACTGCTTTAAAGTCTGAATGAATTTTATACTTGCAAGAGTCATGGAAAACCTGGAAAAGTCATGGAATTAGTCAAAATCATTATAAGTCACAGAACTTGTTTGTGTATAATGAAATGATTAGAATCATCTTCAGTGGATAAGCCTCCATATAATGTAACATAATGGCAAATTCATTTTCTGAAGCTGGCGTCTTAATGTAGCTTTAATATGCGTGGATGTGTGACAATGTTTGTTTACCATCAGGTGTGTTTTGTCATTTCCTCCCTCAGTTTGTCTCTCCCTTCCTGTGTGCCAATTATGTTTACATAGAGTTTGAATCTGATGTTTGAAAAACGCCGGGCAAGTGGGGAAAGAAAAAGAAAATTCTTCATTATGAGTCCTTGAACAGTCATGAAAAGGTTTGGAAATATTGTCCATGAAAATGTGAGCGGAACCTGTGATTCAAAGTATGACTGATTTTGCAGTGAGCACAGTAATAAACTGATCCCAGAAGATTTGTCCTGTTGCTGTGATCTTTTGTCAGGGTGTCTGCAGCTCCTTTAAAATGTCTGAAAATGTCTGAAATTAAGTTTTCTTAATATAAGGCCTTAAAAGTCTTAAACTGTCTTAAATTCAGATTCAATGGTTTTTAAATATCTTTGTTCACATTACTGTGAAAGTTTCTCCAGCCTGACAGACTTCAGCTATTGCACTGAGACCTGCCATCTTCAGAAGTTTTCTGATAACTCTGCTATAGTTGGATGTATCACCAAGGGTGATGAGGATGATTACAGGGCTGTTGTGGATAACTTTGTCACATGGTGTGAGCAGAACCATCTGCAGCTGAATGTGGCAAAGACAAAGGAACTGGCTGTGGATCTGAGGAGGACCAAGACACCGTTGACCCCTGTTTCCATCCAGGGGGTCAGTGTGGACATTGTAGAGGACTGTAAGTACCTGGGGGTACACATTGACAATAAACTGGACTGGGTTAAGAACACTCACGCTCTCTATAGGAAGGGCCAGAGCCGTCTCTATTTTCTGAGGCGACTGAGGTCTTTCAACATCTGCTGGACTATGCTCAGGATTTTCTGTGAGTCTGTGGTGGCCAGTGCTATCCTCTATGCTGTTGTATGCTGGGGCAGCAGGCTGAGGGTGGCAGACGCCAACAGACTCAACAAACTGATCCGCAAGGCCAGTGACGTTGTGGGAACGGAGTGTGACTCTCTGATGGTGGTGTCAGAGAGGAGGATGCTGTCTAAGCTACGAACTATCTTGGACAATGTCTCACATCCACTCCACCATGTGCTGGTCAGGCACAAGAGTACTTTCAGCGGGAGACTCATACCACCAAGATGTACCACTGAGCACCACAGGAAATCATTCCTGCCTGTGGCCATCAAACTGTACAACTCCTCCCTCTGAGTGGCCCTGAGACTTTTTTTTCACACACTGCAATAATCTAATGTAACTTGTGCAATTACCCCATTTCACCCTGACTGTATATAATCTGTTTGTGGAAATAATCTTGTTCAGTTTACAATATATATATATTTATTTACGTTTATGTTTGTGAATAACTCCTGTTTATTTAACTATATATTTGTAAATACTATTGTTTAAATTTCTTATATTTTCAAGTATCTTTCCTCTATTACAGGGAGCACCTGTAACAAATAATTTCCCCTCGGGGATCAATAAAGTATTTCTGATTCTAATTCTGAAGACCTGCAGGAAAAGAAACTTTGATGTGTCTCAAGTAAAAAGGCATATAAGATCTCACACAGTCAAGTGGCCTTGTGTTTTAAAAACAAGTAGGAGACATGTCAGTTCTGGTTCATGGTCAAAACACACAAGAACTCTGGAAGTGAAGAGTCACATGTTCGCAGCATGTGGGGAAAATTTTACCTAAATCAAACCTGAAGATCGATAAACACAGCTGAAACTTCTGTGGAGATGTGTTCATGAAATGAATGAAGAACAATGTCTCATTATGAGCAGACTGAAGAAGTACATTTTATTAAAATGCCATCAAGACCTGATAAAACTGACCAATCAAAGCAGACTGGGCTTTTTCAGGAGAAGAGCTTAAAGAGACGGGTGGTCAAACTGAGCGTTTCAGACTCAGGGTGAATACGAGTACATTCAGGTTGACAGTGTGAGGAAAATAATATATATTTATTTAGTTAAAGAGTGAAAACAGGTTCTAGTAGAAACCCCCAATACAAGTATGAACCTATGAATAAGCATCATATGGGACCTTTAAACACCAAAATAAAAGACATCCGTGTAGTTATTGCAGCCTTTTTATGAGCCACCAATGATACTGAGACGACTTGTTACAGCCCGGACACTGATATTAGAAATTATAATCGCCAACCATTGGAAGCGGAACACGTGAAAACCTCATGTATTTCACCGTCGGAACTTAATAGTGTAACATCCTCCGGAAGTAAACAAGACACACTCCGGCACAGCAGGTGGCGGTATACAGCTGAAAAAGTTGGTTGTAATCCGCCATTAAATGAAAGAAGAAGAAGAAGAAGGACGACGACAAAGAAGAAGTGTAACATCCAGCGGAAGTAAACAAAACAAAGGCGCCAGTCGCGTTTCCCAAATGACTGAGTTAACTTCGGGAGGTTAATCTATGAGTTAAAGCTCGAGCCACATTTACTGTAGCCTACATTAGACAACAATGTGTTCAGTTGAGTCTTTGAGAGAGTTTGTCAACGAGCGACTAACTGCTGCTGCTGAAGAAATATTGGGAGTTTTTAAAAGAACCATCGTCGAGTACGAGGAAGAGATCGATCGTCAGCGCAGACTGTTGGATATCGTTTTGAAGCCTGAAATAAAGTTACACAGGACAGGTGGGTAAAGTTTAATTAGGACATATTTACTGTGGTGTCTGTATATTTGCTGTAGCATGACATTAGTGTGCTGTTGGTGTTGTTGTGTGTCCCTCCAGAGCTCCCACAGCAACATGTGTGTAAGGAGGAGGAGGTTGTCCCTGAGCAGCAGCTCTGCATTGAGGAGAGGAAGTCCAGTGTGGAGCAAGAGGAGCCAGAGCCTCCACAGATTAAAGAGGAAGAGGAGGAAGTGTGCAGCAGTGAGGAGGGAGAGCAGCTTGTAGTGAAGCAGGAGACTGATGGCTTCATGTTGACTCCTGCTGATGAGGAAAGTGAGCACAGTGAAGATCAGACTCTGGACTTCATTCACGAGGACACTCAAAGTGCAGCAGAGAAAGAGTCTGTATTTAAAATGCCAGTTATAAGCTGTGTGATATCAGAACCAACCAGTGAGCACCAGCTGCTCTGTCACAACTCTGATGAGTCTGAGAGCCAAGATGAGGAAGAATACCAGCATGGAGACTCAGGATCAACTAGAAACACAGAGCTTCAAGCAGAGAAAAGAAATGAAAGTGAAATGAACAGTAACAGTCCACACACCTCTGCTGTGACAAACTTAAATACAGGTAAAAAGCCTTTAAAATGTGACATAAGTGGGAAAGTTTTTGACCGCAAGTCAAAATTGCAGAGACACCTGAACAGCCACACAGGTGAGAAGCCGTACCTTTGCAAAACATGTGGGAAAAGATACAGTGACAGATCAGCACTTCGCGCTCATGTAAGAACCCACACAGGTGAGACGCCGTACCTTTGCAAGACCTGCGGGAAAAAATGCAGTAATAAGTCAGGACTGGAAAGGCATTGTATAATCCACACAGATGAGAAGCTGTATACTTGTAAAATATGTGGCAGAGCTTTCAGACGTTGTTGTGACTTGAAAGTCCACATGAGAATCCACACAGGTGAGAGGCCGTATCCTTGCAAAACATGTGAGAAAAGATTCAGGGATGTGTCATCATTGACAAGGCACATGACAATCCACACAGGTGAGAAACCGTATACTTGTCAAGTATGTGGGAGAGCTTTTGGACGCAAAAGTGACTTAAAAATCCACATGAGAATCCACACAGGTGAGAAGCCGTATACTTGCAAAACATGTGGGAGACACTTCAGATTTAGCAGTAACTTGACACTCCACATGAGAATCCACACCGGTGTAAAGGTCATCACTTGAGCACAGAGGTTCTAGTTGAAGTCACACATATACAGGAGAGAGACTGTTTACATGCAAAACATGTGGCAGAGCTTTCAGAGGCCTGTTCCATAAAGCATGCTAAGAAAAGTGGGGAGTCAAGTCCAAATCCTGAATTTTAATTGAAATTGCAGGTCTGGAAAAGTTAAACTAGTGAGATAAAGAACAAAAGGAGGAGACTGCTTTAAAGTCTGAATGAATTTTATACTTGCAAGAGTCATGGAAAACCTGGAAAAGTCATGGAATTAGTCAAAATAATTATAAGTCACAGAACTTGTTTGTGTAGAATGAAATGATTCGAATCATCTTCAGTGGATAAGCCTCCATATAATGTAACATAATGGCAAATTCATTTTCTGAAGCTGGTGTCTTAATGTAGCTTTAATATGCGTGGATGTGTGACAATGTTTGTAATAAACTGATCCCAGAAGATTTGTCCTGTTGCTGTGATCTTTTGTCAGGGTGTCTACAGCTCCTTTAAAATGTCTTAAAATGTCTGAAATTAAGTTTTCTTAATATAAGGCCTTAAAAAGTCTTAAACTGTCTTAAATTCAGATTCAATAGGTCTTAAATATTTTTGGTCACATTACTGTGAAAGTTTCTCCAGTCTGACAGACCCAATGACAGTTTACAATCATTGTACAGACCAAAGAAAATCATTTGTTTCCTTGTTGTATTTCTCTGAATATTGCAATAATAAGTAGCATTTATGACAGCCATGAGATGGTTTTAAATTCAATATAAGGTGGGATTAAAAATGTCTTAGAAGTCTAAAATGTACCTTGGTTATATCTGCAGACACCGTGTTCTTTGGCGCATATGAGCAACTTGTCAACAGTGACACCAGAATGTTTGAAAAACTGTTTTTACCTTGTGTTACATCTGTGATCTGTGCCTGTAGACTGAATGAGGAAAAATGCAATGTTACTGCAGATGTAGATGCACGCAGAAGCCACCGCCATCAGAATGCAGGTTGGCCAGAGCTCAGTTTGGCCGGACCACATTTAGAGGAGGTACACTACAGCAGCTGACTTTAGAAAATGAAACCTTAATGATTTTAGAACATCACACACAATCCACACAGGTGAGAAGCCATTTACTGGCACAACATGTGAGAAAGCTTTGAGATGTAAAAGTAGCCTGACGACCTGGCACAACTATGTTGTGAATGAACCAGAGTGGGGAGACTCCGACATAGTTGAAAGTGATGACAGTATGGAGGGAAGTCAGGGTAATGAGAGAATGAGAGAGAAAAGAGGGAATGAGTTCATCAGTAACAGCTCAAAGAAAATCAACGGTAGTGGAGGAAGGGAGGAGAGAAATCAGGAAGGTCTGGAGTTTAAAATGATATTGAGATGTGGCGAGGAGAGGGGAATCTCTTCAATGAGTCCTGTGAAATTAACAACTGTATTGAGAAACCAGGTTAGGGATATACACTTGGCTCAGGTTTCGAGAGATGGAAATCTGTTGATTGTTTGCAGGAATGAAGAACAGAGGGATCGGGCTGGAAGGATGAAAGAAGTAGGGCGGTTTAAAGTTGAAAGTATAAGTCATGCTGCAAGAGGAAGTAAGTGGAGTAAAGGAGTGATTTGGGAGGTGCCAGTTGGAGTCACAATGGAGGAAATTAAATCAAATTTAAAAGGAGGAACCCTGAAAGGTGCTCGGCAGTTGCAGGTAACTTGAGAGGGAGTGAGGAAAGACAGTGAGCATGTTACATTAGATTTTGTAGACGAAGTGCTCCCAAAGAAAGTGACTGGGCTTTTTAGCTACACTGTAAGAGAGTATGTGCCAAAGCCAATGAGGTGTTACAACTGTCAAAGGTTTGGTCATACAGCCAAGACATGCAAAGGCAGGAGAAGATGTGCCAGATGTGGGGAAAATCACAAGTATGGGCAATGTGATCATGAACAACCAAAGTGCTGTTACTGTGGTGGCAATCACAGCGTGTCTTACGGGGAATGTGAAGTGGGGAAAAGGGAAAAAGAAATACATCAGGTAAGAGTTCAGCATTCGATTCCCTGGTGGACAGATGAATGTAGTAAAATAGTGAAAGAGAGGAATAGAGCTCTCAGGTTATTAAGGCGAACTCATAATGTGCAGAATTTAATCAGATATAAGCAAGCACAAGCAAGAGTTAGGAAAATTATACATAAAGCAAAAAGGCAAAGCTGGCAGACCTTGTGCAAAGAAATTGGAAGATCAACATCTGTGGGGGAGGTTTGGGGCATGATTAGGAGCATGAGAGGAACCAGAAAGGAACGGCAGTATCCAATACTGAAGATGGGGGAGGAAGCAGAGATGTTCGAGAAGGCACTTACTCAAATGCATAGTTCTGATAATTTGACTGGGGAGGGTAAGGGAGGAAGGGAAATGACAAGATCGGCTCATCCTGGAAGTCTTGAGAGAAGGGACAATACTAACAGTACAATAGATGCTCCATTTACAATGGAAGGAATGAAGAGAGCAATAGCAAGGTCTGGACTGACATCTCCTAGGAAGGATGAAATCTGCTATGTTACGTTAGAACATTGAGGAGATTTAGCATCCATGAAACTGCTAGCTCTCTATAATAAAGTATGGGAAGTGGGAAAAACTAGTTGGAAAGAGGCAGTGATTACTCCTATCAGGAAACCAGGGAAGGATCCATAAAATCCAAAAAACTACAGACCAATAGCAATCACATCACATGTATAAGATAATGGAAAGAATGATTACAGAAAGATTAGGGTTTTTTATGGAAAGCAGAGGAATTCTTTCACCTCATCAGGGTGGATTTTGGAGGGGTAGAGGAACTATGGATCCTGTTATATGTTTGGAAACAGGTTAAGAAAACAAAAGTTGATAAAAAATCTGTCGTGGCAGTCTTTTTTGATGTAGAAAATGCATATCATATGGTTTGAAAGGAGGGGTTAATGATCAAGTTAAATATGGGAATAGTTTGAAGAGCATGTTATTGGATTAAAGACTTTTTATTTGATAGATTTATTCAAGTCAGAATTGGGACAGCCTTATCAGGAAGATATATGGTAGATGATGGTATCCCTCAGGGCAGTGTTATTGGCCCAATACTCTTTTCCATCATGATGAATGATGTATGTTTCTCAAGTTCAGGACGATACTGGACGGTCCTTGTTTGCTGATGATGGAGCTTTGTGGAAAAGAGTAAAGAATATAAGTTATATAATAGATAAAATGCAACAGGCAGTTAACATGGTAGAAAAATTGTCATATTCTTGGGGATTTAAGTTTTCAGTTGAAAAAACCAAAACATTAATGGTCACTAGAAAGAGAGGTGTTGGCACACAGATAAACATATATGGGCAAAGAATAGAGCAGGTGAAGGTCTTTAGATTTTTGGGTGTGTTGTTTGACTAAAAGTTAACATGGAAGGAACCCATTCATAAGATAACAGCCAAGTGTGAAAAGATGTTAAATGTGATGAGATGTTTAACAGGATCAGAATGGGGAGCAAGCAGATCTGCAATTAAAAATATTTATGTGGCACTGATATAATGCTTATTCATAGGTTCATACTTGTATTGGGGGTTTCTACTAGAACCTGTTTTCACTCTTTAACAAAATAAATATATATTATTTTCCTCACACTGTCAACCTGAATGTACTCGTATTCACCCTGAGTCTGAAACGCTCAGTTTGACCACCCGTCTCTTTAAGCTCTTCTCCTGAAAAAGCCCAGTCTGCTTTGATTGGTCAGTTTTATCAGGTCTTGATGGCATTTTAATAAAATGTACTTCTTCAGTCTGCTCATAATGAGACATTGTTCTTCATTCATTTCATGAACACATCTCCACAGAAGTTTCAGCTGTGTTTATCGATCTTCAGGTTTGATTTGAGTACAGGACAAATCTTCTGGGATCAGTTTATTACTGTGCTCACTTCAAAATCAGTCATACTTTGAATCACAGGCTCCGCTCACATTTTCATGGACAATATTTCCAAACCTTTTCATGACTGTTCAAGGACTCATAATGAACAATTTTCTTTTTCTTTCCCCACTTGCCCGGCGTTTTTCAAACATCAGATTCAAACTCTATGTAAACATAATTGGCACACAGGAAGGGAGAGACAAACTGAGGGAGGAAATGACAAAACACACCTGATGGTAAACAAACATTGTCACACATCCACGCATATTAAAGCTACATTAAGACACCAGCTTCAGAAAATGAATTTGCCATTATGTTACATTATATGGAGGCTTATCCACTGAAGATGATTCTAATCATTTCATTATACACAAACAAGTTCTGTGACTTACAATGATTTTGACTAATTCCATGACTTTTCCAGGTTTTCCATGACTCTTGCAAGTATAAAATTCATTCAGACTTTAAAGCAGTCTCCTCCTTTTGTTCTTTATCTCACTAGTTTAACTTTTCCAGACCTGTGATTTCAATTAAAATTCAGGATTTGGACTTCACTCCCCACTTTTCTTAGCATGCTTTATGGAACAGGCCTCTGAAAGCTCTGCCACATGTTTTGCATGTAAACAGTCTCTCTCCTGTATATGTGTGACTTCAACTGGAACCTCTGTGCTCAAGTCATGCACCTTTACACCTGTGTGGGTTCTCATGTGGCCTGTCAAATTACTGCTAGATCTTAAGTGTCTCCCACATGTTTTACAAGTATACGGCTTTTCCCCTGAATGAGTCCTCATGTGGCCTAACAAGACACCATTACGTCCGAAAGCTCTCACCTGTGTGGCTGTTCAGGTGTCTCTGCAATTTTGACTTGTACTCAAAAACTTTCCCACATACGTCACATTTTAAAGGCTTTTTACCTGTTTTTAAGTTTATCACAGCAGAGGTGTGTGGACTGTTACTGTTCATTTCACTTTCATTTCTTTTCTCTGCTTGAAGCTCTGTGTTTCTAGTTGATCCTGAGTCTCCATGCTGGTATTCTTCCTCATCTTGGCTCTCAGCTACATCAGAGTTGTGACAGAGCAGCTGGTGCTCACTGGTTGGTTCTGATATCACACAGCTTATAACTGGCATTTTAAATACAGACTCTTTCTCTGCTGCACTTTGAGTGTCCTCATGAATGAAGTCCAGAGTCTGATCTTCACTGTGCTCACTTTCCTCATCAGCAGGAGTCAACATGAAGCCATCAGTCTCCTGCTTCACTACAAGCTGCTCTCCCTCCTCACTGCTGCACACTTCCTCCTCTTCCTCTTTAATCTGTGGAGGCTCTGGCTCCTCTTGCTCCACACTGGACTTCCTCTCCTCAATGCAAAGCTGCTGCTCAGGGACAACCTCCTCCTCCTTACACACATGTTGCTGTGGGAGCTCTGGAGGGACACACAACAACACCAACAGCACACTAATGTCATGCTACAGCAAATATACAGACACCACAGTAAATATGTCCTAATTAAACTTTACCCACCTGTCCTGTGTAACTTTATTTCAGGCTTCAAAACGATATCCAACAGTCTGCGCTGACAATCGATCTCTTCCTCGTACTCGACATTTCTGTGTTTCCCTATCACAAATAACGTTTTACTTAGTCCTGTGTGTCCTAATCTTAACCTTGATAAAATAACCTCCTCCCTCCTGTTCCTGCCTCCCTGTCTCAGTCCCCCTACAGAGGAGTTTATAAAAACAGATCTCTTCCTTTCCTTTCGTTATTCCAACGTTTCTGCCATATATTCTTGATTTCTTGCTTTATTAAAGTTTTAGTTTCTGCTTTACTCATCTTAGTTGTTGCTGTAATTTTATCATATTTGAGAGCTTTAAAAAAAAGTAACACAAATATTTCATATATAAGGTCCTGTCTGCAACCTGAAATGCCTGATTGCATATTTCCCAATGCTGACAATGAGTCTGTGCATATCATGGCTCCTAATGGTTTTATTTCCTCAACCCATTGCAATCGAATTATTGCAACAATTTCGGCAGTAAACACTGATACATCATTACTTATCCTTCCAGCTTTCTTTAATTCTAATTCAGGTATCACATAAGCTGCACCTACCTGACCTGTTTCTGGACCTTTTGAACCATCTGTAAAAATTTTCATATATCCATAATAGTTATCTAGATGCATTGTAGTCATCTCTCCACAATTTTTACTCTTCTTAATTTTTGTTTTCAATGATACATCTACCTCCGCTCCTGGTAACAATCATGGAGGGTTATGTAGAAACACTGCAGCTGAACAAAAGTCTTTGCCTGTAATCCCCAACTTCCTTGCTTCTTCCTCTAATGTCCATCCTGTACATTTTGGCTTACTGTTACTATGTTCCCATGATGGTTCCAGAGCCCTCCTTCAGATGATCTTCTTTATGTCCTTTTAAATTTACCCAATATACCAAACTTATTTGAAGTCTTCTTAAATCTGTTGGCAATTCTCCCATTTCAACTTGCAATGCAGGGATTGGGGTAGTCTTACAAGCCCCACAACATATCCTTAAAGCTGCACTTTGTATTATTTCTATTTTATCCAGATGTATTTTCAATGCAGATCCATATGCTATACATCCATAGTCCAATGTGTATCTTATTAACCCTATATATAGCATTTTCATTGTTTTCTTTTCATCTCCCTACTTCCTACACTTTGAATTACATTTAATACTTTTTTTTTTACACTTATCAATTATCTTACCTATATGCACCTGCCATGTAAGTTTGGTATCAAACCACATTCCTAAAAACTTTATCACATTCACCCTTTCTAAAGTTTTCCCATATATTTTGAACTTGAATTCCTGTTGTACTTTCTTTTTGGTAAAGAATAGCTTTGGTTTTCTCCACTGAAAATCTGAATCCCCATTTCATAGACCATGACTCTACATTATCAATTACTCTTTGTAAACTCTTCACAATATATTTTACATTTTTCCCCCGTTTCCATAATGCTCCATTATCAGCAAAAAGAGATCTTCCTACATCACTTGCAACTGAACTATATATATCATTTATCATGATAGAAAATAAAATTGGACTAATCACACTTCCATGAGGTACTCCATTCCCTACTGGCAAGCACTCTTATCTATTCTTACCTGTATTTTCCTGTTATTTAGAAAATCTTTGATTCAATTAAACACGTTTCCCTCTATTCCTATTTTTTTTTTTTTTTTTAATTTTATCAATACTCCCTCTTTCCATAACATAAGCTTTTATTTTAACTATTTCTTTATTAGTTTGTGCCTTTCTAATATCTGACTCTAGATTTATTATTGGGTCCATCATACTCCTCCCTTTCCTGAAACCACTTTGCTATTTTGATATCAAATTCTGTACCTCTAACAGTATTCTTTCCATTATTTTCCCTAAATGCGAAGTTCAGGCAATAGGTCGATAGTTTGTTGCTTTGCCTGACTCTTTCCCTGGTTTCTTGATTGGAACTATCACTGCTAATTTCCATCCATTTGGAAGCTTTCCCTCAGTCCATATTGTGATGGAAAATTATGGGTGCCTGACAAGTGATGAGCGTCTGGGGCATCTGACCTTCTTTTTACCTATTCCATGCTTACTTTATAACACCAGATATATGGCGGAGGCCTGGCTGAAAGCAGGGCCGAAGGTGAACCTTCAGAGAGGCCTTCAGAGTTATGACCCTGTTATTGTGTCAGGAGATGGTACAGCTTGGAACGACAGGTTCTCTGTTTGCATATGTTGTGTCTAAGGATGGGCTTGTGTTTTGGGAAACTATAAAGTTAGAGGGCTGGAGTGATTTCGCCAGTTCTCACTCTGACTGACTGTTCATGCAGTTTGTACTGTTTGTGAGACTCCATTCATGAATGCTTATTAAAACTCAAGAAAGACAGCCGACGTGTGAAGACTCTTTATTGTTCAAGTGATTTTGCCACCACAATATCTTGTTGAATAATTCCAATATAACCATTAATGTAGCATTGTTTAAATGTTTTAGCATTGCATAACTTATTTTATCTTTTCCTGGAGAGGTAATTGGTGCTTTCATAATTGCTCTTTTCATTTCATCAAGTGTAAACAAATAGTCTGATGTATTTTCTTGAGCTTTATTGCTCTCTAGATATTCTGCATTCTGCCTTTTCGTATTTTCTTGCTTTCCTCCTTCTTCTTCTTCTTCTTCTTTTTCTTTCTTTATTTCTTCTTCTTCTCTCAATTTATTGGAATACGAAGTAAACGTTCGCTATGTGGAACCTTTGTTTAGCCGCTTGGCCGTTTCCGCCGGTAGAAACAGCTGACGGACCCGGTGTGGGAAGCGGCTTCTGTGCTTGTTGCCACGTCGGAGTAGTTGTTGAACCTGATTTAATCATTCAGAGGAATATAAGAAATCATTTTCTGCCGTGTTTTCTGGTTCAACCGCAGTCATGGTGAGTGTGATAACTTTATATCCAAGCTGCAAGTGAAGCTGTTCGCCAACCTTTGTGTTTAACGGCGACCGTTTGTTTTGCTGACGTGCCCCAGTAGTTAGCTCGTTAGCAGACAGGCTAATGACCGAAAGCTAATCCTTTTTGTGAATATCTTTATTTCTGTTTAATTTTAACGCTGCTTTATGTGTTTGTGAATTTCAGGTTTCCGTTATTAACACAGTGGACACCTCTCACGAGGACATGATCGTAAGTTTACATTATTTTTCATTAAACTGTCGCTGAGCATTGAAGCTAACGTTAGCATTCAGTGAAGAGGCAGGGATGATTGAATGTAGCTTTAGCAGGTTTATATGTTGCATGTTTATCAGACAGTGTTTTCACTGTAACGTGACATTATTGTGGGGTAAGGATCAGGTGACTATACGGTGAAACATGCACAGTGGCTCCAGGTATCATGTCAATATTAACACATTGGGGTGGAGGAAGTGTTTAGATTCTCCTAATACCACCCTGTAATAATACTGTCAACATTATCAAGCAAATATAGTTAATGTAGGAAAGTCTTATTATTTTTATTATAAATGAAAACTTATTATTTTCTCAATTAATTGATTGAATGTTTAACTTGTCAGAGTCGTGTCAATAGTGACAGTTGGCATCACAGTGATCGAGAGCCCAAAGTGTCACCTTCTCAATGTTTGTTTGGTCCAGCCAACAGTCCACACCTCAACATTATCACTAATATATAACAGTTATCAACCTAACAAAAGGAGAAGCTGCAAATCTTCACATTTGTGAAGCGGGAACCAGAAATTGTTTTTAATTAAAAAATTGCATCAGCCATTAAAATTGTTTCCTGTTGATTTTCTCTCAGTCCACAATCGTTCCAGCTGTACTTGTGTAAACTGTTCGGTAGTTCATTTTATAACAAACATAATATTTTACAAGGTTGATGTATGTTTTGTGTGCAAATACATAATTTTTTAAAGTAACCAAAGCTGTCAGACAAGAGTAGTGGAGTAGAAATTACAATAATTACCTCTGAAATGAGTAGAAGTATAAAGTGGCATGAAAATAAATAATTAAGTATTGCAGAAGTACCTCAAATGTATACATAAGTAGTACAGTACAAGGGCCAGTGTAGTTATAGTCCACCACTGTTTTATTATGATTTACAGATGTAGTGTGGTTTTACTGGTTGTGTCACACTTTTGTTATGAAGGCCAAAGCTAAGGAGACGGTCCAACAAACCAACATTTCAACACAGTGCATCAGAGGACTGTTTGAAGTAGAAGCTGGTTAATAACGTAGAAACTGTGGATTGGAGCTGTTCAGCAGTTCATTGTGTTAAATACTTCTCATAAACACGCTGCTGTCTTGGATTATTTAGCTGATAGTGTCAGTCTTGCTGGAAAGGAAAGGTAGAGTGTGAGATAGTTTTCTCATTTCATGTCTTGTTCTGTCTGTTTCAGCACGACGCCCAGATGGATTACTACGGTACTCGACTCGCCACCTGCTCCTCCGACCGCACCGTAAAAATCTTTGACGTCAGAAATGGAGGGCAGATCCTTGTAGCAGACCTCAGAGGGTAAGACACCCTCGTTACCACCACCAAAGCATGGCGCTGATGTCACTTCACGGACATAAATACATTAAAATAAATTACAATGCATAAATAAACTGCAGCCACATAAGTATTGATAAAATTATTATTCTGTTTGTAAGTTCTTCTCCTGTAATACCCGATTATTTTGTCAGATCATACATTTAAGAAATTGCTTTTTTAGTCTGGGCTGTAACACTAATATCACATGTAAGCTTTCCCCTTCGTCATTGGCACATTTGTATGACATTGTTTGTTTCACACACGTATTTTGACTGTAATTTTTCGTCTCTATATTTGTGTAGCCACGAGGGTCCTGTGTGGCAGGTGGCGTGGGCTCACCCGATGTTTGGCAACATTCTGGCTTCCTGTTCTTACGACCGTAAAGTCATCATCTGGAAGGAGGAGAACGGAGCCTGGGACAAGATGTATGAATATTGCGGGCACGAGTCATCGGGTCAGTAGCTCTGTTGTGTGTCCAGGTGTCGCCTGGTTTTGATAACATTAATTTTCCCATTTTTGGTTGTGTCTTTGTCTCCTTCCTTCAGATAAAATTACCAGTGTTTTGGTTGCAGTTCCAGAACTCAGTGTGACTGATTCTCTTGCAGCTTTGGTCTTGTTTTTAAATCTGTTCCTGTGTCTCCGCAGTAAACTCTGTCTGCTGGGGTCCGTATGACTTTGGTCTGATCCTGGCCTGCGGCAGCTCAGATGGAGCCATTTCCCTTCTCACATTCACTGGTGATCAGCAGTGGGACGTCAAGAAGATCAGCAATGCACACACTGTGAGTCTGAGACTGTTCTGAGTACTGCAGAACTTATGTTTCTGTGTATTTCCATTAGTGCACGAGATGGAAAAACTGTCTAGAATGATGTAAATTTCTGCTTCACTCTGCTTATTAATACTTTTCTTTGCACAGTCATGCTGTGTAGCTCGAGCCGTTTTACAGATTTGTTTCTGTTTATTAACTTGGATGTAATTTTCCTGCAGATTGGTTGTAACGCAGTGAGCTGGGCTCCTGCTGTAGTTCCAGGCAGCCTGATTGATCAGCCGTCAGGACAGAAACCAAACTACGTCAAACGCTTCGTCTCCGGAGGCTGCGACAACCTTGTCAAGCTCTGGAAGTAAGTTGTTGTTTAAAATATTTTTTCTTGTGTTCAGTATTTTTCTGTGTTGTGTTTCATGACTTGAGATGGAGACAGTGGCCATTTTTACGCAGAAATCGTGCTTAGGGATGTTACAAAGTCCCTTCTTTATGCCTCCATTGCATTTTTACACAGCACCAAACAACAGCAGCATCATTCTGCTTCGGTGTGTGATTATACACAACATCGCAGCTTTGTAAAATCAAAAGAAACGCAACAGGGTGACATGTAACACAACAATGTCGGCCTCTAATGTGACATAAAACTTAGGCGTTGGGCAGCACTTTCTAAATAACTGTGGCATAACATGGCAGTAACAATAATTTAGCATCCCTGTTATATGGTGGCTGATCTCATCCTCGGATTGGAGGGTGGGGAGCTACCGAATTCCCAATTTGTGGACATTTTCAGCCGCTGTTCTTCTTGTAAGTAATCTGCTAACTGATAAGAACTACTTTTAAATCTCCCATGGTGGGTTGCACGCATAAATTGTTATCAAACCGTCACACCCGTGCTGCCAATGATCCTGTCTCACAGGCTGTCCTGTTAATACAGACTACGTTTGGCACTGTTACTACCTCCTGCAGCAGCTTAAAGGCATGACAACTATGTCCCCCCTTTCCATGATTGTACCTTATAGAGCAGCATAACAATGCAATGTTCCCGCCTTGAACAGGCAGTTTCAAAAGGGTTAATATGTGGCAGAGAATAATCTCATTGTCTGTAAGGCAGAGTCACTCTCACTTTTTAATTAACATTAGATGCTTAAAAACAGGGTTTTCTTTGCTTTTAGAGACACTTAATTGATAGCATCAGTTATGTGGTAGGTTTGCATGATTTAAGAAGTGTGTCAAAGTAACTAACAGAGACGTTAACAGAGTTAAAAATTATTCAAATGCGTAGAATTTATTATTTTTATTAAATAAAGGCTCAAGGAGCTGAGAGTTTATGTCTTTACTGTCGCTGATGGCTACTTCCTGCCTCCAGAGAGGAGGACGGTCAGTGGAAGGAGGACCAGAAGCTGGAGGCTCACAGTGATTGGGTGAGAGACGTCGGCTGGGCTCCTTCTATTGGTCTTCCCACCAGCACCATCGCCAGCTGCTCCCAGGTGAGATTTACTGGAATCAAAAGGATCATTTATTTAATGTGGCACTTTCATTGAGACACTTTTATCGACCAAATTTTTCTGCTGCTCAGCTGCACCCAAAATATTTCAGTGTTTCAGGGAATCACTGCGTCAACAGTCAAACTCTGCTTCTTTTTATCAGTTTATTGGGAAACACTAAATTATGTATCTGCACCACTAGATGGAGCCAGAGATGACACCCAGTTAAGTAATTTCTAACGTAACCTGCAATATGATTGGAGGTGAAAGCTGAAAATAAAATCTGTATTCACAAACCAACATCTTTTATCCTTGTGTTAACTGTCATTGTTTCTTTTTAAAAAGCAAATGTGATGATTTTAAAATGAGTCAGAGTGGAAAAAAGTTTTATTGACAGCTCATGAATGAAACAAAACACTGTCAGCTCGGTCACATTCCACTAGAGTTCAGTGGGGATAAATTTTGAGATTTTGGTTTCCTTTGAACATCTGCAGGACGGACGCGTGTTCATCTGGACGTGTGACGACCCAGCCGGCAACACCTGGACGGCCAAACTGCTCCACAAGTTCAATGATGTCGTTTGGCACGTTAGCTGGTCGATCACCGGAAATATCTTGGCAGTTTCTGGAGGAGACAACAAGGTAGAGTACAAAATGTGATACAGGCACACATACTCGAACTATGGTTTTCAAAAGTGATTTAAAAGATGAGGTTGCAGCCCAGATCTCCTCAGGCAGGTCACTCCAAAGTCGTAGAGCTCTGACTGCAAAGGCTCTATCACCTTTGTGAATTAATATAGACCTAATATAGAGGATCTCAGGGTGTGAGACGGCACATGGGTTAACAAAAGATCTGTTGTATAACTTGAAGCAACGCCTCTCAGGGTTTTGTAAGCAGTCAATAGAAGCTTAAAATCAATTGCAAAAGCAACAGTTAACCGGTGTGGTAAAGCCAGAATTGGTGTGATGTGGTCATGTTTTCACACACTTCTCTTACACATGTGTTTGTGTGTGTTATTGTTCTGTAGGTGACGCTGTGGAAGGAGTCAATGGACGGTCAGTGGGCGTGTATCAGTGACGTCAGCAAGGGCCAGGGCGCCGTCTCCACCATCACAGACACACAGCAGAACGAGCAGTGACAAACACAAACACACTTTCATAACAATGACCTCTGACTCTACAAAAATGACCTTAATCTTCAAAGATGAGTTAACTTTTTTGAGCAAACATTGTCCACGCAGACTGAGCTACTTTTAATGTCTCTGTTTGGTAACAACATTATGAGTCAAACAGGAGTTCAGCTGTACAGTTCGTTCACGATAAGTGTTTCTAAAGTTTATCAGAAAGGTAAGAAACCTTCACAGTTGAAAGACAGAGAGTCTCCGCAAAGTGTTTGGATTCTTTTCCTCTCTGGTAATGTCTGGAAATGCAAACATGACTGATAATTCCCCAGACATATTATTTTATCAGATACACTCCACCGAGTTTCCACATGTACATTAATATAGCTTTACACCCATCCCCCATCTCGTCCCATCACTCTCTGCCCCCGAAACATTCCACCTCCACCAGCGGAGAACAAAACTCTACCATCGCCCCGGATGATCTCTTGACTTTCAACGCTTTATTTTAAGTAGTTGTTCACTCAGACAGCTAAACAATCTTTGTAGTGAGCAGAAAAGCCCCCGTGTGCAACTGTAAAACTGTTATCTCCATTATATCTCATGTATTTGGTGCAAAACTAGCCTCACTGCTCAGGCTCTAAATAAATAAATCCTCGTTCTCACAGTGAGACAAATCAGAGAAAGAAATACGTCCTCAACTTCAGCCAGTATATTTAATAAAAATGAATAAATGATTTATAAAGTAAGCTGTTGACGAGTACACTTTCTTTTCAACACAGTACCACAGGTGTCAATAACCACAAGTCAACAGGTGTTTGTGAATTCAGAACCTGCCTTAATTAATCAGCCGCTACGCAGCTATGGCAACCGGATGTGAAGTCATTAAGTACAACCATGAATGAGGCATACTTGCAAACAGTTTGTTTTCTTTTTTCAGTTGTAAAATCAGAAAACAGTGGATGTGTTTTTCATATTTGATGTAATTAAATAACTATAATGTTTAAACAATCTTGTTTCTTTGGTTCTTTGACAGCATTTTGACAACTAATGTGTTAATCATGGATGAAGTTATCTTTAATTACAGTGCACTCGAATTTTAAAAGAGTTTAAACCAGTGGTTCCCAACTGGTGCAGCCGTGGGGTCCAGATTTCTCCTTAGTCATTAGTTGAAGGTCCACACAGTTTAGTATATTCAGCGTCATACTTGCATTTGGCGATGTCGTTGAGCTCTTTTGCTGTGTCTGTCAAGGAGTTGTTTGCTAGGCACTCACTCCACAGCAGAAAACGGTGCTTCAAAATAAAAGCTCTGTGCCAGAAATTCAGTGTACTCTGCACTGGTCCACTCAGAATCGGCCCGTGACCCAGTTTTGGACTGTGACCGACCAGTTGGGAACCACAGGTTTAAACCATGATCAGCATTCATATTATTGGCAGAGTGCTGATCATGTGATTACACTGTGATGTACTGAGGGTGTGCAGGGAACCTTCCCAGCATGCACAAGCAGGGCTGGATATCGGTACTTGACACCTTTACAGTATTGACTGAATTAACCTAGACTTTTTTCTATGGTTTTGTTCACAGCCAGTGACCGCAAGCGTTCATCGCTTTAACGTGACGTGCAATTGGTCCACTACCGCAGCAGTTACCACCCATGCATTTTGTGATGTGTATTTGACGGAGTTGGTAGTTCAGCATGCAAGATGCCACCAAAACGTTCAAAAGTATGGGCATACTACCCACCTGTGGAGTCTGGTGCCATTTTGTCCAAATGAAAGCTTCCATTCACATGATGGGTACTGAACGAAGTAAAACAGGGTTATAGTATTTATACTTTTATCAGGATTTTTAAACGATACCCAGCTCTACACTTAGGTCAATATGTTCTTGCATTTTTGCTCTGTTATGTTTCCACACTTTGATCTCTGTTAAATATTAGATATTAACAGTGAATGTGGTCAGACTACGAGCGATGTTAGTGCGTGATTTTTGAGGTACTCCCCCACCGACATGGAAGAGATCGTAAAATGATCATCTGAAACCGAGACCGAAACCGCGACACAATCAACCATGTCTCACATCAACCCCCTCCCTGAGTCTTGTGATAGAGCCTTACTGATATTTGTGTTTGTTTTCAGCCAGAGCACGCTGGAGGGACTACATATCCCACCTGACCTGGGATCAGGTCACTTGGGGTGCTTTGCTTGGCCTGCTGCCTCCGTGACTCAGCCTCAGATAAGCAGATGAAAATGGATGGATGTTCTGACTCCTCTTTACCCAGCCAGAATGCATTCTGTATATTTTGACTTTCAGAAGTAAATTTTCATCATGGTTTCTCAGCCTGCATGTTCTCATCTGGGGCACTGAGGGAGTCCTGGATAGCTGAGTGGTTACAGTGCATAACAGCTTTGGGAGCTGGAGCATGTCATACCTCTCGACCACTCTCAGCCATTTAACGGTCTTCTGTCTAATAAAGGTGATAAGGTGAGCATAATGTGATTATAAGGGCATACGGAGAGGGCAGACCTCTGCTAAGGCCAAATGCCTTGTCTCAAAATGTTAAGAAATGTGAAAAATAATCTGTGTCTCCTCCTTAATATTCAGATCTGCTCCAGTATTTAAAAGGTTCTCTTTTGGCCCACGCGTAACACTTTCCCCATGAAAATGGAGCCAGTAGTTTTTTTATATTCCTGCTCACAAACAAAATGAAGCACAACACACCAGTCTCAGCAGAGGTAATAATATCTAGATCAAACCTCTTTTATTCTCAATCTATGAAAGCCCTTTGTCTTTCAAAAATGACTTCATGTTTGTGGTTCACAGTGAAACATTTGGGTCATGACCCAGCTCTCAATGAGCTGCACTTTGCAAGTTAACGAAGAACCCAGCTCTATCATCACGGCTTTTATGTGACCATAATGTGAAAATTTAACCTGCACAGCTGTGAAACAACCCACTTCAGATATCAGGTGAAATGATATGTTTAAGATGTCTGCACATGTTTAGTTTTATCAGTGAAATACACAGCACGAGTCAGGAAACATTAAGAGGAGGTTACTGACCGCAGTGAGTCATTGGCTTCCTTTCATCATTGTGTGATTTCAGTCTGAAGACATAAGAGAAGCTCTGTGCAGAGCTGTAACCACACTGGTTACCATAACAGGTCCTGATGGTGTTGTTGGGGGAGGTGGTTGTGAGGGGAGGAAAAGTAACTCATTTTCATTTACTCAAGTACTCCTGTGATTACAATCTTGAGTTACTTTATTATTCTACTCCATTTAAGTTCATCTCATTTATTTGCAAGATATAGAGAGATAACAGATGTAGTTAGTTTACAGAGTAAAAGTTTACATAAAAACATCTGAACATTTTATAAGATATGAGGATTTTTAAGTGCAGAGTAATATCTGGTTATTAATTTGAAGTTTTGGTTGTTTTTCTGATCTAACAGTGAAAAGGGGAACAGGATCAGTCCGGTTGTTTCAAACATCCAAAGGAGGAGCTTCCTCTCTTCCTGCAAGGTCATGGAAATATTCAGTAACCCTGTGTGGATGGGGGTGGTGTTGGAGGGTTTCTTCCTGCCGATTTTTATCCACCATTTTTATATGACTCACTGACCACCTGACACACTGACAACAAATCGTTAAGCACAGCAGTATTATCATCAAAAGTATTGAACGTATCAAAAGTAAAAGGTTTTGTTCTGGAGAAAAATGTGCCCTTGTTTTGGCAGTAATAATGTATGAATGTCAGAGCAGCATGTCACTGCTGCAGCTAAATTAACGTGGTGCCAGTTTAATGCTGTTAGTTCCCAACCTGGGGGTCAGGTCCTTCCAAAGGTGCACCAGATAAATCTGAGTGGTTGTGAGATGATTAATGAGAGATTGGAAGAAGAAACTAAGCTCTGATATACGTATAGAAGTTTAGAGAGGCATGAACTGCCAACACCCCAGAGAGACATCTGAAACACGACAAGGAGACACAGCTGAATAATTAGGAGGTGAAAAGACAAAAAGGCTGGTTTAATCTTACAATGGACTGTATGTTATAAGCTTAACAACTTGATCAGAAGGTACATTATCTCCTTGTGAAATGTGGTGGAGAAGAGGTATAAAGAAGCAGAAAAAGAAAATATTTGAGTAGAGTATGAGTAGGCTTCCTCAAAATACTTCTTCTGTTCAGGTTTTACTGAGTTACATCCTTCTGTCGCTTACAGTTCAGGCATGAAAGAAAAAGAATTTAGCCCCCCCCTTGCAACTGATCTGAATGGCATGAACTGAATATCTGTTTGCCTCCCAACCCTTTCTGGCGGGCAGAGAAACTTCCTGTATCTCAGAGTTAATTCAAACTGGTCTCTGCAGAGCTTTCAGTTGCATCAGTCAGCTGACAAAGAAACAACCTCTGCTGCGGTTTTGTTGATTTATTCTTACTCATCTCACAAAGACTGGTGAGTTTCTTCACTTCTTACTAGTTTTCTGCTTTTTAGTGACTAAAAAAAAACTTTCAGCACTTCAAGTGTTAATTTAGCAGCTCTTCGGCTGTACTGACTTCATACTTGGTTTTGTTTTCCATTGTATGATGCAATATCTTTTGGTGGGAAACCAAGCTGACAATACAGTGATGAAAACATGATGATGTTCAGGTTTTATATGTTAAATATTGATGATTGATTGATTTTATGCAAGTCTGAGTTTGCTCAGCAGGTCATTACAGATTTGAGGTGATCTTCAGTCTTGCACTTTTACACCTTTTGAATAAAAAGATTAAAATAATTTCCTCTTCTCTGGGCGGAGGTGGTGAGTTCTGATGTTTTGGGAGATTTTGGAGATATGTGCGAGTCTGGGGACAGTCTGTAAAAATGATATAATTTGTATTTATAGAACAAGTATGTGCATGTGAGTGGAGTAGTCTGAGGAGTGCTACTTCACACATTCAAGTGCCAAAAACAGGTGCTCATTGGATCCAAGGAAACATCCAGAGATAAAAATGTTAGTCAAAACTACAAAAATACCAAGGCACACTATTTTACAAAAATTAAAAAGCCTTTATTAAACTGGCTTAATGCCTACGCATTTCATCATGTAGCCCTCATCAGGGCTTTTATGCCCTGATGAGGGCTACAATTTGAAACAACAGACTATAGTCTCTGCTTGATGCCATTAATCTTCTGGAAACACTGAACTCACCACCCTGCTGTGCGAATTATGTGCACAGTTTTCTAATTAACAGTCAATAAACATACATTAAAATATAGAAAATGACCTGCTGTCTGATGCTTTCGGGTGCATCTAAAGGTGTGAGCTGTGGCTTTTCTGCTTTCACTTCCGCTTTCTATCTCCTATTTCACATTTCCCTCTCATGATTTATTCCCTCCACAAAATCAGTAGCATGATGGCTGTTATGTTTAAACCTTTAAAATAATGTAAGTTTTTTTTTTATAGTCACAATGAAGATCGCAGCCTTCAATGTCAAACAGCTCGGATGGAGAAAAGTCAACAACCCATTTGTGAGGGAAAATCTTATCAAGGTGATTCAGTGTGCGTGACCACAGTCAAATCTCTGATCATCATCATGAGTAATTTTGTTCGACTTCTTTGTGATGCTTGTACGGTATTGTGTGTTAATAGGGAGCTGTTTATATGTAGCTCAGAGATGTGATGAACACACTCAGTTTCAGAGTTTGTTTGATCATCACGGAAACAAACATTCGTTAATTATTTGACACTTAATGACAGCGAGGCAGATTTAATGACACACTAAATGTTGTTCAAAAACACTACATAGATGATACTTAGACAGTCAGAAATACTGTAATAATATTACTATGTTTGGTTCTTTGTCTCAGATATTAATATTGATTGATGAAATCCATTTAGATGTTTCAATTTCAGGCTTATTGTTGCAGCTCAGTCACCAGAAGAACGTGTTGGCATTGTACATTTCTGCAAACCATGGATATGTTACCTTTGTGTATTTAGTATGTATCATATCAACATTTCTAAAGTGACCTATGGTCCTGATTTCATGTATATGAACTTGCTTCATTGATGGGAAAGTGTAGACTGCTGCAGACCACTAGTCGAGACCAGTTAACAACAACACCAGTTGATTTTTAGTGAGTCATCTCTGCATTTCCAGTGGGTGCTGTGCCACCGAAAGTGGGTGTTTTGAGCAAAAATATGATATTTTCCGAACCATGAACAAGTGGGATTTGTGCCTAAAAAAACCATGTTAACCACTGCAGTGTCCAAATGTAAAGTCTCAATATATGCGCTACATGATGATGTACAGATGTAATGTACCCGTGTTTTGCAGAAACATACACTACCAACATTTACTTTCGCAGTTGGGTTGATTGTTCATGCTGGCTCACTGTCACACTGTCATGGTTTACTGGGGAGCTTCGTTAATAGCATTAGTAACACCTGTGTTTCTCCAAATCTGACAACTCAAAATTTCTGCTGGGAAACTGTATATTGTGTTGTATTCTTATCTTGTTGTGTTTAATGATTAATAAGACTATATCTCATTACATGAGTTATTAGTGTGTGTGTTGGTTGTTTTTCTTGCAGATTGTGTCCCGGTACAGTGTGGTGGTGATGTTGGAGGTGATAGATGCAACTGGTAAGGCCATGGACAAGTTCCTCAGAGCCCTCAACGACCACAAGTGAGTTTTCTACCTAAATACTCAGCGATTCCTCTGGAGCATCTTTGCACAGTAAAATAGTACAAATAGAAACTTCACATAATGCTCTAAAGAGCTAACTTTGAAGTAGCATAAAGTGCAAAATAAGACATATATATAATATTAGGATAGTAATGCCCTACACAGAATTGTTTCATGTTGCTTCAGATAATGTTTGCGTTTGTCATAACTAACTATTTTTTGTAAAGTCAACTCAGAAATTGCATTCCAGCTTCCGTCTCTGGAAGCCGGCGTGCGACTGCAGCCATTAGGGACCCCAATAGAATGAAGAGACATCTGGAGCATTTTTAAGTTAAAAAATGTAGATGTATTACTAGAACACCAAAATGGCCTATTGTGGTTCCAGCTCCACAGAGATATTTTAGACAGGTCTGTAGTGTTAGTCCAGTCTTAATTGTGCCCTTACATTAGTCTGAAAAGTTAGTCTTGTTCCCATAGATCTCAGTCTTTGTTAAAATTATTAAAGCGGACAAATAGTTTTCTTCAAATATGAATAAAAAATGCTGAGGAACATGTTTCAACTTTTCAGAAACGTCAGTAGCAGAAATGAGAGAAATTAGAGTGACAGAGACTCAAGGAACAGATGGGAGAGGGTGCTGGTCTTTGTTTTGCTATGCAGATCAAATATAGCTTTTCAATAAACTTAATTTATAGAATCTCATGAATAACATTAGGATGTGGGAAAAAATGTAATTTACAGATGTTGTGATCTTGTGATGACTCAGTTTCAGTTGTTTCTGTTTTCTGACAGGGATAACATACAACATCCGTACGAAATGAAGTGTAGCAAACCTCTGGGACGAAGCTCCTACAAAGAGAAGTTTGTTTTCTTCTACAGGTATGATGAGAATAATTCACTGTGAATGAAAGCCAAATACAGGACCTGCTTATTTAGTAACATTTAAAAGAAAAGAAAATGTTTTTTGAAAATGTAACCTGCCTCTGGATCTGCATCAAAATTGATAAAGTGTGCAAAATTTAGAGGAAGTTAAATGTCCAGATTGTAGGATTTAAGGGGATAAATGGCATAAATGTTTTTCTCACCTTAGAATGAGCTGTTTATATCTACTTAAGGAGCGAGTCCTTTCCCAGGGAGTGCAACATTTTGTTCTTGTTTAGTTTAAGGATAATGTGTGCTATGAATAGCACCTTGATAGTTCAGAAGCATAGACTGTATTAAGCAATTTAGCAAAGCCACAATGGCATCACCCACTGGCTTGTGGGCTCCCTCTTTAAAGCCTCAAGTTTGACATTTTGGAGAGGGCTATATAAAAATTCACCCAATACACCAATCATAAAGGGGGAAATTAACAATATAGACCAAAAATGTTTTTGTACCAGGTCGTAAAAATGTTTATTTCTGCTGTAAATTTGGGCATTTTAACATGGGGGTCTGTGGGGACTGAAGCCAGACTGAAGTGGCCATCCAAAGAACTGTGCTTTCTTTATCATGACCACATGATGGTGCTGTTGGACCAGTTACCTCACACAGCTTTCCACAAAGTTTAGTTTTTAGTGATCCTGCTAGATAACAAATACATGACAAAGCAAAAATCTAAATGCAAAAAAGGTGACAGAGGTATTGAGTACATCTGCAAAAATGATACTGAAATTATGGATGTTATGTTCTAGGGCGGAACGGTGGAGTAGTGGTTAGCACTGTCGCCTCACAGCAAGAGGGTTCCTGTTTCAATCCCAGGAGGGAGGGGTGCAGAGTTTGCATGTTCTCCCTGTGTCCGTGTGGGTTTACTCCAGGTGCTCCAGCTTCCTCCCACAGTCTGTCTCATTGTATCAGCCCTGTGATAGTCTGGAGACCTGTCCAGGGTGAACCACCCCCCTCGAACCTCAAGAGCAAAGCGGATATGAAAATGGATGGGTGTTATGCTCTGTCTATTTACAGGGGTACTGATACTGTGCATGTGTTTGTGTGTGTCTCAGAAAGGATCAGCTGAAAATGATCAACTCCTACCAGTATGAAGAAGAAGAAGAAGAGGATGAAGAAGAAGAAGAGGATGAAGATTATGAATATGGCGAAGAATATGAGGATGAAGAAGATGACGATGGTGAAGAAGATTATGAAGAAGATGACGATGGTGAAGAAGATTATGAAGAAGATGACGATTATGAAGATGATACAGAAGATGAAGCTGTGGACAAGCTCGCCAGAGAGCCTTTCATTCTGCAGTTCAGGAGTCCTAACACAGGTACCCATGTGTGTGCCTGTGCTGCACACACATATCTTTGTGAGGACCAATACCATTTTTAGATGTGAAGGTGAATGTGAGGACATTTTGACTGATCCTCAGTGTGGGACAAACTTCAGGTTGTTTTAAGGTTAAGACTTGGTTTTCATTTTAAAATTGGAATTAGGTTGGATTTAGGATTAGGGTTTAGGGGATGTTTTATGTCTATGAGGGTCCTCACACGTATGCGTATGTGTTTTTGTGTTTGTTTGTCTTACTTTGTGCCTCCAGTTGTGAAGAAGCTGGCACTGATCCCTGTCCACACCAAACCAAAGGACACAGAGAGAGAACTGGACGCTGTGGACGATGTGGTTAAAGCAGTGAGGAAAAGATGGAGGACTACTGTGAGTTGAGAATGTATAAAGAATGTGAAGTATTGTAAAAAATAATAGTTAATATTTGATTGGTTTTTGATTGTTATTTTTTAACAAGGTGGATGGACCACTGTTGGTCTGTGAGTTTCCTTGTTGATTAAACCACTGCTACAGATGCTGTGCTATTAAAATAAAAACGTTCCATCGAAACATGTTAATTCTCAATAATTCATTGGTTGTAGGTCTGGGTCAGCGTAGGATAGCGTCTAGGTCTGGACCAGAGGGATGGGATGGAAGGCAGGTTAACAGGGGGACTCATTTTGCTAACAATGGGGATGGTCACCCCTCTCAAATGTTTCTATATACATGGATTTGTTTTATCATGATTATGGTTGTGTTATTTCTTTTGCAGAACATTATGATTTTGGGGGATTTCAATGCAGATGGATGTTATCTCTCCAAGAAGAGGCTGAAGAGGAGCCGCATCTCCTCTGCTCCTTATCATTGGCTGATCGATGATGATGCTGACACCACCACTAGTAACAGAAATGACCGCACCTACGACAGGTAGCTCACATCTCAGGACTGTTGTCTGAGCGGATTTGTGCCTTGTTTAAGTGTTTTTAAAGGTTGTGATGCATGTCCCGCCAATAGGATCGTGGTGTTCGGACAGACCATGCTGAAAGCTGTCAAGCAGAAGTCAGCCAAGCCCTTCAACTTCCAGAGAGCGTTCAGACTGACTGATGAACAAGTGAGGCTCATATTCAGTGTGAAGTCACTGAGTACTTCCTGTATTCTAAAGGAGACGTGTCATTATTCAAACTTTATTTGTTTCCCAGGCGCAAAGCATCAGTGACCACTACCCTGTGGAGGTGGAGCTGAAGCTCCATACAAGCGCCACCAGAAGAACCTCAGGTTGACCTCAGTGACACAAACTGAACTATTTCATCAAACGGCATTTTGATTTAATTTCAGTTCACATTCTGAACACAATTCAACAAACGCTTGCCACCCACTTCCGACCTTCTTAGCCCTGTATCCATTCTCATTCAGGCTACTCATCCCCCCAGTTAACCCCTCTGTAGCATCCATAGTCCGTGCTTCGAATTCCCCCCAATGCATCTTCAACACTCCACTTAGTCCCATTTTTTCTCACGCAACTTCATACTTCTGACTCTCTCTTGTTCTCACTCCTGAGAAGTAAATCAGTGCAGCCTCCACTGCTGGCCACCACATTCGCTCCCACGTTTGCAACACTTGTAACCATTTCCTCCTCCCAGACCCTCATATATCCGTCCCAAACAAGCATTAATGGACAACCTCCTGCCCCACGTTCATCCCCTTCTCTCATTTGTTTATCCTTCCTCAAAATTTTGTATTTCCCCGTCTTACTAAAGCTTTACAGATCACTTGGTCATTGTACAGTCCTTGCTAGTAAGCCAATTTACTAGTTGGCTTAAGTCTGGGAGCAGGACCACGCCTCACTACTCAAGACCTTGTTATTCCTAGAAATTAAGCACACCTGATCCATTCTCTTTCTCTTTGATACATTTCTCACATCCCATCCACACAATCCCTTCTCGCCTCTTACATCTTTTTCTCTGCTCCTCTCTGCATACAGGAACCAGAGGGGGCTCTATCCGAAGCCGAGCTCGCGAAGAGACAACTCCCCCAAGCAGTCTCACTCTCGAGATCCCTCCTGAGTTCCTACCTTCAACCCAGCACATCTATCATCAACCTCGCCTGCAACCACCAGTGTTCATCCCTCGACCCTCCCATCGCTACACCCCTCATCACTTCATCCCTCGACCCTCCCATCGCTACACCCCTTATCCCTTCACCCCTCGTCGCTTCTTGCCTCTCCCTTCATCCCTTGATCCTTTATCTGACCTCCTTTCATCCATGTAGCCCTTGACCCTCAGCATTTATTAGTTATTAGCTCTAAAAATCCACTTAGCAATCTTGAATTTCTTGCATGAACAGCTTGTATTTTATCTGGCATTTAAATGTTGTGCTGAATTGATTTAGATGCATTTTAAGATTTCCTTCTTTGTTACAGTTTTAATCATTAAAATCATATTTTAAATGTTGCTGGGTAATAAAGTTTAAATCCCCCTTCACTCAAAAATGTGTGCTCTGTGTTCTTACCTCTCTCACATGTTAAAGCTTCTCACTGTGCAGAATGATTTATGTGCAGAGTTTGACACCCGATTTAACCAGTGTGAAACTTAAAACCTTGAGGTCACAGACAGAGAATTTACTTTTTAGTGAAGTAGAAGATGTCTTGTGACCAGCTGCTAAACATTTAAAATGAAAATATTTATATTCAAGCCAACCATTAGAAATTATGGACAGGGGGACAAAATGTTCCGAACTGGGTCCCTCATCCACACCCATCCCACCTTAAAGTACTGTTTATCTATCACCATTTCCAAATCTATTGTTTATGATGTGTTCATCTATGCAAATCTATAGTCTGTAGCTTAGGGACCCCAATAAGCAAATATATAGAAATACACTGTTTTGAAAAATTGCAATGCCACTCGCAAAAATTTAGCCATTTAACTTTGGAGCGTTATTCAGCCTCTTCGAGTGAGTGTAACATGGCTTGTGCAATCTTCAGTGTTGCCTCTCGGAGCTACAATAACTTTGGTGTATCTGGGTCTTCAGGGCAAACACTATTGTTGCATGGCTGGCTGTGACCAATGACGGCAGGTGAGAGAGATGTGGATGCTGCTCTGCAAGGTGCTTCATTTGTGTGCGTTAAGTGTGGTGGTTGTGACAATGGCAGTTGAGGGTGGCTCATGCGGTCTCACAGAAGTAGAACTGAAATGCAGTTGTTGAAGGTTACAACAGCTTTTCATTGAGAATTGATATCATGAGCCAAATTTGAAAAAACTAAGATATAAAATTTGAAAAACTTGCTTGAGCACCGCCTGTAGTCTCTCTGTGCATGTGCCAGACAGGCCCATTGCCCTGACATCTGTGGTCATGAAATCCTTCGAGGGACTGGTGTTGACCATACACTGTAAAAGTAATTGGACATAGCTACCGTAACGTCACCCATTGGTACATAGATACTGGATGGCGAGATGGCGCCAATGCATTCCAATGGAGTTGCCTGTCTGGTGCATATGTAAAAAGTTTCCATCTTCTGGGTTCAGTTTTGTGGTATGAATATGCTCAATAGTGTTTCTCCTATGGGCTCTGCCTGCAAGTTCCTGCTTGGCTCAGAGACTTTACATTGTGATGAAGCCTCAGATTTTTAAAGCGCTTTTTTACAGCTTGAGGAAAGTTTTACAAATATAAACCTCCATGGATCAAAAATTCATAATAAAAAGAGTAATAATGTACCTTGTTTTTAGTTCAAGGTTACCTGTGAACAGCTTTATATATGTCTCTTTCATAATGGTGGACTGTGGTTAAAATGCTTATTTCGGCCACAGGGGATTTTTTTGCTGCAGTACTACAAGTGACCACTGAAAAAACTGGCTGCAAGGCTGAGCAGCGTTCCTGGGGGCCTGGTGCACTGCCTTTTTGGCCATCGCCATCTTGATTTCTTTGGACCATATTTTGATGAGAGGCTGCACTGTGGATGATGGAAGGGGAGAACTGACTGTAGTGACACTTTGCAGACAGCCTGTTACTCAAAAGGTCCTGCTCTTAAATATGCGTAACTGTAAGCCATAATAAATTGACATGAATGTTGGAATTTGAGTCAGGCAATGGTCAGGCAACGGTATGAATGAAGTTTGGAAGCCTCTAACTGTTCCACACTGCCCTGAAATGTTGCCGATCTGTTGTTTTTCTATTAAGTTTAAGTGTATTTACTTTATTAATCCCCCTGAGGGGAAATTCAATGTTTTCACTCTTGCTTGTCAATTACACACAGGTTCGAAGACACACACATGCACAAACAGGACCTATACATGCACAAAGTGGAGAGATGTCAGAGTGAGGGGGCTGCCCTTGGTCAGGCGCTCCGAGCGGTTGGGGGGTTCGGTGCCTTGCTCAAAGGCACCTCGGCAGTGCCCAGGAGGTGAACTGGCACCTCTCCAGCCACCAGTCCACGCTCCATATTTTGGTCCGGACGGGGACTCAAACAGACGACCCTCCGGTTCACAACCCAAGTCCCTATGGACTGAGCTGCTGCCGCCCCATTGCATTATTTGTAGTTTAGTTTTTGCAAAGCCATGTGCAAACAGTTCTGAACAGTTTTAGACTTTAACAGTTGTGACGGCCCCTGCTTGGCTGTGTTGGTGGGCAATTCAAGCTGTTGCCACCTGCTAAGTCTGGCTGCAAGGATCTGCTCATGGTTATGTGCCAAAGTACCAGGTATCCTGCTGCATACCCATTAAGGTCAATCACCACTAAAGCGGTGGTGAAGGCGTTGTCCCAGTTTATCTCAGTTTTCGGCATTCCGAAAGTTATTCAAAGTGACCAAGGGTCAAATTTTTCTTCCCACATGTTTGCTCAAGTGTTGAAGTTGCTGCGTGTCAAGCACAATCAGTCGTCGGCTTGTCATGCGCAGAGCCAGGGTGTTTTGGAGAGGTTTCATCAAACCCTCAAGTCTCTCCTGCGTGCGTATTGCACCGAGCTCAGCCGAGACTGGGAGGAGGGTCTCCCCTGGCTGATGCTGGCTGCGCGGGAAGCTGTACAAGAGAGCACTGGTTTCAGTCCGAACGAACTGGTTTTCGGGCATGTGGTGAGAGGCCCTTTGGCTATGCTAAAAGATAACTGGGTGGAGGCTGAACCGCCAAAAAACTTGATTGATTTTGTTAATGGGGTTCGGCATGGTTTGTTTATAGCGGGTGGTATGGCACGCGATAAGTTGCAGTTGTCTCAGGGTAAGATGAAGAAGCTTTATGGTCGGTTCACAGAGCACCGGGAGTTCAGTCCCGGAGACCAAGTTTTGGCATTGCTGCCTATTGTGGGTTCGCCATTTCAGGCCGAGTACACTGGTCCGTATACTATCACTGAAAAACTTTCAGACTTGAATTATTTCATTGCGACACCAAGTCGGAGAGGATCTAAACAGCTGTGTCATGTCAGTCTTTTGAAGCCATATTACAGCCGTGACGGTGAGTCCTGTCAGGCTGGTGATGACGCGCGCCCGGCCTATGTGCATCCGGCTCTGTTTGCCAGTTCAGCCGCTGGTACACCTGCAGACGGGGTGCCTGATCCTGATGACAGTGTGCTGCGTGGTCGTTTAAAAAATTCGGAGACGGGCTGCTTGCTCATTTACCTGATTCCAAACGTGCTGAGCTGTCTGAGATAATCCAAAGGTTTCCTTGTCTGTTCGGTGATGTTCCTTTGCGCACTGATTGGGTCGAGCATGACATTGATGTGGGTGACGCGCAGCCGATAAAGCAGCGTTTTTATCGTATGCCACCAGAAAAACTCCAACATCTTGATTCTGAAGTGGCTTACATGCTTGATAATGACATTGCTGTGCCGTCCTCAGCCAGTTGGGCCTCCCCGTGCATTTTGGTGCCGAAGCCGGACAAAACACCTCGATTTTGTACCGACATGCGTAAAGTAAATGCAGTTACAAAACCAGACTCTTTTCCTTTGCCACGAACGGACGATTGTATAGATAGTGTTGGTTCCGCCAAATTTGTGAGCAAATTTGATTTGCTTAAAGGGTATTGGCAGGTGCCTTTGACCAAACGTGCTCAGGAGGTCTCAGCGTTTATTACACCGTCTGGACTATATTCGTACACTGTCATGCCGTTTGGCTTGAGAAATGCTCTCGCGACGTTTCAGCGGTTGATGAACCGTGTTGTGTTGGGTCTGGAGGGTTGTTCAGTTTATTTGGACGATTTGGTAATATATAGCGACACTTGGCATTCTCATTTGCAGCGTGTGCGGGCATTGTTCGAGCGATTAGCAGAGGCGCGGCTCACAGTTAATTTGGCCAAGTGCGAGTTTGCTGTGGCCACTGTTACCTATTTGGCGCGCGTTGTGGGACAGGGTTGGGTGGCCCCGGTCCAGGCTAAAGTTCTGGCCGTTCAGGAGTTTCCACGCCCCACGACGAAAAAAGAGCTGCAGCGGTTTCTGGGTCTGGTGGGGTATTATAGGTCCTTTTGTAAGAATTTTTCCACCGTGGTGTTCCCCCTTACTGAACTGCTGAAAGCCAAGGCGCAGTTTGTGTGGTCCTCAGAATGTCAGCAGAGCTTTGATAGTGTTAAGTCTGTGCTGTGCTGTGCTCCTTTCCTGTTCTGGCAGCTCCGCGCTTTGACCGGGCCTTTCTGCTCCAGGTTGATGCCAGCCAGGTTGGAGCAGGCGCTGTCCTGATGCAGGGGGACGACCAGGGGGTGGTGAGACCTGTAAGTCTTTTTTTCCCGAAAGTTTAATTGTCACCAGTTTAACTATTCCGTGATTGAAAAGGAAGCGTTTGCGTTGATTTGGGCACTGCAACATTTTAAAGTGTATGTGGGAGGGGGTGTTCCCTGTTCCCTGTGGGACACCGTTTTTATGGGGGAGGGTGTTTTTTGTGTTGTTTTTTGTTTCTTTTTTGTAACAGGCTGGAAACATTTTTGTTTCTGCTGTAAAGTTGGGCATTTTACGGGGGTTTTTGGGATTGACTGGCGTCTGGAGTCAGCCTCAAGTGGCCATTCAAAGAACTGCAGGTTTGTCACTTCAGACCTGGCTTCATTTTTCAGCCCCAGCAGTTGCTGCAGTTGAGGGCAAGCTACAGCATGACTCCTTACATACAACTGTAAATCAGTCTTAGTGTTGTTACTTCATTGTTCCTTTAAAGGAGCAATGTCACTAATTTATCCCATGCGCCTGTTAATACATCTTTTTTTGTTACTTTACCATATCATTGTTAAAACAGGGTCTAACTAAGTGTATAATGTTACTTTTTTTTTTTAACTTTATTTCTTTGTTCCTTCTCTTGAATCAGTGTTCAAAGAGGGAGCTTTAGGGGTGTTGTTAGGTGTATTTGTTAAGTCTGGACAGAGCCATGCTGACAGTTTCCCTCTGCTTCAAGTCTTTATGCTAAACTAAGCTAACAACATCCAGACCACAGCTCTGCACATATCACACAGACATGAGGTAATTATTGATCCTTTCATCTCACTCTCAGAAAAAAAGAAAAATGAAAAAACGACTTAAATTTTTAATGTGGCAGTCGACTGAGCTCTGTGGTGTCTGTTTCTCACAGACAGGAAACACTTACTGGCCCAGATACCAGATCGACTGTAGGTTTCCAGTGGTTTGCATGTATCTGCTATATGTTGATTGTGCCTGTGTGTGTCTGTGTGAGCTGGCTTTGTGGCTTCTGTGAGACACTTCCTGTCTCAGAGGTTTGACAGTTGTTCTGTATTCTGCAGAACTCAGTCTCCGTCTGTCTGCTGATGTTGTCACAACTTTGCATATTTGAACCAGACCGGTGAGTTGTTCTTCTGTTTGTTTTACTTTCCCACTTTTCTGGACTGAAAACTCTACAGCACCAAAACTGATGCTCTTGCATGAATAATTGAAGGAAGTTAATTCAGTTTCATTTTAAAGGCTCCAAAACGAATGACAATATGTTGACATGACTGAGGAAGCAACCTACTTACATTTTGAAATGTACATTGTCAGAGACAGGACGAGGAGCTGAGCATTTATTAATGTGTTATATGTGAAGCATTTTAGTTTGTGGGAGCACTCAATATTTAAAATGTGTTTGTTTGGAGGTAAAAAAAACAGCATGTCAGTGCATTTTAAGTAATTTCCATTTTATACAGCTTTATACTCCACCATGTTTCAGAGGAAAATATCTTTTTTAAGTCTTCAACATTTATTTGACAGCTGTAGTTACTTTACAGGTTAAAACACTTCATACATAACATGTTACCATCTTAAAAAATATGCATTTTTACAGATCAAAATAAAATAAAATTTGCACCAGCTCAACTTGCTGCAACATTAAAATGCTGCTTACATGTTAATGCATGAATAATAATAATAAAATATAACATATATAGTATACTAACCTTTGTATTGTGCTGTTCTGCATAATTAGTACTGTTAATTTTGTTTCTTTATGTTGACATTTTGTTGCTCATATTTCTGTACTGTCTTTTAAAGTAGGAAAGCATGCAAGTATGCAAAGGTATTCAGCCCATTCTTACCATTATAAAAAAAATAATATCCCATAAAAGATGTTTAATAACTTGTGATCTTTTCACTATGTGTGAAAAGATCACAAGTTATTAAACATCCTTTTAACATGCCTGGAAGTAGGGAAATGACTTCACATGAATAATACTCTCAGTGAGAATATCAGGTTCATTATAAAACAATTTTTTTTTCTCACAGTTGTTTTTACTTAATATGAACTCTTGACTCTTTATAATTATAGTCACCTCTGTGCTGCATGTTGAGACGAAGATCACGAGATTATAATGTAGCTGCTTCGCTGAAGACAGCCGGCTGTCAACTGACGAGTCTCAACAAAACCAACTGCAGTGTTTTCGCCCTGCAGCTATTTTAATTCTCTTGAGGGCTCATTTTTTAGTTTCACATGCTACATTTACCTCAATTTCTTCTTTTTTCTGTATCAAGTTCGCGATTTTCTTCCCTGGTGTATTTTGTTTAACCTTTAGAGTAAAATGTGTAACCTAATAGTTTTGTTTTATCATGTTTTATTGTTATTCCTGTTCCTTTGTGCTGGGACAAACTGTTAAATGTTGATTAACAGATCTCTGTGTGTTATTCATGAACCAGGAAGACAGTCTCTTAGATGTTGAGGGTATTAGGGCAGATTGAATGAGACTGCATTGGTAGGTTAATTAGCCTGTCCAGGGTTTTCTGAGTCGTATTCACCTTTGTTGTCACTCAGACCCAGCCCACAACCCCCTCCTCTGAGTGTTGTTCCTCAGAGCGAGCTCCACAGCTTCACTGTGAACTTCTGTGACTAAAAACTCATCTGAACCCGACACAGAACTGGACCTGAAAGATTTTTTTTCTTTTCACACCTACAGTTTGAGTCAAAATGAAGATCGCGGCCTTCAATGCAAAAAACCTGGGATGGAAGAAAGTCACAAATAAGACGGTGGTCCACTACCTCACCAAGGTAAGTCCTCCACTACAATGACTTTATCAACAACACACCACTGATAATAACAGTACGTTATTTACACAACACGTGTTGACTGTGTGTCCTGCAGATCATGTCTCAGTACAGTGTGGTGGTGATACTGGAGGTGATGGATAAGAGCGGTAAGGCCATGCAGAGGTTACTTAAAGAGCTCAACAACAACAGGCGAGTTCTCTGCACTGTGCAACCTGTTATAAAGATAATGTCATGAAGGAGAAACTCTTTATAATATTTCCATTTTCTGCAATTTAATTTTGTCTTCATATTATAATGAAGGGTGAAGTTCCTAAACATGCAGTTGATTTGTCAAAGGTCCAGTATGAAGGATTTAGTGGCATATATTGGCAGAAATTTAATATAATAAGTATGTTTTCTTTAGTGTGTGATCACCTGAAAATAAGAATCATTATGTTTTCTTCACCTAAGAATGAGCTAATTATATCTCCATTGGGAGGGTCCTCATCTATGGAGATTGCCATGTTGCACTGCCATGTTTCTACAGTAGCTCAGAACAAACACACCAAACACTAGCTCTAGGTAGGGATACTTGTCTTATCGCATGTTCATGTCAGCCACATTCGTTAGAAGCCCCTCCGTGATGAGCAACAATGGAAAAACACTAATTCAGACGGATGAGAAACGGTTTTATTCAGTGTTTATACTGCTTTAAATCACTGGGTCATGAGCATCTGGATCTGAAGATATCACAGAAAAAACATGAGCACAGATCAGCAGGTGCTGGGCTAAAAGCCTGTCTCTGACATGCCAAATGGCATCAAAGAAACACTGATTTGTAACCTGAAACTGCTTTATTCAGTGTTTTACTGGTTTAAATCACCTGGTCTGTTTGTTTTGGAGAGGAGACGACATAATTTGTCTCCCTGTAAAAAGCTCCTGAACACTGAAGGAATTCTAACCTGGACAAGTTTCAACTGGTTGCAATCTGCAGTCCTCACCGCTAGATGCCACCAAATCTCCCTAAATCTTAAACACTGGACCTTCAATAAGATAAATATGACAGACAAGGAGGTTTGATGTTGACAACTGTCACAGCCTGCATTCTGCTCCCCTTCTCTCCCTCACCTGCTCCTGGTAAATTTGCCAGCCAGCCACGCCCCCCCCCCTCAAGACGGCTCCACTCACCTGTGCACACAGCTGCTTCTCATCAGCACTCTCTGCATATAAGCAGCTGCTGTCTTCCCCTCAGTGCCACATTGTTCTTGAGCCTCATGCAAGACTTTCCAGCATTTCTTACCTGCCTGATCTCCTGTTACCGTCCCTGCCTGCCTCTGACCTGTCTACTTCATCTGTTTCCTGGTAAACTCACCAGCCTTCTGTCCCGACCGCGAGTTCTGCCTCCGCATCTCTGGTTTATGTCTGCCTGTGGCTGTGTGGTGTTTTCCTTCTATGACGTTTCAGCGAGTGCTCCCACCTGCTTATCAGTTGCCTGCTGCAGCTCAGAGACTATCTGGGAGACACCACACACTGCCTTGTGTGTGTGTGTGTGTGTGTCCACCTTCCACCTACCTGTCTGTCAAGTTTCTGTTTAGTCTGTGCTTAAATAAAGGTCATCAATCACATCCGTTACAGACGACAGCTCTTAATAAAAAAAGTTTGGATGTAACAAAGGACATACTGATGGTTTAGCCTTGACTTTCAGAGCCTCATCTGTCGTATAAAGTTTTGTTTGTGAGTTGGAGTTTACGACAAAAGACATGAAATTATTAAAATCATCATGTGTTCAACAAATGAAATGGTAAACCAGTCTGTTTATTGGACAGGTAGATGTTGTGTTGATGCATGTGGAAAACTATAATGACAAGAGTTTACAGTTCTGAAGAAAAATTGAAAATCTGCCCAAGAGGTTCCAGTATATGTTGTGCACTTGTGGAATATGGTATCATGAGAGGAAAAGGCCAGGTTATACTGAAAAAGAACAACTATATGATTTTGTTTTTGTATTTAATTCACTGCAAACTGTCACTCTTGAATAACCAAGTTATTTCTTTGTGGGCTCCATAACAGCCTGACTCCTCAGCCGGACTCCTACAAGCATTGTCTGATCTTTTATCCCTATTGTACAGATTTAGGTGACAGAAAGTATTCAGGTGCTTAGAGGAAGATCATGGTCATGGTTAAAAGACTGAACCAAACAGTGAGCGAGTGGGTGGTTGGGTTTGTGAGGGACGGCTGGTAAGCTGTGCCTAAAAACAGCCTCACAGAGATGCTGACGGGACAAAACCCAAACTGAATTATTCCACATCTGAAACACACACTTCACGTAATTTAACTTTGATGTTGTTTCTGTTTCACTCAGCTCCAACAAAGACCGTCCCTACTCCATGACCGCCAGCTCCCGGCTGGGACGAGACACCTACAAGGAGCGCTTTGTTTGTTTCTACAGGTAGGAGAAGTATTATGAGGCCAGTGTGTGGGATTTACAGTTTGTGGTAGCATGCAGACTCAGAAAGAGTGCATGGGTTCATGTAGCATGCACAAAAACACATCAGTGTCCTACAACATATAGGCTTGTTATATCCTGTCTCGTGTGTGTGTCTCAGAGAGAATGATGTGAAACTGAAAGCATGTCACCAGTATGAAGATAATCAGGTTGGAGATGTGGATGCCTTCGCCAGAGAGCCCTTCATCCTGCGCTTCAGGTGTCCATCTACAAGTACGTGTTTTGTTTCTATAATTATTGTGTAGTTTTTTCTTAATGTGTTTTAACTATCTGAACCTGTGTATTACAGAGGTGAAAGATCTGGTTCTGATCCCGGTCCACACCAAACCAAAGGACTCTCAGAAGGAGCTGGACGAGCTGCATGACGTAGTCAATGCTGTCAGGAAGAAGTGGAGGACTAATGTAGGTTCAGTCATATACGTGAGGGTGTTTGTTGACTTCCCAACTCTGAATTTACTGCCTGGCACAGATGAGCTGTTTGCCAACGGTTACACCAATTTACGATATTCAAATCCGATTTGGAAAACAATTTTAATGGACAACAGAAGTATTTAAAACATTGCAGCAAACACAGTTTTAACATTAATTTTAATGATCATTTTCTGTTAAACTTTAGTTAATATGACACAGAAATGTTTTCTGTCTTTACTGCAGACGTTTAAACTGTTCTGCTCTCCGACATTTCAGCCTTTTATCAGTTTATGATTGTTTCATATTTAAATAGTTACAGATATGTTACTTATGCCTGGTGTGATAAAAAAAAAAATGCAAAGGCTGTTTTGTTTGTCCGTAATGTCTTTTTACGACCAAAGGCACATAATAGAGTAAAGACTGAACAAAAATTTAAATACACTTGTTTTTGCTCCCATTTGTAAATTACAGATCTAACATTTTGCTGATTATGGACTTTTAATGAGTCATAAATCGTGAGGAATATGTAAGCCAACCAGCATCATTTTTATATCTTTGGATATCCACAGTGGGGTTAGAGTAAAAAAATAAATTAAAAAAATTACATCATAATTGTGGTTGTTTTGTTATTCTTTTGCAGAAAATCATGATTTTGGGGGATTTTAATGCAGATGGACGTTACCTCTCCAAGAGGAAGAAGAAGAAGATCCGCATCTCTTCTGCTCCTTATCACTGGCTGATAAAGGATGATGTTGACACGACGACTAGCAACTGTAATGACCACACCTACGACAGGTAGCTCACATCTCAGGGCTGTTACCTAAGTTGATTTTTGTCTTGTTTATTTGTTCTATAAAATTGTGATACATGTCCTGCCGACAGGATCGTTGTGTACAGAAAGACCATGCTGAACGCCGTCGTCCCCGGCTCGGCCAAGCCCTTCAACTTCCAGAAAGAGTTCAACCTGACGGATGAACAAGTGAGACTCATGTTTGTGTTGATCGGCACATATTCAGACCTCTTCATCACTGATAGTTTTACTCTATTTTAAAGTGGATGTGTCATTATTCAAACTTTATTTGGTTTCTTAGACTTTGAGTATCAGTGACCACTACCCCGTGGAGGTGGAGCTGAGGAACAATCAGAAAGCACCAGCACAAGGGCCGATGGCTCTGCCCCGGACAACAAAGACAACATCCATCAAAAGACAAACTCAGAAGAAAGGTATCATTTGTTCACTGACATCAGGGACACATTTTGTTTTGCTTTCATCTTGTACTGTTTTATATAGGAGTAAACTTATTAAATCGAAGGGTTTAATGCATCATAAATCTCACATTCTGACCACCAAGTGTTAATTTTTAATGCATGTCAAACTAATGCACTGCAATGCATCAGTAGTTTACAGCAGTGATTCTGCTTTTCCAAAGTAACAATAACAGTCACAAGGAGAAGAGCAAGGCAACATACTGTACATGTTTAGGTGTTTAAAGGATCATTTTTTCAAGTATATCCTAAAAACAGTCCTCCTTGTTGATTTAAATTTAACACAAACAGGAGCACAGAGGAAGAGGAGGGAGAAACCAGCAGGAGCAGAGAAGGTGACAAAGGCTGAACTGGCAGGAGCAGAAAAGAAGAAGACAAAGCCAGCAGCATTACAGAAGAAGAAGAAATCTGAGTCAGCAGGAGCAGAGAAGAAGAAGAAGACCGAGGTGGCAGGAGCAGAGAAGAAGAAGATGAAGGCCAAGCCAGCAGGAGCAGAGAAGAAGGACATGCCAGCAGGAGCAGAAAAGAAGAAGAAGGCCGAGCCTGCAGGAGTAGAGAAGAAGAAGAGGAAGGCAGGAGCAGAGAAGAAGAAGAAGACGAAGGCCAAGCCAGCAGGAGCAGAGAAGAAGAAGAAGACTGAGGCGACAGCATTACAAAAAACAAAGAATATGAGAGGAAAAAGGACGAGAGGACCGTCATCAGACACACCAGCCAAAAGAAGACGTTTGGAAAAATGTCAGTCAAACGGACTTTTACCATCTTGCCTCACTCAATAATTTTAAAGTGATTTTAGAATCTGTCACTTTGACTGATCAGGATACTGATACTGATCAAATTTTCATCAGCAGACAAAGATAGTCTCCAGCTGCACACATCACCAGCTTTTAACTGTTAATTGACATTCTTGAATTTCTTTGTGTGCATAACGTCACAAGAACAGCAAAAACCTTGCATTATATATGAGAAGCTGTATGTTAATGTCAAATGACTTTAGATAATATTCAAGTTTCACTCATGTTACATTTTTATGTTTTATTTGCCCTCTATATATTTTCACTCTTTCCAGTTTTGCTTTGCAGCTGCTGCACGACAGTTTACCTCAGGATAAAAAAAGTCTTATCTTACAACCTTCGAGGTCTAAATAAAGTTTATTGCAAGTAAAAGGACAGTGTGTGGAAATTCTCTTCTCTTCACCGATGGACAGTTTCCTCCGCTCCAGTCTACAAGTTACTGAAGGTGGGCATGAGCCTAATAGACCTGGAAATCCAGACTCAAGTCTAGAAAGATTTTGAGTCTGGCCCATCACCCTTCGTACCCAAGGGATGGCACTAACTTAGGCATATAAATGCTGCTGCATGCAATTGGATGGCACGATAGCCAATCAGAGCAAAAAACAAGGTGACGTATTCATTGCAGTAAGCCCCATTTGTTTGGCGACCAGTGGGGCTAACTGATATATCGTGCTTTTGCCGTATGCTGTCGGCAAAACAGCAAAAACGTCCTTCCTGGAAACGAAGGCTTCTAGGGCAGTCTGTTCCTCTCTCAAGGAGAAAGAGCGTTTCTTCCAAAGCTAAATATAGTAAATGTAATTTGCATATTGTGATGTCACTCGCCGCTGTCACTAGACTACATTTTGAACATATTTACCCAGTAGATTTTTTTGCTTGTTTGTCTTTTTTTGTTTTTGTTATCTGATTTTCAAAATAAAGGAACAGGAATCAGTAAAAGATAAAACAGAGTGTGGTATCTCTCATTACAAGGCCCAGCACACAGACCTACTCCACACTGACTGCACCTGAACTGTGTCTGGTGACGCCCTTTAGGACGGGTGTGATCTGAACAAACATTTCTCCCCTTTCCATTGAAGGCCTTCCTCCTTTTCTGCCTTTGTTCTTGGAGGAGCCCTCAAGCCCTCAAGGGTTGCTGTTTGTGGAGGACCTGAGATAAACCCCTGAATGTTTCAGGTGTTGTGCGTGAACAAAGCTTTTGTCTGTTGTGTCCCAAACACAAAGCTGCAACTGTGAGATTAAAGATGTCTGTGAGCTCACCACCCTTGTCCAGACTGAAATATCTCAATAATTATCGGTTGGATTGCCATGAATTGTTGTGCAGACGGGGGCATATATAGGTGCTGTTTGTGCATGTGTGTGTATATACGACAAATTAATAAAGTATATCGTCCTCTCCTTCGTGGTTCTCAGAGGATGAATCTGACTGACTTTGATTATCTCCTCACTTTTCCTTCAGCGTCACCAGGAGGTTTACATTTCTGAGGTTGGGTGAAATTTCTTACCAACTATTGGATTGATTTCTGTTAAATTTGATTAAGACCTTCATGTTCCTCTCAGGATGAACTGTAATAACTTTGGGCCTCCTCTGACTTTTTCATTTATCTCTGTGTGGTTTTCGTTTCTGTGTTCAGGATGTAGACTCAGCCAACCTGGTAAAGACTGATCTGGAGGATAAAGTGGGAGCTCTGACTGATGGAATAAACTGCAAAATGTCTCTGAGGAGGGATGGAAATTTTTTTAGGCTTTAAAACATTTATCAATTGATCAAACGTCTTTGTCATCTTCCTGTTTTTCTCTCCAGTTATTTCCCTTCAACTGTCACACTTTCCTTTGGGTCATTGTTCTGCTTCCGTCTCACGACTCATTGGGGACTCAAAATCAAACATCAACTGCTTCTGGAAATTATCTTTTTATATCAGCCAGAGGAAATCTTTTTTCTTTTGTTGTTGTTGTTACTTATTGTCAGTCTCCTTGGAGCCGACCAAAAACACTTAATCACCGGAAAAAATATTTATATTATCCCCTGAAGAGCTTAACACACTGCAGCTTCACAGAAACACGTCTGGACATGTAACTTGGTGATGAGCTAAAAATAATCATTTTAGTTTTAACATGCATATTGCAGGAGACATTGTTTAAAGATGTCTGATTTCACTAAAAACTACTGTGTTCATCATGCATGTTGTCAGTTTGTTTAATATGTTTAATTTCCCTGTGTGATTTGTGTGAAACATTTTGTGTTGTCTAAGTTGAGTAGTAAAGCATGTGGGTTTTTTTTTGTATTTTTATGTATTTAATTACATTGCTGTGGGTCGACCTTTCTTAACCACCGAGTCTTTTATCATACCTCTGACTGGAGCTGCAACAATTAGTTGATTAATCCGTCGACAGAAAATTAACACTAACTGATAAATTATCAAAGTAATTTTTTAAAGAAAGGCAAACATTTGATGGTTCCTGTTTGTTAAAAGTGATAATATGCAACTAAGCATCAGAGAAAATGTTGTTTGTTTCTGCAAACCACAGATTAGTAACATTTGCATGTCATTAGCGAATACGCTTAAACTTAACATTTCAACAAAGCTGTGGTTAACCCTTTGAAACCTGAGCAAACTTGATTTTTTTTTTTTGCAAAACATGGGAAGAAGACAATGAGATACTTAATAAATGGGCCAAAAAATAGCAAGGTATTCACATGTTATAAGAAGTAATGTTATTGACTAAGAATTTACTAAAAAACAAGCCAAAAAAAGAAAAGTAAAAAATGAAACAAGGCAAAAACAAACAGGTAACTTACCTGAAAACAAGCAAAAATAAGATAAAATTAAAAGACACAAAGGAAAAAACCTAACAAATAAGAACATTACCTAAAAATAAGCAACAAAGAAATGTAAAAAAAAAAAAAAGAAGAAAGAAAATTACCTGAAAAAAAGAAGCAATTATAATAAGAAATATGAAATTGTGCTATAAATTAGACTAAATAATATCTGTATTTATTTTATGTGATTTTTTTGGATGATTTTCTAATATTACTCTTCTAATAACGCAATGAAATGTGTTACCATATTTCAAAGGCTTGTGAAAGGCCCCTGAATGCAGCAGAAGATAATGGATGTTGATCCAGGTTTAAAAGTGTTAATGTGTGTTTAGCCATAAAAAGCACTTGGTTATGGTCAGGACAACCACTCTTAGTGCCTATAAGCAGCTGAAAAACAACAATGCCTCATTAAATCACAACTAGTTCTGTTGGTTGTTGGTCTCAAATAGAGATCTGCAGCTTCGGTGTAACACCACCTACCATCCCTTCAACTTCAGAGGGCAAAGTCAGCTCATACACAAAGCTACTTCAGAAATGTTATGCATGACACGTACAAATGAAACATAGGCCTATCGTACATTTTCTTCTGGCGACTGGACTTTTTGGTGCCTCACCACATTTTACGTTGAAGTAATCAGATTATTTTGAAGTTTTGCATCGTTAATTGTACAAAACAAAATCTGAGGATGGCACTACGAAGTAAGATGAATAAAAAAAAATAACTGGACTGGATAACTGGATAACTAAATTGAAAAGTAATTAAAATAATGCTTGACTAGGTAATTTCAAGATTAATGTTAACTGCAGAAATGTTAAGTGACAGCACTAAGAGTATCTGCAGTGCTGATCATAAATTGAATTATAATAAATGTTAACTCCAAATAGTGGCATTGCATGAAACATGAAGCCACAATTTTATATATTTCATGATCTTAAAATGATGTTTTGGGGCTCTTGAATAAGTTCCAGATGAATCTATGGGGACAAAAGAGATTTAATAGTCTCTTGTTCCTTTTTGTTCATTGTTATAATTCAGTAAGACCTAACACATGTTTGAAAAATCAGACAACTATGAAGTGAAACTGTCAATTTACAATTTAAAAGCGGCATCGTAATCAACATATCTTTGTTACTGTTGACAAAAGAACCACACTTTAATTTCCAATTTAAAACTGAATTTTAAAAAAAGAAGAGCTGAATGATCCACAGAGGTCTCTTCCTCTCCAAAACAAACAGACCAGGGCTCATATTCACAAACTCAGACTAAAAACTTTTAGTAAGGAGTCCTAATTTAGGAGTGATTTAAGGAAGTTCTAAGAGCAACTCAGAGCAAAGAAGGGGCAGAAACGTTTATCTTACTGGGTGGGTGTTGTTGACCCTGCTGCTAGGCGTGATGCTTTCTTTTAACAGACGTGATTGGTTGTCACAGACATACTGTACCGTTTTGTGAGCCTGTAAAGTGTGAGGACACCCAGTGGAAATCAGATGAACTGCTGACTGTGAAAGTGTCATTGTTGGTGTGATCACTCTGCAGATGGAAGGTTGAGACAGACTCAAGTCATCACTGCTGCACTGTTGCATTTTTACAGTTTTTCAATTATCTTAGTGTTGTGATCATTTTATCTCTGGTGTTATAGCGTCATTTGTTACGTGTGCATATCTACCACAAATATTATCCCTGCACAGGCTCATCTGTAGCATTTCATTTACTCACTGTCATTTTGTGTTTGGAGACCTTTTCTCCGACCTCTTTGTGTTTCCACCATTTTCTCCTCTGCTTAGGAAACTCTTCAGCCTCTTAAAGGTCCTCCTCCCTGCTCCTAACATTTTTTCACCTTAGGAGCTCTTTTAAGGTCTGAGACACTTTGTGAATAACTTTTATCTTTACAAGGACCTGCTCTCAACTTTAAGGGGCAATTCTAAGAAAACCTCACAATTCTAATAATTTTCTTAGACTTTCATCACGAGGAGCGACTCTTAGCACTAGGAAGCTTTGTGAATACGGCCCCTGTCCTCTGGGAATAATCTCCAGTCTGCTCCGAGCTAAAACACCGTAAAACTCAGACTATAGATGCTGGATGATGAAGTTGCACTTAAGTTTACCGGTGTGTTGCCAGACGTGTAAAGAGAAGCCATGATATGTTAATTTTAGTAATTTTACAGGACAGGAAATTGTGCACAAGATCAGTATAAACACCTGAAGGAGCAATAATGAGAAAAAAAGACCTGAGTTTTAATTTATATAAGAAAATACTGTCAGGTGAATTGACAAAATAAAAAGACTAGTTGAATAGTCTCTTACAAAGCTCTGAAATGACCTCTACCTGCCTCTAATCACTGCAGTCCTCACTGTTCTTTGGATAAACACTAGAATGAGTACAGCTCTCTGACTACATGTGAAAATGTAGAAAAATATGAGTGAAGTTTTGCAGAACCTCCTCCAGTATTCTGACTCTTGATGTGCGTTTCAATGTTGACTCACTTTGTATACAACTGTTTGTTCTGCTGACTGTATAATAACCGACCAATAAAATCACTGTGACTGATAAAAGACTGATTTTACACACACTAATATGTTTATTTCTGCTTATTAATGTATTGGGTAACAAAAGTTAGGGCTTCCTCCTGACGATTGTTTTGATTATTGAAAAATCTGCTGACTACTTTTGCCTTTTAAATGTTTGTTATGTCTGAACAACGATTCTAAACCTGAAGGTATTCAGTTTATCATCATACAGGAAGAGGAAAAACAGGAAAGCTGCACATTTAAGAGGCTGGAAAGAGCACATTTGTATATTTATATTTGTATATTTGTGTACACATTCCTGAAATTCACTGATGAATTTATACATCACTGAATGTGTGAGCTCCACCAGCAGCCAGCAAGGGGCAGCACCTGACCATGAAGTGGGAGGTGAAACCTGCTGCTGGAGTTGATTTTATTTCCCTCTCATCGTCACGTCTTCATAGTCTGCTGCTCTCTGTTTGTTCTGTCGCTGTTTGCAAAAGCCAGCACAAGATAGCTCTGTGTATCCGTGTACAGTGAAGGGACATCTTAATGCTACAACATGTCATTATGTAAGTTAAGATCGAGCAGCATAAGAACAGAAACACAGGGGTAAAGAAATAAGTATTAACAGTAAGATTAAATATAAAACAGGAACTTTTTAAGAGCAATTAAATAGCAACCAACTGTTACTCTACTTTACTCCCTGCCAACAGTAATTCGCCTCTGTGTGAATGTCAGGGTAATCACTGTTATGTGTAGTCTAAGGCGAGACAGCTTGCAAATGATTTTTTTTTTTTTTTTTTTTTTTACCTGGGGCCTTATGTTGCCTGTGTCAGAGTCACTGGTGGAGCAACATTTCATCCACAACATATCACACCACAAGGTTTGAAGACGTGTTGTTTGCGCTGGAAAGACTTTTAGTACCAGCAGACACTCTGTTCTTGTCATCTTTCCTCCCGACAACATGGGGAAAAAGTAACGGGAATATTTCCAGCTGCTAAGGGAAGCGTTTCCATCTTCATAACCCTTTGGGGACTACTTTTAATTTTACCTTAACATTTCACCTTAAAAACTGTTTACCTTGCCTTGTTTGGTGTCATTTTTTCAGCACAATCTCACCTGTGTCACTTAATAGTTATTTTTTCATTTTGACATACTGTATTAACACATTGGACTTAAAATCACACAAAAACACCACCAATAGGAAAGAGGGTGTCATGTGTGTTTCGTCCTGCACCAAACGGGCACCATATATAGGAAAAAGCATGGCGTAAATTATTTATCATAAGTCTGGTTTCACTTGGCCTATCAACACAATTTAAAACTGGTATATAGTTTGAAGTTTGCACTTTCAACACAAGTTGAAAAGGAGACTCAGCGAGGCTGCATCTTGCTGCTACGTCATCTTAACTCGGTCACGTGATTTGTGCACACCGGCGCGTCCGTGGACTCCAGAGGGATAATGAGCTTGCTTTCTGGATGATGTTCAACAATTTGGGTGTTCTGGTGTCCACATACTTTTGGCCAGTGTGTTTCACTGTGCTGGTAAATCCACTGCAGCAGGTGTTGGGTCTTTACTTAGCACAATGACAAACGGATGGCTATCAGCACACACACACACGCACACACACACACACACACACACAATATAATATTCAATTATAGCCGACTGTTTAATCCAGTGCAGGTATGTGGGGCTTGTTGCCTGTCAGTCTGTGATGGTTAAAGGGGAACTGCACTGATTTTACACACCGCAGTATGTTCAGGTTTTTAGGAGTACGACTCTGTATGTGAGGAAAGTCAAAACACCTTATCACACCTGTCTCGTTAGTCCCTCCCTGTTCCCAGAGTCTTCCCTTCACACCTGTTCTGTATTAGTGTTGTCTGCTCCACCCTAGTGTTCCCCTCCACACCATTGTTGTTAGCCAGTCTCCATTTCCCTCTTTATGCCCATGTCTTCCCAACCCAGCTGTGTCTTGTTCTTGTGATAAGTTTTCTGTGTAAATATACCTGTGTGTTTCCCTTTGTTCTTTGTCAGTTTGTCTGTGGTCATTTCTGTGTTCTCTTGCGTTCGTCCCTGCGTTATTCCTGTGCTGATCCCTGTGTTCCCGATGTGGTCCATGCTCCGTATCCTACCTGATATCTTGTGTTTGGATTTTTTTGCCTGAGTTCATCGTGTTTTTCCCGCATGGTTTTCAGTTTGGTTTTTGTTCAGCTTTCATTTGGACGGTTGCCTGCTTTATCTGGACGTTTTTTGTCGGCTCTATTAAAGCTCGCCTTCTTTTAAAACCTAAACCTGCCTGTTAGTCTGCACGTGGGTCCTCCTTGAACTGGCACATGACAGTATTATGCAACAGCTTCACATAGTGAGAGCGCAAGGATGCTAACCTGTTATTACTTCTCCAGCTGGGAAGCAAAACAAACACTGTAGAAGTTCACAGTAATTACACGTGTAGCCTTAATCATAGAAGTGCAACTGACTGGATCTTAAAACTGAAGATGCTTTTGTGTGCAATAAAACCTTAAGATCAGGTCCTGGCATGAGCATCAACAGAGAACATATTTTAATGAAACCATTGCAGTATTTGTGGAGTATTGTGAACACGTGGAGATGGGGCTGGGCTGATGTTTGATATCTGAATTGTTGCTGTAGTCCAGTCTTGAGCAGTGGGATGCAGCCAGAAAGATGACGTCTCTTCCAGTGTGTAGATTTAAAACAGGAACGAGCTGTTTCATTCAAAGTTGACTGAACCCTTATCTGTAACCATCACAGCTCCATGTCTCACCCAAACTGTAACCTCATTCTAACCTGAACCCTTGAACAGCCGTGTGCGAAGATGAGCTGACAAAATGTCCTCTTTCTTTGATCTGAAACTTCAGTACAACAGCACACACACACACACACACACACACACACACACACACACACACACACACACACACTGGACTGTATGACCTGGTTGCTGGTTATTGTCATGTGATATACCTGATGACACCGTTTCACACCTCCCCCTCTTCCCTCAGGTGAAGGTCAGTTTTTCCAGCTCGACAGGTAGACGTTGTGTCAGTCATGTGATCAGGTGAGTCAGTGAACTGAAACACCTGGAGAATGGACAACTGACACAGTTTTAAAAATAAATGTCTCAAAAACCTCCCGACTGGTGACACTAAATCAAATTTATGACTTAAAATGATGACTTCGTTAACGGAACAGTATTTTGACTTTTCACACACACACACACACACACACACACACACACACACACACACACACACACACACACACACACACACACACACACACAGATTATATACAGTATATCACATATATATAGATTTTAAATGTGCTTTACTTTGTCTTGTTTTGTTGTATTTCCTGTTTCCAATAATAAATACTCTGTATCTCTTCAGATTGTTTCTTCACCTGCTGCTGTAACATGTGAATTTCTTAGATTTAATGTAAGTAAATTAATGACTTTGTGTCTTGTAATTGGAATTAATTGGGAGTATTTTTACTTCGTCCTTCCTTAATCTTCATCCATCGGCTTGAATGAGCTTCAGCAGATGTTATATTGTAACCTCGTCTCTGAGAAATTATGTCTACATACAACTAATTTGCAGATCTGTTTTGAAAGAAACATACTGTAGTGCAGACCTGATTACAATCTACATAATCAGGATACGTTATTTAACAAATCCCATGAAATGTTAATGCTGAACTCGTCATATTTCATGTGTTTCCAGCCAAACTCCTGATGCAACAAGCGCTCCCTCTGACGTCAGTAAACACAGCGATAAGTGTAGTTATTGTTAGAATAGAGTCAATAACAACAGTTACACAAGAACAAGAGGAAGCACTTGTGGAAAATATGTTTTTGCAGTTTTTCCAGCTGGATTTGGCTGCATTAAAGATTAAAGCTTGTCACAGTTTTATTCACTCACAAAATACGGCCTGTGAACATAATGCAGCCAGCGATCCGTGTTTCACAGCAATGTAACTGGGAAAATCTGTTTGGTAATATAGAAACTTCTTCAGGGTTTCTGCCTGGTCATTTCTGAGGCCTTCGAATTCCTGAGTTGTTGTTTCTAACAGTGTCGGAGCTCACTAAAGTAACCTGAAGTTGAACTGTTCACCCAACCTATGTAGCATGGCTCAGCTCAGTCTTAGGTGACCAAAACATAAATCTGTTAATATACTGCATGTAAACTCCAGTAAGTACTTTAGATGTGATACTGTACATACAGATATTATATTTATATATATATACATACCTGCAACACATGCAAGAATCATTCTCACCATTAACCTGTTTATATTTTTGGCATTGTGTATATTTTAGATTTAATATTTTGATATCACTAATCTGTACTGCAACTGCTGCACAACAGTTTCTCTCAGGATAAATAAAGTTTTATCTTATCTTATCTTATCTTACGTGCAAAAACAGAAAGAAAGTGAGGTAGAGGAATAAAGAAACATCAGAGGAACAGAGAGACCCTGACAGAGGAAAAGAGATACAGAGAAAGAGACAGAGTGTGAAGGGGAGACAGCGGGGGGCCGACAGGAAGGAGGCAGTTAACACATCTCCTCACATGACAGTGGTATCCAGGTCACCCACTTCACTATGCTGTGATATGCAGTGTGTGTGTGTGTGTGTGTGTGTGTGTGTGTGTGTGTGTGTGTGTGTGTGTGTTTATTCACAGGCTGTCATTCATTCATCAAGTAGGTTCACTTTATTGCTGCCTGGCCGTCGGCAGCAGTCTTTGCAGTGTGTTCATGTGCAGCTTTCTGGCTGAGACACACGTGACATGAAGCGACGCAGCAGGGGGCCTTTGCTGCCACTAGTTCTCTGAAGTTGGTGTGTCTGGACCTTTATCTTAGACACAGAAACCAGCATCTATTTTGGTATCGCTTTTAGTCGATGAATAACTAACCACTTTACCAACATTCGCTGATCAGTCTATATTTCATCTGCTCTTTTTTAGTTAGTGTTTAATGTCGCCGTCTTGTTATCGTCTCGTCTTTGTCATGGAAATAAAGGTCACTGACAAACAGACTGACTACATACTTCCAAGTGCTGTCTGTATTTTCGTTAACTAAATTAACAGGTACGCACCAATGCAACCCAGTCGTCAGAAAAAATGCTGGTATAGTGTGGTGCTGCAAACTATGTGTATGCTACATTTGCACTGCTCCCAGAAGTTTTCTTCTGGTACAGATGAGCCACGCTCCAACTGATGACCAGCATTTATCCTCTTCTTCACCACAACAAAATCAGTGAACTCTGTGAAAAAACATAAATAGAATAGAATAGATTAGAATATATCTTTATTGTCTACCATGGGTGGAAATTTGCCTTCGGCTAACAAGAGTCAACATTGTAAAAGCAGACAAGCAGTCAGTAAGATGAGCAAATAGAGTCATTACAAAAAACTTAACACATTAAATCAGCACACTGTCTCTATGTGGTTTAAAACTCATCTGTCACTTTGTTGAGTTAAGGATACTGATGGCTCAAAAGCTTAAACTATCTGAGGAGAGAATTGGAGCTGTCTGCCAACATGCTTTCTTCCTCGACCTTTCTGTAAAGAGTTTGGCTGAGGGCTTTTGTGGCGAGCCAACTATTTTACTTGCCAGTGTCACAATCCTAGAGAGTTTATTCTTGGATGTACAGTTAGGGAGCCCGTACCAGGCAGGAAGGTGAAAAGTTAAAACACTCTCAAACATGGTTTTGTTCACTAACTCTAAGATCTGCTGACTAACACCAAAGCCACTGAGTTTCCTAAGAAGATAAAGTCCCTCTGAGCATCTCTTGAAATATACTCAGTATTTCCAGAGAGGCTCACATGGGAGTCCAGAACTGTCCCAAGGTATTTAAGATTTTCCACAGTTTCAACACATTGACCTTTGAGTGAACCTACTCTGTCTTCAAATCTTGTATTGTGCAGATAATCAATTCTTTAGTCTGGGTCACATTAATTTCTAACATGCTGATGCGACACGCGTCACCCAAGCCAAACAGGACAGGTGTGATAGCACCCTTACTTACAGTGGCCAAGTGTCACTGAGTGCAGCCGAGTGTCTTACCTCCGCTAGCCTAACGCCTAACTTCTGGTTTAGTGCTCCGCTAACTTGAATGGAGATAAAAAAAAAAAAGTATACAGCTCTGCTAGACTTTTAAAAGTTATCAGACCGAATGGATCAAGTCATTTTTGCGAGGGCTGTGATGCTGGTCTCTTTACCAATCTTAGTTCATGGGAAAAAGTCTTTGTGGACTGCAGGGCGTCACATGACGGACCCCAGAAATTGCAGTACCACTGTTTGACCTCTTCCTCGGGGCCTGGAAAACATATGTGCAATGCTACTGTCATTCTCTGACGTCACAGTGTTGTGTTGTGCATTGTGGGTTATTCCCCTTAAGCAAAGTCAGCAGAGAGGTCAATGAGAGAGCCCTCAAAGACCTGCTGACTCACAGTGAGACAGTGCTGAGATCACGTGGAGGTAGTAAGAGCCGGGGTCAAAGTCTCCGAGTGTTCAAGGAGGGACACTCGAATTAGGTCAGTTGTGATTTTTTTTTTGCTTGTTAGATGACTCAGCAGCTGTCGATCGAAGAAATATCATCTTTAACACACCAGTAGTAAAACTGGTTGGCATGATTTTGACAAAAAACAAAAACAAGTAAAGAACATAAAGTGATAATGTTTGTTTAAATTGTGAATCTGTGGTTTACAGTGTTTTGTTTGTTTGATATTTTTATAACACCAACAACACTGTTGTGGAAACGTTTTACAGCCCTTGGTTGTAAACATCTAATCTTTGACTCCTACCTTGTAGATGTGAATCAGTCACTGATAACTTCATTCACTGTGGAAAAGTTTAAAAAGCGTCGCCTGTAAATACAAACAGCACACCTTGGTCACGTTTTGTTTAAACCTTCATCCATATCAGGTCCATGTTCCTGAGGAGCTCTGCCCAGTTTTTTTCCACCTGGTGTCGAGTTTACACGCGTGTTTCTTTGACCTTCAGGTTGCACCATTACTCAGTAACTTTTTCACAACACTATTGATGACTGAGACTTTATTACAGGATGTAACTTCTGTTTAGTCATGTCAGGTGATGTTATTTACTCTGTGATAAGGAGAAGGGGCTGATGGACCTGACTAACATCCACGTTATGCAAACACAATATTTACACACTTAAAGTTTATTATGAAGTCAGGCTCATTCACACACAGGTAGATTTTATTATTAGCCGGTACATTTCCAACAGAAGCTGCACAGTTTGATTCTTTCTTTCAGTTTCTTTTTTTTCTTTTGTGTCCACTGTTTTAAAGCTGACACGATACTGAACTTTACATTCATGCCATTTGATAAATCAAGCTTTTGCAAAATCCAGTCAATGTCTTTTACTCCAAGAAACTCTGCCAGTGCATACTTGTTTATTAATCGTCGGAATTGACTCTATTTCTGCAATAACTTCACTTGTTGCTGTGTTTACTCTACTAATGTTAAAGGTAGCACTTGTTGCTTCGGGATCCGCCATTATTCTTCTTCATCTTATGCCATTGACTATAACGCAGTCCCTGATTGGACTCTTATGTTGTAAACTATGGTGCGGATTCCTGATTGTGAAGGAGGCTGCTGCTGTGGAGGAGTGAGGGATGGATCTGACTGAGAAGCTGAGGACACGATCGGCAGTCAGTTAAAGCAGCCAAACCCTTAATTATGCCCAACTTTAGGTCTTAATAAAGTGGAAACGGGTGAGTTATATAAAAATCCACACCTTGTACAGTTGTCATAAATGTTGAAATTAGCTATAGAGACCAAAACTGTTTTTGTACCAGGCTGTAAACATGTTTATTCCTGCTATGAAATTGGGGCATGTCACCACAGGGGTCTGACTGGCTCCATGAGTCAGCCTCAAGTGGCCATTTAAAGAACTGCAGTTTTTGACACTTCCATGTTGGCTTCATTTTTCGGCCCCAGATGTTGCCACTTAAATTAAATGCAAAGGATATAGTAGATATAAGAATCTACATCAAGAAAACAAAGTAAGTTTGAGTTTTCAGTCTCATTTTGTTTCAGTGTTAGACATGCATCAATCAGCAATGTGTGGCAACACTTACCTAAATTTACATAAAACAAACTTAATATTTAAATGGCATGTCTTACTTGAAACTCTACAGTTCAAAAGGCAAATTCTGTCCCATTTTCTCAAAAGTGTGATGTTGTGTCTGCTGGACCTGACTGACCCTGTAATTCTCCCTGAAACCGTGCACAACAGCATGAAACAAGAGGTCTAATTCTGCAGGAAGTTTCCTCATTCATCGGTATAAATCTGTGACAGCCACAAAGCAGCTTACACCGACGAAAACAGGTCGTGTGAAAAACCTGCAGAACAAGTTTCAGTGTTCATTAAGATGCAGAAGATTTGTCATAAATAAGATTTTCTAAAATCTGCAGGCTTCTTTTTTATGTCTTTACAGCTCGTGGTAGAAGTTTGGAACAAAACAATCGGCTCACAGGAAGAAGCAGATTCAGGGAGCGATAATGAAAAAGATGTGACGTGTGATGCAATGAGGGAACCCAGGAGCGGAAGCGGAGCAGGTTGAACAAAGATTTATTCTTTAAACAAGAGCGAGTCTGTCCACAATTAATCCAAAAGTCTGAGTCCTTCAAAAAAACCCACAAAAGATGTCCTGAGAGTGCTGGGCTGTGTGGGCACGGGAGGCACGGTTAAAACACTCACCAAAATTCACAAGAAGAAATTCACAATTTACCAAACGAGAGCCAAGCTGATACCACGGAGGTTCTCTGTATACTCTGGCGTCGAGGAGTGTCTCAGCAGGCTTCAAGTAGCAGGCTTGATTGGCAAAGCAGGGACAGGTGAGTCCAATCACTCCTCGACGCAGCAGGTGAGAAGGGTGCCTCCGGAAGAACAAGTGTCAAGTTACCCAAGCACACACACACAACAGGAACAAGCTTATCAAAATAAAAGTGTCGAGATACAAACCACAACAAAAGACTGAGGAACAAAAACATAAAGGAAAGTCGTTCCTATTCTATGTGAAGTCGAGCTCTGCTGGAGTGCAGGGGTTAGCAAGTTCAGCAGGCTGATGGATTAGAGAAGTAGCCTGTGTGTGTGTTTGACTTGTGTGTAGACCTACTCATATACTCACACAGGGTCACGGGGTCAAACATAAGGGTGAGTGTGTCTAGACATGTCCATGTGTGTGTGCTTGCTTGCTCTGTGTGTGTGAATGTGTTCGTACCTCTGTCCTTAAGAACTTTAAAACTTTTTTTCAACTTTTGCTGCAATGCAGCGTCCGTCATTTAAGAGAAACACACAAGTGCACATTTCCTGGTTAATTACTTTTTGAAAGGAACATTTGTACCGTTGTCCTCTGGATTGTTGTTGTGTGAAATGAAATGACTTGTGAAACCTGTAAAACTGTCCTGCAGTGTTTCCAGAGAAATGTTTAAACTTGTTAACCTGTTGCTCAGTCTGAACTTCCTGGATTGTGTTTAATGCTTCACTGGTACTTTAAACTAAACACCACCAAGCTGCCTCCTGAGTTGTCTTAATGCGATTCTCTGTATGAATCCCTGCTTTGACCTGGCTTTAGTGTTTAAGAGTCAGACATTTTTTTTATTCTGTCAGATTGATATTACTCTGTTCTCTGTATTGTAAATATGAAGCTACTACAAGCAGCCGGTTAGCTTATCTTAGCATAAAAACAGGAAACAATTTCTTGCTTTTGAGCAGGTAGAAAAGTCAGGGAGTTCCTGGTCCCAGCCAAGAACTAGTCCAATACATAACCTCCCGTAAAGATTGATGGGCCCACAGGGCGACAGCACCATGTAATTTTTTTCTGAGCTGAGCCCAACCGGGCCCCATGGACCAAGGTCCTGCCGCCAGACACTCGCTGGCAAGCTCCCCCCACAGGTCTGGCTCCAGGGGGGGCCCAGTGTCCCAGGCGAGATGTTCAAAGCCTGAACTGTCTGTTTCAACAAGGTCTTCTTGAATCACTCTTAGTCTGGCCCCTCCCCTGGGACCACTTTGCCTTGGGGGACCCTACTAGAGACTATTAGCCCCGGACAACACAGCTCCCAGGTTCACAGGGACACACAAACCTCTCCACCAGCTTGGAGCTCGGAGTAGATCGGCTGCTCCTTCGACCAAACCAACTAGATATGAAGTGGTAATCAGTGAGCTTTATCGTAGCTAGAAGGTGGATTTATTACCATTTAACAAATCGATAAAGAGAAGTGGACACAGCGTTGTAGGAGGGGCCCCTTTCTTTCTTGTGAACATTGCTCAGTGTTGCATGAAGCCAAAAAAGTTTGACTTCTGTTTGTACAATTATCCAGATCTTTCACCTCATTGGGCCCAATTTAGGTGTCAAGATCCCTCTTACATGTGTGTGTGTGTGTGTGTGTGTGTGTGTGTGTGTGTGTGTGTGTGTGTGTGTGTGTGTGTGTGTGTGTGTGCGCGCACGTTATGTATGTATGTGTGAGTGTTTGTTTTGGTTGGGTTGGGTTTTGGGTAGGGATTTTTGTTGGGGTTTGTATGTTCATGTTGAATTATCATCAAAGTTTGAATCAAATGCTTAATCAAACACTACAGGTTTAATCGAACCAGCTGCAGACTGGGACAGATTTTACCTCGAGCACTTTTAGGAAGCCTCGGTAACTCCTTTAGCAACACTGTCCTAACAAGACAAGACAGGACACAAGAGTTGTCCGGCTGGTTACCAGGTGTGTCTGAAACATGCAGAATGACAGATTTACACAAAGGTACTTCAAGCATCAAACATCCATCTTAATCTACCTCCACCTTTCACGTCGAAGGAGAGCAGTAGAAAAGTTTCAGTTCACCCACACCTCACTGTCTGAGTCATGTTCACATTTCTTCTGTCATTATGTAATATGAGCTGTACGACTTTACAATGTTCATTTTCAGTTCTTCTCTCTGTTTTTCTTCTTGTTAGGAGAAACAAAGGCCTCTAGTTTCCTGGCGCAGCACAGGGTGGTGCAGGGTGGCGAACCCCGCGCAGAGCTAGTTTTGAGCAGCGCAACCCAAGTCACGCTCAGTTTGGTAGTTTGGCAGACCGAGGTGCACTGAGATGGGTGTGGCGGCGCAGCAGGGAGGTGTCGACAGATCCAGCTTGGTGCAGTGACAGTTTTGTGCCTAAAGGCTTCGCTGAAGGTGCACTAAAAGCTCGCCAGCTGAAACCAGGTCTACTGTCAGCGCAGGCAGAGCGCAGCCGGTGTAAGTCAAAGTTTGGCTGACCGGCGGTCAGTTCCGTATATTCAGACACTACGAGCAGACCTCTCGGACCAAAACATCAGTTTCCTCCTGGGAGAAGTTTGGCCGTCTGAAGCTGCTGCTCTCTTCTGCCATGGCGAATTGAGTAAACTCTCATTACGCCATTCATTTTCTTGTTCTCTCTGTACCTTGACTTTTCCTTTAGGAGCCACTGATTTTTGGTGAGGCATCCTGACATAGCTAAGGCAGACAGCAGTCAGCCTCGCCAACATTAGCGACACTTTTAAGCTCTGCACATCGCTCACCTGACCTATATGTCATATTGAATGTACCGTTCGCAATATCTGCAATTATAATATTACATTCATTTATCATGTAAATACATATAATTTGTATCGTCAGTGATATAGCGCAGTAAATTGTTGCACTTGATCCCATTTAAGGGTCAACCATTCAACCATAGACCTTTTCATGGGCCCCCCCTTGGCCTTGGGCCTGGATTATCTGTACCCTTTGACCCCTTAAAATGGCGGTCTTAGTGTTGGAGATCCTAAGCCAGGTAATTTTGAGCATCAAGCTCCTAACTTCCTGCATTCTGGTGAATTTTTACGCACCAATTTGTCTCTTTTCTGCATCAGTTTACGGTGTAAATGTTAAATTTTGTCCTCTGCTACTTTCATGTTGTTGCTGGGAGTAACAAATAGACATGTTCTATATATTGAGGGGAACTTGTCCTCTGCGTCCTCCCTGAAATCTACACCTGCGCCCTTAAGGGACTACCAAAGGAATGCTTTCTGCCTCTCAAGCTGGGATTCAGCATGAAAGACACAAAGCTCCTCAGAGATGAGTGCTATGTGTAATTGTAGGTTGCAGAATGTCTCAGAGGAACAATGTAATTAGATGGAAAAAAAGGACGAGCATTGAAGAAACTAAAGGAAACTGCCATGGACACTGACACTATAAAAATATCTGCACATCACAGTTTATGAACTGAATTCAGAGATTGCAGGAAGGAACTTTGTCTTTGCCACAATATAGAAAAATCAATACACATTTCATTGGCCTTCATATATTGTTTGGTGAACAGGCCGTAACAAAAACATGTGTCCTTGAATGGAAGAATACCAAAAAAAGCCTCTTAATCAATCGCTACACATTATCAGAGGGAAATTAACAAACAGATTGTAAAAAAAAAAGGAGAGAAAAGTGTACTTTAGACTGAAATGTTAACGACAGAGCAGAGAGATAAAAGTACGCTGAGTGACAAAGGGAAATTTACTGCAGAGATAAGAGGAAGCTGGGGGGAAATGTGAGTTAAAGACAGGACTGAACACTGACAGAAGCTAGATGAAAATGTCAGAAACAGATCTAAATCCAATGATGAAACTTTCTTTTCCCACAACACATCGAGTTCATTAGATTCAGTAGATATCAAATAACATGAGGGAGTATGAAAGAAAGAAAATATTTAGATTCCTCGACATCTTATCTCCTGATTTTGGATTGTTTGATATTTTTGCACCTTTGAACGCTACATATCTTTGAACAAATATCAACTAGCACTTAGCTTATCTATAATTATTTAAGCCAACTTTGGTCATTTTATAAATCAGGGTGTGTGTTTGTGCACCTTAGATAAACACTGACAATAAATAACTTCAAGGAACTTGCAATGTGGGATTTATTCACACGAACACACTCAGGTTTGTTTTAGAAGCTGTAAGTTTCAGCCTACAGGGAGGCGAAAGTTCACAGCCCTCCTTTGTGTGTTGTGTTCACACCTGTTGAGCATTAATAACATTTTAAAGCCACTGCATTTTCAGCTCCTATATATAATGTTGTATTAGTTCGGGCAATTCATGGACAAAGAGTGTTTTATACTGTTTGTAAATGAAGTTACTGTGGTGAGACAGAAATAGCAGCATGAACTAAATTCCATTAATCTTCAATGGATTAATGAGGGGGATTAAAATTCTGAGAAAAACCAAAACCACCCACATGGCCAGATACCACTGGTGTTAAAGTTCCAGTGTGTAGGATTTAGGGGGATATACTGGCAGAAATGTGATATAATATGTTTGTTTTCTTTAGTGTATAATCACCTGAAAATAAGAATCATGTTTTTCTTACCTTAGAATGAGCCGTTTATATCTACACAGGGAGCGGGTCCTTGTCTACAAAGATCACTATGTTGCACCGCCACGTTTCTACAGTAGCCCAGAATGGACAAACCAAACACTGGCTCTGAACAGGGCAATTCATGTTTCGCTTAGTTAGCAACATGTTCTATTCCGTGTTTTTTCCAACAATAAATCATCAGGTCCGTTTGTTTTGGGAGCCTGGTCTCACTCCCAAGTCGTTTAAATCCAGCACTTAGGCAGTGACTTGCGTGTCAGACACTGGGGAAAAAGCGGTCCCTCAACATCAGCATGGTCACGTGGCCAGTCACCATTATAGTTTAACGGCGCTTGGCGGCATTAGGGGGAAACACGGCAGGATGAGAACAAAGGTTAAGGTGGCAAAAGTCCAACAAACACCGACTTTCACCCAGGAGAGTGGTGTTTGTGTCCCTGAGATTATAAAGCCAAACCCTATTCTTTTTTCCTAAACCAAACCACGTGTTTGTCATTGTAGGAAAAAAAAGGGAAATTTGCTGTGTTGTACTCATGTAGTGCATTTATTTTGAAAGGGACTGTATGCAAATGGTAAATTTCCTGTGAAAACAGAAGTGTATTTTTAAAGAAGACAATGCATGTAACAGGCAGACACAGCGTCCCAGAACGTCAACAACCAACACACCCAGGGTACCTTGCAGGTCGTATGTGGACTTGGAAAGTCCATGACCTAATGTCGATATGTGACGAGGTCTGAATGACAATGTGTTGTAGTTGTCAAAGTAAGGCAGTAATAGCTGTCTCTACATACTGCAAACAGGTGATACCAATAGCTAATTCAGCATACTTTTAATTATGCAAATTTACCAAAAGGTTAACAAATATACGCAAAGAAAAAAAAAGAGCTCAAGTTGTAGCCCATCCACGTCATAACTCACTGAATCCATGGCAACGTCATACAATATACAAAAAACCAAAACACTTTCAGCAGGATTATTAAACAAATAGAAGAAAGAAAAAAATGATAATGTGGGTCTTTGAAAACCCCACACAAATTGTAAATAAACTGATTTTATATACTTGTCACTTTGGTAGAAAATTGTTCAAAGATTTTAAATCTCACAAGAATTGAGATCAAACGTTCAGTCACTGAACTGCAAATGTAAAGTCGTTTGAAGTTCCCTGTCTCTTCCACATATTGTCAAATAAAAGGTAAAAACAAGAGCAAAACAGTAAAAATAAAATCACAGACAGGCAGGACAAAATCCAAAATGGCAAAGGAGGTGTGGAACTTGGTGAGAAACACCCTGCTATTTAGTTTTTTCTGTGATTGCATCACACACATACACCCGTCCCCACCCACACACACACACACACACACACGCCCCACACACACCGCACACACACACACACACAGTGCATATTTCAAGACAAAAGACAAGTCACGTACACAACTTAGTTCTTTTGAAGTCTTCAGCCATGAACTGATACCAAGATAACCGTCGTCAAATGCCACTGCTTAGTCAGTGACTTTTGCGTCAGACACAAATTGAGAAAAGCCATTCTTTCGCAGTGATGTGATACGCTGCCAGAAAACAACATAATTTAAGGAGCTGGAAAGACCCTATACTGTACACATCAAAAGTCTGCAGAACAAGTGGCGGGAGAGGACATGGATGGGTCCAACAAACACTGGACTTTCGACCCAGAGCCTCGTGTTTGCTTGCCATATGAATGTTGAGCCAAAGCATGATGTTTTTTTCTAAACTTAACCACATGCATTTGTTGCACAAGGAAATAAACATAAATAGTTTTACCAACCTATGTTTATTTTGAAAAAAACTGTAGCTATGCATCTAACAAGCAGAAACTGTACAGTTCCTGTGAAAACAGATGTGGATTTTGAAAAGACATACGTAGCACGTCATATGTAGGCATCAAAAGTTCCCTGAACAAGTGGTGATATGTGACGAGTGGGGAGTAAGAATATGATTCAACAGTTTGTTTGTATGGTAATATGACTTAATCACCTGGATGCTACTGACTCGCTGTATAAACCTAAATATTCTGATAGCAATAACCAACCCTGTTCACAATTTTTTGTCAGTTTCCACTTTTACTCAGATGACACATCGATTTTTCAGATCTAAAATGCATTTATGACATCCACATGTGGGTGTCTCAGAATTTTCTTCCACTTAAAAGTGATCAGAAATAGACCAGACAGTGTGAATATTTCATTTTCAAATTCTCTGAATACACAGTGTCAAACCTTAACTATACATCGTAGGAGTTGGTGCATGCTCACTATATGGTACCAATTAAAATCATATTTGCCCTGCACTGCTGGTGGCTTGTGGCTGCAGCTTAATTCCCAGTGTGCTTTGTGCAGCGAATCAGTTGCTTCCAATACATAATAAACAGGTGCAAATTTCTGGTTGCGTAAAATGTCCACTGTATACTTTGGTTTGACCTGAGCTCAACATTCTGTCTCACTGTCTGTATCACATACAGAGAGCCAGGTCATGTATAGTGTGTGTGCACCATTAGACAAGCAATGTAGTTTTCTTCAAGTCTGCACATCCAGTATGTACATTGAAACAGGTTTTGCTGTGTTTCCAGCAGCTTTTGAGCTCCAAGCCCAGGTGTTTTGTAGTGACGTCAGCAGGGATAGAGCCACAAAAGCTGTTTTTTTACCAAGACATCACTGCTATTCCTGCATTATGCCCACGAAACTGGTACTTAAAGCCAAAACATGATCTTTTCCTCACCATAACCAAGTGTTTTTTTGGACTAACTTAACTACATGTTAGGCACAGTGTTGCCAAAACATTAAGTTTCAACATACCTGCCACATAATAACATGTAATGAACTGGTTTGCATGAACACATGACGCCTTTTAATTTAATTTAATTTAATTCATTTTATTTGGACAGCGCACATTTATCGACGAGTCTGTAAATGTGCCATATGCAGTCCTTTGGCAAGATGTTTTGAAACCAATAAAAGGATGAAATTAACAGGTCAAACTCACAGGACAAAGACAGCACAAAGACATAAAGACAGCATTAACTACAGCAAACTGAGATTTTCAAGGTAGAACAGAAGCCATGCAAAAAAACAAGCAACAGCAGAACATCAGTGATTGGATTGTCATCTCACTGGAATTTACTTGGTGTGAGCTCAACATTCTGTCTGTGTCACATACAGAGAAGACATGTGTGGTGGGTGTGCACCATTACACAAGTAGTAAAGCAAATTTTTTCAAGTCTACAGTGAAACAGGTTTTACTTGCAGTAATTATTCCCTCTGTTCATTCTAAGTTTTTAAGATCCTTCCTTGTGCACCTCAAGTTAAAGGAGACAGACAGTCTTTGTTTTGTGTGACAGTTTATTCCAAAGTGAGTCTGAAGGGAAGTTGACTCAGTTTAGTGGGTATCTTAATATTATATACATTTTACTCCAGACTCCCCTCCTTTTGTTTCCCTGGACAGGGTTGAGCTGCAGAGGAAGAACAGAAACACAAAGAGGGAGTTTGTACTGAACAGACTGTAACTTTTAATTCATCTAACTCACACTGCTGAGGCAGCGTCGACAACGTCCCCAAGGCTTTATTTAAACTTTTCAAAACCCACTTTTTTCAAATTTATCTCTCTTTCACGTAGAAAAATAACAATATGGATATCTGGTGTGCAAAGAGATTTTAAAATCAGTAACAAACGTGTTATATCTAAAAACAAACAAACACTAAATCCTGGCTGTCTCAGTTGTCTTAAACTCTGCAGCTACTGTTCAGAGTTCTGCTGAGCAAGGCACCAGTAGCCTGTGTCTGATAATCCCAGAGGTCACTGTAATACTGTTTCAGTCCCGACAGCAAAGTGTTACGTCACCACCAATCAGTCAGCCTCTCTGCACAAACACAAAGTATTACATAATCTTATTTATGTAATATTTTAATCCAATTGTCAACAAACTCGGCAGGCTATATAGGAATGGGTGAACCAGACTGAGGCTAGACTGGGGGGTGGTGAGGCGGGGGAGGGGCGGGGGCGGACCAGGGTCGACCCGCACACATTTTCCCAAAGCTGTCTTTTATTCCCACCGTGTGAGCAGAGGAACAGGGTCATATGGATCTAAAAGGAGCAGACACACAGTTTGGGAAACACGTGTGAGAGTGAGAGAAGATTTCACTCTCAGGTCTGTGCGTTAAGCACAGAGCTGACGTCAGACGTGGCGAGCATAGCTTAGCATAATGACTGCAAGCAGGGGGAAACAGTTAGCCTGGCTCTGTCCATTGTTCAGAAATACACCAACTTATGTGCAGCGTCTCCGCTTGTAAAATGGTTTGCCAGATACAGTCAGTGGTGTCTGTACAGGCACGGTGGTACCAAACCTTCTTTAAGCGTCTTCGAGGGTTTGTCCACCCACATGACACAAATTCATGTTTCAGCCCTGTCTGACTGTGTCACAGGGCTGACTGTATGTGTGTGTGTGTGTGTGGGAAGGGACTCCACTTGCTGTGGGCCAGTGGCTGTAGGGCAGTTACAGATCGAGGACAGGTGTGTTTCAGGTGCTTCACTCCCTGGAGTATTTAAGATGCAGGCTGCAAACACTGCTCTCTGTCTCATTCTCTTGTGTGTTTTTTATCTGCAGGACAAGGTCCCCCGACACGCTGCAGTGCTTAGAGTGATGCAAGCCTAGTGTATGGCAGCAGTCTGAAGTCAGCCATCAAGTAACTGTTAAGTGTGACAACGAAGGACAGAAGCAATCAACGTGCGAACATTTTGGAACATTGTCCAAAAAAGGTTTTTGTAGTATTAATCTGAATATTTTCTTGAAAAAAAAAAAGGTGCTGCAGATGACTAGAACACTGTCACAGCAGTTTTCTGAGCACCTATTTTTCAGGGTGCAACGACTGTGCTCTGAGAGAAACCGAGTTCAACTTTTGGAACACAACTCATGTGATCACAGATATCCTTCCCGTCTGCATTCATAAAGTTGTTACCTCTAGCCTCTGGCCATGTTGTAGCCTGTCATCGTTTTGTCTTAGATTCTGATTTTACTCATGTGACTTTATTTTATTCTTATACATGTTTGTATCAGCATTGTTTAAGGGAGCCTGAGAGCTTTAATTACCACTGACTGCCTCTCTGTAAGTGTCATCAATATGACTAAGAAATCCTTGTTCTCCTGACAACAGAGTGACAATGAATTCTCCCAGAGACCTAATAATTTCAAGGTTATGTCTCTTGAAATGGATCTCACAGTGTGACCATTGTCACGAGCAGCTCGAGAGTCACATTCATGTAAAATGTCTTACATGGCACATCCCACCCGTCACTGTTTTCTTTGGTCCGTGTGAAGTTTAAAACCCCGCTCGGTGTGTGACCACCACAGTACCTCACTGTGTCTCTGTCCTGTTCAAATGTTCTCTCTGTTCCTGGAAAAGAAGACAGCGGAGGAATGCTTTGTGTACTTTTAACCCTTCACAGGCCCTTTTGTCTGGCTCTGAGCTGTTCATCCTCTGCCTGTGATCTCTGCTGTTGAAAGCAGATCCCGATGACGTCGGCTCACACACACAAAGGGAAGCTTCCTGAACAGGATTACACAGTGACTCACAGGCTGGCGTTGGGTTTCCCAAAGGCATCTTTAGACTCACGCCGCTCTGCTTTCACACCAAAAGCTGTCGGAGCAGCTTGTTTGAAACCTGAAGCTCTTACTTTAGGTATGAAGTCACTGTAGGTGCTGTTTCATAAACATATTCCAATTATTCCTGTGAACCATATCAGGGATTAAAGGGTCTTCAGTCAATGCATGGAGCCATTTCCAATTCATCCACCATGAAGGATTAAAAGGCTGCAGTTTTGTAAACTAGGACTTGCTAGAAATGGCTTTAACAATGCGTGTTTTCGGAGACATAATGCAAGAGTTTAGTTTTTACGAACACAAGAAGAAGTTTATGGTGAAAGGATCTGCAAAACCTTCACTGTCAGGGTTGCATTGTACATTTCTGCACACCACTGATAGCCTATATCATATTTGTACATTATTTTGTAGTGGGTACGTTGAAACTTTACGTTTCTCAACAATGCAGTGGTTAGTTTTGTTAGCTTTAAGCACAAAAACCATCTGGTTGAAGATCATGTTTTGGCTTAAATCTAACAACATTAGCCACTGTATTGTTGAGAAACGTAAAGTTGCTGGAAAAGCAGGAACTGGTGGGTGAAAAACTCAAATCTTGCTGGGAAACGCTGCAATGTTCCACTAAAAAACACACGTTTGGTTCTACAAACACTGGTGGAAATGCCATGAAGGGCTGCCAAAAAAAACCTAAAATGGTTTTGTTTTGTTGGTCTCAAACAGTGACATGCTGTCGACCATCCGCTTCACCTCTCAGTGACAAATTCAGGTTATATATGAACTCACTTTAGAAACACTGATATGATTCCTGTGAAACATGCAAAAGTAATGTAGTCATGGTTTGAAGGAACATTCAATGGCAATATTTTTCTCTGGCAAATGGGCTGAACTAAAGTATGTTGAGCATTCTGAACTGTCCATCTGGATGAACTCGACATCGCTGATTTATAGACAGACCTTTGTTTTTGGAAAAAGAAAAAGCACCCTGAGCATTCCTCAATGTCTTTCCTTGTCCTGCTGTCCTAAATAAGCTGTCTACAGCCTTTAACTTCTGTTTTTTTTTAAATATTTAACTGTAAATAACATTTTTCTGCAGCTTGACTAAGTGCTTCAGCAGCCAAAACCTTGCAACATCTGTGACACAGAACACAAAGTCCTTTACGTCCAACTGCCTGCCATTATCTCTCCCTGTATTATATGAAAGAATAACCTGGACCGGCTGGCTGTCTGCCACAGAGGCTCCTTGTCATGGCTGATAATTATCATTATAAGTGTCTAATCAGAAACCAATTTAGTGTCTTATTAAAAACTCTGTCACATTCCAAAAACCACAAACCAGGCAACAGGCCAACAAGTCTCAATTCACCAGTCCAAACTGTGACTAAGCCGTTACACTGATCCTAATGTTTATACGTCTGATTAATGAGTGAGTTTCTAAGTAGTCAAATACTACTTAAGTAAAAGTAGTGATACCACTTTATAGAAATACTTACTCACAAGTAAACATGACTGCAATATACAGTCCTCTGTATAACCAGCAAAATGTCCTCAAAGTATGAAAAGTAAAAGTATTTTATCAGATGTCATTGAGAAGTAACCAAAAGGGCCTAAACTACGCATTGGAGGGATATATTCATCATTTTATTGTTGAGAAGGTTGATGAAAAGCTAAATTACAAGCCAACATTTACAGGTCACAGTGTACGCTTGTGAAGCGCATCTGGTTGCCGTCACCATCAAAGACAACAAGTTAAAGTGCCACTGAAGTTAAGGTTTTTGGCTCAGAATATGAGAAAAGGATAACGGCCTTTTTACCATCTTTACCAAGAGTGTCTCTGCGTTAGTTTGGTGCTACAGTATTTACACTGAATCATTCAGCATAACGTTTGCCAACCTTTGTTATCTCTGCCATTACAGGTAAGTTAATGAAGCAAAGTGACAATATGTTGCCTCAAACACAATGTTGACTTACCTTAGAACAGATGTCGACATCATTGTTAATCTTATTCACGTTGAGTCGATGTTGTGGTCTAACGTTACCACACAACTTTAGCCAAAGGAGACACTTTTCTCGCTTGAGATGTGGTTTAAAGTGTAAAAAATACACCTGGTCCGTACGTAGGGCAGTGGCACATAGGCTATGTCAGGAAGTGAATGCATTATCAAAGACATGACCTAGTTCCAAGTGTTACATCACATCCTGTTCAGTTCAAACTCGCCTAAAAGCATTTTAACATGAGGAGCTGAATGGCGTTTGCCTCAAGGGAATGAATGTCAAACACGCTTCACGGCAGAGCTGATAAGAGCTCTTCAGATATGCAGCCTCACCCAGTTTTCAACTTCACCTCACACAGTAAACTCGGCAGCACTTTGAATCACCCAAACCATTGGTAATGTTTAAATGCAGAATCACCTTACAGTTTACATTTTAAAACTGATGCACTCAAGTTCAACCTCACAAACGTGTCCTTCCTTTAGTAATCTGGAGCTGTCAGGGACATTACGCTCAGTGGTATCTACATATTGGCTTATTACATCATTACAGAAATTATATCCATTCAAAAGCAAAATATGAAAAACCGCAAAGTGCTTTTAAAGGGAAAAATGAAACAAAAAAGAAAACACAATTTAAGAAATATGAATATGTGCTTCATACATACATATACAAACCCATGTACACACATAAATACACACATGCAGACAATTTTGCCCAAATTTGACAAGCTTATAAAAAGGCTTACGATGAGAATAATAAATAAATGCAAATATAATATAGTGTTATTTAATCCACAAAGTCATAGTGATGATACAACTAAAGCTTTCGCTCATGATCTGCTCCTGAGGTTACGTTGTTTGATTCGATTCTTCACTAAAGGTTCGTGTTTCCTGTTTCATTTTGTCACTGACAGCTCCTCTCGTTTCAGGTGACTTCCTGCCCTTCAGCAGGGCTTTTCAAACATGGGTGGGACACTCCCTTTGAGACTGTTTAACATGGTTCAGTGATCCAGACACAAGTGGACAGCCGAGACACACAGCTGTTCACACCTGTATCTATCATATGTCTCCAGCTGATCACTTGTGCACACAGTTATTACGTTCACACTTTTGCTAGCTGCTTCATAGCATGCTCGCCAGTCACATTAGTGTCTCGTGTTGGGTCCCTTTCTTCAGCTATACGGTCAAATTTCAGGAATCTTGGTGTTGTTTTGGACCAAGCAATGCATTTTTATCATCATGTTAAATCATTGACCCGTACTTGTTTTATTCAGCTCAGACATGTTGCAAAGCTCAGGTCTGTGATGTCTCAACCTGAACTAGAGATCCATGCTTTTGTGTCCTCCTTACCGGACTACTGTAATTCTCTTTGTACTTGTCTGAAGAATAAAAAGCATTTGTCTCTGGTCTTTTATTATGAACTTTTTCCCAGTAATTACAGACTTGTAATTCTCACCCATGTCTTTATTTTATGGGAAGCCTCAGTGTCAGTCATTCCCCATTTTCTGTGATAATGCGCCAGTTATTGAGCCTTTTAGTAAGTGCACACTAGATTTCACTGTGTTGTAACCCATTGATATGGCTTGATATGACACTATGACTTTCCTCTTTTTAACCTCCTTGCCCTTGGCTTTTCTAACCAGTTTTGAATGTCTGCCCTGCCCTGATTAGTCTCACCTGTCCCTCACTGGTCCTGCAGCCTGCTCACCTCATGCTCACCTGTTCTTGCTCCACCTCCAGTCTCTTCTAACTAATACCTGCCCAGTTTCTTTTTCTTTGTCTGAATCTTCATATTTTGTTTGCAGCTCTGTTTGGATGCATTTGGGTCCTGTCCTGCTACCTGCTCTCCAAAACGTGACATTTGCACATTTAACACTTCAGAGAAAGCTTGTTTTCAAAACATCAAATAAGGGTTAATAAATCTCACACACTGTTTGTGGAATGGCTTATTTGGAAATTTAAGAATGAGTTGTGTGAATCGTGTAGCCAATCCTTTTCTATGCTTTTATGTCTGGAACCTCCTCCTTGAGATGCGCCCTCTTTGAGGACTTGACTTCGCCTCTGGAGTTACTCTCTTATCTTGAAGCCTCCTTACGGAATCTGATCCTGTTTGATTCAGTGGTGGGAACCTCTTGCGAACGCATGCCTTTGCTGACGTTGACCCCAGCAGGATTCGAACCCTGGGCCTTCTGCATGGAAGACAATTGCTCTTTGTAAAATGGTTGTTTAGCCACTTGTCTTGTTCAGCAAGATCAACTATGCCAATCAGCCAGAACTTTAAAACTATTGAACTTGGCTCTGATTTGTTGAGGCATGGACACAGGACTTCTGGGGGTGTCCTGTGGTGTCTGGCATTGGGGCGTTGGTGGTGGGTCCTTTGAGCCTTGTGGGTTGTGAGGTGAGATACGTCTCTCAAATCCTTGATCACATTGGGATCTGTGGATACTGGAGACCAGGTCGACACCTTGAGCTCTTTGTCACATTCCCTGGGCCATTCCTCAACAGTTTATGCAGTGTGAAATGGTTCATTGTCCTGCTGGTGGGGGCACTGTCATCAGTGAGTGTGTTGCCATGGGGGCGATTCTTCTGATCTGTAATATTGTTTGGGTGGGTGGAGCATTTCAGGGGGTATCCACATGAATGTCAGGACCCTTTCTGACTTTTCAATACACTTTGAAAAAAGGTTGTTCAACCACTTGTCTTGTTAACAGCCAAATCAACTACAGTGTTCATGCAATACACAATCACAAAAAATAACTTGGGGCTTCATCACACAACTGGTAGTTGAACAGTTGTTATTTTTGAATATGTATGTCTGATATATCGACCCAGTCTCACCCCGGAGTCGTCACAATCCGGCACTTGGGCAGTGTTTTCTGGTGTCAGACTAAAAAAGCCATCCTTTAACAATGGCATGAAACGCAGCTGGTTGCTGTTAGTTTTACAGCACCAGGTGGCATCAGGGGGAAATGCAGCAGGACAAGAATGAAAGTTAAAGGATAACTTCAGTATTTTTCAACCTGGGCTCTGTTTCCCCATGTGTATGTGTGCGTATGATTCATAGGTACAACTCGTTTTAAAATTGGTTCAGTATTGAGGGAGGCGGATGCAGCCGGCAGCAGCGAGGCAGATATGGGTGCAAATGAGTCCCGTATAAGTTTGCGCATTAAAAGTGCTTTTTTTCGCCACTGACCGGTTCAGATCGCCAGTGCTGTCTCTGTAAATAGCATACTAAGTGTTTCCCTGACCCTTCACCTCCTCCCGGCTGTGACGTCATCTCACGAGAGCTTTGCTCGTTGCCGGAAGAAAACAGGGTACGATATATACGAGGGCCTCCTCCAATTTATTTTGGGCACATGAAATGTTACGGACTGGCTTGAAAACCAACGGGACCCAAGTTGCAGAAAACAGGCGGAGTAAAAGTTCTTAACAGTTTATTACAAAAAGGCCGCTTGACACAATAAACGGCTGCAAGCCGCTAAATACAACGCCGGGAGAAAACAGCTGGTGGTGGCTGGAGGCAAGGCAAGGCAACACACTACAAAAACAGAGACAAAAGCACAAGTCAATGGGGTTGGTCCACGAGAGAAAAAGGCAAAAATACTCACAAGATGACAAAAAGCTCTAACGAGAGATGCACTACAGAGCGAGACGGAATTATCTGGCACAGGAGTGGGGTCATGACCAGGCTAATATGGAGGGTTGATTGGTGGCGATGGAAACCAGGTGTGCCTCGCCGGCCGTGGTGGAAATGTAGGTCAGCCCCGCCTCCTCCACACACACCAGCCCTGCAGGTCCAATCAGGGAAACACAGAAAAAACACCCGAGCCGCCACCAAAACACGCATCAAAAGCAGGTCATAAAATGAAAAAAGGTATCCAGCACTGCCCTGTTGATCAGAGGGGGGAAATCCTCTAACATAGTCACACAGCGTTTGGTAGTTTCTGTGTCATCCCAGGACACATTGAGACCATGAATATTGGGCGGCAGGTCCCACTCGTTGCAACACAGACATTCTTCCTCTGTGGGCTCTTCTCTCTCTCTATCCTCGTCTGCTCTTCAATTTGTAGGAGCTCCTCGTCTGTATACTCGGGCTCAAATAAGTACGGGCGGCCAGCGTAATAAAAGGGCTCATCTTCATGCCCCCGTTACCGTGTTAGCCCGTTTCGCGGCTCTCGGCTGCATCCGCCTCCCTCAATACTGAACCAATTTTAGAACGAGTCGTACCTATGAATCATACGCATACATACACATGGGGAAATAGAGCCCAGGTTGAAAAATACCGAAGTTATCCTTTAAGGCGGCGAAACTACAGTGGATTTAGACCTACTTGATACATTTATACTCATGTTATAGTTTGTGTCCTGTGCTGCAAACCTTCATTTACATGTTGTGCAGCTTTAAATTTTCAAATATGGTGAAAAATCCCTGTCTTTGCATTTTATTATGATCACAGTCTGTTTTTATAAAAGTGCTCATGACATCTCAAATGTGGCTTTGACTTGCAACTGAAAACATGTAGCCCATTTCGTAGAAAATACCAAGATATATGTCATGTATTGCCAGTCAGCCTGTAAATACAGAGATAGGAATTTTTGTCCATATCGCCCAGCCCTATTATGACAGACCATCTGTAAATGTTTCTTGTTGCTGCAGTGGTTCTGGAGTGTCCTCCCGAGGCCAGTTTTATAAATTCTTAAAAAAAGAGGATGAACAGGATCAGCAACAATTTTTGTGGCTTTTTGTTCCACCCGTGTTTCATGTGCACATCCCAGCTGTTTCTGCTCTTTCCAAATAATTTTACTGTCCATGTTTGTATGTATGTCTAAGGACGCATTCACACTGGTGCTATTTGGTCCGCTATAAACAAACCCTGGTCCGCTTTAAAAAGTGCAGTGCGAAAGTGAACCGTACCAAATAAAAATGTGACATTTTTCAGCATTCCCCGCCCAATCGAACCGATGCTCTTGCTCATAATGTATTAATCTAATTTCCTGATTAGATACAAGCACTGCATTGCTTTTTAAAACATGTTTTCTGTGTTGGCTGTAAAACCTACAGTGCAATAAAAAAAAAAACATATTTGAACTCCTCCACTGCTTTAACAGGCTGATTATTAATAACCAGCTCCTTTGTCTTACTTTAGCTGATAAAGAGAGTTTTGTTTTCACAACACTCAGTAAGCTCACCAGTGTGGTGAAAACAAGTTGACAGATCAGCTGCGCGCCCTGTCTGCACACGTGACACCACATCATAAGCATATCTATACAGTTGGCATGTTTGATTAATTTGTATTTCATTGAGGTGATCACACAGCTTCAGGTTGCTCCTGTATTTAGAATAACTGTCACTCCTGTGGAAATGAAAGCGTCATTACGGAGAGCTTTTATTTATTCTGGCAGATATATGGAACAAATTAGAGGCTGTGAGTGTGGGTAGCGTGCCGTCAGCACAGTACATTCTGCACAATTTAATGTACTCATCTGCAACTTATATAAGTGTACAGCTCCTCTGCGTGCCACGACACATCTGTAGGCTACTCCATATGTACAGTCGCACATTTTGTTCTTTCATTTTATTTTCCCAGAACCACAACTGCCCCACTGATGCAGACTGTTGAGGGTTTCTCACAATAGTTCTATTGTTTCATGTCACATTTATGTTAATATCTTTAGCCATGCTGGCTGTATGGATCTATGGATGATACTGCTGGTCTTTAGAAACTACATTTTGCTCAGACATTGATGGATTTTCGCGATATTCTGACTTCTGAGGTTCACATTTATGGTTTTCAATAAAATATAGCCACAATTATTTGATGGATTGCCATGACGTGTTGTACAAACGTGTTCATGTTTACCATCAGGATGAATAACAACCACTCTGGTGAGTTTTTTTTCAAAAATAATCACATTCCTGTTAGCCTCCACTGTTCTTTGTGTTAAAGGTCCAGCATGTAGGATTTAGTGGTATCTAGAGGTGAGGTTGCAGGACTGAAACTTCTCCCGTATGCCAAGTGAGGTTGGGTGCCGAAACCTGATACAGTATTAAATTAAAGCCCTATTGACACAGACTTAGAAGAACCAAGGGACCTCACAGGGTTTAGAAATCCCCCCCACCCCCTGATGCAGCACATTAGCACAGGATGAGTAAAGTCTGTATTTTACTTGAATTTACTGAAACTATCCCACGCATATAATGCGTTCAGTCATTTGTAATTTCACTCTACACAACACAGGAACACTAAAGGGCACCACATCAGGTTGCTTTTTTGTGATTGGACCCAAAGATGCCGTCAGAACTTTCATTTATAACTGCCAACACACCCTCCTTAAGTCTCGACCAAAACAGAGGCAGAAACAAGGAGGGGAGAATACAAAAAAAGGCCAAATGCCAAATCACAGAGATGCCAATGCCCACAAGACTAATTTTTCCACACAATCTGTGTCTGGCAAAGTATGATAGGTAATTTGAGGTGGAATTTTTACTTGAAAAATTACAAACATGGCAGGTTCACAAGGGATTAAAATCACAGACGACCTCAGCAATTATTAGAAAATACCAGAGGTCCCCGGGTAATACTAGCCCCATCTAAATAGGGCTGAAGATGTAGCATCAGCATGTTAGCACTGTCATTGTGAGCATGGTGTTAATGGCCCCCAAAGGATAGTAAAGTCTAATTATTTCGGGGATGCCCTGATCTGTTAGCACCAACAAGTCACTAAAATTTCTGTTTAAACAGAGACTAAAGAACAATCAATTTCCTGTTAGTCTGCCATGAAATTAAATACAATCATGCTCCTAATCTTAATGATCAACAGTCAGGCCACTAGTTTTATTTAATAATTCATAATTAAGTATAAACAGTTGAGTTAAACTCTTAACCTGAATATATATACAAGCACATGTCAGCTAAATGAGGCCAGCTTTAAAATACATAACACAACCCTGCAGGGTATGTCATCATGGTGGAGTTTATTAACGTGTCTCTTACATATACATCCAGCCTGTGATGGTCTCATGTGTTCTGATCACGGATTGGCTGCCTACATTTCGCTGTGGTCACTTCACCCAATGAGGAGCATGAGCGATGAGAAAAGCAACAGCAGCAGGCAGCAGTCAGTCTGTTGCATCATGATGGGAAGAGCCAGACACCAGAGCCAGAGAGAAACAAGAGTTGTGACTAGAGGACAGTGGAGGCGTATGCTGCTGTCAGGCATGTAAAAACTCTTTTGACAATAACAGTACATAAATTAATAAATGACAATTTTAAATGAAAAAGAATAGGGGGAAACGTTTGTTAGCAATAAATAAATTAAATGTTTCAAAAATCCTAAATCTTGACCTAATAATGAAAAGTGAAGGGATCAGTAAAGTTATTACAATTCACCCTGACAGGGAACACAAATATCTGCACCAAATTTCACAATAATCCATCCTAGTTGAGACATTTCACTCAAAAACTAACCAAAATCAAACCAAAATTCCACCTTGCTGCTGCCATGAGATGGAGAGTCAGAGGGTCATCAAAGTCATGAAGATACATTATCCAGGAACCATGAAAGTCTGGACTAAAATTTGTGCCAGTCCACTCTGCAGATTTTGAGACATTTCACTGGATAGTTGAGCACTTTGACCAGCTGGTGTTGCTAAAACAGAATTTAGAGAGACACCAAACTCGGTAAAATTCATCCTCTGGGGACAGTGAACATCTGCACAAAACTTCCATTCATCGCACAGTTGTTGAGATATTTCAGTCTGGACCAAAGTGACCACAGGGGAAAATTGACCCAACTCTTATTATGAAGTGCTCTGCCTCAAGGCCAGTCTGACCATCTGAGAGGGCAGAAAAAGAAGGAGCTCTCACTCTGTCCACATTTTGAATCATCCTGAACAACCCTCTAACTAAATAATACGTCATCATCATCATCAGTTGTAACAAGCTGGATCCACAGCTGAAAATGTTCCATTACAAGTAAAAGTCCTGCACTGCGAATATCATTTAAGTACATGTATGTACAGTAAGTATTATCAACAAAATGTGCTGAAAACGTCAAAAGTAAAAGTACTCATAATGATGAAAATGACACAAAGGCTCCTGTGTGTGTTTCAGTATTAAACTTCATGTTATTGTAACTGATTCATGTGCAATTATTTGAGTGTTACAGCTGGTCAAGGTGGAGCTGATGTGAACTATTTCATATACTGTTGGGTAGTTTAATATATTAAACATACAAACCATATCCCATTGTTATCAGGTTCATCATGTGTTTTGTATATAAAACCTTAATCTGCAGTAACTAAAGATGTTTGAACAATGTGCAGTAAAAAAGAACAATATTTACCTCTAAAATGTAAAGTGGCAAGGAATTTAAATAGTTAAGTTGAATTATTGTTCTTAAGTACAATAAATGAGTAAATAGTAGTTACCACTGATGGAATAAACCAGGTCATTTACACAAGTACTGTACTTAAGTACGATTTTGAGCTACTTGTGCTTTTACAAGATGTACTTTATTAATTCTTTTTGAGGAAGCAACATTTTTCAAATTTCATTTCAGCTCAATATTTCTATTATTTTTAGTATTTCCATTTTATACTACTCTATACCACTCCACTACATTTTAAAAGCCAATATTGTTTTTTTTTTTACTGCACTACATTTATCACCTCCTGTATATGTGGTAATAATCCCGTTTGATATACTCATACACATTTTTGTGTATTTCATATGAATATGAATATTTTATGAATATATTGTCCCAATTTTTTTTTCTTTCTCCAACTGCATTCTTGATCATAAGAAACATTTCCATCATCAATTTGAGGATTTTAACCTGTTTTTTTTTTTTTTTTTTTTTTTTTTTGCAAAATGCCAGTGTTTTTCTTATAAGTAACAAACACAATAAGTGAATAAGAAATAAAATACTTATGTGAGGATTTATCACAGTCTGGTAAAGGTCAATAATAAAGAACAACTTTGATCTAGAAGCATCTTTATTTTATTTTATTTTTTTGCGCAGTGACAGATTTCTAAGATTTTTATTAGTTACAATGCAGATTTAGATTATTAATACAAAATATAAATTACCTAATGAATTATGCTGGCACCTGTCATTACAGCAGTATATTAAGTAATCAAATTAGCTCCAACTTTACTACATGCACAATTAAAATGATAAAAACATTGATGCAATAATTTTAAATAATTATTCTAATAATTTATTATAATATAATAATTATAATCAGCAATATATATTATTCTGAGCCATTCTGCATAACTAATATAAATGTATTCCGATACTCTCACTTGTCTCAGTTGTAACGAAGTATTTCTACACTGTGGTACTTTTAAAATACCTCAGCACTTCTTCCTCCTCCGGAACTCACCGAACAGGAGCGCTCGGCTGTTTCCGTCGATTACATCACCCTCGTGTTTCTGGTGCTTTCTCCATCTCGCGCTCATCGACGATCTTTGCTCCAGTGACGTAGCGGCTGCTGGCAGGGGGCGGGGCTGAAGTGCCGGGAGCGGAGGTCGCTGCTGATTGGCTGGCGGCCCGGCCTGCGTGTAGCGGTATATAATCTGTGAGTGTGCAGCTCGGAGCGGCAGCTGCAGGTCGCCTCGCACATGTTAGCGGAGGAAACCGAATAAAGAGCGTGAACAAAAACTGCGACATGAGTGAGTGAGTGAGGAGAAGAAGAAGAAGAAGAAGAAGAAGAGGGGAAAGACTAAAATATTCTTTTCAAGTGATACCTGGAAGAGGACGCTGAGAGCCGCATCACTCGGAAATATCTGTGAGTAACCATCTTGAATTCATATTAACCGGCGCGTGCGTTAGGGGCACGGGCAGTGTGCCGCAGATGAGGCAGGACCGCGTTATTAAGCTTCATTTATTCATCAAAACGTGCGTTAACGGTGAGTGTGTGGGTCAGTGTCCTCCGCTCACACTGACGTGATGTGACCGGTGGGTGGTCTCTGCACAGACCGACGGACTGGTTCCATTACCAGTCATTCCAGTGTCACACTGCAGTTCTCCCAGTGGCTCCTGATGCATTCAGCCAATAGACAGTGATGGTGGAAGAAGTGTTTTATAAGTAGTAATACAGCAATGTAAATATAGTCATATGCAGAGTAACAGGAGAGTCCACTCAATAATCATATCATCATGAATAAGCATCATAATAAATTCTTTAACTTTGGATATTTTAAGTGCATTTTGCTGGAAACACTTGTGTACTTTAATTTAAGCAGGATTTTGACTGTGGAGCATATCCACAGTATCCTATTACTAATGAATACTTGTACTCAGATCTTTTACTCAAGTCAAAGCAGCAGTACTACAGTGGACTCCTGTATTAAAGTTAATAATGCATTAATGTTTCCATCACTCTAATGTTGTAGCAGCTAAAAATGGAGCAGATTTTAGTTAGTTATAAGATAATTTATATGCTGATTTATATTTTGTTTTAATTGTCTGAATCTGAAAAGTAACTTTGATCAAATAGATCTAACTTAGTGGAGCCAAAGGAATCGTTTTAAACGTCCAAAATACAGTGGAGTATGAGTGCAAAGTATCAGAAAATGGATGTACAAGTAAAGTACAAGTACCTTAAAATGTCCTCGAGTAAATGCACTTGGTTGCATTCCACCACTGCCCTTACAAGTCAGTCCTGCGTGAATTGTATTGTATTGGATCTGAGTTGTGAGCAGTTCAGTGTTATTCTCCGCCCCAGATCTTATGACTTGAAGGATTTTTTTCAGGCCTGAAGACTTAAAATTACTTAGTATTCTATGAGAAAAGGCAACATTCAGAAAAATGAAATTAAATTCCTGAACAGAAACATTTTTCCTGTTGTCTGCGCCTTAAATCATCCGATGAGCCCTCAGGGAATGTTTGTCATTAGTGCTTGATAAAAACAAGTATTTTAAGTCATTTAATATTTGCTAATGGACTAATCTCTCCAGACCAGTATATTTAATGGTCAGTTATCTTTGCTAGACAGTCTGTATCACCACACAGCATTTTATTAGGTTTACAACTGGACTCCAGCAGCCTCCATAGATTCCAGCGGGTGGTTTCTCGTTCAGTGGGCAGATAATTAAAATCTCATTAGCCGTCTGGCCGGTGCAGGTGGCAGATGGGCCGTCCAGCCACAGGATGACTTCAGGAGAGCGTCAGTGCAGGTGCCATATGGAGACAGAGTCAAAGAGGGCGTTTCATAGAATAAAAGATGACTATGATTGAAGAGGTGTCTGTGTATTAAAATAACACCAGCAGCTGGATATGACTTTGGGCTTTGCTATATTTGCAGCAGAGGAATATGACTCCTGTGAGAGTCACATTGATGGTGAGGGCTGGAGCCTCCTTTTCAGTGCTTTACAAATGTCCATTCACTGGATAAAAAACACTGTGTCATAAAGATGTGTCATAAACTTCAGAGGTGCACAAAATATTTTGTCTAAACAGGTTGTCTGTAAAAGAGAAAATAAAAATTCAGGCGTTAAATTAAGCGTACAGTCATTAGGTGTGTCTCTAACTGAAAAATCTCAGTGAAAGGTCTTTATTTAAATTCAACATCTGCTTTTGAGGTCTTGAGTCGGTGGTTTGATTTCAAAACCAACTTTTTTTATTATGTGCACATGACAGTTTGATTATCTAAGTGCAAGTATCTGATATAAAGACTTACACCATCATCTGAAGAAGTCACGCGTGTTTGTGATTGTTTTGTAATGACTTGTCGATGATGATGTTACAAAATACTGACTGGAGCATGCGCATGTGTGCCCGCCCTCAAATATGTGTGAAGGAAGAAGTGCTGTGTCGTTGTTACAGGTAATGCAAGTCGTGCGATGAACCTGTTAACCTACAGTAAAGTGTTATTACCGTGAACAAGTGGCTCATTTTGGAGCTTGCTACTAAGAGGTAAAACCGAAGCTGACTGTGGTTCCTCATATCTGAGTTTGGCATCTAGATGGTAGCTAGATGATAAATGTGTTACCTAACAGTGAATTATCAGGAAGACATTTCGTTTTGAGATTACTTCGAAGCTGACTGGAATTCCTTTCTTGTTGCTCAAGGCATTGAAAAAATGGCGTTCGTAAATCTTATCATGACAAGTTTTGTGAGGAAGGTGTGGTGGGAAACTAACTGGGAAAAGATGACTGGTGATTTAAGTGAACTGGTGCGTTAACCAACATACAGACACAGACACGTGAAAGTTCTGGATTTTCTGTACTCAATCAATTTTGCAGTAGCCATTAAACTGCTGATTTGTCTCCAGTAATCGAAAATTGTAGACAGACGATTAAAATTTAGCCGATTTTTTTTAATATAATAAACACAGACAACAATGGGCCACAGTGACTCTGATGACTGTGTCTCTTTACTGTAAGGCTGATGTTAGTCACATTTTCTTGGGCAACGTCTTTTGATTTTTCTGCCAAAAAACAAAGGAAAACCTATTAGCCTGTCAAATCAGTTCCATGAGGAAACTGGGCCAGTAGGGCTGCACGTAGTCATGTACAGTATGTGTGTGTGTGTGTGTGTGGGGGGGGGGAGCGCTGTCCTGTAAAGCCTTTGGCAGTGAAACACACTCTGGTCCTGACTTGCTGCCAACCCCTGCACTGCTCTTACGTAACACTCTTTATCGCTCTCCAAACTTCTCTTCTTTCCCCCCTCTGTCTCCCACTGGATCCGGTTCATTCCTTCTTCTCTTCACTTTCCCCACCTCATCTTTTTCTTTCATTCACTTCACTTTCTGACTTCATGTTGTACTCTCGGTCTGTCTGTGTAAGCATGACTCTGCAGATTCTTAAAAGCTGCCGCCACGCACCACTGCCCTCTGCCCAGCTCGCCCCCGTCCTTCTGCAAGTGTGTGCACGAGATCACGGTTGACATCACGGTTTATATTAATGTTTCACCCTCTCAGCTGTCGATGTTTTAACCCCTCCTGCCACCACACACACTCCCTACAACATGTTGCATTCAGCTGGATTTTGATATGTAGGAGGAGAGACAAAGAGTTTCTTTCTGTGCAAAAAGAAACATTAAACAATGAGCTTTAAGAGTATTCAGTGTTTGTGCACAAGAAAAATACAAATTGTTGCTCTGAATTTTACCGGTCATGAGTCCTCAGCGTACCATATCAATAACTGCCATGCACCAAAAGTTGGCATCAAATGTCTGGCAGATTATTTATCTTTTTTACTTCTCCTTTGATTAGGTAGTTCCTCAGTAAAAGCAACATTTTCATTTCAGACACCATTATTACTGTAAAGCTCTTTTATCTTTCTTTATCTTCATCAGCAGTCCTCTTTTATGGCGGGTGGTGAGAGCAAGACAAAGCGAGGGGAAGAGTGGGCGTCCTTTCTGCTGACCTTGTGAAATCTTTGTGACAGTTGCCAGGATGCTTTTATTCAGTGAATCACCGCTGAATTTTTGTAGAAGAGAAAGCAGAAGGTCCAGGTTCAGCCTTCAATGTCAGATTCAAGCTGTCCAGTCGTGTTTCTCTGCTGCAAACACAGCAGGCCCCAAAGTCTCATCCAGCTGCTGATGTGTTTTGGACATGTGTAACTTAAAGAAAATCCTTGTTATTAGCGACACTGCTTTCTGAGACCATCTCTGCAAAAAGCATCTGGTAGCTTGCCCTCGGATGCTCACGCTCAACTGGCCATGTGCAGTGTTCCTATATTTCATTTGGACCATAGACTCCAGGATACGAACTAGCTTTCCACTGGCAAATTACATTATTAGCCGATCGTAAGAGCAACCATGTAGGCAAGCTAAGGTACAGCGAGCTAGCTAACATTAGCTCAGGTACAGTTACATCATTTATTGTTTCCTCTTGAGGATAACTGAAATAAAGTTGAGGTTTCCTGTCCAGTTGCATCTTTTTTTCCTATATCGTACACAAGCAAATGTACGATAACCATCAATTTTAGTATCCTGGCATACCTTGAAACCAATATTTTGCAACCCTATTAGCCATGAAAACCTCAATATCACAACATATTTCACATGTCAGCCATTCCTTTACCGTTAGTATTTCTTCTCAGCAGCAGATGGCAGTGAAATTATGCAAAATGTATATCACGGAAACAGCATGTGTTGACGTCAGGACACTCAATTTTTTTTAGCTAATGTTAGCCACCGTTGCACACTGTTAGCGTCTCAGTTCTGAAGTTACATTACAACCAGTTCACCTGTTGGTAATAAGAAACATTTAATACATGTAAAAAGTTACATACAGAACCTTTAATACACGTAAGCCTTCTTAACTGGGTGAAACTTAACCTCAGAAGAGGAGGAGCACTTCATTGTGCACATGCAGATTGTGGTGGAATATGATCGCACTGCAGCCTGCATGCCGACTGAGCTGTTGTCATCCTGGGATTAGTTGAATAAACTGTATCGTGTGTCTGACCCTGGCTGGTATAAATCATGTGATGCGTCAATGAGTCATTATCAGTCATATAAGCTGTTTAATGAAGACCAAGTCCAAACAAGGTTCTTTTCTAAACTCAGAAAGAGCAGAAAAAATAAACATTTGCATGCACAGAGACAAGTTATATAACCTCCTAACAGCAAGACCTTCGGGATTTTTTTGTTTTCAAATGTGAAAATATTTCTACATCTGTATTAGTAGTGTAGGAGTAGTCGTTTGCCATATCTGAGTGTCTTTGTTTACGCGAGGGCATGTTGCTATGTTAAACTGTGGGGTTAGACAGGGGAAGTGTGCATGTGTGCGTGTGCGTGTGCGTGTGTGTGTGTGTGTGTGTGTGTGTGTGTGTGTGTGTGTGTGTGTGTGTGTGTGTGTGTGTGTGTGTCAGAGGTCAGTGGAAATGTACTGGCTGGTCATTGTGGTCGGTGACTGGCTTAGCAATGATTAACTAGTTCCCCCTTATTCCACTTTCTCACTCTTAGATAATAGTGGTGATAAAACTTGGTAATGATGTTGCCAGAGTAGTAATAATAATAATAATAATAATAATAATAATAATAACAATTTTCTTTCTCCTCAGTCAAAATGGATCTTCATGATAAAGAAATTCTCCCTGGAGAGATTTTGCCTGTGGTGATCATCGGTAAGAAACACACACATCACGTGCACACATGCAAAACTGTACTTCATCATTTTGATCATGCAGTGTGAAACCTTAAAGGAGACGCACTAGATTTGCGTAGGTGGTTGATAGCTTACAGTATGTGTAGCTAACTATGAAACAGCACAACTCCCTTTGTCCTACCTTCACCTAAACACCGAAACCCACCAATAAAACATCAGTCATTTTGATTTGTCAAAAGATGATAAAGAAGATGAAAGAAGGTTTATTTTGTCCAGCTGTTACTAAAGAATCATTATTATAACATAGTACAACAGCAGTTGGAGTTAAGCAACAGATTTTAAAGAAAAGGGTGAGATGCTCGTTCACACAGTGATTGCTAATAATTACTACATAGCGGGTGTTGACATTGGCTGCCGCAGGAAGTGGATGAGGCAATGTTTGACAAAATTATGAGGTTGCAGCTCAGCCGCAGAGAGATGATGACTGTTAGTTTTTGAACGGATTAAAGACTCACCAACAGAATTCAGGGTCACTATGTAAACCTGCAAAATGTAAAGTATGTCTGTAAAATATAAAAATAGATTACTATTTTGTTTAAAAACAAAAAATGTAAATGTTTTTTGTGTATGCAAATGACGTCAGCATTTAATTTGCTGTTCAACAGTCAGCTGGCCTCTGAAGAAGTGAAAGCATGATATCCATTAGTCATCATGAGCAGGCGACTAAGAGTTTTTACAGCTTTGCATTTGGCTTCTGTGTGCGTGCTTTTTGCTGAGTCATTGTGCAGATTAATTCGTGGTATTTCAACTTGCTGTGTCACACTGCAGTCTGAATGAGTTTTATATCATGCTTAGTCAGTGACTGTGCAGTAGCGATATAATTTTAGCTGTGGCTATTTCTGTTTTCTACAGTATCTGTTCCTTCAGACAGAGCTTCATAAAAAGATGGAAGACAGACCATAAACAAACTCGCTGATAGGTGCAACAACAGCAACAAAGTACATGAACCCTGTGCACACAGTAACGCAGCTGTTAAAGCATTGTGCGGGTTACCAGGGCAACTGGAAACCAGTCACATTGCGTAGCTACAACAGCCTAGCAGTCCCACTGAATCTCACTTGTCTCCCTCTCCCTCTTTTTCTCAGGTAATGGCCCATCAGGGATCTGTCTGTCATACCTGTTGTCAGGTTACACCCCCTACCTTTCACCTGAGGCATCACACCCCAACCCCCTGCTGCACAGCAAGCTGGAGGAGCAGCCTCACCTGTCACTGTTGGAGCAGGTAACACACAAGCACGCATATATACAGTAGGTTGTTTACAATGTGAACACTGCCTCACAGTGTCTGTTGCCCTCGGTCTCTTCAGGATCTGGAGTACCTGTGCGAAGGGTTGGAGGGCCGATCATCCAATCCCGTGGCTGTGCTCTTTGACTCACTGCTGCTCCCCGACAGTGACTTTGGATTGGACCACACTTCTCCGTTGGAATGGCGTTATGAGCCAGAGCGCGCCATCCCTCACCTGGTGCTGGGGAAGGGTCCACCTGGAGGAGCCTGGCATGTATGTAGCTAGTACTGTTTGTCTACAGATCATTGATTATTTATTTATTTGTAGTATTTCAGAATTATTTTTAGTGAAAGCAGTGTGGTATTAACCAAGTTTAAAACAGCATAGGTGAAGTGATAGTCTTGTTAAACTCCAAAAGCACTTATTTTATTTTGTTAAGTCAATTATCTGTGTTTCAAAATGGTTGCATTAATAGTTATGGGTTTACCCTCAGATTACAGCACAGAACAGGAATAATATGATCCACTTAAAATGTAGGGCTTCACGAATATATATCTTTTTTTTAATTGGCAGTTAATACCTTTAAAGTTTTATGTTTATTGTTCAGAACAAAACCCCTTAAACAACAGGATCCTTGTCTTTAAATATGATTATGAAGGCAATTTACTTAGCAGACATGGTGATATGTGCAAATAAGCTCCGCTTTCCTCATCGGCTGCTGTTTCTGCCCACACTAACGCTGCCATGTGCACAATGCAAATATGACTGCAGCTCTACATTTGTATGAACACAAGAGTTTGATTCAGTCTAACAGCTGAAATCTATACGACTTAAGTCTTTCATACAGTACATTGAAAACATCACAGCAGATCAGTACAGTTGGGTGATTTTGTGTGTCTGTTGTTCTCAGGCTATGGAGGGCTCTATGCTAACTCTGAGCCTGGCTAACTGGATGGAGCTTCCTGGACTCAAACTGAAGGACTGGATGAGAGAGAAACGAAGGTCGGTCCACAGTTAACCGTACATGTCTGAACCACTCGTCATGTGTGTGAAATACACAGCAGGGTTAAAGTCCCAAAAATAAATTAAAAAAACAAGTTGTCAACTAACTGATGACCCAAACAAAAAGTTGTTAGCTAATTAACAACTTCAACTAACAACAAGAAACTACAACAATAAATTAAAGCAGACAACCTAAAAGTCTTAAGTTAGCTCGCAGGTTAGACTTAAAAGTTGTTTACTCGCTGACATCCTGAACAAAAGCTGTTAGTTAACTGAAACCTTGAACAAGTTTGTTAGCGAGCTGACAATCTGAACGTTAAGTTACGAGCTAACGAACCACCTGAAAGCTATTTGGTTGTGAAAGCGTTAACAAAGTTATTAGCTAACTGACAACCTGCAAAAAAAGTTGTTTGCTAGCTGGCAACCTAAATTTGTTTGTTAGCTCACATCTTGAAGTTAAAAGTTGTTAGCTAACTGACAGCTTGAACAAAGTTGTTAGATAATTGACAACTTGAACATGAAGTTGTTAGCTAAAACATTTCATCTCAAAGTCAACGGCTTTTTTTTTTAAACTGGTTTTTGGTTAGATGCCTGAAATAAGGTCTGTCGTTAACAGAGGCTTAAAAGACTTTCATGTTTTGTTCTATGACATAAAATATGTCAGTAAATACCCCACTCGTTCTAAATTTACCTTTTAAAAAAGTTAAGTATGCGCTCATGTTAAAGCCACTTTGGAGTCACAGAAAGAATATTGTGATTGTACTACATGGATTAAAGCCCTCTCTCAGTACACCACCAGGATCATCCGACAAAATAGTGAAGTACTACATAAAGAAACATGAGCCACAGAGCAAATAGTGTGTGTTCATGCGTTACTCTATCCTTAGTTTGTTTTTCACTTCCCACTGAACTCCATTTGATTTACATGTCATGCTGTTGACATCACAGTTGACTTGATAAGCGTTTTTCCTCTTACCCATACACTTCCTGTTCAGCTTGTTCAGACTTGTTTTACTTACAGTAACACCTAGTAATCTTCAAAACTGTTATATACATGTGTTTAGTTAATAGAACCAACTGGATAAAGCTGAATAGATTTCAGTAAATATTCTGCAAATAGAATTAATAGCCTCTGTGCCTTGTTGATATACAGAGAACTCTCCTTTGTTGTGTTTTATTTATACAAATCTGTGTGTGTGTGTTTTGTATTTAAAGGTATTTTCATGTTCATTTTATTCCAGAAATGTTAGAAATGACCGTGCCACACCAGCAGAGATAGCCTCCTACTACCAGCACTATGTTTCCCAGATGTCTCTGCAGCAAAGCTTTGCATGTGGAACCACCGTCACCGCGGTAACCAGACAGCCTGGCAACCAGGAGGGGTCTCCGCCCTGCTGGAGAGTGATGGGACTGCAGCGCAGAGAGGGGGAAGAGCTTGGAGGTACAGTGAATGAATACACTCCTAGCTCACTCCTGTAGCATGCAAATATAAAGAGAAGTGACACATATTAACCCCTGTATCTCCCTCTGCTAGACGGCTCTGCTGTGTCAGAGGAAGTACCTTTCTCCCTGTTGGCCCACAACGTGGTGTTGGCGACGGGAACCCACGACATTCCGGCCAGGCTTGGCGTGGAGGGCGAGTCCCTGCCCTACGTCTGCCACTCTTTCTGGGAGCTGGAGGCAGCCATCTCCCGTGGCGAGCTTGACCAATCATCAGATCCAGTGCTGGTGGTGGGGGCGGGGCTTACAGCAGCTGATGCTGTACTGGCTGCCCACCATCTCAACACACCTGTCTACCACGCCTTCAGACGCTCGGTCACCGACCCTGGCCTCATCTTTAACCAGCTTCCCAAACTGCTCTACCCAGAGTACCACAAGGTGAGGATAGTTTACCTGGAGCTGCTGATAGTTTTCAAATATTAACAGTAACATTTGTAATATTCAATAGCTTCAGTAAAAGGTTCGCATTTCCCAACAAAAATAAAGAAATTCCATGTATCGAGTTTTCAGTGTTTGCACCAGTATGTCCAGTAAGGAGATGATTACAGCCTGTATTTCTTATTTAGTCTTTATACATCTTGCAGAAAATCCACATGCTTGATAAATGAGCGAAAAGCTTAATTGAAAGGTCAATCATAATTTGACTCTTTCCTATCTTTGGCCTCCAGGTTCACCAGATGATGACTCAGCAGCAGTACCGGCCGAGCCCTCCACCACTGGAAAACGCCCAAAACCTCCATGACCACTCCACTCCCTCCTCCATCACCACCCCTTCATCCCCCTCCTCCTACCCGGGGTACCTGAGCTTCCCACGCCACAGGGTTGTGGCGTTCCGACCCGACCGGAAGTGTATTCTGGAATCAGAATCCGGCCAGCAGACGGTGGTCCAGATCTCCAAGGCGCTAGTTCTGATTGGCGCCCACCCCAACCTTTCCTTTCTGGGTGACAATGGCCGTTCACTTGGCATCAACCCTGAGGAGCCAATCACGTGCCGGAGGAACCCCATTGAGGTGGACCCCTTCACGAACAAAGTTGTTGCAGCAGAGGGGCCGGGCCTGTACGCCATGGGGCCGTTAGTTGGTGAGAACTTTGTCAGGTTCCTGAAAGGAGGAGCCCTGGCTATTGCTAGCGACCTCGCCAAGACACAGAGGGAGGGAGAGGGAGGGCATATGACCACAGACAGATGGGTGGACAGACAGGTGACCGCACAGACATAGGCAGAGGTTTGTGTTCTGGATTGTCACAGGTTTCCTGGGACATGAAGGTTCAGTGGACTGAAGCAAACAGAAATACTCTGATCTGATCTGAAGTGATCGATCGAGGCCACATGTTTCCAGAAATCACAAAGTAGGGAACTCAAACACGCTGCTAACTTGTGTCAAGGCATGAAACAGGCAACAAGTCGACTGTACACCTGGACTTGCACTGATGTGGATGGGTCTGATATGTTATCAGATCAACTGTAGCTCTGGTGTGGCAAAAATCCCTCCAGATTTCAGGCATCCTGAAGAGCAGCTTGAGACATGCAAACAGCTGTGCTCCGACAGAAACACAGGTCAGTCATATGTAAGTTGGAGTAAGAATGAGAAAGAGACACAAAGGATGTGACAATGCGTTCGGGTCATCCTCGTCAATGTATAAAGCTTGAAATGTTCATATTTAATACCACCAAATTGTTCTGGAAGGCACCATCATCACTTTATGTGCTGCATGTTTCACACTAATACTGGATACCAATATCCACATTTGAATATTTCAAAAGTAGAACTAGAACTACTTTGTCAGTGCCATCTGGTGGTCAAAAGATGTAATGCAGATACTTTTGACATTTCTGCAAAGCAGTTTTGCGTAACTCAACAATATCCATTATAAGATAAAATCAGTTGATTATACTGCAAGTTGCAAGTTTTACACTGTTTGTCCACATTACTTTTATAACACTGCTGATCATGTTCAGGCTCACACAACCAAAATATGTGTGTATAACCTGTAAACATGACACATGATATTTCATACTTTATGAGTTGATGAGGACGGACACAAACAGAGAGGGTGGAAATTTAGAAGACAGAGAGAATAGAAATGAAAAGAGGATTTATAAAGAAGAAGGATGAGAAAAACAATCCCGACAGTAGTTCTGCTGAGGTTTCTTATCACTCAGAGAGCCTCGATCACTACGGCAACTTCCTGGTTAAAGTTTAACCACTCAGCATCACACTTGACCAAAACAGCCTCACTCTTGTTTAACAATGTACAATAGGGATGATTAACATGTATCTGTAGTTTAAGTGTCTAATTTTGCAACACTACACTGTCGCAGGTCTTCACGAAACACACTAGTTTATTCCTGCTTCTTTGTTTTTATATCATTCTCCATGTATGTGTTTGTATATTATGGATTTTGTGAATCTATGGTGCTTTATTTTGCTATGTTCATATGATTTTTAGTCATGTAACGGGCAACTGTACCTACCTGATATCTTTGTAAATCTGTAATGATTATGTAAACGTTGTATACTTCACACGAGAAATATATATATATATATTTTTTATGATTCCTCTCACATCAGAGATTGAACATTAATATAATGTTGAATGAATGACAGAAAACCAGCACTGGTTTTAATCCCTATTTGCATCGGTGTATTGTTACCAATGGATGTTATTTCCACATTAATCTACCACTTCTGTAACTTGTTATAATAACATAAATTATCTTATGTTTTTGTGTAAAAGAAGTCACACACAGTGCAAACTGAAATCATGATGATTTCAGCCATAAAATACGTTTTTCTACATAATGTTGATTTTCCTTCTACTTCATGACATACATTTTTAAAAGTTTTATTACTTCAAACTATAAGTTGTAATTTGGCAAGATGGTGATAGCGTCTGACAGTAATTCATCAGTTATTTAGTCCCAATGCAAAGAAGGTTAATTGTAATTCATCTTTAGATTGTAAACATAGTGTTACATATTCAGTTGCGTTCACATGATGCCAGTAATTCACATGTGCGCTTTATTTTTGACAAATAGCTCTTAAAATAGATAAAATATATGTTTTTGCATTTATTTAAGCAAATAACTGAATTATTATGCTTTTAAAAACAGTAATAATAATTATCTATTTTTTTTAAACTTAACTTTAGCACAGCTGTTTTTTGCATGTCGAGGCTAAACTGCTTCCAGAGTTTGTGGTCAGACATTTAAAGAGCTGATGATGTCCTTTAGTTTGATTGAGCAGGATATTAAACCCTGAACATCGAAAATCAGTTCCTTCTGTGGATAGTTTAACCTCCAACCTGCTAATGTAAAAAAAAAAAAGAGTACCTAAAGTGATAAGTTGATGGATCGAGTTTGATTTTAACCTAGTTTGATATTTTACTCACAATACTTCCTGTCTGTGGCACTCAGCTTCGAACCCATTGGTTCCCACTGAAGACGCAAATCCTTAAAAACGAGTCTCAAACAGGAGGGAACAGTGCATTTTGTTGGGGGCTATTTTCAGCAGCAGATTAATCCACATGTGAGTGTACGAGTGAGTATCTGGGGCAGCAGGACGATGTATGTGCGACTGAGTCAAAATAAACTAAAGTGTGTGTGTTCATGGTGATGAAGGAACATGTCACCCAGTGCAACAGTGCAGCTCATTAAAGTATTTTTTAATAATTTTGGGACAAAAATGGAGCTCTGTGGCACAGCAAAAGAGGAAATATCAGACTTGGGATAGAAACTCGCAGATAAATTAATTGTTGTTTTGGCCTTTTTATGGGATTTGCAACAATAAGAAGCATATAAGATATCACCAGACTTAACCTTTAATATGTTGGCAGCTTTGTGCATTTTTCTTACTTCAATCACGTCACATTAAATCATTACTCTGGTCTCAAGTTAACAGCAACTTTATGGCATTTAAATATAATAATATATAATAGTAGTGTTGAAAAACACTGCATTGTTTTCACTATTAAATACCAAAATTTCAAAATAAAAGTCTAAAAAACAAAACAACAGTGAGACAAACAGTATTATGTATTTAATACAGTTTCAGTCCCAGTCTTGTCAGATACTGGGGCTTGGTGAGTGGCCCGTCGGCTTCAGACGCCAACGCACAGAGACACCCTACAGCAGCAGTATGAGACACCCAGGGTGGCAGCATTTGATGACACTCTGTGCAACTACCATAGTATAAACACCGCGTAGGGAGGTCGATGGATTTTCACTTTCACCTGACTCTGCTGTTCATGTCTTGTGTGAAACCAAAAGTCAACCGAGCATATTTAATAACAGTTTAGTGTGCTAGAATGTGTAGCATTTCACATGACTTTATATTAGAAACAAACATACTTATTTAAGCCAAACCAGGATGTTTTGTTCTAAACCTAACCGTTACTCTTGTTGCCGAAACCAAAGGAAGTGAACCTTTTACCTGTGTTCTAAGTTTATTTTTTAAAGTCTGAAGACATTTAACGAGCAGAAATTACATTTTCTGTGAAAGTGTTAGTTTACTTTGAAAAGACAAAATTCATGTAACAAGTGTAATCATGAACAACCAAATCTGACACCGGACGTATGCCTAGTTATGACGGGCCACTGACCAAGCGTCAGTATTTGACAAGTTGGAAGTGAGAACAATTGCAGCTCACAGTTTTATCAATATTGATCCGTTTTCTGATCATTTTCTCAGTTAATTCCCAATTAATTGTTCTGAACACTAAAATGTTCCATCACAAGTTTCCAGAGCACAAGCCGACATCTTCAGGTTGTCTGAAACCAAAAGATTTTCAGTTTACTATGACAAAAGACTCGCTGAATAACTACATTTGAGAAGCTGTAATTAGACGATTTTGCGAAAAAATGACTAAAACAACCAAATGATCATCAAAACTGATTCTTATAGATCTCGTCTTTGTGACTCATTAATTGGTTAGTCGTTTCAGCTCAGTCACAGGCAGGGTTGGAGTTTCCGTCAGTTGAAGCTGTTTAAAATAAACATCTTACATAGTTATTATTTGATATGTGTATTTACTTTATTCAACTTTCAGTCTGAATGCCGACAGAGAACTGTGATCTGCAGGAGCCAGCTGTGCCTTAAGACACATCATTCACAGATTTTGTTTCATAGCCGAATGAGAATGCCTCCATCTGAATGTCTCTTTTGTTTTGCAGTAAACATCATGTGTCTTTTTTTTTAATCGCAACATGTTTTGTCTTGTTTGTATGAATGGGGCGGTTTATATAGCAGAGTAAGTTTCCATCTGTATCAAATCTATGTTTTCTATCTTCATTTGTCTGTGGGTGTCTATTAAAAGGAGATTTTCAGCAGTTCTGTTGTGTTTTCTCTGTTTTTGGACTGTTTCCTCCTCAGTTGTTGTTTGCTGTATGTTGTCTTATTAAATCAGGAGAAATTATTATTGCTGAGGTGGCCATTACTGGGAACTGCTTGAAAGGCAGGGTGTGTCCTGGAAATGCCGCCAGACTATCACAGGGCTGAGACATGGACACACTCACATTCACACCTACAGCAATTTAGAGTCACCAATTAACCTGCATGTCTCTGGACTGTGGGAGGAAGCTGGAGTACCTGGAGGAAACCCCTGTGACACATGGAGTACATGGAAACTCCACACAGATGGGCCTCAGCCTTCCGGCAGGTTCAAACCAGAACTTTCTTCGATGCGAACCACCACACTGTGTCACCCCCAGGAAATAATACAGTTAGATTTTCTTACATTCAAAGATAATTTATTTAATGTGAACCATATAGCACATGCAGTTAAACCAGCTTTAGCATCTTTCATTAGTCAATCAAAATTTGAATCAGAAAGCACAAGGGTTGTGTCATCTGCAAACATTAGTGTGAAAAGGATATTTATTATATAGATGAGGAATAGTAATGGTCCAAGAATGGACTCCTGCGGGACTCCACAGGTGGCGTCAGAAACCAACAAAAAAAGGCGTCCTTCAACGTCAGTTACCATCAGCCAGTTGCTGATATATTTTAAACAGCAGCTAGCCGGGTATCGTTCCGACGTTAAAGGATGGCTTTTTTTGTGAGCGTCTGATGTCACTGCCCAAGCGCGGGATTTCGCCCTCAAAATGAGACGTGGTTGGCTCTGCAGCAGATGAGAATGCTTTTCTGTGTTGGGTTTTGTTTTTGTTTGGTGTCTCAAAAGTCTGGCCGGAGGACAGGTGAACAGCAGAGAGGAGCACGAGGCCTATGAAAACTTAAGGATGGTTCCTTCTTTTCATATATCTCTTAGTTACTCAGTCTCTGTTTCAAACGTGTTACATACTAATTTGGATTGATGTTTGAGTGCTACTTGGGTGGAGACAGATGCTATTTCATGGCGGGGCATCATTGCACCTCGCCTGTAAAGGAGCTACAATTAGTGCGTTTACCTGGATGTTGTGTTTCCATTAATGCCAAGGTATTTGCTAAATGCCTGGATGTGATGACCTCTGCTTTTCAAAATAAGATCTGAGTATGTAAAATACACACAGAAATATGATTCACTGGATTTGATTTACTGGACGTATAAAACATGTTGTCTGTGTTCCTTATAAATTAAGAAATTTCAATAAATTGTGGGGAACAGTGGCGTAAATATAGGCAGTGCGGGCAGTGCGGTTCCGCTGGGGCCCATTGGACGGGGGGGCCTGTGGAGAGAGCAGGCCCTCCAACATCGTGTTGGCCAGAGAACAGGCTCTGGAAAGGCCCTGATCACACAGAAAGTGGTTCAGCAAATAGAAGCGGCTTTTCTGATTGTTTTTAATGAGAATTTAGCTTTTTGTGGGGGGTTTTTACATTGTGATGCGCCTCGCATTTCTGCGCTCTCTGCACCTCGCATTTTTGCCAGAGCGCTCTGTACTCCTCAAGTAAAAAAAAAAAAAATAAACTTAGCACAGAAAAATGCCCCTAAACCAGAGCTACAGACAGCACCCTCTGTTATTTCAGATTGAGGCAACTGAACCTGAACTGGAAATACAACATGTTCCCATGCACTAGGAGGCTAAAAAACATAAACTTTTTGCCCCTAATTTCTGACTAGCATTTCCCCCTTCCCTTTTTCTATGTTGAAAGCAACCTGTGATTTTAAGGGACTTCTTCGTTGACACATTTAAAATTCATTGAATACAATACAGGCTTCCCGGTGTGAGGGGACCTCACTGAAGCCCAGGCTTTTAAAGAGCCTGTAGCTCACCTCGTTCTCTTCTCTTAAGCCATAGACTGGGAAGCCCTTAGCGTGGAGTCTCTTGGCCAAGGCGCTGACCACAACCTTGGCGTAGCCTTTTCTTCTGTGCTCTGGCAGAGTGTGCAACATGCCCATTTCACAGGTTGCAAAGGTGAGGATCCAGGACACAGGTTTTCCCTCTGCGTCCAGCACGCAGCAGGAGGGAAAGTTGAAGACCATGTTTCTGACAATTCTGACAGTCTGCTCGTTCCTCCCATACGTCCACATCTGATTCACCAAGTCGACGTGTGATTCATCCAGAGAGCTTAATGAGATCCCTGAGCTGATGCAGAGCAAAGCAGAATCCTGCTTTATTAATGAACTACTAAACCTAAGATAATGATTGTGGTCATACAGTAGACACTAAAGATATCACTGGTGTTACCTGTCTATAGGGGGAAGCTTGGATACATCTAGTATTATCCTTTGACTCACTGTCAGGCTGCTGCTGAAAACGCCTTTTTCTCTTGCAACTGCTTTGAATATCTCCACATGGCGGAGATTGGTATCTTGGACAGAAGTTATGAAAGAAAAGCTATTAATAAATGTGAGAAACCTAATTTTGTATTTATACATCTTCCTGAGTTCTGAGAAAATGAATGATATAAAATAATGGAAGATTTCAGTCTGTCAGAATGTTGATGTATATGACATCATAGTCATGTTAGAAAAGAGAGTCTCATTATTCAAGAGGTGAAAAGAACAAACGTTATTATTGCTCTTACCAACACAAAGGTATTGGGTCCAGTCAATAACAGAGGACTTCCTTAAGGTTTCCTCTAGAACAGCTTCATCTTTTGCAAAAAACACTGTAGTTTTAAAGAGATCACCCTTCTGCAATAAATATGTTAAGATACTGTTTATGCAGAAATACAGATACATACAGATATATGTCATTATATACATTTATATAATACACATTTCATTTCATTTCATTTATTCGGATCTCCATTAGCTGTGACCAAAGCCACAGCTATTCTTCCTGGAGTCCACCCCAAACACTATATTTTATACATTACAATCACATTAACAATGACCACAACACAAAAACAACAGTAACATTAACAACACAACACTGTAATGCACAGAACACACTGTGCCTTACAGTACGTAATCACATTACAAACTAACACAACAACAATCAAAACAGTACAATACCAACATTCAAGACAACACAACACAGGACCTAGTTCTAGTTAACAATATTCACAGAGGTAAATGACCATATTATGTACAAATCCAGACCAGACAACATCTTGTTTTATATGCATTAATAGCACTTCATATTTAGCCAACAAACCTTTTATGATTCCTGATTTAGGTGGCTGCATCATGCTAAACATCAGCAGATGCAGGAAGCTGCTCAGCTAGGAGATGGTTTTTCAGTAGGATTTTGAACCGAGTTTTGTTATTTTCTTGAATAATATGCCCAGGCGTGTTCCCTGTAACCATGGCTCTGTACACTACTGTTCTTTTTGATGTATTTTTTTTCACCTTAGGTAGTGTAAATCTGCCTTCAGTAGCATGCCTGGTGTTATAATTGTGTTCATCAGAACTGAAATGTAAATAATTTTATAATCCCCTCGGTAATTTAGTCACAGAAATATTTCTAAGGAAATGAAGCAATAAAGTAATACATCTGTCTTTTACCTTTAACCAGGACAGACAGTGCATTTCATTCACACTGGTTCTGTATGAACACCGAAGTAAACAACGTGCTGCCTTATTTTGAGCGATTTGCAGTTTCTTTATATGTGATATAGCAGCACTTGATCACACCTCTGAGCAGTAATCCAGATGAGATAAAACAAGTGTTTTAATGACATTTCCCATTACATTTGAAGGTAAAAAACTCGAGCATCTCCTTATAACAGAAAGACCTCTTCCCATCTTACTGGCCACTTTATCAATATGCTTAGACCACGATAATTTACTGTCTACTATTATACCCAGAAGTTTGGTCTCTTGAGCTTGTTCAACTATCACATCTTTTACATACAAGCTTAAATTTGACTCATTCATTAACAGATTTTTTGTTCCAAATACAATGCTTTTAGTTTAAGAGACATTAAGAACCAATTTATTTGCTGTTACCCATTCAACTACTGACTGCAATTCCTTGTTCAAACCACTTTCAAGTTCATCAGCTGTGGATTGTGCCACATATTTTGTTGAGTCATCAGCATACATGGCTATCTTTGCATTTTTTAGGGTAAAAGGTAAGTCGTTAGTAAATATGGAATATAATAATGGACCCAAGCAGCTTCCCTGTGGAATTCCACAGCTAATTGATTTTACACATAGATGAGTAGTTACCTGTTCATATTTTGGTTTGACCACAATGACATTGAACTCTGGCCATATGTCCACTAAAACCCTCACAGGGTCTGATCTGACTCTGTTTCTGAGGACCAGACAGCCATGAACCTTAAAGATGAAAGAAATAGTTCAACTGTAATCCAAAGAATATTTGATCAGGTATTAACCCTTGGATGACCCCTGGACATTTTTGTCCATCTCCCCAACTTCCCAAAGTCCTCACGGTCAAACGAAAGGTCAGAGGGGGTTGATTTTTGCGTAAACTCTGGAGGTTCCAACTTTCAACATGCAAGTCCAATTTTTGGGCTTGTTATCAATTTTAACGACATCCATGATAATTATTTACTGAAAATATGTTTTTTGAAGTACTATTTCAAAACTTTTTTGCATTTATTTTTCCTTTCTAGGTCTTAGCTAAACTTAAAAGTCACTTTTGCCATTGGTTTCAAGATTTTAACCCTTTCAGGCAAATTTGAACACGTCTGGGTGCTGTTTGTTGGGGTGGCAAAAACACAAAAGGAGGGGTCTGGGTCACAAAAATAGTTTTGCGGTGGATCATGTTGGTGCTTATTACAGGGCTACATAGGCCAACGATCCCCACCAAAGGGGGTTTGGATGGCATGATCCTCAACTTCCACCTGAGACAGACAGCTCCTCACAGGGGGAGGAGGAGAAGGAAAGGTGAACTACCAGCCTGTGGACTCTGACAGACTGGCCTGGAAGGGGTTAAAATCATGAAACCCATCTCAAAAGTGATTTCCATGTTTAGTCAACCTAGCCCCATACAGTTCACCATAAAAATATTTTGGGAATAATTGCTTGAAACAAATGGCTAAATGACACCGCCTACAGGTGGACATTTTTGTCCACTTAGCCTATTTAAGGATCATGGATGTTGTTAAAATACATTGTATTATTTGTACTATTTCAAAACTTTTTTGCATTTATTTTTCCTTTCTAGGTCTTAGCTAAACTTGAAAGTCACTTTTGCCATGGGTTTCAAGATTTTGATCCTTCCAGGCCAGTTTGACAATAGAGAAATAACGTGGAAGGGGTTAAATCTTGAAACCCATGGCAAAGGTGATTTCCATGTTGGGTCAAGACCTAGCCCCATATGGGTGACAAATATTTGGGGAATAATTGCTTAAAACAAATGGCTAAATGACGACATCCCTATAGGTGGACATTTTTGTCCACTCGTATGACACCAAGGGTCATCCAAAGACAGTGAATGTGTGTACATGTTTGTTAGAAAGCAAACAAAAAATAATAACAGACTAGTATTAGTCATCGACGTGGGCTAAGCGTATTAACATATAAATATTGTATTATGGTTGTGTGAGGGGACCCACCTGTTGTGACTGAGGTAAATATCTTTTCAGATGGACCTCAGCCAGTTTCAGCTGCTCTCCGGTCAGTTCCATCAGGTGTTGTGTTGTCTGAGTGAACCTGAACGATGCTCCCACACTTTTTCTGTCCATATGTGCAAAAAGAAAAGGCCTACACGCAGTTTGTATCATCCTGTTGAAATTCATTTTGCAGCACTTGATGACTGCACTGATACCTTCCAGCTCTGAGCTCCAGGAGACTGTGGTCACATCATCTGGTCTTTAGAGATACGTGATCTACTCTAAAGGAATCGATTGCGTGACTTAATCTCTTTTTATGGTAAGGTATGTTTGATGCACCAAGTAGATTAAAATAGATCTTCACAGACATGCAAAAGGGGGACGTGGAAACCGTAAGTTGGCCAACCTCTTGGTGCATACACACACCCCCGTGAACTCTGCAATCTCCACTCGAATGGCCACAAAGGTTGATCAAAACAATGAAGTTTCCATTTTCATGTGTTCCGTTGTTGAAATGCATTATTATGTGCTAAACTTATAACAATAACCCATTGATATATAACAATGCTGCGACTTTAAACTGTCAATGTGCTTTACAAGGAGTTCTGAGCCCTTATTTACACCAGCCTACTCGTTAATTAGCCTATGATAAGGGTCGTCCTGATAAACTTTGCATTGCAAAGATGAACATACTGTCAAAGGACAAAGGGGCGGAAAGAACCCTGGACACTTCACTGTAAATCTTCAGGTATGATCAGATGATCATATGTTACCTTATAGTGAAGATTTCTATTTTTCTCACTTCCTTTCCTCATCTTTCCTCAGCACTGATTGGTTCCTTTGATTCTTTGTTCACTCATTAACCTGAATGAGTTCACCTGTTCACCTTGATCTAGTCCCTGAACACCATTTCACTCAGAGCAGGTTCTTTCTCTTTGGTTCATCCTGTGTATGATTAGTTTAACTGAGCATTATTTGACTTTATTAAGATGGACATTTGTTGATTTTGACTGAAGTTCTAATTTTGTATTTCTTTCTTTTGGATTCAAGCTTTGTCGACTTACATAAGGAGCAAGCCAGTGTGCAGGAGTGTTTGTGTTGCTTTGCATCAGGTCAGTTAAGATCTAGTTGCAGACCTATTTATATCTTTGGCACAAACAAACAAACAATAACCAAATCATACCTCCTGCCTTGGATTGGCTCTGGGGAAGGTGTGGGATTTTATCGAGATCATGATTGGACTCGTCAGGCTCCCCAGTGGGATGGGTTCGTGAGAGGCTCAAGATTAAGTCACGTAAACTGTATCTCGTGGTTCAGCTCATCATTTTATCACTGTTCATATAAGTGAAGAGCATAACAGACGGCAGGGCTTCATAAACAAAAACAATTATTTACCATCCCTGTTATATGGCAGCTGATCTCGTCCTCTGCTCGGAGGGTAAGGAACTCCCAGACCTCATTGTTTTCCCAATTTGTGGACATTTTCAGCCACTGTTCTTTGAGTTAGCTGCTAACAGCTATGGGTTACTTTTTTAAGACTCCCACAGTGGGTCACCTGTACCACATCATCAATATGTCACACCCATGCTGTCCATGATCCCGTCCTGCTGGCTGTGCCATTTATACAGACATCATCTGTACAACAACTCAACAACTCAATTGACCGATGACGACAGAGGAGACGTGACAGACACAGAGGGTTACAAACGAGATGGACACATGGAGTCTGAAGCGGCTGATGTGATACATTCAGGCCTGAAAGATCTCATTTAGCAAATTCAGGACTTTAAGAGTGAGCTAAAAATAGAGTTCATCACAGTTAAAGAGGAAACTGGAAAACAAATGAAGGGAGAGTTCGATGACTTTAAGACCAATATTTACCAAAACCTCAGACACAATGACAGACCTAGCATCACAAACCATGAGAATGGAAGGAGCCAAACAGAGAACAGCCAAGATAGAAAGCTGGAACATAGAGGTAGAAGATGCACTCCTTGAATCACTGGAACAACAGAGGATATTGCAGCACAGGCTGACAGACCAAGAAGGAAGAAACAGACAGAATAACATCCGTTGATGATCCGTTTAATGTTCTGGCTGATCGGTGTATGTAAAGTATGAGCAGCCTTTTTTTTTATTAGTGTCTCTGGTCAGCAGGTGTCACTGTTGTTATACTGGAAACACAGCACTTAGCTCTGAGTTGGGGTAGAGTCTGACTGTTTGGGCTCACAGTCCATCTTTATCTCTCTGAAGCGTCAAACATTAAGTCCTAATAAGCTTTTTTTTTCATTGCATTGTCCACAAGTTTAATTTCTTCCAATTTAATGAGACCTTTAAATTCTAAAGTCCTTTTTACAATGTCTTTTATTCCATTTATGTGGTACGAATGCACTCTCATATAACCTATGTGCACTGTTTTTACTGTTGTGACAATAAGGTACATTTATTTAGAGAAAATGAGAAAATGTAATTACTGCCTCTGTGAGTGTGTTTCATCAGCTCTGCTTTGGGCACAAGAAAAGACAAAAACATAAAGAGGTATTAATGACATTCATCAGATTTTCATTGGTTAATTTTGTGTTCCTTGTAACATAAAACACTTGAACTGCACGTCTTGTGTATCAATTGATTGACACAATGCAGGATTATGCTGCAGCTGCGTGTAATCACAGCACTGAGTGGAAAATAGAACAATTGAGATTTATTATTTTTCCACCTTTTTATCGCTGTTATATCATTCTGTATACATGGAGACCAGCCTGGTGTTTGATGGGTGGATACGGTGGTCTCATGATTCAGCAAAACACAACACATGTATGCTGGTTGCCACAGTAACCAGCCTGCAGGCACTGTGACTCAGCTTGTTGCTGGGTGAATCAGTTAAATACACCATGACTTTGTGTTTACTATCTGCTGGTTGCTACATAATAGAGTCATGAATAGAAACTGAACATGAGCAGCCGCTGTGTTCGATAAAGTGGAGGTCAATTACAACAGTATGTATATTTATCATATAATCAGTGTTTGCAAATTAAAGGAAAGCCAACATTAAGTGTCTCATAAAGGTTGCTACAAGCCACCAGAGGAGCTTTTATTCTACAAGTCACTGCACTCTACTGAGAGATGAACACCGTTCTTTCAAAGGATATTCCCTCATCTGATAATGGTGGAGAGCGCTGTGCAACACATCAGTCCAAAATCTTCCACAGTGTTCAACTGAATCGAGATCTGTTGACAGACAAGGCCGCAGCATATGATTCAGATCATTTCCATACTCATAAGACCACAGTGAAACCCTCATGCCCTGTGGATCAGGGCTCGCCAACCTGAAAGTGATCGCCCCCACGAGGATGGAAATGTTTCAGCAGATGACGGTGATCACTCAACTCCCTTCACAGCAACAAATAACTAATTAAAACCAAAGTTACCAGAAGAACAAACACTTAAATACACAACAGGGTGAGGTTTCAGTTTAGCCCATGTCCCATCCGCTAGCTTTATGACCTGTGCCACACTCAAGGATCTCAGGTCACATTATGGAGCACAGGTGGACAAAAGCTCAGCTAAACAGCTCAGCGCTAAACCATGACGAGCTTTACAAAGTTATAAAAAGAATCTTAAAATCAATTCTGAAGTTATCAGGCAACCAGTGGAGGGAGGCGAATATTCTGTAACAGTTGATGCCGACAACAGCAGTCCACAACAGATGAACCAAACACTTACTTTAGGTAGGGCCATTACGTTTTTGCATCAACCACTGGAGTTTGTAGCTGCTTTGTGACAAAAGTGTTGGAAAAACACTAATATATTCCCATGAAACTGCTTTATTCCGCATTTTTGACGGTTCTAGAGAGGATAACTTGTCTCCCGATAAACCCCTCCTGAACATCTGGAAATAAAGTTATCAGAGAAAAAAGTGAGCAGACATTTGCAGGTGCTGGGCTAGCGGCATATCTCTGAAATGCCAAACAGCATAAAAGAAACACCGATTTTTTTTTTTCATCTGGTTGCAATCTGCCGTCATCACCACTAGATGCCACTAAATCCCCCTAAATCTAACACACTCGACCAATAAATAGTCAAAATATGGCTGAAATGAAGTCAGGGGCACACAGAGTTCACATTTTCAAATAGTATGGGAGCCCCTGGTGCCCGAGGGGCCCTAAGGAGCCACTTAGTGTAAGCACTCTTGTCTTGCTCTGACTAAAGGCTGAGGTATGCTTAAAACAAACTATTGAGATCTCTTACAATGTGTCATCTGACAAGGTCTGAAGGTGAAAGTGTTAACACCCATCCTGAACAGTCGCACATGAAAGCAAAAAGCTTTCTGTCTGAGAATGGGGTCAGTCTTTCCTCGAAGGCAAAAGTGTTGCAATCAGGTGATCGCATGAAAAATGACGAAGTAGTGAAGTATTTTTGTGAGGAATGAAAAAGAGACCTTAAGAGGGAGTGTAAACCAGGCTCACTTTGTCTACCTCACCTTCCTGGTCGATTGTTGCATGAAGTGACTTTAATTGTCTGTTTAAGGACGTTACAATAGTTATAACAGTTGTAACCATTTGTGACATTGTCATTTTAGATGCATCATGCAGCAGACCTGAAAACGTGTCGTACAGATGAAGCTGAGAGGCCTGTCCGACTCCTGCTGACCATTCAGTGTGGGTGATGACAGACTGCTTACCTGCACACTGATGACATGCTCAACTCAGGAGAAATGAGGAATGTAGGAGGTAATTACAGCAAATAGGCTGAGAAATTATATAAATGTTATTCTTCCTTTTCTTCAGATTATAGTGTTTTTGTGGCCTTGTTGCAAATGTTCCATAAGCCTGTACTGGTCCACATCTCAGACAGTGCCTATAATAAATTAAAAGCTATTCAGGTCAAGATTTTATGCACAGCTTATATATCCTCTTCCCAACACCATAAGTCTGATGCTGACATGTATCCTCTGTGCTTCAGGTAATAGAATCAGGTCGTCTTACCTGTTGCCTGCTGTGTTGCTGGAAAGTACAGAGGTTTGGGGATTTTGTAGGGCAGGAAATTAATAAAATCTCAGCCATTAATCTAGAAAGTGATCCAACATGCATACTACTTGGGATACCAAATGGCTTTATTACTGATAAATACAATTGGAGCTGTTAACATCGACATAGGGAGCAGGTTCTTGTCCATGGAGATTGCCATGTTGCAACAACATGTTTCTACCGTAGCCCAGAGCAAACAAACCAAACACTGGCTCTATACAGGGCCATTTGGTTTTCATGCCGCCCACCTTATTTCACAGCCACTGCATGACAAAAGTGTTTGGAAAACACTAATGTTTTAACATGAAATTGATTTATTCTGTTATGACCGTTTTTGAGAGGAAGAAACCTCTGCAGATAATTTTGCTCCCGATAAACCTTCTGAACAATGAACACTGAAGGAATTCTAACCAGGATCATTTTCAGCTGGTTGCAGTCTGAGGTCGTCACCACTAGATGCCACTATATTCCCCAAATCTTCCACAATAAACAGTCAAAGCATGACTACAGTGAAGTCAGGGGCATATGCAATAAATACAATTTGAAAGTATAAAATGTCAGAGTGGGCGGATGAACACCGTGACATTGATACGACATACTAAGTTTTCGTTTGAAGATCGATTCTGAAAATACAAAAAGCTTTTTTTAATAATTAATAATAATAATAATAAAAGTAAGGTATTGGTGTAGATAACTGTGATTCTGGCCCTGTAGGCTACTTGGTATTGGATTGAAAGCAAATTTTGTGGTATTGCCCACCCCTGTAAAATGCTATCGCTCTGTGCAAGAGAGTCCTACACACTTCTGAACTGAATACTGAACCTAGACCTTGAGAATGTTGAAATGAGTGTTTCCATTATGTAAAGATAGTTTTGCTGTATTACCTGAACATTAGAGTTCAAATGTGTTTATGTACAGGTTGTATTTCTTTTAACCCGCCGATAAAATGTCAGTAAAGACACAGCAGAGTCAAAATTTGGGCACCATGTTTTACCTAGCTCCGCCCCGCCGGACCGCCGCTTCTTCCATACAAACAAACCTTCTCCATTCACAGACACGCAGCTGCGCCAAGCGAAGCGAACTCAGCGTCGAACGGAAATTCAAAGGCCTTCAAAATAAAGGCACCGAATTTTAAAATGCGTTCACCAGTTTATCTATACAAATGAACCTGTACAGGTACTTTAAATGTACGTTAAAATACACAAAGTGTACGAAATGCAAGTATTTTATTATTTCAATGTATAAAAAGGACAATTTGTGAAATGTGTACATAAACACAGTATGAGACAAACAAAAGATAAATGATTTTAAATGTTTGCTCATATTAATAGATCAAATAAAACAGCATTACAGCAAAAATTATGAAAATCACACCTTTTATCTGCAAACTGCTGTTAGTCAATGTGAATGTAAAACTCTCAAAATGACAGTGAAAAGCCTGATATGTTGTTTTTTTCTTCTTCCTGCATTTGATGGCAAACGCACTTATTATCAACTTGGCAACTTAAATTTGGCTTGCTTATTTCTTTTGTCATAACTACAGATATTTAGATATGTATATATTTTTTTATAAAAATACTCACAATAAAGTTTTATAATTGTTTTTTTCTTTAGTCACATTACTTTGCCTGCAGGGGGTCTCATCCAAGTCCTCCTAAATTAACATGTTTTTAATTGTCTTTAATTATTATTATTTTTATTATTATTGTTACTATAATTATTATTATATTTTGTAGCCAACTTTAGGCCTACAGTTGTTGTTGTTTTTTTGTTTGTTTTTTATTGTTTATTTTTTTGTCTGTTCTCTAGAATCAGAAACAACTTTATTGGCTAAATGTTAGCACAGTCATACAAAGAATTTGACTCCTGCCATCTCCATCATGTTTCTCTTTTCCTTATCTTTTATTGTGTAAATAGTCAGTAGCAATCTATCACAAAATGTGTGATGAAATGTATGCTGACTCTACATAAACTATAAATAAACTATTTCAAAAACTATACAATGATGTGAATGACCTGTTCTTTCCGTTGGTATTTTTGTCATATATTTGCAATGATGAGTCTGGGTAATATGTATGTTGATGTTATCCAGTGTCAGTTTTCTATTTGGTCATGTGACAGTAAGAAGGGCCCATCATAGTAGCTGTAGTGGGGCCCCTCTGCTTAAGAGCTCAGTTTTTCAAGTTTGTAAAAACTTAATTATGGATTCTTCATCATGTTGGTATTGCATCCAACCACAACGCAGCTTTTAGGTGTTTTTCTGTAATTTGCAGGCAGACATTAACGACAAGGAGGCACCCTCACATAATACAAATTCAATGGATACATATAGAGGCTTTTATTGTGAAAGTCTTGGCCGGATGTGTGCTAGCATCACTGTGGCTAACTTGCCGCGGTGCTCGGGGAGACGCTCATTCACTTTAGGGTCGGACTCCCATTGGAGTAACCGGAGGAGAACGGCTGCCTCTCGTCTCAAAACTCGCCAGAAAACAACATGAAATCTCTCGGATACATTCAGGAAACAGCGTCTGTGGGAGTCTGAGTCCACGCTGGACACCAGATAAGATCCGTATCGATTTATTTTCGGCGAACTGATTGATCACGGACTGCGTGTTTTGGAAACGCACGCACACACAGTCACAGGTTGCTAGCGGAGTTAACGCTAACCTAGCTAGCCGAGTTAGCTAGCTGCGGTTAGCTGTGTTCTCCCTTCACCCGGGACTCCAACCAGCCGGGGTGAACTTAAAACAACTGTGAGACATTTTCCAGACAGTCTGCTGAATGATTCAGGCATCATGTGGTGTTTTTTGGGACGTTTCTCAAGTTGGCCGGCTGGAAGCATCGGCTGACTGAAGCCTAGCGATAGTCTCTCTCTCTCCTCTCGACCTGGATTTTACTCCTGTGTGTTTTTTTTCCTCCGTTTTTCCACTGCTGTTTTTGGCTGTTTTTTTAAAGGTGGACTTTGCCCTCGGGTTGTTGTAACTCTCCCCCTGTATTAAATCGAAAAAAGCCTCCATTGAGTCTTGTGTTGGAGTATTTCTAAAGTTGGCTGCAAGTTTTTTGGGGGGGAGGTAAAAAAGTTTGGGAAGTTGAGGAGGATTTTTCCGAGCCTGTGGAAAAATGGATGCGGGTATAGAGAAGGAATGCAGCGCCTTGGGAGGGCTCTTCCAACTCATCATGAACGACATGAAGGTAAAGAAAATCTGATTTAATAAGATTTCTATTCCTTTCAGATCATCCCAGCTCCTTGGTTTTCATTTTCTCTTTCACCTTTGCATGTTATATTTAAAATTTAGTGTGTCTGCAGTGCAGTTATTTTAGTTAATTTGGACAATATTTTACATCTTTCTCTCAATCTTTCCAATTTTTCTGTGCCACTACTTTTGGCATCCCGTAATCACACCTTTCTTTTCACAATGTAATTATTATTTTTTTGTTTATTTCTTCTATAAAAGGCATTTACTTCATTCTGAGTCTTATGTAGGCAGCACCACAGTTTTTAAATCCAAAATAAAGCAGACTTGATGAGGAAGTGGGTGTGTGACTGCTCCATACATTCTTAATGGAGATTTTCCTGCATTGCTTCACTTAATATTTGCACTTCCTTATATATAATAGTCATATTTACATTTCTTCCTTCTATAATGGCTGTCATAACCCCATACTTAAGACTGGTTGAGTCATCAAGTGCTGGAAATGTAAAAGTAAAATGCAATTATAATGCTAAAACTAGGTGGAATTTAAAATAAAGATTCCCATAAATGAATGCTTGAGATACTTATAAAACATAGGTTATTATTGTCTGGATTTAGACTGAGTGGATGTGAGTGCTGGTGATGTTGATTGGGTAATGAATGAGCAGAGGTTAAAACTGGAAGTGGGCCATCTGAGAGGGTAACAGAGCTGGATGGGGGTGGATTTTACCAGCTGTGTGCTCTTTGATGTTTGTTAAGCAGGCTGCCCTTTGCTGCCTGTCTGTCTGTCTGTCTGTGTTTCACTGCTCTCAGATGTTCATCGTTAGCAGATTCGACTTTTCCAGTTGGCCCTGAATGCATCTTTTTTTGTCCAACATAGGCAGGAAAGGCTCTGGTGTGTGTGAAGCCTGATGGATGAGACGGCGTGACCAATCTTACTGTCTGTTTGTAGCTTTTCACAAATATATTTGGCACTTGACTGTGCATGTATCTGACAAAAGCTAACAAGAAACCACAGTGCAATTGAGTGATGTCAAACAAATAGTGGTAAACAAAGATAAATAAAGGCATAAAGGCACATTAATCACTGGTGATTAGCTGATTGTCAAAACCTCAGCCTGAGAAATCATCTACCAATGCAGTAATTTATTCAAAGTTTGTTACAATTCAGGTGGGTAAATTTTTTATACCGTTTACTGATGTATTTACTGTCAAAAGTATTCTTCAGCTTTAATGTCCCTCACAGTCCAAATAACAGTTAATAATTCTTCACAAACACATTTCAGGGACCCTTATCTGATTTTAAAGCTACAACAGTTAGTTAATCGATTTGTCATTTCGGAAAATGAATCAGCATTTATTTTGAAAGGAGTTTAAGTCCATTTTTCCAGCCTCTCTAATGTAAAGACATGCCACTTCCTCAATTTTAAAGGAATATTTCACCCACAAAATGACCATTTGCCTTGTTACCTTGAATTCATGGTGAAATTGTTTTTCTCACAGGCCTCCACAGAAAACAGCAAACATATTGACTTATTGATTGATCGGGGACCACGTTTAACAACAGCCAAATCATCCACTTAAAAACTCTCACATAACTCGTGCAGTATAATCCAAGTCTCATTTATTCAGTGTGCTTAGAGCTTCCCAAACATGTGTTTTTGCTAAAAAAAAACAAAACCTTAGCATTGGAGTCTGGCTGGAGTAAAGATGAAGTTTCATTTTCAGTTTTATATAGCATGGTTGTCTTCATGAATTGACATTAACTGATATACACATGGTTATTTTGTGGGTAAAGTCTTACTTTAAGACATCACTTTGGATTTCTGCAGTAACAAAGGTAATATTTCACTATCTTCTGATGTTTTACAGACCTAGCAACTTGTCGATTAATGCAGTAAATAATGCAGATTAATGAGTAATGAAGGTAATCTTCAGATTGGACCGTGGCTGAGTGTTGACTTGCTGTCTTGAATACTGCACACACTGTGTTTCTGTCAAGATAAAAAAAAATATGGACGCATCAATACTCCTGCAACGCATGTGTGTAGCTTTTTCTGTAGTAGTCTTCTTTTTCCACATGGTGTAACATTCGACGTGTAAACCAGTTTGGATCTGATTTAGGTGGAATGAGGTGCTTTTATTATTTACCACATCCGGCCTCCTGCAAGAATTTCTCTTCAGAAATCGTATTCTCATCCATCCTCCACTTCTTCTTCTGTGAGGCTCTCTTGCACCGTTTTTACAATTCAGATTCACCAAACTCTCTTAACTGGAAAAACCCATCGTAAAGTTACCTGATGAATGTTTCGTGTTCATGACACTTGGTCACTAGGATCGCCATATATCGCCTTCCTGCTCCCCTCCGTTTTTGTTGGGAAGTGTAAAAAGAAGACTGTTGTCCTTTTCACACAGAGATCTGCAATATGGCCGCAACAAAGACCCTTCACTATGCGCCGCTCCAGTTTGACATTTTTAACAGCATGCCGGCGTTACGGAGGCAAAAGAAGCGTAAAGGGTGTGATGTGTAACACAATGGTGTCAGCCTCCAGTGTGACATGTAACATATCTGTCAGGCAGTACTTTCTAAACAATAACAATGGAATGACATGACATATATGACTGCTGTTAGCTGCCTTTTAAATCTCCCTGTGGTGGGTTGAAGACATAACATAACACATGTCCTGTCCTACCAGCTATCCCTTTTACACGATCAATTTGGCGCTGTTATTCCCACCACTGCTGGCCTAGAGGCAAAACAAGTCTTTCCCCTAATTGTGTGATTGTACCTTTTATACAGAACGCCAAGGCGGAATGACAGCACAACGTTTCTGCCTTAAACAGGAAGTGTAAAAGGGGGGGTTTACAGAGCTGGAAATTAGTATTCAAAAAGATGACAAGTTTAACAGTGTCGTATTAGAGAACCCCAAACTATTAAATATTAATAGCACAGCTGCTGGTGATGTGTCATTGGAGCAGTGTGCTGTACTGTTACAGTCATAAAGAGGGAATCGTGTGATGTAGCGTTGGATGCAAAAAGACTTCAACTGAGAAAAAGATGAGACTGTTCAACCTACTGTGGGGTGTAAAACTGTTAACTGTTGGGTGCAGCAGAGGATGATACGAGATAGTGACCTGCAGAAAGACCCTGAGGCAGCTGCCAGAGTGACAAAATGTTTCAGCTATTACTGAACTGTAGAAGTTACTGAAATGCCAAAAAAAGAAACTCATTAACCTGACAAGCCACGGTGATGACAGAACAGTAATTTTGCATTAAGTTTGTCTTAGTTATGCCTAATTTTAGATCATTTTGGCCTCCTATTTAAACCCAGAATTAATTTAGATCAAGGCAGTGTGAGGAGAAAGAAAGACTGCTGTCGATGACTTGTACAACAGGTCTGGACCTCTCCTAAATTTCGTTCATACCTAAGAAAAAAAGGTTAAATGCCACAAATTCTCTTTAATCAGTCAGTTTAAGAACAGCTCTGTTTGTCCAAGTGGTTCTTGCGTGAGGCCAAATGTCCTGTTATTTGGAAATGCAACATATCAAACCACAGATGATGATTCAGCCGTCAGAAAGACAGGAATATTGTGTAAGAGAGGATCTTCAGATGACTCAGAGTTTGCCAAGTTATGTGACTGAATCAGGATGAAGGTTTAAGTTGTCTGTTAAACAGAACATCCAAGCAGATGGAAAGGTACCTGAGAGGTTAGAGCTCCACAAGATGAAGAGTTTGAGGAACATGAGGCAGTTCTCGTTCTGTTCTTGGATGTAACGTGATGGAACTTGCCGACATCCTGTGGTGAAGCCAGTGAGCAGTAGCACATGAGTCACTTCTGCTGTCAGATAACAGGGAAGAAAGAAGGATGGTTATGGTGGAGTGTGTGTGTGATTCAGAGCTTGTGGCATCACATCCTGGTATTTCACCAACATGGCACAAAACCAACGGGGGCACTCCTTCCATCTGCCACACACACACACACACACACACACACGCACAGAGAGAAGTCATGTCTAATTAAGTAGAGAGTTACTGTTCAGATAAATCTCTCCTCAGGGCATCATAACACGCCTGTGAAGAGCACACACTCTGAATCAGCCTGTGGACGTGAAGGCACAGAGGCCTGTTCCGGATTATAGGTCATTTCATGAATTAATCAAGCAGCCATTTAAAGGAAAGCAGAAGATATTTTCGTATTGTTGTGATACGAGTTTCCACAAGATAACCAGGTTAAATACATTTCAGTACAGACCGAGGTGTGTCAAAGCACCAAGTGATGAAAACAGATTATTTGTTAAGATCATCGGCAGCTAGCAGATAACATTTAACAGTCAAACAGCACAATGTGGACAGAGCTAGCAGTGTTAACCTGGGGGGCAACCAGAGGGTGGGTGCCACACTTCTGTGATGCCAATGTTGGTTCGTTCTGTTGGCAATGTTTTGTTTTTTTCTACCCAGAATGCATTGAGCTCAATGTCACTTCCTCTCTTTGGTTCACTGGATAGTCCGTTTGCATTCCCACTGTAAGCGAGCTGCACCAGGGTTCACTTGCAAGTGAACTCAGACCCCCAGTTTTCAAGCGGACCAGGATTCGCTCGTTTGGTCCACTCCAGAGTTCAAATGAGCATTCACACCACGCCAAACGAACCGAACTATCTGTGGAAGTGGACCAGGGTTTGTTTTAAGCGGACCAAATAGCACCCGTGTGAATGCGTCCTAACATGCATGTGTTGCCAGACCATCTACCATAACAGCAAACAGAGAAACTCAGATTACATTACATTACAATTATCTGCTTAAGATGCCATTACTCAACTATCTATTTACACAACAACTAGTTTAAGTTTGGCTCATTTTGTTAAATGAAAATTTTCTTTATTTGGACTGTCAAGGCAAGGTAATTTTATTTATGTAGCACCATTCATACACAAGGCAATTCAATGTGCTTTACAAGAGAAAACATTAAAGGAACAATAGATCATTAAAAACAAAAGCTAAAAGCAAGACAATAAATAGTTAAAAACAGTGCAGAAAATGCATTTAAAAAGCAAACATAAAGCCAAAGCAACAGCAGACAAATATAAAAACAATAGCTACAGATTATCCTAACAATAAGTTACATATCTAGTTCACTGGTAAGCTGCAGTAAATAGTAATGTTTTAAGCCCTGATTTAAATGAGCTGACAGTTTCAGCCAACCTCAGATATTCTGGAAGTTTGTTCCACAGGCGGGGAGCATAGAAACTAAAGGCTGCTTCACCGTGTTTGGTTTTGATCCTGGGAACACTGAGTAAACCTGACAGCATCAAAAAAAAAAAATGATATCACAAACAACATCAATTTGTTTTTTCACCCACATTCAGAGAACTCTGAGAGCCATTGTGGATTCGGATGGCGTTATGAGCAGTCACCCCGGAAATTAGCACAACCTACAATACAGTGACAACTAGGAATGCACAATATTGAATTTTTTCAGATCCAATATGCTGATATGTTGCAACAGCTACATCGTATTAAAGGCTATAATGATGGAGAAGGTCAGGGGTGAAACTTAAAAATGTCTCCCAGAACAACAGTTTCCACACAGCCCCTGACTGTCTGAGCAGGCTGTTAAACCAAAGGTTTTTTTAGATTCATCCGCTTTGGAGAGTTTTTAAGAGGCTCAGTGTTTGGGTGAGAAAGTGTTGGTGGAGTGTGGATGGAAGGTCAAAACACTGTGAAAAATATTTCCGATTTAGCTGGTTTAGTGTGAATGCACCCCCAGAGCTGTGAGTGTGGGCTTGTTTAACCCTGCAGCATCTGTTGGATCACATTCAAGGGACCAATATGTTTGGTTTTGCTGTTTCACAGTGTGAAAAATGTCAACATCGTAAATATGGAGTTATCATAACATGCAAAAAAAAGGTTACTTTGGTCAAGAACAAAAACTGTAGGTGCAGATGATTTTCAGTTTCTGTCTGTTCATCCTAAAATGCCTCTTACCTGTGGTGCTGTTTATCAGTCGAGATTGTTCTGGTGTGAGTTGCCGCGTGTTGGAGATACCGACTGTAGAGATGTCTGTTATCTGTGTTCACATCAGCAGGAGGAGAGCTAGTTAACATTAGCTGTTAGCAGCCAGTGGCCACAACTTACAGCTCATGGAGGTAGCATTGAGTTACATTATGATACGTTTAAGCTCTGTTCAGTTAAAATGAGTATTGAGCGATGGTAAATGAAAATGTTCTCACGATGTGTTCAGTGTAATCTTGTGAAATGTACTTTTTGGCAAGACAGAAAAATACAGATGTTTGACAGAGAAATTTGATATTACAGAGGCAATTATAATCTATTATGTATGTGTATATATATATATATATATATATATATATATATATATATATATATATATATAGGGCTTTTGAAGCAGTTTTTTAATGTGAAAAAAGGGTTATTTTAAAGGTTGTATCATAAATTTGAATGATTGAATTTGTGATTATTCAAAGGTAGTGTAATGAAGGACTGAATGATTTTAAAAGAGTCCATTTTTTGTTATAATGTAGATTTCTTTATTTCCCTGGCAGTAAAGGGGTAATAAAAAAACAACAAAACAACAACAATATAAAACACTGGTATCGGTTATCAGTCATCGAGTGCATCCCTAATAAACTACACTACTCCACTACAAGTAAGAGTGAATTGTCCCTTTTTTCAAGATATTTTTGGGGGCATTTTTGCTAAAATTCGAAGCTTTGAAGCTTTGTTCGATGGCATGAGATTCGATTGTGGGGGGGAAAAAATTTGAAGCTTCGGCACTTTTTTGGAAGCTTTTGGGGGGGAGGCCTTAAACGCAACACTAACCCCCACCAGTCCAATACTGACAACGAGTGCACTCGGAGCTGGCAGACATGTCCAAGAGGTCATCAGATGTGTTAGGCCTATAAGAGTTCATGTTCCAGGTCCACTTTGTGTTTTTAATTGATTGATTGTTTTTGGTTGATTGACAAATAAAGGCTGGCCTCATCAGGCTGTGTAAAGGAGTCATCCGGTCTGATTTTTGCATGAATTGCCTAAAAATGTTTCACAGTAAATCAGAGAACGGGGATATTATTGCCACTGGTTATTTGAAATGGATAAAGGTATTTTTTACTGGTGAGTTAAGGGAGAATAGCCTATATATCATATAATTAAAAAAGAAAAAATCTCCGACAAGGAAATAGAAAGCCCAACACACAATGGAGACCTGCTATTATCCTGTTTGAACACAGACGACTAAATTCTTTCAACAATGTGAATAAAATATGAATAATAGTAATAAAATAGATTTGATTGACGTAAAATATGCATTTTCCAGTTCCGCCGGTCCACCTGAGTCTGGTGTCAGAGACACTTCTGATGCTCTGAGTTGCGCATCTGTTTGATTGTGCTGCAGTGTGCGCCGAGGGTTTTAATTTAGTGTTCAGTCAAAAGTTAAACACTACTTATCACTGACCATTAGTGTTTTTTCGTTTGTGAATATTTTTATCTTAATTCTAGTGTTGAAGAAACTACGTTATTGTATCCTGTCCAACTTCCTGTTTGATGTATGGAGCACGTCACAACTCAGCTGAAAATTCCCCGTCCTAAAGCAGCTTCATGGGGCCTTTAAGTTTTAGTGGAGAGAGACAGACAGCTTATTGATTTCCTTCTCAGCGATATCAGGTGTGACATTATGAGCCATCGACCTTCCCCACTCCTCCATCCTGACATGCTCAGTACGCTCCTTCACTCTCACTCTGTCAGTGTCATGATGTCTGCATTTTCTGTTCCATGTGTGCTCCACTTCTTCTCCAGTTCCTCCTTGATTCCTTCTCTCCATTTATCCCCCTCTAACCTCACCAGCTCCTCCTGATATAATTCACTGTTCACGAGGATTTCATGAATGTTTGAGTATTAGATTTATTCTCCTCGTTAACTTGACTTCAAAGGAAATTGTCGCTCAAAACAACCATCGCTGTGCCCTCCTTCCTTCAGAGTGTATTAGGTAAAAATGTGTGCGTGGTTATGTGAATGCATTCGTGTGCTGTGCGTGCGTGTGCGTAAGTGTGCGTGTAATCTGTCCTGTGTACTGAAGGTGAACTGAGAATGAGATGGCAGCAGTGTGTGTCTGAGTGTGTGTAAGTGTGCGTATGTGGAGAATAGCAAATAGCTTTCAACACTGAGCTGCAGCCGTGTTCGATTTCTTCATGGACACACTCACACTGTAGTAAACAGTGGTTATGACTGTTACTGTGTTTTATAATCAGTCTTGTCTATATATAATTAACTCTGTGTGTGTGTGTGTGTGTGTGTGTGTGTGTGTGTGTGTGTGTGTGTGTGTGTGTGTGTGTGTGTGTGTGTGGTAAAATGCAGGCTTTTCCCACACACAATTGTGCACTTACACACACATATATACAAAAACACACCCTGCAACTACAGGCCATAATGCGATGTGATGTGATGTTACCAAGGCTTAGTCACATCAGTGATATACTTTATAGTTCCTGATAGTGTGTGTATATGTGTGTGTGGGAGTGGTTGATTTCAGAGAAGTCTCACTGCTGACAGGAAAATAGGCAGCCTGAGGTGAATGTAGGCGTGGACGGACACACACACAGAAGGCACGCACTTCAAATCTGGCCAACAAACACATACTACAGAAGTACACACAGGGCAACACACACATGTAGAGGCGTGTCTGATAAGGACAAGAGGAAGGAGGGATGAGTTATAAAAGGAAATAAGGGAACATAGGAGGAAATACAAGACAGGAGGAAGAATATGAGACAGGATGAAGAGATGAGGCAGAAGGGAGGAAATGATGAGTTAGTAAAGAAAATGAGAAGAGAAAACCTCACAAGGATTATTAATTGGGGCCAGTCTGGGAATATTTTAATCAGAATAAGTGTCAGGTTTATTTCCAAGTAGGTTTTCACATACAAGGAATTTGCCTTGGTGGTTTGGGGCATTACAATAAACAAAGTAAGAGTGAATGAAAAGTATAAAAAGTAAGCATGCAAAAGTTAAGAAACATAAATAAAATAGAATATTTTCCAATAAGAATATTTTAGAAATATGTACAGTATATTTGTTTTAGAAATAAAAGAGCTGTACTTCTTAAAATCATGTAGTTTGTACTTGTTTTAATGAATCAGTATCGGTTAAAAGAAAGTAGATCCAAATGAGATTTGGGTCAAGCAGCTCCTGAAGAACAAGCTCTTATTGCAATGTGTCATACATATTTAATCAACTGTTACGCAAAAATGTACTATATCGAACTCGTTACCGTCAGTGTGAAATTTGAATGTCTCTGATTGGGATTTGGCTGAAAAACCTTGACTAGAACGTCCCTGTTAAACACATCTTTTATTTAAAATGACTGTATTTGTAATAATGCACATTATTAAGCATCAGTAGTTTTACTCAACATTATGTAATGTGATTTACTCCACTAGTTTTGATAGGGATGGTAAATTAAAAAAATGTTTAAGGTTGTTTATTCAATATTTGTGTTTTACCACCATTTAACGTAAGACTTTGAAAGGTTGAAGGTCATCAGACTGACCAGCTGAGGCCAGTTGAGTGGCTAAATAGCATGGGTGGATGATAGATAAAGCTAAGCTGAGATCGATGTATTGTTCACACTACACAACTTGCTGTCTTGTAATAGGTAGCCTTGAAGTTGTTGTAGTTTTCACACTACATGACTGAGCAGCGACAGGGATTAAACCATGAGGAATCCCAGATGACTTTGTCAAGGGCGAGTCGACCCATAACATGCGTGAGGCTGGTTCCCAGAAAATATCAGACAGTGACAAAGCAGCATTTTGATTAAGTTGCAGAAAGATTGCATGCAATAGTCCACCTTCCACATTCTCTCAACCTCTCTCTTTTACACACACACATCTTAGAGACAAGCGCTGCACTCAGTCCTGGTCTCCGTCATCATCCTGCAGGTAGCCTGCGGACAAAGTTCCTGACAGGTCCAGATATTTAGCCTGCTAGAGCCAGTCTGCCTCTGATTTGGGCTTCTGTTACAGAGCTCCAAAAACTGTCTGACTGGAAAATCAGGGATGAAGTTGTGTAGTGTGAGCAAGGCATGAAGGTAAAAACAGCTAGGATGGTGTATAGTACGCACACTGCTGAGCTGAAAAAACATCATAGGAGTTGGAGTTTTTTTTAAATGCAAACAACAAATAAATTGTTTAACTTTGTTGAAATCAGGGAGGTTGCCACTTCTAATATTACAGGCTGTAGCAGTCTTAGGATAAATTGGGATATGGTGAATAGTAAAGCTCAACATTTCACTTTTTCGGATGAATGAAACCCCTATTAAGACTTTTTATTGCCAAAGCTCATGGAAAGGAGGCTGCTGATATCAGGACTCCGGCTCTGTGCCGCTGTCACTATCAAATAAATAAATAAGGAGCACACTGCTTGTGCCCCTCAAACTCAGTTAAAGATGGCTGCCTCTTTCAGCTTCATTTGAAGGGGCCTTTTAGATCAGACAGATCCGCCCCGACGTGTTCAGTCTAGAAATACGACTTTGGAGACTCAGCCAGAGACTTGAGCTGTGTGTGGAAAGTTTGGAAGGAAGGCAGAGTGATGGATGAACATGAGTCAACAGGTAGAGTGAGATGGAGGTGATGAGACAGTATGGATGACTGCAGCTCAATGGAGGGTGTGGATTTATATCATCATTAACCACTGATGGAGCTACCAGCAGGAGCTGCAGTTTGAGGACCATGAGGGTTGTTTCAGGTGGAGGTTTTATGAACGAATGTAAAAAGGAAGTTTGAGCTTTTAAAGGCAAAATGTGGTCATTGAAAATTTGGAGATATGCTGGAAATAAGTTTGGCCTTAAAAACGGAGGTATTTATCACTTGAGCTTCAGGATTTGACACATTTGACTTGATTTATTGTAGTGGCAGTGTTTTCTTATGCTGATCTAAGAATTCTATTAAATGGAGGGTCACATGCATGACCAGTAAGAGACTGAGTGACACGACCGGAGACAGAGGAGATACACAAATGGTATGCAAAGAAACCAAAATAGATAATAGTCACATGGAGATCAGCTGCTATCTACTTCCTCTTCTCCACACCAACAAGAACCCATGGCAACACTGTGGCAGAAAGATGGATGATAGAGAAGAGGGAAGGAGAATGGAAGAAAAGAAACAAATACTTAATTCGTAGTAGTTTCATGGTTTGGACATGAAACTACTACAGACTCCACATTCAGCACACATTCGCTGACATCACTTTGAGTCTGATTCTTCACAGAGAACCATGTGGGAAGTTGCAAGACAGTTACCCGAGTTCAACTTCATAAACCGGCAATCAACCTCAGAAACTTGAGGTCACCACCATGGTGTCATAGATGCACATTCCCAAAAATGTGTTGCTCATCTGTCGGTGTTTCAGATGTTGACAGTGATATAATCCCTGGCAACTTGAACAACTCAGTGACTATGCTGATGACTCTACAGAAACGGACTTCTTAGGACTGTCGGTTGGAGGTTGAGCATGAATATCAGTCAGCACGTTTACATGGCAGTAGGAAATTCGATTTATTGTGTCAGTCCGACTAAAACCGGATTTTTGAAATATGTAAACATGTTAGTCTGACTGAAATCGTACTAAATATAATTTCTCAAAGCCAGACTAACACACCCAGAAAATGCTATTGGGAGTTGAATTACTCCTGCATGTATTTATTTAATCATACCTTAACTGGCCGAGGCACTCAGCACATGCTCCACAGTTTCCACCCCAGGCTTTGACTTGGAAGACAAATAGCATTAAATGTGTAACAGAAGAAGAAGCTGGTAACAACATGGTGAAACTTACATCCAGAGCTGTGCATTACTGGACAGACGAGGCAACACAGTTTATGCTGTGTCTCCACGTTCAGAGCTGTAAAGTTGTTGACTCTCATACCAGTTTGCTGCTAGCTAACCGTAGCGAACTTCTTTGTCGATTGTTTGGTGTGATGAGACCTGCAGTCCTTTACCCCCTAATTTCCACATACTCCGTCTGCGCCGCTTTTTTATCGTGTGATTTCGCAGTTTCCACGTGTGAGCTTGCAGCTCCACTATACGGCACAGTGCTCCAGAAACGCATCCAGTAGGCAAGGGTACTTGCCGTCGGTCGCTCCAGATCCACGGCGCTGCGTAGTGCGGCACAGACAGAGTATGTGGAAATTGGGGGTAACAATTAAGTTATCCTTGAGGTAGTGATTCAGCCTCTTCTATCTGACCTCTGACCCTGAAACCAAACGAACAAAAGTAATATTGGTGGAATTTTGAGACTTGAAAGAGTCACTGACAGTTCACATACTGGTGACAAATTCAGCGCATTGTGGATATTTTAGAGCTTTCTTCATTTAAAACGAGAATAAAATACATTTTTTTAAATTGTTACAGACTGAAATTGTCCCGAAAACAGTCGTGTTTTCCCAGCTCAGTGCCTTTTTGACCATTCCATTTAGAAGAAGCTCTTACTCTTGTGTTTGTGGATGGCCATCTCTATCATCTTCCTTTGTGTGTCTAGGTTATCATGCTACAGTTCGACAAAGTCTGGCTGTCCTTTAGGAATTTGCCAGTGGTACTTTATGTCTGTCGTTCCGCTGCTAACCTGTCTGCCTGATGACGGAACAACAGCCAGTGTAATGCAAACCTGAGGTCCAGTTGACCTGTCCTCCGTAGACAGCTGCTGCTGTAGAGAGAAAGAGGGAGAGAGTAGTGTAGAGATAAATCTTTCATTTCTTTACTCAGCCTCACTGCAGGCTGCACGACTTCAGCTTTCACCACAAGATTTTGGTCTGGAAATCAATTGATTGAGTCTGGCAGCTGAGAGAGCTAAGAGGTGACTTTCTGCCTCTCAGATACACTTAACTTTGAGAAGAAATTAAGTATTGAAAAGAGAAAAGAGTGGTCTATAGCAGCTCCTACACCATGATGTGAATGGGAGTGATCTGCCTGCTGCTGGAATTGAAGAAATCGTGATTTATGCAAGAATGATAAGAGGAATAGAAAGTCCATGCCCTCCTCTGTCTGTTTATGTCATTTAATAAAAACCTCATTGTTTCACAGATAAAGCTCCAGACAGTCCGTTGTGTTGCACACGTTGGACTTCTCTGAACAAACCATTAACCTGATGTTGACACACCCTACCTGTCTACCTTCCCCTTGTTCTCTTTTTTTCTCTCTCTGAGTCAACCAGAGTTGCTCAAACACAGTGTCAAACAAACCATCGACCTGCTGTTTGAACAGTCTCTCAACCTCTTTCTCTCACTGTTGCTTCAGCAGAGTTGCGTTATTATGGCGACTCTTTCTCTGAAACATAATTGCCAGGGCAGTGGACAAAATGTCCGGTGTATTTTGGGCGACGTAGTGCGTATATACTGAGCCTTTTTCGCTGAAACGTGACTATATGTTGTGTGTGAGATTTATGTCTTCAGTAGGAAGCCACAGACAGAGTAGGGAAGTTGTAAAGTATGGAGAGATGCTCACTGGTTTTATTCACAGTGAGAATGATAAAGGATAACACCAGCCTGATACAGATGCAGACATGGTGGGAGTAAAAGCACACAAAGCTTGAATAGTGTTTTCTCTTGATAAGCAGAAGGTAAAACAAAAGTGATGGTAATAACAATCCTCTGTGGTGTGTAACAGTCAGGTTTCACTCTCAAACTGGTTTCAGAGGAATTTTCAGTGTCACATTCTTCTGACAAATGCCTTCTACGCTCTGTGACATGCAACGATTTATGATAAGTGGATCATCAATATTCCCATACATCACAAACCAGCATATTTTCCCTCCCGCAACCACTTAGTCAGAAGTGTATGACAAAATGGTAGATGGCTGAATTTCCTCTGGATATCAGCCTGTTTCCACTTTAACAGAGTTTTATTTCTGTAAGCTGCATTGAAAATAGAGTCAGAGTTATCCCCTACTAACATCAGAGCTTTTTTCTTCTCAAAGCAGTAGTTGACGCAAGGACACAGTAAAGGAGATTTGTTTCTAATGAGGAAATGAAAGTGTTTACAGGCTGAAATTTGTCGTCCCAGCATATTCTTATCATTTGTTTGGCTGCCGCAAAGCGAAAGTGGCAGGTGAGATATGTAAGAGTTACACTTCTGTGAAGGTTTCTGCAGATTTATGTAGACAAGGGTGTCACAGGTCACTGAAGGTTGCAGAAGCTGATTGGTTGATCCAACATCCTGTCGGGAGGCAGGTTCAACGTGAAATACTGGAGCATGTTCAACCCAAACTGAACGAGTGTAAATGTTCCTGAATGTCAGATGTGCACCTTTCATGACCTACTACTAAAATACTTCATAGCTTTTCTCTTCCTCTGTAATACCCACATTTCTCCAAACCGTTTGCACATTATCTGGAAGTCATCAACACACAAACAAACATGCACATGCAGCAGTTACTTGGCAGTCAGCAGCATGCGTGGCTGCACATGGAAAGGTAAAGCAGGAAGCTGAGTGAACAAAGGTATTTTTGTTTGTAAACCAAAGAACATGCAGAGAACAGGAAAAATTTAAAAGCAGATCAGTTTGTTGTCTGTCAGCTGTTGTAAAAGACACATGCTAACATCCTATGTATCAAGGCACGGTTGCAATGGGGGTAGTGTGCCTGAGGCTGTGTCCAGGGGTCATCTTTCTCACTACTTCCAGTTACATGTTGGATGCTGTCGACACCTAACAATAGGAAACACTGCTCCAGGTAAATGTTAGTTACATATAGCAGGGTTTTTGAATTCTCATTTGCATAAATCTTCTCTTTATCAGTAGTTTTCAACAGTTCCAGTGAGCTAGTTTGTGTTTTATCCATGAATGTATAAAGAGAATTATACAGTTTTAGATGTGGGGCCCATTGATTTATATTGAAGTTGCTCAGTGTTCTTACCAGGAAGCTGATGTACCTCATGCTGAATTACACACGTGACTTTCACAGTGTATGTCCAGGGGGTAAAGCCTTTTTTTGGCCTCGTGGTTGTGTGACGGATCCGGAAGTTGCAATTCCCCAGATCGGTCTACAGGTCAGATGGACTTCAGAGCCCAGTGCTGTTCCTGGGAGCTTGGTTCTCTGCAGTATCATCAGTTAGTACTGTGTGTTTCACCCTGTCATACTACTCTCAGCTTCAAGTTTTAGCCACTACAGCGTGCAGTGTGTGTTATTGTGGAAAATGCACCTATGATAGTTTATAATGACTCTATTAGGGCACTGCTACGAGCTTAGCTGACAATGTTTGGTCGGACAAATTTCTTACTAGCAACTGTGATGGACTTCATTTTCGTAGGCGAAGCAGTTAATTTTTTAATGGAGAAAATGCTCTTCAGATAAATTAAGACTGATTGTTTGTTGCATCCCACTTCACTGATATTCAAACATCCAATCACAGCTGTGTTAACTCCCTTTCTGGCTGACTGATGGCTTAAACGAATGAATTACCATCTCAGTAGCTGCCTCATAGTTGAATGAGTAACTAAATAAGGTCTTTCGAGACTCAGTCAGGTCAGCGGTGCACTTTCCTGAGATGTCACGCCAGTTCCTCCTCAGCGCTCTGTCTCTTTTCGCTCTGTCGGTCAGTAGAGCAAGTCAGGATTATCATGGTAGGATTAGCTGTTGATGGCAGGTGACTACACACACACACACACACACACACAGACCAAAGTAACTGTATACCTGGTCATGCTGTCTGGTTGACTAAGCAGATAGGATAACAGCTCTGTATATCTTCTATACATGGAGTGAATAGAGTTTACTGTGTCAGTGCCAGTGGAGCATGTAGGCTGTTCCCACTCGTCTTAAAACAAGCGTTTTTGGCAGCTTCTAAGGCTGGTGGAGTTTATAGAAGTCTAAAATTAAAGCAGGTGCGATCTGAAGATCCCAACACAGATAAAAGAAACCAGTGTTTACTTTCAAGAACCAGCGATTTATTTGTGTCATAAATGTTTGGTGTTTAAAATCATGAAAATGACTCAAATGATTTTTCAATTTATCAGATTTCTCATCAGTTGATTTTCTGTACGTTGCGTTTTCAGCACTACAGATAATGAGCCATCTTTTTAGGTGTCTTTCTGTCTGTCTGCTTGTGTGTGTGTTTGTGTGTGTTCATCTAGCAGTAATATTAGGATATTACTGAAGTAATATAGAAAAGAAAATGGACCAGATGGTGAAACTGTCACAGCAGAATGGTGCTGCAGTGATAGTTTTGGCTCGATGGTAAGCCAACAGAGCAGCAGACGAATGACTGCCTGGCTTCCTGGGTTGCGGGGCGCATTGTAGCACTTTTGCCTCTTGTCAAAACCCAGATGTGTTCTCAAGTACCGACAATTGGCACCAATGGATTTAACATAAATCAGTGCTCGGTGGTACCAACGTAATTCAGTCAGTGCGCTCAGACTCCTCCCTATAAACAGCATGCCTTAACGTAGTCAATTCAGTCAATAGAGCAGTACAAAGAACCACAGAGAAGCAATGCAACAAGTAGCCTATATTCAAGCAATGCAACAAGTACCCTATATTCAAGTACCCTATATTAAAAAAAGAATAAAAAAGACACATAGGCGCACTTGTCTGCTGCAGAGCCATGTACACAGCTCTGGTCCTCTGACAATGAGAAAGGAGTTTATCTCCTATTTTTAGTGTGTTTTCTAGTGTTTAAAAAATCATTGTACACATGCTAATTTTGGTGGAAAGTGGGTATAAATCTAGAAGGACAACTGAAGTACGTAATGTAATCTCTCTCCCCCTCACTTGGGCTGTACAGGCAGACAGTGGGTGTATATGTGGCATGTGGGGCAGACAGGAGCGGGACTTAAGCGTGATGAGATATTAGTAAAACAGAGTACCTGTGGAGTACCTAGAAACTCAATAAACACACACACACACACACACACACAATGCAATCAGCGACCAGAGAGCATTAATTTCAATCTCACAATCACGTATCTCTTCAGCCAATAACAACACAACAGCTGAACAGTCTGGGCGTCCCTAATGACTCTGAAGTGCCAACTTCGCAGCCACTCTGACAGTCCTGATTTGGGGGCAGCTCTGCTCTCTGTTCAGTCACTGCCTTTTGTTACATTTCCTTCTTCTGAGAGTACGCAGCTGTTTATTTGGCAGCTGTCTCGGGGAACCCTCTGGACACAGTCATTGACCCTTGTGGGCCCCAGGTCCCTGATTTAGCCACAACTGCTCCAAAGCTGTCAGTATCGGGCTGCAGTGGACCCTGATACTCTGTCTGCTCGTGGTGTTTTCAGTCCTGCTCGCTGCAAAACCGCTGCTGGAATATTTTGTCTGCTGACTGACTGTGACATTCCTGACAGTCACAACAAATCCTGACAGAATTTAAGGTTTAGGTGAGAAGTGGCGGTGGGAACAAGGAGGGCCCTCCGGGAGCTGCACAGACTGAAATACAAGCAGCAGGGACATTTTAGTGTTGTACGTTCTTTGTTTGTAGCTCGGCACTCTTGACCAGAGTGACCTTCAGTGACTGCTGAAGTAGAATAAACGTCATTTCTTAGATAACCAACATTACATGAAGGAAGTCAGGGTCAGAGCTACGGAGGTGTGATGTTATTCGTGTGAACAGTAGGGGTGTGACCATGTTTTCTGTACAAAAGAAAATACAAAAGAATTGAATGAGATAAAGATATCTCTGAATTAAATGACTGGCCATTACTCTTGCTGTAAAGAATTAAGGCATTGCAACACATGCATACAGTATGGTCAAATAATAAAATAAAATAAGCTGTCAAAATATGCCAGTAATGCTCTTTATTCATTGTCACTTTGGCATGGCGTGTTATCCCTCCTCTGGTTTGTTTTGCTAACAGACGACGCCTGACCCGCCTGCACTTTCAATTTTATCTTCACATGCGAAGATGTAAGCCTAAGTGTATTAGGGCTAATTGTTTGATTACAGGTTGCACTGAATGATACCAGGCGAACATGCGTACACCATTATGCCTTGTGAACACAGCAACACGAAGCAGATAAAAATGTCCATAATTGTGATTAGATGTCAGCGGCACAGCTGCGAGTCACTAGAGATTTTGTTCCATACAGGTCCAGGCAGATTTATCCGTGAGACAATTTTATACGCATGGATAGATCTGAAAGATTAATGCGATGGGGAAAAACACCCTTGCATAAGATAATGTTTTTGGAAAGATTAGTACATTATAAATGCTCTCAAAACACACTGACATCATATCTAGAGTGACTTGCAGCCTGACATGTAAGTATTCAATAACCATCAGTAATTTCAGCTACAAAAAAAAAACCAAATGCTGTAAAATGACTTCTAAGTTCAGGTTATCCTAAATGTGTTTATCTTAAATTTCACTTGAGCTTGTGTTCTTTTTCCCCTCTTAATCCTAGTATAAATTTTGTCCGAGCCTTAACGTATTTTGTCCCTGCAGGGATCAATAAAGTTTTTGTAGTGAAATCCATTTTCCTTCCTCTTCCACTTATTCCAGGTTCACTGTTAGTTGTTTGCCAGAGGCTTTCGGCCGGTCACCTGCAGTATTTCATCACGCAGTGCTAAATCCCTGTAGCTAGTAAACCTGTCAGCCCCATGCCGTGTGCATGCCTGGCTAGCTGTGAAGCTGGGGCCGGCTAACAGCTTTAGCGGTGTGGAGCTAAGAGGCTAAAGGCATGGTGTTAGGGGTTAAATCGGTATTATCCTCTCTCTCTGGTGGACCAGCGGAGACAGAGGACAGACAGGGTGACCGGGTTTAGGAGAGAGAAAGTGGGATTCAGCCCTCCGTTCCAACAGGGCTTCCCTGCATTTTTAATTGAATAACCAGAGCACGGCACCAGCAGCTGTTGGTCACAGATGTAACCCAAGGTCAGAGCCTGCAGCATGAAGCAGCCTTAGATTACATAATCAATCAGCTGCTGGTGCAAAATGCTGTTTTTACTCCCTAATTCTGCAGAAGGAAGAAATACATTTCTCTCTTTAAGTAGATCTTTTGAACAACTTTCAGTGATGTGGTGAATTGTGATATCAGCAAAGTAGTTTAAAAAAATCTCAGTGTGTTCAACATTTGTGGCTGCTGAATACAACTTGTGATTACTTTAGCTTTTGAGTTTCTGGTGGTCTGAATTTGACATGTGTATGAAATTCATGTCAGTGTAGGCTTTAAACATGATTCACGGCTCATTGGTGATAAAGCTGAATCTTGAGCTCAGACAAAAAGCTGCAGTTTCATGGCGAATCAATCTCGGCTGCATGACATCGGTTTGCTTGTTTTTGGCCCTGATTGTCGGCCTGCCTCTGTCCTCGTGTGAAACCCAGAGAACCCAAAAATAACACGGCTCAGTCAGCTGTTGATTTGTTTTACACTGTTCAGAGCTGCTGCTGTTCAAAGGAACTCAATATGAAAACTGTTAAGTGTTTCTGACATTCAGAGATAACAAAAGGTCACAGAAAAAGCTGCAACTATTGGATCGATCAATTCGTCGTCAGAAAAGAACTGATTTCTCAGCAGCACTTCAATAATCAAATCTTTTCATTCTGCCCTGCTGTCTCTTTTCTTTTTGCATACTTTCCGCTTCCTTCCTGTCCTGTTGTTACGCCCTGATGATTTTGTCTTGCTCGTTCTGCATTTTATTCCCCATATGCTCTTTATTCTCATTTTCATTTTGAGTCACTCTCTAATTCATCTCAGTTCAGTCCATTAATCCTCACTGGCTGGAACATTTGTTAATTTTAGTGCTGCCAAGCTCGTACACACCACCTCTATTGGTAGTTAGAATAAAACAGTAAGCATTAAGATGTTACGATATAGCAAATGAAATCACATATATACGTCATTTTTACTCTCATATTCTCATAAAATATCCCTTTTCATGAAGTGCTTATGTTAAGTGTACCCCATAGCCCTGTTGTGGCTTTAATGGACAATGTATTGTCCCAGAAATAATTGTAATAAACAACATTATTGCCATTTTAAGACCATTTTACGTCAGTGATGTATTGATACTATGGTAGCGTAACAATGAGTAGACCCTCTAGTGGAGCAACAAACTTTTAATTCAACCAGAAATTATGGCAGAATGTGTCTCAGCATAGTTTTTTTAGGGGCACTATTTTTTGATATATGGTATATATGGTATATTTGATACATCTTTTGACATGACCTTGGTCATTTCTGCTGACCTCGATAAGTCAATAACATAATTATCATGACAGGCATAGTATCAGCGAGATTAAAGAGAGTTTAACATTAAATATTTCTATGTATTGTGCGTCTGTCAGTTCAGTGTTGTCAGTATTGTGTCCACAGCTGGGCTGCAACTAACCATTATTTTCACTACCAATTAATATGCTGATTATTTTCTAGATTAATTGATTAATCATTTGGTAATTAAAATGTCAGAAAATAGTAAAACAAAAAATGCATATCAGCTACTTTAGGTCCAAAGTGTTTGGGGTTTCTTTGACAAAACAAGACATTTTTGTCAAAGTGTTAACACTCGGAAATCTTTTCTACCGCTTTTGACTCCTTGATATTTCCAACACCTTGCCAAGACTAAGGTGGATGGAGCAATGGTGGTCCTGCATCATTTACCTTGTTTTGTCAGTCCAAAATCCAAAGATATTAAAATTTTAATTATATGAAACCTAGAAAAGCGAGGCTTAAAACAGCATGTTCTGCTATTATTATTCTGTTGTTCTCCTAATTGTTGCAGCTCTAATTCACATCAACAGTCCTGTGCAGAGAAATACCTGACAGGTGCAGTACTAATACTTTAATAATAGCTCAATCTCCCTCAATAAGGTCATAAGCTCTCAAAGATTGTTAAAGCTTTGTGTTTAATGTCTCAGTTAAACTCAGTGACTCCTGTTGTGGTCAGACTTGTGTGATGTTTAATGTTTGATGTTCTCTGTGTTTGCTGCAGGCCAGTTATCCAACATGGGAGGACTTTGTAACCAAAGGAGCCAAGCTACAATCACAGCTCAGGTAAAACACACGTCCACACATGCACACACACATTTAAGAAGAATATTCCATGTATTATTTCATTTCATTTTATGCAGAGCAGCCGCCAACAGTTGTAGGAACCTACAGGTCAAGTCTCTTAGCTGTGAGTCTCATGTTTATTGCCTTTGGTCATCGTCAGTGTTCAGATTTGTACCAAGAAATAAAAAAGGGTTTTATCAATGAATCTGGTCAGAGTTCAGTAATAAAATCCTCACACACTACAGAGTGTCTCTCCTGCTCATGAAGAGGAAATGGTACCAGAGTACCTTCAATTCAAAGTGGGGAAACACAGTTTGACTTTTTTTTTTTTTACTTCTTTACCAGTCAGATTTTGCCTGATTTAAATCTCATTTTTTGAATTTCCTATTATATTTTTAAACAAATTTTAACAGCTCTTTGTTTTAAAATAACTGCAGAATGTTAATAAGTTTGTTTTTGGTACCAAAACTCAGGCAACTTTGTCAAAATATTTCAAATAACAGCAGCTCACATTTCTGCCTCTTAGCTTTCTATTGGCCTGTGGCCAGCTGTTGACTCATTCTTGAATCCTGCAAAATGCTGCCGCCAAACATACTGTTCATTGTCATGTACAGTGCTTTATATAGTACTTTATATGAAAGCTGCATGTGTTACGACTCTGATTCTGTGTGTCGCACACAGTGACCCAGTAGCTGGCTCAGTATAATAACAGTATAATGACTGTGTTTCCCAGTAGGCCAGTTTACTTTGATAAGCATCGCTCCGCCTGCTGCAGCCAGTCGCAGTCCATTAGCCCTGCCAGTCAGCCAGCTACACACACGCACACGCACACACACACGCAGATACAGGCACAAACAGGACATCCACTCTGTTCAAACCGCTCTAATGTTAATGCTACTTAAAAGTAGTTGCTGTGGATAATTTGCACACATTAAGCTTTAACACACATTTAACTCCGCAATTGTGTTTGTTCATTAAACCACCATAAAAAACCAAATGCATCACAAATACAGAACATAAAAAAGGAAATGAATAGTTAAGTTTTGTGTTAAATTCAGTGGAGATCACCAGGAACATGATTTTCTAGACTCTAATCCCACACCTCTAAGCCTCATACAACCCAAATCTTTACCATTATTGCCAGTTTGGAGACACGGCAGGAGTAAAGACATGGAAGTTACGCAAGGTACTGCTGTGGAAGAGGGCAACAGCAAGACATATTAGCCTCCTTAAAAGAGTCCCACCTAAAAAAAGTCAACATCAATTTAAGTGTACGCTATATTGAGAGTTTTTTCACCACTTTACCTTTCTGTTAAACAGCCTGTTCATACAGGGAAGCCATCAGCAGCTTTAGTTCCCCATCTATGCTACCAGAATCCATCAACAAAACAATAACTTTAGCTGGCTGAACACAGGAGCTGCTGATCTTTTGCTGTCTGGATCAGTTAGTTAGTTTGTATTATTGTGTGACCTCTGTGAATCCAGACTAACCCATTTAAATGCTGAAGTCACAAAATAATACAAACAAACTCACTGACCGAGCCAGCAGCAGACAAACAGCTCCTGTGTTCATAAACGTTAAATCACTGTTTTTCTCAGTGGAGTCTGGCTTTGAAGAGAGTGATAAAACGGTGTAGTTAAAGAGTGCGTAGTTGTGTGATTGGATACGTGAATTTAATTGAAACATCCATAATATTTGGAATAGTGTCACTGCTTATCTTACATAAAGGAGCAGTGTGCAGGATTTATTGGCATCTAGCAGTGAGGATTGCAGATTGCTGAAACTTCTTCCATGTGCCAAACATGAACCCACGGTTAAGATTCCTCCGTGTTCTTTGTTTAGGAGGTTTTTACCTAGAGCTCAATTATCAGTAAAGATCTCCTCCTCTCCAAAACAAACGGACCAGGTGATGTCAACCAGTAAAAACACTGGATAAAGCTGTGTCACATTGCAAATAAATATTTTTTTTGATGCTGTTTAGCTCATCGCAGACACGCAGCTAGCCTGGCACCTGCTAATTTGTGCTCACCTATTTTCTCTGATAATTTAAGTTCCAGATATTAAGGAGTTTTTTACCTGTCGCTGAATTATCCGCAGAAGTCTTGTCTTCCTCTCTGAAACAAACGGACTAGGTGATTTAAACTGAATGAATCAATTTCACATTAAACAAAATCAGTGTTTTTCCAATACAGCTTGACGCAAAAGGACTTATAACTAGGGTGGCAGACGCGAAAACATGAATTGCCCTGTCTAGAGCCAGTGTTGGGTTTGTCCGTTCAGGGCCAAAGTAGAAACCATGAAACGTTTCATGTGATTACACATTATAGAAAATTATAGAATTATATAGAAAAATAATTATTATAATATATTCCATTTCTGCCAATATATCCCTTTTAATCCTTCACTCTGGACCTTTAAGACACATAACAGCCTTATTCTCTTACCACTGCTGCAAGCTAAAGATGATTTCAAAGCATTTGATGAGACTAGTTTAATTTCATATCTTCTAAAGCTGACTTATTAAGCAGCATGATTGCTGTATTAGCATCCCGGTAGCTTATTTCCCTTGCAGGATGAGACAGAGTGATCTTTACGAGGTAATATTGCTCGCAGTGGGGCTGATTAGAAATTGTGCTTGTTCAGTCTTGTGTGGGATTTTGAAAAACAGCTCTACTCCACCCAGACTCTAAAGCAGTGTGTACCAGCTGAACAAAGACAAACCAGAGCTTCTGTCAGACTCCAGCGGGGTTTCTAGTGTCTCGTTGAGGAATGTGGGACTGTGAGTTTTCCCGCAGTGCCACCAGAGTGTTCAGGCAGCTGGGGATCATGGGACGGCAGATCAAACATGTCTGAGTACACACGAAGCCGCAGTAGTGTGTTTTAATTTTATTTTTCTGGTGTCAGGACTTCATGGTAGCTTTAAGCATTTTAGTGACTTATAGTAGAAGATGATGCACATGGTGTGTGTGTCTGTGTGTCTGTGTGTGTGTGTCTCGAGTCCTTTGGTATTAATATGAAAGAGAATTTCCACTGAGGTCAGACAGACACACACACTCACAAACACACACACACAAAAACTATTGACAGCAGTGTCATATGATCTTCTTAGTTAGGTTTTCAGGGATAATGACTTTGTGTTTGTGTGTGTGTGCCTGCCTGTGTGTGTGTGTAGGTATAGAAACATAGACCTGGCTGGTAATGGACAACACACACACACACACACACACACACACACACACACACACACACACACACACACACACACAGACAAAAGGTCCATTGATGATGATGATGATGTGTGTGTCAGAAGGTCTCCAGTTGCACTCCTCACACTGGCCTTTGAGAGCGACTGGCCTCTCATGTGGCTCCATCAATCCTCCTTCCAAAATAAAAGACCTATTTTTCTTTTTTTAAACCAAGCAGAGGTTTGTTTATGATGTGTCCTCTGCAGCAGACCGCACCGCCCGTTATAATTAACAGAAGTCACATGACTCACTTGGCAACCTGCCATCCAAATCTGATTCAGTTGATGTAATTTCAGTGTATCTGTTTCCTTTTCTCTGGTGTTCATACCACTTGACAGGGATGGGTGTAATTGAAATAAAAATAATGCTACGACTTGTTGGTAAGGGGCTTGGTACTTTATTTTTCTTGCATCATTATCTCCTAATTCAGAGTTTCCAGTTGCTTCTGCATTGCACTTTTTGTCACCATAGGCTCAGTCTAAAAACCCACCAGCTATCGATCTGATGACAATGAGCCTCTGTGGTCAACAGCCAATATTTCTGGAGATTCAGTGTAGCTGATATCAGGGCCAAGACTTCTTCTAATGTGTGCCAGTCGTTTCAACTTCTCTCTATAATGGCTACCTCGTCTGCACAGATCAATAAAAAAAAGAAGCTAATATAAAGCTAAATCATCGCCTGATGATAGTTGATTGGTTTCGAGATTGTATTTCGGCCAATGCGTTTCGCCTCTCCACACGGACCACTTACCTGCCACTCAAACGTGATTGGTCAATACTACTCAGACTACAAATAGAAACCAGAGTGCTTCCGATATAATTTATACACCGATCAGCCAAAACATTAAAACCATACCGTAGGTAAAGTGAATAACATTGATCATCCTGTTACAGTGCAATATTCCATTGGGAAACCTTTGGTCCTGGCATTCATGTGGATGCTACTTGATGCGCTCCATCCACCTGAACACCGTTGCAGACAAACTAAACCCCCTCATGGCAACGGCACTTATCGATGTCAGTGGCCCCCCAGCAGGACAATGCATCATGCACCATGCAACATCACAAAACCTGCTCAGGCATGACCTGAGGAACAGGACAAAGAGCTCAAGGTGTTGACCTGACCTCCAAATACCCCAGATCCCAACCTGATTAAACATTTGAGGGACGTGCTGGTACCCCAGAAGTACCCCCGATCTACGGTGGGTGCTCCTTGGACCAGACTTGGCTCTGACCTGTTAAGGCATGGACACAGGACCTCTGGAGGGAGTCCTTTGGTGTCTGGCACCGCCGCGTTGGCTTCAGATCTTTTGGGTCCAGTGGGTTGTGAGGTGGGGTACCAACATGTCGCACAGATGTTTGATCAGACTGGGATCTGGGGAATTTGGAAGCCAGGTTAATGCCTTGAGCTCTTTGTCACGTTCCTCTTGGCACTCCTGAGCAGTTTTTGTGGTGTGGCATGGTGCATTGCCACTGCTACTGAGGGGTGCTGTTGCCATAATGGGGGGTGCCTGGTCTGCACTTGTGTTGAAGTGGGTGGAACATGTCAGGTGGCGTCCACATAAATGTCAGAACCCAAGGTTTCCCAACAGAACATTGCACTGTAACAAGATGATCAGTGTTGTTCACTTCTCCTGTCAGTGGCTTAGTGTTTTGGCTCATTGGTGTATATACTGTAGTAGTAGGGTTGCAGTGATGAACCAGTTTTAAGGGAAACCATGATAGAAAAGTTGAGATGTTTATCATACTGTGTACATTTGCTTATCTACAATACTGGTTAAAAAAAAATGCAACTGGACAAAGAATCTCCCCTTAATTTTAGTTATTTACAAAGAGTTGACTTTTTACACTTTTTACTTCCATTAACAAAATAGTTTCAGGTTTCATTTAGAGTATTAAAATGTTTGTTCAACCAAAAGTATCCCTTCTGTTTTCATTCTTTTAAGGGTCATTGTGACTGATGATAATATAAGTTTTGTTTTACCATGATACTGTGAAACCGCGATATTTTCTGAGACAATTATCATACCTTGCTCATCTCAATCATGTGTGGAGGATTTTCAGACCCCGATGTAATCAGGGCTAAGTATTTCCCCCCTCTGTTGGTGTAAACAACACATTCAGCATGGAGCTTGCAGTTCTTTTTTTATCAGTTGTGCTGTATTGATCAGATGTTTTCCACACTCCTATTTCTTTTGTAAACCTTTCTAAGCATCAATTAGCAGAACAAACAACATCAGAACTGCTGAGGCTGATGCTGTAACTCTTTAAATCCCCATCTCTCTCTGGCTTGTATATGACGACATATTCCTGAGCTTCAGACTGTGATGATGCAGCACTTGAGACAATCTGTTGCCTGCAATGACAGGGCTCTTGAGGGGGGGTTTAGCCCTTCTCAGGCCGGCCAGCAAACAGGACCACAGCAGAGCGACTGCCCCCAGCTGTGAGGCTTTAGTGGAAATGCATGTCAGCACGACTTGGCTTGGCACGGCTAAAGTGGACTGACTTTGGCCGTTGGAAAAACCCTATTAATGACACACATAATGTGACACCTCCAGTTCACCTCATCAACAGGACCATATAGCATATTTATCATATGTATTATGAAGCATATTAAATAAATTTGCAGTATTTGGTGTGTGTTTTGTACAAATGCGCACAGCTTGTTTATTGAATGGATTCAGTTAACGTGTGGTGATTGTGTTTGATTCAGGACGACCATCGTGGTGACTGGAGCCTTCCTGGATGCTTTTCAGAAGGTGGCAGACATGGCGACAGGGACCAGAGGTAAACACACACGTACAGAAACACAGGTACACACAGTAACATACAGACACATGCAGTATGCATCTAACCTGAAGGCCAAACACACGAAGAGAGAAATCCATCTGAGATCAGCTTTGTTTGTGTGTGTGTGTGTTTTGATATATATGCATTTGTGTTTTGTGTGAAGATGTGTGATGACATGTAAGTGAACTGAGGGAAATGTTTTCCCTCTTGATCTGTTTCTTCCTTCTTACAGTGTGATCTTTCACTGGGTCTCTTTTTATTATAAATAGCAAGATCATGAGGGAACTAATTAGCTCCATCTCTTAGATCTCTGTAGAGCAGTGTGTGTGAGAGTGTGTGTGTGTGTGTGTGACTGACATTATAATGTTGAAACCATTAAACATTGTGCTACTGGAGGATGAAATGGGCCAGGAAAATTGCCCGGCCAATCTGTCCTCTTATTTTCTTTCCTTGTTGTCAGTTTTTCTCTTCTGTGCCTCCATGCCAAGTTACTTTGGCCCGTTCAGGGTCTCATTTTCCTCCTTATTTTTTCTTTCACTTGGTCTTCCTGTCTCTCTCTGCGACGCGACAGAGTGAGACCTCATGCAGCTGCCTCGTTTTACCCTGGATTAAGTTACTCACATTCACACATACACACTTCATAGAGCAGGGCGGTCTCAGGGCTGAAGGAGCACTCCAACAATGTGGGAAATGCGCTTGTTTAATTTTGTGTTCAGAATCGAACAACAATCAGAGTAACCACAAGTATGGAGGTACACCTCATGGTTATGACAAACATTACACCCATGTATGAAAATTGAACATGTAATTGACCCTTCACTAAGTCCCACCCATTGAACACAGTCCAGACAATCACAGCGCAGTATCAACGAGCTTCGACTACGTCTATTCAGCCATGCTTTGTAGACTCTCATGCAATCGTTTCAGATTTCCTTCATTTTCAGGCTGGTTTGTGGATTTTAAGCTTGGCGTTGTGCCTGGGGCAAGTGTAGTTGTGATACTCTTTACCCGGAGAGGTTGGAAGGAGATATATGTTTCGTCTCGTTCCAAAATCAAACCCTGAAAAGAGTAGGGTTTGCTAGCTACTGAAAGTGTACTCATTGTAATAGAAGTGCTGCTTGTAACAGTGTATGTAGACCTACTCTGCTTTACAGGAACAGTGAAGGGAAGCAATTTTTCTCTTTAATGTCATTGTCTTTTGTTTCAATCACTAGGTGATTATGGGGTTCACAGTTACACTATGATTTGTGCGTTCAGCTTTAGCTTCTATCTTTATCGTTTTAACCTGTTGTTGCCGCTGAGTCAGTTTGACATCCTGGATATATCATCCAAACACATGTCGTAGACCCTTCTGCCTGCTTCTCTCTGAAAGAAGCAGGGTAGGGTGTAGTTAGTGACTCCATGCTAGCTCAGACAGCTTGATGGATCGTCACTAAGGGGTGGGTCTGAGGGGAGAGGTCAATTCCAAAACCTTGGACATAAATAGAGTACTCCATGAATTTAGCTTTGCACTCCAAAAACACTGCAGGAGAGGGACAGGGACTACCCGTGTGTTTTCAGCTCTAGTGCATGTGTGCTGGGGCTTTGTTAAGACAATCAGCTGCCAGTATGATTATGTAACACAGAAGTCAGTTGGTATTTAAAGGAAATCCAGTAACGTGTGTGTGTGTGTGTGTGTGTGTGTGTGTGTGTGTGTGTGTGTGTGCGTGTGTGTGTGTGTGTGCGTGTGCGTGTTGGAGGTGAATCATGGCCGCTCCCCTCCATGGAAGCCTCTGCAGACCTGCTCTGTCATGTCTCAGTATTCTTGTTTGTTTCCCAAAAAAGAGGCAATGCACATTAGCAAACAACACCAAAAAAACAGAAGCACACCCTGTACTGGCCCCATAGACTGTGAATGGCCGAGATTGAGCAGACTGCAGATCAATAACCGTACAGTCCTTTACATACTGAGATTAATGTGGAAACAAAACAGCTTCAGGCAGATCACATTCTGCAGCACATGGCACTGCATAAACAAAGCCTGCAAACGTTTCACCGTCATAAGGCATCACCATGAATGTCATAAGACATACAGTATAGTTCAACAAGAGGAGAAAGTTTGTGCAGTGTACAGCCGTAGACACACAGCAGTCAGCGCTCACAGCATGTGTTTATCTCTCAGTTAAACCTGCACTGACAGTGTCTCATACCTACATAATATGTGCTCTCTGTGTGTGTGAATGACAGCAGGTCATAGTTATTAAAATATATAAAACCATGTTGAAAGTTCACAGGCTTAACGTCTGCTGCAGCCACAGTGTCCTTTACTGTCAACGTGTCTCCCAAGCAAGGCACTGTAACCCTTTGCCTGCCTGCTGTGTCGTATTAAAGCTGAAATTACATTCTCCGTGTCTGTGTAACAGTGAGGGTCCACAAATGTCAATTTTGAATTTGTTCATGTTTGCAAGGACCTGGGCTAGGATTTGCTTGCATCCTAGATGTATTAAAATAAGGCCTGGCAAGCGATTTAAAAAAAAAAAAAAAAAAAATCTAATTAATGACATGCTTGTGCATCAATTTTTGCTGTGGAACTGTTTAACCAATTTCAGTTCAAATTAATTTTGGCAGATGTGTTTGAGTAAAGCTGCTAGATTTTGGACACAATTGTCCCCCAGTCCTCCACCGCCCAAACTGGTCTGCAGTCTATTGCAATCCATTGTGTCGGGGAGTTAGTTAGCTGGTAGCAGGTAAACTCAGTTTGCTTCTGAACGCCTGTCTGAGTGATGCTTTACGAGGCTGGCTGCTAGCGCTAGCATCAGAGGCTGTGCTAGCTCAGACCTCGTGGTTTGTTGCTAAATGCTTTGCGTTGAGGTGATATTTCAGGCTTGAAGTTCTCCAGTGGTACAAAAATTCCTGCAGAAATTGCATGGAACAGTGCTCCTATCAACAGCTCCAGTTGGGCATTTTTTGAATATAAATGTTCCGTTCATGGGGCTGAGCAGCGTTGTCTCGTCTGCCTCCATCATGTGACAAAGCCACTGCGGCCTTCAATAACGCTTGAGGTCACCACAAAAAGCGATTAATCAGCGTTAATTTTTTTCTGTCATTAATTAATCGAAATTAAAATGTTAGTTTGACAGCCCAAGTTAACAACATACAACAAAAGTGTGAACATGTCCGTTCAGAGTACGTCCTGCCCTTTGTCAGAATGGAGAAAGACTTTTTTGCAAACAAGATCAGATTTGACAGCTGGTTATTGTGCCAAAAATGAGATTCAAACCTCTGTAGGCATCAATTAAATGTCTAAAGAGACTGGGACACTGCAGTTCCAAGGGGGAAATGCTCAGCTGTGGCATGTACTACTAAGTTTGCTCACAATGTGTCCTGTAGCATATAAAAACACCTTATGGTCATTTTGACAAAGTAATAAAATAGATTTTCACTCGAGGGGGTCTTTAAGATGCTGCTGCCCAGGTGGTAGAGTGGATTGGTCCTAATTTCTTGTATTGGTGGTTAAAATCCAGTCTTCATGTCAGAGTGTTTGTGAGAAAGACACTGAATCCAGATTTGCTCCCAAAATGAGTGTGTGGGAGGAGAAAATGTAAGATTGCCAGATTTATTGTTTCATTTTTTTCCCCAGAAGTGTAGAACCTCTCAAACCCCTTTCTCCTTTGTGTCACGTGGCTCTTAAAACAAATTGTTAAATAATCATTTTACAGGTCAACAGAACATTGATCCACAGCCTTCAAAAGGAAATCTAGAGGGAATATTTCTAAATCACCTCCATCACAAGTGACATTCAATAAAGATCGCAAAGGTCACTGATAACCCAGCTGTTGATGTGAACATTGGCTGCTGCAGGGAGTCAAATACTGCTGAGACTGTTTGTCAGTTAATCAATCAGCCGACAGAAGAAGTCGTTTGTGAAGCAAACTGGACAATCATTCTTCGGTTCCAGTCTCTCAAAGGAGAACTTGCTGCTTTTCTTTGTTGTATAGTTATAAATTGAATACCTTTCAGTTTCAGGCTGCTGGCTGGACAAAAAAAGACATTTTAAGGTGTCAGCTTGGGTTCTCAGTATTTTTCACTATTTTTTTATCACTTAATTAGATACTTGCATTTATTTATTTACAGATAAACCTGTTAAAACAACTGTAAGATGCAGCCCTTAGTATAATTTCCAGCAACCAGTAAATGTCCCATCATTTTAACCAAGGGTTGACGTGGGATGACCAGAGTCGACCAGGTTGTGGCTCACTGTCTTAAGTCTTTGTGTCTAAGTTACATGACTTGATTCTTTGATATCATTGATTGAGTATTGGTAGAAAACAGATTTGATCGTTGTGATTCAGCCCGCTTGATTCTGGCCTGGTTTTGTCCCATTTGGCACCTTGTCTAGGTTAACCTCACTTGGGACTGTTACCATCTGTTAGCAGTTAGCTCAGTGTAAAGCTAATATGGCCTGTTGACCGAGCTCATTCCGCTGTTCTCCCTCTGTGTGTGTGTGTTTGTGTGCACCTGTGTGGTGTGTTTTGACAGCTGTCTCCTCCTCTATCTATGGATGTATGGTGATGACAGAAGATTTCAGAGAGCACAAAACAAAATCTGAGTGCTACTCAGTCTGAAAGTCAACCTAAAAGAGTGCACAGGCACAGATTCGCAATTGCGTGCATTCCTGATTGCGTGTGAGCTCGTTTCTGAGTCAGCTCTCTGAATTTCGGTCAGCTGTTGCAGCTTCCTGGCACTTATGGTCAACCGCTTTAGTCTAGCAAGGTGCAACAGGACACATCTGGAGATCAAAGTCATGTCTTTTTTTTTTTTTACGTTCGTTAAAAGAGAACAATCAGAGTTGGATTATATTTATATTTATAGCAAATAACTACTTTTAAATTGTTTTTAAACTGATCGGGGTTTGAGAAAAACACCCTGTCCCAGCTTTTATTTTGAAAGTAAAAGAAGGTGTCCAACAGGAACACCCTTCACTACCAGGTCAAAGTGAGCAGGTGACACTCTGAACACACACACACACACTCACTCTTTGCGTTGACGAGACTTGTCAGCAGTGCACAAAAACACTTAATTGTTTTCTCCCTTTCAGCCCCTCATCACACCCGCAAGGGACTGTGTGTGTGTGTGTGTGTGTGTGTGTGTGTGTGTGTGTGTGTGTGTGTGTGTGTGTGTGTGTGTGTGTGTGTGTGTGTGTGTGTGTGTGTGTGTGTGTGTGTGTGTGTGTGTGTGTGTGTGTGTGTGTGTGTGTGTCAGAACTGGTCTGGTGGGTTTATGTGTGGATTTTGTGGTTGGTTGCCACGGCAATGCTCATGTTCTCATCTTTCTGTGATCTAGACGGTGGAAAAAGCTTTGTGTTTGAAGATTGTTTACCAGGATAAACAGACTGACAGGGGGACAGCTGGGATGCTAAAGCCTTGCTCAAAGGCATCTCAGTGGTGATACAGTACACCCCTCACGTGGGAGTTTCTCTATGTGAACATGCCAGAACCTATTTCAGTGTCTGCTGGCTTTCAACTGTAGTTTATCAGTGAGTATGCCTTATTGACTCTGACAGCTTCCTCGTGGTGTGTCAGCACGGTAACATCGGTAGTTGAACTCACCCAGAACTATATTGCACCTAAAAAATGTCAAACGGTAAACTACTGAAATCAAGGAGAAACTCCTAATCGGTGTCTCCTAATACCTCTTTCTATTGGACTGTACAGCCTTCGAGTGTAACACATATTCAGTGGGTGTTGGCCTCCATCAGGGTTACCCTTTGTCACTGATTCCTTTTGTAATTTTCATGGACGGGATCTTAAGGCACAGCTGGGGTGAGGAAAGTGTCCGGTTTGACCCCCAGCATGCACTGTGGCGGTTTCCAGCCAAGTGCAAAGTGGTCGGGATTAAAGTCAGTACCTTCAAGTCTGAGGCCATAGTTCGAGCACCTGATCAGATGGCCTCCTGAGCACCTTCCGTCAGAGGTGCGTCCACACACGTGCAACTGGTAGGAGGCTCCAGGGTAGACTCAAAACACATTGGAGGGATTATACGTATATCTCATTGAAACCTGGAATGTCTCAGGATCCTCCAGGAGGAGCTGGAAAGCATTGCAGGGTAGAGGAGGGATGTCTGGAATACTTTGGTCAACCAGCTTCCCCCACAACTTGGCCCTGGATAAGTAGGTGAAAATAGATGGATGAACAGCTAGATATCATTGAATAAAATGCTCACAAGCAGCTAACTACAGATATTATGTTATTTAATTATTTTTAGGGACAATGCACATCGGCCAACATCACTGCAAACGTGCCACTGTTAAACAAAATGCTAATTTTGTCCTGATGTGAAATTAGCCATTAAAAACAGCAGTAACTATCATAGTACTTTGTAATTTAGATATATACCAATCAGCCAAATCATTCAAACCACTGACAGATGAAGTGAATAACTTTGATTATTTTGTTCCAGTGCATTGTTCTGCTGGGAAACCTTTGGTTCTGGTATTCATATGGATACCACCTGACATGTTCCACCCACTCAAACACTGTTGCAGACCAAGTCCCCCCCTCAAAGCAACAGTACTCCCCAATGGCAGTGGCCCCCCAGCAGAAAAAAGCTGCATGCCACACTACAGAAACACTTTAGAAGTGACCTGTGGAGTGTGACAAAAAGCTCAAGGTGTCGACCTGGCTTTTAAATTTCCCAGGTCCCAGTCTGCTCAAGGATTCTTGTGATGTGCCGGTACCCCAGATGTACCCCTAATCCAAGGTGGGGCCTTCTTGGATGGGACTTGGCTCTGACCTGTGGAGGCATGGACACATGATCTCTGGGAGTGTCCTGTGGTGTCTGGCACCAGTGCGTTGGCGGCAGATCCATTTAGTCCAGTGGGTTGTGAGGTGGGTTAATGGCACATGCCACAGATGCTCATTCAGATTGGGATCTAGAGAATTTGGAGGCCAGGTTGAGACTTTGAGGTCTTTGTCACATTCCTTGGGCCATTCCTGAGCCATGTTTGCAGTGTGGCATGGTGCATTATCCTGCTGGGGGGCCACTGCCATTGGGGAGTACTGTTGCCATGAGGGGGGGTGCTTGGTCTGCAGCGGTGTTTGAGTGGGTGGAACATGTCAGGTGGTATCCACATGAATGCCAGAAGCAAAGGTTTCCCAGCAGAACAATGCATTGGAACAAAATAATCAAAGTTATTCACTTCACCTGTCAGTGGCTTTAATGTTTTGGCTGATAGGTGTATATACGTGTTGTTGTACTGCTGGTCAAAAATGAAGTCTCTGAGCTCCAGCAGTGATGATGATATTTTGTTTTTCATGACATGAATGTTCTGTCCAGTCCTTGTAATCCACCTTTATCTGAAGCCCTTTGTTGGTATGAGTGACTTCAGCCTCTGGTGACGACTCAGATAATCCACTGAAAAAGATACAGACCAGTTAGCTGGAGAAGAGATGACAAACTCGTCCTTCTTGATTTTAATCTCATTACAGCATTAAACAGAAATGGATTTAACTTGTCAGATGATCAATTCTGACACTGAAATTTCAGGAGAAACAACATGAATCTTAAAGTGCATCCTGCAAAGTCACATCTTTGGTGTCTAAGAGGTAACATAAACTGTAAATGGTGCAAATATCTTGCATGTACGTTTGGAATTAATCTGGAAATTAAAAAGCTATTTCAGTGGCTGTTTGAAAGATATATTCGTGTGCTTTATCTCTTATATAATCAGTTTTTCAAAGTGCCAAATTTCAGCACCATCTGTCGAGCCACGAGAGCATTGATTGCCTGATACAGATCGACTCCTGATCAATCCGAGCATCCCTAAATAGCTGTTGTGAGGCGTCAGTGTGTCTCTCTCTCTGCTTTTCACTGCTGCTGCTGATCTAAGTTCTTTCGTCTGGCTGTGTGTTTGTGTTTTGGGTTACACCAGATTGAGTTTGCATCAAATTAAATCACATGTGATGACTTCATTCCGTTATATTTCAGTAAACAGAGACGAAGGCACGACACTGTCTAATAGCTCTGATTGCTCTCTGCTCCCATCCCTCCCTCCTTCTGTCCCTGTGATGCATTTTAGGGTTTCTCCTCTCTAAATCTTGTCCTCTTTTTTTCCTCCTATTCACACAAATAGTTTAACTCAAAGACTTTGGTTTGTACGTTCACCCTTCAGAATTAGAGTGCAAAAGTTTTGCCATATTTCTGGCTCCTGCTTCTCTAGAGCACGGACAACGATTGCACCGACAGAATGTACTTGTAGTACTCAAACACAGATATCTTGTATCTGTAGATGACTGCAGGCATCGGTGATAATGTTTAGGAGTGATGATAAGAACAGCATCAGAGCTAAAGACTTGACATAAATCTCGTCACAATCAGCTGATTTTGAAAGCAGGTTCCTCTTGTCTTGTTCTCTGGTGATTCCTCATGACTGGTTTCCCCAGCAACCGAGGAACAGTTGACGTCTTTGGCATCATGGGGCTTTCAAAGCACACACACAGAAACACATGCGCGCGCACGCACACACACACAGATCACAAGACGGCCCACTGAGTGCTGACTAGTTAGTTATAATGGAGGTTTCTTAAGGTCAACTCTTTGTGTGTGTGTGTGTTTCGGATTGCAGAGGCAAGGAGACGGTTGCTCCGTCCTGATTGACTGGTCAACTGGTCAGTTAATCAATAGCTGGATCAATACACAGAGAGACAAAGAGTGAAGGAGTGAGTTTAGGGCTGTTACTGTTACAGACCAGAGATGTTGCCATGGTGACCAGTCTAGTTGTGATGCAGGATAAGGGGCAGTGTGGAAGTTTAAAGACTGGTACTTGTCGTCCATTCTTTGGCGGCTCAACTTCTCTCCTCACCTCAGGCGTCTCTCTTTCGCGTGTGTCACAGTAGCAGAGAAGAAGAGCTGCTATGAGAGCTGGGATGTACAAGCCTGGAGCAAGTGGGTTAAAAAAATGTGTCTGTTCAGGGGCTTTGATGCTGGAAATAGGACAGTGGCATGAAGTGTCGTGGGCGGCGCGACCACGACCGGCAGTGCGCGTCTAGCTGCCACTGGTGTGGGGTTGATCAGTAAAAATAACAGGACCAGCTGTTTGGACGCGCGCCTTTTGGCGGCAGTGTGTTTTGGCCTTTACACTGGTCTGTGATTTTTCTGTTTCACTTCAAATATTACTTAAGTTTTCCCATTTTTTATGAAATATTAAACAGAATATTGTGTTTCTATTGCATCTAAAGTTTTGAGGACAAAAATCAAATAACTGGCAGAGTAGTTAAAAGAATGTTAATGCAGTATAACATTTCAAGTAGTGGACAGTGGCATGTTTGTGTCTTTTTATTACAATTTTTCATGTGCATGCTTATTTATTTCTGGCTGAAGGTATTTAAATTGTGGATAACTGTGTTAGATTTTTTTGGTAATTACACAACCACACCGTTAAAGCCTCTGGAAACCCAAATCCACAATAGCCTTCTAACTATGTAATTTAGGGTCTTATGTACATAATATTAAACATGTAAAAACAATTAGAAATCAGTTTCCATCCAAATTCAGAATATCTGTCTCTTAAGTTTTTGTACATTCTTGAAATTGGGTTTGATTTGGCCGTGGCCCGGTGCCGTGTCGGCTCGCGGGAAGGGGACATAATGTACACCCTTTCTCACCCCTAACTCCAACCCTAAGCATTTAGCTTTGCTACATAAACATACCTCCCATCGTGGAGGTGATGCTGCGGGAAACAACACAATTTTAGTCGGAGGGGAACATTATTTGAGGCGGGCAAATACTTCTACACAACGCCAGAGAGACGGCCGGCCGGCACCGGTCTCTCCCACTTTGAGGGTCGGTGTGTGTGTGTCAGAGTAAAGACATATTTAATCTATTAAGACTGGATGTGTTTGAATGAAAAAGGCTATTATCAGAAAAACGGCGCAGATTTATGTTTTCAATGAAAACGTGTAAAAGTTATGCTAACTATTCTACGAAGTAACATTAATATGAATCACAAAACATTTCGAAACTTGCCATTCAGTGACTACCTGAAAGGAATCATTTTTAGCTGGCAGGGCTTCTGCTTCGTCCTCTGAATCATCAGAGGGCTCAAACATATACGGCTGGAGCTGTCAATCAGAGCGTATCTGCCACGCCCACTCTGTCCTGGCAAGTGGTCTAAACGGCAAAATGAGCTGTTTTCAAACCAGGTTTTCTATTAGTTATGAATGGTTCTTTTCACTCAGACTTTTGTGGATGATTAATGAGACACTCGACTTTGATACAATATATTCATTTTTACTATTTCAAGCTGTGTTTCCAAAGGCTTTAAGTTTATTTTTGAAGAAGGTATTTGTGTCTTTGGGAGGAAGTGTCGTCCAATATGGGGCAACATTATGGGCCCCTGTCCCCTGAATGGTTGGTCTCATAGAGTTGAACATGAAGGGAAAAAATTAATCTAAATCAAAAGTGTCGAGGTCAGAAAGTGACATATTTCTGTTTGTTTACCTGATGGTCACGTTCAGAAGATTTGATTCAGAAAAAGAGGAAACACTGAAAACTTATTGTTGTGGAGTCTTTGAGAAATCAGCAGGAATTTATACACACACTCTCTCTCTCTCTCTCTCTCTCTCTCTCTCTCTCTCTCTCTCTCTCTCTCTCTCTCTCTCTCTCTCTCTCTCTCTCTCTCTCTCTCTCTCTCAAAGTTTTCTAAAAGGGCCACATTATGAGCTGTGAGGAGGAGAGTGAAGCTGGAAAATCTGGGTTTAGTAGGAGGGTGAACAGTTCTCTCTCTGTCTCTCTGGCGTTGTGTCGTTGGAAAACGGAGGGAAATTATAAATGACTGGAGCAGCTTTTTATTTTCCTCCTCTTCTTTTTCCACCCTGAGGAGCTGATGACTGATTTTAGTCGAATCATTCAAATTTCATATCATCATCACATTTTATACAATAGTTTAGTCTACTGTACAAGAATAAGTGTAGACACAATAAAGAGGAAAGCCAGACTGCAACATACTGAGTGCCTAACTTGATCCAAAACATTGAAACTCAGTTTTTTTTTAGTGTGTTATGTGGCCAAAGGTTTGTGCACACCCCTCAGTTCCTAATGAAGGGACATACAATAATGTTACAGCATACAATGACATTTTAGACAACAGTTTGAGAAAGGTCCTCTCCTGTTTAAACATGTCAGTGTGCACAAAAACGGGCCCATAAAGAACATTTTTTCCCAGTTTGGAGTGGAAGAACTTGACTAGGCTGCACAGGCCTCTGACCTCAACCTCATCCAACACCTCAGGGATGAACTGGAATACCGACTGTAGCCAGACCTTATCACCCAACATCAGTGTTCGACTTCACTGATGCTCTTATGGCTGAATGGGAGCAATCCCTTGTAGCAGGTTCCAAAATCTGGTGGAAAGACTTCTGAGAAGAGTGGAGACTGTTATGGCAGCAGAGTAAACGTACTCTGTGGAGATTTTGACCACTAGTAGGACCATGGGGCAGTGGCTTGGGGAGTGGGTCCCTTTCTTGTTTGTATTTTGTGCACGAGCTTGTGGAAGCCTGTGTACGATCATGCAGGTGACGCACTGTGCACTATGCATATCGTCCATCACACTGCTGAGCTACTTCAGTAAGCTATCCTGCGTATCGGCCATTTTATTTTATTTTATTCCTCAAACAGCTGTCCACATTCTTGTCGTCTGAACTACGGAGCTGTCTTATATCTGTCATTCACTTATTTCAGGTAACCAGGCCACAGCACCTGAGCAGTAACGAGAGCTAGATAATCCCAGTATCAGGACAGATGCAGATGTGACAAAAAACTACCTGGGCCAACCTGGAAAAGTGCAAAAAGCTTACAAGAGGAGAAAAGAGTGTAAATATATTTAAAGTTTTTTGTTCTGGTGTGGCAAAGTCCACCTGCAAGTTTGCAAACGTGATGGACACAAAAAAAATCTGCTTTGCAAATGTTTCATAAGGAAGTAAATGCAGTTGCACAACACGAATTTTGGGACTCAAGGATACACACAATGTGTTTCATTGTGAAACAGTACATTTTAATAGAGCTTTATTTCATTTTTTTGGAGTGAGATGTTAACCAACCACATGTGAGTGCAGTGTTCAGGCATCCGCATACTTCTAACCACACAGTGTTTGTACAGGTGACTCCACACACTCAGAATCTACAGATTACTTGATTGAATGTCACACTATTCTTTGATCCTAGGCCAATAATCCCCAAGCGATAGTTGATCTAATGTATTCAGAGCTTCGAATCAACAGCATATTAAAACCAGAACAAGAAAAAAAAATGTGAGAATCAGAAACGAACTCACTCCCCACTGAGTTTGTCTGATCTTGTCAGGTTACATTTTTGTCTGAAGTCATCTCCAATCGGCTCTGAGCCCTATTAGACATGTCTAAACACAAATGCTGCAACCACCCTCAGAGTTTAACACCTGGCTCGGTCGCACGCTGTAATTCATGTGTTGCTTAAAGAACTCTTACACCATTAAACAGGGCTGGGCGGTGTACTGAGATACTAAAGATTTTGAAATATAACATGCAGAACAGTATCAGTGCAGTTCCAAATGAAAACCATCAGCTACGTGTTACACCTGGAAATCAAAGGATGCTTATTGTTGTAGTTGGACTTTTTGTATTGTCGTTATAGTTTTATTGACAATGATGGTGGCAGTTTTAGTGTCACCATGCTGGGGACATCAGTGAAAGTTATGTGGAAAAGAAAATGAAAGCTAACAGTTAAATTAGTATCCCTGCTGTCTGCTTTAAACATCACAGTTTTTGGACCAGCTTTACCGGCAAGCATTATTGCTAACATTTCATTTGTGCTTTTCTTCACTTTGACCTGAAACTGAAATAATGTTATGTTTTATTTTAACTCGTTAAAGCTGGCTTTTAAACCAGACAGGGTTTGAAAGCACAGTTCACCACAGAATCAAAGATAGATATTTTCTCTCTTACCTGTTGTGCTGTTTATCAGTCGAGATTGTTTTGATGTGAGTGGCCGAGTGTTGGAGATACAGCTGTAGAGATGTCTGCCTTCTCTTCAACATAATGGAACTAGATGGCACTCGGCTTGTACCAAAGTGCCAAAAATACATTTAAAAAATGCACTCACCGACTGCATCACCCCGCAGGAGAAAGTGCGCATCTGCTGCTAGCTCACCTAGCACCAACGAGCAAGCTAACGTCACAGCTCAGCTGAGGAGGACGGCAATTATGTTTACATCTTGCTGTGTCATTAGCACAAGCCTCTCATCCATGAGGACTGATTTGGTTGGTGGGTGTAGTTTGGTAGAAAAACGTTCCTACATAAAACTGTTCACAACAAGGTCTGTGGATTATCTTGAGTTACCGGGTCATGATTTGTGGAAAGAGATGTTGCTGTTGAGTTTTTTAAATGTATTTTTTTGGCACTTTGAACACCACTAGCCAAGTGCCATTGAGTTCCATTATATTCCTGAAAAGGCAGACATCACTACAACCTTATTTCCAGCACTTGGCAACTCACACCAAATCAATCTAGACTGATGCATAGCACTAAAGGTAAGAGGAAAATATGTATTTTTGATTTGGGAGCTAGTCTGTGAAACCCATGTTGTCACAGCCGATATCTCCAGCAGCTCACACGAAAACAATCTAGTCTGATAACTAGTAGCAACAGGTATTAAGAAAAAAGAGGATGTTTGAGGTGAACTATTCCTTTAAGACACAGACACACTTACACAGTCCATCTAAACATTGCATGTCAGACTTTTGAAACATCTACTTTAGCAGCATTAAGATAATTTCAGTGTCACTGCTGCGGTTCCTCGAGACTTTAATGTTCTCTGAGCTCAGAGCTGCAACAGGGAGGGAAAGGCAAATAAAGCAAACACACCTCGCCACACCTTTTAACGTTTAACCCACGCCTCATACCTGAGTGCCTGTGTGTGTGTGTGTGTGCGTGTGGGTGCACCCGCCCTCTGTAATGTTGTGTGTACATGGGGCTGATAAATAATGTTGTGTTTCATAGCTGTCATGGTGGAACAGAGGAGGAGAGGAAGGAGGCAGAGAGGGAAGGATGGAGAGCGAGAGAGAGAGGTGGGAGGACGGGTAGAGGACTATGAGGGAAAGACGGATAAGAAACAGGAAGGAGAGAGGGAAGAGTGGAGGTTAATGGAGGCTAGATGACACACAGGAGGGATTGAAGGAATGAGTGCTCTACATGAATGTCGAGTGTGTACAGTCCAGGTTTCAGTCTGACATCACTTCCTGTTAGTGCTGGAGCTGTTTGAATAAAGTGATCTTTTCACTGTGATTGTTCTTTTTTTTTTTTTTTTACGTAACTCGGCTGTGACTCAGCGTTGCAGCCTGTGTGTGTGTGTGTGTGTGTGTGTGTGTGTGTGTGTGTGTGTGTGTGTGTGTGTGTGTGTGTGTGTGTGTGTGTGTGTGAGAGAGAGAGAGACTGCCTGCTTCCTTCTGGTGCAGCTCTCAGATTTTGATATTCAAATGACATGAAATGAGTCAGCGTGAACTCACAGTTCAGACTCTTCAGTGTAAAGCTGCTGTGTCACTGTTCCATCACAGGATCAAGCTGAGCGATAAAAACAAACTTTATGTTTGACTCAGTATGATAATCAAAAGGACAGAAAGTAACCAGTCTAAGCCTCTGACCCCAGTTGTTTTCAGATTAATCATTCAATTAATCAATTGTTGACTCATCACAATTTGCCAGAGCTCAGGCTGAGGTCATTGTGTTGCTTTGTTTTGTGGGACCAAGAGTCCAAACCCCAAATATATTTGGGCCACAGTGATTATAAAACCGAGAAAAGCAGGAAATCCTCACATGTGTTTCTGAAACCAGAGAATGTTCAGCACTTATGCTTGAAATGTAACTTAAAACAATAAGGCGATAATCAGAATAGTTGCAGAATTTCCTATTGACTGACTCATGGATTACCCATCTCATAGTTTCGTTCAGTGTGACAGTAACATTCAAGTAATATAGTAGACAAGCTGACTATGGTAACAATGGTTTGGAAATGGGCAACAGCATTTATTGCCAACATGAGATACCAAACAAAAGCCAGTCTAAAGCCAGTCACAAGTCTAAACAGTGCCACGAAACTGACCTCCTTGACCTCCCCTAGTTTTGCGGCACTGTTCACTGTACAGGACTGCTACTCAGCTAAACTATCACCAGAGGCCGGTCTGCCTCGAGCTACCGTGATGCTAATGTGTCGTGATCCGTGCCCATACTTATGAAGGTAATTAAATAATAACACGGAAGGCTCTGTTGTCTAAACCAAGACAGCAAACTCTTTAGTCATCCCACAATGTCAATGGCAGCATAATACAGCTCACTCCATCCATTCTTACCTTTCACAATAAAAGCCCTAGACATATACACTGCTTACCAGAGGGAACTTATTCACATGCTGAGGCTGTAGTGATGTTCAATATAGTAAAATACTTTTTTAGGTTTGTATTTAACGTAACTTATTATCTCAGTGAAATGTTCTGAAATAAATAAATATGTGACACAAAAATGCATTTTATTATTTTGGCTGATAAAAAATTATGCTTGGCCAGCAGATTTTTTTTATCCAACAGTCCATTTGGCCGTAGTAGTAGTAATTGTTTTCGGAAACTGCTCATGGACTTAAATGTATTTTGATTTTCCTATTAAATTTACAAGTTGTTGTTTTTTTCGTAGAATTTGACATAATTAGATGATGTGCAAAATATATACCAAATATGATAAGTGTGTGTGTGTGTGCGTATGTGTGTCAGAAAGAGGTCAATTTAACAGGAAGTGTTGTGTCCACACACAGACTGGGTGCCACAAAGAAACCATTATGATGGGCCTGACTCTGTGTGTGTGTGTGTGTGTGTGTGTGTGTGTGTGTGTGTGTGTGTGTGTGTGTGTGTGTGTGTGTGTGTGTGTGTGTGTGTGTGTGTGTGTGTGACAGTAGACCCACTGTGGAAGTTCAGCAGCTCTTTTCCTTCTTCTTGTGTCAACATTTATGTTTCCTCTGAAATGTTACACAAATCTGAATAAATGTTCTAAAAGTTGGGAAAACAAAATGTAAATCACTGTTTATTTCCACAGCTTTATATGAATCATCTTCTGTTAAATTAATTAACGTTCAACATCAACATCCATAGTTTAAAAAACTTTCTGTTCTCTTGTAAAACATATTGTTACTGCTTACGACTCAGGTTGTACAATAAACCACACTTAGACCTAAATTTACTCATCACAATTTTTCAATTTGATAAAGAAGAATCATGCACTAATGTATTAAAAAGTAAGTCTTACTATATTTAAAGCTATCAAGGTAAATCTGATTCATGGGGAGTATCGCCCAGCCCTGCCTCTGACCTTATATGGCATTTATTTTACATCCATTAATTGATTTGGAGCTATCAAGTCACAGTAGGTGGCATTAACATACTGTGAGTGCAGAGCTGGAAATATGACAAGAACTTAGTGTTGAAACAGATCCTGCAGTATCATCATTTGTTAAAGATTTCTTCACTATTAATTAATCACATTTTTTATTTCCACAAAAGTCAAGTGTAAAAACTTGTTTTCAATGTCTAGTGCATGGATTCAAAAAATGTTTAGCACAGCATGAGGATTGAAATGTGTGAGTGTGTGTGCATGAGAGAGAGAAAGAGTATGATTGTGTGCAGAGGTGCTGTAATGTGTTTGGTTTAAAAATCCCTGGCATTGTGTGTTTGTACACATGATCTATCACTGCCATATTAAGTGGCATTAGACGGTTATTATGGAGGACTACTGTCGTAATTGTGTGTGTGTGTGTGCGTGTGTGTGTGTGTGTGTGTGTGTGAGAAAGAGAGAGAAACCTGATATCGTCACATTCAGCTCCCAGAGGCTGATTGTGAAAGGAGGTAGTTTCTTCCTTACATAATTCATTAACAAAATGAGACGCACACACACACCTATCATTGCAACACCTTACAACACCCGTCATAAGACCTTAATCAGATGGATTTTCCTCAATACCACTTGATGAAGCAATTATAGCCACACACACACACACACACACACACACACACACACACACACACACACACTGCTCAGCTTTCCTGCTGTACATCAACTCTTTGCTAAACAGTCTTCAGTTTCCTGTTTAATGTTGATTGTAAGAGAAATATATCACTTTAAATGAATGAGACGTTGCCTCAGGCTCTCTCTGTTTCACCACAGTTTCTATAAGTTATCAGCTGGCATTTTATTTCCTAGTTTCAGTACCCTAGGCTCTGATTTTGAAACAACCCTTTCAGCTTCCTTTCAAAATAAAACTAATCTGACGTTGTTTTGCCTTCCAGGTGCCACCAAGGAGATTGGCTCAGCGCTAACCAGGATGTGTATGAGACACCGCAGCATTGAGTCCAAGTTGAAACTGTTCACCACGTAAGACACGAAACACACACTCTCACATTCACACACAGAGTAGTATCACTTGTGTTATTTACCAGATAGGGAGGAGGGCATGTGAGGGTGTGATTGATGGTGTGATGACAGCTTTCATCAGACAGTGTGGGAACTAGATTAATTACTCTTAACTGACATATGCTCATATAGATGTGTGTGTGTGTGTGTGTGTTTGTGTGTGTGTGAGTATGAGAGAGAGAGAGAGAGAGCGAGAGAGAGGATTTGTGTGTCATCGTTGTCACTTCTTCAACATCACAGCCGTTTCTGTCATTGCTGTCTGCTGTCATTAGAGAAGTCATCAATCAGATGATTCATACACACACGTCTTGTCGCTCACGGGTTAAATAACGTTGGTCCATTCATGGATGACAATAGGGTTTTGTTTTTGTTACATTCTTCATTTTTTACAGTTTTTGTCATCTTTCAACACAACACCACACAGCTTTACATTAACGGGGCTATAATCACTATTTTGTGTGTAATAACAAAGAATCAAATGACGGTGTGAAAGGCGTCGCTTGTAGGAATGTATCTACAGAGAATTATCAGCTGACTCTGCAGCTCCGCTTGGCTTTATGGAGCTTTATAGAGAGGTTCAGCTAATGTTTATTTGTCAGACCGACAGTGTTACTCTTGGTTCAATCTTACCGTTCTCATGGTGTTATTTTTAGAGAGAAATCTCTACAAACCCACTGTACTCAACCTGCTCGGCAGCAAACACAACACAGACACAGAAAGACAGATCGAGACTAGCTGGTGAACACAGTGGAGCATTTAGCAGCTAAATAGACAGGTATTTCCCTCAGCCCAAAAACAGAGCCAAGGATGCTTTCACAACTACCCTGTTGGGTTCGGTTCAATCGAACTCAAGTTCATTTGCCCTTTGTGCGGTTCGTTTGGGCAGGTGTGAACACAACAATCACACTCAGGTGCGCACCAAAACAACCGAACTCTGGTGCGGCTGGTTTGTGGTGAGAAGGTGTTCCGACCTGGATGTGAAGCAACTGCAGTCACATGACACATTGTTTGGGTTAAACACGAGCATGTTACAGTCCTGGAGGATTATTAATGTGCACCTCCTCCTGTACTGCCTTAATATGCACATTCAGCACATCCAATGCATCAAAACATTGTTTTCTAGTTGGAGCCGCGCCTCGTTTTCAAACTGTATGGTTTGACTAAAATGAACAATGACAGCAATATAGTCCACAATGAGCAGCGCTAAAATCAACCTGCGTAGTTGTCCCTCCATTGTGACATTAGAAAGTGTCACATTTATCTTGCAAGTGTACTCTTCTTCAACGTTTGCTTTACTTCCTGGATTTTCCCCACATGGAAATTCTGACCAATCAAGAGCAGCTTTCTCACACAAGGCATTTGATCTGGTCCGCTTTTAAATGCTGCCATAACTCTAGGTTATGAAAGGATACTGTCCCACCAATTCCTCTCTTGTTGCGGATGTGTCCTGCCACCAAATTATCTTCACTGAGTCTTAAGTACAGGTTTGAATGAATTAATGAAAAATAATTATGGAAATCCAACCTACCAATCTCAGACTCACTTAAAGGCAATTAAGTTTTTTTTGTTTTAAGGATTAATTCAAGAAAACGTATTTAAACACAATGATTAAATGAGACATTGCATCTCTTTCTTTTAGAGCTCTCTCAGAGGGTCTCGTCACTCCGCTGGAGTTGAAGATGGAGGAGTGGAAAAAAGTGGCCAGTCAGCTGGACAAGGACCATGCTAAAGGTATGCTAAATTGCGAACACACACACTCACACGGATTCGCACAGACACAAACTCTCCCTCACTGCTGGTTTCCTCTTATTGTTTAAGAGTACAAAAAGGCTAGAGCGGACATCAAGAAGAAATCATCAGACACCATCAAACTGCAGAAGAAGGTGAAGAAAGGTAAGAACAACAAACGTTCACTTGCTGAAGATGAGAACCGTCTTTCACAGAGTGCGATAATCCGTCACAGTGAACACGAGGAGTCCGTTTGATCCTGCCCTCATTGTGCTGAGATAAGTGTTTTCTGATCTCTGCTGCTGTTACGCTACGCTCTGCCTTCTGTCAGTCACCTGACACCCTGAGGGAAGAAATAATCCCTCTTAAACATGTTTTCTCTCAAATAAGCTGCGACCTTCCATGTTTTATTTAGTCTGGTTAAAAGCTGGGAAAGTGGGTAATTTTGCCCTGCTGGGTTTTTAGAAATCGCCTTAAACTCAGAGATCAAAACCTAAACTTACTCTGTTTATCTTTACCTGGGACTTGTTTGCATTAACTCAGGACTTGTTGGACTTGACTTGTACTTCTTTAGTTTGATTTAGGGCTTACCTGTCTTAATTTGGGACTTGTTAGATTCTTTTAGGTCTTCACTTGGGACTTGAATTGGAACTTGTTGGACATGATTTGTACTGCTTGGACTTGACTTATGACTGACCTTTTTTGTTAGTCTTAACTTGGGACTTCTTCCTCTTGCTCTTAAAATCTGTGAACCCATCAGCTACCCATCAGAGAAGATTTAGCCTTTTTGGGCAACAGCTGGTATTTTGGGGGTTCTGATGTAGCCAACGGATGTTTGATTAACAGATAGCCGGGCTAAGACTTCCTCCTCCGTGCACCAGTCATTGTCTTGGACTCAGGATCTGTACAGTATTTCTGCCTTGCAAAGATAGTCCAGAAGAAATTCATTATACACCATGAAGAAAAAAAAAAAAGAAACACATACTACACAAAACAGCATTGCACATCAGCCATACATGAGTACAGCTGGTTAAAAATTAAAATGCCACTTAATTTAAAAAGGGATTGACATTAATCTGTCCAAGTTTTTAAAGTAAAAGATGGGGCAGAGGTTTATTAAAAGCAGAGCTAAAATCAATAAATAAGAGACATACATAGGCCTTTGGGTCCTCCACGTGCTCAAGAGTCAAGTGAGTAATGCCATTAAAAGCGTCCTCAATACGCCGCCAGCCAATGATTTTCATTTGTCAGCACAGAGCGGCAGACAGACAAATGATGCAGAGAAAAACAAACTTCAGGACTTAGTCTTGCTCTGGGAGTTGTTCGACTTAACGCTTGAGACACTTGAGACTACTTTGTGACTCATAAAACAATGACTTCATCCCACCTGTGTTATTTGAACAGTTTCCAGATGGTTGTCGTGTTTATCTCTCTAGTCATTGTGTAGGTGTCACTATTTTATCTTGTTAAATGAGGGACTCTCAACACATTAGACTGAGTTTGGTTTGGTTTTTACATCTGAAGTCCGCACTGGAGCTGCTGATTCCTGAGTATTTCTTATTTTGAATGTCTAAAATCACTCAGTTCAGGCTGAGCAGTTGCTGTGCTGTGAGGCCTGCACTGACTTCAAGCCTGTAGGTCGGAGTGTTGCCACGGCAACCCAGACAGACTGCCAGGCAGTCACCTGGGCCACACCCTGTGCCCTGCTATCAAAGTGACACACCCTGTGGTTGCCATAGTTGCACCTGGCCTCCCCGCCATCCCATAATCAAAGAGACTGAACGTTCGCCAGGAACGACTGCAGATGGACTGTAACGGTAGAAATAGAACAGAAACGCCCAAAACACGTGCGCAGACACACCACAATCAAAATGAAACCTTGAGGCCTTTATACAAATATCCTCTCTGTCGTCCCTCTCAACAAATCCAATACGCAAATGCACAGACACAGAAATAGCCCGTACACACACACACACACACACACTGAGTCTCAGTGCAGACCCGCCCATGGTAAACAGTGATGTCTGATGTGGCTTTAACATCTCTGAACATGTTTTCTGCTACGTGCCTTATTTTTTTCTTTCTGCTTTCCATCTCTTTTTCTACACCATTTATTTTTCTCCTTCAGTTCAGTCATAATACTTTTTTGCATTTTAGCATTAAATCACAAGAACAGTTAGTGATCAGAAAAAAGTTATAACATTTGATGGAAAAATTTGGTTTAGTTCAACTTATTATTTTCATAGTTTTGGCTTTTTCTTGGTTACGATAAAACTGTAGTCAGGACTTAAATTGACTGATCATAAGCATCTACCCTTAACATCTGCTGCTGCTATGTGGGACAAGTTTCATTTAACAGTATGTTAAAAGTAAAACAAAATGTGCCACAGGTGAAAAAATACAAGCATTTAGACAATCTGACAGGATGGAAACAAGCCAGTTAGTTTATCCAGATGGTCTAAACCGCTTTGGAAGTGGGAGGATCTGAATTTTTGGTCAAATTTTTTTATCGTTTGATTAAATTTGCCCAAGCAGATCTCAGCTATTAACTTGGTGAGCACAATATCATCATCACTCATATAAATAATGGACAAAACTACAAAAATAAAAGCTGTATTAACCTCAATAATCCGACTCGAATAGCTATCTGATTATCATCTGTGTTCACTGTATGAGGACTGTGAGGCTCAGAGAGACAACAAGTAAACAAGTAAGCAAAAGAAATTCAAACACACGGCCACAGCTTCACATGTTGTCACCACGTAATGACACAGCACGCACGCACACACACACACACACACACACACACAGAACACAACATTTTCCTGCACACTGTACCGAAATGGTTTCTGTACACTCACCAATCAGGGCTTCATGTTATAATTATCTCTGCTGTACAGTGCTGTGTATATGTGTGTATCTGTGTGTGTGTGTGTGTGTGTGTGTGTGTGTGTGTGTGTGTGTGTGTGTGTGTGTGTGTGTGTGGCTGTGTTTAGACACCATATAATAAGGACTGAACTGCTGTAGCTGTTGTTGGTAGGAGAAAACTACTCGAAGCAAAGGTCCAGTTATTTTCAGGGACTCTTTGTTAACTTTTGTTTTAGCTGTTTTAAATATTGTTTTCTATTCAGTCTGCAACTCTTACATTACGCTTCACCAGTTTCACTTACTTAAACTATGTTTAGCTCTCTAGTTTTCTTTGTCTCGTGTCTCAAGTCCATCTTTCCTCAGTTCACTTTAGTTCATTCTCTTTGTTTTGTTTGTTCAAAAGCACGTCGTGTAATAGAGAGTGTTTGAATGAAAAGAAAAGCTTTATAACACTAAACATCTGTTTCATCAGTAATCACTCCATATGATCCTGTGTGTGTGTGTGTGTCTGTGTGTGTTTGCTCTGTCATTATGTGGTGTGTAACCACTTCAGATATCTCCAACTGCCTAGAGAGAGAGAGGCAGATGAGAGAAGAGTCGAGGAAATTGAAAGACAGACATAAGGATGCTGTTTGTCATCCCATTCTTCTTCACACAAATACACTCACGTTGTTACTTTATCCAAAAATTAAGGTTTGAATGTGACTCGTGTACCACAAATGTATGTAAACACTGACCCCTGGTCACTGAAATGAATGGACTTGCAAGAACACACATGCTGCCCCAGTCCCTGCAGTGATTGTCTCATTATGACATGTTCCCCTTGCAGTCTTTTCATAATAATTTCTCTCGTCTAAATGTTGGTGTTATATGAAGGATAACACTAAACTAGACTAGGAGTAGGACAAAGGGAAGTAGAACTACAAGTAGTAGTATTAGGACGAAGAGTAGTGGGACTAGGAATAGAAGTAGGACTAAGAATGGAACTAGTAGAACTAGGAGTAGTAGTAGTTTTAAAATGAAGAGTCAGGACTGGGAGTAGAAGTAGTACTAAGGATGCAACTAGTAGCACTAGGAGTAGTAGGACTAGGAAAAGGACGAGTAGGCCAAGGAATAGTAGTAGGAGGAATAGGAGTAGCTGTACGATAAGGAGTAGGAGTAGTATGACTAGGAGTAGGAGTAACATGACTAGACGTAGCAGTAGGAGTACAAGTAGTAGGACCAGGAGTCGTAGTATGACTAGAAATATGACTAGTAGGATTATGAGTAGTAATAAGACTAGGAGTAGGAGTAGTATGATTAGGTGTGGAAGTGGTAGGAGTAGAGGTAGAAGGACAAGGAGTAGTACTTGTAGGACTAGGAGTGGCAAGACTAGGATAATAGTAATAGTAGTAGGAGTAGTAGTAAGACTAGAAATAGGAGCAGCACAATTAGGTGTAGTAGTAGGAGTAGTGATAGTAGGACAAGGACTAGGAGTAGTGGTAAGACTAGAAATAGGAGTAGTATGATTAGGTTTGGGAGTGGTAGGAGTAGAGGTAGCAGGACTAGGACTAGGAGTAGTCTTAGTGTGAGTAGTAGTAAGACTAGAAATAAGAGTAGTACAATTAGGTGTAGTAGTATGAGTAATGGTAATAGGACCAGGAGTAGTAGTACTATGAGTTGTAGTAGGAGAAATTGGATTATCAGACTCGGACTATGAGTAGTAAGACCAGGAGTAGTAGTAGTATTAGGACAAGGAGTAGTAGGACTAGAAGAAGGAATTGTAGGACTAGGAGTAGCTGTAGGACTTGTAGGACAAGGATTAGTAGGGGTAGAACTACTAATAAGAGTCGTAGTAGTACTAAGAATGGAACTAGTAAGACTAGGAGTATTAGGACTAGGAAAAGGAGTTTTGTGGGGATTGTGGGAAACATGAGCATTAAATATCCACGAGAAGAGGATGAAACACTCAAAGATGGCCGCTGACCTTCCCCTCCATGTACAGAAAATACGAGGGAGGACAAGACAAGGTTAAAGGGAGGGGTTGGAGTCATCCTCTCTGACTCCACAGCGGTGACTGCGGTTAGAAAAATAGAAGGAGGAACATTGAGGGAGAGGAAGAGGAGAGAGGTTAGTAAAGAGCACAAAGAGACAAGCAAATGTTTATGATGACAGAGACAATAAAAATGGGAATCCCCAACTCCGAGCAAAAAGAGGAGGTTAAAGATGGATGGACGATGTAATTATCTATTTCTCAAGTGGTTGCATTAAAGAACAGGGGGGGAGGGAGTGCACGATGAGGAGGAGGAAAGGGATGATGTCATGTGGCTCTCAAGTGGAGAGAGATTAAAAACAGAGAAAGCGTTCCCATGGAGCCTTAAAATCCTTGAAAGTTCTGAATTAGAGGGACAACAAGGCCTTGGAAGTTTTTTTAAATGGACATAAATGGACATGGGTCATTGAAAGTGCTTGAATTCATATATTTGGTCCAAGAAAAGAAAAGAGATTGATTCAAGTCTCAAACTGTGCCGTGTTGGGTCCTTGAGTTGAGGAAAATGGGCCTGAAAGTCCTGGAAAAGTTCTTGAATTTGATGTTTTAGGTGTGGGAACTGTGCAGAGAGGAAAGGGGGAAGAGATGAACGAGACAAATGCAGTGTTGAACACAGAAAAGAGAGAGTCGAGGAGGATGAGGAGAAGTTGAGAGGTAGCACTTGATGGAGTAAAAGGGGAAATGAGAGAAGTTAAAGGATAAAGAAGTTGAGGGAGAAAGAGTTTGGAAGATAGGGAAATACCTGTCTGACATTGATGACATCATCAGTGTGTGATACAGATGGTCTAGACGGTTGGATGAATAAGCGTTTGAAATCAGCAGTTTAAATATTAAGACTGCTGAGAATGAATCAGCATAATTAAGAACATGTTGTATATTGCAGACATCAGCAGACGGCACATTGGTCATGTGCACATGTGTCACTACAGACTATTTACCATCATCTGTTACCTCATTAAGATGACCAACAGATGTCTAGAAGAAAGACATGTACAAACTTTGTAGAAAGGGTTAGAATGGGAGATGATGATCAGGGGTAGAGGTCTTAACAGCCTTTTTAGGATAAAATTCCCTTTTTGTAAAGACCCGGAGTATAAAACTTTGGTCTGCAGCAGTGTTTGAGTGGGTGGAACATGTCAGGTGGGAGTGGCTTTAATGTTTTGGCTGATCGGTGTGTGTGCTCTTTTTATCAAATTGTGTTCAATATGTGTCATTAGAATGAAGTCAGACAAGATAAGTTGTTCAGTATGTCTTAATTAACTTAAGAATAATTGTTCAAAGTGAATTGATTCTTGTGCAAATCATCATACTGGACCAGATCTGATGACTTAATCTAACCTCAGTGTATATTGATACAGTATAAACAGTCCCTCTGAGACGACATGCTGAAAAACACTGCAGTCACCATCTAAAGCATCTGTAGTCAGAAATACCCACCAGCCCACACACCATCCGTCTCCGTCTCAGCAGCAGCTCGTTATCACTGTTGGTGATTCCTCGTTTAACCCAGCCTGAGGCTAACGGTACACGTGTGACTGAGGAATGCTAACAGACTGGTTTCTGGCTAAAGAAAGTGCCACTAATGAGGCTCCGAAAGTATTGAAGGGTTGTAACTGTTGTGTTCACTCTGAACACCTCAAATCAGTCTGCAGTCCCTCTGTTATGTTCATTAATATTATAATGATTATTCTCAAAGTAATAGGTGTGTTCCTCTCCTCTCTGTCAACACATGTTTTGTGTATTAAAACCAACACTTGAGGTCTGGAGACATTCTAGTTTTATTCTGATTATTACATCCCAAAAAAAGACTAAAATCAGCAGTGTGTTAATCTGTCTGTGACTTCTCAGCTGTGAGGATGTACATTTTAAAGGTATACTATCTAGTAGTTGTCAATTACTGTTTTATGAACAGTATCAGCAACAATTAAAGTGAAAGCACACCCCAGTTTCACTCTGGTTTACTATAGCTGCTTTTTTATTTGTTTATTTTTGTGTCTGTGTCACAGCCTCCACTTCGATGTGTGCTTTCAGGTCTAGCACCTAACTTTTTAAAGGGATGGGGGACAAAATCTGTGCCGCAATAGCTTGGCAATATGGTATCAATACATGGACACCAAGTCTCAATTTTGATTCTATCTTGTTCGATAAAACAGATATCGACAAAGTTTTCCTCTGGGGATATAACTTGCAGGTGAAAAAAGCTGATATATGGCAACACATGTTATTGCATTACTCAACATATGGCAGCACCTGGAGCAGTGGTTCTCAAATGGCGTACCGTGGGATTTTGTGATAACCATACAAAATTATTGCAATATTTCCAAATAAAGAGGCTAAAAATTAACTTAAATTGATTTTTTTATTTTAAAAACCTTCACAGAGAGCCGATTTGTTGCATGGGAATTTTAAGTGTGACTCATCAAAAGCCCTGATTGGCAGCCAGTGTGAGGGATGATAACAGTTAAAAGGAGAAAGGCGTGACTGGGACAATGGATCACTTGATTGTACGGAGCAAATTACAACAAAGCACCAGTGAAGATGACCTACCATTAAAAGGTAGACAGTATCACGACAGTATCACGAAAACTCTCTTAAGTCTTATTTTGTCTTCTTTTTATTGTCTTATGTCGTGTTAAGAGTGATAGCACACATTAGAGAAGCTATTGTGCACAGATTTAAATACAGGCGTGCCTTGAGACTTTGGCTTACCCTTTGGTGAGCCTTGGACACAAAATGTCTGAAAACCAATGTTCTAGAGAGTGTTTGAAGCAGCAGGATGGTGTGTGTGTGTGTGTGTGTGTGTGTGTGTGTGTGTGTGTGTGTGTGTGTGTGTGTGTGTGTGTGTGTGTGTGTGTGTGTGTGTGTGTGTGTGTGTGTGTGTGTGTGTGTTCATGGTAATGAAGGAACAGTGTGGCTCATTGTTGTGTTTTGAATACTTTCTGGGCAACAATGGAGCACTACAGTACAGGGGAAGTAGAAATATCAGACTCCGGATACACGCACAATACTTGTTAGGTTTTGGCCTTTTCATTGGATTCTTTGACATAAAGACAATTTGACAACATATTCAGACTTTTCTTGGAAGAAACAAAAGAGGAGGTGTGTGTAATTTCACAGAGTGCTGCCGGGGTCATAGATGATAACATAAAGTTGCATGTGAGGACACTCAAACATGGTCCTGCCCACTGTTTGATTGACAGATCACCTCTGAGAAGAGCTGTGTCTGACTTAAATAGAATTAAATTTGGTTTAAGTTACTGAGACTGGTTGGCATGAGGCATCTTGTTTGTTAGCTTTTCAGTCACTTTTGTGATATTTACTGCCAAGTCAGACACATCAGAGCTTTGAGAAAAATACCCATCAATGTTTAAATCACCGCATGATCTCTTTCTCCGAGGCAGAGAGTGATCATTAAAGTAACTCCGAACCTGTTTGGAGACAAACATGAGGTGTTATTACAGCACATTTCCCAGCCGGTGGGAGTCGGTTTCGTCTGAACTGTGCTTCACCTTTTTAACAGAGCGAATGAGTCGACTGTGCACAGCGGAGCTTCTGAGTTCAGGTCTTTGTGTTTTTGTGGGTGGCGAGCCAGAGCCTTGTAGAAACACAGTCTGACAACACGCAGCCTGTCTGTGTGTTTCCACAGAGGCCAGACGTCAGGCAGACTAACAGCACGCCGACACTGAGCTTCTGTTAGCAACATGGAAATTATCCTCTGTCCTCAAACTCACACACACACACACCTGAGTGAACAGGTCATGTTTAGGTTGAGCTTTATGACACAAAGTCTGCAGTGTGTGTGTGTGTGTGTGTGTGTGTGTGTGTGTGTGTGTGTGTGTGTTTGGATTTGGAAACTGCTTCTCACTGTTTTCCACAGGATTTACTGTCTCTGTTTTTCTGTCTTGAAGTTAGGAGGAGGTTTTGTTTTTACCGCCTTTGCTTGAAAAATATCTCAAAATATCAAAAGATCAGTTCCTGAGATTTTGCCAGAGAGCTGGAGTTTCACAAATAAGATGGATGTAGGTTTTTTATTCGAAAACAAAACCTCTGTATTCATGTGTCAGTGAGAAACAGTGGTGAAAGAAGTGTGCATAAAAATCCTGCACTTAAAATTGTATTCAAGCAAAGTAAAAAATGTGTAAAATGTAATCACAGTATCAAAAGTAAAAGTGGCTCCTGCCAGTGTTATAATGATGACGCATTTTGTTGCTGTAGCCGATCAAAAGGGCACTAATTTTAATAAAAATACATTTTTTGGTAGATTATCTTGCATCTTGCATCACATGTTTTAAACTCAGGGTATGTAGAATCTTAATCTGAATTGTAACTCATAGCTGTTACTGTCAAAAATGTCGCAGAGTAAAATGCACAATGATTCCTCTGAAGATGGGCTGAGTGTATGTAATTAAATGAGTAAATGAAACCCTGACGGAGGCTGCAGCTCTGTGAGTTGTACTTAAACTACTCTGTGTTGGTGGAGCTCTGCGCTCCCTCCACCGTTGCTGCACTTATTTTTACATTCAGTGTGTGTGTGTTTCCACAGCTGGGTGGTCTGCAGGTCAGAGCCCCGTCTGTCTGTCTGTCTCTACCTGCAGGTCTGAACCCACCCAGCTCAGGCCACACCAGCACCACACAGTCACAGATCGGCTACTGTTAGTGTCTCTGCATGTGGTTAGAAAACATGAGTCCTGGTTAATTAAGAGTCTGGATGTTGGATATTTGTCGTCATCTCTGTCACAAGGGTCAGATTTTAAATTTAATGCCCACCTCCTCACAGTTTCTCCTCAGTTTTGCTTCGTGTTGTATCAGTTAGATGTTTCAGCTTCACTGTGCAGAATAATGCAGATTGCATTAGAGCCAATGGAGCACAGCTGTGTTGTTGTCGGACCCTGGTCTGAGCCGGCCCAATGCTACGTTGTGATTGGCCAGTCTGCGTCCAGGGGCGGGACTTAGCGAAGGGTTAGTTGCACATCGTGGACTACGATGCTGTGAAAGCTTCCAAATAGACCGATAATGGACTTTTCACTGAAAGACATCTTGAGTCCAGCAGTTAAACAACTGAAGTGAAAAATGTTGGCATAGATTCTAGTAGTATGTAGTTTGAGTATTTTACATCTTATTTCTTAAATAGATCATGTTCCAACTGGAGTGATAAGGATCGTCTTATATTTGTGATTAAAGAGCCTCAAAATGTTTCCATCTTGAATTCTCTGGTCATCCGCTTTGTATAAGTGGTTTCTGTCTAAGAAACAGTTGGGTTTGTTTTTTAGGGGGTGGTGAAATGGGTTTCAGAGGTTTTCATGTGCTGGTTTCAGGACTGGATCACACGATGAGGCTGGTCTGGATCACATGCCAGTGGTGAAGTCCAGTAAACACTATCGTAAATCACATCAGAGACACAGAGAGGTCTCATCTCTGTGTCTCTCTCTCAAGGTCAAATGATTTCCCTCTCGTCAGCATCACTATCACGGCAACTTCTTAGTTGTTTTACTGGCATGAAATTGTTTATGACCTATCAACATGTAGTAGATATGTCAATGCATCAACAGATCAGGTGGTTGGACATTTCGATGTGTGGCTACTTTCTAATAATCGCACACTTAAACACACTGGAGCTCAGACTCAAAGATCAGGCTGTGTGTGTGACAAACAGGTGATGCTCTGCACTGTGTGTGTGTGTGTGTGTGTGTGTGTGTGTGTGTGTGTGTGTGTGTGTGTGTGTCCGTGTGTGTCCGTGTGTGTCCGTGTGTCCTTACCTCATGTCCAGCTGCTCTGTAATGTGTTGCTAACCCCTGCTGGTAGGAGCTTGGTATCACAGCCTGAGTGTGTGAGGAGTTACTGATGATGCTGTCACTCTGTTGTCACTGTCCCAGAGATTTATTATCAACAGCATATGATGGCCTTATGACTCTAATTTATTTTTTTATTTATTTTTAATCCAGTCTCACGTCTGTTCTGTTTGGTTGAAAGTAGAACGTCAGGCTCAGTTTGATTTCAGTGAGGCCAAAGACACTTTACAATAAACATACTTAGCCTGACTCAGTGGATGTGTACTGTGTGTGTAAGCCTGCCATTGGTGGACTATTTCAGATTTGAAAACAATAATAAAAATGAGAGTTTTGGATATATGATATTTATATACCAATAATATCAGTCTGTACTCATAACTCTGAGACTAGGGTTGCAGCGACTTACTGGTTGTAAGGTATACCATGATGTAACAGCTAATAGAAAAAAGGGAAGACTTTTTACACATTCTTCCATTAACAAAATGGTTTTAAGTTTCAATTATAGTAATAACACATTTGTTCAACCAACAATAACCCTTCTGTTTAGTTGATTCCTTTAAGGGTCATTCTGATTGATAATAATATAGATTCTGTAATACCCTAAAACCACAATAGTTTCTGAGATGGTTATTGTATTGTGAAAAAAGTCTTCATCTCCACAATAATATACATTTAATAAACTGGCTAGTTTTAGAAAGTCAGTCGCTTTTGTTCTCATGAACCCAAAAATATTTGCATCCTGCTCCGAGGAGAAAATGTAGGCGCTCCTTCAATAAAGAAACTCATCCTCATGTTGTTGGATTTTCATAATCAGCTCCTCCTGTGCGTGTGTGTGTGTGTGTTTCTGTAGGGAAGGACGAGGCACGGGGACAGCTGGACAGCGCGTTGCAGGATGTCAACGTGCGTTACGCCGTCCTGGAGGAGACAGAGAAACGTGCCGTGTGCAGAGCGCTGATTGAAGAAAGAGCGCGTTACTGCAGCTTCGTCACCATGCTGAAGCCTGTACTGGTCAGTGCTGCTTGTGTGTGTGTGTGCAGGACTGTGGCAGCCTTTACAACCTGTTTAATCAGAATAATTATTAACATGTGTGTGTGTGTGTGTAGGACCATGAGATCAACATGCTGGGTGAGGTGACCCACCTGCAGACCATCCTAGAAGATCTGACCAACCTGACAGCTGAGCCCAATAAACTCCCACCAGCCAGTGAACAGGTACCCTCCTCTCCCTCTGACATTTCCTCTAGCGCCACCCTCAGGCCAAATATTTCATTTTTACCAGGTCAAGAAGAATGATATTCTATGTAATTTTTAAACTTCCTTAATCCTACTGAACAAGTGAGTATTGTGAGTGTATCTGAAGTCTGATTTATCATCTCTCTCTGTGCCACAGAGCTCTACTGTTATCTAAAAACTGTTAAAGACACCTCAGTGAGCCTCTGCTGCACTGAGTAACATCACCATGAACAAACACAAAATGTGGATTAATCCGCCATGAAAAACAGTCCTCTACAAATGAACTATTTCCTCCTGATTGAGTAACATTTCATGAAACTACAGTGACCAGCTGAGGAAATTACTTAGACCTTTTTTTTTTTAATTAAACCACATATTTGTGAGCGCTGATACAGATCAAAGTCTTCAGTAGTTACCATTGAGTTTTGGGAGTGATGTTGGAAAGTATTGAGAGGCAGAATTACACATTCATTTACACTGTTGGTGTGTTTTCTTTTTGTGTCTCAGGTGATTCTGGACCTGAAAGGCTCCGATTTTAATTACACCTATCAGACACCTCCAGCTTCTCCCAGTAACACTCTGTCCAGGAAGAGCAGCATCAGCAGGTAACACACACGGATTACAAATGGATTACAAACATGATTCCTCGTGCATGCACCAGTTTTGACATTCCAGATTTAAGCTGCATTTTTATTTGTTTGGCAGGTCAAAGTCTGTCGGTGCCATTTCACTGTAAACTTTGTTTTTTTTTGGTCTGTGCTTTTCTAGTAACTACCAGTCTGGATCAGTGAGACACGTTCCCTCCTTGGACTCCATCAGCTGTGCTGTCGATGGAGTGCACATCCAGGTAACACACACACACACACACACACAGAGTTGCTTCACCGGAGCAGTTGCATTTTATACAGTTATTAACTTTTGGCTCAGAAACAAAATCCATCTGTCGATATCTCAAAAGGATTTTCGTCTCCAGAATAGTTATGATGACCTTTAAAATGTTTGATAGAAATTGTCACATACTTTTTCATATACAATATATGGCCAAAAGTATGCGGACACCTTGGAGAACCTTTGGTCCGGGGCTGTTTTTCCAAATTGCAAATCTTTAGGCTACAGTGTACAGTAACATTTTGGAAAATAGTGTGCTTTCAAACTTCATGGCAACAGTTTGCACAAAGACAGCTCCGTCTGGTTTTCCCAGTGTGGTGTGGAAGAATTAGACTGGCTTGCACAGAGCTCTGACCTTAATCCCATCCAACACATTTGGGATGAACGGGATTGCCGACCATGAGCCGGACCTGATCACCCAACATCAGTGTTGGACCTCACTAACGCTCTTGTGGCTTAACGGTGACAAAGCCTTGACACCACAACAGTGGAGGCTGTCACAGCAGCAGATTAATGCCCGCCTGTGGAATCGCATGATCTTATGAGACTTGTGGTTCGAATGGTCAGGTGTCCACATACTTTTGGCCATGTACTGTAACATCAGTAACACTCAGAGAAATATCTAATTTCAGCCAGACGAGATAAATGTATGTTTTTCAACTTAAATTCCACTAAAATGGAATTTCTGTTTCAACATGTTTAATATATAAAAGGCACACTTCATTTAAATGTAACACTCCAACAACCCCACACACACTCTAACCATTCTGCTAACTCCCAGCCCCCCCCATACACACACTTTGAAATGACACTGTTAGCTTTGAGGATCTACAAAATAAAAGCTTTTCACCGTGACGAAGACTACACAGCGCTCTAACCCTCTCCTGTGTGTAGCGCTGCTCCTCCCCCTATCTGCTGATTGGCTGTGATGAAACTGGGCGGTCCCTCAGCGAAGGGAACTCCCCCTCTCGCCTCGGGCGTCAGGGCAGCCGTGGTCGCTACGGTTACGCTGCCGGCCATGGCCACCACCCCGCGCTGAGCTGCCGCGTTAGCCGCAGGGATATGACCACCGTGAGAAAAAACTAAAACTATTCCATTCCTCCCAACCCGAGTGCCGTCCTGTGTTTTGACCGTCTGTCCTCCATCGGTCACATTATCTCCCGCTGTTTTATTCCTCATGTTCATCAGCCCACACTGATTTTATACCCTTTGATTCACCTTTCTGTGTCTCAGATTTTATCCACTTCAGATGTCTCGGGGTCAACCTCATGTATCTCTAATCCAGCTCTGGTTTCATCCCATAAAATCTGGAGTCATTTTAAACCTCTGCTCCATAAAACTTTGAACATTTGTGCATTTTCACATGTACAGTGATTTTGTGTGTTTGCCTGGCTGTGTGTGTATTTAACCTCTGTGTATTTGTCCTCTTTTAACATGTTGTTTGTATCTATATGAATCCGTCTCTTTGTGTCTTTGACTCTTTTGATACACTGTGTTTGTCTCTCAGTACATATTGGACCAACAGTTTAATAGATTTTTTAATTTTTGGAAATACTTTCAGCTGTAAAGCCAGTTTCCAAATGACGCAGTACTCCTTTACAGTCATTCAAATCATTCTTACTTCAGGCTGTGAGAAGCGTCTTATCTTTTTTAAGTTAGTAATATCAGTTTCCTTCCATCAGTACTCTCTGAGGTAGTGCCCCAAAGGCAGGCACTTAACCATAATGTGAGATTTAAACTTCTGCGTCTAATCGACGGCATACCTACGCCATAGCTTGACTTGCGCCTCCCCAGAAATGTATCTACACATCAAGGCGACGCAGACCTCAGCTCAGTGGAAATGAAGCTTTGACCATCACTTCAGTTTTTATATGACCAATACTTTTAATAATGAGTGGATCTTCAAGCATTTTATGTCAATTTTAATCGGGTTATGTGAACTGCATATATTCTCATCCTCACTCGGAGAAAAAAAGCACCTCGGAGCATCGTTCCTGTGGGCTCCAGCAACACTAAACCCCTGAGCTTGCCTGAGAAGGACTAAATGCACAAAGCTGCTATTTTTAAATATCCCATGGAGAGAGACTCTCACTGCAGCCTGTTCTATTTTGTTCTGAAAATGTCGGCGCGCAGCCTCGTTCTGTGGACGATAAACCAGGTGCAGACTTCCATCTGTGTCACAGATAATGAGGAAATACAGCGAGTGCTGGGTGGAGCAGTGAGTGACAACACGCACTCTCGCGCCTCACTGTTATATACGCAAATTGCAACGGTAGCCGCTGTGTACCAAAAAGCTATGTTAACATTGATGAAACCATGTCATTCGATACTTCATGGAGTATTCATTCAGGCTCTTACACAGACACACGTGACGTGAGTTGACAAACCCCCTCCTCACCATGCTGGCTGTGTTTACAACGTAGGACTGTTGGGGCGGGTGTAAATCAAAACAAACCAATCACGTCTTGTCTTTTGACAACTGACAAGTGGCTCAACCTCACACACCTCATCCCTCTCCTCACAACACTGTGATTGCATTGGCCTGACCTGCCTAATGGGAAAAAATGACAAGCAGGCCAATCATAGCATCCCTTTTAAAACCTTTCTTTCTTTCAGCTTTTGTCCACCTGAGAAAGGCAACCCCGATGTTGACCATCGTTTTTTTAATTCGCCAGTCACGTTGCCTTTTTGATTCCCTTTTGCACTTTCTTGGCGACAAGGATTCCCTCTCCCGTGATGCTGCATATGCATGATTCTGCATTATGCTCAAAGAGTGGGACTTTGTTATGCTGCAGTAGTGACGGGGTAGTGGCAAAGCACCTCTTGCTCCTCTCCTTCGGCTTCTCAGTCACGCAGTGCTGGCCTGGCTCTCAACAAAAACGCCAAAGGTGGGGCTGTATGTCCCTTGCTGGCGGATGTATTTTCAAGGTGGCGAAGCGTTATGGAACCCCCCAAAAATATACAAACAAATCCGAGTTCTCTTTTTACGAGAATAAGTCAGATTATTGGTGGAGGTAATAGAACACCAATGATATATTTATGAATGCAGACATCGATTTTTGCCAATAAACAACTGAAAACGCTACACAATGTCCCTTTAAGAGTACTGCTTATGGTGGAAACGTTAGGCTTCCAAAGTTATCAAAAGTGTTCGGTGGAAACGGGGCTTAACTGACACAACAGAGCTATTTACTTTAAAGAGACACATGGAAAACATTTTACAAGAACTGACAATTAAAAATGACTTAGATTAAAAATGATGAACTTTTAAAGGCTAAACTATTGACGTGTTGTGTTGATGTTCAGACCAGCAGCCAATGTAGAAGTCCTGCTTATTGCAGCAAATACTGCATGTAACTCAAAAGTATTCATTTTAACAAAAACATACTTTTTTATGATCTGCAGATTTGGAAACAAATATGTGATGTTTTATTTAATAATGTGTAATTAACCAGGCGACTGCTTTGTACCTGAACAACAGTCTAATGAGGGACTTCTATGATGGCTCCATGCGATTATAATCTGTGTATTAATGACAGTACATGTTCATTAAAATGACTCTGACTGGTTTTATTGGTGACAGGATCCAGTCGGCTCCACCAATCAGCTTGCTGCTGGTGGGAGCGGAGGGGCAGAGAACGGCCTGTTGGCCCCCCCACACAACGCTTACTCACACCATGGAGAGAGAGCTCGAGCCATGTCTGCGTCTGGGAAGGTAACACACACACACACATACACACAAAAACACATCTCCTCTCCTCTCCTCTCCTATTATCAAATATTAAATATTAAACTTTATTATACCTAACTCTGTAACCTCACCATCCTCTCTGTCTCTCTCAGTCTTGCTCAGCCCGGGATCAGCTGGCGTTGACGCTGGGAGCGTTGAATTCGGACGCTCCGAGGAGCAGCAGGGACTCTCTGCACTGCTCCAGTGGCTACAGCACTCAGACCACCACCCCTTCCTGCTCTGAGGACACCATACACACACACAGTGAGTACACAACACACACAAACACACAACCATAAAGCACCAAAACTGTTTTTGACTAAATAAGGCTCATTGTGTTTTGGGGGAAAAAAGATTTTCATCCAGGTTTCAGAGAAAAACAAGAGAAAATGTGAACGAGCTTCAGATGATGCTCTGTCGACTAGAAACCATAAGCTGTTTTTACACTCACTCAGTGACCTCTAACTCTGGTGTATCATCTGTACGACTGAACCTCTCAGCTCTCCTCTGACTTTTATTCATATTTCCTGTTGTTTTTTGGATGAACTCTGTTGACCTGTCTGTCCTCTCAGTTATTCTCTAGTTCCCTCTGTGTGTCTGTGTGTTACTGGTTTTCTCTGTCCTCTCCGGTTCTCTGTTGTTCTTTAAGTAGTTTTGTGTTTTCTTGGCTAAACTTCCTTCCTTCTCTTCCAGCTGTAAAGAGAGATCCTCCACTCTATGGTAGGTCTCTAACTACCTGTCTGTTTATGTACCTGTCTGTCTGCCTGTCTGCCTTATTTTCGACTGCATGTCATCACATCTGCATAAAATTTTGCATCCACTTATCAAATCCAATTAGGTCCTGTTTTCCAGAAATAATTAAAGTTGTATACCTTATTTACTTTAAAACCCAACGATATTTAATTTACAATTGACCCTTTTCTAAGCCCTGCCCCCGGATGCAAACTGTGATAATAATATGATAATATTTCTTCAGGGAGTGCAGTTAGTTACAGTGTGGGCTCCATGCTTACTGCAACAGCTTGTTGGACCATCACAAAGGGGCGGGGCTTAGAGAAGGGTTAATTACATGAAACAGAAAAGCATCAAATCCTCATATTTGACCTTTATCGAAAGTCAAAGTGTTAGTGTTATCAGAGTCCTTTATTAGAGTGTCTTTCAAAATACACAATAATGTAGAGTTTAAATGAAGGTTACTTTGACCAGTTGGAAACACTTCCTCGTCTTGTGTGTGTTTTTGACCTTTTATAACACTGATGTAATGGTGTTCCTGCTGTCATCTGTCTGTCAGATCAGAAGATGAAAACACTCAAATGTCATCAAGATGATCCAGAAAGCAGAGCAACAACTAACACTGTCCTTGTCTCTCTCTTTCTAGTCGACTACGAGTCCATCTCTCTCCACGGAGACGCCGACTCCATCTCCTTACATCACCTTTCCCACGGCAACAGCCAGTCAGACTTCGACAAGTCCTCGACCATCCCGAGAAACTCCGACCTCAGTTTCCAGTACAGGAAGTATGCCCAGTCTAAGCGCCCCGCCTCCACCGTCAGCCTACTGGCCGAGCCTGAATTGATCGGCAGGTCCGCCCGCCAGCTGCCGTCCCACACGGCGACCATCAGACGCAAACCGTCATCAAAGCCGCAGTTCCGCAGGGGCACGATCAGCGGGGGGGTTCCCATCCCCATCAGCACCCCGCAGGTTCCTCTTAAAGCACTCGCAGGAAATGGCGGGAGTGATGAGAATGTTTTCTCAGCGCCCTCAGCTGGAGGAGGTTTAGGTTACAGTAAACTCTGCACCTCCACGCAGAGCCTCAGTGCCTTACCTCCCTCCTCCTCCTCCTCCCCATACTACCAGCTGGTCCCAGGTCAGATGCCAATACCGGTGCCTGTACCCACTGTACCCTCCCTGCCACCAGAGGGCAGCAACGCCAAACAGCAGCAACAGAGACAGTACCAGCAACAGCAGCAATTCAACCAACAACTAAATCATCAGCAGCAACGCACTCAACTACAGCCGCACAACCAGCAACTCCAGATTCAGCAGCAGCAGCAGCAGCAATATCATCAGCAGCAGCAACCACAGCAACAGTTTCAATATCAGCAGCAACCACAGCAACAGCTTCACCACCAACAGTCACTGCCCCAGCAACCCCAGCAGCTGCAACACCAACAAGACCAGTATGCAGAGCCACTAAACCAGCAGCAGAGACAGAGGCTGTACCAGCAGCAGCACCAGGCCACGCTCCAGACCTCTGCTGCCCAGGGAGCGCCCTCCAGTCTGGCCCACAGCGCTCTCTACCAGCCCCAGGTTCCTCCCCCCTTCAGCCAGGACCAGTACCCAGAGCCGCCGCCCCCGGAGGGAGGAGGGAGCATGCTGACCCAGCTCAGATCAGTAAAGCTTAAACGGACCCTCACCAACGATCGCTCCGCCCCTCTCCTGCCCCCACCGCCCAGTCACAACTAAGGCTGACTGTTTTGCTTCCCTGCTGGTTGACTCTTTAGTTTAACGGCACCTGAGTGTGTCGGCACAAATCAAACTCTGACTTCCTGTTGAACATCGACTGTGGACCGATCAATCGCTGGAACTCGACGTGTGTCTTATTTTATTTTCTAAAGATCTGCTTCCTTTTAGTCCGTCTAGATTTGTTTTAAACATTTTCTTGAGACTTTCTCGTCATTTGCTGTTGCTGCAGCGACCATCTCTCGCCCTTTGTGTTTTTTGCATTTCGATTGTGGATAAAGTTTTTGTCTGACCCAGTCTTACCAACAAAGCTGTTGATTTTTTTTTTGTAATGATCGTTACTTGGCTTGCTAATTAGCCAGACAGGAAGCTGTTAGTATCTCAGATCCTCTTCAGTCCTGGGTGTGCTTGATTTGCCTTTTTGCCTAGACTCCCAGACGGGTGGGGTTTAGTGATTAGTCCTGTAGCTCCAATGTGTCACATGGTTGAACCATGGTGAGCGGAGGTTTTAGCAGGCTGTGGGTCAGTGTATCCGAACAGTGAGTGATTGGTTTGTTCCTGATCATCTCGAAGAGTCAAACACAGCATGGGACACTCGTGACTCTGGAATAAAACTAGCTCTGTTGTTTGTAAATATGTGAGAACAAAAACAGCTTTGGGAGCACATGGGGAGGTCGGATGTTTCGCTTAACAGCGTGTCGTCAGAGGTCACTCACTTTCTTTGACCGCACAGAAATTTGAACTGAAAATGAGTCAGGATTTCACCTTTAAGTGGCAGCAGTGCCCAGGGATGCCAAATGGTGCCACTGAGGGTTTCTGTTTGTGGAAAAGGATTAAAAATGTTACTGTGTGCGAATGTTTGGTTTACTGTGTAAATAATTAGCTGGTTATGGAGGAATAATAACAAGAGGAAGAAGACAGGGATTTGTCGGCAACTTTTAGTGGCAACATTGTTTTGGGAGATGCAGATTGGCATCATTATTGCTGAGAACATAGCGGGCTATGAGAAGCAGAACTATAAAGAGAAGTAGAAGCTGCTGGTGACGTACAGATCTGTCACAGTCAGTTGTTTAACGGGACACAGCGCCATGTTGGAAGATATATCTGAACCCTCTGCTAACACAGGAAATAAACTTCTAAGATAACATTTAATGTAAAAATAGTTTTAATGGTGATACTTTTAAACATAAGCAGTTATTTTGATTTAAAAAAGCCTTAAATTTAGTTGCATTGTGACTTGTACTGAGTGGATAAACTATGCTAAACTGTTTCTGAATTACTACACACATATTTTGTTACTTATTGGCTGAAATATACAGCGGTACGAATACATTAAATCTCCAGTAAATAACAAGAAATGTCAGAACATTACAAAGTTTGTCCATCAGAGAGCACTGACAAATTTATTTTTGCACTGTTTAGGACATTCTTCCATAACTGAATTAAAGGTTACTCAAAATATTTGTTATGTTTTATAATATAAACTAAGAAAAAAGTCCAGTATCAGTCGGGCCCTAAATGAACCTGATTAACAATTGTCTTTACAAGTTCTCCACTGAAACATTTAATGATCTTTTCCTGATCAAATGACAGTAAATGTTAAATGTGATAATTATAATCCTTTAATAATATAAGGCAGCTGATGCGTCTCAACTTAAGTTTTAGAGCGAGTGGTCATTATCACATATTCTTAAAATTTAAAGATGGATATTTTCAGCTTTCAACTCTTGCTCGAAGAATTACAGTTAATTTATTGCTGATTAATTTTCTTTTGATCGACTCATTGTTTTAATTGTAATTATTTATTTTACCAGTTTAAACAGATTTTCACATTTTCACAATCATCGTTTTTCCTCATGTTTCTGCGGGTTGATAGAGGAAGAGCTTTTAAATCTATCGTCACTAGAGTTGGGTGTCAAGCTCTGTACTCTTAACGGTACTGCCCAAATTACGTCGATACCACCATGTATTGACACACGTTACATGAATAGGTGTCAGACTTCAACACCTGAGCTCATCTGGGTGAGAGAAAGCACAGCGTTCCTTTGATTTGGCTGCCGGAGCTGATGGTGGCCAATTTAAACAATGGAGAACAGAACAAAACTGAGTTGCACCTTTAACGCGCCATGCAGACTCACGTCTCAGCTGCGTTTCACTTTGACCTGATGCACTTACTGATGTTTCAAGTCTAATTTTTTTTTAATAACACACATTTAAAGGCAAGGTTGATGCCAAATAAAAAAGGCACTGAGTAAATCTATTTATCTACATTTTGCCACCTGGTCGAGGCAAAGTGTGTCATCTCTGACAGAGCCAAAGAGTAGCTCATTCTGCTGCAGTCTGAAATCCCACAGACTCCTTTCACTTTGGCCAACAGCTAAAAGTTTGGACTTGTTTTATTTAGACTCATTTTTTGTTATTACAGAGAGAGCACCATGAAAAGGTACTGTGGGGTACAGGAAGCGGTACAAGTGTGAATGGTACCAAACCCTCGTTGTCACTCCTCCAACATGGCGTTGTTTCCATCTTTACTGTAAGAAATCAAACCTTTACGTACAAGTCTCCGATTTACCCTTCAAAGGCAAAAAGCTGTCCCTTTTCTTAATTTAAAAAGTTCACACTGACAGACTGACAGATACAGGATCGGGTATATTTAATAAAGACACAGGTAGAATTTGAGTGTTTGAATTCAGCTGAAGGATCAATGAAATTCTGTTAAGTCGACATTTGATCTGAAATCTTGTAACTCAGCAGATTTATTTTCTTTAAATGACATGAGCAGCCAATCAGAGTGCAGGACTGTGAGGAGCCGTAGTGTTTGCGTTCAACTTTTAACGTTAAATTAAACTATTTATGTACAGAGTTTGGTCGGGCTCCAGTAGCTGGTTCTATTTTGGATCCTGTTCCAAGTTGGTAAAATATTTAGGTCTGTTAATTTGTTCACCTGGAATTCTCATAAATGTCCTCATTGATATTTTAGCTTTTTATTTTTTATTTTTAGCTTTAGTCTTTGTTCTTTATTTCGGCTCAGATCACACGTACAGTGATCTCGTTACAGACCTCTGAGTCGCTGCTCATATCTCAGAAACTTTCAGTTGATGTTTTGGTGTTGTGCACATAAATACATTTCCAAAAATTGGGGACGTTATCTTCTAGAAAATTAGCAATGAGCGTGAATTCAATCAATACAGCTTTTTAGGTCTCCCCCTCCTGAACATTAAAACGATTTCAGACTGAATAATGACGTGGTTCAGATCCGTTAGAAGACGTGTTGCCTTTAAAAGTTGCCCATCGAGTGTCGACTTCATACGATGAGCTGTCAGAGCAGGCTGGAAAGCAGGGCCGTAGCTTTTACTGAGGACTGAGGTTATGCTCTCTGTTAATGTTTTAAATGGCATGAGGCGGAGTTTGATAGAGCCGACTAATAACTATTTTTATTATTGATTAATGTGGCACTTTGGTCTATCAAATATCAAGGAGTGGTAAAGAAAAAAACTCCAGAGCCCGAGATATATGTCTTCTCTTGTTGGATCGACAGTCCAAAACCCAAAGTTTATATAGAAGACAAAGACAGCCAGCAAACCAAAATGTGACATTTTACGCAGGAAACTGAAGTTAAAATAAAAGTAATTTAATCATTCCACCAGAGTTGCATACCTGACGTGTGGGAAAATAATATTTACAGATAATATGCAACAGTTTAATGAGTGAGTAAAATTTTGTGATTTTCTTAAATACACATTAAAGTTTGGTAGTTTAGTTTGTGGCCTGTCAAACATTAACGGGTGTGTGGAGCTCTGTCGTAGGGATTTTGGCTCAGGACCTCAGTATTTCTTTAATCCTGGCTACGGCCCTGCTGGGAAGCTGCCCGGCAGGGACCAGCTGCATTCTGGGAAATGTAGTCTCATCTTTTCTGGTCTGTTCTCAGAGAAGCTTTTGTGTATTGAGAGATGTCCTGTTGCTGAATCAAGTGTTTATATTGCTGATGAGACAGAAAAGCTGCCTTCTGATGATTCAATTGATTGATTGATTGATTGATTGGACCCAATTCGCCCCACAGCAGTTGTGTGTGTGTGTATATATTAGTGCTTCTATTCCTGGGAGAGATCTAAATCTATATATAAAAAATGTATGTATACATATCCTGATTGTATTTTTGTTGATTTATGGATCAGACGGTGTGATCAGATGTGACACGTCGGTCGTCACTCGTCATATTTTTGTAGAAAAGCTTTAAAGGAGGAAACCCAGTGAACTTCCTGATGTTTGAGGATCTGATGCCTGATTGGATGTCCGACTGTCGAGAAGCGGACGAAGGACTAAACAGACGTATGGACGACATGAACCAACAGAATGTAGAAATGTTTTTGTCCTTCATCTTTTGACGTTCGCTGTGGGATCAATGATAATAATAATAATTGATTCATCAAGTCTGGTGGTTCTGTTTTTGTGTGTCCTGTTTTTACTGTCACTGCACAACTCGAACACTTTTTATTTAGTGTTTAACGGGAAGGATCTTTCTTTTCTTTTAACTTTTTTGGGGAAATTAAAATTAAAAAGTTGGATCTTTGGCTGGTCAAAGGTCAGGGTCATTGTCACCTCACAAAACATGTTCTTGTCCATAACTCAAAAATGCATACAGTAACTGATGCCACACAGCTGCTTCAATATGAGCAAAGTTTCCCTTTATATTCATCGTCGCAACATTCCCCGACAGCAGCGCCACCCCAGCAGGGCAGTGCACCATTTCACATCCCAAAAACTGCTTAGGGATGGCCCAAGGAATGTGACAAAGACCTCAAATCTCACATCATTTAGATGTCACCAGGCGGTCGTTACCCAAATCAACTTTTAGATGGTCCCAGTTCCTCTTCATTTGATTCAACACAGCTGCCCGGCCCTGTAGCCTTAAAGCTTGTTCAGTAAAACTGGATGGGGCTCGCTTCTCTGTTCTTTTGCTTCAAGTCCCGCTTCTTCATTGAAATGATGGGCAACAGGATAGTTCACATCATCACACCAGCGCAGTCAGACACAGTGATGTGAACTGTTGCCCATCATTTCAATACATTTTCACACCAAATCTTCTCTCTGCAATTCCAGGTCATCGAAGGCTTGGAAGAGGCCAAGAGAGGGAGATGTGAAAAGAGAGCTATGTCAAAGGGAGCTTTTTTGGATTGACACTTCAGCCTACGAGCTTCAGTGTTGTGCTGTAATCCTGAGATCTTTCTTTCCTCCATTTCTTATAGAATTTGGGGTCTATGGTTCCTGATGGTGCTTGCGCCTTTGCTCTTCTTTGGTTTTAGATGTTTGTTTTATAGATCAAGGCCCAGTTGTTCAGAAGTAATCTGATTGGATTTCAGCTGTCAGATGAGATCAAATCTTGAAAATGGGTTGTTAAAAAGAAAAAAAAGATTCTGAAATCAAATAATATCGTATATATCGTTTTGTAGTCAGAATATGTTCCTCTGACATTGAACTTTTGTGTATTTCGCTTCGCCCCTTCTACTTGCTGAGGGAGTTCCCTCAACTGTTCTTTCCTCTTTTGTACATTCATCCAAGAGCTGACGTCACAGCAGCCTGTCAGCTGATTGAAGACGTGAGCAACAAGCTGATGCTCCTAAATTTATTTTAGGGGATTTTAATCATTGACCTGCGCTATGGTTCAGTAGCCAATGCCTACAGGTCCATCCACATGCCTTCCTTGGGAGCTTCCTATCATAATAGTGTCCTACTTCTACTGACCTACAGGCCAGTCTGTAAACGACGAGAGCGGACTATAAAGACAGTGAAATGCTGGTCAGAGGATAGTACTGACAATTTGAAAGCCTGTTTTGAATGTACAGCTTGGGATGTTTTTTATGATTCATGTTCTGACCTGAATGAACTGACACAGACTGTCTCCTCCTACATATCCTTCTGTGTTGACATTAATATCCCCCAGAAGAACATCACTGACATCACATCTATCCCAACAACAAACTGTGGGTCACTAAAGACTTGAAAAATGTCATAAATAAGAAGAAAAAAATCTTTTATACAGGGAACAATCAGGAAAGGAAAGACATCAACAAAGAGGTTAAGAATGAAATTCGGAAAGCCAAAAGAGCTTATAAGGACCAGGTAGAACACAAGTATAGCAGTGGTGATCTGCGGGCTGCCTGGAGAGGCATTAAATCCATGTCCTCAGCCACTAACATCCAAGATGAAAACAACAGAACACCAATTAGAATAGAGGAAGCAATGAAGATCTGCCAAACGCTTTTAACCTCTTTTACTCACGGTTTGAAAACCATGACAACTCAGACAATCTTTCCCTTCTTAAACAGGGTATCTCCTCTGACACTGACTGCAATATGGTCATTAGTCAGGAGTGTGTAAATAACCTTCTGTAGAAGGTGAATGTACAGGTCAAAGACCAACGTTAAGTTATATACATTCATATTTTTGAAACTCCGTCATCAGTAGCTCTGTGACGTCATGTCATATTGCCATACCTTAGCTAACCTGACCTAACAAGTCTTGACATTGATTTATGGTGTTTAAAATGCTTTGAGAATGATTAAGTTCTGTGATAGCCATATCAATGTCTGTGAGTGGGTCAGGGATCTCTATATCTTCTTGTTCCTCACATAAAGACTGAGTGGGTTCCTGAGCTTCATTTAATACATTCTGGTTTAATTCTCGTATCATCACATCAAGTATTGAGGGACAGGCTGCGGTTGCTTTCATCCAGGGGCGTCGTTTCAACAAAAGCTAGCTACACAGAGCTACTGATGATGGAGTTTCAAAAATATGAACTTATATAAAACTTCACTTTGGTCTTTGACCTGTCAGAAGTACATACTATGCTGTTTCAAAGGACATATTGCATCTAGACAGCATGGAGATGTTGGTAATTTGTTTGTAACAATGATTGATTTGCTCCATAAGTGAAAGAAGAACAAGAAGAAGAACTAGGATTACAATAGTGTCCTGGCAGTTTAGCTGCCCGGACCCTAATAAATTAATTCCAAGCTCAGTATGAAACACAGTAAAACAAAGGCCAATTTGGTACAATATTGTATAGGCAAATTTATGGGAGTGTCTCCAGTGCGGTGGCCGAGACCCGCCAACGCTGCAAATAAAAAGAAACCTTGCGATGCAAATAAAAAAAGCCACAACGGAAGTGAATTACCGGGGACTATTATTGCCAATGCACATGTTTTTTTATGTGAAAGAAGGAGAAGATGAAGGAGAAGATGAAGAGAGAAAAGTAACAAGAAAACGAAAAATAAGAAGAAAAACTAATGAAACGGTAGGTGTGTTATATATGGTTAGGCCATGTAGCCCCAGGTTTGATATGAAGCTGAACTGGAGGATGCTGGTGTCCCTCCATCTGTATAGTATAGATGAATTCGGCAAGCGATTTGTGTATGCCACCATCTTGCAGCGGCGGCGCCATTGCTGCGGTGTCAATATTGATCGCCTTCGATATGATGTGATGGTCACATAGCCTGTCGAAATGTGATTAATCACATTTCACCGCAGCAATGGCACCGCTGCAAGATCAAAGGTCACCATCCATCCAACTTTTTTTCCTTGTCCCCCCCATTTACTGTTTATTGTCCCCCCCATATGAAATGGGATTTTCGCCCCTGCTCTGACCTCTTTGTGTTTCCACCATTTTCTCCTCTGAATAAGAAACTCTTAATCGGGTCGATTTTTTAACAAGGTTGTGGTTGCTTCAGTGGAGGACTGAACAGAACCGGTTCAGCAGCATAACTTCACTTGTGGCATCCAAATGGCTTGACAGGTTTTTACACGTCACCAAACACATAGCCTAACATTCTCTGGACAAAGTCACGCAACCAGGGGTGTCAGTTGTCTGCGAGACATCAAATTCCGGCTTCAATTAACCCTTTGAAACCTGAGCAAATTGGCTTGGTTTCTTTCAAAAACATGAGCAACAAAGAAAAAACGACCCAAATAATTGGCAAGAAATTAGCAAAAAAATTAAAAGATTTAAAAAAAAAAAGAAAAGAAAGTTAAAAATAAACAAGCAAACAAGGAAATTACCTGGAAACAAACCTAAACATTGTATTAATGCTGTGACATTATTTTAAATATATAATAAGGATTATTATAAATATCGTTCTTTTTAGATGGTGTAGGGCTGATGTTTGTGGTACAACACAAGGAATAAAGACTACACTAAGATATTTGGCGACCAGAGGAATGCAACGGTGCAGCAGTGATGACTTTGGTCTGTCTCAACCCTCCATCAGCAGAGTGACCACACTGACAATCACAGAACTTCCACAGAATTTAATATTGTGACGCAGTCTATTTCATGCCGACTGGGTATCCACACCTCCTCACGAAGGTAAAAGTTTCTGTCCCGTCCTTGCTCAGAGTTGCTTTGAGAACTTTCTAAAATCGCTCCTCAGCTCGGACTCCTTACTACAAAGTTTTAAGCTAAGTCAGGAGCTCTGTGAGAGTGTTCTCAGAGTGTTTGTGAATATGGCTCCTGGTCTGTTACAGTTAACAGCTGAGCACTTCCAAGAAAGTGCACTGATGAAGCTCCGCCCTTTGCTTGACTCACCTGAGACAGGGGAGTGAACACTGTGTATCATTTTCCAGTGAAAGACAAAGACGGCGAGAGACAGACAATGACAGATTTGCCCTTGCAGCAAACTGGAAACATCCACTGAGAGAGGACGAGCACAGAAGTGAAAACTGGAATACTGCTGCTCCAACAAACTGCCGGCTTCACACACTAAACGTGAGTTTGCCACTACACAAAGAGAAAACAGTCAGATCTATTTGATCAATGAAAACAGTGACTGATTGATTTGCAGTGTGCTGTCTGTCTGCTTTTTGTTTCAGCATTTTACAAACACAATGGCTGCCATATCAGATGAAGATCTCTCCTGTCCTGTCTGCCAGGACATCTTCAAAGATCCTGTAGTCCTGTCATGTAGCCACAGCTTCTGTAAAGACTGTCTGCAGATGTGGTGGGAGAGGAAACAAATACAGGAGTGTCCAGTTTGTAAGAGAAAGACATCAAGAAGTCAACCACCGTGTAACCTGGCATTGAAGAACCTGTGTGAGACCTTCTTACTGACGAGAGATCAGAGAGCTTCAGAGGCTCTCTGCAGTCTGCACTCTGAGAAACTCAAACTCTTCTGCTTGGACCATCAGCAGCCGGTATGTGTCGTCTGCAGAGATTCAAAAACACACAACAACCACAGATTCAGACCCGTCGATGAAGCTGCACAGGATCACAAAGAGGAGCTCCAGAAATCCCTGAAGCTCTTACAGGAGAAACTGAAGCTGTTTGAACAAGTTAAAGTGAAGTTTGATCAAACAGCAGAGCACATGAAGGTCCAGGCCCGACGCACAGAGAGGCAGATTAAGGAGCAGTTTAAGAAGCTTCACCAGTTTCTAGAAGAGGAAGAGGAGGCCAGGATGGCTGCACTGAGGGAGGAAGAGGAGCAGAAGAGTCAGATGATGAAGGAGAAGATGGAGGCTCTGAGCAGAGAGATAGCAGCTCTTTCACACACAGTCAGAGCCACAGAGGACGAGCTGAGAGCTGAAGACGTCTCATTCCTGCTCAACTACAAGGCTGCAGTGGACAGAGTCCAGCAGCGCCCCCTGCTGGATGATCCACAGCTGCTCTCAGGAGCTCTGGATAGACGAGGCCAAACACCTGGGCAACCTGACCTTCAACATCTGGAACAAGATGGAGGACGTGGTCTCCTACACTCCTCTGATTCTGGACCCAAACACTGCTCGTCCAGACCTCATCCTGTCTGAAGATCTGACCAGTGTGAGACGAGGAGAGAGACAGCAGCTTCCTGATAATCCAGAGAGGTTTGACTCCTTTCACTCTGTCCTGGGCTCTGAGGGCTTTAACTCAGGGACTCACAGCTGGGACGCTGAGGTTGGGGACAGTACAACCTGGTTTCTGGGCGTGGCAGCACAGTCTGTCCTGAGGAAAAGCATAACATGGTGTGGAATATGGAGAATAGGGTTCTGTAATGGTACATATAAAGCCTTCGCCCCATCAGCCAAACCAGTAACTTTGCCAGTGAAGAAAAAGTTTCAGAGGATCAGAGTGAATCTGGACTGGAACAGAGGAGAGCTGTCATTCTCTGATCCTGATACTGACACACACATACACACCCTCACACACACTTTCAAGGAGAGGCTGTTTCCATTCTTCAGCAATAGTGATAAATTCCCGATTAAGATTTTACCAGAGGAGGACGAGGATGAGGATGAGTTTTAAGAAGGGACTTAAAAGAGATCACTGACTCGGCCGACCTGATTGCCTCGGGCAGACTGTTCCAGATCCTCGGGGCCCTGACAGCAAACGCTCTGTCCCCTTTAGTTTTCATCCAGACCTCTGGAGCAGACAGAGGACCTCTGCCCAAGGACCTCAAAGTACGTCCTGGGATGTACGTCACTAAGAGGTCAGAGATATAACTGGGAGAGAGACCATGGAGAGCCTTAAAAGTAATCAGTTAAATCTTAAAATCTAAAACGTACAGGGGGCCAGTGTAAAGAGGCTGAAACTGGATTGATGTCATCACGTCTCTGGCAGCTGAACTCTGTACAATCTGGAGTCGATGAATAGATTTTTGATTCAGGCAAGAAGAGCGGCTGTTGCTGTGATCCAGGTGTGACGAGGTGAAGGTGTGTAAAATTGTCTCTGTGTCTTTAAAAGTTAAAGTGGATCGTATTTTTGAAATATTTCTGAAATGATAATGAGAATACACAGCAGTTTAAGGTCGTGGGCCTATTGTAGAATATGTTCATTCAAGTTATGTATCAGTTATGAAATGCTGTTTAACAGTTCAAGATCATTATGTGTCAGTAATTTTCTTATCAACATAAGAATACAAGTATTGCAGTTGGAGTAACTTCAATACTTCATAATGTTCTTTATGGTTGAGGCAGTGTGGGTAATCTATATTCTGTACAGTTACACTTTGTTGTTTAATCTGTTTTATATCCTTTTATCTCGTCCTGTAAAACAATAAACAATGATGTCAAGAAGGAAATGTGTTCAGACTTGCTGGCTGTAGTTTTGGGACGGCAGTAGCTCGGTCTGTAGGGACTTGGCTTGGGAACCAGAGGGTGCCAGTTCAAGTCCCTGTCTGGACCAAATTGGAGCATAGACTGGTAGCAGGAGAGGTGCCAGTTTGCCTCCTGGGCACTATCAAAGTGCTCTTGAGCAAGGCATCGACCCCCAACAGCTCGGGGCACCTGTCCCCCTCACCCTGACATCTCTTTATTTAATGCATGTATGTGCATCTCAGCTGTTCCTAGGTCTGCACTCATCTGGACAGAGACCTCAGATGTTGTACCTGGAATCTGCTGGAGCCACTCTCCCAGATTGGGGGTCACAGTTCCCAGTGCTCCCATTCTGGGGCGCCGAACAGGGGGAGGAAAAAAGAAGGATTCTAGGGGCCCATGATTAAGAGGGGCCCAGAGAGGCCCCTAATAAAATTATAACACTGACAAAAAATAATATGACACTAATTTATAATCACAAATATACTTTATTTACAATGAACTGGTAACAATAACTTTGTTTGTTTTTGGAAACATTAACGCTGGATCTTTTTTGTTTTGTTAAAATTCAGCTATCACTGAAATAGAAGAATTGCAGTAGGAGCAGAGGAGAGAATTTGTGGCATATAATAAATAGCATATATAAATAGCATAAAAAATGTTCGTTGTTGATGAGCGGAAAGGAAAAGTAGCTCAATTCCACTGCCGGAACTTAAACACTGTGACACATCAAGCGGAAGTAAACAAAGCAGGTGTTAGCTGCGTTAGCTCAGTGGAATTAGCGGGTAGATGAGAGTGTAGTTGTCGCGTTAACTAATGTTTTACTCATAATTAAACAACCATGTCTTCAGTGGAGTATCTGAGAGAGTTTGTCAACGAGCGACTAACTGCTGCTGCTGAGGAAATATTCGGAGTTTTTAAAAGAACCATTGTCGAGTACGAAGAAGTGATCGACCGTCAGCGCAGGCTGTTGGATGTCGTTTGGAAACCTGACATAGAGCTTATCAGGATAGGTATGTAAACGTTGATTAGTTTAATAACTCAGAACAGATCAGTTTGATTTATATAATCCGGGTTGTTCAAACATACAGTAAGTTACTGTGTAAACGGTCTAGTCCGAAGAAAACAGCATCAATTCTTGTAAGTAGGCCTACATTTGCACAAAGTCAGGGGTTTGTAGGATCATAGTCAGGTGTATGATTAACCAACTATACCAAACAGGTGCTAATGATCATCAATATTATATGTAAGTTGAAACACAGTCTTTAAGTGAAACAGAAACAGCTGTGCAGGAGGCTTTAAACTGGGTGAGGAGCAGCCAAACTGTGCTACTCAGGTGAGGTTGTGGAAGACAGTTTGATGTCACAGGTCACACACCATGACAAGACTGAGGGTCGTTACACTGCATCAGCAGGGTCTCTCCCTAGACTGGGGTTTCAAGATGTGCTGTTTAAGCTCTTTCGAAGATGCACAAAGAAACAGGCAACGTTGAGGGCAGTAGACACAGTGGTCAGCTAAAGAAACTTAGTGCAGTCGATGAAAGACACATCTGCGAAACTGTAAGATGTACAGCAGTGTCATTAACTCAGAACTAGCAGAAACCAGTGAGACTCAGGTACATCCATCTACTGTCCGCACTAGTCTGGCCAGAGGTGGTCTTCATGGAAAAATGGCGGCCAAAAAGAGTGATTCAACTGTGCACAAACGCATAGGATCGACCCCAAACGTATAGCCAGTGTCATTATGGACTATCTTCAGTGTAAAGAAGAACAAGGAGTCCTGGAAGTGGTGGTACGGCCTCCACAGAGCCCTGAGTCTGTCTGGGATCACATGAGGAGACAGTAGGATTTTAGACAGCCTACATCCACAGAAGATCTGTAGGTATTTCTCCAAGATGTTCAGAATAACCTACCTGCTGAGTTCCTTAAAAAACTGTGTGCAAGTGTACTTAAAAGAATTGAAGCTGTTTTGAAGGCAAAGGGTGGTCACACCAAATAGTGATATGGTTTAGATTTTTCTTCTGTTCTGCCTAAAACTTTCTTCCATTTCTGCATTTCCTTCTTTACCATCACAGTAGTAGCCTTTTCCTTTTGTTCTCTGTCCCTCCAGAGCTCCCACAGCAACATGTCTGGAAGGAGATGGAGAAGGAGGGTCTGGCTAAGCAGCAGCTCCGCATTCAGGAGATGAACTCCAGTGTGGACCAAGAGGAGCCAGAGCCTCCACAGATTAAAGAGGAAGAGGAGGAAGTGTGCAGCAGTCAGGAGGAAGAGCAGCTTGTACTAAAGCAGGAGACTGATGGCTTCATGTTGATTCCTCCTTATGAGGAAAGTGAGCACAGTGAACCAGAAACAAACAGTGACCACCAGCTCCTCTCTCACAGCTCTCATGTCACTGAGAGCCAAGATCAGGTTGGAGCTGAGCAGGAAGACTCAGGATCAACTAGAAATACAGAGCTTCAACCACATAAAAGACATCATGAAAGCAGTAGTCACAGGAACGATGATAACAACTGTACCATGTCAAAGATCCACAGTACCACTCACACAGGTAGAAATTATTTCAAATGTGACACATGTGAGAGAGTTTTCAAGTTTAAGTCCCAACTGTATGCACACATGAGACAACACACAGGTGAGAAGCCATTTTTGTGCAAAACATGTGGGAAAGCTTTCAGACGTAACGGTGACTTGAAAGTCCATGTGAGAATCCACACAGGTGAGAAGCCGTACGTCTGCAGGACCTGCGGGAAAAGATTCTGTGAGATGTCCGCATTGACGAGGCACGTGAAAACCCACACAGGTGAGAAGCCACATACTTGTAAAACCTGCGGAAAAGCTTTCACACGTCGTGATGACTTGACGGTCCACTTGAGAACTCACTCGGGTGAGAGGCCGTATACCTGCGAAACATGCAGGAAAGATTTCAGATCTAGCAGTAACTTGAAAAGCCACATGAGGAAGCGTGTATGCGAGAAGCTGTATCAGTGCAATGCAGAGGTTCCAGTTGTGGTCACACCCATCCAGGTGAGAAGGTGTGTCATTGGAAATGACATGGAAGAATTTTAAAGGTCCAGTGTCGAGGATTTACTGAAAAAAATGGAATATAATAAGATAAGTAAGTTTGCTGTAGTGTATAATCACCTGAAAATAAGAATGTTCTTTTTACCGTTACCTTATGCAAGTATTGACAAGTATTTAAAATCCATGTTAACTAGTTTTTGACAGTTCTACATGAAGCCTCCTGCACAAGTGAGATTTAACATTTGAGATTGACTGACATTATTGAAGAAATCCTACTGAATGTGAACACGCCTTTGTCTGGTTATTTGTATGTGCCAAACACAATTTCGAGGTTGAATATTATTTATTATTGTCTGGTTATTTCTGTTTAGTCATATTTGCTTCTTTGTTAATATTTATTGTATTTTTCTTCACCTGTGACACACTTAGAAATTCACTAATGCCCATTCAGAGCAGCCTGCTAACACTTGCACAGTGCAGTCAGTAGCTGCTGATGCAGAGTGGAGCCACGGTTTTCTGACCGTATTATCGACTGTGTGGATGATTTTGTCTTGTTTTGTCTCTGTCAATCTGTCCAAACATTTTGTTTACCCCAAAGCTGATTTTGTACACGGGAAAGTGGATTAATAAACCTTTTTTTTTTACTTTCATGAACAAAAGGTGTCGGTGTGAGCTGTGTGCATTGAGCAAGTTTTACATTCTGTACAAGTTTTGGATCAACCACTGTTTCTATACCAAAAAGCCTTTCAACTGTGACACATGGGAAAGCGTTGTAGTGTAAAGCAAACTGCAGAGTCTCCTGAGAATCCAGACTTCCTCATATCAAGGTGTGGCCCCTGGCAAAAAAGGCTGCTCTGAAACTGTCAGTGCATCACTGGCACACAGCGTTCCTCCCTCCTGTCTGTTCTCTCTGCAGCTGCTGACACTAATGCGGCCTTTCACTGCAGACGCCGATGGGCATGACTGACAATGAGCTGTGTGTGCAGCAGTAGCAGAAGTGTTTGAATTCATGAGAGCAGCTGAACCAAACTGCAATACCACAATGTGAAGATATTATTTTTTATATGTGATTTATTTGTGGAAATTTCATGGGGACAGCATCCAGTACTAATATGTAAATAAGCAGTTATTGATTGATGAGCATGTGGGTGTACACACATGAATAAACTGGAAGAATTATGTATATTTATATTTTGTCTTAGGCAGACTGCGCCTACTTAGAGCAACAAAACAGTTTATTTTGGGTGTCGGAACAATGGACATCCAAGAAAGGACAAAAAGAAGGTGCTCCGAGTGCAAAAAAGGATAAAATTATTTTTATTATTGTTATTTTTTGCACTTTGAGCACCTTCTTTTTGTGCACAGCTGTCCTAAATAAATTGTCTTTTTGCCTGTGAATCTCTTTGTGGCTCTCCAGCCCACTTGCATCGGTGTGCAGGTATCTCCTCTGCGGTCTATTCATACTTTGTATAATTCACATGTTCACTTATTCAAATATAAAAAAAAATAGCAGAACAAGATGATTAAGATATATGTGTAATATTTATATGTATGTTTTGTAAGGCAAAGATAATTGTAATATATATTGTATACTAAGATATGTTCATTCATATTTTGTGAGATAGATATTTGGTAATTTATGTACATAAGGCTTATTTTATGTATTGATTACTTTTGTGTGAGAAAGTTAAATGGTAATAATTGTTTATTTAGAAAAGTCTAAGGTGTAGATTTATCTGTATGGGGAAGCTGTTTCATTTCACCTGATGACTGATGGAGAAGGGGTGGAATATACTTCCTTGTACTCCTTTTCGGATATGAAATCAAGTAATTATCCACTGACAATTGCTTTTACATTATGCTTTTCATTATTTGTGAATATTACTTTCTTTCTGTCTCCTTATTTGTATGTTCAAGTCTTTTTTTCACATGTTCGAAATGAATATCAAATCTCAACAGCAAAACAATGTATAAAAATTATATGAAAAATGTATTCAGATTTTTTTTTCCGCAGAAAAATATACTGATACAGTAATATTAAATAATAATAATAATAATAATAATAATAATACTGGAGAATGAAATATTGTTTGCTGTTAAACAACATGTAGGCAGTGTTTCAGTTTTAGCAATTTATAATATTTGCAAAAAATATCTAATATTTCTACATAGTAATAATAGAATAATTATATAAATAAAATTTAAAATTATAAATAAAATATAAAAAAGATGTATTTGTCCATATTTTCACAAGTACAATAATTGAGCAAATAAAATTTCCAATTTTATTTATTTATTCATTTATTTATGCCATTTCCTTGGATTCGTTTCATTTTATTTCATTTTTAATTCTTTATTGAACTTAATGGATACTGGCAGCAAGTTAAACTCATCATCACAGAGTAGTAAAATGTCTGTTCCTCCCATTTTTTTGTGGAACAACAAACCAAAAGGAGTAACTGTTCTTAATAAAATATTTAAACCATCTTTAACTTCAGGACACTATTCATGATGTCAGAATCAAAGACATTCACTCCTCTCTCCTCACCATGTCATTCTTCCTTATGTGCTGACACTTATTCCTCCATATGAATTTAAAATTGATAATATTTATTTATTTAATCATTCTCGCTGATAAAAAAAATCCACTTTTAAGTTTTCACGAGGACATAAAATTCAGTTTCAGGACAAACGTTGGCACAAATATGTAAAAACAGTTATTTTAACACTTGAAAGCGGAACAGATAAAAACAACCACTCCAGCGTCGGAACTTTACCGTGTGACATCAGCGGAAGTAAACAGAAGACATGCGCCAGTTGCCTCACTTACATCGAGCCATTGAGTGAATTCTGGGGATTTATTCTCTCAGTAAAACCTCGAGACACTTTATTTATGACTAAACAACCATGTCGTCAGTGGAGTATCTGAGAGAGTTTGTCAACGTCAGACTAACTGCTGCTGCTGAGGAAATATTCGGAGTTTTTAAAAGAACCATCGTCGAGTATGAAGAGGAGCTGGACCGACAGCGCAAACTGTTGGATGTGGTTTTGAAGCCTGAAATAAAGCTGCACAGAATAGGTGCGTAAAACTAAGTTAATATGTAATCCTGAAGTATTTAAACTGGTGTTAACTTGCTTCCATGTCTGCGTCTCCTCCTTTAAAATCACAATCATACTCCTTTTGTTCTTTGTTCCTCCAGAGCTCCCGCAGCAATATGTCTGTAAGGAGGAGGAGGAGGAGGAGGATGAGGAGGAGGAGGGTCTGGCTGAGCTGGAGCTCCGCATTCAGGAGATGAACTCCAGTATGGACGAAGATGACCCAGAGCCTCCACAGATTAAAGAGGAAGAGGAGGAAGTGTGCAGCAGTCAGGAGGAAGAGCAGCTTGTAGTGAAGCAGGAGACTGATGGCTTCATGTTGATTCCTCCTTATGAGGAAAGTGAGGATCAGGCTCTGAACATCAGACCTTATGATGCTCTGAGTGCAGCAGAGAAAGAGTCTGTCGACGACATACCAGTGACGAGCTTTGTGATATCAGACGAACACAGCGACCACCGGCTGCTCTCTCACAGCTATGATGTCACTGAGAGCCGAGATCAGGTTGGAGGCGAGCAGGAAGACTCTGGATCACCTGGGAATGCAGAGCTTCTCCCAAGACACCTTGAGAGTAACAGCCACAGCAACAACGTCTACAACTCTGCTGTGTCAGATATGCTCCATAACACTCACGCAGATGACAAGCCTTTCAAATGTGACACGTGTGGGAAGGTTTTTAAGTATAACTCAAAGCTGTTCATACACCAGAGAGTCCACACAGGTGAGAAGCCGTATTCTTGCAACATCTGTGGGAAAAGCTTCATCGAGAAATCAGCGTTGAACACTCACATACGAGGCCACTCAGGTGTGAAGCCGTATCGCTGTGAAACCTGTGGAAAACATTTCCGATATAACAACGCCTTGTTGGTGCACATGAGAATCCACTCGGGCGAGAGGCCGTTCACGTGTAAAACATGCGGGAGAACTTTCAGACAGAACAGCGACTTGACAGTCCACATGAGGATCCACTCGGGCGAGAAGCCGTTCTCGTGCAAAACATGTGGTAAAGCTTTCAGACACAACAGTCAGTTAACAGTCCACACGAGAATCCACACAGGTGAGAAGCCGTATGTTTGTAACACCTGCGGGAAAAGACTCCGTGACACGTCCACGTTGAACAGGCATGTAAGAATCCACACAGGTGAGAAGCCGTATACGTGTCCAATATGTGGGAGAGGTTTCATACAGAATAATGACTTAAAAGCTCACATGAGAATCCACTCGAGTGACAAGTCATAATTTTGAGACACTTTAAAGATACTTTAAAGCAGTGGTTCCCTCCTGGTCGGTCAAAACACACTTTATTTTGAAGTACAATCAGTTTCCAGCAAAGAGGTTTTACTCTGAAGTGTCGTTTCCTGCTGTAGAGTGAGTGACTGATGGACAGCTACTTGACAGAGACCGTAAACTAGCTCAAAGACACGGCCAAACACTAGGATGACGCTGAATATATTAAACTGTGTGGCCCTTAGAGGAGACATCTGGACTAGTTGGGAGCCACTGCTTTAAAGTGTCTCAACTGGCGAGGCATACAGGGTCCCTGGAAAAATTATACGTGAGACTCACCTTAACATCACGCTAACCTCAACAATCATTTCTTGGTACAAAACTGGCAGTCGATTACACTTATGGAGACATGTAAAGCTGGCAGACTTGTTGATTTTTGTTTCAGCCGTAGTTGTAATGTTTAAAGATGTATAGCTATAAACAGTGGTCCCACCGATCTGACGCTTCTGCTGTGCTTATTTTATGCGCTTTGTTGCTTTGCTAGTGTCTCTGATGAACCAAATCTACCAGCACGGAAGCTACGCAGTGTACTGATGTGGACAGGGCCGCTGTAAAACATGTTTCAGCCACCTAAAAAAAAATCAGTATCAGTGGAAGTGTGCGCCATGTTTGAATATTTGAAAAAACTGTTTGATGGAAAGGTAAACCGGAGAAAATATTCTTAATTTAGCACACACTTCAACTGATATGGATTATTTTTGGTGGGCCTTTTTTGTGGCTGAAAACAGCACCGTTTGATTTCATGTGCGTGACACGAGGATTTTCTACCCGCAGGTTATTGTAAATAAACATTATGATTCGGTCTATATGCATTGCTTTAGCTATTGTTTGAATTATGTTCGTAATAATCTAGGGATGCACGGTGATATCGGCATGTCAACAGGATCGGCCGATGTCGGCTTTAAAATGAGCAATCAGAATCACCCAACATGCTTTATATTACTTTGCACAATGAATGAATATCACATACACTGAAAAGTATTGTATTTCATGTCTGTCTGCTGGTGGTCCATCATGATAAGAGTATGCATGTATAATATGATCATAATTCCAGAAAAGAAGAGACTTGATGATCACTAAGATAAGGCGGGGGAAGAAGCGGATATATTGGTATCGGTTATCGGCCAAATGAGGAGTTATATATCTTGCAAAAAATCCAATTGTGCTTCCCAATAATTATCCCAAAACATGTCTAATGTCACGTGACATACATTCCTTGTATTACTAATTTAAAATATAGTGCTGCGCTGCATGAGCAATGAAATGTCCCTAGCATCACGTGGTACACACAGACAGGACTGCATCACGCCATGGTTATCTGAACTCTGCTACAGCGTGACAAGTAGCAATAATCCACTTTATGGTTTAATACATGAAGATATGATTCACTCATAAGTAACAAGATGTAACCCTTACCTTAACCTCAGCTGCCTCTCTTTTAACTTAATAATTCATGGCTAGCTAATCGTTAACTTCCAGGCCAATGGGTGAAGAGGGCTGATAGTGGTGGGCGGGTCATGTAGCCGCTCCAGCTGCAGCTTTACCTGCTTGGAAAGAGGCGTGCTGTCACATGATGAGAAAAGCAGGAAAATGCCAAAAAGCTCTGATGAAGGCTGTGTGCCGAAATGTGTAAGCATGTTGTGATCTGAGCCAGTTTAACAAGTGAAATGTGAGTATTTTGTCCTTGATTTGAAAGTTTGGGATGTGCTACCTCTTCACCTTTTTTCTAATATGCTCATTTGATTTTGGGTTCAGCTCTCAATTTACCAAGAATCCCATTGGTGAAGCATAACCTCACTTTTACGGAACATAAGCAAAACAGTTATTAGACATGTCCATAGAACAGACATTTGTTTAACAAGAATTTAATGCGAACAAACTTCTCAAAATTTGAATCCAAACGTGTCAAATTGCACAGACAACAAGTACCGGTCTGTTTGTGTTGGTGTCTCACGAGTGAGGAGCAAGTGCTCGCAGTTTGCATATGCCTTGGAAGATGTGTGGCTGAATCACTGTATAGGATTATAGGATCATTGGTAACCCTGCACATAAGATCACATTCAGTCCTGGTTCACGGTCAAACACAGAAGAACTCACAGAAGTGAGAAGCCACATGATCACACTTGTGTCACTGATGTGTTCATCCTGCCAACTACAGTGTTTTTTGTCTGCAGTCATTTATATTTTAATGTATTTAGTGAGTGCATCAACGTGATGTGATTATTGTTTCGAATGTCTGTGGTGACCATAGTTGAGCAGTATTTGAATTAAGTGTAGTTATTTTACATAGTGTGTAAAATCCCAGCTGGCACCTGGCGTCAGAGCAGTGTCAGAAGACGCTGGACGCTGACGTTGGATAGACGTAAAATTTAGGTTGTAATGAAAATCAGGTTGACAATATTTTAAATGTCTATTGACCTTAAGAATTTCAAGTCAGGTGTTCGTTAACATTATGATGTTCTGCAGATGTTTGGTTTTGTTCAAACCTTACGACTACGTTAATCTATGTCAAGATGATGCTGGCGTGAGGCATTTGAAAGATGTAGGATTTTGTTCATCACATCAACCTAAATTCAAATATAAACGTCTAACGGCGCTGGTGGCCAGCTGGGATTAATTTTGAGTATTTTGTAATTTGTATTCTGCTGGACATAACAAAAAATGTCATTTGTAATAAAACATTTTAAGAGCTTGTATTTGTGTATTTGAAATATTTAAAATTTATTTTTCAATATGTAATTTTGTCCTCAAGTAAGACACATTTTTATCCCCAGGTTTAAACTGTAGGGAAGAAAAAAAACTGGACAATAATGAGCCTGATCAGTCTTCGGATAAAGACACAGCTTGTGGACTGCAGCGTTGTTGGTATTTGGTGCTGATTTTCCTTCTCTTCTACTATATTGTACTGTATCACTCTACTTTGAGATTTTTGCACTCATTCAGTTGGTTGCTAGTAAAGTTAGAAATCTTAGAAATTCACTTCCTCCACTGATCTTGTATTTATCACTCTTGAAAAAGTCATCTGCTAAATACTGAGTCCTGTTGCCATCTGACAGCGAGTGCCTCACAGTGGACTCATGTTGACTTCCTCAAATTTAATTTCAATCATCAAAGACTCATTTTTATAGTGAAAAGAATACTAAGATATTAGCATGTGCACATAAGAATGAAAAATGCAGAAAGTCTTTAGTGTTTACCTTCAAGATGGTGTGACTGAAGGAGGATGATGAATCCAGTCAAAATCTCAAATGTCACTTTTTGGTGTTCAGTAGGATTGGATAGGATTAATATTTATTGTTGCCGTATTGCTGAAGAACATATTTTCTTTTCAGTCGGTTCGGATAACATTGCAATTAAAGAGCTTTTCTAATGAACCTATCAGTAAACTGCCCTTTAAGCCGATACCTTCAACACAGAGTGGCCTCATTTCTGAAATATATTGGTGTACAAAAGTTGTTGAATAATTTTTTGAAGAGGAACTGGAATGGCCTTTATCACTTTCTTGTGTTCTCTAATTGGGCAATGAAAGTTTAATTTATCACAAAAATCTCTATAAATTAAAAGAATAAAATAAAACAGCCAAACTCATCCATTACATGGGTTATATTCTTTTTTCCATCCATGTTCCTAATAACAATGATTTCAGACTAGTTAGAATATCTGTTGTTCCACAAGGTTGAAGTGTGTGGTGTAAAATTGTGTTTATATAATTACAGGTGACGGGTTCCAGTAAAGGAGAACTTGCTGGTGGAAATCACGGGCAGTTTGTATAAAGCGTAATCACATCGCGGTAAAATCAATACCTCCCTTTTAAAAAAGAAAAAAAAAATTGCATTACGGATGCTAAACAAGAAAAATGGAGACAAACTGGATAATTTTACTGCTGTCAGAAACTTTTGATGACCGGAAATTCCACCAGGGGAACATTAACACTGTGACACATCCACCGGAAGTAAACAAAACAAGCGCTGGCAGCATTAACTTAGTGGATGTTTGGGATCAACAGGGAGGTGATGGTGTAGTTGTTGCGTAGTTAAACGTTTCATTCATAATTACACAACCATGTCTTCAGTGGAGTATCTGAGAGAGTTTGTCAACGTCAGACTAACTGCTGCTGCTGAGGAAATATTCGGAGTTTTTAAAAGAACCATCGTCGAGTACGAAGAAGTGATCGACCGTCAGCGCAAACTGTTGGATGTCGTTTGGAAACCCGATATAAAGCTTCACAGGATAGGTGTGTAAGCTTAATTAATGGTATCAATTTGCTTCCATGTCTGCATCTCCTTTTTACCATCACAATAGTGTCGTATTTCTGTTGGTCTCTGTTCCTTCAGAGCTCCCGCAGCAGTATGTCTGTAAAGAGGAGGAGGAGGGTCTCTCTGATCAGCAGCAGCTACACAGGACAGGTGTGTAACACTGACTAGTTTAATGACACAAAACAGATTGTTTAAACAGACCCTCACTGTCCACTTTATTAGGTACACCTGTTCAACTGCTCCTTAACGCAAATAACTAATCAGACAATCACGTGGCAGCAGCTAAATGCATTTAGGTATATTCACATGGTGAAGATGACCTGCTGAAATTCAACGGAGCATCAGAATGAGGAAGAAAGGTGATTTGAGTGACTTTGAACGTGACATGGTTGTTGGTGCCACAACCATCTCTAGGGTTTACAGAGGATGGTCCCAAAAAGAGAAAATATCCAGTGAGCCAAAATGCCTTGTTGATGCCAGAGGTCAGAGGAGAATGGCCAGACTGGTTCAAGATGATAGAAAGGCAACAGGAAGTCAAATAAGCACTGGTTCCAACCAAGGTCTGCAGAAGACCATCTCTGAAGCAACAACACCTTGTCCAACCTTGAGGCAGATGGGCTACAGCAGCAGAAGACCACACCAGGTGCCACTCCTGTCAGCTAACAACAGGAAACTGAGGCTACAGTTCACACAGGCTCACCAAAACTGGACAATAGAAGATTGGAAAAACGTTGCCTGGTCTGATGAGTCTGGATTTCTGCTGCCACATTCAGATGGTAGGGTCAGGATTTGCTGTCATGGATCCATCCTGCCTTGTATCAACGCTTCAGGCTGCTGCTGGTGGTGTAATGGTGTGGGGGAGATTTTCTTAGTACCAGCTGAGCATGGTTTTAACACCACAGCCTACCTGAGTATTGTTGCTGAGCGTGTCCATCCCTTTATGACCACAGTGTACCATCTTCTGATGGCTACTTCCAGCAGGATAACACTCCATGTCACAAAGCACTGTACTCCAATGGCCTCCACAGTCACCAGATCTCAGTCCAATAGAGCACCTGTGGGATGTGGTTGAACGGGAGATTCTCATCATGGATGTGTAGCCGACAAATCTGCAGCAACTGTGTGATGTCATCATGTCAATATGGACCAAAATCTCTGAGGAATGTTTCCAGCACCTTGTTGAATCTATGACACCAAGAATTAAGGCAGTTCTGACGGCAAAAGGGCTCCAACCTGGTACTAGCAGGGTGTATTTAATAAAGTGGCCGGTGAGTGTATATTGTTCCTAATTTGCTTGCATGTCTGCATTTCCGTCTTTACCATCACGGTAGTATCCTAATCTTTTTGTCCCTCCAGAGCTCCCACAGCAACATGTCCGTAAGGAGAAGGAGGAAGAGGAGGAAGACCTTGCCAAACAGCAGCTCTGTATTCAGGAGTTGAACTCCAGTGTGGACCAAGAGGAGCCAGAGCCTCCACTGATTAAAGAGGAAGAGGAGGAAGTGTGCAGCAGTCAGGAGGAAGAGCAGCTTGTACTGAAGCAGGAGACTGATGGCTTCATGTTGATTCCTCCTTATGAGGAAAGTGAGCACAGTGAACCAGAAACAAACAGTGACCACCAGCTCCTCTCTCACAGCTCTCATGTCACTGAGAGCCAAGATCAGGTTGGAGGCGAGCAGGAAGACTCAGGATCAACTAGAAATACAGAGCTTCAACCAAAGAAAAGACTTCATGAACACAGTAGACACAAGAACAATGTAAAGAACTGCACCATGTCAAATACCCACTGTGACACTCACACGGGCAAAAAGTCTTTTAAATGTGACATGTGTGAGAAAGTTTTTCAGTATAATTCAAAACTGTACAGACACCAGAGAGTCCACACAGGTGTGAAGCGGTATTCATGTGACATATGTGGAAAACATTTCCAATTTAACAGTGGCTTGTTGGTGCACACGAGAATCCACTCAGGCGAGAAGCCGTTTACATGTAAAACATGTGGGGGAATGTTCAGACAGAAAAGTGACTTGACAGTCCACATGAGGATCCACTCGGGCGAGAAGCCATTTTTGTGCAAAATGTGTGGTAAAACATTCAGACGTAACAGTCAGTTAACAGTCCACATGAGAATCCACACAGGAGAGAAGCCGTACAATTGTAAGACCTGCGGGAAAAGACTCCTCGACATGTCCACGTTGAAAAGACATTTAAGAATCCACACAGGTGAGAAGCCATTTACATGTGAGACATGTGGGAGAGGTTTCATACAGAACAGTGACTTGAAAACACACATGAGAGTCCACTCTAGTGGGAAGTCATAATTTTGAGAGATCTGCGTTAAAGAGACACTTTAGCAGCAATCATCAACTATATTGTCTTAATATGTATGTTCATCTATATCTGTTTATTTATACAGCCATCTACATGTATATATACATATTTATATACTGTTTAATAATAATGATAATAAGGAAAATATTTTAATATAAAATAAAATGTAAAACAGGAGCTATTTGTTTCTGTTCTTTCATGATGACAAGCAGCATCCCATTTATGCCAGATGTGAATTTGTTTCAGTTTTGACAAAAGGCCTTTGCAACCAAAGCAAGGTAAAAGATAAAGAAATAAAATAAAACAGATCTTAAGGTACCTTTGACTCTATCTTAACTGCAACATATGTTGATAAATGAAAGAAAGGTGAAGGTGTTCTGTGACCAGGACAACTCACTGTCTACGCTTTTGTCTTTATTCTATAGATTTAAAATAATTTTTGTTGCAATTTCTTCCTCCAATCCTTTTCTGGTTTGTAGTATTTGGGCTCAAATATACTTTGTAGTTTGTGCTGTCTATGATTGTTTCCTCCAGAGGTTTAATCTTTTCCTCCTCTGACCAATATGGTTTTCTTGCCTTTTCTTCTTCTGTCATTTTTTCACCTAACTATGAGCTGTGTTTGTGAGACGAAAAGGAGAAATTAAATCTTAATTGTTATACTGAAGGAGGAAACTACTGATCCCTGTTCATGAGCGGAAAGAAAAAGTAGCTTAATTCCACTTCCGGAACTTAAACACTGTGACACATCCAGCGGAAGTAAACAAAACAAACGTTGGCTAGCTGCGTTAGCTCTGGTGGGGTTAGCTGGATGATGATGATGATGATGGTGGTGGTGCGTAGTTAAATATCTCAGTTACAATTAGGCAACCATGTGTTCAGTTGAGTCTTTGAGAGAGTTTGTCAACGAGCGACTAACTGCTGCTGCTGAAGAAATATTGGGAGTTTTTAAAAGAACCATCGTCGAGTACGAAGAAGTGATCGACCGTCAGCGCAGACTGTTGGATGTCGTTTGGAAACCTGAATTAAAGTTACACAGGACAGGTACGTACAACGTTATTAGTTTAATAACAGAGAACAGGTTTATATAACTGGGAATGTTTAAACATATACTGGTACTATTAACCATTACAGAATACAGGGAACACACCATCACACTGTTGTTAAAGTCACATGCATGGACATATTTAGATCTTGTCAAATTTAAAACTGCAATAATCATATTTAAAGCGAGGAGTACTCTACTTCCGGGCAATGTGCAAAATGTTTTGTTACAGGACAGAGAGGGGGGTCATAGTTTAAGAGGAGAATTTAATTTGAAATACAATGTTTCTAAAAAAAAAAGTATATGAAAAGGTTGTATAGATGAGGAAAGGTTGTGCTTGGGGAGTTCATATTTATTTTGTAACACAGGGTGGTATTTGGACTGTAAATAAACTGGGTATTACTTATTTATTCAGTTGGGGGGAAAATAGACCGGGGACAGTTTTATATTAGTTGTAAATAAATTTGGGAATTTGTTATATGAGTTAAAAGAAGAAATGTAAGTCAGGAGTTGGGACATCTTAGTTCTACTTCTACCTACTCCTCTTCAGACACTGTTATCTTTGTCTTGTTTGTTTTTTATTGTGTTTTTATGTGTATTGCATTTCCTTCTTTACCATCATAGTAGTAGCATTTTCCTTTCGTTTTCTGTCCCTCCAGAGCTCCCACAGCAGCACGTCTGTAAGGAGAAGGAGGAGGAGGATGATGAGGAGGAGGAGGAGGAAGACCTTGCTGAGCAGCAGCTCTTTATTCAGGAGATGAATTCCAGTGTGGAGCAAGAGGAGCCAGAGCCTCCACTGATTAAAGAGGAAGAGGAGGAAGTGTGCAGCAGTGAGGAGGGAGAGCAGCTTGTAGTGAAGCAGGAGACTGATGGCTTCATGTTGATTCCTCCTTATGAGGAAAGTGAGCACAGTGAACCAGAAACAAACAGTGACCACCAGCTCCTCTCTCACAGCTCTCATGTCACTGAGAGCCAAGATCAGGTTGGAGGTGAGCAGGAAGACTCAGGATCACCTGGGAATACAGAGCTTCAACCAAAGAAAACACATCTTGAACAATGTAATGTAAACAACTCGACCATGTCAAAGACTCAGTGTGACACTCACACAGGTAAAAGGTTTAAGTGTGAGACATGTGGGAAAGCTTTTAAGTTTAAGTCCCAGTTGCATGCACACATGAGACAACACACAGGTGAGAAGCCGTTTTCATGCAAAACATGTGGGAAAAGATTCAGTGACAAGTCAGTTTTGAACACTCATGAAAAAATCCACACAGGTGAGAAGCCGTATTCTTGCACAACATGTGGAAAAGATTTCCTATATTATAGTGGCTTGTTGTACCATCTAAAAATCCACACGGGCGAGAAGCCGTTTACATGTAAAACATGTGGGGGTGCTTTTAGATCGAGCAGTAACTTGAAAAGCCACATGAGAATCCACACAGGTGAGAAGCCGTACCTTTGCAAGACCTGTGGCGTAAGTTTCTGTGACTTGTCCACATTGAAAAGGCATGTAAGAATCCACACAGGTGAGAAGCCACATTGTTGCCAAGTCTGTGGGAAAAGGTTTTCTCAGATATCTGTATTGCGCGCTCATGCAAGAGTCCACACAGGTGAGAGGCCATATACATGTCAAATATGTGGGAGAGCTTTCGGACGTAGTGCTCACTTGAAAGTCCACGTGAGAAGTCACACAGCTGAGAAGCAGTAATTTTGCAAATTCTCACAGAGAAGACACTTTAATGTGTCTCAGTTAGCACAGCTTATAAGATCTCATACAGACAAGTGGCCTTGTGTTTGTAAAATATGTGGGAGATGATTCATTTGTAGTGCTTTATAGGCAAAACACAGAACGCACAGAAGTGAGGATCCATTTAATTGCAGCACTTATGGGGAAAGTTTTACTTTTCTTAGTCTTAGTTTTAATTAAGACAAAACTAGAATTACACACTTAAATGACTGTTTATTCAAATGTAGTCTGGTGGGTTTGTCGACAGAGATTTTGGGCTATTTCTGGTTGAACAAAAAGGTCTATCTCTGTCGGGATCCTTTCCATAATGTTGTCAGGCACTTACAATAATTATTTGAGTCTGTCAGTGGCAAAAATGTTCCCTTTTAGTGGACATACATCAACGGTGAACAAATACACAAAGTGGTTATTTGCAGCCTGTTTTGTTGCTGTCAGCTTAAGATGGGACTGATTTTTAAAACAAATGTGTCCCCATTATTCACTTAGGCTGCTCTCAGACCTAGAGTCGTCTCCTCTGGTCTGAATCAGGGACTCATGTTGTTCCAAAGTTGTATAATTGCCTAGAGTTGGTTCGTGCTCTCACGGCAGCATTTACAAGCGGACCAGATCAAATGCCTTGTGTGAGAAAGCTGCTCTTGATTGGTCAGAATTTCCATGTGGGGAAAATCCAGGAAGTAAAGCAAACGTTGAAGAAGAGAACACTTGCAAGATAAATGTGACACTTTCTAATGTCACAATGGAGGGACAACTACGCAGGTTGATTTTAGCGCTGCTCATCGTGGACTATATTGCTGTCATTGTTCATTTTAGTCAAACCATACAGTTTGAAAACGAGGCGCGGCTCCAACTAGAAAACAATGTTTTGATGCATTGGATGTGCTGAATGTGCATATTAAGGCAGTACAGGAGGAGGTGCACATTAATAATCCTCCAGGACTGTAACATGCTCATGTTTAACCCAAACAATGTGTCATGTGACTGCAGTTGCTTCACATCCAGGTCGCAACACCTTCTCACCACAAACCAACCGCACCAGAGTTCATTTGTAACCGGACTGAGACCACCTCTTCAAGAAGGTCTCAATCTGGTTGTTTTGGTGCACACCTGAGTGTGACTGCTGTGTTCACACCTGCCCAAACGAACCACACGAAGGGGGCAAATGAACTTGAGTTTGATTAAACAGAACTAAACAGGGCAGGTGTGAAAGCACTTGAAGAAACAGAAACATGGGGAAACACCAAAGTAACCCTCCAAAGTATAATTTGATACTGTTTGGTAGTTTGATCAGTGAAACTTCCTCATATTTAAAAAAAACATGTACGCAGTACTTCAGTACTGTATTTATATACAAAACTGATTGTCTTCAGATGGCCAAGATTTAATTTAAATGCACTGATGTTAAATCTTGAAACTTTTAATAAATTTAAAAAAAAAATCATCTGTTTTGAGGTATTCTTTGATTACTAATCTTCCATTCTACATTTAGTTAGACATCACAAAATTTTACTTTTTAGGCCACTACATTTACAGAACAGCTAGAGTTATTCTGGTGATGAAGATTTTTACATACAGAGGCTTGAAATAGGCATCCATCAGTTTGTGTATCAGGTAAAAAATGAAATGGCTTCACCTTGATTAGCTGCTACAAAAAGGCTAAATACACACAGACAAGCTGGCTGACACCTGTTCCCCATGCCCAGTCAATATCCAACCCTGCTGATCTGCTGTTGTTCCTGTTAAGCAACAGAACTACCAAGTCTCTGCCCAGCTGCAGCGGCCTCCTGGTTCACCGGACTCCTACCTCGCTGTCCCGTCACTGGCCTTCACCTCAGCTGTCTTGTTGCTGGCTTCCTGCTGGGATCTGCAAGAGTCCAACCTGAAGCCAGATTGTCAATTGCCAGCTATCATTCCAGATCTGAACTTCTGTGGTTATCCTTTAGTTTAGACCCGTCTTTGTTGCTGTCCTCCAGAGAGATCCCATCATTGAGCACGGTTACATGCGCACAATAATCAGATAACTGGGAATAATCAGGTAATGGTAATAATCCGATTTGACGTGTTTACGTGCACTTCAATAATCTGATAATCAGAAAAACCAGGTTTACATGATTCAGTCCTTCAGTTGGATTTCTCCCCAAGTACATGACATAAAACTCAAACCTTCTGTTACAGTAGATACTCATATCCTTGAAAAACCTCAAAAAGTACGCAAGTCATATATTTGCAAAATAAAGCGCTCATCATGCTGACAGTTTATATTCTTACAGTACTGTTTGTTTTTATCCTTAACAAATACATGTGAGAGCATTCTAATGTGTAGTTTATCAATGTGGAGCCAATTTTACATACTTTGGGTAGATTCAGAGTAAAAGTACTGCAAAGTGCAATATACAAGTGTATTGTATATAAACTTGTCACACAAAGTGCATAACATATAAGTAAGATAAAATAAAAGTGACAATTTAAACACTGAGAATATAAAAATATTTTATGTAAAATCTTTATCTGAAAGGAAACAAAAGCTGTCAGATTAACGTAGTGGAGTAGAAAGTACAATATTTACCTCTAAAATGTAGTGGAGTGGGAGTATAAAATAGCAAAACCCGAAAGAAACCAGATTAAAGGGTATACATGCACCGAATAATCTGACTACTGTGGAAAAAGCTAGATGTGTTTATCTGATTTCTCATAATCAGATAATGGCTTTTATCTAATAAAGATAATCGGATTATGCTGTTTACATGACCACTTGAATAGTCAGGTAACTCCAGAAATCAGATAATGATCGGTTTATTAGTGTGCATGTAAACACGCTCACTGTATACACACTCCTGTGGGATCCCATCGCTGCCTTTATCGACCAGTGTGGTCCCACCTCCTTTTGTTGTTTGTAGTATTTATAATGATTTAATTAACTGAGTTAATATCCCTATTATTGCTGTCAAACAGCTGTCAATGAGGTGTCAAGCTGTCATCTGTTTGCAGCTCAGTGGATGTGATGTGTGTGTCCACTGCGCATCAGACCTGATGCAGAAGAACATCCTGGTATTCTTAGCATACCGCATTTGCAAACTGCGTAATTTATTCTGTCTGTTTATGTTTTCGTTGTTTTTTAGGGAGATAAATCGTGGATAAAAATTTTTGCTGCGGAAAGAAAAAGTAACTCAATTCCACTGCCGGAACACGGCGACACATCCAGCGGAAGTACGAGAAGCACTGGCTGCGTTCGCTCAGTGGATGTTTGGACCCAGCAGGGAGGTGATGGTGTCGTTGTTGCGTAGTTAAATGTTTCAGTCATAATCTGGCAACCATGTCTTCAGTGGAGTATCTGAGAGAGTTTGTCAACGAGCGACTAACTGCTGCTGCTGAGGAAATATTCGGAGTTTTTAAAAGAACCATCGTCGAGTACGAAGAAGTGATCGACCGTCAGCGCAAACTGTTGGATGTCGTTTGGAAACCCGACATAGAGGTTAACAGAATAGGTGTGTGAAGCGTAATTAGTTTAATAACCTAAAACACATTGATTTGATTCATGTATTTAATCCCACAAATGAAAATATACACCGGTAGTCCTGCTAATGTGCTCGCGTGTAGGTATTGTTCTTCTTCTCTGCCGTCACAGATGTTTCCTTTTGTTCTTTGTCCCTCCAGAGCTCCCACAGCAACATATCTGTGCGGAGGAGGAGGGGGAGGAGGACAGGGAAGAGGAGGAGGAGGAGGAGGGTCGCGCTGACCAGCAGCTCCGCATTCAAGAGAGGAATTCCAGTGTGGACCAAGATGACCCAGAGCCTTCACTGATTAAAGAGGAAGAGGAGGAAGTGTGCAGCAGTCAGGAGGAAGAGCAGCTTGTAGTGAAGCAGGAGACTGATGGCTTCATGTTGATTCCTCCTTATGAGGAAAGTGAGCACAGTGAAGATTACACTCGCAGCTTCAATTCTGATAACAGTTCAGCAGGAACTGTAGTGAAAGTAATAGTTGTGAACTCTCCAGCTTCAGAGTCAAACAGCGACCACCGGCTGCTCTCTCACAGCTCTCATGTCTCTGAGAGCCGAGATCATGATGGAGGCGAGCACGAAGACTCACCTGGGAATGCAGAGCTTCAGCCAAGACACCATGAAAGTAACAGCCACAGCAACAATGTGTACAACTCGACCATGTCAGATAATACTCCCGTGTTTGAAAAGTCTTTCAAATGTGACACTTGTGGGAAAGCTTTCAAGTTTAAGTCCCAGTTACACATACACCTGAGAATCCACACAGGTGAGAAGCCATTTTCTTGCAAAACATGTGGGAAAGATTTCCGATATAACAGTCACCTGAGAGTCCACATGACAACGCACACAGATGATAAGCCGTACTGCTGCACAATATGCGGGAAAGATTTCAGGTACAACAGCCACTTGATTGTCCACATGACGACACACACGGGTGAGAAGCCGTATTCCTGCGAAATATGCGGAAAAGATTTCCGACACAGCAATCGCCTGAAAGTCCACATAAGAATGCACACGGGTGAGAAGCCGTACCTGTGCAAAATCTGCGGGAACAGATTCTATGAGATGTCCGCATTGAAAAGGCACATTTTAATCCACACAGGTGAGAAGCCTTTTGCTTGCGTAACGTGTGGGAAAGCTTTCGGACGGAAAGGTCAGCTGACCGTCCACGAGTATTCACACAGGAGAGAAGACGAAACTTTGCAAGACCTGCAGGAAAAGACACTTTGATGTGTTTCAGTTGGCGAGGCGTGTAAGATGTGGGAGACGATTCAGTGCTGGTTCATGGTCAAGACACAAGAACTCATGAAGTGAGGAGAAACATACCTGACAGAGCACCTGAAGATCAAAATACACAGGAGGAACCATCGAGCTGTGGAGACATTTTCACAAACTAGATATATACGCTTCCTCATTGAGAGGAGGTCACAATATTTTTGAAGCAGTAAATTTCCAAATATGCCATCAACTTTTGTTATACTAACCCTCATTTCTATTTGCAGCATTATTTAATTGAAACAGTTATAATCTATCTGAAAAAAACTGTTCCGCATAGTGTGCATAATTTCTACAGTTAAATTAATCTGTTCTGTCTTTCTTCTGTCTTTTTATATATGTGTATAATGTTTCTACACTACCTCAGTTACATGAGTGGACTGTGAACTCTCTGATGTTGAAGTTGAGGCTGTGAAATCCTCTCTGCTTGTCACTGAATCACGTAGAGGCAGATAATGTATCATTTTATACTAAAGGTGAAAATAAGATCAGTGACACAAGGTTTAGGAAGCAGCTAGTTAAATATCAGATTTGGCAGCAAAAAGGACCCATAAGAGGTGTCTGATAGTTTGTTGCGTAAGTCAAGCCTTGCGAGGTTAAATGAGGGAGAATGTTCTGGGTTAGGGTGACCTGACTGTTGGGATGGATGTGTTTCGCAATAGAAACGGTTGTTTTTGCCAAAGAGACAAAGAAGATAGAAAGTATTGACACACGAAATCCAGCTCTAGGAATAATAAGGAAACCAGGAGACCTTTGGATTTCCAGAAAATACAACCCAAGCGTGTTCACACACACACACACACACACTCACACAGACACACGCATGCACGCACATGAACGAACAGACGCCGAGTATTAAAGTACTTGAAGGGTGATTGTTAAGGGCTGTTTCCAGCTGTTTTGCTGGGTAGACTAGCATACTGTTGTATGCTAAAGTTCTGCGATTAAAGTAACCCAGTTGGCTGTAACTTTTCTCCGTGGTTCTCCGAGTCTCTTCATTTCAGTGTTTGCTGAAGTTGAGCATTTTCCTTACAATCACTCGTATATTCAACCTGCCAACTGTAGACTTCATTATGCCTCTGCGCTGGCCGTGGCCGGAGGCATTATGTTTGCAGTTCGTCCGTCCATCTGTTCGTATGAACACACGTCCTGCTCTTCTGAACACGTCCACTTGGACTCAAGGATGAACTGATTAGAATTCGTGATCAAAGATCAAGGTCAGTGTGACCTTGTGCGTCCATATTTGTAAACGCAATCCCTCAGTGGCCTTGAGGGAGCTAACTTGAATTTGGCACAACCGTCTACTTTAACATTGAACTGATTAGATTTTTGTGCTCAAAGGTTACTTTGACCTCGTCTGTCTAATTGTTGTGAACGTGATATCTCAAGAAAACCTTGAGATTTCCTTAGATTTGGTACAAATGTCCACTTTGGCTCAAGAATTAACTGACTAGAATTAGTAGTCACAGGCAGTGGTTCCCGACTGGTCTGGCCCCAGGGTGCAGATTTCTCCTCAGTCATTAGTTCAAGGTCCACGCATTTTAAGACATTCAGCGTTCGTTCAGCCACTTCCTCAAGCACGTTTGCTGTGTCTGAGTAGCTGTTTGCGAAGTCACTCAATCTACAGCAGGAAATGGCACAAATTAAAAGCTCTGTGCCGGAAATTCGCTATACTTAAAAATAATGTGTTTTTTACAAACTTGCGGGACCCACCAGTTGGGAACCACCAGTCAAAGGTATCTGTGACCTCACAAAACATCTCAATGATTTTGATGCCAATTTTGACCAAATTTCACATAAATGTCTAACGGGATAAAATGATAAAGCGATGATGTTTTATATCCAAAATGTCAAAGGTTAACTTCACTGTGACATCATAATGTTCTGCAAAAACACCATTTCTGCCCTTTATTCAACGTCTTATCTCAGGAACAGATGGAGAGACATTTGCTCAGATACTGAATTTGTGACACTAATCTTGTAACTGCTGATTGTGTAGATCGTCTCTGAAGAAGATGTGTGTGAAGCGTCCATGTTTTTACAGACATGGATATAAACTGTGACTGCAACTCGACTGGTCTGCAGAGGCATTAAACTGCAAGGCTGTAATTATTGTTTTTGTCTGCAGCGTGCCATTTATATTTTGATGTATTTTGTGATTACATTAACACAATATAATTCTTGTTTTTTTAGATTTTTGAAGTGACACAAACACAAATTGTGGGTTATATACCACATGGTGCTGTCAGTGAATCAGCCTGCGGGGCAACGCAATGGTGTTTTCTGATCTCATGTATGTATTCTAACAAACAAGCTTTTTATGTTGATGATTTAATAATTCCAGTTTCACCCTGAGGACTAAAATTCTGTTCATGGAGGCTGCAGATGGGTGTGACTGACATCAGAGATAAAAGTAATCGTACTGAAGAAGAGTTGTTTTCAGAGTGTTAAGTTTTGTGCAAGAGGTGTTTTAATATTGCAGCTCAACTGCCGGAATGTTAAGTTAAAGTATTTTCTGTTGTTTGATCGCCTCATATTGAACAAACATGGAGGAACGTAACCACATGTACTTGAGTACTTTATTAATGTAAAACAAGGTCAATGTTAGACGGCCCAGACTGCATGTAAATTATACATAAATATGAAATCTGGAACACTTCTAATGAATAAAAAAATCATTTTGGAGGTATTATTTGGTTATTTTGCATTTATTCTACATGTACACTCACCAGCCACTTTATTAGGCACACCTTGCTAGTACCGGGTTAAACCCCTTTTACCTTCAGAACTGCTTTCATCCTTCATGGCATAGATTCAACAAGGTGTTGGAAACGTTCCTCAGAAATTCTGGCACACTTTGAGCCCCTTAGTAAATTGTGATTCGCGACAGTCGCTCTGATGTAAAGAATAGAAAATTATAAAAAGTAAGAAAAAGAGTGTGAAATAGAAGATTGTAAATGTGAAGCAATAAAATAGAAATGAAAATGTACATTGAAATAAAAAATAAAATTAGAATGTGTATTATGCTACAGTGTTTAACACTAGTACTAAATTAAAATATAAAAAATGAAATATGCATCGTCACTGTGCTGAGCCTGTGTAATTTAGCTACAGTATATATAGCAATAGAATAAACAAGACCACAATAAAAGTAAAAAGTATGCATGCAACTTTTTACCTATAAGAATATAGCTCATCAAATGTAATCACCAATATTTTGATTGGTAATTAGAATTTAATTACATGTATTTTTATTAGTAACTGTAACATATTACAACTACATTTAATTTGTAATTAAATTCCTGTATTAAGTTCCTCCCCAACACTGACAATGTGATAAGTACTTTTACTTGTGGTGGAGTATTTTTTACACTATGGTATCACTTTAAGCTACTAATTTTATGTAGTAAAGTACGGAAGCCTATTGCTGCCACATCAGGAAAAAAAATAATGGATAAGTATTACGTTATAATGTGAAAAGTTAACAAGTTTTTCATGTTATAACAATATAGCTTCATGTTAAAATGTGACAACTTATATTGTAAGAACGTGAAAAGTTTCACGTTGTAACGAGAAACTTTTCACTCAACTCAACTTTCACGTAACGAGAAACTTTCATGTTTTTACAATATAAATTATCACATTTTAATGTGAAAATTTGTTGTTTTAATGTGAAAAACGTCTTTTTTTAAAAAGATTATTTTTATTGGCTTTTTGCCTTTATTGACAGGACAGAAGGTGAAATGGGGAGACAGAGACTGACACGCAAAGGGCCGCAAGCTGGATTCAAACCCGCAGCTGCAGCAGCGAGGCGATGCCTCTACACATGGGGCGCCGCACTATCCACTAACAGTTACGCTACCGACGCTCTAATGTGAAAAACTTCTTGTTAGTACGATAAACTTTTCGGGTTATAAGGTAATACTGACCCATTATTTTTTTCCTGGTGTGGCAGCAATAAGCTTCCGTAGAAATGATCAAAGTACTATTGTTAATTGCTTTTGTTCATTTTATGTCGATAAAACTGCCGAAAATTATTTAAAATCGCTCAAATCAACGTTATAAATGTTAATAACATTGAATCGTGTCTGGTCGTGAAGGGAACGGTTGCTTAGTAACGGTCGGCCGGCTAGAAGAAGCACGCGAGCAGAGGAAGGGGGTTGGGCGAACAGCTCACGTGGACCCGACGCTCCCCTCGCTTCTGATTGGTTACTACTCGGCGGTTTTCGCGCCAACGCGCTGCATTGTGGGGAGGGTTAGCGGAAGTCCGCCGGGTCGTGGGGGAAGCTGTTGTCGTGTGTTGATGTTTTGGATTTTAAACTCAGGAGGATTTTTCTTTTCTGTAAAGTTTTTATAAAAGCGGACATTTTGTACGGATGCGGGGCGAAGAGTCGTCGGATTCAGAGTCGGGCAGGATGGAGGAGAGCTCGGTGCGGAGGAGTCTGGAGACGTTGTGTCAGGAGCTGAACATGGACGAGCAGACTGCCACTGAAGCCATGGAGAACTTCACTGCCATCTGGAACACATACACACTGGAGGTGAGTCGTGTCCTCTAACTATCCTCTGTTCACGGACCCAACATGATGCTCAGACACAGACTCACTGAAACAGCACTAACTTTCATCGTGCTGTAAACTTCCCGTGGAGGAACTGTGGAACACAAACACTGTTTGAAGGGCTTCAACTGACGTGTTCCTATTGTCTCATATTTTTCATTTAACCTACTTAATCACGTGAAATTATGTATCACCCACTGACGCATTTATATCACCTGTAACAATCACAGGTTCACAGAGCCCAACATCATCACAAAGGATTGTTTACCTTCAGTGCTGGAAAGTAACTAAGTACATTTACTACAGTACTGTACTTAAGTACAATTCTTAAGGCACGTGGACTTCACCCAAAGTCGTATAATGAGGAGTGGCTTTATTTTGAGCAAAATAAAAAACAAAATAAACAGACTAAAATGCTAAAATGGAGCAGGAAGTGTACACTTATATAATCCTTCCCCCTTCTCACTAATCATGTCTCATTTGAAAAGGAAATTGTCAACAACTGTCCCAAACTCGTTTACAACCATTAATAAAGATGAATAAACAACAGTCTCAGATGTTAAATACACAAACCCCATCTCAATCTCGTTTTGTATTTTAGAACATCTATTATCAAATTAGCCGTCAGTTAGTTTCCTGTGGATTGATAAATACAGAATGAATTGAGTAGTTATTTCAGGAAAGATCAGGTGATATACATACATTTTAAAACACTGCTGCCAATAAAATAAGGTGTATCTGAATCATATTTCCTTTTCAAAGTGGTGGTGAACAGATACTAATAATATGCTGCACCCTGACAGGTTGTCTTATAATCTTTTATGTTAAGATATTTATTTTTATTTCATTATTCAAATACAGCTGAGTGACGACTCACTGGACCCTTATACAGCCTCATCAATAAATAACCAGATACATATTCTGCAGCTCCATAATTGTGTATTTGTGATGTTTTGAGCTTTCTGTTTATGCTGAATGAATTGTGTGTTCCTGTGTTTGTGCAGGGAGAGGTGGTCCACTGGTTGGCGTGTTCTCTGTATGCAGCCTGCAGGAAGGGCTCCACTCCCACAGTGGGTAAAGGGTTGATGGAGGGAAACTGTGTCTCCCTCACCAGGATCCTTCGCACCGCCAAACTCAGGTCGGTCTCTGTCGCCACGGCAACAAAAAAAAACATCTGGCAAATCACAACACTCCAAATGAACCTTTAAAGAAAAACTTCACCCACAAAATGACCTTTTTTGCTATTTAATTGATTATCAAGATAGTTGCTGATTATTTTTCTGTCGACCAACTCATTATATAGTTAACTTGACGGCCTTTCCATGTTTCACTAAAGGGTGTTTTAGTGTGATATATTTTTTGTTTCTGGAGCTTGTTTATGTTGATTAAGTTTAGCGATAATGTTTTGGCTTTTTTATGTTGCCCTTCACACGTCTCTCCCCGTCCTCCCAGTCTGATCCAGTTCTTCTCCAAGATGAGGAAGTGGTCCGATATGTCCAACCTGTCGCAGGACTTCAGGCTGCGCGTGGAGCGGCTGGAGCGCAATTTTGAGGTTTCCACAGTGATTTTCCGCAAGTTTGAGCCCATCTTCATGGACATGTTTCAGAATCCTCAGGGTGGGGAGCCGCCACGACAGCCACGCAGCAGGAAACACAGGCACGACACACACACACACATTTAAACTTGCTTCTTATTCTTCCTCTCGTCAGATACAATATTTGTCTCTGTTTGATCTCTGACCATACACACACACACACACACACATGCTGCTAACCCTGAAGCAAGAAACACAAGAACAAAGATTTTATTCTCTCTGTCACATTAAGTCATTGTTTCTGAAATTGCTGCTCCTGGAGAGACGAGCCACCACACACACACACACACGCACACGCGCGCGCGCAGTCAACCCAGTGCAGTCTGACCAAGTGTGTGTCCTCTGGCCCTGTAGGCGACTGCCCTGTCACATCAGCGATGTGTTCAAGTTCTGCTGGACTCTGTTTGTCTACACCAAAGGTACCAAGAAACAAAAACACACTGCTGAACAACTCTAAGCTCTGTCATGATTTTACTGACATCAGTAAAGATGTTCAAAGTGACGCTTTGCTGTGGTTTTTAGTTTTAATGATGGACCTAACAGACCACTTCATACCTCTAAATGATATTTGAATTGTTTAGTTTAGAGCTGAAACTAATGGTTATTTACATTTTTGATTAATCTGTTGATTATTTTCTCAAAACTGAAGAATTTTAAGAAATTCCCTCAAGGTGTTTTAAGACATCACATTCACGAGAATGCAATGGATGGACGGACAACCACTAATACAGCTACTACGACTCATTGTCGTAGCTCCTGTGAAGATGCAGATTACCAGTGTGTGACTTGTGATGTTTGTGTATTTGTGAAGGTAACTTTCGTATGATTGGTGATGACCTGGTGAACTCGTATCACCTCCTGCTTTGCTGTCTGGACTTGGTGTTTGGCAACGCTTTGCTGTGTGCCAACAGGAGGGACCTCATCAACCCAACATTTAGAGGTAGGCTTTAGGATGTGTGTGAGGAAAATATTAATGACATTCTCTAGAATGTGAACACAGCAGAGAGCAGAGCTGCTGTCTGACTCCCCAAATTAAGATCAAAGTCAGAGTGGGCAGAAGTCCTTTTTAAAGCACACAGACGGTACACACTAGTCTGTTTGTGTATTGGCATGTAAATAAATGTGTGTGTGTGTGTGTGTGTGTGTGTGTGTGTGTGTGTAGGTCTGCCTGCTCTGTACCGTGTTGATGGACACGTTTCACCAGATGAACCTCCTCCGTGTGTGTTGGAGAGGTTATGCGAGCTGCACGACGGACTGGTGGTGGAGGCAAAGGGCATCAAACAGCACTACTTCAAACCCTACATACTGAAACTGTTCCAGAAACAGGTACACACACACACACACACGCAGAAATCCTTCAGGTTTGTTTCCTGTATTTTTCAAAGTACCCTCCTGAATTTCTTCCTTCAGTCCTCATTCTTCCTTTGCTTTTTTCTTTTGGTTGACAAATCTGCACACATATACAGGTGTACTTACTGTTTTTCTGATCTCCAATCCAGGTTTAACTTTTTTTTTCTCAAAGCAAACAGGCTAATTTTCATTTACCTGTTTTGTAAAGTCTTCTTTGTCTTAACCCCTCTTCCTATCAGATCCTGAAAGGCGACGAGGACCATTTGACAGAAATGTTGGATCCTCAGAACTTCATTGATAACAAGTAAGCTCATCAGGGACCAAAGGTAGAGGGTCAGTTATCAGGGAAAGTCACTTTTTTTCACTCTGTCTGTAAATCTGTGCGGCTGATTTAAAGTTACTTCTCGGAGATATTGCAGTGGTTAATGTTATGTCTTTGTGTGTGATGTTTACAGTAAAGCCATAAACCGGGAGTACGAGGAGTACGTGCTGACCGTGGGAGATTTCGATGAGCGAGTGTTTCTGGGAGCTGATGCAGACGAAGAAATCGGGACTCCCAGGAAGATTGTTCAGGAACCATCTGCCAGCCAGACGTCGACCCAGAACCAGCTGCAACAACACGTAGAGAAGGTACACACACAGGCACACACACACGATATCCACAGCAGCACTTTGTGGTGTCAGTCGATCTGATCAGAGCTCATCAGATCAGATTGATGGATGAGAGGAGCAGCTGCTGCAGAGGCAAATTAAAGCAAACCTTTAGACCTGGCACACTATGTGGTTAAGTTTCACTTTCACTGCACCTGGTGGTCTTCTGCTTTCTGTGCCAGGAGTACGCTGGTGCATTGAAAAACAAAACATTGTGTGTGTATTTTAAAAGTGCTCCTAATGAATGGTCCAGCTCCAAAAATAAAACATTAAAAAATCAATACGTGGCAGCAGCTGTTATCATGGCAAGTCGTCACAAATAAATATGTGGGAAGCCCTGCGTCAACCACACACACACACACACACACACATCTCTGGTAACAACATGCACAGAAGGTGCATATACCAACATTAAAGACTTACATTATCCTATGTTTTTGTTATTGTCAACAAATTCCACGAAAGCGTCAAAACCAGCACTGTTTTCTGTCTGCCTGTGGCTCTTCACTCCAAGCCCATTGTCCCCTGCTGAAAACACAAATACATAGTTTACATTTTTTAAAAGCCTCAGACACAGTCAACAACTTGTGGAAAAGAAATACAAAAAACACAGCTTTATAGAGACACACTGATGGTATAAACTCTCCCACTGTGTCTGCAGTCAGGCTCTCTCGCCCCCTCCACCCCTCTGACCGGACGAGTTTACCTGAAGGAGAAGGACCTGCTCGTCACGCCCGTCTCCTCGGCAACACAGAGCGTCAGCCGGCTGCAGAGCATGGTGGCCGGGTTGAGGGCGGCACCCAGTGACCACCTGATGCAGATCTTCAAGTCAGTTCCTCTTTTTGTCTCTTGTGCTTCTTGTCCTGTTTGTTGCAGTTCAGCAGCGTCGAGCGTCACCGGACCAGGATGAAGTCAAATATAGTGGAGGAAATTATGATGGAGTAGGAAAACAGTGGAGTGGAGCAGATGAGACTGCGTTTGATTTGAATTCTGAAAAACTGCAGTAAAAGATTAGACAAAAAAAACATTGATTATACTTATATGATTGTCACAATTTAAGCTGCAATGATTTGATCAGTTAGTTGAGTGACAGAAACTATTTTGGCGATCGAATAATTGTTTTAGTAGTTTTTTAAGCAGTAACAGTGAAACATTACCCTCCATGGTGACAGTGTGTCCTGTGCTGTGATTGAAGGTCGTGCTCCAGAGATCCCACAGAGTCAATACTGGGCAGAGTGAAGACACTGGGACAAACATTCAAAGAACATTACACCAACGACTCGGAGGACATGCCTGGCTCTCATATAGGTAACACACACACAAACACATAACTGCTTAGTCAGCTCATGAGAAGATTTACTTCTCTCACTGAATGCTCCGACTGCAATATGAAATTTAAATTAAATTACAGTACATAACTTAACGTATGTTTTACCTTTTGTCTTTTGTTTCAGACTTTGCAGAGAACCGACTGAAGCTGGCTGAGATCCTTTACTACAAGATCCTTGAGAACGTCATGGTGCAGGAGACCAAACGGCTGCAAGGCAAAGACATGAGTGTAAGCAGCAGCCACATGTGTGTCACAGTTTAAACTCAAGGTCCACGTACCATTTACGAGCCTATCTAAGCTTTCTAAAGCCCCGTTTCCACCAAACAGTTTCTGTATGATACCATTGGAACCAAAAGTGACACTTCAGACATGTTACCTAGGCCCTAGCGTTTCCACCGCAGACAGTCCTCTTACATGTGGGCGAAGTTGTTGAGAGTAGTTGTACTATAGGCTTTTTGGTACTTTAGGTAAATATAAATCTGTGTGTTTGTGTGTTTAGGTGTTATTGGAGCAGGATATCTTCCACTGTTCCCTGATGGCGTGTTGTCTGGAGGTGGTGTTGTTCTCCTACAGCTCCCAGAGAACCTTCCCCTGGATCATCAACATCTTCAAACTCTCCCCATTCTACTTTTTTAAGGTAACACACACTCATAACATGCACTTAAAACAACCTTTGAAATCCTTTCACTGATCATAATTCTCATTTCTTTCTCTCCCGTGTCTGTTTGCCTCCATTCATGGAGTAGTTTGGATATGAATATAACTGTATTTCTTTATTTGTGTGCAGGTGATTGAGGTGTTTATCCGCTCTGAGGAAGGCCTCTCCAGAGACATGGTGAAGCATTTAAACCTGATCGAGGAGCAGGTTCTGGAGAGCAGAGCGTGGAGTGCAGACTCTGCCCTGTGGAGCGCCCTGCAGGCTGCTGGGAACAAAGTCCCCACAGTGGAGGAGGTCAGCAGGAAACACACACTCAGAAAAACACCAGTTGTCACAAACTTTCCTCCTGTTCTTGCTACTTCGTTTCTTTGTTTTTGTTTTGATTATTTCATCTTGTCCTACTTTCTGCCCTCTCATTAACTTTCTCTCCTCGTCTCTCTCTTAAGGTGAATTTTTCCTCCAGTCTCGACACTGGTTCTGGTCCTGGTTCTGGTCCTGGTTCTACCAGTGGAGGTCAGTCCCACCTGCCTCTGGTCGCCCTCTCCCCCATCATCCACCCCCGCATCAGAGAGTTCAGGTCAGGCCTGGGCAGCGCACGTAAAGGTGAGTGCTCAGGTGTGAAGGTACATACTTTTTTGTTGTTACAAATGAGCTTCGATCAACTTTGTTATCCGTTTCCATCTTCCAGACGTGCCTCCCTCCCCGCTGTCGGTCCACGACAGGTACAGCTCCCCGGCAGCTGGCAGCGCTAAGCGGCGTCTGTTTGGCGACGACCCACCGGCCACGACATCAGGAGTGGCTCCAAGCTTGAGTCCATTGTCGTCACCAGCCAAAAGGTTGACGTTTGGCTCGAGCAGCACCCTGAAGATTGGTCAGGGCTCCCAGGCCACCGTCCTGAGTTTCCCACTGCAAGGTAGACGACACATTTACACGTTTTACGTCACTGAACACAGAGAATATGAAGGATATGCCTTCAGCAAACATGACTGCTAACAAAGACACTTTATGTTAATGTGTTGGCAGTTTGATTTCTCTGGCTCATGTCTGAATAAGCGCGCTGTCACTTTTAGGTAAAAGTCATGATGTCAGTCACGCCTGGTGACATTTCCATATCACTTTGAACACAACAAAAGTCTGAACTGAAGCTGTCAAGTATTAGGGCTGCCTGAGACTAGGAATTTTTCTAGTCAACCAATAGTCGTTATTTAGGGCCATGAGTCGAGTAGTCACCCACATGTTTACGATATTAATGTGTGCACGTCACACACTGAGCGAGCCGCCTGTTAATGACGCTGTGGGCTAATGGGCATGTAGCTACTTCCATGTTTCAGATGATACGTCATGTTTGTAGTCGACCAATGAAGATGAGTTTACATATCACCTTGGGTTCGTCCTTCACCTTCTCAAAATGATCCCACACTTTGGTTTTCCTGCCCGACATGTCATTAACTAGCCTGTGGAATAACCGCAGGTACCAGCCCTGGAAATTAGGTGCCGTCCACATGCCATGTCTTTAACCATCTGGAAAACACAAGGTCGTGCGCTGGGCGCTACTCATTTCCCTTTTTTGTGCCAGCTTGGAAGAAAAAACATGGAAGAATAGGGTCCAGGTTGAAAAATATTCACAAACTGAGGACTTTAAAGATTTTCCAACGTGCAGAAAGCCACTCAGCTACTCTTCAATGTAGTAGCTTTGTTTTCCCCCTTGCCATAAAAAGAAGATGTTTTGTGGGCATTCCCATGAATACCGACTGCATGTATGTGATGACCATCGCTTTGTCACATTATCAGGGGTTTTTTTAAATGCAGATGAAAAATGAAACTTAATGTATATCAAAACTGGAACTGTCTGGATAAACATGAAAGTTTGTCATGCAGCTTCTAACTGGCAGAACTGTTTTTGCTCTCTGCATTAAAGTCAAGTGTATGTGTTTTAATGATCATCAAATCAGATCCGAGCATTCAACAAAGCCCTGTAAGTAACAAGATCCAGAGTAATGCCTTTCTCTGAAGCTGTACATGAATCAGACTCTCACCCTGACACACTGAATCAAGTGCTCATGAAACAAGTCTCTCTTGTTGACAGTTGTGTGTGAATGTTTCCAGGTATGAATAACGACCGCACCATCACACTGATCCCGGTTCAGCCGTGTGAATCCTCTGGCACCATCACCGCTCAGTTCCTGCTGACCGCCTCCCCGAGCCGCGCCACCACCGTAACCTCCGACGCCCAGACAGGAATGGGACGGCCGCGTCGCACTGGATCACTTGCGCTGTTCTTCAGGAAGGTAGAAAACCTTTATCATCATCATTGTTTATTGTGGATGTGATTTCATTGACTTCGCTCTACATGAATGACATGTACTGACATGGTCTTCAAGACTCAGTAGTTTTTTGTTTTCTTATTTTTTCTCTGGTTCTGTGAAAATCTGTATTATGTTTTGTGTTTATGAATGAATGCAAAAAATATTTCCACACATAAAATACAAAAACGTCCGGTGGTGTTTTCCTGCACTTGTTTCATGTTTCTGACCAGCTCGTCTCCTCCGTATCTGTCTCCAGGTGTATCACCTGGCCAGTGTACGTCTGAGGGATCTGTGTGCGAAGATGGACGTCCCGTCGGAGCTGCGAGGGAAAATCTGGACGTGTTTCGAACACTCTCTGGTCCACTGCACCAGTCTGATGAAGGACAGACATCTAGACCAGCTGTTGCTGTGCAGCGTTTACATCATATCCAAAGTGAGAAAGCTTCACATTTAATAAAGAACATATGTGACCATGTTTTAAAGAACAGTGTTGCCTCACAGGGAAACATGTTTCTGGCAGTGTAACACATTTTATAATTTCTGAATCAGAAATGTTTTCCTTGGAGGGAAATAATTTTTTGGCACTCACTGTGTCATTAAAGAAGTATTTCACTGCTTGAAAGATTGTCTTTTCATAAAATGGGTCTGTCTATAAAGTAGAAAGATGCAAAATCAGTGCTACATGACCAGACAAAGTTTGATGGTGCTAGGTGAGCTTGCAGTAGATGCACGCTTCATGATTTCTGGAAAGATTTATCAACCATATTTTTTTGGCTGCTTCGCGCACCACAAGCCGAATGTTATCTAGGTTCATTATATCGGGGAAAAGGCCGATATCTCCAACACTCGGCCACTCACACCAAAACAATGTAGACTGAAAAACAGCTCTACAGGTAAAATCAGTAATATGTTTTGTTTTTTTTTTTATTGGGGGTGAACTGTTACTTTAAGAAATCAGCTGGCCGGCTGAAGTTGACCTGTGCATGTAAATGTTTTAATTCCTGTCATTTTTTTCCTTCCTTGCAGATCACCAAAGAGACGCACACCTTCCATGACATCATGAAGTGTTATCGCAGCCAACCACAAGCCAGCAGCCATGTGAGAAACACACACACGCACACACACACACACGCACACACACTGCACTTTACAGGGACACACCACTGTATACCATGATACAATAATTTACAAACCAACTTTATTTTGTGTGTGTGTTTGTGTGTGTAGGTGTACCGCAGCGTGTTACTGCGTCACACTCCCAGAGAGCAGGTGACTGATGAGAACATGGAGGTGGATCCTGTTTCGGGTGGCGAATGTAAGAAACAGACACACACATCCTTCATAAACACATTGAATGTAAAGATGATGGCCTGTTGTTAACTTAAAGCAGCTTTTTACACAGATGGCGCTATAGAGCTGCTACAAAGTCCCTTCTTCATGCTGCCTTTGCATTTTTGGTCGCGTCATCATGCCACTCCTGGGTGTGATTTTAACACAGCATTCACAGCGTTGGCCTCGAGTGTGACATATATGCACAGGCAGCACTTTGTCAACAATAACAATGGCAATAAAATCATTTACCTTTTCTGTTATGTAGCAGCTGATCTTGTCCTCAGCTCGGAGGGTCAGGAGTTCCCGGACCTCATGGTTTTCACAGTTTGCGGACATTTTGACTTAGCTTCTTAATGCTACTAGCTACTTTTTAAATCCTCCACTGTGGGACGCACAAATAGCATGTCATCAAAGTGTCACACTCGTGCCACCCATGATTTACCAACCATGGCTTAAAGGCAAGAAAACTCTTCCCTCCCCATACCATGATCGTACCTTATATACACAACAACAAGGCGGCATAACAGCTCGATATTCCGGCCTTGAACAGGCAGTGTAAAAGGTGCTACTGAGATGCGGTGCCAGGCAAACCATTATTTTGGTTTGGCTGCCGTGCACTCCTCTCTTGTGTTGCACGTCATATTTTTCTTGAGGTTTTTAGACGCAAGTATAAGTTAAAATATTCTAAACTTTTCAGGGCAAGGCACATTGCTCATCAGTGTCACACTTTGCTCAGTATGCCAAGATGTTTTTGAAGCTGCTGTAGTAACATGCCTTGAGTGCGACACTCTTTTAATAAAGCACTGTGTCCTTTCACTGGTTAAAAACAGTTGTTTGTTTGATCTTGAGAACTGAATTTTACCTCTTTGTTGCACTCTTGTTGGTCACTGTAATCACTTTAACAATATTTAAACCCTCAGGCCTTCATCAGGAAAAAATGATTTGTATTCAGAATTTTTTATATGAACGTATAGGATCTGTGGTACTGTCAATTTTTATGTTTTGTGATTATTATTTTTATGATAAAGAAAAGATACAAGTCAGAAAAAAGTAACTCTGAGTAGCAAAACATGGTCTTTCTTCTTCTCTGTCCCAAGTATCATCAAGTTACCACTTGACTTTCAATTGAAAGTGTATATATTTAGATTAGTTCAATCCACTGAGCACAGCAGAGATTTAATTTACAATTATTTTCATTATCTATCTTACTATTATTTTGTCTAGAAATGTGAAATTTCCCATCAGAATATCCCGCATATGAAGTGATGTACAAAACCTGAAAATATTCACTGAAATGTAGGGTTGAGAAAAGCAAATTCTCACATTTGTTTTTTGCCCAAAAAGTGACTTAAAGTGAGTAATTAATTATCGAAATAGTGACAGATGAACTTAATGCAGTGGATTCATTGACTGATCAGAAAAACCCAGCAGGATTCAGTGTGGTGATGTCCTGACATCAGAGAAGCTGGAGCCGACGCGTTGGGTAGTTTCATCTGATTAATAACTAATAACAGTTGATCCATCTTTGTCTTCAGCTGCGGAGAAAACCAATCAGGTCTCAGGAGAAGCGAACTCTGACCAATCAGGGGAGGAGGAACGTGGTGACCTTATCCAGTTCTACAACAATGTCTTCGTCCTGAAGATGAAGGGCTTTGCATTGCGATATGCCACCCATGACAACCGGGTACAACACGATAACCCACAGCAGAAAACATGGTTCACTATAATGAAATTAATACAATGCACTAATCTGACTCTGACTCTGACTGTGACTGTGAATGTGTGTGTTTGTGTGTTTGATCCTCCAGGCGGACGCTCCCCCGCTGTCTCCGTTCCCGTCTGTCCGGGCTCAGCCTCTCTCTCCTCGCCGGATTTCTCAGAGACACTCGTTGTATGTTTCCCCTCACAAGAACTCTGCAGCCTGCCTCACACCCAATTCCTACACGTACAGGATCAACAGCAGCCCATCTAAGGCAAGCGCACACGCACGCACACACACACACACACACACATTTGAATACAGGGGAGGGTTTTTTGGAAACTGCTTTTTGTATTTTAAAAATTAGTACCTGCAAGTTCTGGATAAGCCTCGTTGTCTCGAGGCTGTAAATGTCATGGTTATGAACACTGAAGTGTAACATTTGAGTTGTTGAATTGGGCTTCAAGCTTCAAGGTGAGAAATTAACGTTAGCAGAAATATTTTTACCTCAACACCAGAGAGAAGCAGCTTTTTTATTAGGAATAAAAGCTTTTGTTTTGTTTGTGTTTTCCCTAGTTAATGCAACACTCAGCACTTCCTCCATGTTTTTCGTTTCAACAGTCACTCTGCTCAGTCCATCAGGTTGTGGATTGATTGATCAGAGTTTATTAGAGCATGGATTAGAGGAGCAGCTCCTGCAGAGGCAAGAAGAGCAAACTCCTAAGCCTAGTTCAGACCAATGATTTGCGACGAGATTAAACCATTTTAGAATGTTGCAGAGAAAAGTTGCAGCAGTGTGAACTGGCCATCTGAGCTCGACTCAGGCTGGCTGATGGTGTCACCTGCAACTCAGCTGGTCAGCTCGCTGTATATGCTTATGCCCCCTCTTGCACACGTTTCCTCATTGACAAAGTAATTGGCGCTGCTTTCTTATATTATTGAGGCATATTTATCATGAATACAGTCAATCTGCCTTTTTATCACCACTACAAATGCAGCTGCAGGCAGTATCTCACTATCACTATCATCATTCATATTTTAAGAAGCTACAAATTATATTCAGCCACAAAATAAATCTGAAAAGCTGAAAATCAGAACAGAAGTACAAAGAGTTGTTCCATGTTGCATTGGTGTGAACCAGCAGGTTTTTAGAACGTTGCAGAACGGTGCGTTGCAAATAATTGGCTGTTTCAACTCTGGTCCATCTGTGTCCAGCTCCAGAAATGGGACAATCAGTATGTGGCAGCAAATGGTGATATCGTGTCCGGCTGCTACTAATAAATGAATGTGTGCGAAACCCTGAAATGCAAAATCTATAAATAAGGTGCCATAAATCTAAAATATATGTTATTAATTAACCGTGTCTTTCTTCCTCTTCTGTCTTGTCCCTCCAACCAGGAGTTATCCGACATAAACCGGATGATCCGTCAGGGCTCTGTGAGCAGGAAGAGGGCCTTCACCATGGAGGGGGATGTGATGATGTCGTCATCCTGCGACTCCCCCAGTAAGAGGGCGTGTCCGGAGAACGGCAGCAGTCCAGACGTGCTGCTGAAGCGTCTGCAGGACGTGGTGTCAGAGCGGCAGAGTCACTGACGGGCTGACAGAAGGAGAAACGCGTGAAACATTCAAGTAACTTTCATTACAGAACAGTTACTGATGAAACAAGACATTAAGAGTCTTTTTCATCACTGATGTCCGTTTGATTGTGACATTTTATATATTATGACCTGAGGGTCATAGAACCTGAGCAGAGCATAATGGCACAATTCATGCCATTTTATTTTATCCCTATAATTCCACTTGTAGCGTTGTCACAACCTTAGAAATTGGACTTTGGCACCAATAATAATATCTACAATGTGATATTTGAAACACATCAGGAATCAAAACACAATCCGTGACACGCCACACCTGTTTTACCTTTTCACCTTAGAAGACTTGTTGACTTTAGCTGAACCGTTTGACTCTTCAGAAGTCTTTTTTAAGTTTTGTACAAGTCTTTTATAAAGGTCTCTTTAACTTTTATCCCACAAATGCAAATGTTGTACCATTGTTACACAGTCAAGAGTGTCATAACTCACAGGTTGCAGCTGCTAGATGGCAGCACAGGCAGGTTTTTCAGACTTCTGTTACTCTTTAAAGGATGGTTTCACATTTTTTCATTTTTTATGTTGAAAAGTTAAAAATACCGCAGTGGCCTGAATATAATAAGACTGATTATGAGATCATTTTTCTCCAAACAGCTGAAATATAGTTACTGAAAATAGGAAGGTTTTCAGGGGATACTGTAAAGAGAGCTGTCCTCCTGTGAAACATGAGATACTTACATTACAGCAGAATGTAAATCCCACAGTTGTGAATCTTGTCACATACTCAGTCTCTCTCCTGTCCGACTCTTGAAGCTGTCTCAACTATTTTCTCTGGAAAATTTTCAGTCTTTCTGAGCTCCTCATTATCAAATTCAGCTGTGATTTTTGGCAGCTTGATGACTGTTTCTGCCGTGAGGATGTCAAGAGATACTTTTGGACATATTTTGTTGTGCGATGTGTTGGTATTGTTTCTAACATCACCATAGAGATAGTAGTTTTAAATCCCCACAGACTTTGACCTGCACTCAGCATCCTACATCTGTCATCAGTGCTATATCATAGGCAACTGGACTTGATTGAGTTTCTTGAAGACATTTCGCCTCTCATCCAAGGGGCTGTACATTAACTGCCTTGAAAACGTGAGGTCATATCCTATTTACTTGAAATCCTGAGTGCAGAGCTGATCTTCTTCCAGGAGCTGTTTATAAGTGTATTGATATATCGTCTGTCAGACAGATGAAAAGCTCTGGCAGCCCTGCACCAAAATTATCAACTTCTCCTTCATATTTATCACAGACTGATATCTACGGAAGAAGAGAAAGACATCTGTCGACTGTGATTGGTTGTTCCTCGTCACATGACATGCAGTGTGTGCTGCTGCATGTTGAATTCGGTTTATCTCAGGGCACAGCCGTCATGCCTTGAAAAACAGGTGCTCAGGAATGTCTATGTGCCGCAACGGCGTTGCTCTGGTGTTTGTGCATGCAACCCGTGCGTCTACATTGAAAATAATTAATTTGAGGGCGCAAAAGACACGACATGTGTACGGTCCCAAAGGCGTCGTCAGTCATTAAGAACTGGAGAAGCTTCTTGGATGAGAGGTGAAACGTCTTCAAGAAACTCAAGCAAGTCCAGCTGCCTATGATATAGCATTTACTTACGTCATCGACATGACCCACGGCTGGCTGTGTTTTCACCAGGCTGACTGACAGCAGACATTTACTCAACCAAAATATTCTCATGTCAGTGCCACAGGAGGAAATCAGCAGTTTTTGTATTTACTTATTCTTTGAAATCTACAGCTCACAGACTGGGGGCTGATCAAACCAGACATAGATCGTAAAAAAGTCAAAACACAGATACAGCTGGATATTTAGGTGATTCAAACAGCTGTCTGTGTAGATTGCGCTTCACTAAATGAGACAGAAATACATTCAAAGTGTCCCTGGTTACCACGGAGATGACTTAAAACCAATCGCAGAAGCATGAACTGAAAATGATGTATGATGATTTCATTTCTGTGGAGCGATACTTATCAGGAGTTTTGACTGCCCTATCATAAATTAGGCTTCTGGCTACAAACAGCCCATAATTCAGCAGAAGGTACTCTGTCTATTCAGTCGGATTTCTGCTCCTCTTGATTATATAAATGTTTTATAATATAAAACAACCCACTTTTTTCCTAACATAGTTTCCAGTGAAATATAATGTCATGTCTTTTATTCAGGCCAGTGTGATACAAACTTTTATTAAAACCCAGCGTTGAATGGAGATATTTCACAGTGGTGCTGATGTTTCCCACAAAGAAGAAAACACTCAACACTTTCATTTTATTTTAAGCTTTGCGTCTGATGACCTTCAGCAGGCATTTTCATCTTCTTTCATTTTACTGATGTGAAACCAGAATTTAGGTTGCTATAACAACAGTTCAGCGCACATGTTGTTTTTTGTTTTTCAGCCAGTGTGAAAATCAAACATCTCGCCCCTGGCAGTGTTCGCTGTTTCCTGCCAACACAAATAAATAAATACATATACAGTATTAAAAATTTAAAGTCCAAGTTGTAAAAAGTAAAAACTCACACTGGAGTTTTAAGCTGATGCTGAGGATCCGATATCAGAGACTGAGAAGCCTGAGGTCAATGGTTTGACTCTTGTTCTCAAACAGAAGTTGAAGCTTGTCGCTCTTCGTCAGGTTGAAATATATTTGAAAGAAAAAAGTTTTCAATCTTAAACTTGTGTAAATAGTTTCCTTTAACAGGATTTACCAAATCAAGCTGTATTGTACATTTCCTAGTATGAACACGTCTTCCACGACTATATTTTCAGAGGTCTCTAGTTTTTATAGAGATTGTATTGCTGAGGGAAAATAATTCTTTTACTCACTACTTCCGTTTCCTTTAACTTTCGTTTTTGTGGTTATGAACCATTGATTGTTGTATAATGCTGTAATAAAAGGCAATAAGAGTGCTCGATTGAAGCAGCATTTTTGTATGTTGAGTGTGTAGCATCTACACATCAGTTTTATTGAATTTAACATTTTAGAAAACAATCTAACAATTTAACATCTTCTGTTTTGTTCGCACCTGGTTTGCTAAAAGCACAGTAGCAAAGGAGATGGAGAAAAACTAACCACTTGTTGTAAAATGCAAATTGAAAGTGTAGCTTTTGCTCCCAGACAGCTTAAAGTACAGTAATGGAAATGAATCTGAGAGCAGGGAAGGCATTTGTGTCAACTTTTCTGAACTCTTTTCAACCAGTAAATTTGTATTTTCTACAAACTGTCAAAAGTTTTGTAAAATAAAATGTACTTTGAGCACTTCGTGTTCATTTGTGTTCCTCGTGTCTGCACCAATTTCTCTTTATTGCATTTATTGTATTTGCTGTTTCAAAGCTCCAACACAGAATTAAAGTTAAGGTCGAAAAATAGTTTTATATTTCAGATTTGAAGTTCAGTCTTAAAAAATCCACGAGATGGTCGACCTGGATCGATATATTAATTCAGTGGTCAATTATCCAACATCATCGATGCAAAGTGAAAACATAAACATATTGTCATCTTTACAGGATTCCTATTGTCATGGAAAACCCTGAAAAATCCTTGAATTTTGTTGTGTGTATTGACATTGTCACAGTAATCTTCTGTGGAAAGAAAGAAATTTATTTTCTGATGCTGTCGATGTAACGTTGCTGTAATATGCGTTGACGTGTCATTTTGTTTGAATAGTTTAAATCTAATATGTTGGGGGGAAATGTATGAGTTCTTGAAAATTCATGGAAAAGTTTTGAAATCTTGTCTTCAAGATATGCCTTGATTTTGGCGCAGCACTCCTGTGTCACCTTTTTTCATGGCGGCCTCGCACCAGGCAGCCAAGATAGAGATAATGAGGATATTTCCTGATATCGTCTCATATTGATCGCAGGCCCCTGAATTGAATCGAATTGAAATCATGTTGTGGCGGACTTTGTGATATCAGCAAGTATCATGTTGACCAAAGACCAGATATAACATCGCATTGATCGACATATTTATCACTTTACAACCCCGCTGAATGGACCATGAGGTGAGATCGTTTGTTTTCTCAGCTTTGTATATTGACCTTTTGTTGGCCTAAAATTATTCATATTTTGTCTTACAAAACTGAAGGGTGGGATATTATATACTCACCATGTGTAAGTTTTAATTATAGAATGCAAAGATAACTTTAACAAAGCAATATCCTTTGGAAAATGTTCTATTATTAGTTATTCAGGCCTGAATATAATATGTAGAAAAATATATCTTTGAATTAACATGTAAACAATATACTGGATCTCGTAGGACAAAATATTCCACTCGTTACTTAAAGCCTGTTTCATTTAAATCATTTTAATGTGTCTTGTACATTCCGTATATTTCTCGTGTGTGTGTTTGTGTGTGTGTGTGTTTGTGCATTTGTCCGATCTGGCCTCCTGTAGGAACATGGTGGATTCCATGGAAGATGGAGGACAACACTGAAGTGTTCATTTTAAGGTGATGAAAACACAATGATTCTTATTTTCAGGTGTTTGCACGCTAATGTAAACACAGTTATGAATATTATACTCCACTTCTACCAATATATCCCCCTAAATCACACTGAACCTTTAAGTGAGCAGATTATGTCGTTTAAAACCTGTACTAATTGATTTTTTGGCCACTTCTTGGCAGTGCAGCATCGTATATGATATATTACGTGACATATTATCTGTCGCCTCATTAAGTTACTATGGTGATCATGTTAGGAAATGGTCACCTGTATGCACACATCAACATAAGAGACACCTTTCACATCACAAAAAGTCATTTAATCCCTTGTTTTTATAAAAATATTGATTATATGTGATCCTCCTGCTGAGGACTCTCACAGAGAGAGAGAGGTCCCATACATAATACATCCTCTTGGGCTTTTATCACCCGGTTACCATGGCAATCCTGTCAGTCTCCATCCCTGCCACCTGAATCTCACTGAGCTCGTCTCTGTTGACATTTTATTTTCCCTAAAAGATACCAGGACAGTTTTTATTATGAGTCTGACCCCCACATACTAATGTAAATATGAAATATCTCATTTAATTCTCAGTATTTTGCCGAAAAACTAATTTCAGGCGAAGTTAATGATATTGAAAGTCAGACCACAGCTCTTTTTATTTCATTCTTATTTTCTTATAACATCAATATCATAACCAGCTCTCCTGTTTGCTGTCTAAAATGTGCCTGCAGACTACTTCTTAAAGATTCTGTGTTTCCTCTCTTTGGTGTGAGTGTGTGATTGGACACTGGTACGTCAAAGTCGCGTTGGTCCCACACTCATTCATTACCATGACGACACGCCTCTTTAAACTGTCTCAGTGAATAAAAGTAACGTGTCCCTCTTATGATGACTCACTCTGGGACGCAGCAACATGTGGAGGTGCAAAGTGTTTTTCTCTGTCTGCTGATGAATAACAGAGATGATTTGTATTTCAGCAGTGGCCTTATTATTAGAGTCTGTCCATTCCCAACATGGGGACCTCCAGGGGTCTTTGTTTTTTTGTTTTTTTGTTTTTTTAGAGAACTCAAATAAAAATAACTAGGGCTGTCAAGCAATTAAAAAAATAATCTAATTTATTACATGCTCTGTGATTAATGAATCTAAATGAATTGCATACATACACAGTATTTAAAAAATGTCAAATCCAATGAATTTTGGCAGATGTGTTGTCGTAAAGATGCTGAATTTTTCACACAATTCAATGTCCCCCCTGTCCTCTACCACTGAAACTGGTCTGCAGTCCATTTTGCAAGGGAGTTAGTCGGTCACAGTTACACTTACTCCGTTTGCTTCTGAATGCCTGGTCGAATGTGACTTGACGAGGCCGGCTGCTAACGCTAGCGTCAGAGCTCTGACCTCCAGGTTCACTGCTAAATGATTTGCGTTGACGTGATATTTCAGGTTTGAAGCACTCAACAGTTCAATCTGGACATTTTTTAGATGCAAATGTTCAATTCATGGGCATTGACTCGTCTGCCTCCATCATGTGACAAAGCCACTGTGGCCTTCAGTGACACATCTGGTCACGGGGAACCACAGAAGGTGATTAATCATAATTTTTTAACGCTGTATTTTTTCTGTGATTAATTGATTGAAATTAACATGTTTTTTTGACAGCCCTTGAAATAACGTTTAATTAAATTTAATTTCCATTTTATTCAGGGTGAGTTCAGGCAAAGTGGCATATTGTGTAAATGAGGACATCATAACTTTTTTAGATACTTGAAAATGAACGTTAGTGTTTCTGACCCGCAGAGAGAAACATAAGTGTTCATAAATCATGACAAATCATGAGCCCTTTTTAGACAGAGGTTGTGCAAATTTGCAGGAAAGCCCAATCAATCTTTTGTCAGCACTGGCGATATAAAAAGAATGCGCCTTTTTCCCGGCAATGGGGGGCGGAGCAAGTAACAAAACATGTAGCTCAGCGTGTGACGTAAACAGTGACGTGGGAGGGAAGCCGCGGCTGGTCAGTCCTTCAGCGATTCTCTCATAAGTTAGCCTGTGCATCACCGTCCCCGTCATTTGACAGTTAATGGCCTCTTCGTTTGCGAGGACGAGGAGGGCGCACAATTCCTTGTCTCCACTAAAAGTGCTCCGCCAATATGTCTACTTTACGAGGCAGAGACTTGGGCACCTCGGATCAACTCGCCAATCCGGCTCTGTGTGTCTAAACGCTTGCTTGTAGCTTGCCGGCAAAACGGCCCAACATTCACGGAAAATCTGGCAGTGTGAAAGGGTCTATGGAAGCAAAGCAGAACACTCCAAATCTCTTGCCAAACCTGTCTCTTACCAGCCCCCTGACTTTATGGAATTAAAGTACTAATACTTGCTGTCGTAGCATTTAAATTAATAAACAAATATCGCAGATACGCCCGCTGCCATCTTGTGCTGGTGACATCATTAGGAGCCACAGTCTGTGCAGTAGCAATCCCAGCTGCATCGCGTTCCCACTGATACACCCATCTGACCAATCGTGAGCAGCGCCATTGATTTCGAGCACACTGATTAGCATCTACAGTTGTCAATCATGATGTTTTATAGCAACAAATAACTAATTAAAACCAAACTTATCAGAAAAACACTTTAAAATACAGCATTGTGATAAAAACAACCTGAAGAGACAGAAACCATCTTTGGGGAAAATGTATTTGCTATTAGCAAGCATAGCAAGCAAAGTGGATCTGGGTTATTTAGATTAAGTGTAGACTTGCTGAGGATGAACAGTGTTAATGGTAGTTGATTCAGAAAAAGGGAAATGAATTGATTGGGGCTCTTTTTAAATTGCATACTTTTTAATCTTTGTGCTCAGGGGAAGGTATCAAGTATTTTCACGTCAAAAGGCTCAAGTCTAAATGAAGTCACGAGTCTTTGGAGTTAAAGTTGAGTTTCAAATCTTTTTTTGATTTTGTCAAGTCGGGTGTACAGTCATTAAATCTGTGACTTGAGTCCACACCTCTATTGTCAGCACAGAGTTTTGCACATTCAGTTTGTGATGCTTGTCACTTCCTGTGGTGTGCATGTGACAAAGAAGCCTAGAAATCCTTGAGTGTTATAACAAAGTGAAAAGACTGCTGCGGGTTTTTAGTAATTGAACACTGTTAGGAATAAAAGAAACCCATAATGCTTCATGTCCTCATGAACACAATATCCTTTCTCCGTGCTGTTAGACTGAATACAATGGCCTGATCTAAAATTAGCCCGGCTAAGTATTGAGGCCACCTCTGTGAGCAGCTCTCCGTGGTTTCTCTGTGCAGTGACTCTGACTTCACTTCCTCTGACCTTACGTCTCCACAAGGTGAGCGGCTGATAATCTGCCCGAGGCTGGAGAGAAAGCGATTCCAGCCGCCGTGACATGAGATTATTTAACATTTCACGGGCGGCTGCCTTTTTACATGGATGACTTCTCGCAGACAGCCGGTGTTTCCTTCTCTGGGGGAGAGACGGAGCAGTGAGTTCAATATCTGTTCGTCCAATACAGAGAAAATCTCACTCACACACTATCTGGGGCCCGAGATAAATGTTTGCCTGGGGTCTCAGGTCCCTCCTATCAATGTAAACCACTTTTCCACAAGCTAAACCTTGAATCCCAGTGTTGGTCTAATCCTATATACAATACTACACATTTCATACAAAACTTTGATGATTTTCATGACATTTGGTTCACATATTCAAAATCCTTTGAAGCTGAGTCCTGATGACTTTGATGATCCTTTGACTTTCCCTCCATGCAGCACCACCAGCAGGTCAATGTTTTAATTTGATAATATGACTTGACAACTGTCTGATGGATTGCTTTGACATTCAGGGTTTCCTAGAGGATGAATCCTTAAAAACTTTGGTGTCCTCTGGCGTCTCCTCCAGCCTTTTTGGGGGGTTTGTAGCATACTGTGCTCATGACCTGTGTCGCATGAAGCATGTGGTGTTTGACACATGACATTACATTGCGTTAGTGACAAACAAACTTATTTTAAGCCAAACCATGATGGTTTTTTTTTAAATCAATGATGGATTTCTCTCTGTATGACTATTGAACAGTGTTGTATTCACAATAGACAAACTGTTGTTCATGCTGCAGTCATGAACCTCATCACAGCATTCAGCTGCGGATTAAAACCGTGAGGATGAAGAAGAAGAATAGGAAGAAGAAGAGTGTTTTAAAGCAGCAGATCTGATCAAAACAAAAAAAATAGAATAATTTATTCAGGTGAAAAGATTTTTATTTTTCTGAATGAGAGGAGATTAAAAATGGATGGGGTTTTTTTGATGATGGCTTGGTCATGTCTGCACTAGATATGTGTTGCCATGGTAACGGGCACGGTTTCTTGCTCTCCGTGAAGATTATAATCTTTTTCCACACACCAGCACGGAGCAGGTTTTTCAGTTCATCTTCCAAAATCTTAGACAATCTGAAGGAGATTCAGTGGGAACAATTAAATTAAATTAGATTAAATCAAACAGTTTAATGTGGAATTCAAAGCATGATTTGTTTAAGTTTATTCCAGTGACAAATCGTGCCTCCTGTGTTAAAGATAAACAATTAAATTTCTTTTTTATTTGCAAAATATTATTTTAAGACATGAGAAGATGATGTCACACTTTGTTGTTATTTAACCTTGAACCTCCTTTAATGTATTTCATGAAATTATTTCCAGTCAACACTAATCAAGGCTTCTACTTCAGGTGCATATTGTACTTATTACTGCACGATTATCTGACACTTATAATTATTTACTTTTTAGATAAAAAAAAAAAGAAGAGAGATAATAATATGCTTATACAATGCATATTGAAATCCTTTTTTTAATTATAGGCTAATCTATTTGCACTTTTCCACAACAGTTGCTTTGTACATTTTGCCTTAAAGGGACAGTTCTCCCTAAAATCAAAACTATAGTTTTCCTCTTACCTGTAGTGCTATTTGTCAGTCAGGCCGAAATGGCAACCTCAAGGCTTCTAAATGGCAGTCCTTCAATCAATGGGTGATGTCATGGCAATACATTCTCAACCCCAACCCTGTCACAAACTGGCATTTGGTGATGGAGTCTCCCACGTCCAGATACAACATGAAAGGTACCCTGGGTGTGTTGGTTGTTGATGTTCTGGGACGCTGTGTAAAGTTATATCCCTTACAGTCATTGTCTTCTTCAAAATACACTTCTGTTTTCATAGGAAATTTAACTTTTACATACAGGCTCTTTCAAAATAAATGCACTATGTCGGTACAACACTGACTTTTTTTTTTTTCCTTCAACAACTGTCATGTGGTTAGGTTTAGGAAAAAACAACAGGGTTTGGCTTTATAATCGTACAGGACATGAACACCGCTGTCTCAGGTGAAAGTCTGTGTTTGTTGGACCCATCCACTACCCTTCCTGCCTGCCAGAGTTGGACTTTCGCCACCTTCACTTTCGTCCTTGTCCCGTCACGTTTCCTCCTGATGCCACCGAGCACCATTAAACCATAACAGCAACTGGCTGCAGATCATGCCAACGCTAAAGGCTGCCTTTATTCATGGTTTCTGATGCCACAAGTCACTGCCCAAGTGCCGGATTTTGACGACTTTCAGAGTGAGAACGTGTTCGTCAAAATGTGTAGCCACACCAGGCTAGTACAAGGGACTAGGCGTTTAATTTAGGTTTTATGATAGTTCCATTATATTTGAGAGAAGGCAGACGGCTCTCTGGCTGATATCTCCAACAACTCGCACCAAAACAATCTAGGTTGACAAGTAGACTCCGGTCTCGCTCCTAAGTCGTCGAAATCAAGCGCTTGGCCAGTGACTTGAGGCATCATAAATCAACGATAAAAGGTGTCCTATAACGTCAGCATGATATGTGTTGCGTTGTTACGGATATAGTTTCAGTGCCCGGCAGTGTCAGAGGGAAACGTGGCAACCAGCACTGATCTTCACCCAAGAGAGCAGTGTTTGCAACCCCGAAGATTCTATTTCCAAATCCTGTTCTTTTTTCCTTAACCTAACCATGTGTGTTTGTTGTTGAGGGGAATAAACGTGTTGTTCCGACTTAGTGCGTTTATTTTGAAAAAGACTGTATGTAAACATTAAATTTCCTGTGAAAACGGAAGTGTATTTTGCAAGAGGACAATGCATGTAACAGGCAGAACTTGACACAGTGTCCCAGGACGTCAAAAACCAACACACCCAGGGTACCTTACACCTTGTATGTGGACGTGGAAAGTCAATGACCTGGCGTCATGTGACAAAGTTGGAGTGAGAATGTGTTGGTTTGTTTGTCAAAAGGTGAGCCACACCAGGCTAGTACAACTTAGGGACCAGGCTTTTAATTGAAGTTTTACAGTAGTTTCATTGTATTTGAGAGGAGGCAGACATCTATATGGCTGATATCTCCAACACTCCAAAACAACCCAGACTGATAAAGAGCACCACAGGTAAGATGGAAAACATGATGTATTTTTGATTTTGGGGTGAACTGTCCCTTTAAGTGTTATCTTCGTGTTGATTGATGTCACACTTGCCTTGCACTATTTATTTATATATTAATATTTCTCCACCACACCTCTCTGAGTGACTCTCCTGTGACTCCACCAGCTCTTCAGACACCAGCAGAGAGAACCACAGGCTGGTTTTGCGCATGGTCAGTCTCACCCCGGTCCTCTCTCTCTGTCTCCCTCCCTCCCTCCCTCCCTCCCTCTGCATCCTCCTCACACATGATCCAGCAGCATCCATCTCTCCGGATGCGATGCCCAACAGCCGTCTGGATTCCCGCCTGGTCGCGGCTTCAGCACCAGGTAAGACCCCGCGCTGTCATCGCGGTCGCTTTACGCAAACACCTCTCATCGACCCTCCTGCAGATGGTCGACGCTATCCGCGGTGTTAATTCGGATTCAGCTCGGAGGAGCTGGGAGCCGGGGTGTTTGCTGCCTAGCCTGGATACTGAATCCATCCCCGGTGTTTCCCTCCGGGGAGAAATCGGCACTTATGTTGCTCGGTTGCATAATTTCACCCAGAATAAGATGCTCCTTTGACTCGGACTCTCCCTCCTCTCTCAGTCCGGGTTATCTGCCGTTAGATCGGGATAATGAATAACGTGTTAGTCGGTGTGGTGCTTATCAGTCCCGGCTGATATTATCTCTCTCTCTTACACACACACACACACACACACACACACACACACACACACAGGCGGACCGTAGTGGTCCAGGTTTTTGGCTGTTTGGCGCATCACAAGGTCACGGTGGTGGTGACGGCCGGACACCTTGCCCACGGGCGCTCAGGCTCTCCTCTGCGGGCCACGGGGCTTGATGTGCTGATAAATGGGAACTGTGTCAGTGGGCTACTTTAGCCTGGAGCTCCCCGGAGATAACCGGCTGTAGACACACACAAATAAGGTTTTCCGGGAGGATACATTTTAAAAAACAAACACAAATGTCACGTTTTATGGGTGAAATTACACCTCAGGTTTGATTTAATGAAATGGGAAATTATAAATGTGTAAGGTGCATATATTATAGCTTTGTCATGTGCACCTCAGCTGTCATCCTGCTTTTAATATTCACACAGGCTTCTGATCATAAAAGCCGGGTGTTGAACACAGATAGGCGCCTGAAATGCGCATGAACAGGGTTCACACCCAGAGCTCAGAGGTGTTAACATGCACAGACTGCGAGTTCATTGTTTTGTTTTGTTTTAAAAATGAATACATCACTTATGGTGTTGAAGATAAATGTGTTTAGTGGTTTTATGCAGTGTGTGTATGTGTGTGTTACAGATCTGTTTAGGACTTAGGATCTGATTTTAACTCTCCATAGGACTCAACAGGAAGTGACAGCAATAGTGGTGATGAGAAGAAATGGAAATAAATAACTATCAAGGTGAGATGCAGGTGATTCAGGTGATGTGTCTGTGCGTGCGTGTGTGTGTGCGTGTTTCTCTGGAGGAACCAGGCCTGCAGGATAAACCTCTCTGTTGCAGCAGGACTGCTTGATTTGTAATAATTTAGTGGTTTTATTGACATGATCTCATAAACCAATCAGTTAAGATGTAGCCTATTAAGAAAAAATATACACATTGGAAACAAAAAGTCATAAATCAAAAGTAAAAGTACTCACTGTGCATAGTGGTCCCATTCAGAGGGGTTTATTTATCCATATGTACCCTAAAACTTCAGTTAAAAGCTGCATCCTAATTAAACGCCCAGTCCCTTTTACTCGCCTGGTGTGGACAAACATTCTGACAAATAAATGCCTGTCTCAATTAGACGCCTGGTCTGGTTGCCAAGCAGTTTTACTTTTAAATAGATGTTCTTCTGATGTATAAAACCATGCTGTTGGCTAACTCAAGTTATGTGTCCATTCCTCGATTACCCTGTAAGTTATTCATATTCCTTTTGTCTGTAAGGGTCCTTAGATGAAAAGAATCAAAATGGATTTTCATAGAAATTAATCCAAGTTGTGAGGATTGTTTTAACAGGATCAAGTGGTGTTGTGTCAGTGTGCTTGGTGCTGTAATCCTTGAGTGCCGTAATTCTCTGTCTGTGATGTGCTGTCTGTTGGCGCTAGATCAAATGAGCAAGTTATTATTGATATATTATCTGAGGCTTTAAACAAGTGATATTCATACTGGTTCTAAATAAACAATTTGATTTTATTTCTCATTTTTGCTGAACAACAGTTTTGTGTGAAAGGAAATAAAGGCCGGTCCCAAATAGAGGCCTGTTGATTTCAGTGACTTAAACAAATGCAAGCCAGGGCTATTGTTGAAGTTATATGGTAATTACCGACTGACTGATGGTGTCAAGAGGAAATAATAATAATAATAATAATAATAATAACTTTATTTGTATAGCACTTAACAATGTGCTTTACAGCATAAAATATCAGCACACACTCAATAGCAACACAAAATACATACAAATTAAACATCAACTTAAACAGTACTTCATAAAAGCCTTCCTGTAAAAGTGTGTCTTGAGGAGCGATGTAAAAGGAGCCTCCCAAAAGTGACAAATATTTTTCCTCGAGCCTCCCTGAGTGACTTTGGGAAAATGGGAAAAGTTAAGAGATTTTGAAAAATTACCCTTTGAAAGTTAAACATTAAAAGTTAAAGATGAAATCCAGGAACTGAAAAAAGATGTGGTTTTCCCACTACTGTCGTGTCGAGCATGCTGGTAAATTTGTACAAAAGGTTTATTTTTGGCCAAATTTGAAATGAAATGAGAAGCATTTGGCGCAAACTATGTGTCCAACAGCCATCGGAAATTTGAAAATCCAATAATGATTTCTGGTTTAACAGTTTCTTGCTATCGTAAATGGTGAAATAAATACAACCATTTTAATTTGTATGCCCCTCCTCTAAGCCAAAATATAAAACATAAGGCCTCCCCAGTGCTTACAAATATTTGACCTGTCACACCCTTTTGCACCACCCCCTGCCCGCCTCACAAGTAAAGAACAGTCCCTAACCTAAATTAGGCTACTACAACCCAGGGAAATATTATAGGAGTTTTGCACTGTTTATAAACTGAAAGTCTGCAGGTTACTAATATGTGAATGTAGTTCAGGCTATTGTACATATGCATGCATATTATGCATTATCTCTGCTCGCTACAATCATGACTTTGTCTCTGTTCAGCGATGATAACGCCGAGCGGAGGGATGGTGAAGACATGAGCACATCCAGCAGACACCGATGGAGTCCTCTTTTAACGCCGTAGAGCTCCGGGAGCTGCGGGGCGGAGGAGGCCAGCGAGGTTTGTCTCCGACGCCGGCCTCAGTGCCCTGGACAGCGGCTACAGCGTGCTGCGCCGCCCGGGGCTTCGAGAACGCCTCGTACCAGCAGGACGAGGAGCACGAGCACCACCAGCAGGGGGCGACTCTGTCTGCGGCATGTCCGCCATCAACGTCAGGCAACAGCAAGGTGAGTCCAGTCCCGCGGTTTGACAGCACATGGTTGGATTTATTGGTATTTTTGTGATCTCACATAAAAATAATAATAATAATAATAATAATAAAAATGTCTATAGTCTGCCTCGAATGATAAAATGGCCGCCAATAAACCGTTTGAACCCACCAACTTTTAAATCTTAGTAACGCTAGCTAAATAGCTAACGTTAGCAGCTAGCGACAAGTACACACTTTAGCTAGATATTTGTACAACACATGCACGATTTTAAAAACATGTTGGTTTTTAAATCTAGTTGGGACACCAACCATTGTAATTTTACACAAAAGAATTACATGAAATAGTTGTTTTTGACAACTAACGTTAACTAGCTAAGCGGCTAACAGGACACATCAAAATGAGCTTGGTCAACATGTTAACCGCCATTTTAACATTTGAAACTGCTAAGGGCAAGAAAGCAGAGTTTGGGATTAATAATTTAATTGTTTTGCCAACATATTTTATTCACAAATGTCATATTTGAAAGGCTAACCAAGTATTTCCTGCATTTCTAAATGAGATAATTCTACACAAACAAATAGAAAGATAGATAAACTTTATCTGTCCCAACAGTGACAGATATTCTGCTCTGACAAGACTCAACAATACAGGATTTACATTTAAAACACATAAAACAAATATAAAAATGGACTGTTAAAATAACAACTGATAAAAGCAGATCAAAATGTGTAAAATAATGTAAAATTGAAAAGGCCCTTAGTCTTTATGAATATTTTATGTACCTTAATCTCTGAATGAGCTTTGCATTTTTTTTATTTTTTTGTTTGTTTGTTTTTCATTATTTCTTTCTGTCTTGCAGTTTGCTCAGTTATATTTTTACTGTAATCTGTATTCAAATGTTATATGATGCCTTTTATTGACTGTATATAAAATAAACTCGCCTATTTGAAACTGCAGGTAATGCAACATGTAACAGGTATGTAATAACAGCAGTAACATACGTTAGAAGGCTGTTTTATTTTCCGATTTAACAGTGGTGAAAGTGTTCTGCTACTTTACCTAAAGGGTGTCACTTCACCCCATAATCAAAAATAGCCATTTTAACTCCTACCTGTGGAGCTATTTGGCAGTCTAGATTGTTTTGGTGTGAGTGTCCGAGTGTTGGAGACTAGTGTCTTTTCGCGAAGATACTAGATGGCATTTGGCTTGTGATGCTCAAAGCATCAAAAATATATTTGAAAAACTCAACAGCAATGTCTCTTTGCAGAAATCACTACCTGGTTATTCAAGATAATCCACAGATTTCGTTGTGAACAGTTTCATGTAGGAACTATTTCCTTTTGAGATTAAAAAAATTTGAATGTGTCTTAGGGGCCATTTGCTTTACAGACAATAGTCACAACACCACTACATACAATATACACAGCACGGTATAAAATCCATATCTCCTTCACTGACACCAAAAATCATGGAAAAAGAAGACACCTAAGCACTCCTGCTAACTCTGTCACCATGTAGAGGGAAGTGTGCGTCCACTGCTAGGCGGAGGACGCCATAAAGGTTTACATCTCGCACTGTCACAAGCATGGATGTGTGAAGAGACCTGGATACAGCAGGACCCTGTTCATACCAATGATAGTTGCACAGCGGCGGATGAAGCCAAAAACATTCAACTGCAACGTATAGAATTACCCACATGATCTACTGATTTACAGACATCTCTTTTGCCATTTACATCTACAAAGATTGGCTTTAAAGCCCAGTGCACTTCCTTGGGGCCTGGTCCCAAGCCTCTCAGCCATAATTTCTTTGTACATGGTGATAGGTTGGTGTTGTGCACGGTGATATTCCTTACTGCAGTGGCTCAGGTTTGAGTCCCACCAAGGGCCCTGTGCTGCTTGTCATCCCATCTCTGTCTCCCGCCTTACATAAAAACAAAAGGCTGAGTACTTCTTCCACCACTGGGAAAACAACAATGAAAATGCCTTCGATGCCCCATAAACCTACTTTCCTGTATCAGATCTATTGATGACATCGCTGTCACTGTCATTATTATTGGTTTGCACCATAATATCACACGTTTTAATGCATTAGGCTCACAGTGATTCACACTTGGTCACCACATAAATGTCAAATTTTCACAAAGAAATTGCTGTAGAGCATTTATATGTTTTTGTGACTTTTTTCATACGCAGAAAACATGACTGAATATTTGAAACAGTGCTTTCACCCTGACTCTGCACAGCTAGCCGTCCAGAATCCTAAATACGAGCTTATACTGAATCCCAAGTTAAACAAAGCATGATGGACAGGATAAACCAGGACAGCAGCAGATTGTGGAGCTAACGTTTCGCTGAAAAGCCTCAAGCCCTCAAGCCCCATATCGATCAGAGTCTTTACTCCACCAAAGTGGTGAATTACAACCAAACAGGACCACATAAAAGGTTACACAGGGAAGTCATTACACGTCAGGAATTCACCGTTTTAGTGGAAACGCACTGAAGAGTCTGGTTACACAATGAGAGATTAACTCATTGTGTAACCAGAGATTAACATTTACAGAAAACATGATATGCTTGTAAAGACATTAAAAACCTTTTGGCCTCGGCTGAATATTTAATTTCTGGTATGATTTATTTTGTGTGAGATAGTTCTGTTGCACTTTTAGATTTAAGTTGTCTTTTGTTTTTAAATTTTTATAATTGTGGCAGCCACTGTGGACCAGAGTGTTGGCCTGATGCTGCTTCACTGAGATTACTTATTAATATTATAAATGTGACTAAAATGTCTCCATGTTTTTGCGCTTGTGCTTTTCTCTGTGTTCCTCTTTGTTAATTATGAATTTATTCTTGCTCATTATGCTGCTCTCATTTATCCTTTTTTGTCTTTCCTCTTTACCTTACATTCTTTCTTTCTTCCTTTCAGGGAGAGCAGCAGCATCAGGAACTCTCTCCACGATCGTATGATGAGGAGGAAGGAGGTGGAGGGCAGGAGGAAGGCCAGGACTTCGCCGAGTTCAACCCTGCTGATGACCACTCCGCGGACTACGGTTTTATCTTTGCCCTGGTGTTCTTGGTGAGTGGGATCGTCCTAGTGGTCATCGCCTACACCATCCCCCGAGAGGCCAAAGTCGACCCAGACTCCGTGTCAGCCCGACAGATGGAGAAGCTAGAGATGTACTACGCCCAGCTGGGCTCCCACCTGGACAAGTGCATCATTGCGGGCCTTGGCCTGCTGACTCTTGGGGGGATGTTCCTGTCCGTGCTGCTCATGGTGTCCATCTGCCGGGGCGAGATGTACCGTCGCAGGGCGGCGTTTGTTCGACCCAAGAGGACTTATGGCTCTATCAACCTGAGGATGAAGCAGCTGGCAACTGGAGAGGCAGGAGGAGGAGGAGGGGAGGGTGAGGACGGAGGTGAGGAGTTTTTGGTGGAACACGCAAAGACGAGGAATAACACACAGCCAGGTCCGAGCCGGGACTTCAAATCAGAACCAGGACCAAGCAGGAATCCTCCGCCTCCTGCTGCTTCGTCCTCTTCTGCTCCTTCAGCTGCTGCACATGGAGACAACTAGCTGTCCTTTACTTTCACTCTGCAACCTGCCTTCCTCTGAGTGAGTTGCAAAATGGGGATGCAAACACGATGCAGGTCCCCCCCATTTGTGCCGACAGGAGAAGCACATGTTGAGCACAAGGCTCTCTGCGGGAGGGCTTTCACCCAGCGTTTTGGGATGAACCAGTTTATGAGATACTGATTCTAACCAATCATAAAGGATGTATTACTTAACAAAAGAGGGCTCGATCCTGTAGAAGAAGAGAGGTAAGCTTACAGTATGTTAGTGTGGAAAAGAGCACATTTGGAGGTGAATGGTTGTTTATCAAAGATTACAGTTCCAAAATAAATCATATATTAATCAGTAAACAATGCTTTTACAATATAAAGCACATTGTGTTCGACAGCCCTGGAGGTCGTCGCCACTGCAGAATTAAACACTTAATTTATGAAGTCATGCACTGATTGATGTTCAGCATTTAAACGTAGCCATATTTCAAACCCCAATTGCAAGGAATAATATCTGACTTGTCATGCTGCTGAGAATATCACTGTAAATCGATTCGACATCACAGTCATTTGATGGAGAGTGTCATTACTGGACTGTTAAAGTAAAGTACTGTGGAAAGTGTGATGCTAGCTCTCACACAAACTGAGGCAACATTCTTTTAAAGTAATAATTCACTCTAGTGAGACATTTACACTCACCACCTGCATCAGCAATACGTGGATGATAACAGTAAAGAAGATAAAGTATGAAATAATCTTGAAACGGTGTCACCACTTCCACTCACCAACCTGCAGGAAACTAAATAAGAGGTAAAAGGGATGTTCAATTTGAAACCGCGTTCGGCAATATATTTGATGGATTAAAATGACTCAGTGTGTGATGTAAACAAACTGCTGAGTACAGACTTTACAGCTGATCTTTACATCTGTAAACGGTTCTCATTTGGTGCTACAGGAAACGTTTTCATTTTAATACTCTGACATTGTTCTCATAGTATCATTACGTCTTCCCCTGCAATGGTACAACTCTACTCTCTTAATGTTATGACTTCAATCTTTAAAAAGACTTTTTCTTAAAACATTACATCTGTTGCTTGTAAAATTATTATTTAAATGAATTAAATATTAATCTTGATATCTCAGCAGTGGCCCCAAAAGTACTCTCAGACAGCGAGCAGTTGCTGCTGCACTCCGAGTTCATGATGGCTCAACTTTTCCAACCTGTCCCCTTGGCTCATGTCAGCAGGAGACATTTTTGTATGCTGCAATGGTAACAATATTTTGTAAGGTCCAGTGTGCACGATTTCTATATTCATAACTATGTTTTCATTACTTTATAATCACCTGAAAATAAGAATCACTGTGTTTATGTTACCTTAGAATGAGTAGTTTATATCTACAATGGAGTGGGTCCTCTTCCATGGAGTCTGCCATGTTGTTTCAAAACGTACACTGGCTCTAAATAGGCACATCTGTGTTTTTACTTTTTCGCATCAGCCAAGGTGGTTGTCTTAAACTCTTGGCACATGGCAAAAGTTCAGTTTCGCCACTAGATGCTCGATGCCACTAAATCCTACACACTGGGTCTTAAAATGAAAAGCAGCGACAGCCTGTTCAAAATGTCGCCAAATGATGCCATGTGCTAAGTTCTGTACATGTGACATAATCGTGGAATGACTTGCATATCACTAATATAAACACAACCAACCAACTACAGGCTGACAGATAAATTATCAGATTTTTAAGCCGTCAAATATCAGTAACTGTGTTGGCCTCAAAAATCCAGAATTAGTTGATCTCCAACTAAACAACACTGCACAAAGACGAGCTACAAGTCTACAAACACATGCACATTATTCTTGTTTGTGTGCTCTGTTGGCTAAACACGCTGCTGCTCACTGACTCTGTCAATCCAGAAAATTGCAGCCAGAGTAAAAAATATTCTTCTGCACATTAACTGGGAAGCATGTGACTGACAAATAGGTTGATTTATTGCAAGGATTGTTTTTTTAAAAGGTGGTGAAAAGGTAGTAGAAGTCACAAAATTTAGCCCCCCTTTGTGGTCAAAAATTGCTTAAGGACCCAATGGGACAACATTTGCAGGTTGCAAAATGCAAGGCATCCCGCACTGCTTTTTTCAGTTGAAGCCTGCCCGATCAGACGGCACTTTTTGCATCTCGCTCCGTCTTTTTTTAAATTGTCGCAAGGCAACCACTGTCCTTAGCTTAACTGTGATGTTGCTGTAAAGTGGATTCACAGATTTATACCTTTAAATCCACATAATAATGGACTAGACACAGGGAAATGTTTAGAAAGAGGAGGCATTACATCGAGTAGCAACAACTGAGCCGATTCGAGGCTTATGTTAGGGTAAGTCGGAACAGTTTGACAATCTGCTGTCAATTGTCAGGCCTAATTATGCTTGGTAAAACGTTAGAAAGTAGTTGAGGCTTCAGTTTGTTCAGATATGTCCTGCAGCTTGCCTAGTGGGTTGACGATATAAGTGAGCTAACATTAGCTAAACACTGTAAGCTACTACTTGTCATTGCGTCTACAAGGCCCACATCTATAATTCATCTAATTGGACAATGGGAAAAAAAACTCTAATGATGACAGAGTTCAAGTTTTGTCATCTGGAGGCGTTCAGGTCGGTCCTGCAAAAAACGTGAGGCACTCAGTAACTGAGCACTCTGACTGAAAACAAGCTGCCCCGGGCTGCTAAAACGCGCTCTGTCTGATTGGGGCCTAATGCAGCCGTGATATCTGACATTTGGAAATATTGAGCTGATTGTTTTTCCTCTGAGTGCAACAGCATGATCGGCTTTAATTCACCAAAAGGACAAAGGTGCACAATAAAAATAGACAAGTTCTATAAGGAAATACAATAAGATACGGTGAGAGGAAGGAGACTGAGAGCTGATATGTTGAGTGGGTGACACACATTACCCAGAAAGCATTGCATCAGCAGCCCAAGAGCTCTTCTTACCTGATTTGTTAGTCAGTAATCAGCTTCGTCCTTGACTTGAAGATGTTTTTAAGCCCTTTGTGATTATTTGCCGCCTCAACACATGAGAGATAAAAAAAAAAGACTTTGTCGCTGCGTCTTTGTTGCAAATCGATTCAGTTTTTATCACAGTGGAGAAAAGAAACAGACTGTGTTTTCATGACAGGAATGTCTGCACCAGGCTGAATCGATTTTTGGGTGGTTTAGTTGGGAATGCAGACGTGTTCGAAGGCAGACAGCTGGAAAAGACGTGTCATTATGTAAGTGACAGAACCAGACAAGAAAATCTGTGAAGTGAAGGCGTGAAAATCATCACTCTCGCTGCTGGTGGCTGAAGGCCATAAACCAATGTTGCTCTCAGTGAATCCAGCATTACACTGAAATAATAACAACCCAGAACTCCAAGGTATCGCGTCGCATATCCAATGTCTCATGCTGCATCACCAAAAAACTGTTGCCTCATATTTACTAATCAGCATTTTCTGCTAGCATCACTTTCCAACAGCATCAGAGAGTGAATCTTTGTATCATGTTGCAAGTAAATATCCACCCTCAGCAGCTCCTTTGTATGATTGATCATATTTATCTGGCATTTAAAGGCCCTGAGTGTTTGGTGGATGATAAACTAGCTACTGTGCTACATGCTAGTTGCTACTGTAATAAGAAAACATCACAATTACAGCTACAGTGACTTTATCAGTCCATAAAATCTATAAAAATATTCAATACTGTTCTTAAAATAACAAAATAGCTAATTTAATTAAAAAAACAAACATCCAGGTGTTTTGTGAGTCTTTTTTAAAATCTGACTTAAGCTCTTAGTCTGGAGAAGAAGCTGGTTTTGACTGGAATTAACCTTTAACGACACAGCGCCTACTTATTTGTATTATATGTAAACAGTTATTTATGTCATGTAAGATACAATATGCCTTAATGAGTTAACACTGACACTGTAAATTGTGTATACGCAAATATTATTATTATGCTGATGTATTAAGGTCTGTATAGTGAGCCAATTAGCCAAGGGTAATGTAGCCACACATACACACACACATATATAAAATGTCCTCATAAGTCAGTTGACCTCACAAGTCAGTTTGTGGCTCTCTACTTGTGAGGACATCTCAAGTCTAACTTACTTATCTCAAGATGTTTATTAGAATATGTCACTTTTTTTCCGCAGTAAAAATATACTGTAAATACTACACGTAGACATGCCGGATGTAGAGGACCAGCAAAAGCTAAATATTCAGAAACCAAATACGCAACGCAGGTATGCAAAACCTCGTCTCAGCAGGACCAAGTTATTTCTGTTTGCAGCAGCTTAAACAACAAATCGATCAAAATAAGAAACTGAGCCATTGTACAAAAGCTGAACATTTGTGCTTCAATATTACAACCATGGATTAATTAAATAACAAACAACTCACAGGAACACAAATAGAATTTAATGCTTGGAAGATTTTAGAGCTGCAACTAATGGTTTTATTCACTGTAGATTAATTGTTTGGATCATTAAATGTTAGAAAATAGTTAAAAATGTCCCAAAGCCCGAGTGGACATAATTAAATTTCTTGTTTCTTGCTATCCTCAAATCACTGGCTGGAACCAGTAATTTTTTTTTTTTGCTTTAAAAAAGTAACAAACAAATACTTTTCTGTCAATTTACTCATCAATAAATCACCTAATCATTGCAGCTCTAGCAGACATATAAGAAGAAGAAGAAGTAGATGCTAAGTGTAAATGATTATTGATGATTAAAAAAGGAAGCACACTAAGCTTCCCCAACATTTGCTACAGAAAATTAAGAAATAATTTAATCCAGAAGTCATTTAGTTTGTGATAATGTATTTGGAGCAACAGGAGTGTCCATTACGGATGTTAAAGAGTATAATAAAATGAGTCATACTGGTCAGCGCTGTTCTGTAGTGCAGCAGTGTTGATCTCTGCTGCAGTTCATCTCTGCTGAGGTGTCCTTGAGTAAAAAGAAAAAAATCCTGCTGCTTCTGGTGGATCAGGTGCACCTTCATGACTAAATCCTAAAATGACTCATCAGCCTGATGTTCGGGCACTTTTGTGGACGTATGTGTGTAACACTTCGAGGTGCAGGCAGAAAGTTTGGAGACAGTAGTGAACGTTCTTTTGAGACTTTCCACCCCAAGAAAAACAACAGCAACTGTCGAAAGATCGCTGTGTGCATCCTGATGCTTATCGATAGTCAGAGGTTTCTTTTTTGTTTTTTAAGTTTTTTTTCTGGCTTTAATTGCTTTTATTGAAGCACATGTAGAGACTGACAGGAGAGGAGGGAGAGGAGGTGGGATGAAACACAGCAAAGAGCTGAAAATGTCTTTAGAAATACAGATTTTTAAGTCGGGCGTCACTTCCCAATTCCACTTCTAATGTGTTTTTTTTAGAGGTGAGGTAAAATATAATGTTCAAAAAACAGTTTAAAAACCTACGAGTACAACAACAGTTTGTGGTTTAAGGCTTGCTTTTTATGTTGGACACAAACATCCTGATAATACAGAATGATGCAGAAACATCTGCACAGAAATGCCACTACATGTTGTTGAGCTGAGACTTAAACATCCACAGGGACGACAGTGGAGTTTGCTTCTATTCGTACATCCCCAGTATGCAACCAGTAAGGGAGCAAAGATAAAACTATTTCTGTGTGATTGAGAGAAACTGAATTGAGAAGTTAAAAGATGCAGAAGAGTTTTTTGTGTGAGAGTGAAGGAGATAAAAAAGATGAGGGAGAGCTGATAGGATGCAGCAGAGACGCTGGATGACGTGAGGTGATTCTTGAAGAGATGGATTTTCAGCTCGCGGGGGGGGTTTGGGGGGGCAGGGAGTGACTCTGCATGAAGCTGAACATTTTCAACGACGCAGCCAGATTTCTTCAAATAAAAAAAGACAGGAATAACGAGCGAGAAGAAGCGTTTATTCTTGTTGGGAGATTGGGTTCAATCTGCAGAACCTCATTAGTGCGGGGAAAAACACAGCAGCAGGAACACGCCATGATGGAGGGAATGATTGCTGGTGCAGGTCGGACGCACACAGCTGGAAGACAACAGGGCTGAAAGGGTTTTTAGAGTACATTTAGTGACACGGACTGATGGATTGAATCAGGTCAGGAGGAAGGAGACAGGTTGTTGATTGTTTTTGTAGAAAAACTCTTAAAGGGCAAGTACGTCAATTTTATACATGTCAGTGCGTTTCCAGGTGACAGAAGTAGTGTTAAGCCTTTGGTGTCTCCAGAGGGAGCTGTGTGAAGTCTGATAAATGGCCTTGTGTGATGTCACTTGAGTCAGCGTCTGTTGAAAACTAAGTTTGAAAAGTAAAAAAAATGTAAGTGTATCTGGCGCCGCCCCTGCCACACCATGCCCTCCCACCCCTCACGGCCATGCCCCAAATGACCATATCTCCCCTGGCACCTCAGCTAACGTTAGCACTGTGGACCTCCGTTTAATCCCCAGCTTTTAATTTTGCCGCACTTACGCCGCAAAATCAAATGGCCGCACCTCACTGAGGCTTTTAATAGACATTGCATGGCAGCTCTTCACAGGCAGCACTTTCTGCTGCATGACGTGTTTTTGCCATCAAGATTTTCATACTAGCTCAAATACAAAAAAGGTGACATTCTGTTTGAGCTGCTCAAAACTTTAAAAAAAATCGCATTTTGAAAATTCAACAGCAACTTTTCAGAAACATTTCCCCACACTGTGATCAACAGAAGACACTGTCTGCTGTTTTAATAGAGAATATTTGTGGGGCAGTTCCAATTCAGGATGGGAGGAAAATCAATCCAGTATATGTAATTTAAAAATTATATCAATATTGTAAACATAATATATACAATATTGGCGACTAGTCGACTAATGGCCCTAAATGACAACTATTGGTCCTCTAGGGAAATTATTAGTCGGGGGGAGCCCTAGTATTGTGATATTTTTGCGTGGCCATATTATATTGATACACATTGCAGAGTATCACTTTTTGTTTGTTATATAAATTATTAATGTTAATACAAATAAAACTTGTTGTAGCCTACTTTAATTATAACAAGTTCAGTCCACTAGATGCAATTTGCTGCTATTTAAATGACTGGCGTGAGATGGACAAACTGAATTTGTTTGTTCTTATTAGATAAAACAGATGTTGATAAGGTTTTCCTTTTGGGACACAATTTGCAGGCAAACTAATCTGCAATATATCGAAATACTCCGCATATCACACCATGTTTAAAATCGCAAAAAACTGTTCTGTGACTGTTTTAATATCGTATTGTGGGCTACCTGGTGATTCCCACCCCGAGTTCCAATGAAACGTGTTCACAGTGACAAAACAAAACATAATTCTGAGCATGCTGCCACTGGTAGGTGAGAGAGTTTTTAAATTTGGGTGAAATGAAATCCAGCTTTTGTCTTATGCCCTACCCCTGTAACAACAACAAACACATGGATAGATATTTACTAGAACTGGTAACAGAAGAAGACAGATGAAGGATGTGAGTCTGGAGCATCTGAAAAGAAACCAAACTATGTTTCTGTTCAGCTGTGACGCGTCTGAATGTCAAGACACAAACGCGAGCACCTTGACCAAAGACATAGAGAAAATCAATCTTTATTCTGTCGGCAGCATGATGACTCCGTTACCATAGAAATAGTCTATTTATATCAAGGACTGTTGGTGGGGCAGTTCTCAGATGTCATGGAAAGTCCTTGTGAGGACATGACAGAGGAGACATCGTTGTAAACTCCTAAAACATCTAAATGTTCCCCAAAGAGGGAAATATATAAACCTGAGGGGACACACAGAAGTCTTTTGTTGGAATAAATGCCATATTTTTAGCACAAGTCATCTGTAGGTGGAAGTTTTCTTAAAACCGAAGCTTTATTTCACACCAGACCAAGGGCAGTGTTTGGCTGAGTCATCAGAACTTGCCGCAGGAAATCAGGAGGACAAAGTCAGATAAATAAAACCTCAGCAGCATATGATTTTTATTCATGTGGTTGCCACAGTAGGATACATACCAGTCTCCCATGGTCTTCAAATCCCAGAGTTATTTTAGCTACACGTCTGATTATTAGCGTGTAAACAGTCCTTTGAGGATGGAAGCAGGAAATGATGTTGGCATGGATTCAGTGAGTTAACATGGGCAGAATCAGCTGTTAGCAGTTGTTGTTTGCAGCACACTCAAGGATTTAATTGGATTACTCTAGTACTGAAGAAAATTAAAAACAGTGTGATGATTCTCAGTAACGTTCTGCAGATATTAGAAGCATCTAATTTCTAGGATTTTGAAGCAGATTTATGGACATTTATTTGCAATGCACATGGCAAGATGGCGCTGTTAAAAGTATGCCGCACTTAAAATGTAAATTAAATGTAAATTCAGTCTGACGCTCTGCACTAAAATGAGAGCCCTGTTGGTGGAAGAATCAGAGCGTTATATTTGTACATGAATGAACCAACGGTTAAGTTAATCACACATTCACTCCGCTCGACGCTCTGCTGCTCCGAGAGTGCAGTGCTCTGGATAACCGAACAGTACATTCAAACGCTCCAAATTTACGAATGGTCCAGTTTGTGTCAGAGTGCGCTCCGACACTCAGAATGAATATTTATGAATGCACCACTTGTATCATCTTCCTCCAAATGTTTTTAGTCATAATGTTTCAGTGAAGATGCATGTGTTTGGGAGGTACTGAGCACGAGTGATTAGATGAGATCGGATTATACAACACGAGTTGTGTGACAGTCAACAGATGTTTTGATGGAGTTTTGCGGATGTTAAATGTAGTCCACGGTTAGTTCCGTTCACGAAGAATTTTTTGGGGATTTTCTGGTCACTGTGGAGGCATGCAAGAAAAACATCTTCACAAATTCAACGTAACACAGTGAATATTCTTTTAATGGCCTCCATGAACTGTTTGTAATCAGTGCTCTAGTTGACAAGACAACCCGTGTTTCTGCTTTTCTGTAGTCACACAAAATAATGAGTCTCCTCTCCTGAACAAAAACATGCCCCCTCCCCACCTCCCACTTCTGCACACTGAGGGGTTGGAGGTCAAAGGTCAGTTACAGCGGCAGCGTTCCCACAGCTGCTTGCGATTCAGTACTTTACTCAAGGACACTTCAGCAGCAGTGTGCAGGGTCGTGACCCCGAGCTCGGTCTCATTAATCACTACACATCCTGCTGCTGCAGAAAATAACCGGAGAAGGTTGACAGCGCTGTGAAAAAAAACAAACCTCCAGGTGAAAATACAAGCAGCTGAAAATAGAGCTATATAACAGATTACCATTTTTGTTCAGCTTAAACAAACCACCCACAGACAGAAAGGTCCTTCCTGCTCACAGGCTGGATGCTTCCCTTTATGTACAGATACAGTATGCACAAATGTAACACACACACACAGCCGTAGCATTTTACTCAGAGACTCAATGAATGTACAAACTAATGCTGTAACACAGGAGGAGGTCGCAGCAGTGTCACGCAATACCACAATATCTGTCGGTCACATGGTGTAAACAGTCACATGATTTCAGTGAAGTCGCCTTGGAAACACTATTGTATAAACATTCCTTTTTTTAAATCCTATATTAAACATACAGAGGTAATACATGTGTATTTAGCAAGATAAAGCGATATTTCACTCCGGAGGAATATTTTGGGGGGACAAAGCAGTACTGTAATATATTTAGCCTTCAAAATAAAAGCAAGAACGAGAAAGTGACCGAAAGGCGGGGCTTGTGTTCGCAGCTGACTGTCAAATGTAAAATAAAGGAACTATTTTGTCCAGGTGAAATATCGCTTTAAGAAGCCGGATAGAAATGAAGCTTATTAAAGTTTATGAAATGTATGAAAAAAAAATTACGTGGCCTGAGAAAGAAGTTGTGTGTCTGTTTGTGAATCAAAGATGTGAATCTTTTTGCAATCAATATATGACGGTGAAAGTAACATTAGCACAGAAAAAGACTTTAAAGGGATATTTCACTTGTGTTTTAAAGTGGTTTTTGACTGTCAGCTAGTAGAGATGTTTATACATTACAGAGTTGTTATTAAGAAACCGATTTCTACTATCTATCCATCTATCTGTAGATGACTTATCTAATGTACAATATTACTCGAGAAAAGTGACATATCCCTTTAATCTGAGTGAAAACCAGGGTCTTTAAACTGTCATGAAGCAGACAGGGGTTGTTTTATAATGTGGTTCAGTCTGTATTTTCATCATTTAGTTCCAGGAATTTATTGTATTATTTTTTCTCTTCATGTTACTGTATGTGCTAAAATACAAATGCTGAAGACATGAAATCTGGGTAAAAATCATTTAGAAGTTCACATTTTGAACAGGAGTTGGAGCATTTTGTTTGTTTTGTTTGGATTGAAAAAAAAAAAAAAAAAAAAAAAGTAAAACACGACCTTGATTCAGTTCACCTGCCAAACCACATGTATGAACCTTAATGCGGTTGATGCGTATGAAAGCAAATAAAAGATGCAAGTATGGTATTTTTAACAACCACTGAATATTTAATATTGAAATTTAAACATCTCTGAATTCATAGCATTGAAATATTTTACTTTGAAAAACCATATATCTGAATTTATAGTTTTGAATTTTTTTTTTTTTTTTCAATATTCATAAAGTCAAACCAGTGATTCAAGTTTCAGAATTTAGATTTTTCAGATTTTCGACTTTGATTTTTGGATCAAAATTTGACCCATTGAATTTGACTGATGCTCAATTTAAATTTTGTCAACTTGAATTTATATGTCTGACGTTGACCAATCAAATTTGAGCATTTTTTTTTAATTCTGAAAAATCTATTAAAAATATAATATGTAAAATATGACACTCAGAATTTAAAAAAATATATCAGGTTGCTCAAATCTGAGTTGAACAAAATGTTTTATTGAACATTAGTCAGATTCAATAGGTCATAAATCTGAAAAATCCAAATTCTAAACCTTGAAACTTTGAATCTGAATTTGAACACTGAAACAGTCTATTCTAATTCATCTTTGACACTGCAAATCAAGAAATTTTATAACTTATACATTCAACATATACATTCAGATGCATGATTTTCAGAGTAAAATATTTCAATTCTATGGATTTGTTGGTGTTGAAATTTCATACATAAGTATTCAGTGGTCATTAAAATCAAAATGCTTTTATCTCTTGTTTGCTTCTGCAGGCAGCACATTTATACAAGACACTTAGAATTATTACACAGTAAAGTTTGAATCCATTGAATTGGGCACATGCGACACAAAGAAACCAAATATTTGTTCTTACTAAATCAGAGTGAAGAGTGAACTTCTGTGTTGATTTAAATCAGTTTTCCCTCCTGATAACAGAACAATCAAAGTCTAACTGAAAAGCTTTCAGCTGCACAGACCCCTGGTTTGCTCTGTGGCGTTTTATGTGAAGAGCACAGTTTGTTGTGTACAGTGTGTAACAGCAGTATGTTGTTAGTCATATCATAAACTGACGTGTTCATTTGTGACAATTTTTCATTAATATTTTACATATCTTTAAATCCCCTCAAGATTTAACCGAAAAATGTCTAATTTGAAATTGAATAAAGATGAATGTAGAGTTTTAAATGTTCTATAGCTGAAGAAAGACAAAGATAATATATTCTCACTCCAGACAGTGATCCATTAAATACACACAGAAATACATACATCTATATATATGAATTATATATATGAATTTCTTGTCATGATTTGGAGAAACGGGCCCATCTCCACTCATAGTTTATGAAGCGCTGCTTTGTGTGGAGGCTGGTGAATCTGCATGTTATGTGACGCTGTAAAGGTGTAAAGATGCCCTGTTCCTGTACATACTGAGGAGCTGTATACTGTATGTTACAACGACGCCGATGATTTTTAAGTATGATTTTGTTAACGTGACCAATAAAATTTCTGTTTTGTTGTTGTTTTTAAATCCAGAGAGTCTGACTGCTCTTTGTGTTTCACACTTAAACTTCACCTGAACTTCAATGTTAAGTTTTTCAGATGTATTTTTTGGCGCTTTGAGCACCACAAGCAGAGTGCCATCTAGTTCCATTATATTCAAGAGAAGGCAGACATCTCCACGGCTGATACCTCCAACATTTGGCCGCTCACACCAAAACATCTCGACCGATAAATAACACGACAGGTAAAAACATGGATTTTTAATTATGAACTGTCCCTTTAAGTTTATGCTTCATGTACATTTATTGACTGTTTCTGTTCATGGAAATTGGAGTAAATTTACTGTAAAACTGACTCCACTCCCACGCTAAGGAGAGCGATGTCATCGTACTGACCTCCTGTCATTAACCCCAAACATGTCCCTCCAGTGTCTCCATTGGAGCAGACATGCCTCATGTGATGACCGACATGAGATTGATGAGTGTGTGTGTTTTTATTTCTACTGTACATTTCGAAAGTATTCACTCTTTAAACATGTTTAATGTTGCACCCCTACTCTGAAATCATTTAAAGGAATGGTGTGTTAGATTTAGGGGGATTTAGTGGCATTTAGCCGTGAGGATTGCAGATTGCACCCAGTGGAAACTTCTCCCAGTTAGAATTTCTTCAGTGTTCATTAATTAGGAGGTTTTTACCAGGAGCTGAGTTATCCACAAAGGTCTCTTCCCCTTCAAAACACATGGACCAGGTGATTTAAACTGGTAAAAACACTGAATAAAACAGTTTCACGTTAAATAAAAATAAGTGTTTTTCCAGTGCTGCTCATTGCAGATGGGGTTTTAACGACAGTGGCCATTTGTTCAGAGGCAAAACCTGAAATATAACTTTGACAATAACAATTCAGGCTCTGTAAATTTAGCTCAGGTGCCTTCCATTTCTCTTAATCATCTCTGAGATGTTTCACCACCTTGATTGTAGAGTCCACCTGTGATCCACCTGATTGGACATGATTCGGAAAGGCACACACACCTGTTTGTGTCAGGTGTCACTGCTGCGAGCAAACACAAAGCCTGGAGGTGAAAGGAGCTGCCTGCAGAGACACAGACAGGACTGTGTGTGAGTGAGTGAGTTACAGTCGTTTCTCTTCACTGTGTCTGAAGTTAGTTTTTGGAGCTAATCCATAACAACTGTAAAGTGTGTTTGAGGATAATGGTAATCCAGCTGAGCCTAACACACACACACACACACACACACACACACACACACACACACACACACACACACACACACACACACACACACACACACACACACACACAGCTGGAGGATAATACAGGTACCCCCTCCATCCATCTGTTAATCCATCTGTCAGTCTGTCTTTTATCCCCTTTTCTCTTTTATAGTTTTAGTCTTTCTCTGCCGCTCTGGCCGAAGTGTCATAACTGGTGAAACAGGAAGTAGACCAAAACGAGCCGACAAACTGTTTCACAAGATAAGATAATCCTTTATTGATCCCCTGAGGGAAAAATCAGGTGTTGCAGCAGCACAAGAACAGAAATAAGTACAGATACACAGAGAGAGGTAAAAATTTAAACCATAAAAGTACAAGTAGACTTAATTAGAATGGAAGCAGTATACAACCAACACCCACGATTAGAGCTGTACTTAAACAACTGTCTCCAACTGTTTTCCAGAATATAAAAAGGCTTCAACCTTTGAATTATTCAGGAAATTTGACAGTAAATGGTCCATAACCACTCAAAGGTTTGGCACTGGGTACAGCAAGAACAAAGCAAAAAAATGGCTACTACTTAATTTTGGTAGGACAGGCAAAGTTGTTTAAAAAAAACAAGTCATGAGTTAGATTATCAAGCAGTAATTTGGCAGCCACCCCGATTTAACTCTCAGGACTGCCCGAGGGGTCATGGGCCCCCTGTTGAGGACCAGAGATTTAGAAAATGCGTGGCCATACGAAATTTAAAATCCACCCATACTCTGGCTTTAAATACTGCCATAAAAAGATGAATTAAATTTTTATTTATCGATTGATTTGAAGGATATATCCAGGATGTCAAACTGACTCAGCAGCAACAACAGGTTAAAGAGACAAAGATAGTTCGAAGCTACAGCTGAACTATAGGCTACAGATCACAGTGTAAAAGTGAACCACCACATCACTGCTGATCGCCACACAAGACAATGAATATAAAGGGAAACTTTGCTGATATTGAACCAGCTGTGTGGCATCTAGCTATATCTTCAGCAGCTAGCTAGCTAACCCTACACTTTTCAGGGTTTGATTCTGGTTTTGGAACAGGGAAGAAACGTATATCTTTTTCTAACCTCTCCAGGTAACGAGTATCATTAATACACGACGTGCCCCAGGCACAACATTTAGCTCCAAATCCACAAAACCAGCCTGAAAATGAAGGAAATCTGAAATAACTGCATTAGAGTCAATGGAGCACAGCTGTGTCTGGTCTGATCCCGATGCTACATTATGATTGGTCAGTCTGCATCCCGGGGCGGGCTTAGCAAAGGGTCAATTGTCTTACGTGCAACCAAATTTTATAAAATATATGTAGTAGTGGGTCCTTGCTCTGTCTCTGTGTGAGTTAAGGGGTCCCTTGTATTTGATACCAGTGTAACAAAGAAAGGACTTTTTAAAAATAATCTGTCCCTCCTTCTCTCTCATTATTATCACTGTCAGTCTGTCAGGTTTGGATTTTAAACAGTTGTCTGCATGTCGCCCTTTGTCTCTTGTTGTCTCCCTCCCTCTGAGTTGTATCATTTTCCCCGCTCCTGGATGACTCATGATTGTCACAGGGTAATCTTTCCCACAAGACAAAAGCAGAGCCTCCCTTCTCTCTCTACCCACTGAGCAGAATCACTTGTAACCACCTGCTGAAGGTAAGTCAAAAGTGTTTCCTACAGACATGTTGCCTCCGTCAGGACCTCAAGTTAAAACTAACAGGAAACATGTCAGGTGAAGCTGTGAGTGAGCTGTGAGCATTATTTACATCTCCACCTTCTGCCTCTTATTTACCTCCAGAAGAAAAAAGATGGGCTGAGATTGTTTGTGTGGTCGTATAAATTCAAATGCTCTTGTTTTACAACGTCTCGGAGCATAAAAATATGTTAATGAATGAAGTTGAGTTCAGTGGTTGAATCTGAATTAGAGTCAGGGGAAGACGTGTGCCGACTGCCTAAAGAGACAAACAAGACAAACAGAATCAAGAGACAGAATAATATTTGTGTGCAGGTTTAAAAAGAATCACTGAGAGCAAAATACCACATTGTCTGAATAATAATGAGTCTGAATAATAAAGCAGGAAGCACGCAGGAGGCTCTGAGAGGAGACAGATTTGTTTTCATTAGGTGACACACTGATTGCTCCGACATATGTTGTTCTCACTGAAAAGCCACGTCCCCCTGACATTGACATGACATAGTATAACTACATTAACATGCAGGTGTAACAGGTGTGTTTGATGTGTTCACCATCTGCTGGATGAATTGTTGTGACATTTTGCAATGTTATTTTCCACAGACGATGAATCCCACCAACTTTAGTGACCTATTGACTTTTACTCGAGTGCAGGGTGTCAAACATACGACCTGAGGGCCAGGAACAGCCTGTCAAAGGGTCCAATCCAGCCCACTAGATGACTTTACACAACTAATATTTACACAGTTGTAAAGGGGATTTATACTTGTGCGGTTGTGTGTCTGTCACTCTGCAGTTACACCTCCAAAACACTAGTTAGTGGTGGAGGTTTCTGTGAAGCGCTGTGAAGTTTAGTTGGTTCAAAACTCACATTAAACACACATTAAACATGGCTTAATAGAGACAGTTTCAAACACAAGTACACAAATCAGCTTCACTATAACTCGCAGCATTCACAGACAAACACTTTATCTGGACACATTTTCCAATCAAATACAACACGCTAACGTTATTAGCACAAGCCTATGGCATTTTGCATTGTATAAATTAGCCTAGCGACAAGTGGAGACTCCCTCTGCTCATATGAAGCCAGGATAAATCACACACAAGACTTAAAAGGTTATTTTTGTGGAGGCTTTATTGTCTTCACAATTTATTGCTTCTTGTCTGTGAAATAAAAGTAAATAAAAGCTATATGTTACTTTTTAGTCACAGCTGCACACATTACAGATTATTTTCATAGTTAAGTCATTTTATTGATTATCTTTATCATCATATTGTTCAATTAAACTATAGCTCTATTATTATTCAACTGGTCACTTGAATGTGCTGACATTCATAATTGTGGCTTCTGACAGCTGTTAATCTGTTGTCATCTGTTTGTGGCTCAGTTGTTGTGATGCATCTTCTGCTGCACAGAGGAAGCGTACTGCAGTAGAATTTTGGCACACCGCATTTGACATTATGTATTGGGACTGTAAATATTGTTCTGGCACGCTAAGTAGTATGGTAGTGTGGGTATTGGAACACACATTGGGGTTAAAGATTTTGACAGCTCATTGTACATATCTGCAAACTACATATCCGATACCTCCTTTATACATTTCAAACGAATCATACCAACGTTTCTTGGTACATGAGCTGACTTTGTCATCGAGAGATGGAGGGAATGGTGCCAAGCTGCAGGCAACTGTTTAAAACCAATGAGCCATTGCTGCATCTTTCAGTGGCGTTTTAGCTACTAAACATGGGTGTTCCATCGCTTTGTCTTTAGCCGCGATAACGCCATGAAAAGCGTAAGGACCAGACTCTCGAGAGTCTTCATCAGGTGTAATGTTGGTGGCACCGGCCTTGGGGTGCTGTCATTATGAGCATGTTAGCATTTTAGCACAAAGCAGACTCTCAGAGTTGATTTATATTTCTGTATCACTGTCTGTCTGTCTCATGATGATCACCTGAGACCGAGAGTGGAACGACCTTATCTCTGCTGCCTCCCTATTTTCTGAAAGAAAATTCTGCTTCACACTGTGTTGACATTTTTTTCCTGCTCTAACAATCATGAGAATGAAAGCACCACTGTGACCAGAGCACATACTATATTTTTCAGCTCTCCCTGGGACAATTAAATGGAACTGGAGATGGCTGTTTGTCATCTGCCTGCAGGGCAAATAAGAACTTGTTGAACACAAGGTAATGAGCACAGACATACTGTGTAAACAAATTATGAATCAGACCGAAACAACTGTCCTGACAAATGGATTTAACTATGTTGATCTCTGGCTGTTGATGTTTCACCTGCAAAACTCTTTTTATTGTATTTGCTGCAGCATCATGAAATAAGATGTTAAAGTCATTTCAGGACTGGCTCATAACACAGACAACAGTAAACAACAGTTAACATCAACAACAGAAAGCAGAATGTTAAGTCTTAGATTTTTATTATGGTGTGACACAATTAATCAACCATGTTGTTAAATCAACAACAATCCAAACAAAAGCAACTCTAAAGAATTATGTTCTATTTTTTCTAATTCATCCACAAGAGAAATTCAGTGACTTTTCCTTTATTCTGAATAAATTATAAGTTGCAGTTTAATGGGACGACAGGAATCTAAACTGACTTTGATCTTTTAGGAAGCAGAGGAAAAAACCTACTAATGTGTTGATTTTACCACATGGAGGCGGGTACGTCGACGTAAGTTATATACACCTGTTGTACATTAGTTACATGAAACCAATGATTAGAAAACAAACCCTCTTTTTCAAAAACAGGAGAAAATGTAAAGGCAAACATTACTTTGGGGCCACTAAATCAGATCAAATCATCGAAGAGGTAAAGAAGATGAGAACTCCTCCTGGCTTCCTATTGGCTGGAGGGCAGGATGTTGTTGTGAGTAGTAAAACAGGAAGTAGAAAAGCAGGTACTACATGAACATGTCGTCGTAGCCAGGCGGGGGCATGTGGTCCGGATCCGGCCTGAAAAACAGAGACACAGGAAAACCATCGTTGTTTTTAGGGATGTGCACAATTAGACGTCTTAACGATTAAATGTCCGCCCCCTCGCTAGTCGGCACCAGAAATATTAGTCGGTTAAACCAATTAGTGTTCATGTACAAGACTGCTTAACTGTCATGCAGCCACCCGCCACTAGTGGGTGCTACAGTAGACTTGAGTTTTGTCTCTCATTTCAGCTGAAACTTAATAATTTAGATGTTGTTTTATTAACTTTAAAACAAACTGCTATCATTTCTGTGAGATAATCTGTAAGGTTCAATGTGCCACACTTAAGAGTTATTTATTTTAGATGTTATTTCAGTGGTTAACTTTTGACTGAGTTGCCGTCATGTTAACATTCATACCGCACGGCGCGAAGTGCCTCGCACTTCAGCAGCATTTAAAATCTGACATGTTTGTTGAAGATTGTGATTAAAGGCTTCAAAGGGCTCTGAATGCACACAGTATTTTATAGGACAGTGTTTCAAATACTTAACAATAAATTGTACTAAATTTTGAAATTTTCTGCGTGTTTTCCCTTTTTTAGACTAGTCGACTCATCTTAATTAAAATTTTCATTTAGTTGCCAGGAACATCCCTAGTTGTATTACCATAACAGGTTTTGACCTGTTTGCCACCTGACCTGTCCAGCAAAACCGCCACCGCCCAGACCAACTGTCTCATTTTACAGCTAAACGGTACCCTAAACTATGTTTCTGAAATCATTTGAGGTGAGAAATAGGCAAGGCAGCAACAGAATCTTGATTCATGTTTGATCAGTGCTGCCTAGTTTGACAGTTTCACTGCAGTCCAAGTAGTGACTGACGTTAGGGATGCACCAATATGGATTTTTTTCAACCGATACCGATAATTTCCTGCTTCTAATAATTTCACATTTGTTTTTTTACAAAGAAGTGTATAACCTGTAGTTTATGCACACCTGAGGGTAAGAAAGGAAAATGTGGCTGATTTAATATTCTACAGCCCTGACCTAACCAAATCAAATGGATCAATGTTGTTAACACAACAAAGAACACTTCTGACTCTTTGTACCTGCCGACATTAGGCAGTGAAAAAGAGGGAGATTTTCTGGGGTATTGTCAAATGGCCTTCCCTCCTCTTCCCTGATGCTGCCCTTGTTAAATCAATGACAGCAGTCTGGCTTTGTATAATCGAATATTATTTACTGGCTATGATTTTAATTTTCTGAATAATGCGTAATTGTAAAAATGTCCCACTATCGGCCCGATATATATTTTGCATCCCTAATTGACTCCTAACAGACTCCTCACTCTGATTGGTTGTTTTCTTATAGCCTTGGTTGATTCCTAAAGTTATTATCATAAATGTCACAAACTGTAGTTTTAATAGACATTTCTATGCTTAATTGATTTATCTTTTAGTCCAGAAAAGTGTACTTGAAAAAATGTGTAGCTCTTATTTAGGGAGGACAAAAAGAGACGTGTGTTTGTGTGTCTGTGTGTGTGTGTGCACGTGTCTTACCCTGGTCTGTGTCGTCCGACGGGTCCAAACGGGTCGAAGCGAGCCCCCGGGGGAACAGCTCCAGGAGGCAGGATGTCTGGTATCCCACTTGATGGATCAAAGCCAGAGCGAGGATACCCCGACCTCAACGGGTCGACTATCATGCCACCACCGCCGCGAGTCCTGAGGGGGGGGCAGGAAAGAGAGAAGGAGAGGGAGGGTAGCTCACTTAATCTGAGTTAAATGAATGTTTTGCATGACACTGATGCTCCTCTGAAGTTCAATCCCATGATTATAGTGGATGACGCAGGGGCGAGGAACAACCTGATGTTAACTGTCAGATAAATTACATATACTGCCATTCAAATGTTTGGAATCAGCTGTTATATATCTTTCAGTAACGGCTCCTCGAACAGAGATAAAAACTGTATGACTAAACACCAAATGTATTTTTTACATTTGAAAAAGTTTGACCCCAAAAGACAAAGAATGAAATCATTCAAACTTCCATTTAGTCGTCGCCCCTGTGTTGTTGCATGACGAGGGGAGAAGTGTAACTGACCCTCGATCATTAGTGAACCAAAGGTGCAACAGGGCTGGAAATATTTAGCCTGCCTTTGTTCGGTCCCTCTGCGGTCGACTCAGTGGTTAGATTGAACTGGTTTAAACTGTGATTTGTCCGTCCACGGTGCATCCTGAAGATATTTGTGTTTAGAGCTTCACATTCAGCTGGCAGAGGGAGTCTGGACAAGCGCCAGTAATCCTCTGCTGTCTGTCTGTTATTGCGTGGACGGACTGTTCATCCCCCAAAATCCCAGATTAGAACAAAAACCACACTGGTGCTTAAATATATATCTCCAAAACCATTTCCGTAACAATTTTTTCTGAGGGAGAGAGATGGACTCACCCGAAGGGATCCAGATCTGCTCCTCCAGCTGCAAACGGAGGAATCATGGGGTCGTGCCTGAAAGAAAAGTTATTTCATCGATTATTTATGAAGCTAATACTATTTTAATAGTTTCTCAAATGTGAATATTTGTTGCATTTCTCTATTTTTTATGATTGCAAACTGAGTATCTTTGGGTCGTTGGTCTGACACACCAACATTTAAATACTCCGAAGAAAAATTTAAATGCACATTTTTCACTTTTTTAATGACATGTTTCACTAACAAGGGAACGTTGTGGAAATGTTACTGTGCTACAAACATGCGCTGCAACAGACAAGACGTGGGAACACAAAACCGAAAAATGATGCTTTAGCTGTTGGAAAGAAATGAAAGGATGTAAGTATGTCAGTGTTTTCTTAATTGAAAATACCAGAACTGAATAACCAACACAAGCTGTTAAGATAAGATGTAAATCCAACAACATCTGACTTCAGCTCATGTTGGAGGAGAGGGAAATGAGGCAGCTGAAAAGCGCTTTAAAACAGAGACTGTGAAATAACGTTTGGTAGAACTGACACAAAATCTATTCTAAAATCTTGGCAGAAAATATAGGAAATACAAAGCTGTTCAGACTATGAAATTATAGAGGTGGGTGTCGAAAAGAAGATATAATCGTTATAAGAATAAGGTTAGGACGTACAGGACTTAATGCAGTGTTGAATGAGAAAGACTTGAGGCGAGGATAACAGAAACAAGACGGGTGGAGTATTTAAGGGTTGTTTAAGATGAACCAAGCAGCAACCAGCAGGGCCAAGAAGATGAAGCATGAAGTGTCAGTTCTTGGCCACTTATAGGCTTCAAAAGCAAGTCAGTACCTATAACACCCATGTTAAAATGCCCAGCTTTACAGCAGAAATACACGTTTACAGCCTGGTACAAAAAATGATTTCCCTCGTCCCGCTCGATGTGCTTCTACTGGCATTTGCTAGATTCTACCACAGCTCACAGAAACCAATCAATCAGAGTCGAGGAGTCTCTAGCGCAGCTGTAAGTCATGTCAATCACTGCTAGTGAGCTGCCGTCAAACTGTCAAAACTATTATCAACATTATGTAACTGCATTGCCTATTTCTGGCCGACAATGTTTTCAGAAACATATTTTAATGTTGCCTGGGTCCAGACCTTTAAATCTGCCCATTACACTAAGTTCAAGCTGAGTTAAAATAAAAAAACAACCAACCAATGAGCACTGCGGGAGGATACAATGTTATTGTCAAGCGGTGCACCAGAACCAGTGAGAAGTAACAACAATGGCGAGCGCCATAGACAAGACAGACGCTGCTGTCGAGGCTTTTCTAAATGGACGTGTCTTCTCAGCATTTTATATCATATTGAAAATTATGCCAGTATTATAGTGAATGATATGTGGCGGATCTGTTGTATCTGCAGGCTACAACAACTGTCAAATGGTGTGCAAACTTTGCCCATTTGGCGAACCACAAGCTTACAGTGGTATGCTAATGGTGCAGACCCATTAAGGTGGATGCGTTACTAGTGTGGTTAAGAAAAATTGAATCCCCCTCCCCCACTGAAATCAGTTAGAGTGGACGCAATGTCTGAAGATGGAAACGAAGTGAAGCAAGTCATATCATATCATATCATATCATTCCATTTTAGTGTCCTGTCAGGGCCTTTGCACACTGAGTCTGTTTCGTTCGGATGCGTTTTTTTAATTTTGAATTTAGCTGTTATGAAATGATTCTTGTTCCTCTGTCTTGTCGTGGCTGTGTCCTGCCGCCACATTTTCTTCACTGACTCTTGGTCAAACGTCTCTAAAGGCTCTGACGGATGCGAAAAATGCAGAAAACCGACGAAAGTTTCGGACTCAGTGTGCAAAAACTGACAAAACGTGAGGTAGTATTAATTTTTAGATGTGGGACAATTTGGACAAATAAAAGGCCTTCAGGCTGTTAAATGAGAATTTGCTCTGGTCAATGTGTGGTGCTTGGTTTTGGCTTAACTGAATCCAACATGGTGGCCAGGTCACAAACTTTCTCATCATACAGCTAAACAGTACACTAAAATATGTTTCTGAAAACATTTGGGGCAAGAAATAGGTGACGCAGAATCTTCATTCATATTTGATCAGTGCTGCCTAGTTTGACGAGCAGCGACTGACATGACTGACCGATGCAATCAAGACTCCTTGACTCTGACTGACTGTCCTCCTTTTGCTGTGGTACATTCTCGCAAATGCTGTTAGAAGCACTACACAGATTACCTGTCTCATGTATTTCTGTGTGGATGACGACAGTTTCAGCAAATGTGACGCAAAGTTATTTTTATGAAAGTGACCAACCACAGCTTTTATCCAGAAGAGATGAATCATTCATAAAGATGGTTGTTAGCGGCGGCCCTTTGATTAAATTTCTCTTGTCATCTCTCTTACACTCTTTGCTGATGCAGCAACCCAGAATGCACACAGATGGATAAAATTAAATTTATTACAACCATAATCCTGTAACTCAACATTACACATTACACATCCCATTCATAATCCCAGTTATCCCATTAGTAGTTATAATTATTCAGCGTGAATCACACAGTGGAATCACACAGTAGGCAAAGATCTTCTGCTCGCCATCTTTTTTCTGTTCGGTCCATTTTCCTCCCTCCCCACTCGTCTGTCCTCCTCGTCCCTGTTTTCCAACACTTTCTGCTCTCTGCAGCCCTGACTCAGTTTTTGCTCTCTCATTCATCATTCCTCGTCTCTCTGCATCTCTTTCACTGCTCTCTCCATCATTCTGCATCTTATCCCTTTTTATTATTTTCTCTCCCTTTATACGTCTTTTCTCTTTAAGATTTTGGTTTACTCCATCTGTCACTGTTTTGATCTCCCTCCCTCCTTATCTCCCTCCCTTTCTCCCTCCCTCTCCGGAGACGAGGAGGCGACAGAAGCGAGGTCGATAAAGTGCTGACATCACCTCGCATCTCATCTGATCAGGTCACAGCAAAGAGGACGGGGGGTGGGGGGTGGGGGTGGTAGAGGAGGTAGATGAGACGAAGAGCGAAAAGCAGAGTGATTCAGTCTGAGCACGCACACACACACACACACTCTCAAGCTGCCCGAGCTCTGCCCTCATTTACTCTCTGCAGTTGAAGTCGACCAACAGCTCCTGTCTAGACTTTGTACAAGGCATGAACTCTGTGTGTGTGTGTGTGTGTGTGTGTGTGTGTTACCTATTTTAAAGTCAAGTCCCTCATGTATTTGCGGTGTTCTTGTTTGACACACATGGATCCACCCAAACACATTTTTTTTTCAGTTTTATCCACACAATCCTAAATAGTTCAATCAGGATTCAGGCTGCAACTCATAATTACTTTCATGATCAATTCATCTGATTATTAATCTGATTAATCTTTTAACCAGTTGATCTATAGAACAGTCACAACTTCATCATCAAATTGTTTTGTGACTAACAGTCCAAAACCGAAGATATTCAGTTTAGATCTGAGACAATTGGTTAATTAATTCAGTGGATCTCAACCTTTATCATACAGTGGAGGAAATAAATGTGGAGGAAGTGAAACCTGTGATCAAAATAGTCCTTCTTGTGACTCTTACTCCGTTGGGCTCACTTCTATACTCAATTAAACAGTACCCATTTTACACACAACTAAAGTCCACAAGGAGTCAAGTCAAGAGGGTGGACATTTGATTTCAACTCAACTTTCCAATTAAGGTGCATAAAGGTTTATGTGTATTAGTTTCGACCGCATTATGTGAACTGCATATATTCTAATCCTCAATTGAGAAAAAAAATGCATTGCAGAGCGTCGTTCCTGTGGGCTACAGCAACACTAAACCCCTGAGCTTGCCTGAGAAGGACTAAATGCAGAAACCTGCTATTTTTAAACATCCCATGGAGACAGACTCTCTTATTCTGTTCTGAACATGTCAGCGTGCAGCCTCGTTCTGTGGACGATAAACCAGGTGCAGACTTGAGAAAGGAGAAAGGAGGAAATGCAGAGAATGCTGGACGGAGCAGTGAGTGACAACAACTCTGTCCACATTAAAGAGTACTGTTTGCAATGGAAACGCTAAGCTGACCAGCGAAAGTGTTTAGTGGAGACGGGGCTTTTGTGTATATCTACTTTCTCTGTTGTAGATAATGTATTTTTTATATCATATTTCCATACTGGAAGGGGTTACAAAGCATTTCACTGCACACTGTAGAGACAGTCTGAGTGTGTGACAAATAAAAATCTTGGGCTGTGGGAAACTGACGACGAGCAACGCTTAGCTGATTCAGAAAATAATCAGCAGATCAATCAATGACAAACATTAATCATGAGCTGCAGACAAAAAAAAAGCAGCAGCGAAACCTCACAGCTGAGAAACTGAAACGAGGGAATAATTACTTGACATTTTGGCTTGGAAAAATGACTTTGAGTTACAATCCATAAACTTTCTCGTCCTGGTTGATTTGGCAACACTTGTGGTTACCTTGGCAACAGCAAGTGTGGTTGATTACTACGGCAAACTCTCCCCGAGCAGAAAAACAGACTGTCGATTGGTTTATCGACGAACAGGATGAAAACAAACTCTCTCTGAGCCACTTAGACAGTCGAGCCTACAGCTTTCAGATGGTTGATAGATTTATTTATTATTTATAGGCTGGATTTATTATGATTTAATGACCGTAACAGCGCAGTTATGCACACAGAAGGTGGAAACCAGTAGGAAAATGTCATGAGTCTGCATGAGTGAGGAGATGTCACCCTGGAAAAGCACAACATTATTTTTGATACTTAAATTAAAACTAAAACTGTTTCTATATGAAATGACGACGATGAGGTTTTGGATTTGTGCAGGTAGATTTAAGAGCATTAAAAACATTAACAACCCCACCTTTAAGGCTCTATGATATGACCTCGCCCTATTTCTTTCTATTTATGGAAGACAAAAGGTTCTTATAACAACTCTACAATGTAGTTTCCTGGAAGTAAACAGGCGAGCCAGTTATAGGAAAGTACAGACTGCAAATCCAGCAGTGGAATAAAATGAATAAATTTGGCTGTTTAGGTGTACTGCGCCTGAAATAGCTTAAATCCAAACATGGTTTAGTTCCCTATTATTAGCTGTCTATTACTAATGCCTCTGATTAAAATGCAAATGAGAAGCAAACACACTATTTTAAACTAATGAAATTAAATCCCAGTGTATTCTGAATGAAATACAGCCGTGTGACTGATGGGATTTATTTGCTTTTAGCTGATATTTACACATAAGAACACTTCTGTGTCAAGGTAAATTTACACAGGCAGCTCCCTGTCATCACTCACCAGTGTGGTGGCTGTCTGCTGGGGATGCGGAGGGGGTCGCTGTCCTCTCTTCTTCGTCTCTGCTCAGCCTCCTCTTCCACCTCCCTCCGACTCTTCCTCTCTGCCCTCTGTCCTGTCGATCTGTCCTGGGAGGGCAGCAGCTGAGTCTTCACCTTCTCTGACAGACTGTCTGCATCCTTGAACACACTGGAAGAAAAAGTTGCTTTTTACTTAATTTATCAAAATAAAGTTTCGTCTGTGCAGTTCGATCTACAGTACAAGTGTCCTGTGCTTTCTGGCTGGTAATGATGGAACATCCTGTTATGGAAAACATTAAACTAAAAGCACTCTGTCAGGAAAAAATATATAACCAACAGGCATCGGCTTGTTGTAATCCACTGAATTAGACGTCAACTGGCCACAGAACGCAGCATCACCACACTTGGGGACATTTAATAGACCAGAAGTAGAGGACCTTAGGGATCGATTAAAATGCTAGCTAGCTACCGTATAGCTGCATCAAGTGGAGTTAGCCTATGTTCGATCACCAATGTCAGCCAGGTTAGGAAGGGTCAATTCTCATGTGAGTTATGAAGTTATGGCCAAAAAAAAAAAAAGAAAAGAAAAAATTACACCAACCTGTCAAATGTGCGTAACTGGTCAGCATCCACGTGATCGCTGATGTTCACTGTCAAGTCTGACACCTGCTGTGTGCCTGGGGTCTTCACACATAAACATGTACAGAGAGCACGCGTTAAGATGACACAAGGAAAAGATCAATACCTGTTTCACATTTGTTCCTCAGGACAAAACAGAAATCTAATCCAAACACATCAGGCTAATAGTAAACTGAACAGATTACGGAGGCAGCATCTAATGTTTTGTCTCATCATTCATCTCATTTAAACTGGTCGTCTGTCTGCAGAGTCGCCTCAATAGTCAGCTGTTCCTACCATCAGGTTGAAGATCAAGGTGGAGTCGACAGCAATGGCTTTGAGCAGCAGCTGGGTGTCGCTGTCTTTGGCTTTATATCGCAGACTGTACAATTCCTTGTTGCTGCTCCAGTCAGCAGGCAGCAGCTCGGACTTCTTATCACTGCTGCGGGGCTGGAGGTGGGAGAGACACAGGAAAACAGCAAACAAAACAGGGACAGAGAGAGAAAATGGCGGGTGTTAGAAGGGTGTAGAACTTAAAAGAAGTTCATCCCCATCCTGTCCAGTGACAACCATGTATTTCCAGATGTGCTGATTCTGAATGTTTGTGATAAACTGAAGGATGGGGTGAGACAATTCTCCTCCTTCTTAAACTCTTCAGAAACCCTCTTAAATGAGCAGGAGAAAGCATCATCACAAAGCTGGAAACTGTTTTTCTGACACGACGAAAAGTTGGCTTTTTTTCACAGGACAGCAATGCTACTAAAGTATAATGAAAAAAAATTAAGGGAACACTTCACACATCAGATCTTGATGAAAAATTATTCAAGTTGAAAATCTTTACTGATGCACACTTTGAAAACAAAATGATGTGACAACAGTCAATGGAAACCAAAATCATCAACCCCTTAAGGGCCACATGAGGCCGAGCATTGTCCTGCACCAGGAGAAGCTCAGGGCTCGCTGCACCAGCTTCTGGTCTGACAATCACTTTCATCCCAGTACCTAACATCAGTCAGGGTACTGTTGTCTTTGACATGGAGGTCTGTGCAAACCTCCAAGGATATGCCTCCCCAGACCATCACTGACCCACCACCAAACCAGTCATGCTGGATGATGTCACAGGCAGCATAACGTTCACTACTCCAGACACTTTAAAGTCTGTGACATGTGCTCAGTGTGAACCTGCTGTCATCTGGTGTTCTCTGGCAAGTGCCACTCGAGCTGCACAGTGCCGGGCTGTGAGCACAGGTCCCACAAAAGGACGTGGGGCCCTCATGCCACCCTCATGGAGTCTGTTTCTGACAGTGTGGTCAGACACATGCACACCAGTAGCCTGCCGGAGGTCATTTTGTAGGGCTCTGGCAGTGCTCCTCCTGTTCCTCCTCACACAAAGGAGCAGATACCGGTCCTGCTGCTGGGTTGATGCCCTTCTACGGCCCTGTCCAGCTAGGTATCTCCTCCATGCTCTTGAGACTGTGCTGGGAGACACAGCAAACCTTCTTGTGCCATCTTGGAGGAGCTGGACTTCCTGTGCAACCTGATTGGGCTGCAGGTGCCGACTCATGCTACCAGTAGTGACAAGGACACTAGCAGAAGACCAAACTGGAGAAGAATCAGTCAGGAAGGATGAGGAGAGAGCAACTGTCTGTGGACACCACATGTAAAACATGTAATTCCCCTTTTGGAGGTTGTCCTGCTTTTGCCTCTCCATTGCACCTGTTGTCACTTTGATTTGCACCAAAGCAGCTGAAACTGATTCACAATCTTCCATCTTCCAAAGTTTAACTGACTTGGTGTTACGCTGTGACTGTTAAGTGTTCCCTTATTTTTTTGAGCAGTGCAGAATATGATGTATTGCTGTAGCTTTAACGACCCACCAGTAAATACTGAAGTTAAATGAGCACAAATTTAAACATTTACAGCAATAAAATGCCACGGACACAGTAATGCAGCAGTAATAATAATAATAATGCAAACTCCAACTACATTTTATTGATGATACAAAAACCTTTTCTTTAGGAAGGTTTTGAATGCAGGACTTTGACTTGCAGTGGAATATTTCCACAGTGTGGTATTTGTACTTTTACTGAAGTGATGGATCTGAACACTGCCTGTGCTGTGGTGTTACAGAGTGTCTGGCCCCAAGTGGCACAACACTCAGTTAGCTAGCATGAGATGACATGACAGATTTTAGAGCTCGTCTTAATGTGTCCGTTATAAAACAACTGCTGGTTACTGCTGCATTAAACACGACAGCTCATTAAAACAAAGCTATAATGTGTTTTTATCAGTGATGACAGTTTGCTAGACAACATGAGTAGTGTTCATTTAGGAAGCTAACGCTAATCTAAACAGCAGACGAGGCTGAAGTTGGTGCGGACAGAATTCCGTTGAAAAACGGACGGATTAATTCCTTTCTGTTAATCACAGATCAATGACCTCAATGAAAACGGACCAAAATAAAATTATGAGCATCTTAAGCGCCATTCTTCAATTCGGCGTACAAGTTATTCACAAAGCAGCGCGTATTTTTCTTAAAATCTAGTTCAGATCCTGTCTATCCCCTGACTCCTCATACGAAGAGCAGCGGTAATCGTTTGTTAAATCTGTTATTTATTCATGGATATTCAATATTAAAATTGAATCCAAAAGAAATATCTACTGCGATGTTGACCAACGATCATGGCGTTACATTCTAAACGGATTTTGGTGTATCGCGGCCTCTGGTTAACACGTTAGATTATTTTAGCTAATATCAACGTTAGCTAGTTTAACTTACCTCGTCTCCGGAGCCGATGCACCTGTATCCGCTCTTTATCATTTCCCAGTGAACGAAACACACAACGGCGTCCTGTGGACAGGTAATGCTGCCACCGACACAGGTATATAACACCTCCAGGCCCGCCATGTTTCTTTAATCTAACCACTATAACAACATCAATTCAGTTTCAGGTGAAGAAACGAAAACGAAAGACACAACTTCACAGCAACTGCAACCACTTCCTGTTTGGCCTTCTCAAAGTAAAAGCACCGGTGAAACGTGATCAACAACTAACTTTACACAAAACTTACAAATTAATAAAGATAGATTTTTTATATATAAATCAGTTTAAAAAAAAAAAAAAGTTTCAGGTAGGCCCTACGTCTATACGGTTGTTTATTCAACTTCATATAGAGGTAATAATTAAGATGACATTTTTGCCTGAGCTTTCAACCACATGTCAAGTGAACTTCAAGCCTGAAATTGGGATTCTCTTGAAGGTAGGTACTCTCATGTTACAGCAGCAGTGCATGAATAAAACCACACTGAACATGAATATTGCATTGTATTGCATTAGTGAAACAAATATCAAAAACACAATTGCCAACATAGCAATTAAAAGTAAAAAAAAAAGGTATACTCTTCAAACATAAGCATCATTCATACATTATGAACTGATAAAATTGAGTCATAAGTTCAAAAACATGTTTAATGTTACATTCTAATTAAATTATTATAAATAACATTATCGCTAGATGTGGTACAAGCAGTGACAGTAGTACCAGAGGTGTTGATTTATACGTTTTATGCACATTCAGAAAGGCTTCATGACTGTCATGACCATGATTATCAGATTATTTAATTTTTGTAACTATCAGAAGACTTTTTTGGTAGTTATTCTTCCTTACAGATGATTATAAGGCCTTTTTTTTTTTTTTTTTTAGAAACCTTTCTTTCAAAAGTACGCTGTGTGCCTCATAGCCTTTCTATTACTTTGAGTATGTCAATTATTGAAAATAGATTAAATAAACATTTTGAATGAATTTTGTTTTAATAAAATGAAAAAAATGTTCTAAGCGGAAACCCAGTGGTGTAATGTGTCTAACTTTACAGAGCTTTGTCAATTGTGTTTTGATCCAACGCAAAAAGAATCCCGGGGTGAAAACATACTAAGGGCTTATGGTTCCGCTTTGTAAAAACGTATTCCCGTCAGTGGCTTACTGAAAAAAGAGACATTCACTGTCTCCTGACCTTAGGAGAGAGTTTGACAACTAACTCACAACGGGTTTTATTGTAGCAATTCATAAAATTAAATTTATTTATTTATATAATAATAAAATGATTATTTTTATTATTTTATTATTATCATTATAAACATGATGCAAATCAAGCCTAATATGTATTATTTATTGGTTTATAATAAACGTCTAATAGATTTTCCGTTTCGATTCCGTCCCGTTCAGTTTCCTCTGCAACAACAAGACTTCATTTCCCATGGTGCACCTCGCAGGGCGGAGAGAGCTTCCTTGTGAAGATGGCGGCTCCCCTGACTCTACTTTTGATTGTAGCCGTGACGGTCCGCGCAGCTCTGTACAGATCCAGTGTAGCGGACCTGATCTCGGAGAGAGTGGAGGTGGTGTCTCCGTTAACCGCCTGGAAGAGAGGTAAGCGGGGTGGAGCGGCTCTCTGGGGCCGAATTTTCCCGCTGATACGCGGCTTCGGTTCCCTCCTCACCTCGGCGCTGTTACCCGGTGACAGAGTCAGGTCGGCAACCGGTTTGGCTAAAAGAAGAAAATAACAATAAAGAGACTAAAAACTGTCCTTGCCGTTCTCTGTCAGAAAGATTACTAACGCCATATTGAGTCTGATAAAACAGCTTCGTTGTGGTTTATGTCCCTCTAGATATGAATTAGTTTTGACTCGTTAATTTTCTAATGGAGGTTCTTCATTATGTTCAAAGATGATGGTGCAGCAACCAGCTGTAGAGTCATTAACCACTGACACAAGGGGTGGAAATTAACTGAATTAGCATTTAAGAGTATTTATACTTCACTAGAGTACCAGTACTGCCCTCCTGATACTACAGCTCTCAACACTACTGTACATTTGACTGTGCTTCACTGTCAATAATAATAATAAAACCAGTTTCCAATAAGGGACTGTTCGTTATTTATGTGAGGGGGGGGGGGGGGGGGGGGGGTGGTGCAAAAAGGGAGGCATGTAAAATTAATGTTTAAGCACATGGGACGGACTTGTGTTCATGTTGGCTCAGGGGAGTGGCACACAACTTCAACTAATTGTATTTTGTATTATTTTACCACCTTTTTATAAAGAAAACATGCCTTCAAAACCTGAAAGTGGGTTTGTAAGGCATGTTTTCATTTCCGTCGTGACCCCCTCCAAAAGCTGCTGCAGATTTCCCCCAGAACAAAGAGCGTTGGTGTTGTCATTTGATGGCTATATTCAGCGTCCAGGGAGAGGGTAGTTCTCTTAAAGGAGCTAATTATTTCAAGATTGCAGCTTTTAAAACGCTATCAGGGTGGTAAATTTGGAAACGTCACAACCTCCCAGTTACATTTCACCCTTTGTGTTTGTTTTTAATCCTCTGTTAATGATTTTTTTTTAAAAATCTGTCCTTTTGCCTTTTTTATTGTTAAAACCCAAAATGTTATCTGCGTTAAACTTATTTGTAAAAAACAAACAAAAAAACAACACAAAAATTGTTCAAATACAGATTTTTAGCTGCATTTTTCATGTTTTTAATAAAAAGCTGTTTAGTTTCTGTATCTACCAACAAAATATGAAGCCTTATTTCAAGCTCTGAGCATCATGTTTAAGTGAAGTCCGTTTATTGAGACACACTGTGGTTTTTGTACAAAGGGATACACACACACACGTACACACACACTGCCACCACCACCCTTCATAGATTGTTCATTAGGCAGCTGTAACAGGAAGTTGCATCGTTGTATCCTGCAGCCGATTGTACTGAGAGAAGAGAGGACATGATGATGATGATGATGATGATGATGATGATGATGATGATGACAGCCCACAGCTGGATCATGTCACTGTCTTTCTGTGATATGTAGGGTTGCAGCAGTGTACCACTTTTAAGATATACTGTGATGACGCTCATCATACCGTGATTTATTTGCTTATCGACAATATCAAAAATAAAATTGCAGCTGGACGGAAACTGTCACCTTTATTTTAGTTATTTTCAGAAGGGAGACACATAAAAAATAATTCCACGTTTTAATTATAGTCATAAAACATTCGTCCAACCAAAAACAAACCTTTTATTTTTATTCCTTAAGGGTCATTCTGATTAATGATAATAATAATAATAATAATTCTGTAATACTGTGACACCCTGATATTTTCTGAGACAGTTATCGTATGGTGAAAATCTCATATTATCGCAACCCTACTGACATGTTGTTTTGTTTGTTTGTTTGTTAATAGTTGTTGAAGGATTGGCTCTTCTTGACTTGGGAGTCTCACCGTACTCTGGAGATGTTTTCCATGAGGTGAGACACACACACACACACACACACACACACACACACACACACACACACACACACACACACACTCTGGGAATCACCAGAGGCCCTACGATACAATATTACCACGATATCTTAGTCTTAGTAAACAAGAATTTCCTTTGGGATAAATTAAGTTCTATGGAACTGAATTAAAACACACTAACGTCTACATAAATGTGTGTTATTGACCCAACATCATGTTCGTGTTTGTGCTCTGATCCCAAACTTGCTTTTCTTTTCTCTTCAGACGCCTCTCATCATTTACCTCTTTCACTTTGTGGTGGACTTTGCAGAGATAACATTTATGGTGAGTATGAAGATGTGTCTATAAACTAATCAAGACATGGATGTTTTGGGCTGAATCTTTCCAGCACCAATGTTTCTCTGTTGAGCTGTCATAAAACACTATTAAAAACTGATTGAGATGCAAAGGCTTCGGATTTGCTCTGGTTGATATACAGGATGATTTTCTGTCATGTTAGCCAGCAGTCTGCACAATAATTTAAACTGCTTTCCCTGTGACAAAGAAATTTCTGCCTCCAGTGATTTGAAAAGAAAGTATATGGGTATGAATTTTTTTAGGCTCAGCTGATCGTTCTTTGTCTTTCTGTCTGGTTAGTTGGCAGATGTGATCACTGCTGTGGCTCTCTACATGATAGTGAAGGACTACAACAAACAAGTGGTAAGACAGCTGTGATGTTTCTTCAAAAATAAATGAAAAATAGATTTATAAGAAATTTGATATCAAAGGAAAATTCAGTCTTTTATTGCTTTTGTGTTTCTTTGTGTTGTGATAACTTTGCACTCACTGTTCTAGAGGTTCAGGGAAACACAAGATTGATATGGACATAGTATGATAACTGACTGAGCTATGATCAATGAATGATAAAATTTCTACAGATTAAACATGGATTCATTGTTAGTGTATTAAATTTACTGATGCGTTGATATCTAGTGCAGTATGTGGTGTATTTGAGGTGTTTTCCAGTGTTGTGACATATTTGACGAGCTGTTGATGCTGTTTCAGTTCAGAAAGCAGAAATTTGCTCTGGAGGCAGATCGCTATCCCCTCGACTGTCTGGAGCTCATCAGAAGCCCAAAAGAGATGTACTACATCCCTCTGAAAGTTGCCATGTTGTAAGTATCAAACACCTCCCTGAGTGATTTAGGATGCATTCTCACTGGTGCTATTTGGTCCGCTTTAAACAACAATATGTGAAGTGAACCCTGGTGCAGTTCGCTTACAGTTGGAAATGCAAACAGACTGTCCAGCGAACCAAAGAGAGGAAGTGACGTAGACCGCAGTGCATTTTGGGTAGAAAAAAAAAACGAAGCCAACAGCGCAGACTGGGAGAAGCACACAGTTGCTGGAGACAAAAACTTGAGCTCAGATTGGTTGTTAGTCGTTACAGACATGGACAGTGCAACAGGTACCGGAGCTCTGCAAAGACATTTGAGAAAATGCTAAGTTCAGATTATATATTTATATATATATTTGATAATAGTAGTGATTGTTGCCTAAAAGGTCATGGACGAAAAACCACAACCTTCTAAAAAGTTGCTTGTTGTATCTCCCTGTTTCTTCTCTCACAGTTACCTGTTGAACCCATTCACCATCCTGTCCTGCGTCGCCAAGTCAACCTGTGGCCTGAACAACGCCGTCATTGCCCTCTTCATCCTCGCTACAATAAAAGGTAACGTTTGATTCCAGCTATAAACATGATGTGATTCTTCAAAAGGCATTCCACAGTTTTGGATCCATAACTGACATTTCTGCCTGAGTGACACGTGACTAATTAATTCATTATTGTTAGCACAGTGTGTTATTTTATTTATAAGGAGGAGCACTTTGAGATTGCTTTGACTGTCAAACTTAAAATGGCTGCAACGATTAAAACATACAGTGACTGTTTAATTGCAGTTTTTCTGTGTCTGTGTTGCAGACAATGTTTTGCTGAGTGCCATATTTCTGTCCTTGGCCACATATCAGTCCATCTATCCTCTCACCCTGTGCGCTCCAGCGCTGCTCTATTTGATGCAGGTACGTTCTGTATGAATGGATATTTGTGTTCCCCTCCTCTTATTCTGTTGCTCTTTTCTCCTTTACTTTATAATTTCCTGTATTTCATGCCTGGTTCACACTACACGATGTCAGCCTGATTATAGCCCAATGCAGCATCGCACAGTGTCAGCTTGGATTGTGAATGAAAATGAGTGTTGTGCGTGATAATCCATCGTTTCGTCTCATGTGATGTGTCATAGTAGACGTCAACCGACACCACGTGTGGGACGCCTCATGACGTCCCGACAGAAAGTCCAACATGTTTGATTTTCTTTTTGTCGTTCATGACTGCTCCCGTCACAGCCGTCACTTTGACCAATAGAAACACAGAGTGACCTGCAGCAATGGAAGCTGTAGGACAACAGCACCACAGCCTTTATTATATTTTCTGTAGGGATGTTACCACACAGAGTAAAAAGGAAAAATGATGGCGTGAAACAGCAGAGGTACAACTTGGCGAGCGCCGCCATTAGCATCCAGCTAACAAAGAATGTTATTTCTTCATAATGGTGGATATAAAGTAATAAAATAAAAACAGTGGCGGGGGCTACCAGCCTCATTTGAAACAGACTACATTATAAACAGGTCGTTATGTATTATCTCTGTACTTTTATATTTTTACTTTTATATTTTCCCATTGATTCAAACTCAGCACTTCCTGTATCTGTTTCAAATTAAAAGCCCCTTATCATTTCGATTGGGAGAATCCTGTCATTTTTTAAACAGGCTTTTATTGTGAAACATTTGCAGGAACTTGTTGTGGAGGATTCAGTGGCTTGAATTGATTGCGTACGGTACTTCAGATGAAGCTCCTGACATCTGGGTGCACTTCTTACGTTACTACAATCACATTTCGGCTGGCGCAGGAGCAGCCGTAGTGACTGAAATAATAGGAATGATAATAGAAGTAGCACACAAATAACGATGACTCATCTGCCTTTCGTTCATGCCATTCCATGTTTCCGTGCCTCCTCCTCCAGCATCGGTATATCCCACTGAACTTCCGGCGGTTCAGCTTCTGGTGGTTCATCGCTCAGTACGCCTTCATGTACCTGGGCAGCCTGTTTGTCATCATCTGCCTCTCCTTTTTCCTGCTCGGCTCGTGGGACTACCTGCCGTCTGTCTATGGCTTCATGTGAGTGGTGACCTAAATTACCTGGAAAGTAAAACTGCTTGTGTAATCTATGCCTAACCAGACCTGACAGAAACTGAGATATTTTTAAAAGTAAGACTGACAAGAAATTATTTTCGTAAAAGGTTACTTTAGCTTTAAATGTGATCAGATTCTTTCCAGCTGTGGTCGTAGCATTGCCTGTCTCTCTTCCCTCCAGTCTCTCAGTGCCAGACCTGACCCCAAACATCGGCCTCTTCTGGTATTTCTTCGCCGAGATGTTTGAACACTTCCGCCTCTTCTTCCTCTGCGTTTTCCAGATCAACGTCTTCTTCTACACCATCCCGCTGTCCATCAAACTCAAGCAAGTCCTCTGCATCACTCGCACACCATCAAAGCTAACGCAACGCTGCTGTTTGTTCTTTTTATTTCCTTTCTGTTCTTTATTTTGTGCGTGTCTGTGTTACAGGGAGCATCCGGTGTTTCTTATCTTCATGCAGTTAGCTGTGATCTCCATCTTTAAGTCTTACCCCACTGTGGGAGACATCGCTCTCTACATGGCCTTCCTTCCTGTCTGGAGTCACCTGCACAGATGTGAGTAAAGAAAACACAAAAGATGTTGCATATTGTCACAAGATTCGATCCAGGTCTCTCAATATGAGCGGTTACGTGGATTTCTTAAACCTGTTTGAAATCACTCTGATCATAGATTCCAACTTAGCTGTTTACAATAGCGCTTAATAAAGTCATCAAAGCATTTAATCAAGATATACTTTTTTTGAACAAGTGCAAAGGGTTTCCGCTCACTGTAAAGCATCTAATCATGTTGAGAAAACTCAATTCATTCAATACATAAAGCATAGAGGGAGAAGAAGTGGTTCCCCCGTTAGTACAATTCAAAAGCAAGAACGTCAGTGTCACCCTGTTTTTTTGAAGCTACAAATTACAGATGTCCCTAAACAGAGTTTTTTTTAGTGTTGTTCTGGGCGCATCCAACTGGTGGGAGACCCCGGGGCAGACCCAGAACACGCTGGAGGGATTATATACCTCATCTGGCCTGGGAACGCCTTGGGGTCCCCCAGGAGGAGCTGGAAAACATTGCTGAGGAGAGGGGCATCTGGAATAGTTTGCTCACCCCCCACGACCCGGCTTCAGATAAGCGGTTGAAAATGAATGGATAGATGAGTTTTAAGTAGTAGACAAGTAAAATTTTGGCCTGCATTCGCCTGCATTTGTGGTTGTAGATGAAACAACATTGGTCTTACAACAAGCTCTTTACATACCATTTCCCAAAATACTGTTAGTTTCTGACATTGCCAAGAAGAATGAGAGTAGTCTACATCCAAAGACCCACACTCTCGCCAACAGTTCTGGCAATTATGGAGATGTGAATCTAATCAGATTGTTCCATGAGAATTCATTCGTTCATAAATTAGTGGTTGAATGGTGTATTCTCCACATATGATGCCAATCTTCGTCTGAAATTTCTACACTGACTTTGAGGTGTTTCACTCTGGAACAAAGTATTTGACCAACAGATTGACAATGTGTACTCTGTCAAGCAATTGTTTTATTTAAATGAGATTAATTGTCATCTGGGAATTTTCTTGATTAACACCGTGAAAATAAAACGCAAAAAGTAATTGTGCAATGAAATAAATAATCTCTCTTCTGGTTTCATGTCCTGTTCAGTCTTGAGGAACATCTTCCTGGTGTCCTGCGTCCTGCTCGCTTGTTCCGCTCTGTTCCCGGTTCTCTGGCACCTGTGGATCTACGCCGGCAGCGCCAACTCCAACTTCTACTATGCCATAACACTGCTGTTCAACGTAGCACAGGTAGGACGGTCTACAGAGTTAACCAAAGACTTATGTCTGATCTTGTTATTTAGTAGTCATGTTGTACTTTCAGCCTGCTCTCTCATTTAAAACATTATTGATGATTTATTTACGTCTAATGATCAATGTCCTAATATTTATTTCCCTTCAGATTCTGCTGGTGTCAGATTATTTCTACGCCTTCCTAAGAAGAGAACACCATCTCAGCTACGGACTGTATCTGAAGAGGAAAGACGGCTCAGAGGCAACACTAGTTCTTAAATAAAACACACACACTCATACACACATCGCTACACATACACATACGCTACCAGGCTGGCGGCCTTTACCAGGAACGGAGAAACTGCCGGAGGTCTCATGTATCCACAAAGGGAACAAACACAAACTGAGGAGGATAAAAGACCGTCAGAGCCACAGTTATCCTCTGAACACATGCAGGGAGTGTGTGTGTGTGTGTGTGTGTGTGTGTGTGTGTGTGTGTGTGTGTGTGTCTGGTACAACGTCATATGCAAAGTCACAACACTCAACATGACAGACACATGCAGAGACGGGACATAGAAATCTTGTTCTTGCCATGCGAGACAAACAAACAACAACTACAACAACATCCATTTTTTACTTTCTCCTCTGGAGTGCTCTTATCTTGAAGCTTCACCCTTACCTGGAACCTGCGCCTGCAAGGGTGGCTTTTATTTTGAAGCCTACTTCCTCCTCACAGCCACACCTAGGAGAATTTTATTTTGACGCACTGTTTATCCCGCTGCTCCGCCCTGGACATCTTTTACTGCGAAGCACCAGCTCTCACACAGAATTTTTTTCTTGAAGGAAGTCACTCTGCTCTGCTGGGGCTTTTATTTTGAAGCCTCTTTAAACATCAGAAGTTGGAAACTCCCTCTGATTTGATAATTCCTGATATCCACATTTTATTTGTGTTTTTTATGTTTACCTGATTACATTTGTGGTAAAACTGGTTTGCTTTTTTGTGGGGAAACTATTTTCTAAACTTTGTCTGGAAGCTTAAAAATCTGTCTGTCTATCCCTCCTGTCTTTCTTTTTCTCACTGTCTTACCCTCACTCCTTTTTATTACACAGTCGGCTCTTTAATGAACAAACTCCTGATTATCAGTGTTGCATCTCGTCTAAAGTGAAAACCAATGCTTACCTCATCATGGTACATAAAACTTAACTTTAGCCTCCTGAAAACAGAGATATTTATTTAAAAATCACTCCCTGACGTAAAGCTAGTCTGATTAAAAACAACAGTGAATGTGTTCAAACAACTGAAGTGCTGAACGAGGCTCAACAGTGTTTTCTGTTTGTGAAAATTAAAAAATTTTCATTTTAATCCCCGTGAAAATTTTCACAAAGGAGATCAGATTTTTCATCAGTCATTAGTTCAAGGTCCACACGGTTACATTCAACGTCATACTTGCATTTGGTCATGTCGTCGAACTAGTTTGCTGTCTCTGTCAAGCAACTGTCCATTAGTCACTCGCTCTACAGCAGGAGACGGCATGTCAAAGTAAAAGCTTTGCGCTGGAAATTCACTGTACTTCGAAATACAGTGATTTTTGCAAATTTGACACGTGCGCGAGTCACTTGTGGTCCATTCAGAATGGACCTGTGACTCAGCAGTTGGGAACCACTGCTAGAGACAAACTTCTCCCAACAGTGTGCAACAGTGCTAAAGTTAGCTTAAAAATCATCCGCTAGCATCAACATAGGACTTGCACCCGCCACATATACTCCGTTTCTGTGATATAAATTTTGTAGCAGCAGCTCGGAGACAGACTTTAACTCACGGCTGAGGTTTGCGCCGACTGAAGGTCCATCTGCCGAGCTGCCGTCTGCTCTCCTCCCAGTGATGTTGGGAGCGTTCGTAAAGCGTTCGTCCAATTTGATGTTATTTGAAGTAACGGAATGTTTTATTACCACATGATTTAAAAAGTGGTTAAATATTAAGCTAAAGTGCAAAATACTGTATTCAGTGGATAACATTAGCCATTTCGTCCAGACTCCTGGGGGTGGTTTGCAAATTAGTTTCAGCTAATTTTAGGAAACAATCAGCGCCAGGTCCATGCAGCGTAGTTAGGTTACAGCGAGCTGCGCAGCCATCAAGCTAACAAGATTAGCGAGCTAGCTGTAAAGTTTGCTGCGTGGTTTCCTTGATTAATGGAGCAGTTATATGATTTATATCAATTAATTGTTGCCACTCTAATTGGGACAGGGCTCATGTTATTCTCATCTTTCAATTTGATTGTTTTTCCTTAATGTGGAAACAAGAAAACCACGACTGTAATCAAGAATGTGCTGCTTATACAACAACTCTGCCTTTTAGAAGCTACTCACACACATTTTCTTACAAACCTTTCTTTAGGGATTTAAGTCACGCCCTTAAATAAGCCTTAAACAGCCTCAGAGGTGTCGGGACACTGATGTAAAGATCAATTTTGTTATGTTGTTGTGTTTAATGTTTTTCTCTTTAGTCCACAGATGAATGTTTTTGTTTAGTAATTGTGAAAATAATCATTTGATTAACAACAAAGTTCACAAACAGACCCACCAGAATCATTTTCTCATCAGCGTCTAAATACAGGCATTAACTGTTTGTTATTGTGAACTGTTTTTTAATATAAAATGAAAATAAGAGCTCACTGTACAATTACATAGAAACATTATCTGTGCAACAAAAACACAAGTCTCTTCAGTTGGTTTTTTAAACCACTCATCTGTCTGAGCAGAACGTCAGTGACGGCCATTTTGATACCAATGAGTGAAGTGATATTTATTTATTTTGCTGCACTAAAAACTTTGCAAAGAGATTTAATTTGTTTTCTTTGATTATTTTTATTTTAGATAAAGGAGGAGCTCTTCTGTTGTTTTTGATACTGTATATATTTGTGTTTTGTTTTGTTACAGATATTAAAAATGAAAGGTTTGAAAGGGGTGATGTTAAATTTTATGAATGAGTGAACATGTCATAAACAATGGTTATTAAACTTGAGGTGTTGATTTTGCTTCTGTTTGTTTTTGATTGTCAGAATGTGTGTGTGTGTGAGGTGTCGGCAATGCATCATAATTTTAGCTTTTATGAGTAGTTTTCGGTCGTATCCATGCAGAAATTAAAATGTAAAGTCAGATGTGAGACCGGCAACATTTCATACCGTCTGTTCCCCCCACTGAGCTCTGAGTCGACGGCCATTTTCATCAACCATCAACCAAGTGTCTGTCCTCTGTCTCTCTCATGAGTTGCAACCAAGTCACTAATATGTGTGGCAGTATTTGTTCCCTCAAGTCCTTTCATCAACTGGTTTCTGCACTTGAAAAGAAAAAATTGTGATGGAAATTATAAACTGTCATGTTAGCCAGTAATAAAAACAAATCACAAATGTCTCCAAAACAGGAAGATAAATCAAAACATTTCTAACTTTTATGTAACACACTGGTCCTAATGAGGTTTTCCTTACAGTATGAAAATGGGAGGATACTTGAGCCTGCTGTATACAGTGGAAACTGTTTTTTTGGTTTGACATATAAAACAACTGTTGACTCATTTAGATGAAACCAAACACTCTGTGCGTTGAGCTCCCGCCCCTTTAAGAAGAGGCGACCAATAAGGAGGCGCGACATCAGCGGCGAGTTTGAATATTCATTAATTTTCGCGGGCTTTGAGTATCACGTGGTCATTTCGCGCGAAAACCGACTCCGGGCAGGAAGAAGAGGTTTCTGTACAAGCAGCGGACACAGACAGACACGCAACAATGGCGGTGAGTTAAAACTATTAAAAATCAGAGTTAGCGGCTCATTGTCGGGGTTTACCTGCGTGTGCTGAAGGAGTGACGTTAAATTAAACACATTTAAGTTTGTAGCTCGAGTTTATGTCGTTTCTAAGTTTGACATTTTGACTTCACTCTTCATCACAACACTGACAGAGAGTTTAAGTTTGATCAGGAGCCTGATTTTACATTTAAACCTGCGCTAATATGAAGTATATTTTACAGTCAGTCGGTTTCTACAGTTTTCCAAACATGAGCGATCTTAATCTTTGTGTTATTGTCAGTTTTATTTGTCCCCTTGCTTTGTGAAGCAGACTTGCCATGTGGCTGTTGAGCTTTGTGTTGCCTGGTGAAGTACCTGACAATAAAATGTCGGTTTAGATGTTTATTATTTATTAGAGTCAGCTCTAAAACTGGTGAAATATGAATTGTAAAGTGAGAAATAACACATTTATATGATCATGCACGCAGAGTACTGCTACAGCTTGCAACTTTTTACAGTTAAATGTGTTTTATACAAAAAAACAGCCTCCAAATATTGACTGTCATGTAGTTGGTGACTATTATTCTAGATCTCAGTCTTTTATTGTTTTGCATAACTTTATGTTGTTGTCTTTGTGACTGGTTTTCACCACATGGCCACCAGCTGCCAGTGGTGTCATTGTCTCTTGCATCCTCATCAGTTATTATGACACATTAGATGTATTTGTGATCTATATTATCACCTTACCAACAGTAAAACAAGTCAGAGATCACACAGAGGCTGAACACAGTCACCCCTGCCTCAAAGACAAAGTGCCTCTGTGCATTTCTGACTGTCTTGTATTAAAGGGAGACTGGTGTTTTTTTAACCTGGATCACATTTCCCAGTTTTCTGTGTCTAAGAGACTCGTGAGAACAATAGTTTTTGAAATGGGTCCAGTGTTGACGGAGACTGCTGCAGCTGGCCGCTTCAAAACAGGCTACAGTGTCACCACCTGGGGCAATTGAGCACCATCAATTTATGTCCAATGAAATGTTTTGTTTTTGCCACTGACAGGCTCACATTGTCATCTTAAAGCCCTGTTTCCACCAAAAGTAATCCTTAAGACATGGTACCTAGACCATAGTGTTTCCACCACAGATATTACTCTTGATAGTGCTCTTAAAATGTGGGCAGGGTTGTTGTCACTCACTGTATTTCCTGGCTCATCAGCGGTGACACAGATGGAAGTCTGCACCTTGTTTATCGTCCACAGAACGAGGCTGCATGCCAACATTTTCACAACAAAATAGGAACAGGCTGCAGTGAGAGTCTCTCTCCATGGGATATTTAAAAATAGCAGCTTTGTGCATTTAGTCCTTCTCAGGCAAGCTCAGGGGTTTAGTGTTGCTGTAGCCCACAGGAACGACTCTCCGCAATGCTTTTTTGTGAGGACTGGAATATATGTAGTCAAAGAATTTTGTCAAAATTAATATATATTTTACGTGCTTGACAATCCACTCATTACTAAAGTGTGTGTCATATAAAAATAAAAGGATTGGTCAAAGTGAAATGTAAGGTGTGCTGATTGATTCAGGTCATCAACTCATGCATTGAGTAACATTACAAGTTAACGTTCCACCTTAAAAGTCGCCGGCAGTCGACCCAGTGAATGAAGTTACTTTTTCTCTGACTCCAGCTGCTGTGAGAGGCAGCAAAACATCCTTTCATTTTGTAGTTACAGTTTACTAATAAAACTTTCCATGGTATGAACAGTTGGTAATACACTAGACATCAGTACTGTAAGTCAAGTAGATCGTGTCACGTTCTCGTACGGGAATAGAAATAATAATAATAGTAAGTAACTTGTGTGTTGTCAACAGGATTCCTCCGAGTCATACCACATGGCCACCAGCCCCACCCGAGCATCCAGAAGGGGAGACCTGACCTCCAGCCCCGGACGAGATCTGCCTCCCTTCGAGGATGAGTCCGAGGGACTGCTGGGGGACACAACCGTGCACGGAGAGGAGGAGGAAGATGGGGACGGAGAGGAGCTGATCGGAGACGGGATGGAGAGGTAAGGACGGGAGTAGATTTGTTCTGATTTTCAAATACAACATTTACTCTGTGTTGCACAGGTTTAAGGCTTGATGAAGATTAGTGTTTATCATTTCTCTCTGTGTGCAGAGATTACCGAGCCATCCCGGCGCTGGATCGTTACGAGGCGGAGGGTTTGGACCTGGACGATGAGGATCTGTCAGAGCTGTCGCCTGGAGCTCGGGCTGCTGCAGAAGAGGCCATGAGGAGGAGGGACAGGGAGCAGGGCGTCAGTGGGCGGCTGAGGAGAGGGCTGCTCTATGGTGAGGAGAGAATGGATGCGTTGTTTGGTTGTAATTTAGCCCACCGATTTGGTGTGTCATCAACAACTTCTCGGAGTCATATCTCAGTTGTGGCTGGGAAAAAAAGGTTAAAAAAAAGTTGTGAAGGGAGAGGGGATTGAGTGAATACCTTATTTATTTTGCAGACAGTGAAGATGAGGACGAAGAGCGTCCTGCAGCTCGGCGAAGGCGACTGGCTGAGCGTGCAGCAGAGGGCATTGCAGATGGAGAGGAAGAGGAAATGATCGAGAGCATCGAGAACTTGGAGGACATGAAGGTTGTACAGTTTTCTTTTTAGAGTAATAAAGATACAGATAAGGTGACGTGCTGTAGTTTTCCAGGTCTACTGGCTGTGGTTTTGAGAGTCTGACGTTAATTTCCCCGTCTGCAGGGCCACACTGTGAGGGAGTGGGTGTCCATGGCAGCTCCCAGGTTGGAGATCTACAACCGCTTCAAGAACTTCCTGCGGACTCACGTGGACGAAAACGGCCACAACGTCTTCAAGGAGAAGATCAGCGACATGTGCAAAGGTAGCTTAATGGTTTTATAAAACGTGTGCACGTCCACGCTGATCATTCTGTGATGTTGAATGAATGAATGAACTTGAACTGTCGTTCCAGAGAATAAGGAGAGTCTGGTTGTGAACTATGAAGACCTCGCAGCCAGAGAGCACGTCTTGGCCTACTTCCTACCAGAGGCTCCAACTGAGATGTTGAAGGTGAGCGTAGTGCTCGTGTTTTTAGTCATAATATACTGTAATTGTATTTATTATTCAAACTCACTGGCCCTAAAGAGGATGGGATCATTTTTAAAAATCATGTTTTTCTGAGACCTGATCTGTCTTTGGAAATTTGATTTCCTTGTGCGTTCTTGATGCTGACAGTCACCATAACTGTCCAATCAGCGACTGACCTCTCAGTCTGTGTGACGTCATTTTTACTCCTCTTTGGTTCGTTTGTGAAAAGTCAGTGTGAACATGAAACAGACCAGAATGAAAGAACAACAATAGAACGTTATATTTTCTTAAGTTTGATCCAGGTGACTTGAACAGCATGTGTGATCTAGTTTAAACATTTTGTCCACAAAAACAAACCTGTTTGTGTTTTTTTTTTTTTGTTTGTCAGGTCTTTGATGAAGCAGCTAAAGAGGTGGTGCTGGCCATGTACCCGAAATACGACCGCATTGCCCACGAGATCCACGTCCGCATCAGCAACCTGCCGTTAGTCGAGGAGATCCGCTCGCTCAGGTAATGTTTCACTTTTGCCACACCTGTCTATTTTCCATTAGTCTGACTCAGCGGATGTGGACTGTGTGGCTACAGTCCCGCCACTGTCTGGCTATTTCAGCTGGCGTTCTCCCCTCGTCTGCTGTCTGCGTGTTACCATTTTTAAAACCTATCGCCACAGGAAACAAGAAGAATAATCTCAGAGCTAACAACCTGGATGCTAAGAATTGCAGGTGTTTACAAAGCTTTGGATCCTTCAATAAGGCATGCCTGCTTTGTAAACGCACCTTAGAGAAGCACACACTCGCACACACACACCAACAACGGCCATCCTTGAACCTCTCTCACTGTGTAACGTAAGACCACTGTTTTAGAGCCACAACCAATGATATCGCCACATTTCCTTCACGCTGGTCATCTTAAGTCTGGGACTGCTCAAAATCACGCGGTGTATAGTGGACTTTAGAAGTCGGAAATTTGTCATGATAACTTCAGAGTGACCTGAACACTGCGTATGGTTTCCTTTTTATTCCCTACAATGTTTTCCTGTATGGAGCATCTAATGATTGAGGATGTCGTTTGTTCTGCGGATTGTAAAACCCGCCGAGTCAAATTTGCAATTTGGACTTATAAAAAAATAAAACTGACTTGACATGACTTCCTGTGTTTTGTGTACACAAACGCCGCATAAATCATTTTCTGCTGAGCCGTTTGAATCAACACGAGCAGATGGGACTGTAAATAATGCATGTTATGCAAATTTCCGAAGGTCCACAAACTGTTTTACAAAAAGCAATAAACACGAGGAAGAAATAAAATGAGGCAACAAATAAAATCGTGTCTCCTCTTCTCTCCTCCTCAGGCAGCTCCACCTGAACCAGCTGATCCGGACCAGCGGCGTGGTGAGCAGCTGCACCGGCGTCCTCCCTCAGCTCGGCATGGTCAAGTACAACTGTAACAAGTGTAACTTCGTGCTGGGGCCCTTCTTCCAGTCTCAGAACCAGGAGGTGAAGCCGGGCTCCTGTCCCGAGTGTCAGTCCCAGGGGCCCTTCGAGATCAACATGGAGGAGGTGAGACGCCTGTGTGTGCTGGAGATGTTGAAGGTTTATGTCCAGGAATGTCCGAGTGGACTGTCTTGAGGACAAAACCTTCACGTGCTCATTATCCTAATTAGATGTTTGATAGTGTGGATTAAAAAAGTTCAGTTTAAAATGAACACAAAGCATTTATTGATTTGTTGGTTCAGCCAATGACGTACTTCCATCTCAGTGAGTTAACCAATCATCTTCGTCCTGCAGACAGTGTACCAGAACTACCAGAGAATCACCATCCAGGAGAGCCCTGGTAAAGTAGCCGCCGGCCGTCTCCCGCGCTCCAAAGACGCCATCCTGCTGGCCGACCTGGTGGACAACTGCAAGCCTGGAGACGAGATTGTGAGTTAAACACATAAATAAATAAACAAATAAAATTACAAGGAGATCACAAATCTGTTTTCTTAAGCTGTACTTGTACACAAAAAGTTAAAAGAATGGGAATTTGTTCACCTAAAACATCGGTTTAAATGACCATGATGGTTTTTCTCGCCTCTCAGGAGCTGACAGGCATCTACCACAACAACTACGACGGCTCTCTGAACATGGCGAACGGCTTCCCCGTGTTTGCCACCGTGATCTTAGCCAACCACATCACCCGCAGAGATGAGGGAGTTGCCGTGGCTGAGCTGACTGACGAAGACGTCAAGGCCATCGTCGCCCTGTCCAAGGACGAACGCATCGGGGAGAGGGTGAGGAACATAACAATCAGTCAGAGGTTATTTATCCCTTGTGAAGAAGAAGTTAAACTGCAGAAGTTTTCTGAATGTACCACAAGTATTTCTGAACATTTGTGTGAAAAGTGAATTAAGGTATAGCTATATTCGAACTTTTTCTGTGTGTAAAAGTCTATCCTATAACTCGATTTCTGTCATGTCTGCAGATCTTTGCCAGCATGGCGCCGTCCATCTATGGTCACGAGGACATCAAACGAGGCCTGGCCCTGTCGCTGTTTGGAGGAGAGCCCAAAAATCCAGGTAACTATCAGCCTAAATGATGACGCCATTATCTGTGCGCCTCCTCCCAACTCTTTGTTACCTGTAAACTCGCTGTCTCTCTTCCAGGTGGGAAACACAAAGTGCGAGGAGACATCAACGTGCTGCTCTGTGGAGACCCAGGAACTGCCAAGTCCCAGTTCCTCAAGTATGTATCACAAAACGTGCACAAAAAATAACGAATTTTGTATAAAATGACTGTGAATTAACATTTTAGGGATTCAGCAATTCAAAATGTCTCTTTTTTAAGTATATGTATTTATTTTTATATGTCAAGGAAATGCTTTGACAGTTTTATATTTGAAGCTAAGACAGGACTTCACTAAGTTTCTCTTCCTTGCCAAAAAATAGTCCTGCATGAAACCCCTGGTAACACCAAAACATGAAGTTTTGTGCACAGATGAAATGAGATATCGCATGTTATAAAGTGAGCTTTAGCGGTGCTGTATGATCTGTCTTTGTTCTTTGGACAATATTCTCATCTAACGCTAGGAAAGCCAATAAACGCATTTCCCAAAATGACAAATTATTCCTTTTTAACATGGAAATAAAAAAGAAAAAGATATTTAAAATAGTTTAAAGGTGAATAAAGGTAAACTAAAGAAAACATCAGCTGCACCCAATCCATTAAACATACTAAAAGCAAAACAGGGAACTGTGCAAAAACTTTTAAATACTGATATTCAATTTTTAAGATGCAGGTGATCTGATTAAAAACATATCTCCATTTAAGATGTGCCTCACAAGTGTAACCAGACGTAATGCAAAATAAGGCTTCATCTTTGAATAAAAAGCCTCTGAGTCTGATGTCCTGATGGATTTTTCTCTGCAGGTACGTGGAGAAGGTGGCGAGTCGTGCCGTGTTCACCACAGGTCAGGGGGCCTCGGCCGTCGGTCTGACCGCTTACGTCCAGAGACACCCAGTCAGCCGCGAGTGGACGCTGGAGGCCGGAGCGCTGGTGCTGGCTGACCGCGGCGTCTGTCTGATCGATGAGTTTGACAAGGTGAGACTTGACTGTCCGACCTCTAATTCTGACACTAATCCTGTTCTGTTCAGTAATAATAATGAACATAACTAACTGCACTCTGTGCTCCAGATGAACGACGCAGACAGGACGAGTATCCACGAGGCCATGGAGCAGCAGAGCATCTCCATCTCCAAAGCCGGCATCGTCACCTCACTGCAGGCCAGGTGCACCGTCATCGCTGCCTCCAACCCCATCGGTACGTAACGCAGCGTGAAACGTGACACAGAGCTATGGTTGCACCACTCGTCTCACTTCATGTCAAAATAATGCGAGAGAAAAGCTGATATTTATGAAACTTTACAGGTCATATCAGTGTTTCTGAGTGTTTAAATTTAAAAATGAAAGTCCATCAGGTTGCAAACATCCTTTTTATTTGACGTTAGATTCAGTTATGAAATCAAATATGTTGTGTTGTGGACACATATTTCGTGTGCTCTCCCAGGAGGATCCTTGTTACATGAATCATGACAGTTTGATAGTCTCTGTTTTTATTGGTCCTAAAGAGATGAGGACGTGTGTAAGACGTGTATCTGTGCGTTTTCATCCCATCGTCGCTCTCTGTGCTTGTTTTCTTCCAGGCGGCAGGTACGACCCCTCACTGACCTTCTCTGAGAACGTGGACCTGACAGAGCCGATCGTGTCACGTTTTGACATCCTGTGTGTCGTCCGAGACACTGTTGACCCCGTGCAGGTAAACAAACAAACAAACACACACACACACACTTCCTTACCTTTTTATTTAACTGTAACGCTTCTGTTTCAGTTGATCCTGTCTTTGTTGTAAAGTGTGTTCATTGGTCTTATTTATCGCCAGATCTGTTTAGTGTATAACTACTTTGGTGTGCAACCGATTTATTAAAGTAGAATTAAATGAATAAACCTAAATTATAAGCTTAAATGTAGATTTAATACCAGCCAGGCTTTTAATTAAAAATACTTAATAGAAATTATTTACAATACTTTATTCAATTACCTTATTGTATTTATATGTCAAATGTTATTCTTTTTTATTTCATCTATATTTTTATTTTTTTTAGCTCTTATCAATTTTATAATTTTTTTATTTTTAATCTTTTTATGTTTTCTAGGTTTATCTTTACTATTATTATTTTATTCTAGCTTTTAATCTGTTTTATTATCATATCATCTTTTTTTGTGTTTTGTCTTTTTAATCTATTTACCTAGTTCTTTAATGTATTTTTCCCCCGTTCTTTTAAGTATTTTTTTTGTTATCTTTTAAATCTGTTTTTATCACATTTTCATCATTTTTGTTTGTCTCACATTGTTTTGCCTTTTAAAAAAAAAAAAAAAATCTTTTCATTTAGATTTAAAAAAGTAATCATCAGGTACAAAGCCAGTTGCATGGTACACTTTTTCTATAACTGACAAAACACCATGCAGACAAATGAATAGACAAACGAGAACAGAAAGAATGTGCAGACTAAAACAATGAAACACAAGTTCGATTGATAAGTTGAAAAGTGTATTTTTTTTTTTTTTTAAATTAAGTGCGATATCAGACACTCACTGTATTCTCCTCTGTTTTTTACACCAGGATGAGATGTTGGCGCGCTTTGTGGTTGGCTCCCACATCAAACATCACCCTAGCAACAAGGAAGGCGGCGTGTCCTTAGAGGAAATGGTCCTGCCCAACACGTCTGACGTGCCACCAATTCCCCAGGAGCTCATGAGGAAGTACATCATCTACGCCAAGGAGCGGGTACGAACAAAGTCTTTATTCACCCGTTTCCTGACGGTCTTGTTTTGGTGATTTCATATCCGTCATGATCACAATTCTGTGTGTGCAGGTTCATCCCAAACTGAACCAGATGGACCAGGACAAGGTGGCTCGCATCTACAGCGACCTCCGCAAAGAGTCGATGGTGAGTGACAGTTATATTTTAAAAACTATTATTAACAATTCTACTACACGAAATGCAGCTTAAACAACAGTATGATTGTATATTATAACACTTATTAAATGACTGAAGTCCTGACCTTTGACCTTCAAATCATATTAAAAGTCAATAGCTGCTGCTTTGAAGCAGTGTGGACTTAACATTGAAAACTCAGTCATGTCCATTTGGTCTCACTAACAGGCGACGGGCAGCATCCCCATCACAGTTCGTCACATCGAGTCCATGATCCGCATGGCCGAGGCCCACGCCAAGATGCACCTCAGGGACTACGTGCTGGAGGACGACGTCAACATGGCCATCAGGGTGATGCTGGAGAGCTTTATCGACACACAGAAGTTCAGCGTCATGAGGAGCATGAGGAAGGTGCGTCTGCGTGAACACCGTCAGTGGCATCTAACTGTCCCCGATGCTTTCTGATGTCATGTTGTATTAAGTCCATGTCATCTGTGTTTCTGTCCAGACGTTCGCCCGTTACCTGGCCTTCCGCAGGGACAACAACGAGCTGCTGCTATTCATCCTCAAACAGCTGGTGGCCGAGCAGGTCGCCTACCAGAGGAACAGATACGGAGTTCAGAACGACACCATTGAGATCGCAGAGAAAGACCTGCAGGACAAGGTAACGATGAAAGAGAGATAATGCGCATGTGAAATAGGCCTATATTAATGAAGGTTCATTAGTACGGTTTTGTATTTCTATGTAATGTAGCACAGTGTTAACAATGTTACTGAAACTATTCTTTCTCACACCTTCAACTCAAACCACCAAAATATATCATTTAATCTCTCAATTAATATTGTAATGACGACTATTGGTCGACAAGGAAAATTCTTAGTCTCCTTGTATTCATTCTTTTCTGCTTCCCTCCGTTCTCTTTCTTCCTCCTCCAGGCGAGACAGATCAACATCCACAACCTGACGTCCTTCTACGACAGCGACCTCTTCCGCTCCAACAAGTTCAGCCATGACGGGAAGAAGAAACTGATCCTGCAGCAGTTCTGAGAGCCTTCAGCACCCATTCCTCCTCTTCCTCCTCCTCTCCTTATTATAGTGCTTCATGAACTCTATTTCACGGCCCAAAATGGGTCAGGGGGAAAAAAGTACTTGGGTTTGCATCATGTCTGGACTCCATCTTTAGATCTCAGCTGAAGGACTCTTGTATGGGACAGTTTTGGTGGAGGAAGCAGCAGTAAAGGGTTGAGTTGACCTAATTTGAATCTTAAAGTAGCAGTGAAAAAGAGGTGGATGTGTGTACTTCACAAAGTGGTGAGAGTTCCACTGATGACGCAACAGGATGGTTTGAGTGTCTGGTGACTGGAAGTGAAGGTTTTACAGTGATGTATGTTCTTGCGCTACGTCACCACACAACATGAAGAGTTTGGTTCCAGAATAAGAGCAAATGCTTTGTAGAATAACCTCAATGAAAGTTATTTAACTGCATAAAAATCAAATGAATAACAGAATCTAGCTCTTCAGGTGTTCAGGTCGTTCCTCTCTGCTGTTCCTCCTGTGTTTCCTGTCTATCTGCCCTCAGGTGGGGCTGATTGTAAATAGATGTACATGTTTAAGTCTGTGCTGTCAAAGAAACAGGATTTACTGTTTCATAAATTTGTTAGATTCCTCTCTGTTACGAGCGGTTGTTAAGGCAAACATTTTACAGATTCACTGTCTCTAGATTTTTTGCATTTCAAGCTCTTTCTGCTCGGTGTGTTTTGAGGTTTGTTCATGTGAACACATGCAGGAGTTTAAACCTCCACAACTTGATAAAAGTGCAGATTTGGATGGAATTTATTAAAAAAACAAAGTGTCTAAAAATAAATGTTGGATTGTAGGTGTTTCTTGATAATAAACTTGTATTTGTTAAACATGTCTTTTGTGGTTTTTTTTTTTTTTTTTTTTTGTACATCTCATTCATGATCTAACTGTACCCTCCGCAGTGTTATTGCTTTTACTTCTGCTGACTGGAGAATGTGGCTTGCAGTAAATTATATTTTCAATTTCTTGGTGAATTTTACGACAATTTTCACACAATTATCTATTGTTTTTGAACAATATTCTTTTCTTGTTCTCTGTCCTCTAAATATCCAGAAAAGTGCTACATAAATCCAGTGTATTATTATTATGACATCATGAGGAGGTTAGGGTTGGTGTCTCGATTCTGAACTCCTTCTGTCCACATTAAAGTTTTAATAAGACGAAAGTGGATCAGTTGTTGAAAGTAAAGTACATATGAGTCCTCCTTCCGGTACCTTAAGTATTTGAAATTTACATTTCTCTAAACTTCACTCCTACATGTCTGATGTTTTAGTTACTTTACAGGAAGAGACTAAAATATGTATTTTGGCATTTCCATGCAGCCATTTAATTCTTTTAAATTTTTGAACATGCATTTTGATTTTATTTTTCATAGATAAAACTCCTTATGAATGCACTCTCTGTAACATTAGGGCTCTTATTCCTTCAACTTGTACTTGACAATCCACTGGACTGATTTCAGTTGGATCTCCAAGGACATCTGGACAAGAACATTTCACTCAAAGAACCTGATTTGTTGATAATAGTCAATAATCCAAATTTCTCCAAATATGAACAATATAGAATTAATATGCTCATGATCTTAGCTACATTTTATATTCATAAAACAAATTATCCTTCTTATATATCTTCAAACAATATCAGACTTATAAAAACTAACCAAACAACTGATTAATGCATATCTTGCAGCTTCATAACAATTTTGGTAAACCCCTGCGTGTGTGTTCATTCTGATGTCTTTTTATTTAATTTAGATTTGATTTGATTTGATTTGATTTGATTTGGTTTGGTTTTAATTTAATTTAATTTAATTTAATTTAATTTAATTTAATTTAATTTTAATTTTGGTTTTATTTTATTTCATTTAATTTCATTCTAATTTAATTTGATTTAATTTAATTTAATTTTGTTTTGGTTTTATATAATTACATTTATTACTGAAGTTTGTGCTTACTTATTTTATTATTGTCGTTTATAGTTTATGATCAGTGCTTTCCACTTTGTGTGAAAACTGATGATACATTTTTTTTAGTACAAAAACTTAAAATTTGAAATACTATCAGCCAAACATTTCTCAAACCAAAGTAACTGATATATGTCATAATATCCTTTATTGTGATGACATCTTGTATATATGTGTTTAATATATTTATTTTGCTGTTGATAATCCTATTTTTCAATCATTTCAGTCGTTCCCTTTCTTGCTTCTGATTTGATTTTGTAATTTTTGTATTAAAAGTACATTAAATCAACAATTTCCGAGGAGCACCAGAACGCATCAGTGCAGAGCCGAGTAGCGGCAGCGGCAGCGACACGTCACTGGGCGGAACTACAGGCAGCTGCCGGGCAGTTATTTCCAGCATCGGTGGTGCAGCAGATCAGATCCCGGTCTGCCCGCAGCTCTGCCCGCACACACAGCCTGTCTGCCTGCCTGCCTGTCTGTCTGTGCGGACACCGCAGACAGCCAGTGAGCGAGTGAGCCCGCACACAGCACAGAGGACAACACGGCCATGAGCACGGCGTTTTCCTGACGGCCTCCACTTCACATCTGCAGCTCAAATCTGTGCGATCTGTCCATTGAGAGCGGGGGAGGAGGAGGGGAAGCACTGCAGCAGCAGCAGCAGCAGACATGCCGGGCCTGCTCCACATCACACTGACTGGTGAGTCCATTCATATTCACCATCTTTCTTTTTTCTTTTTAATTATTTCATCCTCCAGCAACCATTTCACACATTTTACAACAAACAACACGCGAGCCTGCAGAAACACACACACACACACACACACCACAGGAATCTTTGGGGACTTTGAAAAACACCACACAGGAAGATAACATCAGTGTCAACTCACTGCTGAGCGACACAGGCGTGTTTTGACTCCGTATGAGGACGCTGATGTGTTGCAGCATTAATGATAGTATGAGGATGAATCAGGGAGTCAAGCAGCAGCAGCAGCAGCAGCAGCAGGAACGCAGTCTGTTTTTAATGAACTGTTCAGGTTAAATTCTGCAAAGTGGATGCACAGGCTGGCAGTGAGTGGGAGGCGCGCAGTGCACTTAAATCAGCAGACACACACTGCAGTGTCTGACACACACACATACACACACACTGAATAACAATCTATCATCACCAACATAAGTTAGTTGTAAACAGGATGATCAGCAGCAGTTTTGCATCGTCATGGACACTAATAATAATAATAATAATAATAATATAGATTTAAATGTATTGATCATATGAAGAATCAAAACAACACTATGTTTTATTACCTGCAGACTAAAACTGGCTTTGACTTGGACAATGATATCATTAAAAAAGACAAATTAAAACACAAACATGTTCAATTAAAATGTATATATAACAAGGGAGCAAAATATCACATTTGAAAAGCCAGAAACCACAATTATTTCCTGATAAATTGCTTAAATGATCACTCAGTTAATCAGAATTAATGCTGCAGCCAACAATCTTAATAATTCTCACTTAATATATCTTTTATTTTGCCTTTAAAATGTCAGAAAATATTTTTTAAAATCATTATTTTAATTCCCCGCAGCTTGTTTTATTCAACCATCACCCTCCCCCCTCAAAAAAAAAAACAAATTTAATTTACCATCATATGTGAGACAGAGAAGCAGCCTGTCCTACAAACCCATCATCATCAGAATAGATGCAGATTAATTTTCTGTGGATTGACTAATGGATTAATTGCTTCACCATCATTATCATGGTTTGCAGCAGCACCACACTGCCCACGTCGAAAGCTCCAGTCGGTTGTTTTTGTGGGTCTCTGACGGTGCAGCTTTCTCTGAAGAAGAAATATTGAGGTTTGTCTCTTGTGTGTCTGCAAAGCTACGCTGATGTAAACAGCTTCCATGCTGGTTATTATTTGTAAACTCAACGTTATCGCTCTGTGAAGAGGAAAAACACATCACTTGTTAGGATAAATCTTGACTGGGTGAGGAAGAGGAACGTGAGCTGAACCTCTCCACCCTTTCTGTCTCAGTCGGGGTGAAGGGGGATTTGGGGGAGGGTCCCGGCCTCCTATAAGCCGATCTGAGGGGGCTTTAGGGGCAACACCCTTCATCCTAACATACTGAACATAAAATTAAAGCTGCAAATGACAGCAGGAAGGAGTGTGTAGCTGCACTGTCAGATTGTACTGGCTCTGTGAACTGAAACTGAAGATATTCTGCAGATTTTATGGAAATTTACGACCAACTTGAGACTATTTTTAATTAGCTTTATGTCCACAGACCCACAAACGAGGCTTACTGTGCTCATTACACAGCAGAAAACAAATGCTGCTCTCAAACAGAGATCCTGGGGAATTATTTTTGACATGGCGAGAGAAAAATATCACACTGTTCACCAATAAACATATAAAAAGACGGATTCAATGCAACGTCAAACATGGACACAAAGAAACACTAAAGGAAACAAAGAAAACAACCTATAACCATCATATAAATAGGACGAGGTCATATATCTGTATCATATCAATATTTTAATATGAGACTAGATATCGTCTCAGATTCTAAGTGTTGTCTTTCCCTGGATTTAAAGGCTGCGTGACTGTTCTAGCTGCTCTATTATTTGCCTTTAACCACATTACTGAAGATTGTTTATCCAAATTCTTAATTTCTAAATATGAAAGCACAAGTAGTCGGCTCTATCATGTCACTGCAATATCAACATTGCTGTAGTCTGCCAAAAATAATGTGATATAATTTTCTCCATATCATTCAGCCCATGGATTTATTAAGACAGTTGTTCCCAACTGGTGGGTCGCGGTCCAAAAGTGGGTCGTGGGTCCATTCTTAATGGACCACAAGTGACTTGCAATTGTGTCCAGTTTGTCAAGTACAGTGGATTTCAGTAGAGAGCTTTTATTTTGAAGTGCCGTCTCCTGCTGTAGAGTGAGTGAATAACCGACAGCCACTTGACAGAGACAGCAAACTAGCTCAATGACACAGCCAAACCCAAGTATGACACTGAATATATTAAACTGTGTGGACCTTGAACTAATGACTAAGGAGAAATCTGGACCCTGTGGCTGGACCAGTTGGGAGCCACTGTATTAAGAGACCTGGATACAGGTGAAGGTGGGACCTGTTCACTTGCTCAGTGACCCATGAAGCCAAACAAGCTCAATTTCGGCAGTATGAAATTATCCGGATGATTGGCGCTGCTTCTGCATCATTGAGTCCATACAGCAGGCGCACTAGAGACTGACACTGGCCGAGCCGGCTACTTCTGGTTTAGTGCTTCTCTAGCTTGAATAGGTATAAAGTTATTTCATCTTGCGGCTCTTCTCGACTTTCCAAATGTTATCGGACCGAATGGATTGAATCCTGATTGTGGAACAAGTGGCGGCACAGTGATGCAGTGGTTCGCATTGTCACCTCACAGCAAGAGGGTTCCTGGTTCGTACCCAGGGTGTGGGAGCCCTACTGTGCAGAGTTTGCATGTTCTCCCTGTGTCAGCGTGGGTTTCCTCCAGGTGCTCCAGCTTCCTCCCACAGTCCAAAGACATGCAGGTGAACTGGTGACTCTAAATTGTCCGTAGGTGTGAATGTGAGTGTGAATGGTTGTCTGTCTCTATGTGTCAGCCCTGTGATAGTCTGGTGACCTGTCCAGGGTGAACCCCGCCTCTCGCCCAGTGTCAGCTGGGATAGGCTCCAGCCCCGGTTACGGAAACTGAATGAATCAATGAATCAATGAATGAATGTGGAATGAGTCATTTTGCCGGGGTTATGGCACTAAAAAAGTATCTACGATTTACAAACGTCTCTTTCCCACTGTAAGTCAATGGGAGAAAATATTTCGGTCAAATGGCATCATGTGATGGACTCAGGAGTTTCAATGTTTGGCCACTGCAAAAATTGGCTTTAAAGCCTGGCGCACTTCCTGGGGCCTGGTCCAGCCCTACCAATTAAACAACAGGTTTTCAATTGTGGGGTAAAGGACTGGTACACTAACCGCTGTATAAGTGCAGCGAAAGCAATGAGCTTGCCAGTGGGATACAATTGCTTGCAACAACAAACCACGGAGAAGCTCAGATTATAACACGCAAAGAGATAGCGTAACTTAATTCTCTGTTCAGGATGCCATTACTTCACTGTATCTTTACATGGCAAATGTTTTGCTGCTATATTAATGTTCTGAAGGTTGCATACAGAACCGTTCAGAAACTAAAAATTGTTAATGGGTGACAAAAGAAGACACAACTTATCAAATGGCCTAATTGTTCAGATGAAATCGCAGCAGAACTCTGTAAATTTAAAATTTTTCACTTGACGTTTATTCATGCAAATGTTGCTCTATCTTATGTACATTTTATCTCCCTGCATAATGGTCTATCTGATACAAAGAGTTCTCCGCACATAGGCCTTTTTCACAGAAGACATTTTGACATTTACAGCAACAGCACAAGTGTAAATACTGAACATAATGTTGGCTTTACTCCATTTAGCTGCTTTGATTTCAGGATCCGTGTGTCCTGCATATTTACTCACTGTCACTGTCACTCAGTTAAACAGAGCAGAGCCATCGTAGTGTTATTAGTAACACCTGTGTGTTTCCTACCATGACAAATCAAAATGTGTACTGTGAAAAGGCCTATGGCCACATATCTAGTTTTGGGGGAGAATTGGCCACTAAATATCTTCCTTTTATTTGACTTTAACTTCATGTTTTGCAGTTAAAAGATACGAACTGTTATAAATATCAGAAACACAGCCCACCACATGTAATTGTAATTAATCTCAGATCGCTAAAATCTCAATAAACAAACATGACATTGGTTTCTTCCCTGGTAGCTCAGGTGCTAAAAACAGGCTAACAAGTTTTGGACGGCTAAAGTTAGCATGGTAGTGTGCTTATACCAGGATTTTAGCTTGCTTGCTAACAGTATGTAATGTGTACAAAGTCAGCTTGATAGCATGCTAACAGTTTTCCTGTTTCCTGTTTACCAAGTGATATATAAACAAAAACCTCATTAAACTTACCAACAAGCTAACAAAATCTAATGCCGGGTTGGTCACCTAAAATCACATTTCACTGAATATGTTTCTGTGTACGTGGGGTGCAGGATGAGTCATCAAAAATAATTTAATGTTTTACTAAAAAGAGGGATTTTGATACAGAAAATGAATACTGAATACAATACATCACAAAATACTGAATATAATAGTGCATTGACAGATTTGTTTACTTTTGCTGCAAGGTACCAAATATTCATAAATACCTTACAGAGTTGTCACCAAAGGGTAAAACATATTCATGATTAGAGCAACTAGTAATGTTGATAAGCTAATTTAGACTTAATAAGGCTGTGTTATCACATTCGAGAGCTCAAATATATTTTGCGGCTCCAGACAGATTAAATTCTTCTTTTTTTTTGGTAGTAAAGTTTGCTGATGCCAGCTCTACACTAAAATGAGAGCACTGTTTTTAAAAGTAACAGCTCTGTTTCTAGATGAGTTGACGAACGGTTATGTTAATCACACATTCACTCTGCTTGGCGTTCTGCTGCTCCGTCTCCCCCGACAGTGCCCAGAGTGCTCTGCTGCTCTGAGAGTGTGGTGCTCTGAATAACCGAACAGCACATTGCAACCGTGCTCTGAATTTACAAACAGTCCAGTTTGTGCCAGAGTGCGCTCCAGCACTTGGAGTGAGTATTTCCAAATGCACCCTAGTTACATTTCTGTGTATGCTGCATCCACGATGAGTCATCAAAAATATCTGAATGTTTTATAGAAAAGAAAGAGATATAGGAAAAATGCTTTTAACGTGAAATGTACTTTTTATATCTCAAGGAAGGCTACAGTTGAGGCTGTTGGAAATTTACATTAGTTTGAACGGTGTCTTTATAATGAACTTATGTGTTGTGGGTACGTTAATATTTCCATTTTCTTCTATTTATTTGTACTCCACTACATCTCAGGATGAATACTGTACATTTTACTCTATTGTGTTTATCTGATAACTTTTGGTACTTTCCAGATTCAGATTAGTAATACAAAAATAATAATCATCTCTTTCATAATCGGAATTATGATGTTTGATTACAGGTTAAGCTGTCCAGCAATAGGCCTACATAAAGAAATAAAAATGAGCTCCACCTTCACCAGCTGCAACGTTAAAGTAATGAACATATAGCCTACAGTTTGCATAATGAGCACTGTTTCATTTGGTGCGTCATATTGTGATGCTGATTCTTATGTACTTTTACTTACGTGAGCTCTTGAATGCTTAACGTTTACTTGTAACAGAGTATTTGTACATTGTGGTGTACCTCACCCCCAGAGTTTAGTTGTACTTGTTTAGACAAATTAAATCCTGGACATTTATTCATACAAATAAAATGATTTATTGACACTGAATGAAACTCAATCTGTCTTCTGAACAGAAGTAAGTGAGAGAAGAGAAGCTCACTCAATAATGTTTTTCCTGTCTTGCCCCGAAGGAGTCGTTGGTGTAAAGCATCACATGTTAACATGAGCCTCACTGGATATTGGCGAGCAGTTTTCCCTTCCCTTAGCTGTGTACTTTGGGTTCCCGACCACAATCAAGGAAGGGATTTTCTTTCCTCATCTGTAATCTCAGTTTTGATGAACTCTGAAGGTATCTCCCCTCCAGCACCTGCTCTTATCCTCCTCCGAGGCACCTCAGCATGCAGTTTATCTGTAGGAAGCTGATAACTCAGCCGTTCGGTCCCTCCTGCCGGACGGACGCCGGAAGATTTTTCGGAAGTAATTACGCTGCAAAGTTGCCTTTGTAGACAAAAAATTCAAGGTGACTGTGTATAGGTGAAACATGGGTGTGCAGTATGAGAGATGCGCTTTTATGTGTGTTTTTTGGACAACATCAGAGGCTTAAGCTCTATATCGGACTGCTGCAATACAGACGAGTCTTATAAATTCATATTGACTTTTTTGTGATCTGTTGATAACTAGCCAAGGTTCCAAATTCGAGGGAACTACGTGGAGTTCGACCCCCCTTTTATCAGACAGTGTTGTCAACTCATTACAGTCATTTCCATCTTCAAGCTGACATTAGCCCCTTTTACACTGCCTGTTCAAAGTGTGAGAATTGCACCATTATGCCGCCTTGCTGTGCTGTATATAAGGTATGATCATGGAGCGGGGGGACAGAGTTGTCTCGCCTGTAAGCTGCCACTGGAGGTATTAACAGTGCTGAAACGATGTCTGTATAAACAGGACAGTTATTTGACATTTTGACGACATGTTGTCTGTGTGACAAACCATGGGAGATTTAAAAGTAGCTGCTAGCAGTTAGCGGCTAACTCAAAGAGGAACAATGTCCGTAAATAACGGCAAATTGGATAAACAGTAAGGTCCAGAGTTCCTTACCCTCCGAGCAGAGGACGAGATCAGCCACCATATAACAGAGAAGGTATTGTTATTGCCACGTTTTGCCATTGTTATGGTTTATAAAGCGCTGCTGATGTGTATGTTTGGTGTCACACTTGAGGCTGACGCTGTTGTGTTACATGTCACGCCCATCCTGCCTCTTTTGATTCTGCAATAGCGGGATGCTGTCTGTGATCACACATTGAAGTGGAATAATGCCGCTGTTATTTGGTTCTGTGTAAAAATGCAAAGGAGGCATAAAGAAGGGACTTTTTGTAGTCCCCCCATGTCACGCTCTCTGTATAAAAAGGGCAATTGTCTCCACTCTAACTGATTTCTATGGGGAAAGGGGAATTCGATTTTCCCAAACCAGTTGCTGAGACCCATCTATTTGCCTAAAAGTGTTGTCATTCTTAGTCCACACTGATGTATAACCATGCCAACATACCCATTTTTCCAAGGTTTTAAGAATGGAGCAGAGCAAAGTTAACCAAGCTACGATGTCGGGCAATATTGAGAAGACATATCAATGGGAACAGGGTCTATCTTGTCTATAGCTCTTGTCATTACTGTTATTACTCCTTATTGGCTCCAGTGCGCCACTTGACAACACTTGGAAAATGCAGTCGGCCCACCTGTGACACTGATTGGCTAATCTGTCCAAAATACAGAACTCCTCTTTCTATGAAACTGATACGGAGATGCTGCATGAAGTGATCTGTTTTTTGTAGTTTTGTTAAATCACTTTCAGTTGACGTAGCTCTGTTTTGGTCTCCACCAACCCCTGAAGGAAATATATGGCTCTTTAGCCTGTGAATGATCCATTATGTTTACTTTTACTGCATCCGTCTTCTGTTTGCTGCTGTGCAGGTAGTGTACAGTGGGTTTTACAGTGGCCTGTTATGGCCAAAAAACCCCACTGTCGATGAGAGCAGTGAGTGTGAATCAAAACAGTAAAGTTGCAGGCAGTGGAAAAGCCAAACTAATGAGCTGAAAGATGTTACGATGCTTCAAAGAAGCAGAGTCCAGCCATAAATCTCTGTGTGTTTTATAGTCATTTTACCCATTGTAAATACAGAAATATTGATTTATGTGGTGTTATTTCACAACCACCCCATTAGTTGCACTGTATGATCTTCCAAAATACATCTCTTGGGTATATGGTACAATAATGCCGCATCAGGGTGGTGAAAGCTACATCAGCACAAACATAGCACAATTTTAAACCCTCTCTTTGGGCTCTAATGGACTCTGTAAATCCCACATTGTCTTCTTCCCCACTCTTCAGCCAAATATTCAAACATCAATGAAAGATCAGTAGCAGAAGCCATTTGTTTGTGGTGTTATTTCCCTCACTAACACACAGACACACGTTCTGTCTCTGGATTTAACTTGACTATTTTTTGTCATCGAGGTGTGTCTTTGGCACTCAGATTGTTGGAAATGCAAACAGACTTTATTAATGTGCAGTCATATCAGCACAGTGCTTGCTGACTTTGGGGTTTTGTAAAGGATAGAGGAATTAAAACAACCAAATCACTTCCTCACTTCCTTGCTTTATCCCTTCATCCTTAACCTCCCCTTGTCTCTTCTGTCTCTTCTCCTTGGACCGGCTCTGTGGATCAGTCATCCACAGCGAACAGTGGGGCAAACAGGACATTTTATAGCCCACTGTTTTTTATACTAAGCTCTTTTTAAAAGGTGAACTAAATTTATCTGGAGATATCAGTGTTTAGATACAACCAGCTTTTTTGTGACATTATGTTTTTGTGGTACCTTAAAGGATGGCTGTATTTTTCTTATTGCCAACAAATCTGATGAAAAGATTGAAAACAATTAGAATTGTTTTTGCAGCCAAAACCTGACTGTACACCCGTCCGACCAATCAAAAGCAGCACCGCTGAATTCGACCCACTGATTGGCTCACACAGTTGTCAATCATGTTGTAAAGTCCTTGTTTTATAGCATTAAATAACTAATTAAAACCAGACTTATCAAGACACTTGAACACACAGTAGTGTGGAAAAAAAACATCTTTGGGAAAAATGTATTTGATGTGTCCGTCTTTATTATACAGTCTATTGTTGTATGTGCAAAATACAGCCTAATGCATTTTTATCAACTGGTGTTGCTAACAGTGGCTAACCTGGCTTGAGTTGGTATTACTAAACACATGTTGGTTTTCCAACACGTTTTACTGGAAGCCGATCAACTCGAGTGTTGATGCTAAGCAGGGATCATTTTTGTGATGATCACAATGTTAGTTTATTTTAAATGTGAGCTTGCTAACATTTTGTAATCAGCACTAAATACAAAGAAGAAATGGAACAACCAAAGAAAAGCCTCTGAGCAGGGAACGGAGGAAGTAACAGCGCCGAATCACCCACGTATTCCCTTGAAACTAATGTCATCTCACACTGATGCGTAGCCAAGCCAAGGGCTGATGAAGGGTGTCGCTGTGCTATTGGTTAGGCTGATAGAATAGCTGATTTCTCAATTGACAGCCTCAGACAATGACAGCATGAAACTGTCAGTGAATGGCAGAGGGTATGAGAAATAGATTACAGGCCTGAGCATGCTAAAGTCTTCCTGACTGAACTTTTGCTAGAGCTTCATTTGTTAAAATATTTCAGTCTTGGCCCAAAGTCTTAGGCCCACAGAGGCCCCCATAGATTACACTGTGCTCTCCAAAAATATAGCTGCAACTTCATAGTACAAGGCCATAAGAATTGTGACTTCATATTTCTCTGGAGGGCTCTTGTACATGAAGTAATCAGGCCTGCCTTGATTTAACGTGCTTTTCATCAGCTCTATAGTTGCAGTAAGAACTTCCCACTGAGTGTCTCGGGCACAGACACACCAGGGGCACAAAGTAATTACAAAAATCAAGTTTATAACCTGTCCAGTGATCCCCGTGAGGCTGTAAAGTTCATTACACACAGAAAATAAGTTGTTAGATGAAAAATGGAGATAATTTTGATGTTCTTAGATCCTTCCCAAAAAGCTTACGCTGAACGTTATCATCATAATTTCTCCTGTTGTTTTAAGGGTTTCCTCTGCTATGGCCTGTTTAATGGCAATTCATTCTACAGCAGCATAATATTTTATTTTATACATGCCAAACTGCATCTGTAGGAAAACACTGCTCACAGTGTCACTGCAGACAATCTAGAATTATCATGTGCAAGAGCAGTATTTCAGTTTTCTGCAGTATTTGTTTGGATCTTCTGTTTGCTTGTTTGCTCTCCAAATGAAAAACTCTGGTTGCTTCAAATGAGAGAATCCAATATTGCTGAGTCATTTTGTTTATATGTGAGTGTATGCACTGGTTTGCAGCAGAGAGTAGAATCAGTTCTAACATGACTTTTTGTTTATGATGTTTATGAGGAAGGATTCCATTAATTTCAGTGATTACAACTGTTCCTCTAGCGCCACCTGCAGGTCAAAGTGTTTTTTTTGTTTTGTTTTTTACAATCAGGGTTCCCAGAGGATGGCTCTCTCACTTTTCCTCTAGTGCCACCTACAGGTCATGGTGTTAACATAGCCTGATAAATATCTCAGCATCTACCACAGATTGGCAGGTTGATATTTGTGTTGGTATTTTTGGGGCCTTATTGCCTTTATTTGAAAGGACAGCCATAGTGTGAAGGGGGAAGAGAAAGAGGGGGAATGACATGCAGGAAAGGGTCAAGGGTTGAAAAGATAAATGTTGATCGTCCATGCCTCGATAGGTCAGAGCTAAGTCCGATCCAAGGAGACCCCACCTTGGATTAGGGGTCAGTCATGTGAGTCAGAGGTGTAAAGTAGGGGCGCCTAATAGACCCTTCCTGACGTTCTGCTTCTTTACTTCCAGCGCCTGTGCACGGACCCCGCTCATCTTCAAACTTAGCCTTCGTTTTGACCCCAACCACAGATCTGTTCAGTTTTGAGACTGCATCTTGCCCGATCGTGACACTATTGCGTCGATGAAATGTGTCCACAGACAGACAGTCAGACACGTAAACACCTGGCTAAGTGCTCAAAACTGCTTCTGTGGTTGTTCCAGCTACAAAAGGCGTATCCAGGACCAGGATCCAGGACTGGTTTGTTAGCAAACTGCATTGAGTCAGGGAGGGAACAGGTGATGAAGACTTGGACTAACTGCTCAAAGTACTTCATGATGGAGGAAATGGGGGGTACTGGGCGGTAGTGTCTCAGGCAGAGGGCTTGGGTCTTGGAAACGGTCTGTAGTCTTCTTGAAATATGGGGACGACACACTGGAGCTGTGACAGGTTGAAAATGTCTGTGACGACATCTGCCATTTGATCTGCACACACCTTGAGTGCTCACCCAGAGATGCCATCAGGTCCAGTTGCCTTGTGTGGGTTAATCCTTTTTAAAGATCTGCACACACCTGCTCAGGATATTACTAGTCTGATGTAAACTCCCTCAGGTAATAGGGACAGCTACCGATCATATGGTGCTCATGACTTGGAAAACAGCCCGTAGAAATTATCTCCACATCTGAGCACCGCTTGCTTTTGATCATGAAGCAGACACCTTCCCCTCCTTTTGCTCTTCCTTGATGTTATTGCCGATCCTGGCAGTGACTGGAGAGCCACTCTGGGACAATGGCCAAAAAGTGCAGGATCGAAGGGTCGAGCCAAGTCTCCCTGAAAACCATAACATTGCAGTTCTTAATGCCCTGTTGAAAAGTCATCCTGCTCCTGAGTTCATCCAGCTAAGTATCCAGTGACTGGACATTTGCCAGAGGGATACTCAGAAGAAGAGGACGATTTTCATGTTTCCTCAGCCTCACAATCAATCAATCAATCAAAGTCAACCAAGGTTTTGGTCATGGACTTTCGACGTCCACAAACAACGTGCAAGGTACCCTGCGTGCATTGGTTGTTGACGTTCTGGGACAGGGTTTGACGTTAGAATCTCAACACCGCTCTCTCGGGTGAAAGTCTGTGTTTGTTGGAGCCATCCACTGCCCTAACTTCCTGACTTCAACAAGATGGCCGCGTGGTCACTCTTGGAATGGGGTAAATTTGTCTAGGCAATCCAAAGCGGGATCGGGACAGCAGCACCCCACCAACACACCAGTCTCATTCACTGCACTCACTAGGACACCACAGCTCTTGTTTCCCTTGTCTCCTTAAGTTTTCAGGTGCAGCAACACATGATCCCAGCAATGGATATTCCCCATGATTTGCTGTCCACCAATGATCGAACGTGCAGAGTTGTTGCTGTTGTTGCTGTGGCTTGCTTGGGCAGTGTGCATGTTGTCATAAGTAAGAAATAAGTAAGACATTAAATAAACTAAAACAATAAAAAGAGCAAAGTTAAAGAGGAGCTCGCGACAGCCATCCTTGGCGCCATCTTGGCTCACCTTCTACAACTATTGGATGGATTATTATGAAATTTAGTTCTCACATTCATGCTCCTGTCAGGATGAATTGAAGTAACTTTGGTGATCCTCAGACTTTTCATCCAGCTCCACCAGCGGGTCAGAATGTTAATGTGTCAAATACTTACGTTGATGACCCAATACCTGCAGAACTAAAGACATTCCCATCAAACTCAACTGTACTTTGTGTTCAGGGCTAAAAGGTATGGCTGTAGACACATTAATTACTCCCCAAACTTTCTTGGAGCTTCTTGTTTAAAGTTTGAATTGAAAAGAAAAAGCTTCAGTCAATTCAGCTACTCAACACACAATTACTTTTTTTAAGGATGATTTAGCCAGCAGAGAGGAAATGATGGATCTGAGGGGCTTTGTGGGAGCTTTGTGGTGATGGACCAGAGAGCTTAACATGTTGCAGACATGTTGGAGACATGTTGGCGATGATATCATAATCTGCTCAGTCAGCTCGTGAGGTCAGATGGCCATCTGTGGTCTCAGACAGAGAGCACTATAGGATACATGAGGGAGACTGTGGTGACGGGGGATTAGTGAAGGGTGGATGGACAAATAGATGGATGAGCACGTGAGTGAATGATGATTGCAGTCATTAATGGATGAATTAACAACTAAATAGCAAGACAGAAATGTGCACTAATGGGTGATTTGATGAACTAACAACAGAACAGCTAAAAGGATGAGCAGGTGAATGACGGCACAAAAATGTTTGAAGCCACGGATGAATCAGTGAATGCATAAATGAGCAAATCAGCCAAGCAAATGAGGGACTGAATGAGACCAAATGAGAGAATTAATGGAAAGCAGATGGAGTGAGGGAAGAAATTTAAACACAAACTGAAAGAGCTTGTTACCACTCTATGCAGTGACTACTCCAAAGGCAGCAGTGGAAATAAAAGCACTCTGATGTCTGAGTTTCAACAGTAAATCAGTTTAATGTACAAAGCAGACAACAGAGTGCTCTTGTTTCTATTCTGTAAAGCATCAGGGGTAACAAAACAAGAAAACACATCAAATCTGTTTGGAGAATACATTAAGGTGATTTGATCAGGCACTTCACTCAGGCCTATTTGTATCTTCACCAGGCATAAAACCTGCTGGAGGGGATCGTGTGTGTGTGTGTGTGTGTGTGTGTGTGTGTGTGTGTGTGTGTGTGTGTGTGAGTGAGTGAGTGAACGTGCATATCTGTCTGTACGCAGCTTATCTGGCAAACTACTGGACGAATCAGCCTAATATATGCACATTTATAACTGTGTGCTCAAGGATCTCTTGTGGTTGCGATAATTCACAGTTGTTGAAAAACCTATTGACCGTCATTAGCTGCTCCTCACTCCTCTTTTAACTCACCGGTAGGGGGCACAGGTTTAGAATAAGATACAAATAAAACCCACTTGCTAATAATAACGCTACATACACAGAGTGCTTCACATAAAAAAAACATAGAATGGGAAGACTTTGTGTCTGTAGGTAATTACACGTCTGAGCGTGCAAAACTGACGTGCGGAGTTCCCCAAGGCTCCACTCTGGGACCTCTCCTGTTTAACTTTTAAATCAAGGTTGAAGACTTACCTGTCTGCTGCTGCCTTTTATTAAATCAAATATTTTTCTCTCATTGAAGTTTGTATCCTTTATTATGTTTTATGTTTTACTGCTCTGTAAAGCACTTTGAATTGACCTGGTGTATGAAATGTGCTATACAAATAAAGCTGCCTCGCCTTAGAATGAACATTAAACAAGACAACAAGGCCGTTCATTATATAATGCAACATAATGTAATAAGACATTGTGGTACACAGCCATGTCATCTTCACAGTGGTTTTTCTCTCTGTGTCCCGCAGCTCTTCTGGCCAGCTGCGATGCCTTCAGATTGGGTTCGACCCATAGGGTCATACCCCTCAGTCCCCCGGTGGCCCGTCTATTCCAAGAAGAGGGCCCAGCCCAGCCACACTTCATCCAGGAATTAGTCAGAACCAAACGCCACTCAGCCCACGAGTTGGTGCGAGCCCAACCTAATTTGGTTCACGACATGGGCTGGCCAGAGATACATGAAACATCCCGTTCTCAGGCCAAGATGGACACCGCCAACTCCTCTCAGTTAAACCCGCCATCGTCTACCGGTCAGCATGTAGCCAGGACTCACCCAGCTGTGGATGAAAACCTTGATGTGGAAGACGAGATGGAGGTGAGGATGAGTTCATGGTGACCTGCAGAGGGTTCAACCTTCAGTGTAAATGCCTGCATCTGTGTGAGTCTGTATGGAAGTAACTGATAGCCAAAATAATTTTAATCTGTTTTTGTTTTGGTGAATCGGCCGAAATGTGTAATTTAACAGAGATGTGACAAAGCAAACAGATTAACATTGTATGACAGGGACTCTCAGAAAAACACAGCATGTGGTCGTGGTGAAATGTAAGTACGGCACTGAAAGGAGAAGTTCGGTATTTTGCATTTTGAGCCCCATTTCTGGGTTGTTTATGATGAAATCGGATGAAATAGAGTGGCTAGGACCAAAATAGTGACAATTGCTCATTTTCGGAGAATTAGGCTTTCCCCTGCCTGGTTTAACACTGCTTTCATTGGTTATCAATCAGACTGTCTCACCAAATATTTTTCTATTTGCAGCGTATGGTTCATCTGGCGGTTCCTCAGGACTCCATCGACCCAGAGAAGGAGCTCCGCGGTGGGCCAGGAGCCGGTGATGCCTCCCTGGAGGCCTCTGGCTTTTACGGTACGGACATGGAGGACAGAGACAGAGGAGAGGAGGGAGGAGAGGACCGAGAGAGGAGAGGGGGAGAGGACGAGTGGGAGAGAGACACAGGGGAGGACAGAGAGAGGAGAGGGGGAGATGGCAGAGGAGAGGAAGAAGAGAGGGCAGACGATCGAGATGTCCACGTTCTGGATGCCAACCACACAACTCCAGATCTGGATTCTCTGATTGGTTAGTAAAAACGATCCTCCCTGCTGAGCCTGATCAATAGATGCTGTTGACACATAATAAACCCTCAGGCAGCCATAGACCCCTGTTTATGTCATCCAACAGATGGTATCATCTTCAAAGGCGTCTTTTTGAAATCCCAAAGATGTTTACTGTCCGCCTGAAGTTATTAAATGTTTGCTCTGACCAAATCGAACTTTAAATCCAACATTTCTACAGACTGTGCTGCTCCACTGTGCTCTTCTTCTGCTTTTGCTGGACATACATTGGATAGCAGACTGAGGCTGGCACCATCTGGAGATTGATTTTGTCATGAAATAAACAATTAATTTCTTTATTTCCGCACACATTATGCTGTCAAGACTTTCATTTATAGCTGCTAATGCAGTCTTAATGATTCTCTAGTGGAAAGGAGCCAAAAAAATTTGCGCGGAGAAAACAGAAAACCTAAATGCAATCCCAAATCATCAAGACACTGATTCGCACAGGACTAATATTACAAAACCTCTGTGTTTGGCAAATTGTGGTTGGTAGTTTGTGGTGAAATTTTTACTTGACAAATTACGGACATGGCAGATACACACAGGACTAAGATCACAGACGACTTCTGCAATTATCACAAATTATCTGAGGTGCCCAGGTTATACTAATCCTGTGTGAAAAGGGCTAAACACATACATTGTACTACTGTATTTCTCCTGTGAGTCTTTGCATTCAAGCACACTGTCAAAACCCAATGACAACTGTAGAAAAAGGAACAGCTGACAAGAGGTTTATATAGATGTTTACACACACACACACACACACACACACACACACACATGTATCTGACATGTCTCTTTGTGTCACACAGGCTATAGTCCATCATTCCACCCCTCCAGCTCCGACCAGCCGAGCACATCCCCAGCTGAGGTGCTTGATTCTGGGCTACAGGAGCACCGTGCATCCCCGGTCCTGGAGGTGAGGACAGATGTCTTACTGTCTCACTGTAAGACAGACATACTGTCTTTAGTGGGCTGGAGCACGCTCAACAACTATGTCGGCATAGGTTGTTGGGAAAAGGGCCAAATAATGCTCCAAAGTTTGTCTAAATTCTTGCAAGGGATCAACTGGTAAGGCCATTTTTAAAGGTTTTCCTTGAACTCTCAAAACATCTTAATTATATATATATATATATATATATATATATATATATATATATATATATATATATCGATATGGACTCCTTAACTCTCCAAGTAACATAGTTTTCAATTAGCCTACACGCTTCAACAGCATAATTACATTTCTGAAATTCAGCTCTGACTTTTGGTTTTGGTGTGCCACCCCGAGATTTTCAGTGGCCCCATCTGACCACCAGTAGAAAAAGTTTCTGAGGGCGCCGCTGGAATAAAGATGCCTTCATACAAATACTGATACATTTCTGTAAATGCCAAAACACGCCCTGTTCACCCAGCAGTCGGCTCTGCGGAGGTAAGAAAGTCAGATCTGATGATTTTCCTACACAGTGGCACACTGCTGGGTTGAAGCTTCCAGCAGCATAAAAATGAGGAGTCATCTGCTGCAGTTGGACTTTTAATTAGATCGCAGTAAATCAGATGTAATCCAGGGCTCACCTACTAATCTAGTGTTGAATAATTTAATTAGTCTTTAACTCCTTTAATAGGATTAGTGGTGTCTCTTTGGCCCACATCGATTGGGTGGGCTGAAATGGGACAAGTGACACAGCAAAGACTGTGTTGACAAAGGCTGTTTTTATTAAAAATTCTATCTACACATCAGTCTCTGGATATTTTCATGTGAATTAATAATTTGTTTATGTTGTTAAATCTGCCAGTATCTTCTATTATGACAACTTCTACCAGTGCACTACTGGTCCTTTTGTCCAACCAGTAATATTGCTGCTACTGCTTGTTATAATATAAAATATAACCCCCATTACCACCATCAACATCACAATTGCTACTACTGCTGCAACCTCTGCTACTACTGGAAATATTACTACTACTGACTTATATTACTACAGCTTCTCCCTGCAATATCAGTACTACAAATATTAAGTGAACACTGTTATTACTTCCACCACTGTAATCACAAAATCTGGTGATCTGCAACCAGCCAAAAACGAAGCAAAACAAAAATAATGTGAATGCTATTTAACTTCTTACATTTATTTTACCTTTGCAAATAACACATTGTAATACATTTCATTTTTGTGCCTTCTGTAAGTCAACCAACAAAAAAGCAAAGAATTTTGGCCTAAATTTCTGAATCTTTCATGCACTGAATGCAAAAAATTAAACTTAGTTTTAACTGGTGTAGAACTGGGACTCAGAGGTAAGATTATATTTACATCTCTTATCACAAACCACAAAAGAAAACAGCCATATGAAGCCCTAAATCTGAGCAAAGCAAATTGAAACTAAATAAGTAAAGCATGCAAAGACTTAAAGGCTGCGTCGAATATCACACTTTTCCTTGACCTTGATGTAAAACATCAGGTGAGGTCAAGGAAAGATGAGAACTAAAGAAAAGTCAACCACAGTGCCAAGAGACTCCAGCTGCAATTACACAAGGCTCTGTCACTAAGTTAATAATGAAATGACAATGCTCAATGCTCTGGAGACGGACTACTTAAAGTGCATCTTAAATACTTTGCCTCATGTGTTCTCACCATGTTGTCTCATGCACATAAATGAGGACAGCTTGGTTGGAGTTGAAACTAAAAAAGTAATACAGGACACAAGTCAGAAAAGTAAAATGAAATGATTGTCACCTGGAGTGGTTCCTCACCCTCCTGTCCAACCTGTCTTCATTCCCTTTAGCGTCTTTACGAGACGCACTGGGCTTAAAACTCACTCCAGTGTAAACCTATCTGCCGGTATACTGGATGCTGAGAGAAGCTAAGTTCGTATATAGAGAGATGAAGTCTGCATATAGTAGGAGGGAGGGGAGGTGGATTGCATGACACCAAAGGTCAGTATTGTTTTAATGTACCGTTACATAGGCTAAGTTACGTGTGGACATTGCACATGAATGTCACATTATATAACATAGCAAAACATGATCTCTTTTCTAGTCTAACAAGTACTTTGGTGCCCTAACATAACTGCAACCATTTCACAACATTAACCAAATTACTTTGGATGCATTCGAATATACTGTAAGCGCCCGGGCACATTCTGGCACAAACTGGACCGTTCTGTTATTCAGAGCACCACACTCTGAGAGCAGCACAGTAAATGTGTGATTTACGTAACTGTTAATCCACGTAGAAATAGAGCGCTCAGTTTGTTCAATCAAACAGCGCTCTCATTTTAGTGTAGAGCGTCAGACTGAATTTATGAACGCACCCGATGCGTTTCAGCTGTGTGTCACATAGAGACGCTAAAGGGAGCCCTGAGCATCGCTGTGAGACACTGAGCGGCGTGACAAAGGGTTCGTATTTCACGCCTTGTCCTCTTACATTTATCACATGAAGCACCTTTCCTTAGCATTTAAAACAATTTGCACATCTCTTATAGTGGATGCAACGTCGATACTTCCAAGTCATTTCACTCAGGAACCTTCCCAAGCAAAAAGGACTATTTGAATGCAGCAGTTTTAGTCCATTAATAAAATTTTTTAAATCAACTCAGTGCTTCTCTCATCTGATTTATGGCAGCCGGACTCTCAAAGGACTCTATTTTGACTTTTACCACAACGAGTGCCTCCATATAACTTCTTCCTTTAACTTGATATGTACCACACAGGTGGGTCCTTTAGAGAGAGAGCTGTGGGAGGCAGAGGCAGAGGAAGATGGTCACTCCAGTGGCTATGGAGTCCTCCACCCCTCCATCACTACAACTAGCACTACATCTACTGCTGCTGCTACGTTGACTGCTGCTGCTGATGGAGACGCTGCAGGAACTGCCATCCCTGAGACTGACACAGGCACAGACTTTGGGCTGCTGGGAACTTACACAAAAGGTATTTAAAATGAAGATTAACTATCGACTGACTGTTTGATTTTGTTTGAAATATCTCAACAACTGTTGATGGATTGCTGTGAAATTTGGTTCAGACGTTAACGTTCCCTTCAGCATGAATCCTTATAACTGGTGATCCCTTAACTTTTACTCCAATGCCACATTGAGGTTGATATATTTGGTTTAAAATGAAATATCTCATTAACTACTTGGTGGATTGCCGTTAAATTAATTCATGTTCCCCTCACAATGAATAATAATAGCTTTCAGTAAGTGACTACGAGTCAGAACAGAAATGACTCAAATTAATGAAGTGATTCATGATTTCCACCTCTGCCACCAGCACGGCCGTTGATTTTTAGACTTGTTTAACTACGATCGCCAGGATCACCACATGGCCGTGTGGTGATCGCCAGGATCACCACACGGCCATGAATTAAATCCAAAGTGTTAACATGACATGAGAAAAGTGCTGAGAATAAAGATGAAGAGCATCCTGTGGTTCACCTCTGCAGATGAGACAGAGGATGAAGAGACAGAGAGGGAGGAGGCAGAGGAAGAAACAGGCCTGGCACACAAAGGCTTATTTACCCAGAATCCCACTGTGGCAGAGGTTGGCATGGCTCCCAGCAGAGAGCCCCTTCAGCCCAGCGTGGAGGAGGAGGAGGAGCTGGAAGAGGAAGAACGTGAGTTGGAAGGTGGGAACTTTTTGTCATATTTGCTGAAACTATCACGACGTCCGCACGGTGACACATGAGTCAGATAATCTGTGAAATATATCATCTTCCTCCTCGTCCTCGTCGTGCTGCTAATGACATTTGCTAGAATCAACTGCAGCTGAAGGAAAACAGTCTCTAACGCAGCTGTCAATCATGTCAATCACTGCTTTTGACTTGCAGCGCTGCATAAAAATTGATATGTATGTTCACTCAAGGGGGTCGACTGCAAGACACGAGTGAAGAGGAGGAGGAGGAGAGATGGAGGAAGATGGAGGAGGAAGAGGGGAAAAGAATCAGACACATCGTCCCGCTCACGACAGATCCTTCCCCCACCATCGGCTTCACCGACCCGTCCTGGGATTGGCTGGACAAAACCACACCCCTGCAGACCCAGAGGACAGAGGTCAGGGGAGGCGGGGTCACAGAGGTCTTCTTACCGGAGGGTGATATCGATGAGATGGAGGAGGCACGGCAGGTGAAGCTCTCTAAGTCTAAATCTAAAGCTCTCTGTAGTCTCACATGTATCAGATATTATTGTTCTAACCCTGACCGAATCTTTCAGGTGGTGTGTGTCGACTGGAGCGAGCTGGCTGGACGTGGATATGTCATCCTCAACATGACGCAAAACTTGAACTGTGTAAGTACGACGGTTCAAATTAAAGGTGCTGCATTTCGCGTAGGTATTCTCACAGTGTGGTATTAGTATTTTTACAAAGGTAAGGGATCTGAATACTTCCTCCACCACTGACTGCGCATGATTATCAACAGAAAAACTTGATAAAGTTCGGATGTAAATCAAGAATTAAGGGAAAAAAATCAGAGTATTGGCACCAAGACGTCAGAGCTGGGCTTCTCTCCCACTCTGTCAGACAAACAGTGAATGAGTTCAGTTCAGTTTTACAGACGCAGCTGCTGGAGGCCATCTGTTCGTGTGTGTCTGTGGTAGTGAGGGAGGAAGGACCTTCACCATGGTGTCTGTCGCCATGGCGGCAACACAAACCTTCCCCGCCACCGCAGTGACCTCAGGGTTGCTAGAGAAACACGGATGGAGCCAGAACTGTGCTCCTTTGACTTTACAGAATTTTTTTCGTGTCTGTGAATTAATTTTTGTGTTCATGAGTAATAATGTGTGTGAGAGAGAAACAGATGGAAAAACTTTTTGATATCTGCAGCAAAATCAGGTGGTAACTTCTTGAAAAATGTGTGTGTGTGTGTGTGTGTGTGTGTGACAGGAGGAGTTTCGTGTGGATCAGGGCATGCGGTTGTTGAGGATCATGGAGCAAGTGTTTGCTCGAAGAATGAACAGCCCTGAGGGATCGTGGGTACTTTACCTTAGCAAGCCGACACACCAGCAACACCAGCTGCTGATGAACGTGGCGTCTGAGCACGGTACACACACACACACACACACACACACACACACACACATTCACACACACTATAACATGTATCTATAATATATGGGACGAAACAAATACGTCCATCGTCATAAGTTTATTCACATTCTCTGAATAAATACAGACGCTGTGTGAGCCTCTGTGTTGTAACCTTCTTTTCTGTAAATCTTTTTCATCTTTTTTGGACAGTATTTGGCATAATTGTAATAACTAGTAAACCAGGTGCGAGTGGACTCAAAAGCACGACTCTGGAGACAGTTTGGGTAAAATAACTCAGTTATCAAAAAAGTTGGTTCAGTACGGATCGTGGATCGCAAACTTTCAGTTGCTGCTGTGACACCCAGTGCTCAGGGGGTTTGCGCTGGTCGAATTCGAGCTGCTTCAACTGCCGACAGAAGGTCCTTTTCTGGAGCTGCTACCTGCTCTCCTCCTGGCGAAGCAGTCACAGTGGCGAGGAGCAAGATGGAGGGACCGTAGGGTGACAAAATAGCGATTCTTGTCTCATTTGTGGTCTAATAAACAAGGAGACGTGGTTGTCTGGTGTGAAGGGCTTAAGGCAAAGAAGGGAGAGCTGCAGGAGGAGGGTGTATTTTCAGATTCTGCCTTTCTTCCTTTTTCAGATTTCTGCCCACCCCAGCTTCAGACCTGTCAACTAAATTTCTAACCTTAATGCTCACTTTAACCTTGACTGAAGACTGCACTCTGAAACATTTGATTCTTGTTATAATGGCAGCCTGCTGTTGAAGCCTTATTTCTTTGCATGAATATACAAAAATAGATGGTTTGACGTCACATGCAGTTATTTTCAGCAGCCAGCATGGAGTGCGATATCAGAAAACCTTCAGCCTTCTAAAACATGAGTAACAAATGTCAGACATCAAGAGATCCTGTCAAAGAAGAAGACTGGCTAACTGGCTCAGTTCTAAATGGTGCTTTGAGAGCTTCTTAACTCACATCCAAAAATTCACACACGTATAAACACACACACAGACACTGCCGTTGGCTTTTAGGACTGTGTTAACGTTGTTCCACATGTGTTGTGTCTTCCAGGAGTGATAGAGGCGAAGGATGTGCTGGGCATGCTGGGAGAGATCAGGAAGAGTTTGATTAAGGTACACTGACAAATAACTTCTTGATAGTAGGTGTGTATCTCCTGGTGTTGAAGCACTGACACTAAATGCCTCCATCATGATAAATAAAAGCAGAGATGACAGAGTTTCTGCTCAGATTTTCACATTCAAGGAAGAGTCTAAACTTTTGACTTAAGGTAAAGGTTGCTGTGTTATTGCTTTGGCTCCCAGGTAAAGAATTAACACAGAAGTAACATCAATGAGGAGTAGATTGGTCCATTTATCATCTGTTTATTTAATTACTGAATTCAGTCTGAAACAAGAATAAAAATATTGACAATAAAATGGATTTAAAAACTTCAATAAAACAAAAAAATAAAAACTAGACTAAAAACTAAATAAAGTAGATTTTAATAAGAGAAACAAATGAAGCTGACGATGAAAAAATACAGTATATGTTTGTGTTCATATAAAGTGCTGTGTGACTGATGTGTGTGTGTGTTTGCTTCATCAGGTGGGCATCCAGAACTACAGCGCGGCCAGTAGCTGCCAGTCTCGTCCCAGTCAAACACGCAGCGACTACGGCAAGCTGTTTGTGGTGCTGGTCATCATCGGCTCCATCTGCATGGTCATCATCACATCTGGATTCATTTACATCTGCTGGCAAAGACGACTTCCTGCAACCAAAACTACGGTAGGTAAACACCCAGTGGTGGAATGTAATGAAGTACGTTTACTCAAGTACTTTGCTTGAATACAATTTTGTCCTCGCTGTTAACACTAACATAAAGTTGCACAAACAGACGCTCCTGTAATCCTTAAGCGCTTATTTTTTACCTCACAGTTTCGCGCTGAAGAACTTCACTTTGTGGAGAACGGCTGCCACGACAACCCCATGCTAGACGTGACCAATGACAACCAGCCTGAGATGCAGGAGAAGAAGCCGACGACCAATGGGCTCGCAGGAGGAGGAGAACGAGGCGGGGAGGAGAGCAGTCGCTGGCAGGTGATTGAATGACTCATATGGATGGTCTCTCTGTTTTTTTTGGGGGGAGAATGAATTTTATTGTGCTCTGCAAACAACAGGAAGTCTCTCGTCCTTTTTTTTCCTTTCAGGTGTTTGTCAATCAAGCAGCGACTGAGGAGGAGGAAGAAGAGCAGGACACACATCTCTGAGAGACAGGTTATTGATAGACAGATGATAAGTGGAGCTTTAAAGGAAGAAGAAGAAGAAGAAGAAGGCAATAAAGAAAAGAGGAAAAGAAGAACAAAGACAGAAGGAGAGAAAAGAAAAAGTAAAGCCTGAGTAATATAAATGTTTTCCAGTCAGGAGGTTAGGAGGAGGTTAGCAGGAGGAGTCACTGACGTCTTCATGGATATCAGACACTGGGGTTTATGTCAGCGTCTTTAAAATTTGAATTCATGGAAAGACAAACTTCTCTTAATCTCGAAAGATGTCCACCTTTTGAAACAAAGTTGGACCTCCGATTGGGAAAGCTTCATGTCCCTACTTGATGATAGATAACACCATCATCTGTTTAGCGTGCCTTATGCTTTTAGCTTTTTGCACTTTGCCTGCAAGTGGCAAACAAAACATGAAACTAGTGACACAAATCCTTCTAAAAAGCACCTTTTTCCCACCATTAACGTTTGAATGTAAAGGAGCTCTAAAGTCTTCAGCAGCAACATTGAGAACAGTTGATATTTTATTTCACATTCAGCCAAGTTCTGTGACAAAATGCTCACAGGAAACTTGGAGTGATGGCGTCCTAAGCAGAGAACGAAGTCACGCTACCTTGTGTGTATTTTGTAATCAGAGCTTCTCTGTGGTTTGTTGTGATAAACCGGCTGCACGTACGTGTTAGTGTATGTGAATATGCCACTGGTTAGCTCATTGCCGCCGATTTGTGCTGCGCTTACAGTTACCATTGTCATTGCGGAGAGGTAGCACCCACCCTCCAGTTACCTCTGGTTAACACTGTTAGCTCTAGCAATGTTGCTGTTGTTTTGCACTGCTTACGGAGTTACCACTGTTGCCAGTTACCACAGCCCCCTCCATGTTGAGAACTGTGTGCAGACAACTCTGAATTTCACGTGGAGCCCAAGCTTATGGAGTTAACACTGTTAGCTGAGCCCAAGTTAAATCAAGAATATCCAAAATTCATTAAGTCAAAGAATGTTGCCATTGTTTAGCGTCGTTAGCTGCTAGCTGCTGGCTCAGCCCCCTCCATGTTGAGTGCTGTGTACAGACAACTCTGAATTATCCATAGAGCCCAAGTTAAATCAAGAATATCCAAAATTCATGAAGTTTAAGAATGTTGCTATTGTTTAGCACTGCTGACCAAGTTAGCACTGTTAGCTGCTGGCTCAGTCACCTGCATATTGAGAACTGTGTGCAGACAACTCCGAATTTCGCGTAGAGCTGAAGTAAAATCAAGAATAGAAAATTCATGATGTTAAATCAAGAACTTCCCTGAAAAACATTAAAACTTAAGAGATGTTCAGTGGTTTCACCCTGATGTCGGACTCCTGAGACAACAGCGACTCCTCTTAGCTTCTCCTCACTGAACAGGAAGTACAGCCTGTAGCAACTTTGGAAGTAAGGTTTTGGCACTTTATCGATTCCTCTTGGAAATAGCGACTATCATCATTGAAATGCTGCATCATGTTAAATGTATTACATACAGTGACAGAAATATCTCTGTTTTGCTCATAGCAATGGTTGTAACCATCGAGGATGTTTACCGTTCACTCTACAACCAGTCATGTGATTGCTATATTTACGTCCTGTTAGCCTAATATGCTTTTTTTCTCAATAGTGTTGGAATGGCTGCTGTACGCTCCGGCTAACTCTTGAGGCGATGACACATGGGCAACATCTAGAGGCCAAAAGCATGAACAAAAAATATCTAGTTACAGTGTTGAAGTCTAGTCACCAAACCCCAAGTCCAAGTCGAGCCCAAAGTCTGCATTGTTTTAATGTTAAATGTTGAAGTCTGAGTCATCAAAGGCATGTCCGAACCACCATGGTCATGTTCGAGTCGCTGTGATCAAATCAGGATATTCATCTCTGAATAACCTCTGCCATATCCAAGTCTTTCCAGTCACGCCCAAGTCAACTAAGTTGTCACAAAAGGCACTAAAAATAAAACAGTAACATAACACACCAGATTATGACAGCATGTTTGATTGTCCAGTCTATGTCTGAATCAATACCGTCATGTCCGAGTCCCATTTGAGTCACTGTGATCATGCCCGAGTCACTTTATGTCTGAATGAACATAGTCAAGTCCAAGTTGGCATGATCATGTTCAAGTCACTACAGTTATGTCTAAAGTTGTGTTTACACCCCAGTTACTACGGTCATGTCAAAGTCACTACAGTCATGTCCAAGTCCCTACAGTCATGTCTGAATGAACATAGTCAAGTCCAAGTCGGCACGGTCATGTTGAAGTCTCTAGAGTCATGTCTAAAGTTGTGTTCATGCCCCAGACACTACGTTCATGTTCAAGTCACTATAATCATGTCTAAAGTTGTGTTTACGCTCCAGGCACGTTGGTCATGTCTGAGTCCCAATGGTCATCTCTGAATGAACACAGTCAAGTCCAAGTCGACACAGTCAAGTCACTATAGTCATGTCCAAAGTTGTATTAATGTCCCAGTCACTATGGTCATCTGGAAGCGACTACGGTCATGTGTGAACGAACATAGTCAAGTCGAAGTCAGCAGGGTCATGTCCAAGTCACTACTGCACACTACGATCATGTCTGAGCCTTTCTGGTCATTCATAGTCACTGAAATCATACGAGTTACTACAATCATGTCGGACCATAACCAACATTTGAGGGGACACACCCCAGGTGAATATGGTAAAATTTTAAATTATCGATATCGTCATGAAACTTCCCCAGCTGATTACTTACAGTCAGTAAGACAAATGTTTTACAAGCTTTCTGAAATTGTATATTTAATTATGCAAATATATCATCTCATTAAAATGGGCTGATTTGCGTACATTTCCGGAACAATAATCTAAACACTGAAAGAAGCTAAGTTCAAATTTCTTGTTTCTTTTCATCCTCATATTAGAGGTAAATTAATTTACAGAGGGAGTTTCTTTTTATCACTCTGTAAATGAGAAAGTACTGCCAACAGCCATAAAAATATATATTTATGATATATTTATGCCATGTTTTTAATAAAGAGAGGAATAAAACTTTGTTATTGAAGTGGAGATTTTTGGCTCAGAGTATGAGAAAAAACTAAACATATGTATAGTAGAAGGTTGTACATTTTTAGACAACAAAACAAAAGACTTGGATAAAGATTTTCACGACTAAATATCCACGGAAAGCTTCCTTGGTCGATTACTTATATTTGGGACAATTATTTTTGTATTCCAATTTTTTCCTGAAATTTTACGTGAATATGCAAATTATGCATCTAATTAAAAATGCACTTTTTGCGTATGTTTCCAAAACAGAAATCTGAATTAAACTAAACACCTAGATGTGTTCTTTGGATGTTTTCTTTTCACTAGTCTGAAAGCAGACATGTTGTGGAAGCAAAATAGCCCCGAGTCTCCAAAATGACCAGTGCATTAAAAACTGTTTTTACCTGGGGTGTCTGGCCTTCAATGGGACTCATACTGGACTTGAAAAGTTAAGGGGCACCAGTAACAAAACACTGGCTACTTACCAAACAGCACACACAGTAATATCACACATCAGATGGGCAGAAATCATTTGAGATATTTCTGTCTGGTTCTCCTTAAGACGACTTGAGTCACTGTTCAGTTAACTGGAATGGAGATGGAGACAATTACTTGCAGCTATTCAGCATTGTTTTTTGTGTACTTTTATTCAGATTGATTTTTTTAATGATGATTTTGCTCCTGCAGTTGTCGGTCTCCATTCCTGTTACAGGTAGTATTGCCCATCTGCATTTCATCAAGATGTTGCCTGTGTTTCGGCTCTTTTACTCTGAGTTTTCTCGATGTTACAATACTGTATATGGCTTCACTATAAACTACGCTGATTGATATGCACTTTGTCAGCTAAGCAGGATTCATGGAGCATTCAGGACATACAGGAGCTCACAAGCGTCCATCCTGAATGACTCCCCGCGATGTAGATTATCTGTTTCTATGAGCACAAGATACCGGCAGGACAACAGTCCTCTTGTCCTCCACTGGACGACAGAATAGATGAGCATGTAGCTTTCAGCACTGCAGCGAGCACCAATATAACAAAACATACAGCTTCTGTTGCTTTTATTTGCTGAAAGCCTGGACGGGAGAGTTTGGTGGAGACGAATTTTGTTGCTTTTCGTTGTTAGAAATCAACTGAACGCTTTAAAAGATTCTGATCATTTAAATTCTCACGGATGTTTTTTCTTCTGAGAATCTGATAGCAGCCTCATGTGTGTTTGCATTTGTTAGCGGTGCTAGTGCAAGTCGATAGGCATTCAGTTGTAGCAAAAAACAAGTGACCCTTTGTCTGTATAAAAATAACAAAGTTAGACTCCTGGTAAGATTTTTAACCAGGTAAACGTTTTGTTAAATTTTTATTCACCCATCCCAGGTATTTTATTTCTGTTTATTTATTTTACACTTTTTTTGTATGTCTATTTATATGCATTTTTATCATGTACTGTCTTACTCTTTTGTTTGTCTGTGTAATAAGTTAAACATGAAAAATAAAGTTTGGAGAAAATGTTATTTCTTGTAATTTCTTGCTCCCACAACCCTGAAATATCCCAATAATTGGGTCCGGAAAATATTAGAATACACAAATGATTTCTTGTGTTTTGGGTCCTGCATTTTTTAAACCTATTTTTTGGCCTTATCTTAAAGAGGCCTCTTGTGTCAAAATCAAAGACTTTATAAAATAATGGACATAGCTACTGTGACTTCACACACTGGCTTGTGGACTCTTATTTTGAAGCCTCGACTTTGGTGTTTCGGCCTTTACAGTCTTGCTGTTTTGGAGCCAGAGGTGACCATATCTGGATGAGAGGAGCGAGGGGCTCTTTTTAACTCCAGGATTTATTCTTCAACTTTTATCTCTCTAACATCAAAAGGTACGTTTAAAAAACACTAATAGCTGATTTATGGTGGAGGAAGGGTTATGCTTTTTCTGCCAATCACTCAGAGAGGCTCAAGGAAAAGTTTTTGTAGCTTCAGGGAGGGTCAACAAAGAATACCCCAGTGACCTCCCCTCTTTTGATAAGTAAAGAACAGGCCCTTACATACACACCCATCAGCCAAAACATTAAAGCCACTGACAGGTGAAGTTAATAACTTTGATTATTTTGTTCCAGTGCATTGTTCTGCTGGGAAACCTTTGGTTCTGGTATTCATGTGGATACCACCTGACATGTTCCACCCACTCAAACACTGTTGCAGACCAAGTCCCCCCCTCATAGCAACAGTGCTCCCCAGTGGCAGTGGCCCCCCAGCAGAAAAAAGCTGCATGCCGCTGATTCAGATTCATACGTTTAGTTTAATACATGACTTTACTTCAAACATAGTATTTTTAATGTGGTATCAGTAGGCCTACTTTTATTTAAGTTAAATATCTGAAAACTTCCTCCACTGCTCCAGTGAGTGCAGTGATTTGTAGTCAGGCAGAGCTCAGTCCTCTAAACCTGCCTGCTTGGCCTCAGCTTTGCACCAGGGGTCCTTGAAGCTAAAGCTAATGGTCGCTAAACGGCTGCTATGTTCGCAGTCAGCAGTGCAGACGGGACTGGTGTTGATGGTTACCCTCTGCTGAGAATGAGCCCTAAACACGTCAGGTTTGTCCACTTTCTATTGCAAATACATTACAACACAGACCGCAGATCTTACAGATACGCCAGCCTGTGTCACTTTGATAGCTAGCTGCATTGTTCACGCTACAATACAGGCGCTTAATATTTTGATTTTCAAGCTAACCTAGCTAGCTACGTAGTGCTGTTTCGTCCACGGAGAGAATGTTAATGCCAAACTACCCTTCCACGTTGGCGGTTTGTACTGGCCTTGCTTGTAACTCAGAAAGCGACTCAACTGTTGACATTTATGTCACAAACGGAGAGTTCAACCACCGAGCAGATTGATTGAATCCTTAAAACGTGCCAACGTTACTTTTAGAAGTGGCTCACGCTGCTAGCTAACGTTACCGCCCACTGCGAAGGCTAACATTATTTGTGTAAGGCGACAGTTTTGAATGTTAAAATGAGTTCATTAAAGTGCTCTTTAGTTTACATGCTGTATGCCGAAATAACGAGCGAGTGGTCGGGCTCTAAAATCAGTTTGTGAGATGTCTCAAGATGAGTTTGATTTCAACTCCAAGCCGGACAACATTTAAATTAGTTGTTTGTTGAACCGGGTTTGGTTCTGTCTCTTTATCCGTACATCAGGGAGTGGGCTAATCTGATCGTTTCTTGTCAACTAGTATAAAGATTGGGCAGTCAAGGTGACGTCAAGTAACAAAAATAAATAACCAAGCAGTGTGTCCTTATTTGACTAACCTAGACGATTGTTAACTCAACGTTAGCTAGACTCAATTAACGTTAGCGAACTTACTCGGGTCACAACTGCAAGTGAGTAAGTTGTTTAACGTTAGCTGAATGTTTGCGAATCAGCCTTGATAGCTAGCTAATATTAATGCTAGTTAGTTGTAGCAACATGATTGTGTTTAAAGTTATGTGAACAGGAGCTAGTCAGTGAATGCTAGCAGCTGCAACTGACAGCAACTCTGCTTTTGTCCTTCATCCAGCCGCAGCCAGTTTTCCTGTTGAGACCAGCTGCTTTAACGCCAGTGTCACCGCAGTTTGTGACTCTGACTCACATTAAAGTGAATTGTTTTGCTTCATTATAATCAGTCAAACCCATTAATGTGGTTAGACACTTTATATTAGTCATTTGTTATTCGTATAATAGCACGGGGCTGCGTAGTGCGTAGCTAATTAACGTTAGCCCAGCGGCTATGCTACGAGTCTCAGGCCCTTACAAGGAAGTAAGCCTTGGAAATACTTGGCTAAATGTTTACTTTATTCTTAATCATGGGCTGGGACACTGATTAGTCACGTCTTGGTTATTGTGGGAGATAATGGCATTCCCTTTAGCTGCCAAACCCCATTATAATATGAAATCTGTGACATTATCCTATCAAAATTGCATGTCAGGTGAACTCTATCCTTTTAGTGTGGTAGCTAGTCTACAAATAGGTCTGAAATTTCACCTGTTTCCTCTAAAGCCGATATATATTCAAGAGTTTATTTATAAGCACAAATGTGATGCCTGTGCCAAATGTGCAGTCTTGTGTAGCTGTTAAAGGAGTGGCTCCTAGAGAAGTGTGCATGAAAGGCAGGTGATTCATAAAGATGGAGTTTTGGGTTCACACTCCAGTGTTGTGAGGCACTGTGAGTCTTCTCTTGCCACAGTGACATGGTCAGCATGTGTAAAAAGTGTAAATGAAATGTCATTTTTTATTTATGTGGGGATTATTTACGCGATTCTCTTTATTGTTAGTCCATAAATGTCAGATTTTCATTTTTTTTTCAATGAAAAAGGCCCATCACAATTTTGCAAAACCCACATTGCTTTGTTTGGACAATAAACCTGTTCAAAACTCAAAGATATTGTTGATATCATAGAAGTCGTAAGAACAGTCAACAATCAACAGATTGTTTCAGCTTTACAGAGAAACTCAGTTTCTATCAAGCTTTGCTCTGTTGCTCGTAAACAGGATTAGCCGTATATGGTTTTGCTATAAATGGCTTTGTCCATACAAATAGTCACCGTGGGTTATTGTGTATATATTATCTTATAATCATTTTCTTTTAGCAGTACTACACTCACAGTTAGGGTGTTAAGGGTGGAGCTACAGCTGCACAATATGTAAAAAAAAAAAAGTTATATTGCAATTATTTTGATGAATGTTTGTTGATATTGATTCATTCATTAATTTTCACTAAAAAGAATATAAAATGATGTTGAGATACTATTTACTGCAGTCTGTACAAAACAAGCATTTTTCCTTTTGTCTGTGATATGGTTTGTAGGCCAGGGCATCTCTGTTGCACAATGATACTTTATTTTTATTGATATGCTGTGACACATTTTACCTTTTAACAAAAAAAAAACCGCAGCTCCTGTGATTTGGATAAATTAATTTAGCAGCCCTATCCTGAGCTAAAACAGTCACTCGATTGTCAGAAAAAATATCAGCTGCTATTTTGAGAATCAATTTTTTTCCCCAGTCAATTTTCAAGCCAAAAATTGACAAACAATTGCCTTGTTCCAGTTCCTTAGTCGTGAGGATTTGCTGCTTTTCTTTGTCATATGACAGTAAATTGAATATAACGACATCCCTCTGGGCTCTTGGAAGTTTCCCTTTTATTAGCAAATAGAACTTGAACAATCAAATACAACAATCAATAGTCAAATAAAAAGGCAGATTCATTGATTAAAATAAGTATCAATTGCAGCCCTAGTTGGCTAAACTTTTCAGATGTTTAAGATTTAAAATCCTCAGACTTTTCTCTGTCCTCTGCTCTCCAGGGATGACCTGACGACGAAACATCTGGCTTCTGTGACCTGTTCCTCCATCACCCCAGCTCTGTCGGATAGGACGACTCTCCCACATATTCCCATCTGCTAAGGTGTGTCGCCCCCCGCCCCACTCCAAGTCTCCTCCATCCTCGTCCTTCAGTGACCTCAATCAACCCAGGATTGAACTGTACCAGTCGAACAGAAACCCTGTGCCAACGCGCTTCATAAAAAGAGACAATGTATTGCTTACAGTGGCTACTCCCCGTGCTGCTCATCCCCAAGCCGCTGAACCCAGCGCTGTGGTTCAACCACTCCATGTTCATGGGCTTCTACCTGCTCAGCTTCTTGCTGGAGAGGAAGCCCTGCACCATCTGTGCCTTGGTCTTCCTGGCTGCCCTCTTCCTCATCTGCTACAGCTGCTGGGGCAACTGCTTCCTCTACCACTGCCAGGACGCAGCGCTGCCGGATGCTGCCCACGACCCGGCGATTGTTGGGACCTAGGAGCGAGAAAGAGGGAGGAGATATCAGAAAGGGGGAACGGGGGGGGTGTGTGTGCGATGGGTGACGAGGCACTGCTGGAGAATGATACTGCCACGCTGTAAGAGGGGATAGGCTCAACTTTGGGGGTGGGAGAGCGGTGTTGAAGGACTGCTGGAGGGGAATACCGCAAGTAAAAAGCGTGCTCAGCCAAAGGTGGTGTTGAGGAGGAGAAGAGCCAGTTTTCGAGGATTATGGGAGGAGGGGGGGCGGGCTGTTTTGCCATGCTGTAAAGAAAGACAGACTTGAATTTGAGGTGGTAGGAGGAGGATTGAGGGGGTACCGATGTCAGAGGAGACACTGTGGATACTTTCATGTAAAACGATTGGAGGGGGGGGGGGGGGGGGGGGGGGGCATGAAACGCTAAGGAAAGGACATGTGAACTTGAGGAAAGAAGAATTTCACTTTTTACAGCTTTTCATTCCAGCGTTTGAATGAAAATTAAACGATAATTCCACCACGTGTGACGTCAACCTAAAATGATCACAATGATTCAGTATTCTGGTTCCCTTCGAGCCCTCTGGCTTGTTTACTTCCAATGTTGCTCAAGAAAGATGTCTCTTTCTCCAAAAACCTGTCGGGTCGTCTTTTTAAAATGAAAATAATCTCCGCCTCAGACTGCCAAAATTCACGCAAACTTGCTGAAAGCTCCAGACAGTGTTGGATGATTCACTGGCCGCCTTGCTTGCTTCTACCGTTGCAGTTGTTGACAAACATTAAAGCCAGGTAGTGTTTAAGAATTGGTGGTATCTTGACATGTTCGCCCCCAAGCTCTAGAGGAAAGGGCATCATGCCTTTCACAGTCCAACCTGACCAAACTCTGTCGCCACTTTGGCTCTGCACACGTAACGCTATCCTCAGCAAGGAGAGCACACAGACACTGGACAATCAATAACTATGCTGTGAATAATTCCTCTTTGCCGCATCGCCACACGAACACACCTCAGAGGTGTAATAATGCTGAGAAACTGACCCGTTGTTATTACCCACTGTGCTCTGCAGCTGCCCCTCTCATCGTCTTCCTCGTCTCCTCTTCCTCCTCTTGCCCCTGAGTGAATGTGCCCTACAGCCAGACTCATGATCTGAACTTGTTTTTGTTTTTTTGCTGTTTTTTGTTTGTTTGATGTTTTTCCCGTGCATGGGTTGCCGTTATTTTCTTCTCCAAACATTAAGTTCACAAACACGTTTTAATTAAATAAAAAAAAATGCTGAAAGTTTCCAAAGGGTAGAATAATCTGGATGTGTGAGGAGTGTGTGTCAGGCGTACGAAAGATAATTTGTGTTACGTGCGATAGGTGTGTATTTTGTTTTTGTGACCTTGACATGCTGATATGCGTAAAAATTGTGGCGATACATAAGGTGACCTAACAGTAGGTGGTCAGTATTTTCAGTATCAATAAGCAATACAGAGTTCTGGTTGAGGGAACCGTATCAGATCTTTACTGGCGCGGAGTTTATTGGTAATCAAAAGGGCGATGCTGTCATAAAGTTTCCTTGTGTATCACTGCTGTAAGTGTTATGTTTAGCTGTCAGACACAGGCTAAGGTGTTTATACTGTGTACCTATTGGTGTGTATGGGTGTGTGTGTGTGTGTGTTTGTGTGGGCGTGTGTGTGGGTGTGTATGGCCTCCTGTCGCAGTGCTGAACATGCTCACTGCTACATTATTGCTTTGGTTTTTAATTTAAATAAAGTTTTTCCTCTCAACGTGTTAAACTGTGTCGAACTCAGTTTAATATCAAGCCTAAAAGAACTGTTTTATGGAAACACATTTGGGGATTTAAAGTTCAGGTTTTGTCTTGAAATTTTAAGTTAATCTCTGGGTTTTGATAGATAGTCGTTAGAGTACATCCTGACTTTTTGTGGCCCTTTGATTTTTATGATTTGAAGTTTGATTTGAAACTTTTATTTGTTTTGACAAACAGCTACTACACTTGTTAACCCTGTATTCAACCCTCTGTTAATGTAGTGTTATGTTAGCTACCGAGCGAATGCTAATGTCAAGGTATTTTCATAGAAACAAAACCCACATGCCGGGAGTGCTTTTTTAATTAAGCGCTCCCCAGCACCCTACCACTGCTTTTCTGTAGGGATGCACGATAATGTTGGCGTATTATCTGTGTGGGCTGATACTGGCTTTTAAATGAAATCTCGGAATCGGTCAACATACTGATAATATCGATACATCATCGTAGGGGCTTATATCGGCTTTAAAGTGAACTATTATAATCAGCCAACGTGCTTTATCTTATTTTGCACAATCAAATTATATGACAGACATTGAAAAGTATTGTATTTCATGTCTCCATCTCAATAAAAGTATACATGCATAATATGATTAATTCCACTACAGAAGAGACTTGACGATCACTAAAATTAGGTAGGGAAAAAAAGTGGATATATTGATAGCGACATCGGTTATCGGCCAAATAAGTTATGTATCCACATATCGGATATTAGCAAAAAATACAACATCATGCATCCCTGCTTTTCTGCTGAAGAAAAGGGGTTTGTGGACACAAGTCCTTATTTCTGTGGTCTATGACAGTCCAAAAATATGAGTAAACATGATCAACTCTTCAAATTCTAAAACTCAAATTTGATGTCACAGGGTATAAAGTCTGGAGCTGCTACATAGACAGTAAATTGGGAAAAATGTTATGGATGACACTGACAGCACCCAAGGGAATGTTCTGAGTATATAAGTACACACTTAAATCGAACTCATTTGGGCATAAAAGAAAACCAAAATTATGTGGCCGCCTAGAAGGTGCTTGTGATTGGGAAATGCAAGTAGATTTAGGGGGAAAGCTTGTTGTTCCCAGGAAGTAGTTTGTACCAAGCAGAGGCCTGACATACTGTTGTGGTCAGTGAGTCAATGGATGGTTTATTTCATTGAGCTGACAGTTCCTTGGGAAGACTCAGTGGAAGAGGCCTATGAAAGAAAAAAGCTTAGGTATGCAGACTTAGGAGCAGAAGCTGAGCAGCGAGGATGGATTTGTCCAGTGGAAGTGGGGTGCAGAGGATTCATAGCAAGATCAGCTGTCTCGCTCCTGGGGGAACTTGAAGTGCGGGGACAGATTTTGAGGAAGACAGTGAAGGAAATGTCAGATGAAGCAGCCAGAGCTAGTCAGTGGATTTGGATGAGGAGGAATAATGTTAGTTGGGGGCCAGCAGGGGGAACTACTAAGCAGAGTACATAACTCCTTGAGATCAGGTGGACAGATCCACCAATCAGTCCTTTCAGGAGAAAATCCAGGAAGAGGAAGGTTATTTAAATGTGGGAGTGGCCTATTTGAATCCCTTTTGTTTGAGAGCATGCTGCAAGGCGAGTGTGTTAACTGATCCTGTGAGTTCATCTTGTCTATTTCTTTTAACTTTAGCTTATATTGGAGTTATGCTATGTAGCATGTGAAATGGAGTATGGTGAATGTGCTAGGAAAGGTAGTATCGGCACGGTCACTACCTGGAGCTCGCATGTACGGAGCCTGGGTTTGTTGAAGGCGGAAGTGCTGTTTGGGCTGAGAAAGCCTGTGAGTTTATCTTCTCTATCTCCTTTAACTTTAGCTTATATTGGAGTTATGCTATGTAGCATGTGAAATAGAGTATGGTGAATGTGCTAGGAAACGTAATATCGGCACTGTCTCTACCTGGAGCTCGCATAAATGGAGCCTGGGTTCGTTGAAGGTGGCAGTGTTGTTTGGGCTGAGAAAGCCATGTGTAAGTAAGGTAAAGGAGGTTGTTGGGTTGGTGCGGGGAGCAGTGAGACCTGGCATTAGGGGAGTGTCTCTGGGACACCAGAGATCACTGTCCAGCCTCCTGGAGGTGTCGTGGGACCAACTAGACGAAACACTGGTGAAAGGAGGTTCCCACCCGATGACCCCAAAGACATGTTAGTCATCCCTGCTCACTGGTCTGTATAGTTAAGCCTTGCCATAATAGCTTATCATAGGGCTTAGGAGGTTATTCACTGAGTGCTGATCCTTTCTCAAGAGCACAAACTTCTTGTGTTTATTTGAATGTGGGTCCACAAAATCAGGTTCTCACTCATTGTCTATGGAGCAGCTCCAGAGTTTATACTCTATGACATCACAAGTTTGAGAGTGACTTCTCTGCTTTCTCGCTTTGACAGAGAGTCACTCATGTTCACAAATATTAATTGAACTTTCCTAGGCCATGGAAATACCACTGGGATTCTTATTTTAGGTGGAATTCCCCTTTAAGTCATTACAAGTCATTACTTTTTTAACAGCTATGTTTTCTCGATAGTGAGCCACAAATAAGTAATTGCGCATTTCTGGGTATCTGCATGTCTTGAAACGTCTGAGAGAGCCTTAGTAGGTATTAAACAGTCTTAAAACTAATATTGATATTTTTCCTCTTGGCTGCCTTTAGCTCTACATTAAATACTTATAAAAGAAAAATGATGTTTTACAGCTGGGATGTACCAAAAAAAAAGATAAAGGTAAAGAATTCCAGGCCATATCATCCCTACTGGTGTTATGACTGAGACAGGTATTAAATTGCATTACATGTGGTAATAAAATGTCTTCAAACATCTTACCTTGGTGTACTCCACAGAAACCCTGTCTAACATAAAGGTATAAAGTGTAGTATGTGGAAAGCATGGTGTCAACAGTAGCAGCTGAGCGCAGGTGTAAAGCAGATTAAAAAGTGATGGCGGATCAAACAAGTGTAAAACTGTAGACTAGAGCTGCATCTGGGTGTCAGATGATGATGCAACCGAAGTGCAAGCAGAGCTCACAACCTGCTCCCATTTCCCCACAGAGTGTAACATCATCATTCACCTCCTCCTAATTGATATTTTTCCACCCTCCAGTGGACCAGCTGAGAAAGTCTCCCATGTTTATAAAACAAGAGAATGATTTATTATTGCAGATACAGCGCTGGATATTACCATCGCTTCTTATGAGGAACTCAGAGCCAAGATAAACATTGTGCATCTGTGATCCTGCTTTTGTGCTTTGTTTTATTTCAGAGACTTAATACAGTAAGTCATGATGAATTATAACTGTGCTTTGGAGATATGTGCGTCAGATTTCTTTTTTTTTATCACATATATTGCTGCATATGTTGCAATAGAAATCATTATTTCCTCTGCAGTTCATTGATTAAGTCATAAATACCATGCTACAATCATTTAGTAATATATTAACTGTATTTTAAATGTATCCAGGGCTGCTTTATTTCTCAGTGTGGCTATCTATATGCCAGAAATGCCTTTAAATTGTGACTCTGAATTCTTCTAATGGCATAAAAAAAATGTCTCTTGAAAATTATTCAATTGTAATGTTTTTTTACAGATATGTAGAGATAAAAGCTGAGTGCCTCCTGGCCAAAATGAAAGATAAAATATGCTTTAATCCACCAATCTATTGTCAACACATTTTAGTTTAATATAAGTGCATTAACATACTTTAATTAATTAAAGTATTTTTAAGTACATCTGACTGTATTTTATTATATCTTTAATATAACTAAGTACAATTTACTTGAGTTTGTAGCACCCCTAAAATATAATTAAAAATACTTCCAGTATGAACAAAGTTGGATCAAAGCACTTATTTAAAAATGATGTACAGCGTCATTAGAAAACTTCTACTTAGGTTAGGTGTATTTAAGTAAATCTTAATGGATTCTTAAAATGGTGAAGCCAAGTACACTTAAGTCAGTATTCCCTGAATAACACTAATAATATATCATTAGTATAGAAAGTACACTGACATAAAAATAACACTTTTAGTGCATTAAATAAGTGCACAGGGAAGTGTACTTTGTATACTCATTAAATGAAGTGTCAGTCAGCAGCCTACATTGTTTTGTTTTTACTTTGGAAGTGTCAAGATTAGATTTTGACTTGACCCCTGTGTGACCCCGTATTTCAGGAGTGAGAATTTGATTCGTTCTCTGGAGATGTCATTCATACATCTGGACCAATGAAATGCCTACAATATCCTTGTGGGCGGGGTTAACCTTTGCCCCTGGCAGTTGAAAACAGTTTGTATGCTAGCTAGCTAGCTAGCCACTGCGACTTCGGAGTCCGCATTCGGAAAAATTCAGACTTTACCATGAAATACAAAGAAGGTAGAAACTGCGTTTTATAATTAACACATCAAATCATCTATCTATAGTAAGATATTTAATTAAAACCCCGGTCGGAGGAGGAAGAAGACGGCAAAACCGTAACTTTATTAAGCTAGCAGGGAAAGGAACCGCCACTTTGACAGCTGTTAAATCGCCTAAACACAAGTTTGGCACAGACACAAAGTAAAATGTCACCTGTTCCATCATATTTCAGTCTCAAACCTCTAGTGACATCTTGCAGTGTGCATGGAGAGATTTTTCTAAAACAAACTGGCCTAAAACTTGTCTCCGGGTCACCATTGAAGAAGTGGACTTCACTGCCGGATTCACTGGAGTAAATCATCTTCATCTTCATCTTCAACTCCAAGCTAAACCGGCAGCGTTTCCCCAGCAAGCCACCTCATGGTAAGGTAATAAAACTACTTTGATGCCCGCCGTGGCTGTTGAATGACAATAAATAACATGGTCATACATAATAAATATGATGCGCTCAGTTTTGATACAGCATATAGCTATGTGGTTTGTTTCCATGAGTTGGCTTCGCATTAGAGTAAATTCATAGGTCTCTGTGATATTGTTGTTAAGGTCTGGTTGGTTTTCATGTGTAGGCCACATCTCTGCCTGTAATGTCCAGCCTGTGCTGATGATCTGGTAGAAACATTGTTAAAGAAACAATCAAGTTTCTTTTGTTTGTTTCTTGTTTGTTTTTTTTGTCTTACGAAGACCTTTTCAGTTTTTTGTTACAGTTTCCCCCCAAATGTTTACTTTTCTATTGTTGTATTATCACTATTATTATTATTATTATTATTATTATTATTATTATGTGTATTATCGTGTTTTGTGTATTACTGTGTTTTGTACAACCAGCCTGGGGCTCTCTTATACTACAGGAATCCCTTAAAGTTTGTTAAACCATTGCACAAAAGGTATCACAAGCTCGAGTGCAAGCAAACAAATGGTTATCATGAAAACTGTAGTATTTTGCCACTGTAAAAACTTTTAATGCAGTAAATGCTTTAACATTCTCAGGCATTCTGTCCAACACTCTTAAGTAAATCTCTGTGCTCAGTCTTCAGTATCATACTTAAGGAGAAAACCTTAAGGTGTTTTGTGCAACTGGCAGGTCTTTAAAAATGTTAGTGATCACCCTTCTTGTTTTATGATGTTATTGTAAGTGTTATTAATTGAAAACACAGGTGGCGTGAGGAATGTCAGACTGAAAGAACACATAACAAATCAACAACAACATATGCAAGTAACCAATTTGGTGTTTTTATCCCAAAACAACAGATAACAGGTGCTTCAAGGCACGAGAATTCATCGCAGATGATAGAATAAACATATTAAAGCTTTGCATGAAACAAAAGAAAGGGACTGCTTTGAAACTAGGTGCAGACATTCATGCTCCTCATAAATCCTAATGACTTTTGTGATCCCTTGATGTTTGTCTAGCACCACCACAAGGTTCACATTTGTAGTTTTGAGTGAAATATCTTGCTTACATCCTGACTTCCTGTACCCTCCTGTTGTCTCTGCTTTGTTCTTTTCTTCCAAATCTCCCTCAGCTCTACTTTCCTCTGTTACCTCTTTTTCTTGTCTTTTTCCTTCCATGCAACTTTGAAAACAATTCTGGGTGAAAACTCTGATTAGAGACATTCTGCTTTTGCAGCAGCAGCTAGAAAACTAGTAAACAGAACTACTGTAGTCTCAGCTGGTCAGTTTGCCAGTATTACTCAACAGAAGCAAAGAATTTGCTTTGTCTTAAATTCTGGGAAGTTTTACCAAGACATATCTATCCCAAAAAGATAAGGAAGCTAACATGGTAAAAAAAAGTGCACAAACATGACTTTGACATGTTTTTCTTTTGATTGTCTATTCTTTATAGTTATTTGTCTTTACAAATCCAGAACCATCTGGTGCTGCAGGAGGGGGCTAAATCAAACCAGGCAGAGCATTTTCAAACACAAGGCCGAACTGGTTCTTGTTTATGTTCTGAACATTTTCAAGGTTTTGTTTTAGAAGGTTATCTGCATCTGATTATCTAAAAAAAAAAGGAGACAAAGTGTCTTCCCTTGCTGTTGTATATTACAGCATCCCCTGTGAGTATAGGATTGGGAAAGACACGTTTTCCAACATGAGAGCTTTGGTATGCCGGGGATTTTGATCCCCTGATTTATGTCTTCAAATATTTTGAAGATTAAATGATTAGATTTGAGCATTCTGGGTTTTCTAACATGTTTCATAAACCAAAAAACTTCCTAAACATGATGCAGAGGTGACCTGTATTGAGCTATGGCAGCTAAAGGAAAAACCTCACATGACCCCAAAACCTCCTCTGCCAAGCACACAAAAAAGCTGACTCATGTCTTCTTCCCATGACATTTTTTGACCTCACAAACATTCCTTAAATTTCCCAGTCAGAGAGGTCCCAGGTCAGTTTAACCACAGCCAAATCTAGTCTGTGGGCAATGAAAGCATCCTCAGGTCAAGGCCCTTCCCAAACGACAGTTCACTTAAACAGCCAGCAGAGGGCAGCACCTGCCTCTGTTTCAGCAATGACGGGGTCATTCAGTCTGACAATGGGGCCTCCAGCACCCTTAGAAACTAAGAATTAATTGTCAAAGACGAGGAGGATTTAAGGAAATTTGGTAACACTTAATAAAGGTACAGAACACATGCTTTGGTTGCTTAAGAAATTATAAAGTCACTAAAAGTTTATGTGATATGTCAACACCTCATGGATTATCAGTGTTAACTCACAGTTACTTCATATATTAATTAGTTTCCCACCTTATTAGCCAGATTACAGCTACGCAGAAATGCATTTGATCCGATTTTCTTAAAGCAGAATAGCATGTTAACCAGGTAACACATAAGTAATGATGATCTTCTCTTGTGAGAAGTGCACTCATAAAGCAGTAATGAACCAATGAAAAAGATTTAGAGTAGAACAGACATTCCCATTCAGATCACTTCTCCACCACTACTTCCAGTTACTGTCATCAGACAGATGCCACACAGTCCCACTGGCCCAAAAAAAACACCTATAAGAAAGCCTCTAAAATACAAAAAATAGACACTGCACTTTAACATGCTTTTATCAATTAAATTTGTTTTAAATGTGTTTTGAATGTGGGTCTTGTATTGTTGAGCCTTGTCAAAGGATAATTTCTGTCACTGTTGGGACAGACAATAAAGTCTATCTATTCTGTTCTATCATTGTAGCAGGATGGAAAGCGTGGCGGACATTTTTATGTGTATTATCGTCATTGCAACAGTATAACTTCTGTATCAACCAAGCAACTTGCAGCAAATTGCAAACTCACCAAAATGAGATTGTGCAGTAACAAACAACAGAGCATTGGAGTTTTCGTACGAAGCATGGGGATGTGTCTGTTGTGAAGGAATTGCCGTAACTCGTTAGAGTACCCTCCAGTACTTGCATTGTAGCACATTACCACCGGCATTGCCAATTATAAATACATCCAGTCAATTTGCAAAGATGTCAACACCTCTGATCACTTAAAAGGCAGCATCAAGCTAAAATGGAGCTCTCAAACTAGTGAGTGTGACACACTTTAGGGCCCCACTGACCTGCGTTGTCACGGTAACAACTAGCACTGGTTGCCATTTTCTGCTCCATTAGTCAAACAGCCATGGCAAACAGTTCAATGTCACTTTTATTCATTTTATTTCTGTTTGATGAACACTTCATGTGTCTAAGTTAAGCTCAGTAGGTCCTTCTGTTAGTTTAGACATGTCGCCTGATTTGGCACCTGCTAAATGGTTATTAGGTTTAGTACACAATGTATAACAAAAATAAACTCATGAGGCTTGTAAGGCTGACATAAACATGTAAAAATTTGTATTGGACTACCAGTTTGATTTAAACTGCTTCAGGCTCTGTTCTGGTTTCACCAAGGCTGATCAATCCATGGGTCTGGCATGTCCTTTTTTTGTATAAGTGGTAGAGGTGAAATGATGAGCCAAGTAATCTACTATCTACTATGCTGATCAATGGAAATGCTAAGATTTTGCAGCTTCCCGCTCCTTCAGATGTGAGGATTTGCTGTTTTGTCTGTTTCATTGATGTAAAACAGAGAAAAAAGTGCACTAAGAATATTTGGGTTTTTGACTGCTGATCGAAATAAACAAGACATTGAAGACATTTCACAGACAAAGCAAATAGTAAAATGATTATAATAATAATAAAAGCAGATTGATTTATAATTAAAATTAGAGGTAGTTTCATTTTCAGAATTACTGACTGGATTCCAGCTAATTTTGTGGCGTATTAATGAATCTATGAAGTAACATTAATTACTGAACAAACAAACCACTTAATGGTGAATAAAAGGAACTCATGACACATCTTTAATTTATGTAATCATTATGAGTCCTGCTTAAATTAAGCATGTGTTTTGTACCCTTATTATGAAGTGTTGCTATTCTTCTTTCTTTCTTTCTTTGATGAGACTGGGAATATGTTTTGGCCGTATTGCCTGCGTGCATTGCCTCAGCATTGTTGTCACCTTCTTCAGGCTAAATCATTGCAAATCATTGCAAATATTAATCTCAAATGACAACACACTTTCATCAGCACATAACATCCAGCAGCTGGCTGCACTCTGCTATCAACACAGGAAACTCACAAGTTTAGTAAATTTCACCTCAAGAACAGATTTAGGAGAGCAGAGTAAAACCTCTTAAATGCTGTTTGTCTGCCTCTCAGACTTGTTTGTATCGTAATCCTCTCGTCCCTGGATGTCACACAGCTCCTGTTTCAGCAGCCATTTGTGTTCCTTCTATTCAGTTGATGAAAACAAGTAAAGTAAGTTCTGCCTCTATAAAAAAGTGACCTGCCACAGGTACATTTGTGGTTGTTTGTTATTAGGGATTTATTTGGTCCCTTGGGGTTCAATGTTCACATGATAGTTTGGATTTTTGCTCATTATGCCTCTTAATCACACACTTGTGACAAAATGACAACACAATTCTCCTTAATTTTTTCTATAAAACAACAACACTGTAGACCTTATTGAAAGTAAGTCCCAACACGGGAAAAGCAGTTAATTTTACAGCTGCACGAGGCATCTTTGGTTAAATAGTGGTACTGCAATAGAGAACAGAACTCTGCATATTTGATCAAAATACATTCATGGTCCAACTAAAGTCACTTCTCCGGTCACAGGATCACGGAAATTGGAGCTTTGGAGCAAAAACATGAGTGAATGATCAAGTGATCATCCAAAGGAAGCAAGAGTCATCATCTTTAGATCTTCCTCTGCACTCGTCCCTTTGGTGTTTGTCATGAAGGCACCACAGATTTCTTCAAACAAAAATCAGAATGTACAATCTCTGATCCTGGCATTCACCCTCAGCGCTGGCTCATAAACTTTATCCAACTCAGATACGAACTCTGTTTAATGTTGTCTCTCACCCTGACTGTCAGGTTCATTGAGACACACACACTCTTCATGTCGTGGCCTATTTCAGGTCCAGACTTGTCTCCTATAGAAAGGTTATCTCAGTCTCTTGGTTCTGGTAAGCCTCCTCCTGCATCTCAGCGTACAGCTGGTCCATCCTCTGGAAGGCAAGATACCCCATTTTACCTGCAGGTGAACAGACAGATAGTATAATGAAACATATATAATAAAATAGAATACAAATAATGATCTACTGGATGAAGAATAATTAATGTGTGTACCAAAGGAGAGGACAGTTTCTCTGGCAGTGCTGAACAGATCTTCATCCGCTGATCTCCATAAATCTGCTATGTAGTCCACACTCTCTGTTGCCTGGCACACACACACACACACATGCTAGACAGTTGAAAATGTAGCACACAATGCTGAAAATAGTATTTCTGTGCGTGCTTCTGTGTTTTCTGAGAGGTTGTGTAATGTGTGTTGCTCACCCTGAGGCATTTAAGAGCCAGACAGGAGCCTTGTTGGATCTGTACATCAGTGCTTTTCAAACTCTCTGTGTAGTAAACTACCGCCTGGAGGAGAAGGTTAACACACACAGAGACATTTCCTGTTTTGTTGGAGTAGTTGCATCATTGCATTTATTTCCACAAGGTAAACCAAGAGAGGGAGGCTGTTATTTGCTTAGCAATAAAAAGACCAAGGGTCTAAAGCAGATACTCAACTTGCATCGCCCGGAGGCCACTTTTGCAAAATGACAGTCCTGCACATGTACGCAGGGACGTTTCTAGGATTTGAGGACATCTGGGGCTTAGCCTGGACATCTGTCAGGGGACCCTAGGGATCCTCCCCTGGCACGTTTTTTGATAAACAGGATCTAATTTGATGCTCTTTATGCACTCTGGCACCTTAAGCTGCTTTCACAGTGCTGTGTGGTAACTTGCAGCCTCCAGTCATTTCAGTGAAGGAAGGTGGCAGAGAGGAAGCATTTCCGAACATGGCAGTAGGGTTATAATGTAGCTATAAGGGCAACCTGAAGAAAAACTAGGCCTGCGATAACATTTCCACCAAACTTCAGATGACCGGTAAATTGCCCAAATATGTAGAAATATTTGGTAACTTAAGTGATTTCGATTGTCTTGCTACAGTATGCTGTTCCTAACACGGTGCCAAGCTAGCCTGCTCTTCTGTCAGTGATGTTCACCGAAGCATCTGCCTGTCACCAAAGCCCTGGACTGTAGTTGCAGCAGCTGCTTTTAACAATGGTTTGTTGTTTTGTGGAACACTCTTGCAGGTAGACGGTGGCCGTGTGGTGTTGTAAAGGCAGTTTAATGTAATTCCATTTAGTTTAAAGGCTTGCTAAGCATTGAGCATGACTGTGGACTCTGAGTCTTATTAATGCTAACACAGATAGCTGGGACAGTTTGAAGTACCTTGCTCCTAAAGGCCTTGAAGCCCGCAGCTCTGCAGAGACAGTTGGCAGCAGCTTTGCAGACTTTGTGGTTGGAGTCAATCTGCAGGGCGGCCAGAGTCTGCAGCGTGCACCCCAGTGGGATTAGCTCCGCAATGCGGCGACCCCTCAGCTTATTTAAAGCCCGCCTCCTTTTCGGGCTCCTCAGCACAGAGAGGATGTACTCTGAAACACAATAGTGACTGTAATCAGTGAATAATGCACCATTTGTTTAGTTGAGAAAAACCACAAAGTTTGTTTAAGAGCTGTTTCGCAGATTTTTTTTGTGCAATGCTGAGGTTGATTCTTGACGTTGGAGACAGGTCAAGCATTTGCTTGATATCTGTTAACCATTGTGTGCTATTATAAGTAAATTTAGAAATATCCATTTTACACATACTCAGACATAACACGCTAAAAGCCTTGCAGAGGCAAATCCATTAAGATAAATAATAATTATATGTCAAGTTAAACTGATTACACTGACTTCATTCCCACATACAGCCCATTTTACTCACACTTACATTACCAGAAAGACTTGTGGCTGTGCAGCCCATTGACAGCTTTGATATGGTTTCCATGTAATAAGATTTTAAACATAATTACATTTTTTACATCTCAGAAAAGCAAATTAAATCTTATCTAATCTTGCTGGCACTCTTTGTCTTGCTTTGGCTGTAAACTCCACCCGCCTGGTGTTCAAAGTGAGTTAAAACAAATGCCAAGTTAATTTCAGACTTTATTTGTCCGGGATCGAATTAAAGCACAGGAACACAGTGTTGTTGTTTCAGCAGTTTTATAAGTGTTGTGGTATGTAAACCAAATGTAGTTTAGAGATGTAATAAACAGCAGACATTAACATACTGTAGCCACATGAAGGAGGAGAGGAAGCAAGGGGAGGAGGGAAGAGAAGAAGGAAGGAAGTGTTTTTGTTTGTTCATAATTGATTAATAATGCATCATGTGGTGGATTGTTATTGATTCTTTAAGGAGAGCACACACACACACACACACACACATACACAGACACATCTACACGCCCAGTTTATTTGGTGTGACCGTTTTGGCAGTAATGTTGACAGATGGTCCAGATGACTTCAGCAAGCTGGAATTTCAGGAATGGTCTCAGATCCTAAAGCTCTCAAGTTGGAATACATACCACCATTCCTCGAATACACAACAGATACCAGCACACACAGACACACACATTTATACACAAACTTTGGACAGTTGTGAAGTGATAGCTGTGGAGTGAACAAAAAAGATGGGTGTAGCTTTGAATAAATACTGTATGTTTAGTGGACCACAGTGGTCTGTAGTCATTAAAGGCCTTGAAAACTTATCTTCTCAACCACCCCCTTCATGAAAGTGACGGAATTGATAATCTCATGTAAATAATTGAGCACCTCTTGAATAATTTTTGTGTCGTTTTGAGTGTAAAGTACACAAAAGTAAAAGTACAGACAGAACAATAAAAGACACAAACTGCAATACATAATAAGCACCATAGAACAGAAAGCACCAAATTATTTATGACTGCAAAACTGATTCCTCTTTAAAAACTGTTTCAGTTTGAGTTTAAAGTGATCGAAATCAGGATCTAATTTGAGTTCTGCAGGTAAAGGATTCCACGTTAATTCCACTGACAAAAAAAGTCTAGTTTTCAGATCTACAATAAAAATCAGAGTGCAAATAAAAGCTTTCTACTGCTGCAGTAGGACAGAATGACACAAATATATCTCTGCAGAGTTGACAGCAGATCTATTATCTGTTTTAGTGCCTCTCAATCTGCTTATTTTTAACTACCCAGTAAAAGTAGATGCTGATACAAAGGAGCAACTGTGGTTATAAAGGGTAAATAAACACCCCCCCGTCTCAGACTCAGTCTCCGACTCAAGACAAAAAGACAAATGAAAATGCTGTATCACAATCTCTTATTTACGACGGTGGTATATCAGCTATTCATAGGATATTTTTGCGGGAAACTCTCTTCTAATTAGACAAATCACATGTCTCAGATGTGACTTGTTTGTATCATTTAAACACTATTATGGTGTGAGAGGAAAGGAAGAGCCAGGGACATGGCAAAATGTTTTGGAGGAGAAAAGTTTTATCCATTTAATTTCTGTTGGTCACTGATGATTCTGTTAGAGGCAGTTAGTTTCAGTTGAAAATTTAGTTGCTGTTGTGACGACTACTGATGCAGTTCTGTAGTGGTGTACGTGACATTATTAGATCCTCCATTTTGTCTGTTATGTTACAAAGCAAATATTAACGGGTAATTTTTATCTCTTCCTCAAATGCTCTTGCTGGACTATAATCTGTATCATCAACTATATTAATTGTATTTTGTGACTGTTGCTGCCTGTCTTTACTTTTGTGTGAGTTTAATGCTTAATGTGAGCAAATATAGCTGTCTGAGGTCACTCTGTCTGTCTCAGTCTTTCTCTGGAGACCTAATGTTTGTTCACGGCTGATCTCGTTTTTTTCTAGCATGTATCATTATAGAGTGACAGCATAACTACAGTAATCGTGTCCAATTGCACTGTAGTTTTTTCTGATTTCCACTGTCATTGAAATTATTTGATTAATCCTTTTAAAAAAAGGCCATCAGTTTCACAGAGCGTAAAACAGTGATGTAAAACAGAGAAAAGCAGCAAATCCAAGAGAATGTTTAATGTTTTTGAATGAAGAATGTATTAAAAGGGTTAAGTACTTATTTAAAAAAAGGGTTAACAATACTGTTTCAATGATTCATTTCAGCCCAAATCTCAAACTACTGTTGTAGTTCACCATTACTTCCATCAAAAACAGGCCAGCTCCTGTCTTCAATCCTTTATTGCAGTGGTTCCCAACTGGTGGATCGCAGTCCAAAATTGGGTCGTGGGTCCACTCTGAGTGGACCGCAAGTTACATGTCAAGTTTGCAAAAAACCTCCAAAACCTACGCTTTTATTTTTGAAGTACAGTGAATTTCTGGCTAAGTTTTTATTTTAAAGTGTCGTTTCCTGTTCCTGTTAGTGAAAAACAGAAAGCTCATCGGTAGAGACAGCAAACTGGCTCAACAACATGGCCAAACCTATTTGTAACACTGAATATATCAAATTGTGTGGACCTTGAACTAATGACCAAGGAGAAATCTGGACTCTGTGGCTGGACCAGTTGGGAACCACTGCTTTATTGTATTGTACGAGTGCAGTGCCCGTTCACAACATGCCTGTTCAGATCAGGCTGAGTGCCTGGCCTGTAGTATTGCTGTTTGCAGCTTACCCCAGAACCACTAACAACTTCACACTCAACACTGCTTTTGGATCCTTCAATTCACCTGGGCCTCAAACAGCCATCGATTTATGTTGATGTTTAGATATGAAAAATATTGAATTACTGCTACTCTAGCACGTTGTACAGTGAGATAACAAACAAAAGGCCCCCAAAGCACCTAAAGTACACTCATACACAGACAGGGACTCTTTGCTTTATAGTTAGATTGTGCTTGCTTGCTGCATAGCTGTGCATCAGTGTGTTAGTGGAACTATCAGTGTTTTAGTGGAACTATTTTGTACCAAAGAAAGTTTCTCCAGATAACGGAGATGTAAAATTTTAGTCCAGAGTTTTAAAATGATAGATATACCTTCTCTGGAGAGGCGTGAGATGTGCTCTCCCACCTCCTGGATGCTCCAGCGTTTCAGATACACTGACAGCTGGAAGAGTGTGACTCTGTCTGGGCTGCAGACCTGCCGAGGGCTGGGCACCACCCGACAGGCCATCTGCACCTGCTGCAGGAGCTGAGAAAACACTGCAGAGGAAAGAGAGAGAAAGGTTTTCAGCTCAGTCAGCAATGGAAGAGCAAATGAAAGCAACATTAAACCCTGGTAGCCTACGAGATATGCTGACGACAAGTATGTACCCTCCCCCCATACAAAAACAAGCAAATAAATAAAAGGCGACACAATAAATAATCATCAAGAATCCAACAATGTGTGAAAGAAAGTTGGAATGAAGTGTGCATGTACTACGGCACCTTTTTCTGACTGGCCGGGCTGCTTCGCCTTCACCTTGTGGGTGTAACGTTTCCGTAATGACCTGGAGAAGCTATCGGAGAGGCAACAGAAAAGAGAGCTGCTGTCGTTGACACACTCCTCCCAGAACAACAGCACATCCCTCGTTCTCTGGGCCTTCGGCAGGACTGAAGGTAAAGAGGAGGAGAATCAACGTCTTACATGCATCTTTATTTACCCACCTTTGAGAACCAGAGCATGCTGAACATGATCAGAACAGAGGACTTCCTCAATCATGTGAATCAAAAGAATAAAATGAAGTCTCTAAAAGACAAAGATCAAACAGATTTTCCACTAACTGTCTCTAGCAGAGATGCTGTCGTTTTTTTCCAGCAGCAGACAGCTGATTCTGTCCAAGACTTCAGCTTGGAGAGCCATTTCCTCCAGCAGGTCCCTCCTAGACGGGCTGAAATCGGTCGTTCTTATCATCTGAGAAAACGTGAACATTTGACAAGCAGGTTTTAGGCGGGGGGCAGCAAGACAGAAAGGATGTAAACACTAATCCAAAAACTTCATTTGTATGGGCATAGCTCTTAGAAACAGTCTGTACCTGGAGCAGGATGCAGCATATATCCAGGTGAGTCTCGAGAGCCTGGTCAACACCAAAATCTCCAGAAGTCAGCGGGCTGATGACCAACTCCTCCTCAGAAGTTGATTGGCTGTTCTCGGAGAGTATGCCGGGACTCCTCAGAGCGCTCTGCTGCAGAGAACTGATGCTGATGGATGAGGACGAAAAGGAGAGATGAGTTGTTCACATCAAGCCATTGCTGAGTGTTTGATCGATGGGTCTGTGAACTCACCCACTGTCCTTTAGTCTCAGGCTGCCCATACAGGAAGTGTCATCGTCTATGTTGAAGTCATTTGACAGAAAGTCAAAGCTGCCGAGGACTTCCTCCACAGCCAGAGTCTCATCTGATGACGAGCTTTTCAGCAGAGAGAGGTTGTTCTGTGGGTGAACACACGCATACATTCATAAAGATAAAGATCATTTACAGGTGTGTGTGTTTGTGTGTGTGTATGTATAAGTACACACAGATACCTTCAGTATAGTTGCCAGGTGCAGTATCTGGTGGTCCAGGGTTCTCAGCTCCTTCTCCGAGCAGCTCTGGTTCTGTAACATCTTCTCCAGCTCTGTGATCAGGGCTCCCAGTTTTATAGCCTGGGCCCTCCGCAGGGCACTGCTCACCACCGGCCTCCCTGGAGTCGGAGCACCAGTTGTAGGTGAGGAAGGGGTGACGTCCGCGGGCTGAGTCGGGGATGTAGGCGAGGGAAGGGCCGAATATGACTGAGATTCTGGAGAGTCCTGAAACAAAGATGGGAAATACTGAGTTTAAATTATGGAACTGAACATATGTTATATTGCTATGGCCTGAACACATGCTGTGTTTTTTCATCCTCAAATCCATTGTTGTCAAGGTAGGCGGGCTCAAAAGCAGCCTTCAGATATCTTTCCATTTTTCAGTTAATATCAGTCTATGGTAAATATGGAGGAGACGTTCATCATTTCAGTTGCTGTATGAGCTGTATAAGGGAATTTCCTAAAGTTTGGCACAACTTATACATGGACTCAATGATGACTTAATTTAAATTCGGTGGACAAAAGTCAAGGTCACTGTGATCTTGCGTCCGTTTTATTCTCGTAAACACAATATCTCAAAAACACCTTGAGGGAATTTCCTCAAATTTGGCACAAATGTCCACTTGGACTGATCATAGTTTTGTGATAAAAGGTCAAGGACACTATGACCTCATTAGTTTCATTCTTGTAGGTGTGATATCTCAAGAATGCCTCGAGGGAATTTCCTCAAATTTGGCACAGACTTCTACTTGGACTCAACGATGAATGGATTAGAATTTGTTGGTGAGAGGTCAAAGTCACTGTGATCTTACAAAACATGTTTTTGGCCAGAACTGAAGAATTCATGCATGCTTATTGTGACAAAATTGCTACAAGTCGGCAGTTCTAGTTTGCACCAGGATTTCGAATGATTTAAGTGGATCCTTCAGGTGTATTTTACCTGATCACTGATGGTGTCCTGTCCCAGCACTGCACTGTGTGTCTCTGGGTCTGGTTCTCCAGCTGTGTTCTTTCTGAGGATGTCAGGAGTGCTTGACCTGTATTACAGAAACATCTTTGTATGTTTGATAATAGTACTTCAGAAAAATACAGTAGAGGATTTAGCATGCTGCGGATACATGGTTTTGGCAGAACAACAATGCTTTATTTCTTGGCAGCACTTAAAATTGAAGACTATTAAAATAAATGAGGCATTATTTGCTCTTGGGTTCATCCTCACCTCTGTAGAGCCAGCAGGGATCCAGTTTTACTCTCTGCTGGTGATGAGGAAGAATCTAACACACTCCCCCACTCTTCCTCTCCATCCTTCTCATCCATCCTCTCTCTCCTTTGCTCCTCCTCTGTAGAGACCTCCAGGGATTCTTCCTCCCCGAGGGACAGCTGAGTCTGGCTTCCTCCCAGACTGGTGCCTTGACTGTGACTGGAGGGGTAGCTGTGAGTCCTTGTGAGACTGTAGCAGAATTGATTTTCATACATACCATAAAATCATGGTGATACAAAATAGGCATCAATCCAGGCTGATATCTTTCTAATTAAACTGCATATTGTCCTCTTGTAATTGAAATCCATTGCCTACGCTACATACCTGTAGGGGCTTCGAGGGCTGTGGTTAGGTGTGATGGCGGTGTGTGAGGGGTTGGACAGGTAGCTGAGCAGAGACACACCTCCTCGGTTATTTCGACTTTTAGACACCAGAGACGGGAGGGAGCCTTCTCGATCGTGTAGCTCACGCATCATCGACTGCAGAAGATGGAAAATACCCACATATCAATGTAAATATCACACTTGAAAGGGGAAATCTGGACCTTATTGGCATTTTTTTGTGTCTAAGTGACTAATGGGAACAAACTTCATGAAACTGCTCCTATATTGAGCATGAGCGCTGCGTTTGACGACCGCAAAACAGGCTGTAATGTAACAACTTGGGACATTTGTGCACCGTCAGTGTACGTCAAATTGTTATTCTAAGTGTCTGACAACATTTAGAAGGATCCCTACAGAGATAGACCATTTTGTCAAAGAGTGAGATCCTTTTTGTTTAATCAGAAACAATCTGAAATCATGATCGCCAAACCCACCAGACTGCATTTGAAAAACTGGAATTTTTTCATCGTAAAATACACTTCATTTAAAGTTGATGGAAACAAAATAAAAACTCACAAAACTGGCTTGTCTCATCTTTCTCATGTTCCAACAATCAACTCTGGTTGTGATGAAATAGTGTGGTGGGTTTGTTAATAGATCTTATTCTTAAATAAAAAGGTCTATCTCTGTAGGGATCATTTCCATAATGTTGTAAGTTTCTCATGATAATAAGATGAGCCGGTCACTGGCAAAAGAAAGCACTTTTAATGGACGCACTTTGATGGTGCACAGATGCCCAGAGTGGTTACATTACAGCCTGTTTTGCAACTGTTGAACGCGAAGAAAAAAACAAAAATCATAGGAAAATAGGTTTCAGGTAAATACTGAACTTACCCTTTTAAGCCCCTGTAGACTGTCTTACTGCCTAAAGTGGCTGTGTTTGGGGGATGTTAATCTTTTTACACATTCACATTGTAAAGACTTTTTTTTTTTTCTCGTCAGAAATTGTTGCACGTCTAAAAGTAGAGTCATGCAGCTGCAGTGTCAAATGAAAGACAGGGCTACAGGAAGTTTCTATCAGGTTTCTGTACAGAAATGCACTTCCTTGCGTCGGACACTAGAGGCATCATCTGTATATTTACGGATCTACGGACACCATTCACATATATCATTACCTCCACCAAGGAGGTTATGTTTTCGCCAGCGTTGGTCTGTTTGTCTGTTTGTCTGTTTGTCTGCAAAATAATTTATAGTTTATAAATAAGGCAAGTAGTGGATATGGCTAAGATTAGGCACAGACACAGAGACTGTAAATCCATCTGTATACTCACTATGAAGTATTTCTCAGTGAAGGACGGAGTGCTTGGTGCCGTCCAGCTGTAAACTGAACTCTTTCTGCTGGACACAGACTGCTTGCTGACAGACAGCGGCCTCATCTTCTCAGCACTGTCAAATGGACTGCAGGTGCAAATACACACAGACACACAGTACATATATAAGTAAAACGTACATTATACACATAAATGCTGAATACTGCAGCTGTTCCACACATTTTGTCCCTTCGACAATAAACCAGCGAATATTGCCACTCTTCAATATTTGCAGCTTGTCGTGTGACTGGGTTTCCAGACTTTTCCAAAGTTCTGATGCTTTTACAGACGTGAAATATTTCACGGTCATTTCCTTAACCTTTTTTCACTTTATGGTACTCCTCCTGACAGTATGGTGTGCGCATACTTTATGTGAAAAACCTAAATGTCATGAAACGTTTTAGTCACAGTCCATGTAAATCCATAGATTTTGTGCTTCCATGGATCACATCAGTGCAGTTTCACCTGAGACTTTATTTTTGTGTTTGCTTTATTTAGAGTAATTATCAGCGGGTACATTGAAGAGGGTTCACTACACTTATGTGGGTGGTTGTTAGAGCGTGCATGCTCTTCATCAGCAACATCCTGCTCTCATCTGTTGTAGACATTCACACCTCGGGGCTCTGCAGTACAGCCACAGTCTTTTATTCATTTCCACTAATTTTTTATTTTTTAAAGTCAGCTTCTCCCAGCAGTCTAAGATTTCATTGTTCCCATGGTCTTGTAATTCCTGGAAGAGTTAGGAAATTAGAAAAACTCTTTTCCAGGCCTGGAAATGGTTTGGAATGAACAGAATGTTTTGAATAGACATTGTTTGAATTATTGATTGAAATATGTTCATAAAATCCCCAAAACATGTTTAACATCATACAAATTACATTCCTAATATCACGACTTTAGATTCTTGTGCTGCGCTGTGTGACAGTTGAAACATCACTAGTATCACCTGATACACATAGTCCAGACAACGTGTCACTTCCAAAGCTGGACCCCTTTTTGGAAAAAGAAATGGGTCGACACATCTGGAGAGAAACAGGGAAATGCCAAAAAGCTATTGTGCAGCGCTTTAACCGAGGCTTGGCTTTAAGATTTTAGGCACGTAACATACTGAATATTCACTGTGAGTGTGGTAAATCACTAAATTAAGCTGGTGACAGTTTCTACTGATTGATAGCTGTTTGAATGGGAGGTTGCTGCAGTACAGTCATACAATATAGCAGCATCAGACTGTCCTCTCCAACTAAATCTCAGCCTATAGATTAAACAGCTGGATATTAACAGGTCGGTATTTTACAGATAACACCAAACAATACCTGGTGATTCAATCAAATATTATATGATATGTTTCCATTGAAAAAAATCACCACTAATACCTGGCCACTGTTTTGGGTCATTTATCCACTTGGGCGGGGAATCCTGAAGGGACATGACAGTGATAAACTTGAATTTGTTAGGGTTTTGTGTAGGACTGTACCCAACTGTCAGTTTTATCTTTCAAATAAGATTTGGCTGTTTAATACAAATATTCTCAGCAGGACATTCATTGTGACAGTGGCATTGATGTAATATTGTAAACAGGCTAACGGTGCTAACTATTGACCAGAAATGTGCAACAGCATTTTTTGCTGACACTAGGTATCAAAAAAAATCCAGAAACTATTATTCGTACTATTATTACTAATACTATTATTGTTTTTAGTCGTATTAAGTACCCTGAGCAGAAGAGAGAAGATAATGGTATCTTGGAGCCTTATGGTGGAAAGTTTCTCCTCCCATGTGCCACTGCATCACATCTACAGCTATCTGCATCAAAGAGTTGCGTGAAAGTCAAGAGCACTCACTCCGTAGCCAAATCTAGGGACCAAACATCCCCAAAAGTACACTGCACAAAATAAAGACTACAACAAAAAAGCAACTGCTTGACTTAAAGCAATCTCAGTCAACTGAGGGGTGGCAGCTCTAACATCGTGAAGTCTCAGGCTCCTGCGAGGTTGCAGAACAACAATTAGACATGTCTATAAAACAAAAGTTTGTATACAAGGAATAAACACATGCAAACTTGTCAAAACATAATCCAAACACCTGTCAAACTGCATTAACATCAATATGATCTTTGGTTTTCTATCTCCCAAGACGGGGTGCAGACTTGATATTTTGCACAGAACCTGCCTATGCCTTTCTGCGCTATTGGTTTAGGAGGCTAGTTGGTAGTGGGAATGTCTGCTTCTCCACAAATGCCTGGGAGCTTCTTGTTTAATAATATATGGTAGTATCACTATATAGGCCCAAATCAGTTTAAACTACTTCAATAAAGTTGTGGAAAAGTTTGAGAATTCATTGGTGAGACAGTGTGGGAAGCCTGAGACTTTACTGACAAACTTCCATCTTCTTTTGCTGCCCACAGCTTTATTTGCGAGCACATGTTGGTCATCAGAGTTTATATGTAGCAGAAACACTGATTGAAATCACTTCGCTGTGACTCATTTAGAGGCTCAGCAGGATTGTGTGTGTTGTGTGTTTGTGTACAGCCACAGCAGTCTTTTGTTTTGTTGTGTGTGGGTTCAGCAGATTCGTGCGTGCATGTGTGTGATTTTCCTTCTCTCCGGGGAGAATCCATGAAACGTCCTCCACCTGGCTTCTCTAAACCCTGAAATGTGATCTGTCATGGTGCAAGGGCACAGCAGAGAGAGATCTCTGTGTGTGTGTGTGTGTGTGTGTGTGTGTGATATACACTCTGTATTCATTGAGCTGCACGGCGACAGCTGGCTCAGGTTAGAGGTGCAGAGGAGACAGAGGCGGAGAAGGAAGAAAATAACAGCAGATTCTGCAGGACGGCTGGATGTGAATTTATAACAATCCAACACATCGTTTGTTGTTGTTTACTCCCAATTATTTGTTGCTTGGCCTTGTTTTACTGCTGTGAACATGTGGCAAAGTAACAGTGAGAGACAAATAGAGAGAAAAAGGAGAAGCAGCAAATGTTTCTCTCCCAGCAATCGTCTGTCACCTCTTCATTCTCTCTTTCTCTTGTATGAGAGCAAAGAATCTGATGGTTTGTGGACCAGCTGCATTTGTCAGTCATGTAAATCATCACTTGATGAAATCCACACAAGCAGCAGAGCTGCAGGACAGAACAAGGGGCCACAGACAAGAATTCAGAGAAAACAGTCTTGTATTATATGCTACAAATTTAATTTCCTTACACAGCTGTCCACACCTATTCCCCCATCAGATCATCCAATTATTCTACTTTCCTTTTTGGGAATATAACTGATTTCGCTTCTCTCCACTTCACCTTCCCATCAACCCCCGTACTCGGCGGAGGAAATACCTCTATGCCTGACGTCATGGCGATCTCTGCCACCACCTCATCTGTCATTTTTATATCAGGACATGCGTACAGAACACTTTCATGTACATCTAGGTCATTCATATATCTGTGTGTGTGTGTGTGTGTGTGTGTGTGTGTGTGTGTGCGTGTTCATACTTCCAGGTGACTTCCAGCTGCAGTTTGATGGTTCCCAGCTCCGTGATGTCCACCAACATCAGCTGCGGCCTCACCACAAAGAAGTCTGCGCTCGCGCACGTCACCATGCCAACCAGCAGCCAACCCAAACCCTTTGCCTCCGTCACCTGGGAGAAGAGATTTCATGGGTGAGATACCTCCACACATGAGCCAGATGTCTTGTACACAACTCAAGACAATGCACAAAAAATGTAAAAGGAAAATTCTGTCTAATACAGGAAAAATACTCCAAAATGTACTCTGTGGTGACCGTAAATGTAGATATACCCCTAATACTCTTCACAAAGTCAGGTGGCGAAAGTTAAAAATCTCTGTCTGTCTGCGTGTCCTTTGCATATCTCGTGAACTGTTCATCAGATCTACTTTACACTGGGTGGGTGACCCAAGGACATACACTGTTGAATTTGGTGCAATTTGGACACGTGACACATTTAATATTAATAAACTCTAAATAAACAAGGACCAGCACAGCAGTGGTGGCGGGGCTTCAGGGCTCTGTGGAAAATCGAGCATGTCTTCTTAAGTGTATCGGTGTTTCTGACTGCAAGGAGATGTGACTTTGGTATGTTTGTCCATGCCATACTGACTCATACACTAATCACATACCACTAGCAAAATACCTCCGCTACTTGAATCCATACTTAAGTTTATAACTACGTTGATGATGTCAAAGCAAACGACTTATACATCTATTAGGAAATGAATTCTGCTGCAGAGTGTATTTCACTGGTGTTTCGGACTGAGAGTAGCTGTGACCTGGGTGTTTTTCAGGGGTGGATTTAGTTATCTGGGGGCGCCAGGTAAACACTGTCTTGCTTTACTTTTTGCTTTCTCTGGGGAAGTTGGTACTGGCTGTGATAGAAATACTCGACACCTTTTTTTTCACTGAAGTAAAACTATTAACTATTTATCTCAAAACTACCAATACTGCACAGCAAAAGTCCTGCATTCAAATTTTTACTCAAAGTGAAGAGAAAAAGAGGCATTATCATGACAAAGTACTTTGATTTACTTAATGATGTTCATGATAGAGCTGTCAGTTCTAATATGATGCTGTATAGCTTAGTGAATAATAATGTGTCATATTCTAATTGTTATATTTTGTGAGTCAAATCTGAATCTGCGACATGCCGGTAACATGTCTCTGTGCACAATAAGTAAGTAGTATACCACTGAGTTGCATATTTTCAAGAGCTTTTTTAAAGGTACAGTGAGCAACATATTCCAATATTTGTCATATCTAAACATCATAATAAATTTAAAGCTGTTTGTGGTGTGTTGCTCAGGACCTGAAGAAGTGCAGTGTCGAGTGTGAAGTTGTTTGTATGAGCAGTTCTCGAGAAAGCTGAAAGCACATGAGTAAACTTACTTTGTAAATTTCCACCGCTGCACAGAAGGGATTATGGGTATTCTGTTTTTTTTTTTTTACTATATTAGTAAAACAATGTCTTCTATGATCATTAGCAAGTACATGTACACACCTTTAGACGTGTTTGTGTATATGTGTGTTCTCTGTGTGTGTGTGTGACCTTGATCTCGAAGTTGTGGTGTATGTGCGGGAGGAAGACCATCTCCTCTTCATCCCAGGCCTGCGTATCATCTGCTTCGATCCTCCCTCTGATCCTCCATCGCTGGCGGCCCAGCCGCACCACCACCTGGTCGTGTGACATCGACACGATTTTCATTAGTAAGTTAACGTTATTTAAAAAAATGTTTGTCACTTTAAATAGAGAAGCTCACCTCGTATTGGTCTCCAGGGCAGAGTCGAGCAAAGCCGATCAGACCTGCAAGTGAAAACACATGTTAAAAATATTTGGAAGATAAAATGTCACTGATAACTCTGAGTGTGTGTGTGTGTGTGTGTGTGTGTGTGTGTGTGTGTGTGTGTGTGTGTGTGTGTGTGTGTGTACCTTTCATTTTGATATGTAGCTCTCCGAGGAGAATCTCTAACTCTCCCTCCATAACTGACATGTCCTGCAGAGAGGAGAAAATTTGGCAAGAGTGAAACCATTTGAAAAAGTAAATAAATCTTTGGCAGGGTTTTGTTAACAGTTCTTGTTTTTATTAGCTGAGCACTTTGATACTTTTCACCTTTTTTTCTGTCCAAAGTGAGGTCACAGGTCGGGGTCATGTACTGAGCATTGACACCTGAGCTGTTAGGAAAGTTTTACCAACAAATTTCTTTGGCTTTTGGACTGAAAGATAGTCTCTCTTCTTACTCAACAACCTCACTGGCTGCAGGTTCAATCTCATAAAGGGGAAAAGTGGTTTAAAGTAGTTTTAGATTTGTAGCATTCAAGGGCATAAACAAAGCACTTTGAATGCTTCTTGTTGTTTTGTAATGTGTAACCGCTGTTCTGTGTGCACTAATTGTGTGTATGTTGTGATTTTTGTTTGTGAACAGGTTTGACTTGAAAAGGAGATTTTGGTCTTCATATAACTATCCTTACCTTTCAATAAATAAAATAGATAAAATGTAGGGGGGATGATGAAGAGCTTCAGTAATTTTCTGGACAGATTGCTGACTTAGTGCTGTTTTTGTTTTTTGGGGCTCTTAGCTTGTTGAGCCTGAGAATTTCTCAGCAGATACTGAACAGAAATTAGAAGTTTATTTTGTTTTCTGCAGTTTTACTTTAACTTTAATTATATACTGTGGCAACGTCCATACAAACATACAACACAAAGTGCTTTATATAACATTATTAAAACAACACAGACTAAACAGATGAATAAAATAAAAATGAAAGTAAACAGCATTGCTCTACTATTTTAGATACACACATGGGAAACATTCTCAGATGACAGGACATGTGGTCGATAAAGAGAAATAAGCAGAATAAAGTCCAACATGCTGATCTCCCAGGGTAAAAATAATGCAAAATTCCCATTATTGAAGACATTAAGATGAATGTTGTCCTTCTTAAATCACAGCGACTAACTTTCATGAGTCAAATAAATCGTCTTTTGGATCGTCTTAATGGATTCCTGACAGAGAACTTGAGTTTACTCCAAAGAGCAGCAGATGAAGCAGCATGTGCGGAGCAGAACTGGTGTCTCCTGTGTGGGCCAATGTCACGGCTGTTTGTCACACACTGCAGACCAAACTCATGCTTGAGTCCAAAACTGAGAACTAAACGGCCAATTTATGACTCTTCAAGAGGTTGTAACACCTAAATATGCTTATTAACAGCCTGTCTAAATACAGGGTGAGGCCACATTCAAACACAGGTGGTAAATACATCGAAAACAGGTCCATTCAGAAGAATGTGTGTCAGAATTTGCATGTGCCTCTTATGGCCTGGCAAGAGATCTTACCATTCATGGAAGTGTTCATATTTTACACTGACTCAATACATCGTCACTCTGATATACAGCGATCAATGGCAGTTTAATTTTGGGGTCATTGGGCAAAAATCCCATGGCAGACTTTGAGCATATTGCAAATAAGATAGACTGAGAGAAAACTAGATTTCTGCACCTTCTCTAAGCTCTGTTTTCAGGTTTTAGAAAATCTAGCCTATGATGGGAGACTTTGGCCAATCACAGGTCATTTCAGAGAGAGGGCGTTCCTTTTGGCAGTTCTACAAATGCAGATGTGTTTGCACGTCCCTTCAGTAAAAGAAGACGTGTTAATGTCAGCAGAGTGATTCAAAGATGGACAGAAGATGTTGCTAATAGTTAAGCCTTATGCTAACCGCAGCTAAAGGCTCGCAGCTGCGGTTTCAAGTTAATGTTTAGCAACTAACGTTAGCAAGAACCCCAAAGCACAGAGTGTTCTCCGCCTCACTCCATGCTGCTACAGACCACCCTGCTGGGAGGACAGCGGGCAGCAGCTCTGGAAATGGACCACCAGTCGGCAGCCACAGCAACTGGAATCCAGCAGCCTCAACTCCCTGCCGGATCAGCAAACTTTCTTTTGCTGCCATTACACAGACTGCCATGACTCCTGGCGCAGTGCACAGTGGTGGAGAGTGAGGCGAGGGGACCGTGCAGTGGCAAGCTAGTTAATTCTTGTCTAATTTTTACCAGTATGGTAAACACTGGGTTACGACATGAAGCATGTGCATATGCCCGTCGTCGTCTGGTGGGAGGGGCTTAAGAAGGAGAGGGAAGAGCTGCCGGAGGAGAGTGTCTTTTCACATTCAGCTGTTTGTTTTTTTTTTTGCCTTTTCCAGATTTTTGCCAACCCCAGCTTTCAGTAGAATTAGTAATACCAGTGTAGAAATACTCTGCTCAAAGTAAAACGCCTGCAGTCAAATGTTACTTCAGTAAAAGTACAAAAGTATGAGCATCAAAATATACTCAGAGTACCAAAAGTAAACGTGCTCATTATGCAGAATGGCTCATTTCAGAATAATGTATGTCATATTAATGGATTGTAGTTATTGATGTATTAATCTGTTCATCACTTTAATGTTGCAGCAGGGGAAGGTTTATATCACTTTATATAGTGCTGCTGAGCGTCAATGATTAACCAATAACAATACATCATAATCTGTTTGTTAATGATATTTTATATTGTTAATATGAATCTGAAAAGTAAAGTTATCAAATATATTGGAGTAAAACGTTCAGTATTTCCCTCTCTGATGTGGTGGATTCAAAGTATCAAGTAGCAAAAAATGGAAATACTCAAGCAAAGCACACGTACCTCAAATAATATTTAAGTACAGTACTTAAGGAAATGTACTTAGTTACGTTCCATCGCAGCTGATTTTTAACTTCAACAACCCACTTAACCATCAACAGGTTTCTTCCTGAACCTAAAAAAACTTGATGTGACGTATTCCAAACACATGTTTGTGGGGCTTTTTCCAAGAACCACATCCCCAATAGTGCTTCCAGGGACGAGCCCCTGTATGTATACATGCAGTGTCAGTGTGTGTGTGGTCGTAGAGACATACACAGACTCCAGTGTTACAGGCAGAGGTGCTGACCTCCCTCTGACAGGCCCAGCGATCATCCTGTTTGGTCATGAAGCTCATTCCCTCTGAGTGAATGTGTGACAAAGTGAGTTCTGTGTGCATGTAGCTGAGATTACATATTTCTGTGTGTGAGTCAGTGGGGGAATGTAACTAAGTACATTTTCTGAGTACTGTATTTAAGTATGATTTTGAGGTACTTGTATTTGCATTTTTTGCTACTTTACACTTCTATTCCACCACAATTCACAGGCAAGAGATTAGAATCAGATTCATAATATAAAAAAGTCGAGTAACAAATGTTTATGTATTACTCTCGGTAAAGACTTTAATGATCCCAGGGAAGAAATTTAAAATCCACCCAGCACTATATAAATCAGTAGCTGCAACATTCTGATGAGCACTCACTCTACAAAAAAAATGATTCATAGGATTAATGGATAACTCTTAAAATAAAGATGTTTTTCAGCATAAAAAATTACGCTTGTTTCATTAACAGTTGACATTGTTGAGTAGGATGGAATTAAAATAAATAAGTTAGAATATCTTAAATAAAACAGTTTGACCAGTAAATATCACTACAACCTCTGTATAAATATTACGCTGTTTCAGTTTAATTAAGCCTCTCGAGGTCAAAGCAAATCATGTTGGTTGTACTAAACTGAGTGAGTTTGTCAGATTTAACTCACAGTACTGACTGAATAATGCCAGAGTTAGAACTACTTAAAAAGATGCATGCAAATAGTTGAACCTGTGAATTAATTTTTAGAGTGCACTAATACATCAATCATTATAATCCAATAATATTATAAACATTATTCTGAAATGGTCGATTTTACGTAATGAGTTCTTTTACTTTTGGTATTTTTAAGCCCTTTTTGTTTGCAGGAACTTTTCTCAGGAACAAGGAACCTTTTGAGGAACATTTCAACCACAGAGACCAGCATCTAAATTAAGTTCTGGGGACTCCATTTTACCTCCCAAAAAGCCCCTTATTGGAGGTAGTATTATAGCACAGAACTTTGGGGGTAGTGCTTGCAGCACTGCACATTTCTGATTGGTCGGGTAAATACAGCAGCAAAGATTCATGGGATAGCATGGTTAGCATCAACCACAATGTCAGTCACTGCGATAGCTCCACAGTTTGCTTTGCTGTCACTACTCGTCTCTCTTCCTGCATTGACCCAACGATCCAGTTTACAAAGCAGTAGATCACCTTCAACAGCAGAACGACTTTAGTCGCCTCCATGCTTGCTGTTGTTGCAGTGTCCCACAAATAACAGTGCCTGTCCACTTTACATGGCATCATTTTTTTTGTAAAGTTGCATGCAAAAACGACGTGTAAAACAGCCATCCCTTTTTTTAATACATCAGCGGGCTAATTTGTCTGATCTTCGCGGATCTTAATACTAAGGTGGAAACAGACAACAGTGGGCTGAAGGAACCACTTGAAAAGAAATTCCTGTTACTTTTGGTGAAAACACAGCAACAAATAGATGTGACTATGTGAGGATGAAACTGTTAGATGGGTCTGAGGAAGGAATAATAAATGTACTGCACCACCATGTGACAGACAGATGGACAGACAGATAGACAGACAGACAGACAGAGGCTATGAATGAGTCTTCAGTTGTCTGTTAATGTCCCCTAACATGCGGCTGCAAACAGAAAAATCGCTGTGGGACCATCACTCACACACCAGATGATTTGGTTTGGCAGCGTTATGACCATTAGTGGCGAGTGTTGGCCCTCTGCTTTGTGGAGATGATGGATAAGTGGCAGCCACTTTTGGCCCAGAGTACGTTTCAATTACAGCCCTCTTATCGACTCCCTCTGTGATCATTTCATAAACAAGAATCTTTTCCTTCTGTGGTGATGAAATTTTGTAATATCACTAAAATTCAACCATTTTTAGAAACATTTATACAGGTTTATCTTTGTGAATAAAAATATTTATTCAGCTTCCATCATGCTGCATTCGTACACAACAAATACAGTATTTTCTGTGTGATCATCAGGAACATTTTAATCCAGTCAAGTAGTTGTCTTGATTTTTGTCTGTCAAATGTGTTTGGTTTTGCATCCAATTTTAAAGTGGCTGCAGCTCAGTTTACACAGTATTACTATAATGCATTTTTTTTTTTGAAAAGAATAACTTTTGCTAGTGCAGAAAACTTCATCCATAACTAATCACAATTTTAAAAAAGCATCCATATTTAAACTGAAAGTAATACTGCTTCAGGTTAAAGGGAAATATTTAATAAAGCAAATATAGAGTGCCAGTTTGCATATTTCCATTTGTTTTAATGTCTTATTTTATCATTGTTTTAGTGTGTTTCTCTTGTTAATGACTGTCAGGTTGTTTATTATGGTACAACAGTTTCACTTATGTACAGTTTTTAAAGCCAATGCAAAAGTGCCAAAAACTCCTTTAATGACCACTTGAGGCTAGCTCCAAGAGCGAGGTAATCTCCATAGACCCTTGTGTTAAAATGCCCAACTTTACAGCAGGAATAAACGTGTTTACAGCCTGGTACAAAAAACTGTTCAGGTCATGACAGCTGTACAGGGGCTGAATTTTAGTACAACCCCAGACTCACAGAGTATAGGTGTAGCCGTAGCTGTCACTATTTCAGTGTGTTTTCTGTTCATGAAAGTTTATTGCAACATTTTGGTCATCTAAAAAAGTCTTGTTCAATGTCTGGTTGTACTAAAGGACCCTTTATGGAGTCAGATGTTTAGTTTTCCTGTTAGGTTCATTTTGTTTTGATGGTTTTAAGCCTGTGTTTTGCTGGAGTAAATTTAGCAGTTAACCATAGCTGTAAATGCACTGTGCCTAACTAACCTAGTTGCTAGGTTAAAGTTAGCTCCAGCCTCTTATCCACATGTCTTCACCTCTGGCTCCAAAAAATCCAAGAAGGCGGCAGCTAAAATGCCAAACTCGAGGCTGAGGTTGCATTCCAAAATACTTAGGTGCCAGTTACTAACAGTAACAACATGTTCAGTTTGAATTAGATTTAATGAAAGTGAACCCTGGTTAGAGGCTCTGGAAGTTGTTTGCAGCAGGAACAAAAGATTTATGTAGATTTTGTACCTCTGACCTGCAGCAGAAAATGCTCAGCTGTTAATTACTCCTGCGTGCCGTCTGTTACACAGATGCTACTTGAAAAAACCACTGAGGTTGTTTCTGACTTGAGTAAAAAATCAGCCTCTGCTGACATAGTTTTTTAATGACTTATCATAAGTACATGAAATGTAAAAACTTTCTTTCAATTGGAAAAAAGCAGCTTAAAGTCCTCACTAAACATAAAGTCAGCCTTTGGATTAAAACATGAGAACCTGCGTTTACAGGTGCTGGAGCAGAAACAGGATGTTGAACCCTTTTGACTCTTGGTCATTCATCATACAGTCGATGATGTCATGTGTGACTGTGTTTAGTTGTGTTTTGGCCCTCTGTGACCTCTGTCTGCTGCACACATGGTCAGATTGAGGCACAACACTGGTTCATTCATTACACCTGAGATACATTTTGCAGCCACAGAGCTGCAGTACAAAGGCCTTGAAGATTAAATGAAAAAGTTGTGTGCTAGAGGTTGTATTGAAATGTAAATGTAGTCATGGAAATTTAGACAACAGTTAATGTATTTTTCAAATAGTGTATTATAGGTGGAGGTTATGCTTTGATGTGTAGTAGTGTCATATAAGAAGGAAAAAAACACTGAGTCAGTTTTGGACTGAGGTGTAACTTTGGATAATAACCACCTGTTGTAATTTTATAACCCAACTTCAAATACACCCTAATTAAATATTTCCCGTCTCCTAGACATGCAACTAAGCTGGGTTTTCACAAGGAAGTTGGTGACATTTAAATTCACCACAGCCATGCTCCACAGTGAAGACCGAAAGAAAACCTTCGAATGAAGAGTTAAAAACACACACACACAAACACAGTCTGATGGTTGCAGTACCTGCAGGCTGTGTCTGTGGTTGCGACCGAGCTCCAGCAGACTCTCTCTGGAGGCTCTGGTGGACGGCGACAGTGAGAAGGCTCTCTTCATGTTGACCGCTCCCTGACACAGCCTCCACTGGATACAATACGTCTCATACAGTTCCTCCACCTGCAGAGAGGAGACACAGAAACAGTGTTCGGCTACACAGTCAACAAAAACACATTTAGTTCCTTTCTTTCCACACAGTTTTGCTCGGCGGTTGAACTCCACACAGACACAACTGTCTTTGTTTGAGTTTGTTGTTATTTCAATGATGCCTTACAGTCATTGCCCTTCTCTAACTGTCCACCAGATGCCCTCAGACTTTCCCACCAGCCCGTCACCTGACTTCCACATCCACCTGCTCACCTGTTCCTCATTCCCCAGTTACCGCCTACAGTATTTCTACCAGGTTGTCTAAGTAGCTTTGTGCCTTTGCTTTCCAGCCTGAATCCTGACCTACCTGCCTGCACCTATCCCCTGCCTTATTCCTGTTCACTTGTGGATTCTAACTAACTCCTGTCCTGGGTGACAAGCTTCCCATGCCAGTAAGTTTTGTATTTCACAATCACTGAAATGTTCCTATCTGCCTGGATTGTTTGCAGTTTGATCCTTTGTCCTGCTGCTTCATGCTCACCTGCATGACAGAAAGCTATTAAAAGTTCTCTGCACCTTTTAACATGAAAACCACAAAATAGCTTTCTGTAAAATATTTGGAGAGCTGTCATTTCCCTGAGGATCTTTTAATCACTGTCACCTCAACCAAAGATCAAACCATAAACTAAAATGATTAAACAAATGTAAATCCAATGTACTTTCTTTTACCTTGCTGATTTGAAATTCTAATCTTCGTATGTATCTCTCCAACGCTCTGATCTCCTGTGAAAGCGAAAACATAGCCACGTTTCTAATAATTGTTTTCAATGCTTATATATAAATCTATATGAAAGCAGGTTTGGGGCTCTGGTGCAGCACTTACCTTCTCCAGATCATACAGAAAGGCCTGGAAACAGAGAAAACACATCAGCATAATGTCATCATAGCAATCCATAAAACTGGATCCCCCCCCCCCCACACACACACACACACACACACACGTATCTCAGTTTCTTTTTTCCTCTCTCCTCACCAGTCTGGAGTTTCTCTTGGTCTCTCTCTGCTGTGAGGACAGGAAGTCCATCTCTGTCTGGTGACCCTCCAGGTACTCCCTGCAGACACCAACATGTTGACAACAGTTGAAGCAGAGCTGCGGCAGCTTTACTGTCAATACACATCAGTGGAGTGATGCTGCATTCACCTCATATAACGCCTACCACACACTAGAAGACTCTGAAAGGTCTTTTAAAAGAGCAAAGTCTGACACATTCTCACATCTGAAGACAGTGTGAGGTTTTAGTCACACGCTACAGGTTTTTGCAAAGACAAGGCATCTTACAGGGTCACTATTTGCAAGTCTGCAACTAGATTCCTTTTGAGATTATTTCCCATCCTGCTCCTGGAAAATGTTATACCAAAACTCCCTTTAAGAAATATAACTAATTACCAATTCTGTTGCCTCAACTTGGTACCAGTCTCCGTTGATTAGCTGCGCTATTTTGGTGAGAGGAGACAGACGGAATATGAAGCAAACCGCTTCAAAAATTAAGACTGATGACTCACTAAAATGAGGGCTGGTTGGTAGATCAGATAGACGCCAAATTAAACATAGACTCTTGCTTATGCCACAACTCCCCCAGTTTCTCCTCCTTTTCCAGTTTTCTACAGGAGAACTCAGACTTGGTTATGTTCTTGCACCTCCCTGGAGTCCCCTCCTTGTTAACTGTCTACCTGATTTGGTGCTGGAGACAGTGCAGCTACTGATTGTTGACAATGTTCACGTCATTGAACTTAAGTATTTGCATGAGCCAAGACTAAAAACTTCTACTGCTACTACTTTTTACTTGTGATAATGCCATCACTTCAGCAGTACAGGATGAAAATTTAAGTATACTAGTATACATACTTAAGTCCTTTGCGTAGCGCCTGGAAGACCCTGTCGACCTGCTCCGGCTGCATAGACCAGATAGCCCCGCCCCCTCTGTTGGGGGACAGGTGCATTCTGGGAGATTTCCCTCCAGTTGTGGCCTTGGAACGGAGAGAGTTACGAGCAGAGGATGGCCTAAAAACAGAGATATACATGGAGACACAGAGTGAGATGGTTATATGCTTGGATTATCCAGTAGTCTCTTGTTCATTGTTAATACTCTGGATTTACATTAAGATTTACCAGATAAAATCTGATTTATCAATAATCACTGATGGAAGGAGGGGTTGCCGGCTCGCAAACCGCATGCGGCTCTTTGCCTATCAATGTGCAGCTCTTCGATCCATTAATTAAAACCATCGGCGTGCGGCTCTTCCGTCATAAAAAAAATCAATTTATTGTTATGAGTGCGTATGGCCCTTTTAAGAAATGTAACAGGCTTAAGTGGAGCGAGTGTGAGAGAGAGGAATGCGCACGGGCAGGTGAGAGGGTGTGGAGTTTAGGAGGAATGCATGACTCCAGCGCGGTGGCGATATCGCACAACAAAAAATGTCAGGGAAGAAATGCGTATCTTTGTGTGTGTGTGTGTGTGTGTGTGTGTGTGTGTGTGCGCGCTTGTGTGGAGAGAGTATGAGGGAGGGAGAGACTGTGTGTGGAGCAGTGTTGCACGGTATCCTGGTACCAACGGTACAGCAGTAGGCTGCTACTTAAACACCATGGTACATGACCTGGTGCCACTACTGTGGCATAAGTTTAAAGTCCAGTCTAAGGAGGGTGAGTGTCCATGCGCTGGCCAATAAGAGCCATAGTGCTCCTCGGCGCAAGATAACGGCTTACCGGCTACTGAGAGGCCCGGCTCCAGGTGAATAAATTGGCGTCATGACTGCCCAGAAATACCTGAACAGCCGAGCCGTGGCAGCACACAGGTATGTGGCGTGTCAGAGGAGAAAAAAGCCATTCACATTTCTCTCTTTGTGGCAGGTAACGGTCCACAAACCTCACCGCACTTTAGGGACTGTTCTTTACTTTCCCCCCTATATCCCCCCTATGTTAATCACTTATTGATGCTGTTTTTTAAGTATGAATAAGTCAATAAGTAATTTATTCCGTTGAAATATCATTGATGTATTATAGAAAAGTGATTTATCTTTTTATAAATGACAAAAGGCACATCTGCCTCATTTTTGCTGTGGAATCCTGATACTACTCAGAACCGTGATACTTTAACTGGTATTGTACCATGGGTCCCAATTTTGGTACCGCGACAACACTTATCTGGAGAGAGTATGAGAGTGGGAGAGACTGCGTGGATGTGTGTGGAGAGAGTATGAGAGTGGGAGAGACTGTGTGGAGAGAGTGGGAGAGGGAGAGAGTGTGGGTGTGGAGGGGGGATGGAGAAAGACAGTATGAGAGGGAGAGGCTGTGTTTGTGTGTATCTCTATTCATGGTTATTCATTTGTGTGTGAGATAAATAAATCTGGCTTTGAAATGCATGGATTTTGATTTTATGTCATTTTGTGTTTGTGTGAGAGAGAGTGTGTTTGTGAGCACACATGTATGATGTGGCTCTTCGTACTACCATGGTAATTTTTGTGGCTCTTGGTCTCTGACTGGTTGGCCACTCCTGCTCTAAAGCATCCATGTGTTCTCAGATAAAATGCTTGTCTTCACCAACATGATGAAATTAAAGGAGGATGGTCTGTTGGATTACTGATGGCAGTCAACTTTCATAGAGGTTTTTATTTTATTGAACAGTCGTCCAATAAAATGTGAAAATATGTCATCTGTGGGAACAACAGGGAACCATCACAGTTAGGGTTAAAAGAAACCATTAACTGTCTGTAGAAAACAGGAAGCAAACAGTGGTCTCCTTTGTTTGACATTTTTTGACCCATATGTCAACCCTGACCTTCATGAACTGTGTGGCTCTATAATAACATTGCTCGACTTCCTTATCTGAATGTAAACACATGATGTTTTTCGGCCATTTGTCTTGAGAGAACAACCTCTTTTAATGACATACTTTAAAACACAGGGATAGCAGTGGCTGCGAGGAAGTTAGGACTTTTTGTCATATAACCTATTTTATAAAAACTGAGGTAATGTAAGAACCATAGATGTATTATATGTGAATATTATATTCCATTTCTGCCAACACATCCCCCTAAATCCTGCACACTGGACCTTTAATGTGGTTGTTGCAAACAGATTATAGGTTTGTTGAACATCAGTCATTGGTGCCAAAGGATGCTAAACTGCTGGCACATGCAGATCACATAAACTATCACATATGTGAAATTACTCATAACTTAAAAATATGCAACACAAGGAGTAAACCTGGCCATGTTTATTGCTGGAGGTGTCCTGTAAACAGAGTTTTACAGATGTTTATTTTAAAAATGGTGGCCTATGGGAAAATTGTTTGTTGGGCCAGAGGAGATATTTCATTGCAATTCTGCAAGTGACCACTAGGGAAACAATGGAAGCATTTAAATGCACAAACACTCAGTGAGAATCAAACTCTCTGGATCAAATCACGTTAATACTGGTAAAATGAAAGCAGGTCCACCAATTATAATACAAAAATTACAGATTTTCCCGTGCAATTAAATAAGACAGTATTCAGCCATTTCTGAGAGGGCACTCCGTGTGGAGGCAGACACACACACACACACACACACACACACACACACACACACACACACACACACACACACACACACACACACACACACAGTGTTTGTGACCATACACACATCTGCACAGTGTTTTTTAACGGCCATTTTCTCACAAAATAAAAGCTTCACTCAGATTTAGCCGGCGTCCTCTGTAATTATGGACTCAGCTATAAAAGTGTATCATATTGTGTGATAGTTGTTGTCCCAGCATGTGTGTGTGTGTGTGTGTGTGCGTGGTGCGTCTGTGTCATGTTTATGGCCCGGGTCGTGTCACCATCAAAGCTCCATAATGAAGAATGATGGGAGACCACGTGGTGTGATGCTGTCAGGGCAGGAACACAGTGACACTCAGGAATGAAGAGAGTGTGTGTTTGTTTTCAAGAGATATAGTGTGTTTGTGTGTACATGTAATTGTAAGATGGAAAATGCACAGGAAGTGCATTCCAGCTCTTGACATGACATTTTGTTCCCTGTCTCTGTCTCGTGGGACAGACGGTTGACATCCGTGTGCTTGTCACTCGTTCTTTCTTCATTCAGAAATAACATCTTGTCGTCTGTGGTGCGTTCGCAGTCTGCCCATCAACACGGAGCAGGCTCGTCTGAGGGTGACGGGATTTCCCCCCACAGACAAGACGACAGTTCAACTTAAAGTGCTGTAAATCTTAAGGGATTTTATTTTGTCCTTTTCATTGTCCTACAGTATGAAAAAAGTGTGGTGATCTTTTTCAGTCTAACTGTAATTCACTGAGCTGTTTATGTTCTGCTGCCTGTCATTCATCCTGGCAGTTATGAAAATAAATGGAGGTTTGGACCTCAAACAGGAAAAAATGTTTTGTTGGTTTAGACAGCGTCAAAAAGATTTGTTTTGAAATTAATTTAAAGGTTCTGTGTGTGACACTCAGAGCATTAATAGAGCAGCAAACCACTATCCAGCCATCTACCCATCCATTCATTTTCATCTGGTTGTCTGGGGTGGGGTCGCAGGGGCAGCAGGCCAAGCAAAGCACCCCAGACGTCCCTCTCCCTGGCAACGCTTTCCAGCTCCTCATGGGCATCCCAAGGCGTTCCCAGGCCAGATGAGATACATAATCCCTCCAGCATGTTCTGGTTCTACCCTGGGGCCTCCTACCAGTGGGACGAACCACCTCAACTGACTCCTTTTGATGTGAAGGAGCAGTGGCTCTACTCAGAGGTCCCTCTGGATGTGCAAGCTCCTTACCCTATCTCTAAGGCTGAGCCCAGACACCTCACTGAGGAAACTCAGTTTAGCTGCTTGTATCTGCGATCTCATTCTGTTGGTCACTACCCAGAGCTCATAGGTGAGGATTGGGATGTAGATTTACCAGTAAGTCAAAAGCTTTGCCTTCTGGCTCAGCACCTCCTTTACCACAATGGTCCAGCGCAGTGCCCACATCACTGCAGACGCCGCACCAGATATTTGTATTTTGAGCTTCTCTGTGGTTTGTTGTGGTAAACTGGTCCAGCTGTGTGTGCATAGATTTGTGTATCCCGCTGGCTAGCTTATTGCTGCTACTTTGCACTGCACTCATACAGCAGATAACGCTGTGTAAGTGCGGTGTGGTCCTCCAGTTCCCCCCTGGTTGACATCGTTAGCTCTGTCAGAAATGTTGCCCATGGTTAGCACTTAGGTTTTGGATTTAGCACAGTTAGCTGCTAGCTGCTGTTTCCAGTCAACTGGTTAGCTTAGTTTAGCATAACAGAGCCAGGCTAGGTGTTTCCCCCTATTTCCCAGCTGTCGAAGTCACATATTCTGGCTCTCAGTACCTGTAAAGCTCGCTAATGAACCCATTATTTCTCTACAAGAAAGTTAATTAGTGCATTTCCCAGAATATCAAGCTATTCCTTTAAAGCCCAACTAAACTGAATTGTCTGCTGCATCATACATATCTGCTCTCTTAATCATGTGGTTTTCATGATGGCGCCGGCTGTCTTTTGCATTAATTGGGCTGAATACAGTTCTCCGTCTGTTTATGATGACGCAAAGACAGACCTTATTTGTTCCTGCTTGTCATTTCTTCAAGACTTAAACAATTTAAGGTGCCTGAACTGGTTATTATTACCTGCATTCTCATTTGCTGTAATATCATGTCACTTACCGTCGTCGTCCAGTCAGAGAGCTGAACCCGGTGAAGGAGCGACTCCTGTGGACCAAACCTCCGTCTGAGGGAGAGTCGAATCGCAGCTTCACCGACATCCTGCTGAGAGAGAGAGAGAAACTAATTACAGTGAAAAGAAGAGTTTAATTAAAACACACCCACCTCTTAAATATTGCAAATTACTTTCTCTATTCAATCCCAATGAACCTCAACCACGCAAACACACACATCTATACACACCCACCAAGCTTTACATGAGTTTGGCATGAAGGAGAAATTCAACCAAACTTAAAATCAATAAAATTACTCACAACTTGTTTGTTCCCACAACAGCAGTTTCAAACATAAACCAATTCTGAAAGGCTGTCTTAAGATTTCCAGAAATCTCATCACAATATTAAAAGCATCTGCCACCAGTCCCTTCTCCGGGAAACGGCCTACTCTTTATTTTGGTGTTTAGGAAAGTAAGAATAGCAGCTGAAGCCCAAAGTGTAAAAGTTGAACGAATACAAGATCACCTGCATTGTTGTGTTTTATTTTATCATTTGTCGCTGTGTTTTCAACTTTGTCTTTTTCCTCTTCCACTCAAAACACACACAGACACTTGAAAAGGAAACGACCACCCTAACAGACACTCTCAGACAATCCATAACAGGAAACAGCACCAACATCTCTGTGACACATTTAAAAACAGAACAGGCATCCTGAAGCAGACACACAAACATGTGCACATGCTGGTCTACAGATGGATGTTATGAGTCTGGAGGCTGTGTAGCTCAGATGGCTGAGGTTCAGATTTTTAGTCATACTGTGGCATGTCTCTAGGGAAGGTAATGTTTGTTCGTCAATGTGTTGACCATTTTGGCTCAACAACTATGGGACAAATTGACGTGAAATTTCATGAAGACAGTGAATGTCAGAGGATCAAACCCAATGACTTTGGTGATCCCTTGATTTTATTTTTTTTTGTGTGCAAACAGCAGGCCAAAAAGTTTCATGCATCTAGTAAAATATCTCAAGAACTACAACAAATATTGGTACAAAAATCATTACAAAGAGTCATGGCTTCAGGCAGAAACCTGAGAAATGGAAAATGGAGCCAACACAGAAGTGCCAAAAACTGCAGTTCCTTGAATGGCCACTTGAGGCTGGCTCAAAATCACAGCAAACCCCATAGACCTTCAAGTTAAAATTGCCAACTTTATAGCAGAAATAAATGTGTTTTCAGTCTGGTACAAAATTGATTTTGGTCTCTATAGCTAATTACAACATTCATGATGACTGTATCGGGGGGAGGCGTGGTGATTTTTATATTACTTTTATATTCACTCACATTCTGTTAAGACTTAAAGTTACGCATTATTAAGGGTATGGCTGCTTTTTTTTCACTGCTGCAATACAACAAGTGGCCACTGGGATAAATTTGCTGCAAGGCTGAGTGGCTTTCCTGGAGGCCTGGGTAATCTCCACCCTCTCATCCAAATATTGTCACTTCTGGCTTCAAAAATCCAAGATGGAAACGGCCAAAATGCCAAACTAGAGGCTTCAAAATAGGAGCCCACAAACTAATGGGTGATGTCACGGTGGCTGCATCCATTATTTTGTACAGTGTGGCCACCAGATGATGACTCCAAAGATCCACAGACTTTTCCTCTAGCACCACCAGCAGGTTCACCTTCCTGGCTTTTTGTGAAATTTCTCAACCATTGGATGAATTTCTGTAAAATTCAACACAAGCGTCAATGTTCCCCTCAGGATTAATCATTGGTGATCGCCTGACTTTGTATCCTTTTAATATCAACAACTTCTTTTTAAGTTCTCTCGCCTCAGTTTCTATTGCCTTGAGTTGATAATGCATGTGAACTCAAACAGCTGCTTAAGTTCAAAACAAGAATGTCCAAAGATGTTTTGTTCCACATGATGGATAATTACAACAAGGGAGTTTTGAATAAAGTGTTGGTTGTCGTTGTGGTCAGCTTCGTTTTTAACTTTATCTGCATGAAATACGATTCAGACTAAATAGGATTATTCTATAAGGAAGTGACCACAGGAGCTTTTCATTTATGAAAGTGAGGGGGAAAAAACATCAAAGTGTGGCACAAGTTTAAAAAGGTCAGTCAGTGACGAAGAGCAGGCGAGGTTTACTGTAAATAAATCTCATCCTGTATAGTTTTCATACACAGGTACACATGCTGCACAAAATAAAAAAATACTGTGTGTGAGTAAACAAAAACAATGTGCTCACACACACACAGTCTGGATACCATCTGCTCAGAGTCTTTCATGTGGTTCCTGTGAAAGCTGAGTTTGGTTACAGCTAAAAAAACATCACTATTCTTTTTGTTTGCATGCTCATCAGCTGTTTTCTTCTAAATGAGCTTTTAAAGCCTTTTGTAGTAATTCAGAAATATATCTGATGTGGAAAAAGATTATTCATTGTCCAGAAGTCATCACTCAGCACCTTTTGAGCCAAGTGTGGTTAAACATCATGAATGTGCAGTTTTTTTTTTATTTTCCTGGCCTACTCCTCTATTTTGTCTTAGCGTGTTTAATTTTAACATCTTCGTCATATTAAAATCCAACCTGGTGTGGAGCTGAAATAACCTTGATGAAGGTCATCTGCCCCAGTGATCAGGATTTGAACCAACAGCAGGAGCAGAAACGTGCTGCCAGTGTAAGTAGCTCAGGGTAACCCAGTTTGAGTCCTGACCCAGATTATTGAACACACTCTGGTCCTGATGCCAGAACCAACAGAGTCACCAGGCAACCAGACATAACACACGGATGGAGAAACCAGGTCTGATGGCTTCAAACCAAAGTTAGCTTATACTGAACAACACACACACACACACACACACACACACACACACACACACGCGCACACACACACGCGCACACACACACACACGCGCACACACACACACACACACACACACACACACACACACACACACACACACACACCCCATCTCTCCCAGTAGGGGAAGTCAAGTGCCTTTTGTTTTTAGAGGATAATCAGTGTTTCTATGTTACCATTTCCTGTCTATTAATTTTAAATCTTGTTTTAGGTGAGGAAACTGTGTCCAGTGGAGCGTTACTTTCCTCCTCTTGAATCACTCTGCCAGAAACATTCTTCTGAATGGTAAGTGTACTTTTAATGGTCAACCTCAACCTTGTCCTGTCATCATTCTGTTAAGTGCCCGTCCATTTAGATTTCACTCAGCCAGCCAGCGAGTTTTTGTCTAATGCCACCATGTGATTCACATTTTTGGCTTTTAGTGAACTATTTCAAAACCTATTGGATGGATTGTGATGAAATTTGTTTCACATGTCCCCCCTCAGGATTAAGTGTAATGACTTTGTTGAGGGCCCAACCGATTTAATCAGCCGATTATAGCCATTAGAGAATAAGTTGGCCGATTGACGACGATGTTAACACTTAAATTTTCATCACTAATAAAATGCAGGGAATATGGTGTTTTACTTAGAAATGATGTCCTTCCCTTTGTTACTTTTTTTTTTTCACCTACCTCTGTTAAATTGGCAATAATAAGAAGAACTCTGGTACTGTGAACATACATGTCAATGTCTTAATTCATATAAAATTTGCATGCTTATTTTATTTCCCAGAGGTTAACTGCCTTTTTGCACATCATATTTTGATTCATTTTGTGTTCAAATTGTTCATATGCTGCTTGTTCCACACAATTTCTGATTATGAAAGTATTGGAAAATAGTAAAATGTTCTTCCTTCAATTTATATATTTGTAACGAGTGTTTGAACTATATTTAAGCCGTCAAAAGCAGGTATTTTGGGGGTTTTTAAAATTGAAAAACATAAAAATTTAATCGGCATATATTTTGGTTATCTGATTTTTTAATTCCATAATATCGGAATTGGCATCGGCCCCAAAAAATCCATATCGGTCGGGCCCTAACTTTGTTGATCTGCCGACTTTTTATTTTGCGCCGTCGTCAGGTAAAAATTTTAATTTGTCCAAGGCTTTGGTTTGGACATTTGATTTCTGGTTTTGCCGGTTTGCCGGCCAGCATTTGTCATATGACAACGCAAATTAAAAAGTAGTCTACATCAGTAACCTGTGTCGACAGAGTCATAGTACGAAATCCAACACATTACATTAGTAAATGCTGTGTTTTTTTACTTGAAAATTCGTGTGTTTTTTGGGGTGCCGAGAGGGGACATAGTAGAGTTAGTGCATATTCACACGTCGCCATTTGGTCTGCTTTAAACAAACCCTGGTCCGCTTCCACGGATAGTGAGGTTCGTTTGGAGTGGTGTGAACGCTCATTCAAAGTCTGGTGCGGACCAAATGAGCGAACCCTGGTCTGCTTGAAAACTGGGGGTCTCGCATCACTGTGAATCACAAGTGAACCCCGGTGCGGTTCGCTTACAGTGGGAAATGCAAATTGTTTTTGTGGTGACCAAACTGGCTGAAGGGGATGGATTTCCATTTCCGGTCCTGGCCAATTGATGAGCCGGATTTTCTTGTTCATGCTTTTTTTATTCCTGGTTGTTTCGGGCAATATCGCCCCTAAACAAGCAGCTGTTGTAACTGGGTGACGTTGTCCAGGCGGTTTGGTCTGCTTTAAAAACTGCAGTGTGAAAGTGAACTGAGCCAAACGATGGTGTGAAAATTTTCGGCATTCCCCGCCCAATCGAACCGAGTCCCCCGGGCTACCCTGGTGTGAATGCGCCCTAAGTCTCTCAAGAAAACTAAAACTGCACCAACTACAAAATGGGCAGAGGCAGGCCTGAAATCAACAGGTGAGAGGTTTTCAGACGTCATTTCACTCTGTTGACACCATGTACGAGGAGATATTAATCATGGCAGTGCACCGAGATGTCTTCAGCAAACGCAGCTGGTGGGTATTGACAGACGGCGGAGCACGCAGCGGATAGCCAGCGCTGCCGTTCCGCAACGGACACGCATCCAGTGGAAATCCGGCGTAACACACAGACTTGTTTGCTGTTACTGTATCTGTTGCTGTGAACTGGTTTTAAAATCTAAAATCTAGCATTTCTTAATTTAAACCTTCCTGCTTTACTAATGCTGAGTACAGACTTCAGGAAATGTCAAACTTGGAGGAATCAGCTCAGTGGTGTTCAGCTCAGAGCAGCAGAATAACAGAGTTCACTTCAGGCTGAACGCCACATAAACCAGCTGGAACAAACCATGAGGAGAATCTGAAACACATCCCACTATCAAATAAGCATTAAGTCTATTTCTGCTGACACAGATATACATCCATCTCCACCTGCCCGCTCAGTTACACTCTCTGGTAACAGCAACATTTTTCAATATGTCAGCTCAACAAAGAAGCTTCAATCTGCAGCTGTTTCAGTCAGTCACATCATTCAGTTGTCATTTTTTACTGTCAGCGCCTGAAACCAATGTTGTCATAGTAGCTGCGTGCTCTAACAAACGTCTGAATGTTTGAGTCTGCAGAAAGAAGCTGATCTTCATTTTGTGCTACTTTATAAATCTACATTTCACAGGGAAATACTGTACCCTTTGCGTCACTACATTAATCTGACTGCTGAGTTATCCATGCCACACCAGAAAAACTGCTCAGAAATGCCCCAAGGGACGAGACAAAGAGCTTAAGGCGTTGATCTGTCCTACAAGTTTCCCAGTTCCCAATCTGATCAAGCGTCAGTGGGACATGCCAGCACCCCGCCTTGCAACTCAGGGGACCCAAAGCATTCACTGCCAACACCCTGGTGCCAGACACCACAGGACACTCCCAGAGGTCCTGTTTAGACTCGTGTCTGGGGTACCAAAACACTCCATGGATTCTCTATTCGATTAGGATCTGGGGAATTTGGAGGCCAGGTTGATGCTATGAGCTCTTTGTCATGAGCACTGGGCAATTCTTGAGAAGTTTTTGTGTGGGTTGATGCACTGTCCTGCTGGGGGTAGGCACTATCATCGGGGAGTGATGTTGGCATGATGGGGGTATTTGGTCTGCGACTGTGTTTGGGTGGGTGGAGCGCATCAAGTGGTATCCACATGAATGCCGGGGCCCGAGGTTTCCCAGTAGAAAATGTTACTCACTTCACCAGCCAGTGGTTTTTAATGTTTTGGCTGATGGGTGTATATGATGATGTCTCTGAGAAGGACCATTCTGTCAACCAAGTATGTTTACTTTAAAACTTTAAGTATATTTTGCTGTTAATACTTTTGTACTTTTACTTAAGTGAAATCTTAAACATAAGACTCTAAATGGAACAAACAAGACAGTAGAAAGAATGATAGTTTCGGTGTCATGGTAATAATAAAAATGATAAAATAACAACACAGAAGAGTAATATTATAAACCAGATGATAAATAGTATATATAGTAGCACCGCAAAGGCACCACATCAGTCCTGAACATGTATGGAAAACAATGTGTTAACAGTGTTTAAGAGTCTCCACTGTTTACACTGGGAGACAGACGACAGGAAAAAGAGAAATAGAGCAGAAACAGAGTGAGAAGTTATATTTGACTGCAGGGAGAAAGAGGAATATGTGAGGAAGATGGCATAACGGACACAGAGTCTTCTTCATAGCTGCAAATATTGCACAGAAAGTCTCAGATTGTTCTTCATTAAAAAACATTTCTGGAGCTCTTTGATATTTGTCTCGACCTGAGTCAAATAAAGGAACTAAACCTGCTTAACTTAAAAGCTACGGTGACCAATACATGTTTTAATCAGAGGTAACTATGTACATTTACTCAATTACAATACAAAAAGAAGTATTTCACTGCTGGAAAGATGGACTTTTCATAAAATGGAGCTGTCTCTGCTGTAAAAGGAAGCAAATATATTTGACATTGGTGCTATATGACCAGAGAAAACAGAGAGAAATGACTGTGGCCTTTACTTTTGCTCAATAAGTAGAAAACCTGCAACTACCAGTGTGTTGTGCCACTCCGGACCAATAACTGCACCTGCTGGTGGGTGACGTAATGCAGGTTTCCCTTTCGGAAATTAAATGGCGGTTGGCTGGTAACTAATGTATTAAAGTTAAACAGTAAGGTAAAATACTTTTTCTGAAACCTTTTAGACAAGAAATAAGAAACGCAGTGACAGAGTCAGGGTTCATATTTGACCAGCACTGCGTAGTTTCACCATTTGATCTCAGTTTTGGTCTGCGTTTGAGGGAGTGAGACTAACTCTCTCTTCTGGAAATACAATCTGTAAGATTGTATCTAAGATTGTCTCTCCAGCAAGAGATTAAATTACAGGTTAAACATATATTATATATCAACAAATAAATTCTGATGTATTATTCTAGATTAAGATGTGTCTTCATTGATCTGTGGGGCAAAGTCAGAAGCTACCCATCAGTATATTAAGTAATTAAAATGAGCTAGACCTTTATTCGCTGCAACATTTTACTGATGAACACATTAATGCATCAGTAGTGACTGTGTAATCCAATAATATAGTTATAATAAATCATAAATGATGCTGAAGTGGACCAATCTGCCTAATAAGTACTTTTACTTTTGGCACCTGAAGTATATTTTTACACTGATACTTGCTGATCATATTTTTCTTAAAACTTGAATCCAGGACTATTGATCTGAGTACATATGCCATCTCTAGTGCTTTCTGATTCCTTTCATTGCATTTTTTAAGTCAAAGTCAGTTTTTGTACTTACTTTTAGTTTTGCTGAAATAATTCAAGAGATTTCTTATAGATCAGGCTGTTTTCACTCAGACAGACCCCAGACCAGCTGATTTCATTGATGAATAATTAGCTGGTGTGACTCGAGGTGTGCAGGCCACAGGCTGCAGCTGGTGTGACTGAAAATAATCGAGAACCACTCGTGTAAATGCAACCGAGAACACGTGAAAGTGATAAAAACTGTAAGAAAATGTTGTAATTACAAGTTCTACTGATGTACAGAACAAAAAATAAATGATATCTGGCATGAGAAAGGAAGGAGGAACATTCCTCGAGTGATGAGGAATTTAGGGGTGAGGATGGATGAAGTGTGTGTGTGTGTGTGTGTGTGTGTGTGTGTGTGTGTGTGTGTGTGTGTGTGTGTGTGTGTGTGTGTGTGTGTGTGTGTGTGTGTGTGTGTGTGTGTGTGTGTGGACTGCTGTGAGGGTGTCTGGAGGAAAGCTGGGGGGGGATCTGGTCTTAAAAAATTATCCTTGACCTGCAAGTGATTTACAGGGTCCCATGTGGTGAGGAGGTGGGGAGGTTGGGGCCTGTGTGTGTGTGTGTGTGTGTGTGTGTGTGTGTGTGTGTGTGTGTACTCACCAACATATATAACAGTGGACTTGAGCGTCGTTACACAGTCACTAACAGTGGACTTGACGGCCAACAGGGGACATTTTTTAAGTCCCCTATTGGTTATGCTTTAAATCGTGATAAAATCATGTCTAAACTCCTCTGGTAATTTTTTTTTAACTTTTGCCAAGTGGGGACCTGAAGGTGTGTGAGTGTTTAAGTGCATACTCAGCAGTGCCTCTGCTGGCTGGAGCCAGGATTTTAATGCCTCAGTCACACACATCGCTTTTTAACACTCCCCATAGTGTGAATGGCTTGCAGCCACAGAAAGTCTATTGGTATGTAAATGTTCTATTAAACTGCCAACTTGGTGAAGCAACTAGTCCCCTGACACATGATTTTTTTACATTATGTTTTTGTAACAAAATATGAAGGCTAAGCTTTGATGGAATTTTTATGCTCAACACTACAAATATAAAGGGCTACCCAAAAGGCAGCACAGTATTTATGAATCTAATAAGGATGAAAAATAGAAAAAACTAAACAGAACAAAAAAAACAAAAACAATTATGTAATCATTTCCTTTCACTTTTAATGAATAACTAAAAACTAATTTGATATCACACTTTGACTAAACCTGTGAAGTTAAGTCCAAAAATACTCACCTGACCGTATTTTCACAGGCACTCAATGTCAATAATATTTTCAATACACTTGTACACCACTTTACATTACTTTCAATAATTACTAACTATTCAGTGGTAGAAAACTAAAAACTTAAAAAGAATATAATGTAATTTTGTGCTCACTCTACACACATAGGATTATACTTTATGAAACAACACAAGTCCACTGTTTGCTGGCACAGAATGACACAAGTTCCCTCTTGGATAGCATAGAGCGATAATCACACTCCAGCACGGATGAATTAAAGAAATTAGTCAAATTAGCAATGCTTATGAGAAAAATATAAAAATTTCTACATTATAGCCTCTTGAACCATGATATGTTTTGTTTTTGTGACAAATCATGAAGGCCCAACTTTGAATTTGTTTACCAACTACTCAATGTCAATAATATTTTCAATACACTTGTACACCACTTTACATTACTTTCAATAATTACAAACTATTCAGTGGTAGAAAACTAAAAACTAAAAAAGAATGTAATGTAATTTTGTGCTCACTCTACACACATAGGATCATACATTATGAAACAACACAAGTCCACTGTTTGCTGGCAAAGAATGACACAAGTCCACTCTTGGATAGCATAGAGCGATAATCACACTCCAGCATGGATGAATTAAAGAAATTACACAAATTAGCAATACTTATGAGAAAGATATAAAAACCTCTACATTATATGATGTGTTTTATTTTTGTAACAAATCGTGAAGGCCCAACTTTGGTGAATATCCTTTACTAGCTAATTTCAAGATTTAGACTAAGGGCCATCCAGAGAGCAGCAGAATAATAAACAGAATAAAGAAAACAACTAGTATAACTTTTATCAGACTTTAAGTGGACATCAGAGTGGACCTAAAAAACTTGTTAGTCAAAAAGGAAAACCTTGCTCTTCCTACTTTTCACAAGCACTGGATGTCAATTAAGTAACTTTTTGAAAGTGACTTTGTGCTTAACCCAAACCTATAGGATAACAGAATGAGTACTTAAAAATCTGAAGGAAGGAAGACTTTAAAAAAGCTGTATTTATAGGAATACACTTTGTTTTGTATTTGTATGAATTGTGTATAAATTAAAATTTCTGGAAAATACACATTATGTAGAAATTTCACATTGCATGAATCTATCTTGAAGAGAAAAAACAATCTATTTGGATATGAATCAGATACCATATTGTAGTCAAAAATGTGATATTTACACTAACTGCTAATGCCTCTCTTAGATCCATCATAAAAAAGACCTCATAGGGTGCTGAAATATTCAGTGTCTCGATGGAGTTAACCTTAATCCTCTCTCAGAATCAAACAACAGGATGCAGACCTTTAAAGAAGACTTCATGTATGGAGTCTTGTTTTGAAGTTTGACTCTATAACAAAAAAGATAGATTTTATATATTGACTCAAGTCCCCTTTTTGCTGGTCCCCGCTTGAATATGATGCAGCGACATACACACTCCTTCATGGGTGTGAATAAAGTGTCTGGCTCCTGTGAACAATACTGAAGTTAAAATGAATGATTCAAGATTTAAGATTTGCAGGAAATGTCACCCAAGCCTGCATGACTATGCAAATTCAAGTAGACCAGACACTACACCAAGTATCAACCTGGAAAACTTAGGTCTCTCATTTTGATAAAAGTCAACTCTTAAGCTCGAAATGACACTGACTTACAAAAATTACTGCTTAAAAGTTTTTATCTTACAATGTATCTAATACTAAGGATGGAAAAATATTATTGCAGCACGTCAGTACAATGTGATGCACTCACATCTTACACATTAAAGTCTGATGCATGAGTGAATCTTTACACTCTATTGACTTTGACTTACAGCAGTTATTTCTGATATCTTAGCGTATCTACTACCAAGGACAAGGAAATATTGTTGCTGTCTGTCATCATAAGAAACTCAGTTTTCTAAATTCAGGCACTGTGTAATTTAACTTGTCTTCTGTTATGGTAATGAGCATTGAAAGGTTCAGTGTCTGTCATGATGGAGTTAACCATTGTGTGTATGTGTGTGTGTGTGTATGTATGTAGATGTATATATATATATATATATATATATATATATATATATATATTTATATACGCCGCTGTTGATTACTATCGAGCGATATTCACACTCCCTAAGAACGTGCTCCAAATTATCAGATATTTAAGTATATGTGTTTAATACCTAGCTGTCTACAGGTTTGATAGGCTACATTATGCTGTCAGAGAAAATGATATGTGTTGCCATGGGAATATGGAAAATGTTTGGTCTTGTTTGCTACAAGCAAAATTTGCTAAAGTTTTTTTCGTAATTAATCAATTAATTGATCATCAATGTTACCAGTGATCAATTGAGGAAAGTGCTTAAAATTGTCAACCCTAGTCAATACCCTGCTACAGTGCATCTATGCATGTAGATTCTTCATTATATATTTACATTTATGATTACACATTACTCGTCCAGTAACATTCACACACTGCTTTTTAGGAAGTTACACATGTTTAATTTCAGTTGATGATGTGAACATAAAACTGCCTCTGATGAGTGAGTGGACTGAGGGGTGCCAGTCTGTGATACTGAATATCTGAATATCTGACAGTCAGTATCAGACCTGGATTGTCTGCGGTGTGGGGGATGGTCTCCTGTTGTGAACGATGGTCGTTAGGGTCTTTTCACCTTCAGGTTTGCTAGCCTCTCATCGACAAGATGATGTTTCTGATTCAGAGTGACAGAGGCATAGGTGATCAGGTGAATAATGTGTCTTAGTTTAAGATATTTTCTAGGTGCTGTGGAAATTGAAGTCTCCAAACTTTTAAGACTGGGTTGGCTTTGAAATGGTACAACTCATGTATGGAGCAGAAAAGAAACAACTAAAACAATCAAACAAACAAAAACCAATCACAGTTATTACATGGAAGCTTCAGGCCAAATCTAAAGTGTCTGTCCAAAAAATTTTTATACACAGAAGGTTTCTAATGCATATCCATATTAAATTCATCATTATATATTTGGTCCTCACCACTGAGATGAGAAAATATCCCTACTTCACACTTGTCTGTCCTATACATTAAAGGCTAAAAAGCCCCAAAAAATATCTTTAACAAAATATAAGAACAAGCTGCATAAATATGACAATAGATAATCAGAGAGGAACATTGGCATAGTGAGGGAAATGCTACAGGAACTGCCAGGATGTATAGTGTTTTTTGTTTGTCATAGTTTTCAGTCACGTGACATGCATGGTGACCTGGAGGGCAAAACGATGGGCCAACATGGCGGCTCAAACTGTAGTCTCCATAGGCACGCAGCTCAAGCCAGTACAATTTCCTTATGTTTCAAGCCACAGATATTTGAAGAAGGGCTGTGGCATATCATACCATCCACTATAACCCTGGTATAAATTTTTACGTCATAGAAAAGTGTCCAATATCACTGATGTAGCAATTGTTCCGTCGTGCGCACAGCAAAAACAGAAGTCCAAACATGTTTTAAGGCCAAAGCGCCTTGAAGTATACCCATTGTTGAGCATCAAATGAAGACCAGAGCTGTTTTTCTGTACCCACATATGTGTTTGTGGAGAGCTAAATGGAATTTTAAAAAAGGCATGGACGTTGGGACAAAAAAAATCCCTCACCTTACACTGCTGCCAGGATGAAAGCGTACAAAAGTATGGACAGTCATATGTATTTTCCTGGATGGATCAATTGTGCTGCTGTTTGGGAGACAAAGGGCAAGAAATTCTTCAGTGTTAAAGCAGAGTACTAATTACTTAATGTTAGCTATCTAACATTAATCCATGAATTATACTAAATTTCAGAGACAGCTGCCACTGTTTGCCCTCCAGAGACAACATGGTTTGTTTAATGGCACATATCCACAAACTAGTCTTTCCTGAGTTTTCTTTGTCAGCCAGGATTCTGTAGAAACACTTTGAGACAGTTTCATAAGCAAATGAAAACTCCTTGTAGTTGTAAAATACCCATAAAGGTAGAAGTTTGCAAAATCAGTACTCAAGCTAGTTTTTAAAGCTTACATGCTCCCATAAATGCATTTAGTGATTTTTATGATACGTCATTATATATTATTACTATGTTTTAATTTTGCAGATCATTCAAGTTACACATATTTTAATTTCAGTTGATGATGCGAATATAAAACTGCCTCTGATGAGGGAATGGACTGGAGGGGTGCCATTCTGTGACACTGAAACTCTGACAGTCAGTATCAGACCTGGATTGTCTGTGGTGTGGGGGATGGTCTCCTGTTGTGAACGATGGTCGTTAGGGTCTTTTCACCTTCAGGTTTGCTAGCCTCTCATCGACAAGATGATGTTTCTGATTCAGAGTGACAGAGGCATAGGCGATCAGGTGAATAATGTGTCTTAGTTTAAGATATTTTCTAGGTGCTGTGGAAATTGAAGTTTCCAAACTTTTAAGACTGGGTTGGCTTTGAAATGGTACAACTCATGTATGGAGCAGAAAAGAAAAAACTAAAACAATCAAACAAACAAAAACCAATCACAGTTATTACATGGAAGCTTCAGGCCAAATCTAAAGTGTCTGTCCAAAAAATTTTTATACACAGAAGGTTTCTAATGCATATCCATATTAAATTCATCATTATATATTTGGTCCTCACCACTGAGATGAGAAAATATCCCTACTTCACACTTGTCTGTCCTATACATTAAAGGCTAAAAAGCCCCAAAAAATATCTTTAACAAAATATAAGAACAAGCTGCATAAATATGACAATAGATAATCAGAGAGGAACATTGGCATAGTGAGGGAAAGGCTACAGGAACTGCCAGGATGTATAGTGTCTTTTGTTTGTCATAGTTTTCAGTCACGTGACATGCATGGTGACCTGGAGGGCAAAACGATGGGCCAACATGGCGGCTCAAACTGAAGTCTCCATAGGCACGCAGCTCAAGCCAGTACAATTTCCTTATGTTTCAAGCTACAGATATTTGAAGAAGGGCTGTGGCATATCATACCATCCACTATAACCCTGGTATAAATTTTTACGTCATAGAAAAGTGTCCAATATCACTGATGTAGCAATTGTTCCGTCGTGCGCACAGCAAAAACAGAAGTCCAAACATGTTTTAAGGCCAAAGCGCCTTGAAGTATACCCATTGTTGAGCATCAAATGAAGACCAGAGCTGTTTTTCTGTACCCACATATGTGTTTGTGGAGAGCTAAATGGAATTTTAAAAAAGGCATGGACGTTGGGACAAAAAAATCCCTCACCTTACACTGCTGCCAGGATGAAAGCGTATAAAAGTATGGACAGTCATATGTATTTTCCTGGATGGATCAATTGTGCTGCTGTTTGGGAGACAAAGGGCAAGAAATTCTTCAGTGTTAAAGCAGAGTACTAATTACTTAATGTTAGCTATCTAACATTAATCCATGAATTATACTAAATTTTAGAGACAGCTGCCACTGTTTGCCCTCCAGAGACAACATGGTATGTTTAATGGCACATATCCACAAACTAGTCTTTCCTGAGTTTTCTTTGTCAGCCAGGATTCTGTAGAAACACTTTGAGACAGTTTCATAAGCAAATGAAAACTCCTTGTAGTTGTAAAATACCCATAAAGGTAGAAGTTTGCAAAATCAGTACTCAAGCTAGTTTTTAAAGCTTACATGCTCCCATAAATGCATTTAGTGATTTTTATGATACGTCAATATATATTATTACTATGTTTTAATTTTGCCGATCATTCAAGTTACACATATTTTAATTTCAGTTGATGATGTGAATATAAAACTGCCTCTGATGAGGGAATGGACTGGAGGGGTGCCATTCTGTGACACTGAAACTCTGACAGTCAGTATCAGACCTGGATTGTCTGCGGTGTGGGGGATGGTCTCCTGTTGTGAACGATGGTCGTTAGGGTCTTTTCACCTTCAGGTTTGCTAGCCTCTCATCGACAAGATGATGTTTCTGATTCAGAGTGACAGAGGCATGGGCGATCAGGTGAATAAGGTGTCTTAGTTTAAGATATTTTCTAGGTGCTGTGGAAATTGAAGTCTCCAAACTTTTAAGACTTGGTTGACTTTGAAATGGTACAACTCATGTATGGAGCAGAAAAGAAACAACTAAAACAATCAAACAAACAAAAACCAATCACAGTTATTACATGGAAGCTTCAGGCCAAATCTAAAGTGTCTGTCCAAAAAATTTTATACACAGAAAGTTTCTAGTGCATATCCATATTAAATTCATCATTATATATTTGGTCCTCACCACTGAGATGAGAAAATATATATATACTTAAACTTTAAAACACCATTGTTGTGAGGAATTGAAAATATGAAGAACATTACATTTGTTTAAACAAAGGTTTAAAACTAACATTATGCAAAAATATGACAATAGATAATCAGAGAGGAACACTGGCATAGTGAGGGAAAGGCTACAGGAACTGCCAGGATGTATAGTGTCTTTTGTTTGTCATAGTTTTCAGTCACGTGACATGCATGGTGACCTGGAGGGCAAAACGATGGGCCAACATGGCGGCTCAAACTGTAGTCTCCGTAGGCACGCAGCTCAAGCCAGTACAATTTCCTTATGTTTCAAGCCACAGATATTTGAAGAAGGGCTGTGGCATATCATACCATCCACTATAACCCTGGTATAAATTTTTACGTCATAGAAAAGTGTCCAATATCACTGATGTAGCAATTGTTCTGTCGTGCGCACAGCAAAAACACAAGTCCAAACATGTTTTAAGGCCAAAGCGCCTTAAAGTATACCCATTGTTGAGCATCAAATGAAGACCAGAGCTGTTTTTCTGTACCCACATATGTGTTTGTGGAGAGCTAAATGGAATTTTAAAAAAGGCATGGACGTTGGGACAAAAAAATCCCTCACCTTACACTGCTGCCAGGATGAAAGCGTACAAAAGTATGGACAGTCATATGTATTTTCCTGGATGGATCAATTGTGCTGCTGTTTGGGAGACAAAGGGCAAGAAATTCTTCAGTGTTAAAGCAAAGGAGAGTACTAATTACTTAATGTTAGCTATCTAACATTAATCCATGAATTATACTAAATTTCAGAGACAGCTGCCACTGTTTGCCCTCCAGAGACAACATGGTTTGTTTAATGGCACATATCCACAAACTAGTCTTTCCTGAGTTTTCTTCGTCAGCCAGGATTCTGTAGAAACACTTTGAGACAGTTCCATAAGCGAATGAAAACTCCTTGTAGTTGTAAAATACCCATAAAGGTAGAAGTTTGCAAAATCAGTACTCAAGCTAGTTTTTAAAGCTTACATGCTCCCATAAATGCATTTAGTGATTTTTATGATACGTCAATATATATTATTACTATGTTTTCATTTTGCCGATCATTCAAGTTACACATATTTAATTTCAGTTGATGATGTGAATATAAAACTGCCTCTGATGAGTGAGTGGACTGGAGGGGTGCCATTCTGTGACAATGAAACTCTGACAGTCAGTATCAGACCTGGATTGTCTGTGGTGTGGGGGATGGTCTCCTGTTGTGAACGATGGTCGTTAGGGTCTTTTCACCTTGGGCTTCAGGTTTGTTAGCTAAAATATGATTTATTCTCAATTCTCAAGTCATCATGTAAGAGTGTGAATATTATCCCTAAGACCCTAACGACCATCGTTCACAACAGGAGACCATCCCCCACACCGCAGACAATCCAGGTCTGATACTGACTGTCAGATATTCAGTATCACAGACTGGCACCCCTCAGTCCACTCACTCATCAGAGGCAGTTTTATGTTCACATCATCAACTGAAATTAAACATGTGTAACTTCCTAAAAAGCAGTGTGTGAATGTTACTGGACGAGTAATGTGTAATCATAAATGTAAATATATAATAAAGAATCTACATGCATAGATGCACTGTAGCAGGGTATTGACTAGGGTTGACAATTTTAAGCACTTTCCTCAATTGATCACTGGTAACATTGATGATCAATTAATTGATTAATTACGAAAAAACTTTAGCAAATTTTGCTTGTAGCAAACAAGACCAAACATTTTCCATATTCCCATGGCAACACATATCATTTTCTCTGACAGCATAATGTAGCCTATCAAACCTGTAGACAGCTAGGTATTAAACACATATACTTAAATATCTGATAATTTGGAGCACGTTCTTAAAATTATCTCCGTTATATTTCAGATCTACATCCATGAGGGAGTGTGAATATCGCTCGATAGTAATCAGCAGCGGACCTGTGTCATATTGTTCAAACAAAGATTATACATATATATATATATATATATATATATATATATAAATGTATATATATATATATATATATATATATATATATAATCTACATACATACACACACACACACATACACACAATGGTTAACTCCATCATGACAGACACTGAGCCTTTCAATGCTCATTACCATAACACAAGACAAGTTAAATTACACAGTGCCTGAATTTAGAAAATTGAGTTTGAGTTTCTTATGATGACAGACAGCAACAATATTTCCTTGTCCTTGGTAGTAGATACGCTAAGATATCAGAAATAACTGTTGTAAGTCAATGTCAATAGAGTGTTCTTTAATTCATCCGTGCTGGAGTGTGATTATCGCTCTATGCTATCCAAGAGGGGACTTGTGTCATTCTTTGCCAGCAAACAGTGGACTTGTGTTGTTTCATAAAGTATAATCCTATGTGTGTAGAGTGAGCACAAAATTACATTACATTCTTTTTTAGTTTTTAGTTTTCTACCACTGAATAGTTTGTAATTATTGGAAGTAATGTAAAGTGGTGTACAAGTGTATTGAAAAAATTATTGACATTGGGTAGTTGGTAAACAAATTCACCAAAGTTGGGACTTCATGATTTGTTACAAAAATAAAACACATCATACAATGTAGAGATTTTTATATCTTTCTTATAAGTATTGCTAATTTGACTAATTTCTTTAATTCATCCATGCTGGAGTGTGATTATCGCTCTATGCTATCCAAGAGGGAACTTGTGTCATTCTGTGCCAGCGAACAGTGGACTTGTGTTGTTTCATAAAGTATAATCCTATGTATGTAGAGTGAGCACAAAATTGCATTACATTCTTTTTTAGTTTTTAGTTTTCTACCACTGAACAGTTAGTAATTATTGAAAATAATGTAAAGTGGTGTACAAGTGTATTGAAAATATTATTGACATTGAGTAGCTGGTAAATAAATTCACCAAAGTTGGGCCTTCATGATTTGTTACAAAAATAAAACATATCATGGTTCAAGAGGCTATAATGTAGAGATTTTTATATCTTTCTTATAAGTATTGCTAATTTGACTAATTTCTTTAATTCATCCATGCTGGAGTGTGATTATCGCTCTATGCTATCCAAGAGGGAACTTGTGTCATTCTTTGCCAGCAAACAGTGGACTTGTGTTGTTTCATAAAGTATAATCCTATGTGTGTAGAGTGAGCACAAAATTACATTACATTCTTTTTTAGTTTTTAGTTTTCTACCACTGAATAGTTTGTAATTATTGAAAGTAATGTAAAGTGGTGTACAAGTGTATTGAAAAAATTATTGACATTGGGTAGTTGGTAAACAAATTCACCAAAGTTGGGACTTCATGATTTGTTACAAAAATAAAACACATCATACAATGTAGAGATTTTTATATCTTTCTTATAAGTATTGCTAATTTGACTAATTTCTTTAATTCATCCATGCAGGCGTGTGATTATCGCTCTATGCTATCCAAGAGGGAACTTGTGTCATTCTGTGCCAGCGAACAGTGGACTTGTGTTGTTTCATAAAGTATAATCCTATGTGTGTAGAGTGAGCACAAAATTACATTACATTCTTTTTTAGTTTTTAGTTTTCTACCACTGAATAGTTTGTAATTATTGAAAGTAATGTAAAGTGGTGTACAAGTGTATTGAAAATATTATTGACATTGAGTAGCTGGTAAATAAATTCACCAAAGTTGGGCCTTCATGAGTTGTTACAAAAATAAAACATATCATATAATGTAGAGATTTTTATATCTTTCTTATAAGTATGGCTAATTTGACTAATTTCTTTAATTCATCCATGCTGGAGTGTGATTATCACTCTATGCTATCCAAGAGGGAACTTGTGTTGTTTCATAAAGTATAATCCTATGTGTGTAGAGTGAGCACAAAATTACATTACATTCTAATAAAAATAAAATAAAAATAGAATTTCATCCAACCTCATGAATGAGTCTAAAATGAATGCGTTGAAGATGCCTGAACAGCCACAGTAAAGTGCAGTAGATGCATGCTTCAAAACCTGTCTTAGATTGACAAATGTTTTTTCTCCACTTACATTATTAAAAGGATATACAAATAAGATATAAACCAACCATCTCTGTAATGCATACATAAGCATCACACACAGGTCATAAAAATGACCAGCAACACAGAAGAATATGAATTCCCCCAAGAAACGTTTAGAAATTGAAATTAAAAAATGTCTTCATGATTGTTTTAATATGTGTATCACAGAGAAATGTGTAAATATTGATATCATTAAAGTTAAATCTGTTTTTGAAAGAAACAAACAAAGTCTTTGCAGTAAACAAACACTGTGAAAGACTGAGTACAGACAGTTACAGTGAAGCATATGGAGGTCCCCTCTTTGATAGGTAGACATCGTTCAAGGTTCCAAGTCCCCTCTTGGCAATTTCTTTAAAAAAATTTAAAAAGCACATTTGCAGTAATATTATGGTAAAAGAGCTTAAAAGTTAATGTTCTATTCTATTTTTGTATTTTTAAAATGCCCAGAAACTGAAGTCCACTGTTGGCTAATGTAACCCGATAGTGCACTGTTGGTCAGGTATGCTTGTCTGTGTGTGTGTGTGTGTGTGTGTGTGTGTGTGTTGAGTGAGCATGAGTGTCTGGTCTGGCTAAAGGGCTGTAAACATGCAGCAGACCCCCACAATGGGCCTGTGCATTGTCTGTGGTGGCAATCACACACACAAGTACATACATTTGCACACAAGCAGACACACGTCAAACACTTAAATGTTTACACACACACACACACAAAACTTCAACATGAGGAACTGATTTCTCCCCTCTGGGTGTGGTGGAGTGACAGTGGGTTTAAATGTGGTTTCATTGGTAATCACTCAACTTCAGCTCGGCGTAATTAGCCTCCACTTCGACGTTTGCCTGTTTTTGACTCTGTAATGATCAGTTCCTTCGCTCAGTTGCAGTGGGGCCGGATCCATCAAACAATCAGGTTTGTAAGTGATGGCAGATTCAGACCCCCAGAAGCCTGGTAGATCCTGGGAAATCAATGAAACTCATGCAAGAACTACTGGTACTGAAGCCCCTTTCCCACTGGAGTAAAAAAAACACCTAATACCCGCTAACATCTGGCTTTTGTATTAAATGGGAAAGGTTGCAATTAGCTTTGACTCCCGGGTCAAATCACTCTGCTGTAGTCATGAGTATTTGTCGGCTGTAGCTGCTGTTCGATTGGCAGCGATGGAAATATGACACTCAGGTGGACGTCCTAATTTTCGCCCCTTTGCTGACGTGATGCAATAATGGCTGCCACAAAGTACCATCAGTCTGCATCTAAGCAGCACCCAAACATTGTTCAAAATTAGTCAGCACTGAGTTTCAAAGAGAGACTGAAAAGAAAACAGATATAAAAGAAGAAGTAATCACAGTAACATTTTCACTGCCCTCCATGCTGGTTTTGGGTCCTTTTTGTATTATAGAAAGTTACGTGTTAAAAAATAAAAGTTACGAGGGTTTACTGTGCCATTTACTGGATTTTTTTATGACCTTGGTGTAGTTCATTTATAGCCTAATGTTAACATTATCTCACTGAACAAAACATGTAAGTACCCTAAACGTTTATTTGCCACAGAGCCTTTTTTTTTTTTTTTTTTTGCCATACTCCAAAATTCAATTGAAAAATCTTGTAGGGTTTTTGATGAGGGAACCAGGGTGACACTAACTTCTCTGTTGGCCTACAAAAAAACGCCATCCCTGGAACACTGTACCCTTGGGGCAGCTCTACTTCTCCGTCCTCTCTTGTTGGACTGAAGGCAGAGTGGTCGCCACAGTGACTCACTATTACCTCTTGAGGTCTAAGTGGTATTACAGGACAGGACGGGCTGGGCTCGCTGGTTAGCTTGCTCAATTCAGGAGATGTCTATGTACCCGATAGATAAATGTCTTTTGACATGAAGTCAAAACTGTGACCTGTTCACATTCTGTTGATAATGTTAGTTCATTTTTTGAATGTTTTAGACTAAAATTATGGTCATATTTTACACGCTGCAGCTTTGAACAGCACTTTGGGATAAAACAAATATTACGCACAAAGAGCACATTCCACTCATGTTCTCTGTAAAGCCATCATGAAATCTCAGATTGATGCAAGACATCTGATAGTTTAACTACTACAATGGTTTCTTATTAAGAAGGATTTGAAATAGTTGAATTGATCCAGCAGATCAGATAATCACAGCTGTTGTCGTCTTTAATTCCAAGATGATATAAAGACAAAGCATCATTGTGTTACACACAGCGAGCGCTGCAGAAGCCTGTGTGTTTGTGGTTAACCTGACCATATGGAAAACAGCTTTATTCTCTGTTTGTGTTCAACCAAATGCATCAAAAACAAGACGAGGAACATTCTGTATGTACATCTTCAGTCTCTTGGGTCCTACTGTGTGTGTGTTTCTGGAGGTCTTGTTCCCCTCTTGTAGCCCCCCCACTCATCCCTCTTGCATTTCCCCATTTAGTGGAAATATGTTTTTTGTTATCGTATGTTCCCATCTGTCCCTCTTGTTTGTGGTTTGTGTCTCTATCCTTTTCTCCCTCTACTTATTCCTGTTTTTATGTCTCTGTATCTTCCCCTCCTCCCTCTCCTTCTCTGGCACACAGATCATCTGTGATCATTAGAAGACAGCTTTTAAATTACTTTGAATGCTCCTCAGAGACTTTGCCCAATTTCCAAGTAAACAGAATCCATAAAACATCTTTTATCGTATTAAGAGCAGCAAACGAACAAATCTCTCTCTCTGTATGGTGCCATAAATCCTTGGATCAAAGAGATTCTCCGTGAGACGAGAGAGTGAGTGTGTGATTGTGTGTGAAAGAGAAGAAGAAACTTTAAATTACCTCCTCTTAAATTCAAATATTTGTTAATTCTTTCGTTCTTTTTGTTCAGTTTCAGATCATCTCTGGCGCTCCGATGTCCCCTCTGGCTCACTGCCAGCTGAAACATGATTGGCATATTTTGTAGGGGTCAGAGGTCACAGATGACTCATGTCCCCCCAGGGTGAAGAACTATGCTGTTCTTGACTGAAACATGCACACACGCAGAGACATGGCCATCCTAAAATAGAAGCTATGGTTTTAATGTTTCCTACATGTATTGTATAAATGAAACCAGCAGATGTATTCTCACTGATCTGCAGCTTTTATTTATTCTTACAAAGTCTTTTCAGTCGCCACCAAGGTCTGCAAACACTTTACTTTAAGATAAACAAATCTAAGCCAATACTTGTATACATTCAGTAGAGTCATTCTTCTGTTCTAGACTTTATATTTCCGGTCTGGTTTTAAAAGAGAGCTTCTACAAAAGGAAGGATATTGCACAACACTAAATATGTAATCAAGATTAATAAGTTTCCTTCTTTCCTGAAGAGATTACAGACATTATCAGTGCTTTACATCTTCCATCACTGCTCAGCTTGGAGTAACTTTTTTATGATAATTTGAAAAACAGTCTGCTGTCTTTTACGAGATCAATAATCCAACCTCTTAAACCATATGAAAGTCCACGGGTGGGCTTTAGATGCTTTGTTTTGGTGGTTTACTCATATAACCTGCAGTTAAAAAGCTACACTCCTTGCAATTCGATTGATGCAGATCATCGATAGATCAAGATAGAACCACCACAGCTGGTTCAATAAACGCCTCTGTCAGACGTACAACAAACGTCCAACTCACCTATTATGCCATATGATAATCCACAGATCGATTATATTCCCCAAAGGTCCACACGATTGAAATCCAGTGAAGTATTTTGTCCAAACACGTTATTAAATCCATAGATACCCACAAACTACCATACCATTTCCACATGTTCACATTTCTCCTCATACTGTAAGCAGTAACTCCTGTTTGCATGGAAATATGATCACTCTTTGGATATCGAAATAGTGGCTGAACTCTGACCTTTTGATTGACACCTTTCTTGAGCCAATCGGAGCTTCCATGTCCTTCCCACAGCCAATGAGAGCCTGTGTTGACAGGAAGGGCAAGGGTCACTTCTAAGGTTACAGAGCCAATCCATTGTCATTGACAGGACCCATAAGCCACCAGGCTTGGCCAAAAAACAGAAAACACTTATTATAGCTATACTTTTAATACTGTGCTTCTACGGCCTCTTATTCTATTTTAGTTATCTCAATATTTCACCCTGGATAATCACTTTCTGCTGCTGCTTTCACCACTTTCATCTCATTTTAAATCTAGTTCTTCTTTCACTGTCCTTCACAATGTTGCTTGTAATTAACATCTCGTAGCCAGATTGGAAAAGTTAACAGAGAGGTGATAACCAGCTTCGTAATACCAGTTATTGGGGACCACTCATGTCAGGCCCCATGAAGTCAGGTAACCCAAAGATTATCAGTTAAACTTGCTTCATGGTCCAGGCCTCTGGACTGGAAGAAAGAAAATCTGGCTGATACATTTTTGGCAGAGCTGACTCGTATATAAACACATTTTGTAAGACAAAGCGTTGGCTATAAACACTAAAGTCAAGGGTGTGGACAATCATCTTTTTCTTCTTCTTTATCCAGTTTAATGTTTCATCACCGCCTTTTAATGTTTATCTGCCTTCTTGAGCTGTTCAAGTGTTATGGGAACGCCTCAATGCCAAGTGTGATGCTGGAAGGTCCGTGGGAGGGAGAGGGGGAGCTAAGTGAAGTTTTGAACCAGTACGTCACAACTTCTGACATCAGCGGGTCAAAGGTCAAGGACGAAGGGGAAATAATGATATAGCAGCATAAATATAATCACACCTGACAGAGTAAAAGTGATATTTAGCAGTAATTTAATCTCCAAGCTGGCATGGTGAAAACACATCTGTCTGGTGTGATACACTTTGACTTTGTGTATCATCGCCCACAGCTGAGGGTTTTTGTTTTCAGGTCATCCAATTGATTGTTGTTTTAGGTGAGTCAATTAGTACAGAACTCAATTCTGTTAACAGCTTTTAACAGTCTGTCTGTCAGAATGTTTCGATTTAGTTTGGTGAAGAAAGAGGAGGAGAGAAAGGAGGGAAAACAGAAAACATTAAAGGGTCCATGGCGCCCCCAGTGGGTGGCCGAGGGGCAAAAAATATTGAAAAATAAAAGGAGGCTGACATTACTGTCCATGAAATGGTGTGGTTCGCTAATAATGTAAGCCAGGTAGGGGTTTGCAGGGGGCATTACCCATTTCCTTTTGGCGCCCATGTTAACCATATCGGCTGTTCACACAGGATGTGCCATGGCCTTTGCAAGAATAGTTTCAGCATGTGGTCTGTTTTCATTGCGAGACGCAAGCGAGAGACTGCATGGGGCTAGCATAAAGTGGGCATTCTGGTCCGATTTGCGGTGTGATTGTTGACAAACACCTGTGTGACAATTGACATGTCATTGCACTGCCGCCTCCAATGTCAACATGACGTTAGGAATCATGTCGTGTCATGCTAGCTTGTTGTTAACGGGTTGAATAACACGCCAAAGATAGGCTAAATTTCGGCAAGGGAAACATGGCATGGTCATTTTTACAGAGGTATCTTGACCTTTTTCATCTCAAGATATCTGAATGAAAATAAGTTTAATTAGTACCTGTGAGTCTCCTCTTTAGACACTTGCCCAGTTTATGCTAGTCCCACGCGGTTTCTAGCATGCGGTATAAAACTGTTAGTTTCATCTACTTGAAAAGTGGTGTATTTGAATATTTCTGCATACTGGGGCAAACATTCGGTTTGACTGTAAAGGTGAGACTCTTATGGCTTCAATGAGCCCAATTTTATTCCTGTGTGATGATGTTAGCCCCCATAGTTGTCATTTCATTGCAGTGAGACCATTTGTTTGAGACGGACACTGTGTAAAATGACCTATAGTGACCTCTAGGATAACCACAGCCTCATGAAATTTTACAACCACAAACTAGAGACCTTGAGCTTGTCAAGGATGAATGGCTTTCATAGGTATATTGACAATAAGGGGGCTTCTCAGCAGTTTCCAGAACAGAAGCGTTCATCATCCACTCGTCGAAAAATGCAGTTCTTACAGAAATCCACAAATGTCAAAAGTTTTTGATACCAAATCACAGCATGTATTTTATATTAATGTGGTAGTTTGGGGGGATTTTTGACCATTTTTGTTAACTCTCAAGTGATGAGAAATGCTTAGATTTAGCGCCACATCTGTGTGACAAATACTTTCAACCCAAAAATTGCTGCAACAACCTATGAGACATATCTAGAGACCATATCTTACATCATAAAGTTTTAAGCCCCTATACAGTCTAAAATTTCAAAGTTTTAACAGGCACCCAATCAAAAAATGTTTACTGCATATTTATGACTAGAAAAACCATTTGACCTAACCTACTTTCTCCCCTTAAGTTCCCCTGTTCCTCCTAAAAAAGACAAAAATGGGTGTACGGTGGGGAAGGAGAGTGTAAGAGGTTAATGCAGAAGTAATGAATTACAGCTGACCCAATTATACAAATAAAATAACACTGAAAACTTCTTATTCTTATTTGAATTAATTAAACGGGTTAATAACCTTGACAGAAGCAGCCAAAATGTATATTTACAACTACAGCTGTATGTAAACAACATGTAAATACAGTGAAAGGCAAAAAGAGGACACAGGAGGACAGACAGCACTCAGTTCTTCCACAGGAAATAATGCAAAAAGTAGGTTAAAGGAGAGCATAGAAGGAATGTGTTAGAGGAGCTGTCCTCCTCTGCAGTTGTCATTTCTCTGGCTTCACGTTTCAGCAGGCCATTTTTCACATCTCTCATTTTTTCCCCCCATTGTCTCAGATTTCTTTATCTCTGCCTCTCTTTCTCCATCCTTTTTTTCCTTCTGGCTCTGTTTACATCCACCTCTCGGTTTTAACTCACTCTGCAGACCCCCTTCTCTCCTCTCTCCTCGCCTGTCGTCCACCTTCATCCACCTCGTACCCTCTGTCCCCCTGCTGTGTGTTGTGTTATGTCGTGATATCCAGGGTTCCTGTGTGTTTAGGCCCGAGCCAGAGCAAAGATTAAAAGACTCTAAAGTAACTTAATCTCATAAATCTATTGACATAAACTCTTCACACACAGTGTACATCTCTATTTTCCTGAGGAGATACAAACATCTGGGCTCTTCTCTCACACACACTCACACAACACACATGCCTGGCTTCTCTGAAGTCCTCAGAAGATACAAACAACTGTAGTTTCCAACACACACACACACACAACCCTGCACAAACACTTGGATGTTCACGTACACATTCATCCTCTACAAAAGATGAAAAACATCTGCCGGCACACACAAACACAGCGACTGTCCACATCTGTGTGCACTGGCAAGTTGATGAACATAATCCTTATCTGATTATATTCATCAATAAACAGCTGAGTTTGGAGTTATGTGAGCGATGTGTCCATGATAACTTTGGATCATCGTCCAGATGTGGATTACACTTAAAATCCAGGCTGTATATCAGGAACAACTTTCATCAGAGCAGAAGCCTCCAGACACACACAGATTCATTTTGAACTGAAGAGAAGCCTTATCAGAAGTGTTAGGAAATCACTGTCCCCCAACACTGACTCTGCCCTCAGAGGTTCACAGGAAACCAGACAAAAATAAGGTTCTTACTTTTGTGTTGTCTTTGGTCTGATGGAAGCTGTGACGTTGTCGGGGCTCAGACCCTGGTGGCGTCACTTCATCTTCACGAAACACACTGAAATAGTTAGAAGTAAAGATAATTGGTTGTTTTTTGTCGTTGAAAAAACTTGTACAATTACAACAAAAAAGAAACCATGTAAATTTCCCCTGCAAACATTGAGACGTTGAATGTTGTCCAGTCAGGACATCCCATTATGGTTCAAAACTGGCTCCAAAATGAGAGTTGCGCCGACTTCCCCTTCATCTGGCCGTCAGCAGGACGCTACGTCAAAATACGACATTTATAATACCAAACAATAAACTGAGGTCAACCCCCTCAAACACAGATCTCCTGGATGAAAGTCCTGTGCTGTGACACAACTTGCTATTCATATGGACTTTGTCGCTCTTTATACTGCGTCACCTGACTTTCTGGCAAAGGTCCTGAAGTCTGTTTCTGCCAGGGATGATCAAAGACAGTTTGGCTAAAAAACTTTCGGCTCTTACAAACCCCACAGGCTTAAAACGATGAGAAAGGAATATCATCTCAACGTCACCATCTGGCCATCTGCCTTAAAATTGCGCTGCAGTTTTTGGCAGTGTCACCGTGCGACCAATGTTTGCTGGGTCAAAGCACTCGTGACGGGTGAAATGCACCCCCTAACCAGATGCCAAGCAGATAGCCTCTGAGTGCTTCTGTGTAGAAGACTCCTTTGGGTTTGGGATCTCATGGATCCAGAGGTACACAGATCTCACAGGAACAGACTGTTTTATATTTGTTGCAGGTAGGAGAGAGCGGTGAAAAAAATCATGGGGGTCCAGGATAAATTAAAATAAAGATGGAGATGTCAACGATAAAAGCAGGATATTAAAATACAAAAGAAAAACAAGGCAAGTCAGAGGTTTGGAGGAATATCTCAGGAATATTAGAGTTAATATTAATAATAACACTGAGTCCCAGAGACACCAGAATAACTGTAATTATGAATTTAACTATTTTGCAACTCAAGACCAGCAGGCAAACATATCTTTATTAATACCACAGTAAAACTTTTCCTGCAGAACAGGAGAAGACTCAGCCTATTCATAATCTTTTGTGCGGGCATGTGTGGTCAGAATGTTTGCGGGTGGGTAATAGGTGGGAACAAATAACACGCAGGATCAGGCAGGAGTGCGATTAGGGAAACAGTCCTGGGCAGGGCTGTGTTTGCACTTATTTAAATTATGTAACATGCAGATATTTGTTGCAAAATTGGCCACTTTGTATGCAAATGAACCACACTGCAAAAAACAGTTCACAAAGAGCAGTGCTAATAGACACACGGTCACAGTAAAATTATGTTCATCTTCAGAGAGTGGGTGGGAACTGAAGAGCATGTGTAAGTGGTATCAGGCCAAGACTTGAAGTGGGCTGGTACTCACCGTTCGTGTTTCCCCCTTATTCATGCGTAGCATCCCAATTGTTGGTAAGGGTTAGGGCTAAGGGTTTTGGTGAGGTTTAGGTCGGGGGAACACGTATCTACATGTGTTTCAAGGTGGGATTGTGACACCAAAAGTGTGTATTTTAAGCCAATCTACTAAACCTAATCAAGTGGTTTATGTGCCTAAACCTAATCACGTTTACCACAACATTATTCAAATGTAGAAACGTAAAATTTCAAAGTATTTGATGTGTAATAACGTACAACTTTAACCTCATCCACCATTTGTAAGAATTTACGATGCCAGCATTTATTCTACTAATTAGATTGACACAGAATGGATCAATACAACAGTGACTGTAAGGACAATCACGATAGCAAAGTTATAAATCAACTGTGTAGAAGATGTGAGTCTGTTTACATCCTCTCTGCTGTCTTTTTCCCAACAGAGAGTCTGATCTAAATCCAATATGGATGCCGTGTGTCTCTCCACATGCTTTTCTATCTGTCTTGGTCTGAAGAAACATTCATTCGTGATCTATCTCTCTCTCTGTCTGAGTCTTTCTACAGCTTTTTTATTTTCACAGCTGAGAGGAGACAAAGAGGGAACCCCCGCTTTTCATCCCTCTTCATCCATCTCCCATTGGCCTCTGTGTGTTTCTGTCTCTGTGGAGAAAAAGACAGATAAAGAGACATCACCCTGTCTGTGCAGGTCTCTCCATTACTCTGTCTTCCTCTCCCCGAATGTGTCTCTCTCATGTGAGCGACATGAAGAGGAGGAAATGGAGAGGAAGAGGAGGAGGAGAGAAGTTCTGGGTTTGTAATCATACCAACTCTCCACGGTCTTCCCCTCGATTAGCCCTGCTGTCAACACCACTTAAACTGAGCCCTAAACATACCGAACACACACACATGCACACACTATTCTCTAATCGTTACTGTATCGTCCATCTTTCTTTCTCTGTACGTATGCAGCCAAGTCGGCAGAAGCAAATGTGCCACGGATGCATTACATTTGTACTTTCCATACGTATCATATCAGTGTTTCTCAAGTGACATCGTATATGAGCTGACTTTGTCATCGGGAAGTGGGGGAGATGATGGATAGTGTGACACTTACGTTGCCAAGTTCCAGACCACTGTTTGAGACCAAGAAACAACAAAACCAGTCCCTTTTTAGCGAGTCATCTCTGTGTTTTAAGCAGCTTTTTAGCCACCAAATGTGTGTGTTTTTAGCGACCTGCCGCTGTGTTTCCACCTCGGGCAGTGGCACAGAAAGCAGTTGCTCTTTAATGAGACATCGCTGCTTTTTCAATTGGGTATTTCAAGCCTAAACATGAACCATAACCAAGTGTTTTTTGTGCTTTAACCTAACCACACGTTAACCACACGTTGAAACATAAAGAAATGTGAAGTTTTGACAGAAAATGTGAAGTGTGTGAAGTTTTCAGAAAATATACAATGTCAACATTTATTCTGGCCATTAAGTTGATGCAGGCTATATGGCATAGACGATAGAAGAGGAAGAAGAAGAAGATGTAGCCTAGTGACAGGATGTCAACACAGGAACTTGGTGCACATGCATGAGCGTTTCCACTCCATATTTATTTATAAATGGACGAATATGCCCTGAACCAGCTTTCATACCAATTTGCCGCTTGCTCCAACTGTCTGTCTTTGTCTGTCTGTCTGTCAGTCAGCTCCATCTGTCATGAGACAAACATGAAAGAAGACGTGCAGTTTGTGTTTCACCGGCGACGAGCTGTCATTACGCGTGACTATTACGCACGGCTGCGCGCTCTTTATAACTCACTGTGTGAACCTATGTTGCATAATAAAGATTTGCCCCCTCGTAATTTTTAACCGCCCCCTCAGTAACTTCATTCTGGCGCCGGGCCTGCCTTATCCTCAATCACTGTGTGATTATATAAAGGTGGAAAAATAAATGAAATACAGAGAAGGAAAATAGAATATGAAACAGCCTTTATTTCATTAAAATCTAAATAAAAACAACGAAATAAGAGCGCTATTCCTGACCAGTGCGTCAAAAGACATGCAGGCCAGGGGAACGAATCAAACAACCCCATGAGCGAGCGGGAGTGTAACACACATGATGCGGTTGCGGGCGGTAATGGTCAGAAATTCAGGAAAATGAAGAGACAGAAGTCAATATCTGATTTTTTTCGAGTAAACAGAAAAATCAAAATGATCAAATTACTCCAGCTTCCAGCGTGGCCTCATCTGTGTGTTATGTGTAAATAGGCTTGGCCTGTTGTGTGTGCATGTGTTCATGCGTGTACTGTAGATGTGACTGTGTGGCATTGGAATAAAAAAAGTGCTCCACAACGTTATTTAATACATCAGTAATATTGTGTATTTCAATGCATATGCTCCCCACCCCCTCCGCGTGACTTAAAATTATGGCCCCCCTTGTTCAGATGCGTTCAGCGGTCCATGCTATATGGTTAAAAAGAAGCGTTTTGTATTTACAAATGTCTTGAGCAGAGTGTATGCAGTGGATTACATTTTCTGCTTCAGTATATTGTAAGAAATGTATTTAATGTATTAAACAAGTTTAATATGTTTAATACAGTTGTGTTAGTACAGTACAGGTGTGTGTGATGGCATCAAAATACATGTTAGGATTTTCAGCTGTAGTTCGACCTCTTCATCTTAGTTCTGATCTTATTTGATTTGTCGGTCTACTGATGCTTCCAGCAGGAGGCAAATGGGAATAAAAGCTGTCGCAGTATCATATAAAACATGATGAGCTGTTAGTTTGGAGGCTCAGAGAGAAGCTGGGTGGAAACCTATTCCACCAGGAACTGAGAAAACCTCCTGAGAATTTGTCACAATGTGCAACTGCACAAGTGATCTCATAATGAGCTTTCCGCCCTGCAGAGGATACACTAACTTTACTTTAAAAAAAAAATGCTTTAAAGAGTTTAGAAAAGCCTTTGTTTTTGTGGTAAATGTTGAGGTAACTGAAGTCTGGATTCAGATTTATGATCTAATACTTCACATGAATCGCTGGCTGTGGATATACTGTATGCTTCAGAACATTTCTCTCTGAATCACATCAGTCAACGTGGAATGAAGTGATTGGTTCTGTTGTACATGATACGCCCACTTTACCCACTGGGTACTAGCTGGGTACCCCTAAATGAATATTTTTAATCAAAACCACAAATGCCATCGTGATGTTGGCATTGATGAAAAGTCACAGGATCAGCTAAATCATGGGTCCAGTTGTTCAGAGGTAATTTGATCGTATTTTGGCCGTCAGATTGGGTCAAATCTTGAAAGTGGGTTTTCCAAAAGAAAAGGATGCTGCTTAAAATTTCACTTTTAAGGACTGAAAATGGTTTCATTAGTCTGTTAATGGACACAGCCGTGCTTCCCTCGTGATTTGGTTTCAAACCTGTAGGTTAAAAATAAAACGCTTCCCCATGGACACACAGTTTGATGGATTCAGCAGAAGATAAGGAATGATGCACTTTACAAATCTTTATGGTACCAGAGGGTCCTACAGCTGTTAATGCAGTTCAGGAAAGTTACTGCCTGAAAGTCACTTATAGGATCTAATTAGATTCTCAGTTAAACTGAGACTAATCTTTTTTCTCCAAAAACATGTTGATTTAATTTAAGTTCCTATCTAAATCACTTTAAATGACAACTTCTTTTACTTTTATTTGTCAGTACAACAAGACACGGCTGCACTTTGTGTGGTCACCTCCTTCTATTTACGGTTGCACTGAGACTTGTCCTGCCTGAAACAACAAGCTGAATCTGGCGTCTATGATTTGTGCTTCTGTTTGGTCCGTAGTAAGAGATAGTTGGACATGTTTTCTTGCTGTAATGCCCCCTGAGGCTCAGCTATTTCAACTACACAGGGACGTAAAACGCATGTTTAGTACATTAAATTCTGTATAAACGTGGCGTCTGTTTGTAACGTGAGCGGGGAGATGTGTTTAAGTCTGCATACAAAAGTGTGTTTTGGGTTTGTGTAAGGTCTGATGAAAGGAGAGATGTTTTATTTAGAGGTGTGGTAGGAAAGGCAGCTATTCTTTAACCTGCAATAACTGATTTTTTGTCCACTTGGGGGCAGCGTAGACAAATTGAAACATTGTCACCTTTCGAGTTGATTCGGTAAACTTGTTAGCAAACGGTTTCTTATTTTCACATCCAGCAGTTAGAGCACATCGACGCTTGACATGGACCTTCCACATCAAGGTATGACGTGAAAGGTACCCTGGGTGCATTGGTTGTTGACATTTTGGGATGCCGTGTCAAATTCTGCCTGTTACATGCATTGTCTTCTTTAAAATACACTTCTGTTTTCTAAGGAAATTTAACGTTTACAGACAGTCCATTTCAAAATAAACGCACTACGTCAGTACAACAAAACAAATTGACAGGGTTTTTTTTGTCGTACAACTAACGCACATGGTTGGGTTTAGGGAAAAAAGAACAGGGTTTTGCGTTATAATCTTATGACATGAACACCACTCCCTCGGGTGAAATTCGTTGTTTGTTGGACCCATGCACCACCCCTCCCACCTGCCCTACTGGGACTTTTGCCTCTTTAACTTTCTTTCCTGTCCCACCATGTTTCTCCCTGACGCCACCGAATGCCATTCAACTATAACTGTGACAAGCCGCGTATCATGCCGATGTTAAAGGACCGCTTTTTTTCGTCAGTGTCTGATGCCAGAAGTCGGTGCCCAAACACAGAATTTCGACGACTTTGGAGTGAGACCGGGTTGGCAGCAACACGATCATTGAGTCCATCTTCCCTCTCTTTTAGCTCTGTTTTTGGTCTCCACCAACTCCTGGGGAAATATCTGTCCCTTCAGCTGCTAAATGTTCCACTAAGGTTATCAAGTAGTCTCCAACTGTGTCTGACTTTCACAGACTGTGTAAGATAATGGGTATAGCCCCATGAAGTCACCCATTGGTTTCAGGACTCCAGTTTTAAAGCCTGAAGTTTGGCATTTTGACCATCGCCATCTTGGATTTTTGGATCCAGAAGTGACCATATTTGTACAAGAGGGGTGGAGCTAACCCTGACGCTAGCTGTTTGTGTATTTACAGCTATGGTTAACTGTGATAATGCTAATTCTAATTTTATGTCTGCCAGCACAGTGGCTTAAAACTATTAAACCAAATGTACCTTACCAAACTGATGATCCAACTTAGAGGTTTTTTTTAGTACAGACGCACGCTCAACAGGACGTCTTAAGATGTCCAAAACCCCCATACAGTTGTCATGAATTAGCTACACAGACCAAAACACTGTTTTTGTACTGGGCTGTAAACATTTTCCGACGGTTTTCTCATGTGATGTAAGGGAGCTTGTCCCTGGGAAAAGTCTCCTAAACCGCAGGAAGTTGTGCAGTTTACATCTCTGGTTTGTTTGGAATAAACAGAAGAATTACAGTAGGTATTTGGTGTGGACAGAAATAGAACTTGTGCCACCATCACAAAGTGAAAACATCACAGGAATGAGAGCTTAAAAGAAGGAACATCATAACATGTGTTTTTAAAATGCATTCAAATAAAGTATCCGAGAGTGTAAATATCCACCTGCCAATTTACTGTGAATTTATTCTAACCTTGTTTTTTTTCTGTTTCAAGTCTCTCTCTCTCTCTCTCTCTCTCTCTCTCTCTCTCTCTCTCTCTTTCTCTTTCTCTTTCTCTCTCTCTGTGTCTCTCTCTCTCTCTCTCTCTCTCACACACACACACACACACACACTGACACACACACACACACACACACACACACACACACACACACACACACACACACACACTCAGTATCTGCTGACCTAAGTGCTTGTTATGTAATTTGATTACAGTGTCAGCTGGAGTTTGCTGAACTGCATTCATTAAAACAGCAACTTACACAAAGTTCATATAAACAAGTGTTTTGTAAAGCATTGCAGTAATTCAACCTTCAGTTTAGCCAGTCTCTTAAAGTTGTGATGACATTTACACTGATCCGGCGATCGCTTTGTGTGGTCCGCCATTACTGATTTGACAAATCGTCTCCTGCTGACAGTGACAGCAGCAGAGGTTGTTTATTTTCTAAATTGTCTCAGTCAATAATGTCTACATTTTATACCAAAGTTTGTCATCAATTAGCTGTCTGCCAAGTAACAGTCAGGGTTGTAGCACCAACTACTTCATGATTTCGGGAGTGAGAATGAGGAGGCTGCCAGCGAACTGCTAACATTTTTTTTTGCTGCTGAACGTTTAGAGACAGATCCTAATGCAAGGGTGGACTAAACCATCTTGCGTCTTTCCCTATCAGTCTGGAGGTCAGCTCACAGGTGGGATAAACCCGTAAAAAATGTCACTGATGTCTGTCGAAGCTTGCACACATGCACATGGAGGTGATTTTCTAAAGAAATTGTGGATTCGGGAGTTCCTTACTTTATATTCAGACCTAAAGTATAAAAATGACCCGCTCTCTCAACTTCCTTTAACCCCGTGTCTGAATAATGCTGCTTTAATTTCGGCATTTCTGTCCCATGGCCAGCATACTTTGCTTTGCATCAGTGTAGCCGGCGCCCTTATGGAGCAGAAACCTGATATCTGAAAATGAGGAGAATGCATATATGTGGCGCAGCATGCAGGGCTTCACAAAGACCAGGTCTCCCTGTAGCTCAGCAGGCTAACGTTTGGAAAATCTGGCTCAAAACCTGCACTACTGCCCAGAGTTAAAACGTTTGTACTCATGTTAAAACACTGAAGATAGAAACATCTGCAAAATGTCACAAGATTGAATCCAGATCGTCTTTCATATTTTACTGTAGCATTTTGCAACTTGTTCTTCTTGTTATCAGGCCACTTGGAAGAGGAATATGATTTATCCTTGTTTTTTTTACCTTGCATGACTCACTCTGATAGGAAGAGTCAGCCGAGTGCCTAAATTATAAATGCGAAGCTACATACTGTTTTTCCTTTCACATGATTGACTTCACTTGGCATAATGTGGGCCATTGAAAGGGCCCTGTGGGGTGAGCTCAGCCAATCTGGAATTTCATCCAAGTGTGAAATGGAAATTCTTGTTCTGCCTCCCGAGGCCACGAGCATTTTACTCAGACAAACGACACTTGCAGGGGGCATCCCGACTCAGTGACGGCTCAGCCGGTTAGAGAGAAAATCTGCCCGAAAACACGTCACTTGTTCGTTTAACCTGAGACAGGTCAGTTGTGATTTGTTGTCCTGCACAGAGCTGGAAAAAAGAATCTCTCACTTCAGCAGGTTCCTTTCTCCTCAGCAGGTAGAGCAAAAACCAGATGCTTTAGGAAAACCGTGGTTACGACCAGGACTCTGCTGCTGAGAGCATTGAAAACCTGTTTCTTCTGGCACTCCAACAAGTCAAACAGTGATCCAGCAGCATAATGAGGAGAGCGTGGATGTGTAACGGTGAAGTGGTTCTCTTGAAATTAACATATCACTCTGTTGGAGTTGTTGGAACAAAAAAACCACCTGCAGTTGAACAGCAGCGTCGCAGAGTGACCTCACAGGTGATCTCTGGCTGAGCACAGACAGAGCAGACAGACAAGCTTCTTTCTTATCAAGTAACTCAAAGAATTAATGCTAATTAGCATCAGCTAACATGATCTGCTGTCTGCTTTGTCCTTGTAACCACTGGAAGGTACAGCCAGCACTGGCTTTAGAGTTCTGACACACCATGCTGACTGTGCGACTGTGTGCTGGGACAGCAGTAGCTCAGTCCATAGGGACTTGGCTTGGGAACCGAGTCTGTTTGGACCAAGTGTGGAGCATAGACTGGTAGCTGGAGAGGTGCCAGTTTGCCTCCTGGGCACAGCTGAGCTGCCCTTGACCAAGCACTGAACCCACAACTGCTCTGGGTGCCTGTCCAAGGGCAGCCCCCCTCACTCTGGCATCCCTCCATTTTGTGCATATATAGGTCCTGTTGTGCATAAATGTGTATTTTGGGCCTGTGTATATGGAAAAAAATTGAATTTCCCCTCAGGGATTAATTTCATATATCTTCTTCCTCTGCATCTGTTGGTCAATATCAAGCTGTTGGTGAGTGTCTGTCTCTGGTTTTTTGGGTGTGTCCTGCACTGTTGGCAATAGCTGGTCCTTGTCTGCCTTTTAGCGGCCAATTCAGCGTATTGAATCAGTGTCAGAGACAGTGGCATTTCAGCTCAGTGCATGAGAAGGAAAACAGACGTGAGGAAAGCAAACAAATGACTAAAGTCAAGAGGGAGTGAGATTGAAACAAACTTGTTATATTCAGAAAGATAATCTTTTAGCTATTGAGCTATATTTAGCAGAACCGGTTAATAGAATATAATACAACAGAAAATTTATTGTCTTTGCTCCAAAAAAGAAAAAAACAATGAACATAATAATTGTTTGTGTTATTGTTCACTAGTGCACGGTAAATATTATTTGCTCTTTCAATATCTGGTTGTATTGTTAATTTGCTTCCTGGCTAACGAAAACTGCAATTCCTTGAATGACCACTTGAGGCTGGCTCCAAAAGCGAGTCAGTTGTCAAAGACCCCCATGTTAAAATATCCATCTTTACAGCAGAAAAAACATGTTTACAGCCTGGTACAAAAAATAGTTGTGGTCTCAATAACTAATTTTCCCCTTCATGACAACTGTACGGAAGGTGTTATGCAAAACTAAGGGTGGGGCCACCACCCAGATCGTATCTTTGGGCTCTCAGTCAGATCCACCCCTCACTTCTTCACAGCTCCACCCTCTTATCCAAATTTGGTCGCTCCTTTCTGCAATAATCTAAGATGTCCACCGTCCAAAATACCAAACTTGAGGTTTCAGATTTGGAGTCTACAAACTAGTGGGTGACGTCTTTGTGGCTAGGTCTGTTACTTTTGTAATAATAATGATAATAAGTGTCAGAGTTTGATGAATCTGTGCATTTTGCCAGCCTCCGATTCATTCACTGGTGCACTATAATAACTTCACACATTCACACACAAATGTTAGACATGAGACTCGTCAGTTTGAGGTACTAAGGTTCATCCAGATCACTTTTTAGTAGTGCAGGTGCTTAATGTTGAGGTGGCTGAAGGAGAAGAACCAGGTTCATCAAGTTATAAGAACAGATTTGCATTAAGTAAACACAGGAATCCCTGAAAATCTGAGAATTTGACAGATGTTTTTACTCTGCAACGGTATGCATTATAATGTCAACCCTTCGGCAAGACAAGGATGTTGATATTAAACAATTGTGCAACTCTGGATTGCATCCAGTGACATTGTCTTCCACATCCAACGTTGAATGTTTTGGCAAAAAAAAAGGCTGTTTTGTTGAGATTTGTTGTAAACTGTGCGGCCTGCAATCAACTAACTGTGGATGTTAATGCCACTGGATACTGGGCTGTAAAAATTAGAGAACTCGCTCTTGCAACAGGCCCCAGCTCAGTGTAGGGGTGTTGTGTTAGACTGCCACAGAGGAGAATTTATCTTCTGTCAGCAGTAAACAGGGTAGAAGCTCCGACAGGGGTCCAGGCCACATGCTGAGAAATGATAAAACACAAACATGCATCTAGACATACCCACACACATGCATTTACATACCACAAAGGGGGAAGGCAGATATTTTAAGCACATTGTTGATGTTAGACAGTGTGGTGAATTCCATTGTAACATTTGGGTCCATAAAAAGCTTTCAGAGTAAATTAGAGTGACTCGAAACGCATCTAAAAACAAATATTATCCTTAAATTTTGGATCAAGTGGCTGTAGTTTTTATGTTATTACTAATAAATCAAGTGACAGTGTTCAAACAATGTGACATATGTGAAATGTGTCTCTGATAGTGGTGAACCTCCAGAGAATGATCAGCTGAATCTGCAGTTCTCATCAGCTTTACAGAGCTTTATAGTCGTCGTTTATCTGTCCAGCCCACAACTTTACTGTCCTGGTTCACTCTCACCGCTCTCATTGCATCGCTTTCAGAGGAAAAAAAACTGTAAAAAGGCAGCGTGCACTACCTGCTCAGCAGAAAACAGCAGGCAGTGAACGTAGTGGAGAAATTAAAGAGGCAGATATTTTCCTTGGGAGATGGTAGAGACCAAAAACAGAGCTAAAAGAGGGTGAATATTAGACTTTGTTAGAAGGGACACAAACACAAAAGCTGCGTTTCTTCCAAAGATTTGGGGTATAATCCCCTTAGAACCATATGGACTTGTACCTAAATCCGAGATCTGTTTTGCATTTTCACCGCAGACAGTACTCTGAAGCCACATTTCCACCAAAATATGTAGGTATAGTCCCTTGTGAACCGTACATAGCCCATACAGACATGTACCTTGCATTGCAGAAAGTACTCTGAAGCCACGTTTCCACCAAAAATCTTTAGGTATAGTACCTTTTGAACCAAGATCCAAGGTTTTTTTTCTCCAAGTGAGGAAATCTAATATATCCAGTTCACAACAGCCGCTTGAAATTCATTTACATTTTTCAAATGTTTGAAGATTCAATCATCACTGAAGAGTATGTCTTGCAAGAGAGTCAATAAAATTAAATTGAATGGTCAGAGTAGACATATTGACATTTAAGGTGTGTTGATAGATTCACGTCATCAACTAGTACATTGAGTATCATGCAAGAAAATATCCACCTTAAGAGTTGCTGGTAGCTGCCAGTGGTAGCCTTTGAGCCGTACAGTGAGTTAAATGATATTCTTCTCAGTCTCTAGCTGCTGACTTTACTGGTGAAGATGAAAAAGCAGCAGGACATATAGCTGTTACACGGTAAGTCAAAAAATCTAGGGACGGCTATATTGGTACCATCCACAACTTTTCACAATTGAAACGCAAAAATAACTGGCACCCCTGAACACACACTTCTGACCTGTCAGGGATCAGAATGTGGGTTTGACCTCTGACCCCGGCTGGTTGTCTGTTAAAGGCGGTGGAGTGTTGCAGCGTCAGTGTGTCGTGTCAGGTTAGACTCTAGGGGCCTGTAGATCTGTGTGGAGCCTGGATGAACTCTCCAGAGTTTGACCTCCAAGTGTGGACTGAGGGTTGACTCTGTGGCCTGTGTGTGAGGTCCTGTCATACATGCCACGTGTGTGCGCGCTTGTGTGTGTAAGAATAGGAAGTTTCCGCACCACAAATGTACATTTTTGCTGTTTGATGTGATTTTTTCCTTCTTGTAACTGATCTTCCCTCTTATATGGAAAAATCTAAGTGGCCACATCTCAGAGTTCACTTTAACAAGTAAGAATCAAACTTTGCTTATTATTGTTTGGCGTAAGGTCGGCATAAATCAAATACCTGAGTGCAATAGCGCCTTGACCATCTTTCACGATGTGTCTGTCGTGCATTAATGTTGTTCCAAAGTTGTATAATTGCCTAGAGTTGGTTCGTGTCCTCACGGCACATTTACAAGTGGACCAGATCAAATGCCTTGTGTGAGAAAGCTGTTCTTGATTGGTCAGAATTTCCATGTGGGGAAAATCCAGGAAGTAAAGCAAACGTTGAAGAAGAGTACACTTGCAAGATAAATGTGACACTTTCTAATGTCACAATGGAGGGACAACTACGCAGGTTGATTTTAGCGCTGCTCATCGTGGACTATATTGCTGTCATTGTTCATTTTAGTCAAACCATACAGTTTGAAAACGAGGCTTGCTTTGAAAAGCAGCATTTCGAAGCTCACACAATTTGTATTTCATTTGTTATATCGTGCTTAAAGAATGAATGAAGGCATTTCACTCGGAGCTTGTGTCACTTCTTCTACATTGTACACAAATATCTAAAACAGATTTATGACAGCAATAACACCTGAAGTGCTGTGCTGCACTGCGACTGAAAGCATGCTTTGTTCAGCATCGTACATATAATCACAGAAAGCCCTCCTGGGTTTTGCAGTTATACAGGTTTTACAAAATAAATTCGCTATCGTAAGAGTTTCTTGTAAATTAGTGCACGGATAAATGAGGGAAAACAAGAGAAATCACTGACTACAGCTGCTTCTTCATTTGCAAAGAAACTATTCTCACTCTAAAAAAAAAAATCAAACATGTCTCACTGGGCTTTCTGGAAACTACCCTGGAAAGTTTAACTATTTAAGACTCTGAAACTAAGAGGAGTTGCAGAAAAATGAAATGGTCAGATATGAAAGTGCAAACCAGCATAAAGTAGTTAAAAATGTCTAAAACTATACCAGACAGTTTGATTTGAAAACCTGTATTTTTAAGGCTTATTTATATTCTCAAAACATCTTTGGCTGGTAAAATAATAAATGTGGTAATCAAAAGGTTCTCCTGCGCTGAAGTTTATTGTATAGTTAATTTTTTAAGAGGTTAAAGAGGCAGAGTTATGTGGCTGAGCTCCATGTTTGTTAAATTGGATCCCCGGGGAGTGTGATTTACTGAATGAGCTGTCAGGTCCGTGTGACGGTTCTGTTAAACCAATATTTTCTCTGTCTTTATGAAGAGACAGTCGCTTACATAAGACCCACATTATAAGAAAAATTTAGGGGCTTAATCCTGGAGTGGGACAGAAAACTCATAGACAGTGCTCACGTCTTTCTTCTGTCTTCTATTTTAATTAAATAAATGCCTTAAAGTTAAAGTCCTTCATTCAAAATCCTTTTAAATTAAAGGCACATGAGTTTTATCAGCAGTGCTTAAAGTATCCAAAGTATTCGTCCTGCAGTAAAATATCCCCTGTTACTCATATATTACTCTATCTGACATTATTAGATTATTAATACTGATGCATCAATGTTAGAGCAGCATGTCACAGCTGTAGCTGTGATTCCCAGCCTAGAGGTCGAGGGGTCAAGAGATGATTAATGGGAGAGGAGAGAAGAAGAAACAAAGTTCTGATACATAAATTTGTCGTCATTATTTTGACTTTTTGTGAAATATTGGATGATTTTACCTCCTCGAGTCTCAAACAGTTATTTAAATGAAAGCATGTGAGACGTTTTAGAGGGGAAATATTTCAACACTGAGACATCTGAAGCATGACAAAGAGCCCCAGCAGGACTCTGCTTTCAAGGTACACAAGCAAGCAACAACTGGATTAATCTCAAAAATTGAACGGCATTTCATGAGCTTTTATTTTCATCTGTTTTTTTTTTTTTTATCTTAATCTGTGAAGTAACTTGTAGCTACTGTACTGTTGTCAGATGAATGTACTGGATTAAAAGTACAATATTTGGGAACATAATGGAGTATAAAGTAGCAAAAAATGAAAATACTTAAGTACAGGTGCCTCAGAATTGTACTGAATAAGTACTTGAGTAAATGCATTTAAGCTAAGTTCACACTAAGCGACTATCAGAATCGTTAGTTTGCTATATTTTTCCCACTACATAACTTGCTGTCTTGACATTTGGAGTCTTGAGGTTGTCATGGTTTTCACACTACATGACTGAGTGGTGACAGCAGGCCCCCGGGAACACAGCTCAGTCTTGCTTCCAGTTTTTCCCAGTGGCCACTTGGGATAATGCAGTGCACGGACATTAGGCTGCCATTATAAAAGTGACATCTGTAAAACTGCTGACAGGACATCTCAGACTGCAAACAAGGTCAATTATGACTCTTTATGTTATGACCTTTTAATCCATTGAGGTTTTATATTTACGAAACTTTCCTCAAGCTGAGAAAAGCGTATTAAATAATCTGTGGCATCATCACAATGTAACATTCATGAGCTGAGTGGGAACTCTTAGGCAGGGCCAGTGGGAGAAACACTACTGCGCATACTCAGTGAGCGTAGAAACTTTATTGGCATATTCTCTGGGTGAGCAATTCCATTGGACTGAATAGATGCTGTCATGGTTTCCAGTATCTACATTACAATTAATAAATAAATGTGTGATTTGATGTGTGGGTGGAACCACAAGTCGGGGATCAGGGAGGTTCTTGATAGAAAAATGTCAAAAAGTGACAAAGCAATATTTTTAGTAAGATATTATACCAATAACTTACAGAAGCATTGCGTGCAATAGTCCACCTTCCACCTTGTGTTATTCTCTTTCTGTCGCTTTCTCTCTGTCCTTCTTAAACACATGCACACATTGCCCTGTGCCAGAAAACACCCTTGTCCCAGACAAGAATTTACAACTTCAAACAATTAAAAAATGTGCCTTCAAAATCTAAAACTCACAGAACATACCGATAACATTGGTGTTAACATTTACTGCTATAATCATCTTTTAGAATACAATTTCCCAGCCTAATTTAGGCGTAAAAATTTAATTTAAAACCCCAGAGATAAGGTTTTGTCACAGTCCTTAAGAAGGGTTGTCATATAAAGAGATTTAATTGTGGAATAATGGCGTCCTGTTTTGTGTCCAAACAAAACTGTCACTTACTAAAGAGTTAAGTAGTTTTGACTCTTTCATCACTGTTGACCCAGAAATCAATTCAACTGTTCAAACTTCAGATGAATAAAAACAAATGCTAATTGAGGTCAGCAGAGGTCTGTCTGAAAGGGACAAGACCCCCCGCCCCCTGAATATAAGGCTGAGGATTATGAACAGAGAGTGTATTTTATAGACTTTTACGGCGTTCTTACTTTACTGGGCAGCACAGAGCGGTGAATAGTGACAGGAAATATGTTAGAGAGCAGACAGAACCACCTCTCAGTGGCTGTGAACACTTAAAATACTACAATATGCCAACTGTGTCTGACTGCTCAGGAAACCCTAAATCTAATAAACGACACATTAAAATGACTTTCACTTCGTTTCCACAGGCTCTTAATTTGAAAACACAACAGTTTTAGGCAACTGGAACACTTGTGGATGAAATTACAATGTAGCCTTAAAATAAAAACATCACAGTTGTAAACTTCTTATAATGAAGTAGAGAATTTACAGTTTGGTTCCCCGCCTCAATTAAAAACAGTTTCTCGTTTTATGTCCTAAAACTCTGAACCTGAATGTGTCACATGACAGAAAGAGCCGATCCTACGCCTGACCAAGGCCAGCTGATGGACCAGTTGAGCTGATTAAACCAGTGGGAGAGTGGGTATTTCCTGAGAGGCTTGATACAAAAGTCCCTTTATGTATTCTAATAAAAAATAATAATAATAAAAAAAAAAGACTGTCCATCCTTACTCCCACTTAAAAAACTAAAACCATATTTTCACTGCAGCAGTCGTGGAACAATGGAAATACTTCCTTCCAAAAAGAATCTGATATCCACCATTTGAAAAAGAAATTACACCCACTCCTGAATGTATTATTGTTCTTATTGATGTGAAACACATTTTGAGATGTTAACCTGCAAATACAGATGTTTCTTTTTTAACTACTGCCACTGTCAGCATCTACCAGAATGAATTTTACGTTGAGTATAACCCTCACTTCATCTTTTGATTAAATGCTAACACATCTGAAAATAATAGTTTGGGAAATAAGCCGATTTTCTTTCTAGCTGACGGTTGGATGAGAGGCTCAATTCCAGTTATGTGTGTGTAAGCTAAATATGAAGCTACAGCTAGCAACAAAATCCACCATTTAAGCTGAATAATAAAGATGTCATATAAAAAACTGAAGCATAAAAATGACACATTGTGGTTTTATAGGAAGTTATATTTAAATGAGTTCAAAATACTGTAACTGTATTGTCATTTTGTTTTTTGCCGTTTCATCACCACGACAAATGCATCTGTAGCCAGTATGTCACTATAACTATCCTCATTCATGTTTTAAGAAGCTACAGATGATATTCAGCCACAAAAGAAGTCTGAAAACTGGAAATCAGAACAGAAGTACAGAGAGTTGTTGCATAGTGATGATACAACATCTCATCTAGTTGCATTGATGTGAACCGACAAGATTTTAGAATGTTGCGAGAGGCGCATTGCAAGTACTTTCCTGTTTCAACTCATGCTGTCACGAATCTTTGGTCTAAACTGGGCATGAGAAGTGCTGGTGGCGGACTTTGTTATTTTTGGACAGAGCTAGGCTAACTGTTTCCATCTGTTTCAAGTCTTTATGCTAAGCTAAGCTAACTGGCTGCAGATATAGCGACGATATGTGACAACATGGGATGAGAATGTGTTGACCGCACTCATTGACAACCATGTTTTTTCAACCCTCTTTAGATGAAACCGGCTGCGTTCCCATGGAAACCATGCATGCCACAGTCCAGTGCTGGGTCTAAACTGTGTAATGGCAGCAACAGAAAGTTTGTTGATCCCAGCTACTGTCACACAAATCTAATTATTTAGGAAACACTGGAATTGTAATGATCTCTGCAAGACAGCTAATGAACGAATTTCCCAAAATGTTGAACTGTTCCTTGAAAACCTTAGTTACCATTCACACATAAAAGGGAAACATAAGTATTTTCAGCCTTGATCCTTTTTTTCTCATGTTTTTGTGTCTAAGTGACGAATGGAGACGACAATTTTTGAAATCGGTCCAATATTGAAAAAGAGCGTTTCAGCCAGCAGCTGTTCACATCCAGTAAACAGTATGTTTGCTTTTGCCACTGACAGGCTCAGACTATTATTATGTGTATCTGAAATTAAACATTTTTCTTTGTTATTGTGTCAAACCAAGTCTTGCATGTTGACCTGTTGCAGGAAAACAGTAACAAACAGTGTTGCTCCAGTTTCAGTTGCCACTTACAATGAATCAGAATTTTATATTCCTGAACCTCCCATTGGTTTGTTTTCATCACAACATGAAATAACGACATTCATTATAAAAGAGAAACTTGCAGGAATGATGACACACACTCTGGACATCAGCCCTGATGATTTCCTCAGAAAGGAGGAACAGGAATTGAGCTTTGTTTGACTATTGAGAATATTTGTTCTGGGACTTGAACAACTATAGTAACTGCTCTGAGAGTAAAACTAAAGCGCCAGAATCTTTGCACACCGACTGTTTTTTGACCTCTTTGGGTCAACATCTGGAGTTTCTGAGAGGACAGTGACACTGTAGAAGAAGGGTCTTTTTTCCTCTCTAGTTTCACACTCCTTTAGCTAAAGGCATTTCTAGGATTTGAGGACATTGGAGGCTGAGCCTAGAGTTATGTGGAAGAGAGATATAGTTGGCAGTTGTAGTTCAATGTGCCATACATATGACGTTATGTACGTGACAGCATCCCCGAAATGCTCTCCTGGGAAAATCCTTTATTTTACGCACCGCTTCCTTCTGTACTCTTGCCAGCACATTGGTCATGTGATCACAGCCTTCCCAAATACATTGCTTATACACAAATTGCTGGCTCATGATTATGTGGGATATTTATGAATTTTGGTGCATTACTTCATGTAGAGCGAAGTCCAAATGGTACATGCTAGTGAAACATCCTGGTGCTGACTATATACTGGAGTTTACAGCCAGTTTACAGCCACTCCCATCGCATACCCCTTTATGTTTACATCTCTGTCATGAGCACGAGCCTGTCATCCACGAGTAGATTCAAACTTCCTTCTGGTGATGTGGTTGGTTGGTGTGATTTGGTAGAAAGAAAATAGTTCCTACATGAAACTGCTCACAACAAGATCTGTGGATTATTTTAAGCAACTGGGTCATGATTTATGTAAAGAGACGCTGATGTTGAGTTTTCCAAATGTATTTTTTTGAGCACCACAAGCCGAGTGCCATCTAGTTCCATTACATTACAGAGAAGTCAAACATCTCTACGGCCAATTTCTCCAACACTCTGCAACCCACACCAAAACAATCTAGGCTAATAAATACTGATACAGCTAAGAGGAAAAATATGTATTTTTGATTTGGCGGTGAACTGTCTCTTTAACAATCCACCATATTGTAAATACTTTTTATGTGTGACACTTGCATACAGTACGTGATGATGCAGAATCACAGTAGGTCTAAAATTTACCACCAAAGCCTCGTCTCAGGAAAGCTATAACGGTGATTTTTTCGGAAAAGTATATTTCCTAATGAATTCCCAGCAGTGTTTTGATATGCAGCCACATGTAGATGCTCACAGTGGAGGCCAACACATTCAAACATGTCCTCTGAGAGGTTTTATAACTTGGCAAAGGATGAAAAACTAGGTGGAGCAAATTGAGGGAAAGCGGGTACACCAGCAACATATTTACACTTTATATTCACAGGTGACAAACTTCTAACCAGCCGCAGGAGTTTATCAGCAGATAAAACAGGAGCCAAACCTGCTTCATCACCTCCACAAATGTATCTGGAAAGAATTTAACACGTGACTGCGGTTAATCAGTCTCAGTACAGTACTTCTATCACATCTGTTCTGCTGGATCACTTCCCTCAATTGACACTAGATGTTATTTGTTAGCAAATGAGCGGCTTTATGGTGCTTTCTCCTGCCAGAAATAAAACACTTAAAGTGATGCTGTCTTGTAAAAGTTTCAGAAAGTTCTCATGTGGCGCAGCAGGAGTGGATTTCATCCTGCTGTGGATTTTTCTCTCAGTTCATCATTTCTCAGGAGAGTTCACGGACCTGGAGGTCACAAAGCGTGGGGCAAGATAAGCTCTGTGTGTGTGTGTGTGTGTGTGTGTGTCCGGGTAAAGTGGTTGTTGGATGATGTCATGTGACTAATTGGAAGCAGCATAGGTGTGTGTTATAGAGACAGAGTGTGTGTATGTATGTTTAAGGATAATAAATGGAGTTGAAGGCATCAGGGAATAGAGCTGCTTTGTTGACAGGATGAGCTTGTTGCTATAACTCACTGGAGCTATAAATCTCACACACACAGACACACACACACACACAGAGCAGCCACCTCAGATTAGTGCGTGTATCACACCTCTTCAGGAGATGATGATTCATCTAACAGCTGTTTCACCGACTGCACACAGACACACACACTAATATAAATGCAGGTACATTCACTGAACAGAGATACAAACAGCAGGTTTATACAGCGTCTCACACACATAGTCAACACATCAAAAAACACACAGACATTCAGATATATATTTGATGCAAACTCACACACAGACATTTCTCATTCAAACTGTAGAGCTGGACTTTATCCAAACATACACCAGTGAATTGTGGGATTTTAAACATGTAGAAATATAATTTGTCCTCACATAACTCTTGGACCTTTACATCCATATTTATTCATTTGTTTGCATGTTCGAAATAAAGATTACTAAAAACTAAATTACTAAAAGAGAGATGCAGCAGTGACCCCCTACTACATATAAACTTACTGGCCACTTTATTAAGTACACCCTGCTAGTACCAGGTTGGACCCCTTTTACCTTCAGAACTGCCTTAATTCTTGGTGTCATAGATTCAACAAGGTGCTGCAAATATTCCTCAGAGATTTTGGTCCATATTGACATGATGACATCACACAGTTGCTGCAGATTTGTCGGCTACACATCCATGATGAGAATCTCCCGTTCCACCACATCCCACAGGTGCTCTATTGGACTGAGATCTGGTGACTGAGGAGGCCATTGCAGTACAGTGCTTTGTGACATGGAGTGTTATCCTGCTGGAAGTAGCCATCAGAAGATGGTACACTGTGGTCATAAAGGGATGGACACGCTCAACAACAATACTCAGGTAGGCTGTGGTGTTTAAACCATGCTCAGTTGGTACTAAGAAAATTTCCCCCACACCATTACACCAGCAGCAGCAGCCTGAAGCGTTGATACAAGGCAGGATGGATCCATGACGCCAAATTCTGACCCTACCATCTGAATGTGGCTGCAGAAATCCAGACTCATCAGACCAGGCAACGTTTTTCCAATCTTCTATTGTCCAGTTTTGGTGAGCCTGTGTGAACTGTAGCCTCAGTTTCCTGCTGTTAGCTGACAGGAGTGGCACCTGGTGTGGTCTTCTGCTGCTGTAGCCCATCTGCTTCAAGGTTGGACAAGGTGTTGTTGCTTCAGAGATGGTCTTCTGCACACCTTGGTTGGAACCAGTGCTTATTTGACTTCCTGTTGCCTTTCTATCATCTTGAACCAGTCTGGCCATTCTCCTCTGACCTCTGGCATCAACAAGGCATTTTGGCTCACTGGATATTTTCTCTTTTTGGGACCATCCTCTGTAAACCCTAGAGATGGTTGTGCTGAAAATCCCAGTAAATACTCAGACCAGCCCGTCTGGCACCAACAACCATGCCACGTCACTTAAATCACCTTTCCTCCCCATCCTGATGCTCAGTTTGAACTTCAGCAGGTCGTCTACACCATGTCTACATTACTAAATGCATTGAGTTGCTGCCACGTGATTGGCTGATTAGCTATTTGCGTTAAGGGGCAGTAGAACACGTGTACCTAATAAAGTGGCCGGTGAGTATTGTTTAAAATCAAGTTGAACTTCAGATAATTCTCTGAATATTTTCGGGTGTCTTCTCATTCGTGCCTGCTTGTAGGTGTGTTAGCCTCAACCTCTGCACTTCAGTGGTTTGTGATGTGGGCTGTACGTCAGTGTCTCTTGCTTGAAAAGTTACAAAACAATCCCTTGTGGCTCACAACAACGTCTGTACTCTTGGAAAAATACTACAACTGATATTTTTCAGTAGTATGTAAATGTTAGTTGACCTCGAATAAGCTGATTTATCTTTGCTAATAATTGTAACTCTGAAGACTTGTCGACGTCACGGAGTCTCATACAGGTGAGGCATTGAGAAAACAACAAAAAGCAGTGAATAGCCGAGTTAACAAGTGCTGTAAAGTGTTGGCGACCCGACCAGCTCACTAAAGTTCCATCATGCAGGATCAGGCGTTGGGAGTGGGAATGAAAGAGGTGCCAGTCTTTCTAAAACAAGTCAGGAAACCATCACATTAATGTTGAAGCGTGTCATCCTTCTTTTAAAAGCACTTACACGCTTCATTAAAGTGCAAAGAGCACCTCCTCCTCACACACACACACACACACACACACACCAGCAGTCAGTGTGTATCACAGTGATAATAAAAGCATGGACACAATACCAAACATCTGCCCGGCACGCTTCATTAGACCACAAAGACAAACTCTATTAATCTCGTAATGGTCGCTTTCATTTGTAACGTGTCGCCGTCCTCGGTGCTAATGAAACCATTGTTGAGACGTCTGAGGCACTTACAGTGAAACCAGTGAATGTGGAAGAGATTAACACTTCACACTGAACAACACTGCTTTCTTATTGTCCGTCCCCTCACACACACAAACACACACACTTTCCTCAGTCACAAGTGTTAGCATTTAATTCAACCACAATTGAACCAGTGACCTCCCACTGAGTCCATCTGATGACCCATGTAGCCAAAACCCCCCACTACTGCCAGGACACACACACACACACACACACTGTAAGAGTACAAATTGAACTTGACAGATCTATGAACTCGGGGAACCTTACGCTGCAGCAGCACTCTAGACTAACTAAAAAAACTATCTAAAAAATAGATGTTGGAAGAGAGGAGAGACAGCATGAAACAGAAGGGGTGGAGAGGAGAAGAAGGGGGGAGAAAGACGGAGGAAGGGGAAGAGTGAAGGGTTAGCGAGCAGCAGATCCTGACCCGGCTTGTTGTGTTGATGTTTTCTCTGGCAGCCCGTCAGTTTGAGCTGCACTCACTGAGGGGGTTCATGAGAAACTGACGCTCATCTGGCAGTAAAGGAGAGGAGAGGAGAGATTGAATTAAAGAAATAGCTAGTTTTTTTGTCGGAGAATCACGATTTCTTTCTGGAAATGTTTTAAACATGTATTTCAGATGCTGCAGGATAAAAGACGTCAGAAAGGGTGTAGCAGGATAAACATAAAGTTGGTTGCTCTTTTATCTGCCGTAATTACATTCAGAATTTGAAACTGAAACCGAAACCTAAATCTTCTATAAGTCCGTTGCTTTAGCTGAAAAGCTGCCAACCTCGGGTCGACAAAATGGTCAGGGAGTGGGGGAGAAGAAGAGAAATGACCGACCAGCTGCTTGTAAACGTGGGTTTTCAGGTAATCAGGTTGTTGCGGTGAGTGCGAACTACTTCTCCAGTATCCTGCCTTAAAGGATAATACATATTTTTCCTCTTACCTGTAGTGCTGTTTATAAATCTAGATTGTTTTGGTGTGAGTTGCCGAGTGTTGGAGATATCGCCCGTAGAGGTGTCTGTCTTCTGTCCAATATCGTGGAGCTGGATGTCACTCAGCTTGCAGTGTTCAAAGTGCCAAAAAAATACATTTGAAAAACTCAACAGTAAAATCTCTTTACAGAAATCATGACCCGGTTACTCAAGATAATCCACAGACCTTGTTTTGGGTAGTTTCATAAAGGAACTATTTTCTTCTACCAAAGTACACCCACCAACCACATCACCGCAAGGAAGCGTGAAACTACTCATGGATGACAATGTGCGATGTGGCTGAGCTGTGTAGCTAGCCCTCTGGTGCTTGGTGAGCTAGCAGCAGATACACGCTTCCTTCTGTGTAGTGATACAGGTGGCGGGTGTAGTTCATTACATGAAACTTGCATGAAACTTACACTTGTGTGCTATTATGTAGCGGATACGTTGAGACTTTTACGTTTCTTTATGTTTCTAACAATTAATTTCACTAACGATGACTACGACAAAAATTATTTGTCAGCAACCTTTTTTTTCATGATGGAGAAGAAACGTTGACAAGCTAAAACTAATCTTGATAATAAAACCTTGGTTGAAAATGTCAGCTATCGGACATTCAAAATGTGAGGAAAGGCGAACTGAGCGGCTAACGGGGGCCGAGCTGGCAATTATTTTCTAATGCCGTACAAGCTGTATGAAATCGAGTGCCGACTGGCTGTAAACTCCAGTGAATAGTCAGCACCAGGATGTTTCGCTAGCCTGCAAACACTCAGACTGGAGCAGCATCAGCTGTTGGTGCGGGTTGTGAGCTTTAATTCAGCAGTATCTTCACAGCAGAGAATAGGAGAGTAGATTAAATGAATGAAAAGCAACGTTTCTGCAAGCATAAGCATATTTCTGCTGTCTTCTTTTTTTTTTTAGAGTAAACTTCAGGTCTGAAAGTAAACTAACAACACAACACAAACAAAAACTCATGTTACTCAAGAAGGACAGCGGATCAGAACAGATGTGATGGTGACAGAGATACAGCAGACTCTGATGTCAGGGACACTGTAGTTCAGACCAGCAACATGCAGCCGGAGAACCTTGGAGAACCAGCATCCCTGTGACTTTTCACCCACTGAGCAAACTCACCTGTGTCCAGAAACTCAGCTCACAATACATTTTTGAGCTGACTTTAAACAAACAGCATCAACAGTCAGCTGTGTCTGCTCCTGAATGTCATGGCCACCACTCAGACTCTATATTTTCAGTTTCATTTCAGTGCTTTAATCTGGCAACCAGCCTTTGAAGTTACTGTATCTACATACAAAAATAGCTTTTTAAAATTATTCCCAGTTTTTTAACAGACTTTATAGGCTGTAAATATTGTGATTTTGAGATGATGTGCAAATGAACCAAAAGGAAGCAGGTTCAAATCCCCACAACAGAGACCTTTCCTGCCAAAGGAACCTTGAACCAGGCACCCAAACCTCACCTACACTCATAAATTAAAGCCTTAGAAACACTTAACACTTATAATAAAACTCCAAATGATCCATCACAAGGGTTAAAAGCATATAAACTCACCTGACTGGATGAAGAATCGGTTATTCCCAACTGTCACTCCAAGTCACCCACACCAAAAAGCTGCCTCAGCGGACGAGTCATATCCAACACTGCTATATGTTTGTATGTGCGTGTGTATGTGCGTGTGTGTGTGTGTGTGTGTCAGTGGGTTTGGCAGCTGCCTGCTCGCTCCTGATAGCATTCAGTCTTGCAGCAGCAGCACGAGAGGGTTTCACAGCGACGTCAGAGAGCCTGGAAACACAGCGGTGAATTAAGTTCCCCTCCTGTCTTCTCTCTCAGCTCTCCTCCTCTCTGTTTCTCTGTCACTCTCTTTATTTTCCAGCTCTGCCTCTCCTCTCCTCTCTCCCCCTCTCAGCGTCTTCTCCACTCCCTTTTTTCTGTTTCTCTCCTCCTCTCTCAGCACTTCCCACTCAGACAATTTGCTTTTTTTTTCTTTTAGTCAGCTTCAATTAATGTACCTAGGCCTTGACTCCTTCTTTTCACCTCCCCCCTTTTTTACTATTCTTGCTGCTTTTCTTGTTTTCTGTCTTCTGTCTTTCTTTTCTCTCTCACATTCTGCTTCTCTGGTTTAGCACTTGTCATCCTCAATTTCTTATCTGTAGCTCGAACTCTTTCTCTTTTTGCCTCGTCCTGTTCATTGCTTCTCTCTGTCATCTCCGATCTGTCATTTCTTCCATGTGACTCTTCATAGCGTGCACTCTCATTCTCTGCGAAGCTATTCCCCTTCCTCTACTCAAATCCCTCTCTTTCTTTCTGCTTTCCCTTGGGGATACTCTCTGTTTCCCAACAACTGTCCTCCACTTCTCTTAAACTCCTCTTTCATCTCTTCTTTCCGCTCTTTCCCACCCGGTCGCTTATTTGCTTTATGTTGTTACTTTCTTTTCCTGCACTTTAGAGTAATTGTAAATGTTTCAGAAGCCTTCTTCTTCTCCACCTCCCTCTCTCCTTTTTCTTCCCCTTCCCCCCGCTCCGCCAGGCGAGTATCATGTTTGGCTTTAAACTAAAGAACTTGGCTCCAGCACAGACCACATACATCACTAACACTGCTGCTTTATGTCCTGATTGGTGGTCGTGCGTTTGTGAAAATAAACATTGCACACTGAAAGAATACTCTTATGTTTGGAGACGTTTCTCAGCAATGCACAAAAGACGGTGTAAACCTTTGAATCACATGAATAGAAGAAAATTAAAGTTGTTGTTTGGGTGGAGAGGTTTGCTGTGAATCAGAAGGGTTTACATTGATAGAATAATCTTGTCAATAATACAGTAAACAAAGAGACAACATACGTATCCGTTGCTCAACCTGGTCTCACTCCCACCTTCTCAAATCCTGACGCTTTGTCCAAAATCTTGCACCAGTGTAAAGAGGCACCCTTGAGCGGGTGACGGCATTTGTTGGCGCTCCAGGCAACTGCCATAGTATTAAGAGCAAAAATCTCCACACTGGGTGGGCGGGAGTGGAGGTGGATGGTTCAAACAAACTCCTGACTTTAACTAAGGTGTCCGCTGTTCATGTCTCTCGTGAAACTAAAAGTCAGTCATATTGTTTTGATAGTGACGTATTGTGCTAGTATGTGTAACATAGGATACGAGTGACATTACATTGTGTTGGTAACAAGCGTACTTATTTTAATAAGAAAACTGATGTTTATTTTGAAAAGAGATGATGCATGTAACAAATCTAACGTGACACGCTGTCCCTGAACGTCCAAAACTGATGTTGGAGGGGTACCTAGTGCATCACATTTTTTTGCCCTTCAGTCGTTTTTTATTGAAATACAACACACTGTAATCTATTGTTTTATTTCTGGCCTTATAGATTTATTTTATTTGCCCGGGTTCTAAGATTTGTCTTGAGTTGTGTGAACTAACCCTTTAACAGTCCCACAAAACATTAATGACTTGGATTTGGTTGATCAGAAGTGTTTTAACAAATATAATGCAACGTAAACTGAATATGTAGAAATTTACTGTACAATAGCTGGAAGATGCTTGAAGCGGTAAACATGTTCTCCTTGCCTTCATGTTACATGCTGCTTGAAGTCAGTGTGTGTATGTTTTGATGGTGGAGCCCTCTTTACTGTCACATTCTGCGTTTGTTGTTTTGTTTCTGGCATGTGAGTGTTTTTCTGTGATTATCACGGCCACATCAGAGATCCACAGAGCCATCAGACAGAAATGCACAGCCTGTGAACATGAAATAAAACTATGCAGCGTCGTTAAAAGCCGTCCAGAATGTTTCTCAGGCTGTCATGTGAAAAAACCTCATCAGACTGTGTACGCTGTCTGAAGTTATTGAACTCGCAGTTAATCTTAAATGTTTGTGAAATTCTCCTGATTAGCCTGCTGGGAGAGGCTGAGATGTGGGGACGCCGACACGGTCAGCTTTAAGGTCTGTGTGGGAAAGTTTTAATTTAGTCGTCTTGTAATGCTTTGAGGTTTGTGTTTTACGTCCCTTTTGTTTGGTTAGTTTGGTAATCAGCAGGATATCTCAAAATCTTTAATGAAATTTGGTACCAAGTTAAAGGATCAAGGATCATGTGATTAGCATGTGGTGTGGAGGCAGGAATGTCTTGGCAGGATTTCTCGCCAGAGGGAGAATTCTTGTCCAGTTTGTCAGAATTTAATTATTTCATTTGAATGTCGGTCTCTACGTATAAATATACATAAGCAACATCAGTAAAAGTATGTGGACACCCAAACAAAATATGTTGGCAGCTGAATATTGCATCCATGTGTGATTGTCAAACATCATATTCCCAAACCACAGATATTAATATGCTCCTATATCAGCCTCTGCTCTCCAGATTTCAAGGTTGCTACAAGAATTTGGAACCTGGCTGCAGATATTAGCAAGTTTTTTTTTACTCTCCAAATGTCGTTAGAGTGTTTTTAGTTCAATATCTTTTTCCCAGTTACACAACTGACTCAAGTTAAAAACCTTGAAGACCAACTGCTACTCAACCTTCAATGAAAGTGTGTTTAGCTTGCTGAATAGAAGTCCATCATTCATTATCCATAACTGCTTATCCTGTTCAGGGTCTCAGGGGGGCTGGAGCCTATCCCAGCTTACATTAGGCAAAACAGGGCCTGGACAGGTCACCAGACTATCACAGGGCCGACACATTAGCACCTTTTACACTGCCAGATTTTCCGCGAATGTTGGGCCGTTTGGCCGGCCAGCTGCGAGTGATGATTCAAACAGAGGCGGAATGGCGAGTTGAAGGCGAATCTGAGGTGCCCGATTTTCTTTTAGTTTAAACAGACCGAGGCGGCCTTCCGCAATGGGAGGAGCTGTTGATGACGCACGTGCGAGCCACTGGCAGTGGATAAACAGGAAACAGCTGATAGCAGGAATTAGCGAGCAGCTAGTAGCAAGAGGGAAACACAAACCTGACAGACACTGTAAAGATGAGCAACTGGGGAGACAAGGAATTTTACGCCCTCCTTGCCCTCGCAAACAAAGAGGCCATTAACCGTCAGATGACGGGGACGGTGAAGGACGGGCCGACTTATGAGAGAATTGCTGCCTGACTAACCGCGGCTTCCCTCCCACGTCACTGTTTACGTCACACACTGAGCTACACGTTTTGTTACTTGCTCACGCCCCCCATTGCCCCGAAAAAGGCACATTCTGTATAAACAAAAGTAGGTAGGCGGCATTTTGCTGCACTCCCCGATTTTGCTTTTATAATGCCAATGCTGAAAAAAGACTGATTAACACCTATGGGCAAATTAAAGTCACCAGTTAAGCTGACCTGCATGGACCCTGGAGTTTTGACAGGGCAGGGTTCAGCAACCTTTCCTATCAAAAGAGCCAATTTTGGCCAAAAAAGAAAAAAAAAAATCTGTCTGGAGCCGAAAAAACACATTTTAGCCTCATAACAAATTGAACACAGCCAAATTTAATTCGAATTTAGCGTATCAGAATTACTAGGTCTCAATGAGCATTCATGAATATGTTTTAGCACAAGGTGGCTGTTCTGAAGTGGAGTATTTATGATTTTTTGGTACTTTAACTTTGCAGCATTGCAGATAAAAACAAACAAATTTGTAACAAGACTTTTCCCCTCTTGGTTTCGGAATCCACAGCTATCCTAGCTAGAAAGATTCAAGACTACTTTAGCAATTGCAAGTGATGTGTTTAGAGGAAAAGGCACCAGGCCAGACGTATGACGCACATTTTGGTTGACGAGATGTTAACAATAAAATTTACATCTGCGTATAAGCTACACATTTTTCTTAACAGTTGCAGAAGCTAAGAATCACGTTAGGCCTAAAACAACACATGAAAATTAAGTTTAAAATAATATTCAGTTGTCTATGTTGAGTGATTATTATCAGCGTGACATCACATGATTCGGTGGATAATGTAAACATTCATGATCTGTGGTGAATCGGCTGCTTTATGACGTGTTAGCAAACAGATATTAATGTTTCTCAGCTGCCTGTGTTCAGTTAATTTGAAGGATCTGCTGAGACAGAAACACACACCTACAAACACACCCGCACATGGTTTAAAATAGGCTACACAAATATTTCTGTCATAGTTTAGACAACTCTTAACATACACACTGACACAAACGTGCACACACACGCATATTTACAAATGCACATACTGCACACACCCACACACAATCAGTTGGCTGCTAACACAGAAATACACACCGATATTTACTTCAGCTGGCACATTCACTTCATAAGCCTACACACACACACACACACACACACACACAAACTCAGACACATGGCAGGCAGAGATAAGGAGGAAGAGACGAGTGCATCCTGTGTATCTGGAGGCCTCTGCTCCTCCACTCCCTCATCACACATTCACTGTAACAGCTGACTGTGCATTTGTCTATGTGTGTGTGTGTGTGTGTGTGGGGGCTGTTACTTCTATGTTTGTGAGGACCAATTTGAGTTTATGTGTCTTCACTTGTTTAAAGAGATGTTTGAGGGTGTACTTGGGCCCAATCCCATTTCTTATTTTAACCCGTACAAAGGGTGTTGGTTGAAATCTTCCCCTTTGAAATGGGCTCAACCCTTCAAGACCCAGATATGTCAGTCCGGCACGGTACAGCTCAGTTTGGTACACACTTTATATGTTTCCATTGAGAAACGTTGTGGATGGTACCAATGGAACCGTTCCATACCGTCCCCATTTTTGGTCCCCCCTCTGTTGGGGTACCTAGCACACAGATCTGGTGCTAAAAGGTGGAGCTGTGAACACTGCAGTCTGTTGACTGGTCAGCATAGTACTAGCTGCTTGTTGTAAAGAAAAGGAACATAACAGGAGCACTTCAGCCACAGAATGACCATTTGTAAATCATTTAGCCATGCCATGTGACCTTCATTTCGGGATGATAACTTTATTTTTCTTGAATGCCTTTACAGGAAACGGTGAGCATATTGTTGTATTGATTCATTGGAGACCATATCAAAACATCCGTTCACAAACTCTCACACAACTCGTGCAGTATAATCCACATCTCATGTAGCCGGTCGTTTGCTCAGCACTTCCTAAACACACACATTTTCACTGAAACTTTTCTGTTTAAAACTGAACTGAAAGTGAAACTTGTCAACGGCAGAAATACTGCACCTCAGTATAGAAGGCTGTATAGCCCCCAACACTTCACCCTACCGCTCTGTCCTTACAAGGATCAGGCACCTAACCTCCAGAGATGAACATGTAAGATGGGGGAGGGGTCAGGGTTCAGTGGTAGGGACACGGGGTGTACTGAAAGTAAGCCATGGCTTTAGAGTTGAAAAACAGAATAAGGTTTAGGTCAGAGTTGGTGCTGCTTCTTAACGACACCATAACAAACCACACAATACAGAGTAAATCCTCAAAATAACATGAAGTAAACTTATTAAAACCGTTGAGATTAACAGGAAACACTCAGCAGTAGACCTGGTGCAACCACACTGTAACAGCTGTAATGTTAAAAATACTTTGTTTTCCCTCCTCTCTGGATTTGTACCCGTACCTCTCAGCCTCAGCATCACCTCAGCATCAAGGAGGAAAAATGTGAATGTGTGAGAGATGTGATTTTGTTCTGAGTTGTGAAGAGCGTTTTCTCTGTTGTTGTTCCTGTGAATTTCAACTCTTTGACTGTTGAAATGAACTGAGATGAACTGAACAGAGAGAGAGAGAGGTCCTCTACCACTGTAGCATGATGCCCTCTGCTGTCAATACGCTGCTACTAAGTGAAGAACATTTTGCCCTTTTTACACCCAAAGCTTTCCACATCAAGGACCTCAGACTGAACATCATGTGCTTTCTACTCTGTCGTTACTGCACTTTATCATTGCAGTATCTTCTAAACAGTGAAATATGTAGAAAGATCCCATCACACTGGATTGTTTCAGGATAAAAGTCAGATTTATAATGTTGCTGTGCACTGACAGAACTGTCCTAGTCGCACCTTGCTCTGCAGTGTGTGCGACAATAAGAGACGGTGTGTGTGTGAGTGTTATTTCATTTGCAGTTTTTAAAAACTATTTCCTGTTGCTTTGAGAAGCTGAAACCAAATCTCAGCGTTCAGGGTTTCACAGCAGAAAGCAGTTGTTCCTTAATCTCGTCTCGCTGCTCCTGTTGCAAATATGTTACAGTGTCCTCCACAGCAGTGCCAGGGGCGAGGTGCCCAACACTCAGCAGATCAGCATCAGTTACCATGGCAACAGCCATGGACCAGACTGTGGAGCCAACATGGCTGCCAAAGGGGAACTGCAGCAGCCAAGCTGTGTCTGTCTGTGTGGCTTCACACATGAGCGACAAGCGCAACATCCTGGCAGAGCTGCTCGTAACCTTCGTGTCTTTGGGAAACCGCTGTACAAGATTCACTTTTGAGTTCTCTGTATGCAGACTCTTAATTCCACGTAAGAAAAACACTCAGGTTCATTCCAGTTGACATTATTTTACATGCATACCTGACACCAAGGGGACATGCGCAGTACCGTATCCAAAACCCTCAGGTAGAATTAGATTGGTGCTGTCCAAAACATTCAGCCTCCAGTGGTCAGATGGGCTGAAGCAGACACGCACTGACACTGAGTATGTTTACATACACACTGACAATTCAGTGAAGAGCACTCTCACAAAATTGTTCTCTATCATATCAGTTTTATCATATTCAGTAAGCAGAACAAACTTGAATCTCTGCTCTAGCCAGCATATAAAGTAGGTAAAGTAGGTCTGAGAATACATTTGTGCTCACCTTTCTTCTCTGATAACTTAAGATCGAGACGTTTTGGAGGTTTTTGCCAGGAGCCAAGTTTTTCGCAGAGGTCTCCTCCTCTCCAAAACAAATAGTGATCGTGATTTAAACTGCTGCAAACACTGAGCAAAGATAGTTTCATGTTAAAAGAAATAGGTTTTTCGGACGCTGTTCGGCCTGTCAAAGTGGCTGATGTGAAAGCTCAAATGCCCTATCTATGATCCAGTGTTTGGTTTATCTGTAGAAACGTGGCGATGCAGCGTGGTAGACTCTGTGGACTAGGCCCTTATATAGATAAAATTGGCTCATTCTAAGGTAATGAAAACACAATGATTCTTATTTTCAGGCAATTATACACTAAAGAAAACACACTTATTATATTAGATAAAATCATCAACATAAACCACCGCGCACTGAACTGTATTACTGTGATTTTATTGAGAACTGGCCGTGCAGAGGAAGTTCTGCCTACTTATTATATTACAGTATATTCCATTTCTGCCAATATATCCCCCTAAATCCTACACAGTGGACCTTTAAGTACAACACATTTTCATTTAGAATTGAAATTTCTGCGTATGACAAGGGTCTGTGCCTGCACTAACTCTGCATCCCCACCTTTGAAATCAAACCACCGCCCCTGGTGCGTACAGTCTTTCAGTCTGAAACTGAAAATAACACAGGACATGTACTTGGACATGTGCTACATACTTGGAGCTCGAGCAGCTCACTAAAAATACATGCACTGCTCTAGTATGAGCGCATACATTTTTGGCACGTGAATGTGAACGTGAGAACTGGTCATTGCAGTGTTAGCATGTTAGCACTGTGCTCTGCCCACCACATGTGCATACACAGGGAAACTGAAGTCCTGACTCTGGATCTGGATCTGAGCTACACACGGGACATTAAGCTGAGATGAGTGAAGCTGAATCCTTGCAGCCCTCGTTTTTTTAAGTAGTTCTATGCAGTTTTTTACTTTAATGAAACAAATATGCCACAACATATAAACTTCAAACTCTGAGGACGACAACTGTTTTTGTTTTTTAGCGTTAATCAACACAGATGTTGAGGAACAGTCGTCCACAGATGCCTGCTGAGATGCAACTTCCCTTTCTCTCTCCTGAAAATATCACTAATCTGCTACGACACGTGACGTCCAAACACGACTTAATCATCTTGTTTTTCACAGCATACATGGGTGTAGTGTCACACTCCACAGACTGCTTTTACTGTTCAGTGAAGCTGCATTAGCTCAAACCACAAATCACACATATTCAGTTCCATCACAGGAGGTAAAACATTTAAACTTCACGGCAGAAAACATATCTGAGCTTTAGATTTGCCAAATTGTCCCCTGATCACACTCAAGTGGGTTGATTTGTGTACATTAAACCATTTCTGTAACCATAGAAACTTATTATCCATACAGCATTTATTTTAGCATCGTATTCACTGCACTCTGTACTTTGTGTACCATAACCCTGCACATACAGTTTGATGTCCAGCTCTTACCTGTTTATGATAGCTATATTTTCAAGTTATTTATTCACTGCATCGTCCTGTACATCTGTCCCGTTATGTTCCTCGTACGTGTCGTTGTACTTGGCCAGCAGAATTAATTCTGATGGTACAAACATCGCTGTCTTCTTTTTTTCATACATTTGTTTCTTTGATTTAAACGTATCGACGGCCAGACGCAGTGTCTGTTACTGCTTGCTGACAGTGACATCAGCAAAGTTTGTTGATTTTCTGAATTATCTGAGCTAATTAATGACACACTTTGGTATAAATGTATTATTGTTGTCTGCCAAATAACAGTTATGTTTTCTATGGTTAAAAAAATCCCTACTAAACATAGAGCTGCAGGTGTTTCAGTGTGACACCAAATGCATCCGTTTTATCTTGCATCTTTAAGACTTACCTTTTTACTAAAGCCTTTTCGTGATATTTCTTACTGCTTTTTAATGTTTTTATGTTTTTTATGCTTTTATGGTTTGCTTTTAACTCTGTATGCACTTTGAGATTCTTTAGAATGGAAAGCGTGTTACAAATAAAATGCATTATTATTATTATTATTATTATTATCTTACTTAGTAACTTATGTAAATGGTTAGCGTAGATAATGGACATTTACCTGTGTTATCAGTTGCATCGGATTCTGGTTCTGATTTCTGGATTCTCTGAATTCACTGTACATAAATCCAGCAACCGCCTTGTGTGTTAGCGATATACCAATTTTCCAAACCGCTATTACTGGGGTGGCAAGTGACAGTGTGTGTTGCTGCTGCCTGCTAACAGTGACAGCAGCAAACCTATAAAAATAGTTGGCGTAGATGATAAACACAGATGAGTATTTAAAATTATTAATGTAAAATTAAAAGCTTGACAAGGACGCCTACGTGCTGCAGTCTCTATGAGCAACAGCAATGCTTTTGGCTGAGAGTTGCTCGTTAAACCGAAACGCTGGATGGCATTGTATGTGTTCTGTTCGTGATGCTGACCAAGTGATGTTTACTTTGCCCTTTTTAGAGCAGCTAACGTTATATTTTACAACAGCAAGTTTGTTGAGTTCATTTGTCCTGTGAGACCACCGTGTTACCCCCTGTTTGCCATGTTGGCTAAACAGTGTTAACTTAGCTGGAGTTACTTGTTTCACTATCAGTTTTCTTCTTAATCAAAGTTGAGGTTGTCCACGGGGCGTCCGTGATGTAGTGGTTAGAGCAGGCACCCCATGTACAAAGCCTCCGGCCTTTCTGCAGCAGCCAAGGTTCGATTCCAGCCTGCGGCCCTTTGCTGCATGTCATCTCCTCTGTCCCCCCCTTTCACGCTAAAGCTCTCCTATGCAAAGGCAAAATTTAATTAAAAATTATTTTATGAAAAAAAGTTGAGGTTTGCCACTACTGTTGGAGCAGCTGAGAACTTTCCAGGTTCTTACCGATGTTCGCACAGAGAGATGCAGCAGTGGCGTCTTGTTCAATTCTGGTATTTGCCCAAATTTGTCTATAGGATGAAACATGAGCTCTGTTTTACTTCTACCTGCAACGTTTATGTTATTTATGTATTTTTGAAATGTGAAATTGTTGTGAGTCGTTTATTGTTACATTCATGGTGCGCTAACCACATCTTTCCCCAAACAGAAAATAAAAAGGGAACAAACTAGTAGATACTTTTTCATTACCTTTTTTAAAAACTCAATTATCTGTAATCAATTCCTGTATTTATAAATTGCCTTCAATCTTAGTTTGATGTGTTTATGGAATCCGAGTCATTGATTTACTCACTGTTAGTCTTTCATTACTCCCCTTTGTATCACGTCCAATTCATTATCCTTTAATGAACTGCTTCATAACCATTTGCAACTCTCTCTGGCTCCATCAGTTACTATACGCTCGATGTAAATACTGCGGCTGTTTACTGGCAGCGGAGCAGAACAGAGAAATACAAGACGTTGATGTTTTCAAAGGTAAGAAGAAACAGAGACTGTAGAGGTGGGCGGAGGTTCAGCACCACAGGATTGATTATTAGTAATTGGAGTGTGTGGTGTATGCGTGATACTCGGCAGCCACGTGGGAAGGGAGGCCACTGAGTTCACGAAGACATAGAAACTGCTTCATATTGTACTCTGTGTTTAGGTCGTGGTGAGGTGGCTGTGAGAGAAGAGGGAAATACAAACGGAAATCAACGCTTCACATCTGGTGAACAAAAACTCCAGAAACACATGATCTTAGCGCTTTTTGGGGTGAGGGGGAGAAAAGACCAAAAAAATCTGTTCCTCCTTCCAGCTCACTCTGGGCTCGGGGCCAAGCGAGGGGAGGAAGGAAGGGGGACGAGGAGGAGGAGGGATGAAGAGGAGAGGGAGGAAGGAAAAGCAGGAGAACGCAGGCAGGATCTGTGGGGATTGCAGGGGTGCATGGAACAGATGCGGAATAATTTAACTCTTCCTCGGCCAAACGTCGTCCCGCTCAGTGGGCTCTGCAGCTCTGCTTTCAGCTCTCCTGATTAGAAACAGTTTAGAGCTTCATTCCAAACAGACAAACAACTGCTTTTATCAAATGAATTCGTCATTTCACTTAAAAAAAATTGTTAGTCGTTTTGGTCTTTGATCAACAAAATGTAGCCAAAATGACTTGGCTCAGCATCGGCCCCAAACTCGACATGCCAGAGGAAGTAAGTCAGGTTGCTTCTGGTTGCCCAACTTGGCTGAGAATCAGGATGATTAACACCTCAGATTCAGGCAAAATAAACTGGCCCAATATTACACTGCCATCACTGGGCCATTTTCAAAAAATGACCTTGCCAGAAGATATAAGTCAAGCCATATCCAGTTGCCTCACTCAGCTGAGACTCACCCCAGAACAGGGCCAAATAAACTGGCCTGATTATGGCTGCTGACACTGCCATCACTGGGCAGTTATCAAAAAACTGACCTGGCCCAGCACCGGCCCAAATTCAATATGCTGGAACAAATAAGTCAAGCCATGTCCAGTTGCTTGACTTGGCTTAGACTTGGGATGAATGACACCCCAGAAAACAGCCAGGGAAACTGGCCTGATTACAGTTTCCAACACTTCCATCACTGGGCAGCCATCAAAAAAATGACCTGGCCCAGCACTGACCCAAATTCAGCACACCGGAAGAAATAAGTCGGGCCATGTCCAGTCGCCTGACTCTTCTGAGACTTGGGATGAATGACACCCAAGAATAGGGCCAAATAAGCTGGTTCAATTCAGGCTGCTGACACTGCTATCGCTGGGCCATTTATCAAAAAACTGACCTGGCCCAGCATTGGCCCGAACTCAGAATGCCGGAACAAATATGTCAGGCAATGTCCAGTTGCTTGACTTGGCTGAATGACACCCCAAAAAAGGGCCAAGCAAACTGGTCAAATGACAGCTTCTGACACTTCCATCACTGGGCACTTATCAAAAAAATGACCTGGCCCAGCATTGGCCCAAATTCTGCCCACCGGAAGAAATAAGTTAGGCCATGTCCAGTCGCCTGACTCTGCTGAGAGTTGGGGTGAATGACATGCAAGAATAGGGCCAAATAAACTGGTTCAATTCTGGATGATGACCAGGGCATGTGAGCGGAGCGGGGAGCGGAAGGATTTTGTGTTGAGCGAGGAGCAACTATTTTTTTTTTAAGAGGTGGAGCGGAGCCTTATCTCTCACTCCAATTTCGCTCCGGTCGCTCATGCCTCTCCCAGAATGCATCTTTGCACCTGCGCACACCCACACTATTTTCTTTCAAAACTATGGAGTTTACCATGTACTTCAGAAAAGACACTGAGAAGAGAAGCAGTGGTACCTTGAAGAAACTGTCCATGTCCAGTCGCCTGACTCGGTGAAGACTTGGTATGAATGACAACCAAGAATAGGGCCAAATGAAACTGCCATCACTGAATCAGCAGATTGAATTCTTCATTCTGACAGATGAACGTCATGTATGTCATGTATGTCATGTATAGCCTAGGAGAGACTTTAAACACTACAACAAAATGAAAAATGGCTAACTTCTCCTTCCTTCTCTTTTTGTGCGTAAAAACCTTACTTACATCTTTTGGTAGGGAATGGGGTTTCCTGATTGACCATTTTGACAAACATGATACTTTTGGATTCTCTGCTTGGTCATTGTTTATTTCTATTTCTTAACATCCTCTCTCTGATTATTTATGTATGGCAGTAACGTCAAAAACATGATTCAGGTGTTTAATTATGTTGTCACTTGCAAGGACTTGCTGGGTTAAAGTTGCCCGAGCAGCAGTCCCGAGTTACCCATTTTGGCTGAGCTGCTTCTCTGAAAGAAAAAAATAAAATACATTTTCACTGTTGTGGTAGCATAAATGTGAGTAGCCCATAATAGCTACAGTTACGCCAAATTAAATCATCATATCATCCAAACTTTTATTACTTTTTGTTAGAAATGCCTCTGCAAGACACATATGTAGGATGCATTTTAGCTCGGCAGCTAGCTGGCTAACATAGGCAGTAGACTGCTTGCAAGAGAGACAACAAAGAGAGGAAGGGCTGAGTGAGGCAGCTACGAGGAGCACAACTCAGGCCAGAGGGTGAAGCATCATGATAGAAATGTCAGACAGCCATTTCTAACATAATTCATTTAATGGGAAGTGGGCCTGTGCACTCAGAAGCATTTCTTTTTTAAAAGTTGGACGAGGGTCGCGCAGTTCAGGTAAGCTTGTTAAATATAAAAATATTTTGGGGTTGGGGGCAGGCGGGTCATCAAGTGACAAAGCAGCGTTCTGAGTAAGTTATAATTAACTTACAGAAGCATTGTGCAGTGGTTCACCTTCTCTTCCCCCTCCCTCTCTGTCTCTCTTTCTGTCTCTCCCAAACACACATAGCTTTATCATCACTGCTGTGTTCAGGCTTTTGGTTATCTCTTGTATTGACGAGGAAAATCTGTTGAAGTTTGACACGTATTGAGCCTTCTGTCTGTACTCTGCATTCATTTGATCCATATTTGCGCATGGTTTCTGGAAGTTTACAGATACAGATACAGACAAAACAGAGCAGAGATCATGGAGGCAGTGTAGCGTAGTTCAAGTGAGATACGACCGTAGGAGAACAGACATAATGGAATGAATTGGTAATATAGTAAAAAGAACTGTCCGTCCACATGTAGTGATGTATTAAATGGCCTCACAGACCACTGCTGGCTACAGTGTTCCCTCCATTAAACGGTACTTTATTTGTATTGGTATTTATTTGTGTTGCTTTATTTATGGTTGTGTGCAACTCTTTTGACTCTGCCTTTGAGTGTATGTATCTATGCCATCATAAAGGACGCCTGCAAGTTTGAGGGCAGTGACGTTTACAATATTTGAACAGGACTTGTCTATTTCCTTATGTAAATGGAGCATAAATGAGCCCGAACACTAAGTCCAAACGCCAGCAATCATCCTCTCTGTCCAACCTGAATCCATTAAATATGCACGTCTGTCATGTCACATAAACAAACCACTGTACCTATCCACTGTGTGCTTATGTAAACAAACCATGTAGGTTATCAGCTGTGCACTGGAGACCATAGCTACTTAAGATGTAACCACTTAAGACAGGTGAGTAGTTGCAGTCTTACTATGTTTGTACTTTGTACTTTGTACTGAACACACTTGTTTTATATCGTGACGTACCACATAGCCAACAGCAAGTAGGCTGCTATTAGCGATGGTAATTACTAGAAACTTCCAGGTCTGGTCTGTGAGTCAAGTTCGAGTGATTGAACAACGCATACGTTTGTGGGTCAGGCAGAGTGGATCGGCTCTCACAGCGAGCCTGTTTGATACAGGTTTATAAAATCCCTGACCCCCACATCACTAATAAATACACAGTATGCAAACCGGTCTCACTCCGGCGTCGTTGAAATTCGGTGCTTGGGTAGTGACATGTGGTGTCACACACTGACGAAAAAAGCTGTCCTGTAATATCGTCATGATATGCGGCCAGCCGCTCGGCAGCATCCGGGGGAAGCGTGGTGGGACAAGAATGAAAGTTAAAGCGGTGAAAGTTCGAGTAGGGTGGATGGGTCCAACACATGCAGACTCTCACCTGGGGGAGCGGTGTTTGTAAGATTCTAAAGTCAAGCCCTCTTCTTTTTTCCTAATCCCAACCATGTGTGTTAGCTGCTGGAGGAAGAAAAAACGTTGTACCAACGTAGTGCGTTTATTTTTAAAGAGACAGTATGTAAAACATAAATTCCCTATGAAAATGGAAGTGTATTTTGAAAGAAGACAATGCATGTAACAGGCAGAACTCTACACAGCGTCCCAGAACGTCAACAACCAGCGCACCCAGGGTACCTTGCACATCGTATCTGGACGTGGAAAGTCCAAGTGTGACCAAACGTGGACATGTGACGAGGTCAGAGTGAGAATATGTTGCAGTATGTCATATCTGTGCGTAGGTTATCTTTAACATAATTTTTAAATAAAGTGCTATTCTGTAGGGGGGCTAACACCCCCAGGTTAGAGCAGCACCCCCCCAAAATGTGTGCACGGCCCTGATCAGCTGGCTGCATGAGTAGCTTAAAAATAGTGATTCGATTGCAACACATTAACTAAAGGGCAGGAAGTAGAGATTTTAACGAAAGGTCTTGGTGATTGCCAAACTCATTTCATTAACTTATTAAAAAGTGTCATTTTACTGCCCATGCAAAAAGGAAAAATATGAAACCACTGGGTAAAAACTCTTTATATCAATATAAATATATATTACTTTCTAACACTGCATGTTGAGGTTGGTGTGTGTCTGGCATTTAACTCCAAACAGCATCTGTTAAATTATAATTTTGTGCTCTTCTCACCAATTACATTGTGAACTACAGCCTAGCAAGTACTTTAATAATTATGTGAGTTCAGCTCTGTCTAAAACCTTCAATAAATGATGGGCTGCAGTGGTTGGCTCAGTATGAGTGAAGGATAGTTGCAGGATGTGGGATGTGATGCCTTCTGTTGCTATTACCAAAGACAGCAGGACAGGCATAAAGACAGCAACACAGTGGTTGATATTCACATCCACATTCAGGTGTAACACAAATCCTAGTTTTTACATGCGTGATGCAGCGCTGCTCTCATCCCTCCACCCCCAGAAGAGACATCATTTAGAAAACGCAGCATAGACAGAGTCAGGTAAACATCTACAATGGCTGGCACACTAATTATGTATGCATGGATGCTTGTCTGCCTGAAACATTTGCTGCACTGTGACTGCACCTCACACCGTTTAGCACTGTGATTTTGAAATGGACTCATCCTTAATTTTTTGTGCTAATATGTGAGTATGCGACCTCTTAACTTGGATAAATTGAGATTTGTTATTTTTAAAAAGTAATCTGTGCAGCAATAAGGCTGGATGTTTGACATACAGGATGGATTCTGTGTGTTTAACCTTGACATGTGGGTGTGCTCAGCTGTGGTCAGAGGCTCTCAGTGATATTTTCATTAAACAGCAGATTTCTTTAATTCATAACTGTTTCTGCAGGATGCGCACAACACGGTGACTCAGTTTTTCCAACTTAATCAGTCAACAAAATCATTTCACTAAAGAAAATCATCAAATCCGGTTCTATTTAGGGGTTGCGGTTCAGTGGTGTCGTTTGTTGTGTGTTTTGTGTTTATGTGTGTGCCAGAGCAAGTCGCTGACAGCCGCTGTCCATCATCTGATGGGAGAGATTAGTTTGTGCCTGCTGCACTCTGTGGTCCGAGATGCGGTGTTTATTTTGGCGTGGTTTGGTTTATTCATACTGGAACATGTAGTAAGATTCTGATCCAGTGTGTTGTACCACAGGTATTCCAGCTTGTGTTAATTTCAGACAACAGTTCCTACATAAGTTGTATATATAATATATATGCGTGTATACAACAGGAAAAAATAATACTTCAGATGTTTCCAATCATATTTTACACTGCAACTCATATAATATGATAAAGACAAAACATTATGACTCCACTGCACACAAAAAATCAAGTAATTTAAGACACTTTCAGAACTTGTCAATGATCTCTGCTACGTTTGTATAAAGAAAATATTTTGCCAAGTAAAATACTTCAGAAACTTAAGACATTCAACACATCAAGACCCCTGACCTCACTCAGATTACATGTTCAGGTACAATGTGACAGCTGGTAAGGTGATACGGGACACAGGATCGATTATTAGGAGCTAAACGATGTGTTTGGTGATACTCAGCAGCCATGTGGGAAGGGAGGCCATTGGGTTCTTACACCACACACAAAGACGCAGAAGAGAAACTGCCTCATTAGGGCCCGAGCCCTGTATGGTGCAAGGTCCTACAGTGATGACAAAAATACCATATTATCTGGTCACTATATTAGGTACAGCAGCAGCAGCAGCAGCCTGAACCGTCGATACAAGGCAGGATGGATCCATGACGCCAAATTCTGACCCTACCATCTGAATGTCGCAGCAGAAATCGTTTTTCCAATCTTCTATTGTCACTGTTGGACGTGTTGTTGGTTCAGAGATGGTCTTCTGCAGACCTTGGTTGGAACCAGTGGTTATTTGACTTCCTGTTGCCTTTCTATCATCTTGAACCAGTCTGGCCATTCTCCTCTGACCTCTGGCATCAACAAGGACTCTTGTTGGGACCATCCTCTGTAAACCCTAGAGATGGTTGTGTGTGAAAATCCCAGTAAATACCCAGACCAGCCCGTCTGGCACCAACAACCATGTCACATTCAAAGACACTTGAATCACCTTTCTTCCTCATTCTGATGTTCAGTTTGAACTTCAGCAGGTCGTCTTCACCATGTCTACATGCCTAAATGCATTGAGTTGTTGCCACATGATTGGCTGATTAGCTATTATAGCTTTAACGAGCAGTTGAACAGTTGTACCTAATAAAGTGGTTGTTGAGTGTATATCAAACGTTATATATATCAAAAACTAGAGAGAGATTCAACAAAAAACAGTGAAACGGCGCTTGACTGTTAATAGCACACAGGAAAAAAAAGGAGAAGAAGAGTTTCTGATTGTTTGAAAATGCAGAACAGAGGAAGTGCTGAGTTCTACTGATAAGACTATGAGAGTTTAACTGTGGTAATTCTGGTGGTAACTGATGAGGCTGAGGTCCAGTTTGAAAACACAAAAATAACAGACGATAAAGAAATACTAACAGGCAAGTCAGTCATGCTCAGCTAATTAGTCGTCAGGCTAATGTTAGCCTTTAGCTGTCCTCAGGGTTTGTGAGTGTCTATTAAAGCCATGAATATTTGTAGATTCAAGACGTATTAAATGCAAATAAATTGTGCAGTTTACAGAAGACTTCATAATGACTTGTGACAAGATCAGCTCTTTATTAACTTGTTTATTTTGCCATTATTATTTTCTCATCAGAAAATAACCTTTTGTCATACTGAGGTAATGAGACAATTAACTCATGAACTTCAGATAAAAAGTTTAGAAAATAATAATTGCAAACATGGCTCGTGTTCTCCCTTTCTGTAGTAGCAGCCCTTGAGTTGATAAGATAGTGACCAACTTAATGAACTCACCTGTGCTCTCCCCTTTTGTTTATGCCACATAACAAACAGTAGAGACTGATGGAGCACTTTTTCTCAACTGTTCAGAAACAAATGTTGCATCTCAGCTGAACTTACTGTAAAATGTCTTGAATCATTGAAGAGAAACAGATTGTGATTGAGTTTTGCGATCTGAGTTCATTTAACACAATTTTTTAAAATACTTAAGTAAAATTAAAGCAACAATAAACTTTGCCAAACACACTTTTGACTCAAAAGATTAAAGTCCCCATTTAGTTCAGTAAGAAGCCCAGTTGTATTTCTGAGAGTGGAGTAAAAAGAATTTAAGTCTGATGCAAGTGACCTTTTTTTCTTGAAATTTATGTTCTGTGTTCAGATATCAAGCAAATCATTTCCCACCTGCATATCAGGGGAGGTTCTGTTTGTCAGAACCACTTTGTTCTGTTTCCAGCAGAGAGTAATCCACTGCAGTGGCAGCTGAGCAGTGTGTGCCTTGCTCAAGAGCACACTCACGGTACTTGATGAAGGAGGGATACTGTTAGTTACTCTGTGTGTGTTTTATAATAAGTATGGATGGCTCTGAAAGGTTCCGGGACTGTTGGTTGATGAAGTTTGACCCTTTGCAGGAGGAGCTCTCTCCTTTCTGCTCATGATAACTTGCACCAGAAGAAAATGTTTTGGCATTCTAGGTTTCTGCAAAGCACTGAAACTTTACATCTGTATAGTGAAGAACATATGCTCCTAAAAGGACAGAAACCATCTTATTTTTCTGCCAGAGGGTGATTGAGATGTTTTGGCTTCACTTTTAGGGAGCTGCCATGCTGTCCATCTTTATTATACAGTTTATGTTCGAGACCAACAAACAACAACAACCCGTTGCTGCGTTTCCAGCAGGTTTTTTCTTTTAGCCATCACACGTGGGTGTTTTTTAGTGAGACATTGCTGCGTTTCTACTGGGATAGTGTCACCAAAACTGCGCATCTTAAGCCCAGACAAGTCTGGACAAGTCTCTTAAGTCTCTCCTAAAAACATACTTCTATCAGAAAGCATATCCTGATTTTAGTTTTGACCTTCCTTATTTTATCTTTTACTTAGGTGACATTTTATGACATGTTATTTGTACTTTGTAACTGAATTTTGAATGGTGCTACATAGATGAAGTTTATCATATGGGGACTAATTGTGTTTGACACCACACCCACCACCAAGAACACAATCTTAACAGCTTCACGTTCACATAAACAGCCAGGTGAGGCTGACATAGGAGCCTAGCATCAAACGAAGTGCTGAGAGTAGAGTGAATTCTAATTCACTGAATAAATCAACCAATGAGTGTGTTCATTAACCATTTAACGTCTCGTCTGTCATCCAGAGCCATTCAAACAAACAAAGGCACACTGCATTAGAGTTCTCACTGAAATCAATGATCAGGCAAAACAGCACTTTGAATTGCCTTATTGCTGAAATATGCTATATAAGTAAACATTTCCTGACCATATCTAAAGTTCATAACTGTACGTAAGGTTTAAACATATCTGCTACATAATAACGCACAAATGTAATGTATCTGTGGTTTACAGAAATATACAATGCAAATATTTATTCTGTCAAGTTGGCTGAGTATGTTCAAACGTGAGATTCCATTTTATAGGACCACCACTAAGAGTGAAAAACAGCTTCTTTCATTTCAGGCTGAGTGGGTGTGAGCAGAGGCTGATGATCTGATAATATTGGCTGTCCTCCGGTGTGATTTTTAAAGTCATATACTCAGTATTTTCACAGACATAAAAACTGGGCTCATGATGCAATGCAGGGCAAAGCTGCAGATCATAACAAAGTTATCTTGGTGTTAGAGTCAGTAGTCTATTTGTCTTTGTTTCATCAAAAAGTAAAACTAATTTCCATCATTACCCCGGGAATAGGCCGTTGATTGTGATTACGTTATTCTTTGAAATGACCGTGTAATGAAATCGAGCAAAACACTTTTCCTAATGAGGCCTCTCAGATCTGCAAAAGCTTATAAACACAGATCTTAGTGCAAGCAGTCTCTAAATCAAAAGACAAATGCAAGTCTTTGAAAAATCAGAGCTTTATTATGTTATCGCAATAATAACAATTAGAGTAATAGTGTTTATGTAGCACTCATGAAAAAGCAGAGTTAACGTAGTGCATATAAATATAAAATCATGGCCAAATGTGGAAAAAAATTAGCCTTTAGAAGCAGAAAGTCTTTGCTGAGCCCTTAAAAGGGTGATACATGTGCACTGACAGAGTTTACACCTCTGAAAAAGCAGCCAGTGAAGATGTGTGATATTTCTAAATACAGTTTTTTGCATCTGTTCAGTCTGAAATTATAACAGACCCATGTAACTTGTGAACATAGAATTCATTTTGTATCTATGATCTTTGCCTTTTCTACAGCACCAAGCGACCCGTCTGCTCATTGACCTCTAAATCCAAACTCTAATATCTAAACCATGCCATTTAAATTACTTTTGCTTTATTGGATGATTTTCATAACTGCCTAAAGCATTTCAAACCATGACCTTAAGTCTAATAAACCTTAAAGAACATCACTGGCGCAGCTGAGGGTAAACACAGGTACTGCGATTCTGTCAATACAAAGGCACCGTCACAGGCAAATACAGTGCACCGTGCTTTTTCTAATGACGTGTGTTGAAGGTGTCCTCGTGGTTTGAAAGGTCACGCATTGGATTCCTGTCACAGCGGTTTGTCCTGCAAACATGTCCTAAAGAAACATGCTGAGCTTCTTCCCGCCTCATTGTCACTCTGAATGCGAGCATTCCCTACATGTCTCACATGTAAATGAGTGTGCTCGTCTGTAAACCTGATAAATATTTGTGCATAACTGCCTCTGAGCAACTGTAGCCTCCTCCTGTCAGCTTTGGGGTTTCGTAAAACCTCAAATTTACTGTTTATCGGCACGACATGTTCTCTCTTGTTCTTAATCATGTTTCATCACACTTAACAGAGAAATATTACAATGCTTATTATGCATCATTAGTGTAAATATCTGCACCATGAGAAGCCAGTTCAATAAATGTGAAAAGAGTCCATATCAATGGGGGTCCCTGACTTTGTTGATGAGGTCGGGAAGAAACTGTTTTTGTGGCATTAGGTTTTGGTCCTGATGGACTGCAGGGGATTGTATCGAAACAAGGGAGTTCAAGTATCTCGGGGTCTTGTTCACGAGTGAGGGTAGAAATTGATCGGTGGTTTGGTGCAGCTTCTGCAGTGATGCAGGCACTGTGTCGGACCGTCATGGTGAAAAAGGAGCTGAGCCAGAAGGCGAACCTTTTGATTGACTGCTCCATCTACGTCCCAACACCTCACCTATGGTCATGTGTTCTGGGTAGTGACCGAAAGAATGAGATCGCGGATACAAGCAGCCGAAATGAGTTTCCTCCGTGGGGTGGCTGGGCTCAGTCGTAGAGATAGGGTGAGGAGCTCGGACATCTGGGAGGAGCTATGGAGTAGAGACGCTGCTCCTTCGAATCGAAAGGGGTCAGTTGAAGTGGATCGGGCATCTGATCAGGATCCTCCTGGGCGCCTCTTGATAAAGGTGTTGTGGGCACGTCCCACTGGTGGGAGGCCCCAGGGCAGACCTAGAACCCACTGAAGGTATTACTTGTCTTCTGTGGCACCCGCAGTGTACCAGGAAATGTGGATGCACTCAATGATGGCAGTGTAGAGGTGCCCCATCATTGAGCTGATGTTCAGCTTCCACTTGAGGTCCTGAGTGAAGAGCGAGCCCAGGAAGCAGAACGACTTCACAGCTTCGACTGGGGAGTCAAGCAGGGTGATGGGGGTGGGTGGGGTTGTGTTCTTAAGGAAATCCACTATCATCTCCACTGTTTTACAGCATTGGGCTCCACATTGTTTTTGCTGCGCTAGGAGTCTCATTTATAACCATTGCATATGCACAAAATGAGGCCTGAAAGAGGCGTACGCCACTTCCCACGCAAAAGTTTTGATCTATAAAAACAGACTTGATGGGAGAAACTTTGACCCATGCTTACGAACATTTTGGAGACAGGAAATTGGTGAGGCAGAAGTCTGATTGTAGACATTGGCGAATACTTTTTGGTGTTTGCCATTTTTGGCATTTTGGCATTTTTGTCTGTTCATACATTTTTAGTTTGGATTTAACGCACTGGTTTAGAAATGAGAGCCCAGGTAACCAGATGGTCAATCCCACACCTGTGCGCAGACTCTTCCCAGCCAGAGATGAGCCCAGTGAGGGTGGTGTCAAAGGGGAACTTCAGGAGCTTGACAGGCTGGTGACTGGAGGCCCAGATGTTGTTGTGCAGGGAGAAGAGCAGAGGGAAAAGGACGCAGCCTTGGAGGGAACTGGTACTGAGTGTCTGAGAGTTAGAGACGTGTATCCCCAGCTTCACAGGCCGATATTTGAGTGTGAATACGTCACATCCTCTTCCCTCCACCCATCAGATAGGTAAACTTAATAAGAAAAACAATCAATGATTAAAAACATTTCTAGAGCTCATACTGCACCTTAAACATTTGCAGAAAAAAAGAATGCAACACAGTAAATGATAAAAAAAATTAAGTATTTCAAAAGTTCAAAATGACAAAGGAGAAGCAGGAAAAAAATCTCTGCAAGTAAGACATGTTTAAGTCGCTCTGGGGGGTGTATTTCATTAACATATCAGCCTCACCAACTGGTTTATCCGGTCTTCATTCCTGCTCCTCCACTACAACACACAATGAAAATGTATTTCCTGGGTGGTAACAAACAGTGTGAATCAATTTTATGAGGCACCATTTTACTAAGCTAACTGTTGCCTGGTGGATGATGAGGTATGTCTAATTTAGTTTCAGACATTAATGATGCAGAAAAGGTTTCAGTTCATTTTCTTTGAGGTGGCGCATGGAGCAGAGCCTCACCACTCTGAGGTTTTTCTTCCATACAAGGAGTGAATGACCCGTGATGCTGCTGCGAGCCTCACTGTAACACACGAAGGTCAACAACACACTCTGTAACAGTTTGATCACATCTATGAAGTACATCCACCGAATGCTAAGACGGTATATCTGACATCCCCATCACCACAGAATGACTTTCATTGTAACCTTGTATTCTAATAAACTCAGGTCTCAGTGCTTTCATCTGAGCAACTTAAATTGCAGCGAGAGATAACTGCTTGAAAAATTCAAACCTCAGCACTCAGAAATCTTGTGAAGTGAAGCAAATGCAGCAGACTCAGGGTTATCGTCTCAGTCTGTCCCATCATGCTTTAAACCAGACAGATGAGATTAGTCGGTCCAGATGTTAACGAGAAAGTTGTCATGGTTGTGGGATATTTTGAAGCTGGCTGTTTTGTGTGTCTCCGTTTTCCCCTTCCCCCTTCTTTTCCTTCCTGAGCAGTGTAGGTGTTTTCCTCACGTGAGGCTGATTGGCAGGCTCCCCTCAACTAGGCGCACCTGGCAGTAATTAACCATTCCTCCTCCCATATAAGCTGGGTTGTTCCACCACTCCTGTGCTGGATTATTTCAGTACCAGTCGGTAACGTAACGTCAGCCCTCTCCTTGAGCTCTATTAAACTCGGTGTGATTATTCGTCGTATCTAACCCCTGTGTCTACTTGTGCAGCACCCGCGAGGTCCTCCGTTCAGCTCATTGACTCTCGTGTGTCTGAACTGCCTCCTGCTCAGCCTCCACCTGCGCCAACACAACGCCAGCCAGCCCACCATCGCCTGCACCAGCTCCTGCTTCTCTCTGTCTCATTCTACCCTGCGTGGTAAAATAAACTTTTTTTTCTAAACGGTTCCCGACTCAGTCTCTGCATTTGGGGTCCAGGCCTTTGATCTAACGTAACAAAAGTTGTATTTCAAACTACAACCACCAACAATCACCGGGCAGAAGGAAACGTGCATCTACTCATGGACGAGAGGCTCACGCTCATAACAGCACGGATGTAAAATGAACGGCGTCCTCCTCGGCTGAGCTGTAACGGTAGCTAGCATAGAGGCATGCTTCCTTCTGTGAAGTGATGCAGTTGGCAGGTGTGCATCGGTAGAAAGAGAGTAGTTCCCACATGACACTGCTCACAACAAGGACTGTTTCTAATGTATTTTTGGTACTCTGAGCACCACAAGCTGAGTGTCATCTAGTTTCATTATGCTGGAGAGAAGGCAGACACCTGTACAGCTGATATCTCCAACATTCAGCAACTCACACCAAAGCTATCTACGGTATATTGATCAATAGCAGATAAGAGGATATATATCTATAAGAGGATGTATTTTGGTCTCTTTAATATGGACCTCAACACAGCTTGGGACTTGTTAAAGAATTTCAGGTTGTGAAAAAAACAAATTGATTGATCGAGCAGTTTCAGGATCACAAGCTGTCTGACCTGAGCATAACTGACGTCACATGACTGTTGAAGAACAAGGCTGCTTTTATACTTTGTGTTAATAATTGTCTGGTGTTAGTCAAAGCTCTGTGTATGATGGCATAGACAGAGCATCTCACAGGTCGGATATAAGCCTGTCGACACATTCAATTAATGCATGTTCAAATTTTGACAAAGCAGTCCCTACTAAAGGTCCACTTTTAATCATGTCACATGGTCCTTATCGGTGGCTGTAGTTTGCTTAGTTGCCATGGCGATGGATGTGTTGATATGTGAACTCTGTCATGATTTTATCCAAAGCACTTTCAGGACTTTTAAAAGTTTTTGAACTTTGAATCTCGATCGTTTGACTTTAAAAAAAAAAAAAAAAATTGGTAAAGAGGAAATTTTGGTATTTTTCAGCCTTGACTCTGTTTTCCAATGTTTTGTCTCTGAGTGACCAATGAAGACAACTATTTGTTAAATCAGTCGAGTATTGAGAGAGAGCACTGCAGTGTAACCACCCTGAGCATGTTAGCACCATCAATTTACATCCAGTAAAAGTGCTTGTTTCTGCCACTCACAGGCTCCGATTGTTATTTTTTGTGTCAGACAACTTTATGGAAAGGAACCCTACAGAGAAATTAACATTTTGCTTTACCTTTGGCTCAATCCGTTGTGTTTGTCATGGTGTGTAACCCAGTCTTGCTCAAGATGGTGGAAACGTTAGTGAGAGTTGGAGAGAGGAGTGCCGCGAAGAGTGTGTTTTGTTGGAGTACAAAACTAGCCTAGCTAACTGTTATATAAAACATTTTCAGTGTTGGCTGAATATTTAGCTGATTTTGACGATGTGGAAAAGCCTGAAAGATTTCAGAATGAGACTTCTCCTTGCGTGAGACTTGATTACACACAATAACAACAGGCACGAGATAAATGAAAATATTCATCTCTTTGTAGGGATGCTTTTCATAATGTTGTCAGACACTGAAAATAACCATCTGAGCCTGTCAGTTACAAAAACAAGCACTTTAAGTGGACGTAAACTGACTGTGCCAATTGCCCTGAGTGGTTCCATTGCAACCTGTTCTGCTGCTGTTGGCTGCAGCCCTGTCGCTCAATAAATAATAATAGATAAACATGGTAAAATAGGGTCCCAGTTTAAAAATACTGAAGTTCCCCTTTAAAGTCTCCCCACTCAAAAATGAGCTTTGCTTGTTGTCAGTTTATCTGTGTTTGAGCTTCACTGTGCAGAACGACACATGTACAGAGTTTGTGTTCACATTCATCCCCTGAAGGTCTGACAGTTACTCTTTGCTGACGAAATATGAGTTTAACACATGTATGAGCACGTTTTTTTTGTTTTTGACACTTCAGCTAGTTTGGAAGCCAATCTTAATCCAGTGTGCAACTTACCCAGGAGCGATATAGAAACCCTGATGCCTACAGTGCACAAACACCGAGAACAGACTTTACAGTGAAGTAGGAGAGAGCTTGCATCTTTAAAATTAGCAATATTTCCACATTAACGGTTCTGGATTTCTGTAAATTATGGAGAGGACTAGGAGTGCTTGGAGGATGTTCTGGCCAATCTCATCAGGCAGTTGGCTGACATGAGAGGGTCTTTGCTTTGACCTGGGCCTTCCAGGCTACAAAAGCTGCCTCGTGTTTCCACACGCTCTCTGACTTCCAGCAGCAGACGTCCACTCTGCATCCTTGCTTTTTGGTTTTGCACCTTCAACACCTTTGCGGCACACCTGAAACACATCCATGCTTGGCTTTCATTACTGACTTTGTCCTACACACTCCATTGTTTGAGTTAATCTTAGTTCAATAAATGATGCTTGTTTTAACTAAATCTTTTGTGTGGACTCCCTACTTGTCACATTTATGCAGCCAGTTTGTGACAGTATCACACTACTATGTTAAAACAGTGGCTCCCAACAGGTTCAGCCACTGGTGCCAGATTTCTCCTTAGTCATTAGTTCAAGGTCCCACAGTTTAATACATTCAACGTCATACTTATGTTTGGCCATGTCATTAAGCTGGTTTGCTGTCTGTGTCAAGTATCTCTCTGTGAGTGTGGCAGAAAATGGCACTTTAAAAAAAATGCTCTGGGCTGGAAATCCACTGGACTTAAAAATAAAGTGTGTTTTTTACGAACTTGATTCAAAATGGGACCGCGACTCAGCAGGTGGGAACCACTGTCCTAAAAATATATTGATGGAACTCTGATGCTACGGCACTGCCATGCAAAGACTTTAGATTTGTAAATGGTCTGTAAGGCCGGGGACGAGTTAATGTGCTTCCTCAGTAGCTTCAGCTTTGGTGTGTGATGCCAGCAGGACTGCACATGGGTGGGAATGTATGGAAAAATGCACATGTAATGACAGTGAGACTGAATGTGGAAAAACTGAGACATATTGCTGAGACTGCAATTATTTTACTTATGACATCTCAGACTCTTTACCGTCTGTTTTGTAAATTAACATTTTCACAGTGTACTTCTTCATACTGAAGAAAGGGAACATTTGGGGTGGCTATTTATAGGTTATGCAATTCATTCACTGGTCTGGCCATTTGAGATCAATTTGGACTCTATACCCAAGCAGTACGTTACAGTTCAGGTCGGTACGCTTTCTTTATGTTTCCACTGTGAAAAGTTGTGGACGGTACCAATGGAAACGTTCCATACTGTCCCCATGTTTGGTCCCCCTCTGTTGGGGTACCTAGCACACAGATCTGGTACTAAAAGGTTTGCCCATGACTTCAAATTTTTTTTGTCTCTCTTGGATGACACAGACTTTTAGTAATGAGTGGATATTTTAGTAAAAAGTGTTTAAAAATATCAGTTTCGACCAGATTATGTTAACAGCATATTCTAATCCTCTCTCGGAGAAAATAAAAAGCATCGCTAAGCGTCATTCCTGTGGGATACGGCAACACTAAACTCCTGAGCTTGCCTGAGAAGGACTAAATGCACAAACCTGTTTTTTAAAAAATATCCCATCTCACTGCAGCCTGTTTTTATTTTGTTCCGAAAATGTTGCCGTGCAGCCTCGTTCTGTGGACGGTAAACGAGGTGCAGACTGATAAAGAAGGAAATACAGTGAGTGCTGGACAGAGCAGTGAGTGACAACAACCCCGCCCACATGAGAGAGTACTGTTTGAGGTGGAAACGCTAAACACTAGGACTAGGGTCTAGGTAACACGTCTGAAGGGTTACTTTTGGTTCCAAAGGTACCATACTCAAAGTGTTTGGTGGAAACGAGACTTATTTTTTGACCCCTGCTTTAAAGGGTACTTGTATATGTCTTTAAAACATGAGGAGAGCGTCTCTAAAAAAGGCCACTTGGGTTCAAAGTATGTTTTGGTGTGGTCACAGGCGTGCTCTGTTGCACCTGTAAACACGGTGACGTCACAGTGTGCCGACACACCTTGGAGTGTCACCTGTACGTCACTGCAGCAGGATGACAGTTCATTAATAACGGATGAATTAACAGCCAGAGCGCTGAGCCTGCACGTCAACAGAGCAAAGTCCGTCCGCAGATTACAAACGTGATGTGGCTGAAAGCTCTAGAAAAATCTAGCAAATGGATCTCAACTGCTTTTTTTTCACTTTTCCACTACATATTTGTTTACAGGAGCATCGAGCCTACAGATATTTGTGACACGTTTATACCACAAACACAAAGATGCCTGGAGTCAAACATGTCCTGGCCACAGCGTCCCAGTTTGTCTTGAGCACAGTAGCCTGTAAAGTTTCGACTGGTCACTCTGTGGTCAGATGTTGCCATAGGGTGTGGTGTCTCAGCTAGGTACGAATGGATGCTGCTATTTTTATTTTATGTTTTATAAAAATGTGACTTTAACTCTTCCAGATACAGACAGCAGTGAGTGGAGGGTGGAGCAGAGAGGACTCCAGGTGAAGTTGGGCATGGAGACAAGTTGTGTGTCCTCAGGGGGAACAAATCCTCCTCAGCATTAGAGCACCAGAGACCCCTGAACACAAGCGCACATTGCATGTCCTTTAAATAAACACAGCAGCTCACATTGTAAGTCCACCAAACACACGGAACATCCGGGAAACGCAACCTGATCTGCAAAAGACGTGGAATGTCTTATTTCTTTTCTTCCGCCCTTCAAACCCGGTAATGATGGAGGAGTAAAAGGCGACATGATTGGTGGATGCAGCCAGCAGAGGAGAAATGTAAACCCCTTCGTTGTGTTGCATCGGGGGGGTTGAAAGCTGAAAGCTGAACGCTCCCCTCTTGTTTTTTCTCTCCCCCCTTTCCTTCAATGACAGCAGGAGCCAGCCAGCCGGGCGGTGCGGTGCGGTGCGGCGCGGTGCGGTGGGAAGCTTCCCCCCCGGTACGAGAAGGATTTCCCTGCAAGTCTGCGGTAAGGACAACAACAGAACAACACCACTACCTAGAATAAACAACAGGCGAGCGAGGCTCACATCAATGCGAAGCACCAGGAAGGGAGAGAGGAAAAAAACGCACACAATACACAATGGTGTTGCCTGGGGCTGCCGCGATAGCTCTCAGACAAACCCGGGAGAGACTCGCTTCGGGTTTGCTTTGCTTGACAGCTGCAGGGCCAATGGAAATATGCACGGAGCCAGCTGCGCTAGGCTGCAGCCAATGGAAAAATCTGAAACGCTGAGCTGCTGCTGGGTCCAAATGGTGTAAGGTTAGGCTGGCTGCAGCAGCCACACCGCCGCCGCCGCCGCCGCTGCTGCCGCTAAACTTCCACCAAATAAAAAAAAAAGCTGTTTGTGTTTTGGCTGCTGCAGTGGCCATTTTAGGTAAGAAGCGCCCTTTAACTTTTGGATGCGGCTTGTCTTTGTGCAGACGTGTGTGTGTGTGTGTGTGTGTGTCTAGACTGGACTGTGGTGGCCAAACAGTGCAGGACTCCGGCATCCAGACTGAATAAACTCCGCGGAGCTGCGAGCTTTATGTGGATTAAATAGATATTGCACAGAGTTCCACTCCTCCTCCTCTCTTCATCCCTCCTCCTCCTCTTTCCTCTCCCCTCCCTCCTTCCTCCCCTCACCTCCCCATCTCTCCCCTCCCTCCCCTGCCTGCTAATTTTTTATGCATTTTTCTAAACTGTCATGGCGATTTTGTGTCCTTGGAAATAAAAAGCGCCAGTGTTTTTTCGGGCTAACCGGGGTGATGTCTCGCCGGTGAGAGCGTGTGTCCGGTGTCCGGAGCAGGTGAGCAGTCCGCCGGGGAGGGTTTTTCGGTGGAGAGATGTCCCCGAGAAGGAGTTTTTAGAGGCTGTCCACACGTGTAAAGGAGAGGGGCTGTTATAATGTATTTACAACAGCGATGCAGTGACATTACAGAGCTAGCGGAGAAAGCTAGCTCGGTAGCAGCGGGGTGCTAACATGAAATAGGACACAGTGTCTCCTTCTCTCTGTCCGTGTGTGTTGTGTGTTTTTCATCCCGCTTTCTGCTCGCCGGGAACTTCTTTTTATTTCCTCCCAGCTCGCTCTTCCCAACTTGTGGCAATCCAGCGGCTTGCAACATTCAAGCTAGCTGCTGCCTGTTAGCCCCTGCGTCTGCTAGCATTGATTATATAGCCAAAACCTCAAAGAGGTGTAAGCTAGGTTGTTAGCCTGTTAGCCTCTTGAAACGTGTGTAGCTGTAGCAGCCAGGTGTGTGTGCGGCCACACAATGAGTCATGCATGTATGTGGAGTTGTGTAGTGGTGGTGTTGGTCCGTCTATCCTCATGCTTTCACCTGGCCAGGTGTGACACCCCCTGGGGAACAGACAAAAGGGTGTGCCAAGAGCTAACTCCAATCACTGAGCTCTGACTTTATTTGGCTTAAATGTTTAAATATGAAAAATAAGTTTTCCCATTATATCCAGACTCCACAGTGATGTCTCTGTCCTCCACATATTTCCCCTTAAATCTGTATTTGGCACAAGGCTCTGCAGCTGCACACGAGGATGTATTTAATGCCTTCTCATCTGTTTGGATTTGTAATGAGCTTTAAAGGTTGCTGGTTCAGTTCTCCTCAAGGTTTGATCACCAGGCTGTACATTGACCCACCTCACATGGCACAAGGCGCCTCGCTTTGCCTTGGTGTTGTTGTGTTGTCTGCATGTGGACGTTGTGTTGGTGACATGCAGCCCAGGCTATCTGAAAGTGTCTCACTACTTCTTTCACTCTTTGTGCCACTTTTTACGGCCTGCTTGCAGAACTGCAGCTGCACTTTGACTCCATCATCAAGACAAGTTGCTTGGGCGAGGAAAAAAAAACAACTTTTGCCGCCTTCTCAGTTGTTGAGACAGCTGACCGTTGAAGCAGGAGTAGAGACAGCAGTGTGCATTTGTTTTAGGAATGTTCCTCATGACTAGTTTACCTGGCGTTTAAACGGAAGTTAAAACTTAGACTCGTTGACTAGTTGAGTAAGAGTCAGACAACACAGAGAACACAGCCAAAATTGAGAACAGCGTCATCTGTAAACTGAGACACTGTCTGGGACAAATACTGCATTTAACATAAGAGCCATTTCAAATAGTTAATCACGTTTAACCAAGTCAGATTTAAACTTTGCATCAGCAGTGAACATGGCACAATATCTTTATCACTTTATCAAAACATGATAACAATTCACTAAATTAGAGTTAACAGATAACATCTATTGAAAATATTATTCTTAAGGAAAATAAATCTTTTTTTTATTGGGCGAACACAATTGCACTCAATCATAATAATTTAAATGAGTTTAACCACCCTGTATTTCTGGCGCTGACTTCCAAGGGTAGCAATGTTTAAATGACTAGCTGACATATCCCTAATTTGAATATGTCACAGCATGCTAAGTACAATAATTTACCAAATGATTTGTGGTTTTATGTTCGTACTGATGAAGGATAAATACATGTCAGCTGCTGTTTGTACAGAAAACAATGGAGAGATAAATACCAGCAAGTGTTGTCATTAAACGTGACCTTTCCGTGACACCACACCTTTACACCTCTGATAATTTATTTGGTGATAATAATAATGTGTTTCCAGTTCTAATACGTGGTCATTTTTGTTTACATCTGACAATTAATATCCATTTCTGAACAGGTAAAGTTCAAAGCCAACTTACTGTACGTTTCTAAAAACCTTTTGTGATAATCACAGGGTGCAGACGACCCCTTTGTGTCAGCGTAATGTTTTAACTCGAGGCGACAGTGTGACAGAAGATTTCAACGATCCACCTGTTGTAGATGAATGCAAGCGCAAACATGTGTGGAATGTGGTGTTTAATAATAAATCAGGACAGATAAGCAGTGACACCACACTCCCTGGCCACTTTATTAGGAACACCCATACATTTCAGTGTCATCCAGCACAGCTGTCAGTTTTTGATGACATTATCAGAGAAGTTTTAATTCATCTCTGTTTATTATTAGGCGTATAGTTAGTTGTGGTGTACTCAAATTGATAAAGTGTTTCTTATGTTCCTCATGTTTTTAAAACAACAGAAACACCTCCCAGTCTTCGCTACAGTGCCTATCCCAGCTGACACTGGGCGAGAGGCGGGGTTCACCCGAGACAGGTCACCAGACTATCACAGGGCTGACACTCACTCACATTCACACCTATGGACGATTTAGAGTCACCAGTTAACCTGCATGTCTTTGGACTGTGGGAGGAAGCCGGAGTACCTGGTGCCGCAACACACCACAAATTACCACTTCTGTGACGGTATCAACGAAAACTGAACATTATTGGCTTTATAAAGGCAGAATTCACAGCTGACTGCTTTAGATTTATACGTTTACCTAATAAAGTGACTACTGATAGTGTTTTTGCACCAAACAACATATTAGTTGATTACTTCACTCACGCGGCAGTACTGCAGTGACATGAGAACTGCTCCTTTCAGCCTCAAAATGATGACAGAAGTTATGGACAGTTATTTTTTAGCAGCAGTTACAGCAACAGGCACACTGCACCCATGGATGTATAAAGAGAACTGGATACAGTGTCGGAGGTGGGGCTACGTTCATTCCTAAAAAAGTTGCTCATTGGCGCATGGAGCCAAAAAGTTTGACATCTCGGGTACAAAATTACCCGACTCTCCTGCATCATGTGTCCATAGAGCAAGTGCACTAGAGACCTCCGCCAGCCAAGCGGCTAACTACTGGTTTGGCCTCATGCTAAATTAAATGGAGATAAAATGATTAAATCATGCTGCTCTTCTAGACATTTGAAATGTTATTGGACCAGATGGATCAAATCCCAATAGTGAGAAGAGTCATTTAGAGGGGGCTGTGACGTTAAGAGAATGTATTTGCTGATTCACAATGTAGTTCTCAAGGGAAAAAGTCATTTTGGGCCCAGTGTGATGGACCCGGAAGTCATAATTTCCATAGTTTTACCACTATGTCAAAGTGGCTTCAGAGCCCTGAGCTCTTGATGAGGGCTTGGTGGAAGCATATAGACTGTTTAATCGCTTTATAGGAAACAATAACAACCAACGTTTGCTTTTTCATGACTAATCCTAATAGCAAACGTCTTCATCTGTCTCGTAAATAATTTAATGCAACCTAATATTAATCAGGTTTCGGCTGCAGGTTTCGTACGTGTACTCTGTTTGCACAGCGGATAACTAATCACAATCATTCTCAGATTAGACTTAGTTGTTTTTGATATATAAGAAAAGAAAGACACTGTAGCTGTGCCCCAGTTCCACATTACTCACTAACTGACATCAACTGGATGTCAATCAAACTGCGCCTTATGAAGGACACTTCAAATTAAACTTATCAAAGAGTCGGCAAAATGTTTTTTCAAGTTATTTTTTGGTTTCTGAGGTGCTCCTCAAGCTGTTTTATCTCCTCCTACTGATTTAATTTCCTGCAGTTGTGATTAGCTCCTTCATTTCCTTTGTGCATTACATCAACAACATACTCAAAAGTTTAGTTATTTTAGTATTCATATTGACTGAGTTTAAGTACAATGAATTTTCCAGTGTAAATGCACGACATACTCAAAACCTGCTTGGTGTGTATTGTCAGTGAATGAACCAAAAAGACACCATCAAGAAATTGTCGGTAGAAATAATGCTTCATTTTTTATTTAGAAGAACTTTTGCTTTGATAGAAGAGGATGCATGGCAAATGCATTTATCCTTTTAAAACATTAAAAGGCAACAGGGTGACTAATACATTTATAACTCTCCATATAACTTTCCTAGGGACGCACAGATGTATCTGCAGCACACCTGTATCAGCCAGTATCCTCTGTGTTGGCTGCCATCAGCCCATCAGCAAGTAAGATGACTTAACTGTTGGCTGTGGCAGATGTTTTTCCATTGTGTCACATCAGTTTTGCACAGGCAGAAAAGGAGGCCCCAAGACCAATGGTGTCCTGTTGTCGTGGGGACAATAGAAAAATGCCTTTGCGATGAAAAGACGTGGTAAAGTCACTATCAACGCATCAGGGGATGCACCCTAATGTTTCCCTGATAATGCTACATGCGAACATTAAGTATGTGTTGAAATTGCCAGGAGGAGAGCTAGTTAACATTAGCTATTAGCTGTTAGCAGTCGGTGGCTGACTTCAGATTCATTTCCTGTATCTGTGTCATGTGGGTTTCACCACTGCTCCCTCTGAGTCCATTCATTCCAATGGCAAAACTGAACGCGAGTACCTATTATGACCGTTTCCTTCGCCCCCGTAGTCTCTGAAGTGAATATTGTACCCATTTTTCACAAGCCCCAACCCTTCTGACATTGAAATGGCATTTTTCAGACACGCAAATAAGGTGAAAATTAAGATAATGAACTTTAGTCGAGACATGTCTCTGTTTTAGCAACACCCTCATGAGATCTGGCAACAACTGACATGATCTTACATTTTATTTATTTAACCTTTATTTAACCAGGAGGTCCCATTGAGATTAAAAACCTCTTTTTCAAGGGAGACCTGGCCAAGACAGGCAGCAGCATAAAATAAACACAGTTACAGACATAACATAACAAGGACAACATCAGAAGAGTACATACAGTAAAAGAGTAAATTAGTAACAATTTTTAAAAAAATTAGATCATTGCACAGGATTAATAGCATTGACAGCTTAAAGAAGCTGCCTCTCAGTCCTTAAGTTTAGATTTAAACTCATTCAGAGAAACTAGGCAGTCCATCTGTAAGATATTTTGCAGATTGTTCCATGCATTGGGGGCAGAATAAGCAAATGCCTTTTTCCCAAGCTCAGTTCGGACGTTTACATTTGATTGATATCAGAAGTCAAGCTAGCAGATAAAAACGAGCAGCAAAATAAGGAACAAACGTTAAATTTGTACTGTTTACAGAACTGTTTTGAATCTGCTTTCATCCATTCACAAGATGCTGACTTCACTTCCAAACAAGGTGGGGGGATGTGGGGGAGATGGAACCATGTCCAACAAGGAGAATGAAATTGTATACGATTTCATACCACTGGCACAGCTTGTAATGCGTTATCTGTTGTCATGGAGTATCTTTGCTGCAACTAACAGCCAACGAAGGTTTGCACTGACTTACATTATGATGCATTCAAGCTCTATTAAGTAAAAATGAGTATAGGGCAAAAGTAAATTATAATGTGTCATGATGTGGCGAAATGTGATCTTGTGAAATTTAGTTTCTGGGTGAGAAACTTGAATAAATATAATTGTTTGAATGAGAAATATGTCAATGTTTTCACTACAGTGTAAAATAGATATTAGAGAGGGAGTTATGATTTATAGTAAAATAGCTTTTGGAGTAGTAGTGTGTTTTTCTTGTTAAAAAGATTTGTTTCATAAATTTGCATGATTATAATTAGCTATTTTAAAAATTGTGTTGGACTGAATTACTTTAAAACAGTTCAGTTTTTTTTTTTTCTAAAGAAGATTTCTCAGTTTTGAACATCAGCATCGGCCCAAAGTTTCACGATTGGTGCATGACTAAACTTCCCATGTTGCAGTAAATGTGCTTGATGTGTCTAGTGGGTCTCAAAAAGATGATCAAACCAGTAATTAGAGGCAAACGATCGCATCAAACACCTTTTGTTTCTCAGGTTGCCTCCCAGATCTTCACAAATATGATGCTGCATTGAATCAAAGTGATGCGTTAAATCAACCACAAAACTGAACAACTGCTGTAGTTTGAGTAAAATCTGTCATAATTCAGTTGTTCCAAATGATGCTACAAAAATGTAGATAATAATAACCTAAGGGCTTTACAAACATGAGAGCAGGTGCGTGTATTTGGTGATCACTCACTCACCATCCTTTCACTACAGAGTCACAGGTTCGTGTTCAGCTGTAAGTGTCGGCGGTGGAAGGTGACTGTGAAAAATGTGAACTCTAATACCTAGAAATAATAATAATAAAGGTTCACACAGTATGTTTCACCCAGCTTGGCTGTGATGTTTTGTTTTCTACCAAAAGAAGAAGTGAGTAGGATGAGAGAGCAGAACTTTCTACACACTCACCGCTGTTAATAAGATAATTTGTGTGTGTGTGGTTTTTTTTCCATCTTCAATTTGTCACTTCTGTGGGTGGAGACGGAAGAATTTTGTTTTAAGCAGTCTGGGTGAATCTCAGTTTAGTGTCTCAATTAGTGTCAATCAGCGTCTCAGTTAGCCGGGATGGAAAGCTCTCCTCTTTTATTCCTCTCTTGGTTTGTGTGTTACGCTGAGACGGCAGCTGTACGTTTACACTGGAGTATCAGTCGAGTTCAGGTACAGTACCTCTGCGATAACTGTGCTTGGTAAAGCTCACCTGAAAATGCCCCATATAGTTTTATGAATAGAAAAGCTTGTGAACACACACACTGCATCTTTCAATTGAGTCTGTCTTCTGTGGATTAGCGTAGAGGAGTCAGGTAAACTGCCGGCTGCATTATATGTACTTAAGAATAATCTTATTAAGTAAGTGTACAGATCTCAAGCACAACAAATTAAAGACATTATCAAGCGGTTGTTTACATAAGGGAGCTTTTTACATTTGAGGGCATCAGTTGCAACTTGTTGTTCCCCATATTCATATTATAACCAACCAGTTGACCCCAGAAATCTATAAAGGGAAATAAAGATAAATGATAAATTTATTAATTGTTATTACTGTAACCTTGAATATCTACCAATGGACATACAGATCTGATGACTGTCTTTTTCCGTTTCTTAAACTACTAAGCTGTTAATAATACATTCAAAATATCGCACTCAAACTGTGACACAAATAGAGGGAGAAATACAAAGCACACAGCATGACTCAGTTATGCAATACAGCTGCTTTTTATTTAAAGGTTTACACATTGTGTACTTTTAGCAGCATTTTTGATTCTGCACCATTCAGACATTCAACATTACATTTGATTAATAGGACAGACATCACCTTGGGCAATGAGAAATTGTAATTGATGTTTTTAAAAAAAAAAAAAAAAATTCAATGATTAACCTTCTTTGAAGAAAAGGAAACAAAAACGATTCATCGCTAACAGAAATATTCATTATTTTATCCCTTAAAGAGAACATTAGGTGGGAGGGAGGTTAGACGCAGTGCTGGAAATTAACTATTCCATCAGTCACCATTCTGTTTTCACACTTTTGTGTGTAACTAACTTTAGTGTTACGTTTGTTTGTACAAAGAAAAAAACAACAACTCATACACATTGTTCTCATAAAAAGTGTGAGTTTAATATTTCATTTAATGCTAATCAATGTGTAATTCTCCTCATCACGCATACACTTCAAATGCACACAAAAAAGCAGACACCAAAGCAAAAAAAAAAAAAATTAATTATTATTATTTATCACTAAAAAAATCATTTTACTTTTGGTTCATGACCTGCTGTTGTCTTTTTATGTATCACCTGCGTTTGGCAATCTTGGTTAGAAGTGTGGTAAACTGTAGACAATGGCTTTTTCTGTGTGAAGGGGTGTCTGACTCAGTAGTACTGTATACAAACATTATAACACGTTACCTGTATGTAGGTCTCATGTATGAGCTGTATTTCTCTGAAAATGCAGTAGCTATGGTTTCAGTGTGATGATGTGGTTCAATGAGTGGAAAAAGCTGGAGGATTCAGTTGTGACCTTAAATATAACACACAGTAGTGTAAATATGTCAATGTCACAGAAGCAGCGGAGTAGGTCAGCTGGATGCTCGGCGTGAGAGGAGAAGGGAAAACGTTTCATCAGGAGAAGCTGCAGAGGGTTAGATTTGGAGGTGATTAATGATTTATTGGTGCAGTGATTCCACTCAGGACTTAAACATCTTCAGGGTTATGAAATGGACAGGTAACACCGCTGCACACCTGGACACAACCTGTTCAAAGTAACTTCTCCGCTTTAGTAGGCGCTTCACAACACTTGACACCAAAACAACCGTACACAAAAACAGTTTCTTCTCACAGGCTGTTACTGTGATAAACACTTAACACCAGTTCACAGTGTCAGGAATCATCCCTGTGTAATAACACCAAACTTCCTTGTTACAACTAAATTAGATTTTGTAATAGTTTAAAGACACACTATGGACATGTATCTGTTCGGCATCATGCAAGCATGCTTCACAGTGTGTGTAGACAACCTGTTGCATTTATTATTCTGTATTTATTCTAGCACTACATGCACTTTGCACCTTTGCAGTACTGTCTGTTTACAAGCTTAACTGTGTTTATATATGTGTGTGTGTGTGTGTATATAGCTTTATTTTTACTAGAGATGTTAAGGATTAACCGTCAGTTGGTTTGCCACCAAGATAATTTTTTACCAGTTACACTTGTTGGTCTACATGTTAATTCTGCTCAATTTTGAGCCAAAAACCACTTTCAGCATTGTTAACTATCACTGTTAGCTTCGTTAGCAGCGTCAGCACGGCTAGTAGTGCTGACATAGTCAACGATGCTACAGGAGCTTTGCGGCTCAAAATGGAGCGGCTTACTCACTGGGGCTACCTTGCAGGAGCATGGATGTATGAAGGGGTTGCGACGCGCAAAAAATATCCACTGATTTACAGATGTCTGTTGAGCTGTGTACACCAATGGGAAACAGTCTTTTTTTGGCTAAATGGCATCACGTGACGGAGCCGACAGTTTTTATTCCACTGTGTGTCCACTACGAAAATTGGCATCAAAGCCTGGTGCACTTCCTGGGGGCCTGGGTGGGAGACCGGAGGGTGCCACCATGTTTCACAGCGACAAAACATGGTTGGCTAGCTGGTAGCAAGACTGTAATCAGTGGTGATCATGAAAGAGTCGCACCGCCAGCGAGTTACCATCCGACTCGAGTGGTGCTCAGTTTAGAGCAGCCGAGGGTAACAAACCAGCGGAGACCGGATGGAGGGTGGGTGGTGAACACCATGTTTCCACATGTGGCTAGCCGGCTATCTGTTAGCAAAGCCAGCAGAAAACAAAATGTATTCACATCAACAAAACATTTAAAATTCACCACCTCTAAATGGTTAGCTCTGAATAATTTGCCACTCACTGAGTCAACGGAGCGCCGGACTAAAAGGAAATCGTCTCTTGTATTTCAAATAATTTCTCAAAAATTAAGCTGTTTTTTACAGTTAATGGATGTTGGGCTGTTGATAGCAGAAATAACCCAAACTGCCATCCTTTACTTGCACGTAGTAGTCAGATGTTTATAAATGTCAAGCCTTTGTTTACCTTGTTCAGCTTAATGTTCTTGTGTGTTTTCTGTACATGTACATTGAGAGCGACAGAAAGACCTCAGTCAAATTCCTTGTATGTGCACACACACTTGGCCAATAATGCAAATCCTTTTGATTGTGATGAATCTAATTAATATGAGAGTCTCACTGTGTTGCAACCCAAGCCAGTCTGCCTCTGACAACACTGTCCGCTCCTTTGTTTGTTCCCTCGTGGGAGCGTGGTACAGTTGAAGCGGGGACGGGGCGAGGAGGAGCTGTGTTCCATTTTAAAGACACGCACCTCTCTCTTTGTGCATGGGAACACACAGGGCTGAATTTGGTTCTGATTTAGCACAGCCGGCTGCTCCTCCTCGTCCCTCAAGTGAGTCGTCTCCTGATGATTCTCAGACGCAGCAACCGTTAGGCTCCTCTGCTCCTTTGTGCAAGGGCAAGTGGGTGAGCGGAGGGAATAAGGTCATTGAAAAGAGAGCGGGTCTCTCTCACCGAGACGGTCCAGACGCATTTCTGTCTATGGCTGCAGAATAAAGTCTGCTGTAGGACCCACTTTGTCAGGCGATAAGAAAAATCCTGGAGGTTATTTATTCTAAAAATGATTTCACTGGTAATGCTGAAACTGCAAACAGGATATTTGTGGTGTAAAAACAACCAAAAATGATAATTGTTTTTTTCTGAAATTGATCTGCAAGTTATTTTCATTATTGATTATTTTCTTGATTCGGGAATAAAAATAGCTCAAGGTGGTGTTTTGTTTTTTTCTGACCAACAATACTGAACTCAAGAATATACATATATAATATCCCACTCATATAAAACAAAGAACATCATCAAATTTGAGGCTCAAACCTCTGAATATTTGGTGTCTTTGCTTGAAAAATGGCATTAAAATTCATTATTCCAGCTTTAATCTTTAAGTAGACAGATCAGTGTAGGGCTGGGCGACACAGTTGCAGCAATTATCTCAATATTAAGAAGGAAAATTGTAGATAATTTATATATCACTGTATGGCAAATGTATGAAACAGAAAATTATATATAAGGAATATAAGGAACATTTTAAACACTTTTATATTACACTGTATGGAGGTAACAGGTCATAACAGGCTATAGCAGGTAGCATGGTGATGCAGTGGTTAGCAGAGTTTAGGATGATCACCTCACAGCAAGAGAGTTTTTAAGGGTTCTCCGGCTTTACCCCGCAGTCCAAAGACATGCAGGTTAATGGGTGATTTTTAAATTGCCTGTAGGTGTGAGTGTGAGTGTGAGTGGTTGTCTGTCTTTATAACCCCTTTTCCACCTAATTAGTTCGGGTCCACTTGAGACCACTGCATTGCTCTTTGACAATTTCTTACTTGACTCCTCCACTGATGCAGTCTCCATCCTCCCCTTCCAAACTGTAGAATATCACACGCCCACTGATGTCGTCAGCGCTCACACTTCAGGTACCAACCGATTTATTTTTGGTCCAAATGCTCAGAACGGTTCACGGTTCTGGTATGGGAACCAGAATGGAACTGGTCCCACATTCGTGGAAAAAGTGTCAGTCTTGTAATTATCTGGTGACTTGTCCAAAGTGTGCCTTGCCTTACTCCCAACGTCAGCGGGGAAAGTCTCCAGCCCGCCCTACAGTCATTAAGTAGATACGGCTAATTATGGCTAATGAATGAATGAATGAAAGTAAACAGAATAATAAAAAAACAAACGTGTGCATTAGGAGCAGTGTTGGGATTAGTTCCACATTGGCTGTATGTTAATTTAAATGCCAGCTGCTTCAGTAATAGTTTTATTTCATTGTTGTTCTCCTGCTTGAAAGCAGCAGGGATACGGACATGTTTGTTTTTTTCCTCGTTCAGATGATCGGCATGTCTCGGTGATGCTGTTGAATCTATGTTAGTTAGTTAGTCAGATGTCTTTTCATTTCTGGTTATTTGTGCTCACCATAGTGTGACAGTCCGACAGACTTCAGCATACGTTGCTAAAGGTTTGGTGCATCAATCTACATACCGTGTATTCAGTGTGGGGCTGCGTGAACTGACCCCTGACCCCCCTGTACTGTGATGTCTTGGCACGTGTACACGAACTGTTACAGCCCTACTCGCCATTAGACTAGATTTTACATGTGGACGGTCTTGTGCACATACACTGGTGTGTCTCTGTGTGTGCACGTGTGTTTATGTGCTTGTTTGTGCGCATTCTGCCACATAAGGCTGCAGAATGAGTGAGCAGCAGACGGTTGTTTCATTTCTGAAAACCGCATGCTCTTCCATCAATATTCATGGGTGACAGGTGTGTAGGGATAAAACAACTTGGCACACAGCTTGATAAAAGCCTCCACATGCTGTCTTTCACACTTAGATTTAACTGCTGTCTTCTTTGTGGGGGTTTCAAGGAGAACAGGAAGTCCACACCTCCTCTGCCTCGTTATTTCCCGTTTTTGTGTTGTTGTTTTTTTACTGTTCTATGTCATACACAATTACTTTAAGTCCACAGAGAGTATTTTAAGTAAGTGTCAGGACATGAAGACTCTCACTGTCCATTGTTGTCCTGTTTGTGATGTTGGTGAGGTGGTTTGCTGCGCTGTATCACCTGTGGTACTGACTGAGTAGATGAAGTTAAAATGAGCTGTATTTAATGTTGCAGATGATTAAAATCTCTGGTGGGACCTGGTGTGATGCCAGAGTGCATTGGGACGGGGAGGATCTGTGTCCTGGTGCGTGATGGGTGGGGTTTGAATCTCCCATGAGGTCATCTCTTTGTCATCTTTACAGGTCATATTTATGGCATTTAAAGGAGTTCTGTGCAAACCTTTAGAGTGTATGAGTTTCAGGTAGTTTCAGCATGCACAAAAAGAGTGAAAAACTAAGGTATATTTTCAACTCCAGGATTTCCTCCCCAAATTTTAAGTTTTAACTTTCAAATGGTAAGTTTAACAAATCTAATAACTTATTTATGGTGGAGGGAGGGTCACGCATTTTCTGCCAGTCACTCATTGAGGCTCAAAGAGAAATGTTTGTAGCTTCAAGGAGGGTCACAATTTAAAAAAAAAAACCCTCCTCTGATAAGTAAAGAACAGTCCCATAGTTTCATAATCATTCATAGTAAAAACTAGGTTTAAAAAAATGAAATCTAACTGAAATGGTAATGTGTGCTTACAAAACTAAGTGAAATAAAATTAAAACGTACATGAAATGTCTTTAATTTTAGTCTTTGTTAATTTGATTCAAGTACGTCAACTTGATTTCCCTCAGAAAGTGTTGTATTTGTATTTTAATACCAATTCTGAACTTCTTAAGTGTTGCTCTTGACAAATAGCCCCGATATTATAATGAAAACTAAAGGAAAATTATTTTTTTTCCAACAATAAAAACCAAACTGAAACAACAAAATCCATTCTGAAAACTAAACTAAAATGAAAATGAACATTAAAAACAAAATAAGAATTAAAATAAATACATAAATGAATTCAAAACTCTGGTGTAGTTGAGTTAAAAGGAAAGTGGTTATTTCGGGGCAGGTTGTGGCTCAGAGGTAGAGCGGGTTGTCCACTTATTGGAAGATCTGTTCGATCCCCGGCCCCTCCTGTCTGCATGGTGAAGTATCCTTGAGCAAGATACTGAACCCCAAATTGTTCCCGATGATGCTCCCATCGGTGTGTGAGTGTGTTAAAAGAAGCATGGTAGCCTCGGCCAATGTGTGTGAGAATGTGACTCGTACTCAACGACGCTACGAATGTGACTCGTAGCTCCGTCCCGGCATCCGGCGCTATACAAATGCAGGTTCATTTATATGCTATGCTATGTCCAATATCATGTCCAGTTTTCACAACAGTTTTTGGTGGCTGTGGCTCAGAAGGTGGAGCAGGACATCTGCTAATCTGGCGGATCGTACGTCAAAGTATCCTTGGGCCGCGACAAATTGCTGCTGATGGCTGCTCCATCAGTGTGTGAGAGCATGTGAATGGTTACTGAGTAGCAGGTGGCACCATGTGTGGTCGCCTCGGCCACCAGTGTGAATGTTTGTATGAATGGGTGAATGTGACATGTCGTGGAAAAGACCAGAGAAGCACCATAAAAGTGCATTTCATTTACAATAATGTTTATTGTCCTCTTTAGATGAAGCGTTGATCCCTTCGATAAGTTCTGTAAATGCAGCATGATACTGATTGCATTCGCCACATCTTATCAAATCACATGTACTGACACACACTCCATTTACAAAAACCGTGACAGTCTTTCACACCTGAAAATGAGTTGAGCTTCGTGTATAGACAGACTTAATAACATGCAGCCGCACAGACTGTCTGAATACTGAGGCAGTTAATGCGCTGAATATTACCTGCATGGTGTTATCATATTGGAAGCAGTAACTTAATTAGCTTTCCCAAAATAAAATGCTTGACAGTGAAGTCAAAGGAAAGATATGGATGTGAGGTTATGGGAGCAGGGAACAGTGACACAAGCAAAGAGTAGAGCTCATATTTTCAGGCTGAGCAGAGCAGAGGGGATCAACCAACAAGCTAACAGAACATTAATATATAAACAGAGCCGGGGTGGAAGAAGGGAAGAATAGATCAGATAGTATAACAGAGATTTTGTGGCTGAGTATCACTTTGTTCCTAAAATATTTTACACAAAATGTTTATATACACAAACATATTGCTTGATTGACAAATCGCACAAAGTCATTCAGTGTCTCTATGGCAACAGGAGATGAAGTGACGAGGGTGTGATGCTGTATTGTCCTGTTTTCATACTGGTTCATTCTCACTCTGTGTTCACTTTCACTCCGTGCCCTCCACATGACGTCCTCCCCACATGACAGACATAATGCATCACACAGGCGCCGCCTCTCAGAGCGGAGCGCCGCTGTCTGTGGGCCTCGGGGTGCGGAGCGCCCCACATACCCCACAGCACATCACTGATCAGACTTAGGGACTGTTCTTTCTTTATCAGAGCAGGGAAGAAGCTGCGGTGTGAATTTGTTTTTGTTTTTTATTCCTCCTGAAGTTACAGATATTTTTCCTTGAGCCTTCCTGAGTGACTGAGGTAAAATGCGTGACCCTCGCTCCACCATAAATTAGTTATTAGATTTTAAAAACTTACCCTTTGATGTTTGAAAGTTAGAAGTTGAAGGGTGCCTGGTGGCGCAGTGGGAGAGCAGACATCCCATATACAAAGGCAGTGTCTTTGCAGCAACAGCCGTGGGTTAGATGTCAACCTGCGGCCCTTTGCTGCACGTCGTTCTCATGCAGCATGCAAAAAGCCAAAAAATAATCTTAAAAAACAAAAGTTGAAGAAACCTGGGATTGGAAAAAGCCTCAGTTTTTCACTCCTGTTGTGCACGCTGGTTAGTTCGTGTAAATGGTTTATATTTGGACAAATTTTAAGTGAGACGTAGAATAAAGTGATTTTAGTGGAATATCACTATTTGGTTATGTTTATGATGTGTTCAAGAACTGTCAGATATTAGAAAATCCAATGACAATTTCTGTTTTTACAGTTTCTGGCTGTGATAGTGCAATTTTGGTAGTTGTATTTATTTTTAAAGAAAACATACAGGCGGGTTTTTGAAGGCACATGGTCTGTAAAAAAAAAAAAAAAAAAAAAAAAAAAAAAAATTTGGTTTGTTTTTCTTCTCCTAATTTTAACTATTATTGTTGTTGATTTTATTATTAAACAAATGTGAAACTCTATTAGGAGCTGCGCCTTGTCAAAAATAAATCCAAATCTATATGACTGGACAATGTGGGAATCGAATTTGAAAGGACAGACACAGGAAGTGACCACGCTCAGCAGTCAGACAGGAGTCAGGTTAATTTCCAGGGCTGGTACCTGCGGTTATTCCACAGGCTAGTTAATAACATGTTGGGCAGGAAATCCAAAGTGTGGGATCATTTTGATCGACTTTAACTTTTAAACTTTTACACAGCACGTCTTTCTGTTCAACGTCGCCGTACCTGAATCCAAAGTTTCGCCATATAATAGACGTTGCGTTTTTTTCGCCACCAACTCAGCCTGTTCTTGGTCGAGCTCATGCTCTTCTTCAGCGTCTGTGTTGGTCACTGCTGCACGCCGGCTGCACGCACCAGGGTAGCTTGTGGGCGTGATGTCAACAAACTCCACACACTACAGGAGAGGCAGTCACGTCCACAGGCACACACCTTAACATTTATTTACATGAAATCGCAAATCGCAGCCTTGTAATCGCACAGCCTGACATCGCGATTGCAATTGCGATTAGATTAATCATGCTGCACTAGTCTGCAGTGCAGTTCATACAAGTCACTGATAAACCACAGAATTACACAGCAACACTGGGCTTCACGATCAAAGAAAGTTTTTGTATTGCATCAAAACTCCCCCCAACCCCCCCTGGGCAGCTACGGTCACACAGACAATCTAATTCTGTGGGAAACACTGCTTCAGGAGCACTTTTAATAAGGCACTAGTGTACTGATTTAGATTTTAACACACAGGATTTCCTTCATGAATAAAGAAAGAATCACCAACTTCAAAAACCAACTGATGTATATCCTGACTGGGGTTCAACTTGCAGCCAATTCATAGAAGCTGAAACATTTTCAGGTGGACTGGCAGTGGGCAGGTTTTGAGAAGGAGGAGATTTGATAAATCCAGATGTAGCAATCTGATTTTATTTGGAATTTGGAGATAAAAAGAGCACCATCAACATGAACGCCAACCCTTATCATCCAGAGCCATAACCATCAGATTACCACACGTACTGACAGACTGCCAGGTGATCTCTGGGACATGCAGTGCAGAAACACCACAGTGATAAATGCACATATGGTGAATACAGCAAGCTAGCGAGGAGGAAGTGTGGTGCAAAAAGGGGGGAGGCATGTCAAATAATTTTTAAGCACAAGGGAGGGACTTATGGTTTATAGGGGGGGATTACAGGAGGGTTAACTAAGCGACCAATGAAATCTTGCCGACTAATGACCTTTCTGGTCGACTAATGTTTGGTTGTCTATCGGGGGGCAGCCCCACTGTATTGCATTGATCAGCAGTTTATAGTTTATAAATGATATATGAATGATAAACTTAATATCTGCTGCCTTCAAAACACGCCGCTTGCTTCAGTCCGTATTCATCTTTGCTGTCTGTGGCTCGGCAGCCCTCAGTGTTGGTAGGCTATTACTCGTGACGTGGAACCAATCAGATAGTGCTGTGGACAGGACACTCGGTCATAAAAATATTGAGATATATGTCGTGTATCAAGATGAAGCATAAAAATACTGGGATATCACATTTATCATGCTGGTTTTATTTTCATTTATTTTTAATACGTCAAGTTTTTATTGGTTTGAAAGGCTCGGTTCATGGCATGCATATATTATTTTCTGGGCGTACAAGAATACAAGGAAGTCATTTGGTATTGGGAAGTGATTATTCTGGATTCATTCTGGATTCATTCTCCAAAAAGACCCGAAAGTTTAAGGCTGGACGACAAAGCTTCTCAAAGTGATACAGTTTCACCGGAGCCCTTGTTGGAACAACGGTTATCTTCTGGCCAAATAAACAAAAAAGGTCTCTTACATGCAGAGTTTCAGAGATATTAAACGTCAGCAACGTTATGTCATATACACCGTCGTTGACCCACTTCCCAACTTCCATAGGGTCTGGTATGTCAAGAATTTTCTCATCAGTCTTGTTTAAAGCTTGTTAGTGAGACAGACCTGTGCGTGCAGCTCAGCTGAAAGAGCTTTGGCTCAGCGATATAGTACACACTTTATTCTGTGACAGTGTTACATTAGACATCACATTTATTTGTCACTTGACCAGTCAGACAACTGCATGAGGTATTCCACTTGCCTGAACATGAAGTTAACTTGCTGCGGACAAGGTTAATATCCAGCCTTCCACGATAAAGTCATTTAGCGTCCATCCCTATGCTCACATTGTGTGTATGTTTGCTGAGGTGTGTATGAGACAATAAATCGCCACAGTGATCACAGACAGACCGTCGTCTTCACTTGCAATGAATTCCCTTTAATGACAGGGTGTACAGTGTTTAGTGTAGGGATTAAGTGTCGCACTTTTAAAGACGGCAGTTACGAGTCTGGTCCAAACTTCTGTGCAGATGCTGCAGTTATCCTTAATGGTAGAGTGAGACAGGTGGTGGGAGGGCCTGACCGTGTCTGTCGCTGTGGAGTAGTGCACCACAGATGCCATTTTATCATCCATGTGTTAAGCAGCGAGAGGACGGCTCTGCTGAATGTCATGTACCGAGTGTACAAAATATGAGGAGCACCTGCTCTTTCCGTGAAGCACAGTGAAGCTGGTGACCTGCTGTTGATATCAGCTGCTCTAAATCTGCTTCAGCTTTCCAGAGGAGGTGTAGTGAAGGGGATGAGAGAGTCCAATGAATGAAAGATGGAGTGAGTGGGCAGCGATAGCATAGAAAAAGGCAATGCTTATGCTCATCCAAACTTTGAATTGAATTAACCCTAGCACCCCCCTGAATGTTTAGCTTGCCTTAACAACACACACACCGTATATCCGCCTGCTTCTGATAACTGTTGTCTCTTGTTGCGGCACTGTGTGTCGTGCACAAAGTTTCTTTTCTTTCAAACTTGACTTACTGCCAGTGTGTGCTGCAGAGCTCGTTAAAACTGCTGAAAAATGAACATCTGTCTGATTTAGTTGATGCTACAACATGAAGTGCAGAATCCTTCTCCGACTACAAAGATGCTTCTGTTATCCTCGGTGCCTTCCTGGAAGAGTTTAGGCGCCAAGATGTGTTGAGATGAATGCTCTCTACACAAACCATGAGGTTTGACTTCCTGAACAGAAAGGGGCTTCTTAATGTCTTTAATATCTGGAAAATGTTGTGAAGTGATCGGCAACACTCGGAAAGACATGTGTGGAATGAATTTGTTCCACCCTGAGTCTGAGAAGACGCATACTGTAACATAAGGCACAGTGATAATATATTTAGTTGTCTCCATCGCACTGCACTGTTACTGTGTTGCACCTGTACTGTTGGACTACAGCGTCAGCACCGTAATGTTTTCCAGTGGAATACCTGAAAGTACACTGTGCTCCTGTTTTTGTTGAGGTTTGGTCAGTAGCATTAGCAGCACTCAGTGAAACCAGGCGCCATGTTTTGACACCACAGTGACATAATAATTATAATATTAGACATGCATTTGCAAAGTAACATAAGAAAAGTTGTCAGATGTGCTTTTACACCTTAACCTGTCACTGTTGTGGTCGGAGGGAGCTGATGCAGACAATCTCTACTGTTCAGTGTCCAAATGTAAGTTGCATGTAGGTCACATGCCTCGGGATCTCATTTTGTACCTCACATCCTTGTGGTCCAGATAGGAACGGGGGAAAACATGTGACTCAATGCAGATTTTTGCTGCTCGCTGATTAGATTAACCATCAGATCTGTGTCACATGGAAGAGGAGAAAAAATAGAACTGGGCGTGTTTTGAGCTGCATTGTGAATCTTCTACGTCTTCAAGCAAATACATGAGTGTAAAATATTATAATTTAAAGTGCAGCTCACGACGGCACAGCAGTAATGTGCTGATCAGAGCAGGAGATATGATGAAATATCATTTGATTATAAATCCCAACCAGGAACAAGCATTGATACATCGGTCATACTCGATGTATAGATATATAGATTGATAAAAGATTCACAAACATGATACGTCACATGCACTTTCACACCTGTCGAGACCACTGTCTCCTGGGCGATAATCTGTGAGCAGGCGAGGCACATGTTCTTTTGTGTTTTCTCTGCAGGGCTTCAGACCATGGTCATTTAGTAGCATTTTGCGACCATGGAGCCCAGCCCTACATACAGGATAGCCGAATTAGTAGCTTGAATAAAGAAAAAGTTTGACTTTAAAAGTTTATTAATTTTTTAAAAGTATGAAATATGGTTTTGTAAATATAGATAATATCAGTGGCCACTTTTTTTTTAAAATACACTTTTAAAAGCTAATGCAATCCAATACAACAGTTCAGCCATGAATTCTGCCTTAACAATAATGATTTCCCCTTGGTTTTTAAGGTAATAATGTTCTGTTTTGAGCAGCATTATCATAGATGTATTAATTATATTATATGCTTATTAACACGGCCAGTGAGTGTGTTACACCTTACAATAGATTATCTTTACGATGAGAGTAATGCCCAAAAATCTTGCAGATATGCAGTTATGTTAAATTTTTGTACATTCAGGTAAAACGAGGAATAAATGATCAAAATAGTTGCCGATTAAATTTAATATCTCAAGCTGTGATTCCCTGGTTCCAGCTCCTCAAATGTAAAGATATGTGGTGCTCATCTGAAGACTGCACCTCGGACTTAAGCAAACCCGTTTTACACAGTTTACTGTCATTTTATAGACCAAACAATTAGTTGAGAAAGAAATGCGACATATGAATCAATTATGGGAGTAATTGTTCTTTGCACACTGGTTGAAGCTTTGCAGAGAATCATGTTCAGTGTTGAGTACAAGAGTCTGAGCTGAAGTGTGTGGTGAAATACTCTCCATATGTTCAGGACTAGCGTGATGTTCGTGGTATTTGCCTTTGAGGCAGTGGGGCGAATGCTTCTAAGAAGTGTGAATGGTTGGTTAGCCTTGTGGAACCAGTTGCTGTCCCACTGTCTGACCTGTTTTTGAGTTTCCCCTCGTATATTCAGAGACACTCGCCCACCTAACAAGGCTCAGAGCTGTCAGTGCTGCAGAGACACTGAGGCTGCTCTGTGGTTTCCTACTGGAGGAGAAGTTTTATGAAGAGTCTGGCATTCATTCACTACACTACACACCTGACATTAAAATCACACAGCGTCTGAAACTCAAACTCACTTGTGTGTTTTGTTTAATTTCTGCTGTGTGTATCAAAGTGTGTAACTGGAGCTCTCAGACAGTGTGTCCTGCCTGGCTCTGAGCTGGTGTGTAGGTGGTGCAGGCCCGTGGAGACAGGTGTGTGTGTGTGACTTGTAGCTGTCTAAATGACCGCTCTAAAAATGGGAACCTGCCAGACAAGACACATCTGACACGTGAAACTCAGAGGTTTATATCCTTCCTGCTTCACTTGTTGGGTGATGACTGTGTTTATACTGGCTTTGTTTTCTTATCCTACAGGAACTGCTAGAAAACATATCATAGAAAAAGGGTGCAGTCACCTCTGAGTTTTCCTGGAAAATGGCTTCAAAGTCATTACGTTTTTTGGGGGGCTTTGTCTCTTGGATCCGTGCTGCTGACAGTCAGAGAGCAAAGTTTCTGCAGAAACACACACTACCACACACTGAGAGAGTATATGAGTCTATACATCAATAATAATAATGGTTAGGGCTGCCCCTGACAGAGAATTTTCCTAGTTGACCAATAGTCATCATTTAGGGCCGTTAGTTGACTCACCGCCCACATGTTTACATTGTTTATGTTATATTTTGGGCCCTGTAAATGCTGCCATACGCATGCTGCGTCTTTAACCGCTTGGAAAACTTGATGTTGGGCGCTGGGCTTGTGCCTTTTCTGTGCCAGCTTTCAAGAGCGCAGCAGCAGGTTGCGTCTGAGGTTGCTCACATCATCAACTTTTTCTTGTTTATCAGACTGAATATTTGCAGAAGGGAAAGATATCTGTATCGGCTGTGACTGGTTTGTAACGTGACTCCTGTCTGACTGCTGAGCGTGGCCACTTCCTGTGTCTGTCCTTTCAAATTAAATTCCCACATGGTCCAGGCATATAGGTTTTGATTTATTTTGACAAGGCACAGCTCCTAATAGAGTTCCAATGATAATGATAATAATAATAATAATAATACATTATCCTTACAGTCTGTAGCGCTTTTTGTGACACTCAGACGCTTTACAAATTCAGGGATACAAAAAAAAATAATAAAGAAAATAAAACAAAATTCATTTTATTTATAGGCACCTTTCAAGACACTCAAGGTGACGTTACAAGCAAAAATTGAGAAGATAACAGATTATTCAAGTGAACGAGACAAGGATTAAACAACATAACAACAAATAAATATTCAGCAAAACAAGTTTACAGTGAATAAAATTCTTTTTGTGTGTGTGTGTGTGTGTGTGTGTGTGTAGAGAGAGGTCAGCCCCGGGACACAGCGCAGGTGAGAGGCTGCAGGATGATCATGAATTAAACCAAAATGTTTAAAAGTAATGATAGAAGAATCAGTAACGTCGGAGCTTATCAATACGGCGGTCTGTGATAATGTAGCCCCAGGTTCGGTGCCCATCCCTGATTACATGTAGTCGAGGTTTAAAAACTAAACTGACAGTAAACAAAGGTTAAAATACAATCTTCATTCATTTTCTAACCGCTTCATCCTCTTGAGGGTTGCGGGGGGGCTGGAGTCTATCCCAGCTGACATCGGGCGAGAGGCAGGGTTCACCCTGGACAGGTCGCCAGACTATCACAGGGCTGACACATAGAGACAGACAACCATTCACGCTGACATTCACACCTACGGACAATTTAGAGTTATCAATTAACCTAGTCCCCAAATTGCATGTCTTTGGACTGTGGGAGGAAGCCGGAGTGCCCGGAGAGAACCCACGCTGACACAGGGAGAACATGCAAACTCCGCACAGAAGGGCTCCCACATTTAAAGTTAGTTTTAAATTTTGATGCAACATGATTTAAAGTGAAACTGATTTGATCAGGTTTACAACATAATGCTCGCTGGTGCAGCTACAGTTAATGAACTTCAAAATATACAGGAAGTGATGACACTGTTGTTTGTTTAATGCAATTTAAGCCATTAGCATTACAGATTGACTGCTCACAATGCTTTTGATATTGTATGATGAAGGGCTCATCTTTATCTTGATGTTTTTTTCTGACAAACACTCTGTGATGATTTGAAATGGCTCAGTTTCTCCCGACACACTCAGTGCAGTGCAGCAGCCCTCGGTGTGTACTTAGTGGATGGGGGGGGGTTACAGTTTTCACTGATGATGAAAAAGTGTCTTTTATCTTCATGGAATTGCAAAGGGCAGATCAAACAGATTGAAACAGACTAAAGACTGACTCACTCAGGATTATCTCTGGTGTAGGGGAGCTTATACACACAGGAAAATGGATGTTGAGAGGGTGAAGATGTAAATGCTCTGACATACAGGCTGACACACACAAAGGTACTTAGTGTTTCAATAAGACTGGAGGTAAGATGTTAAAACTGACAGTGTGCCGGGGGTGAATTTGCATCCATGTCTGTTTTTTTTAACTGGACATTAAAGCTTTCACGTAGGTTGTTTGCTACATCTTACATCAGCACCGCATTGTACTCACGGGAAACCCTGAAGTCCTGCAGTGCAGATCTTTGTGGGCGACCATCCTGGTGTTTCAAAGGATGCGTAACAGAAGTTTCCCTGGTTTGAATCCTGCTTTAAACATTTTTGGAACGTCTTTCCCCGCCTTAGTTTTCTTCCATCTCTAATTTTAACTCTCACAGATAATAAACCCGCCCGAAACATTTCTTTTTCAGTTAAACTTTGATATTTTATAACTTTTATAAGGTAGCATGGAACTAAAAGACAAAGAGCTAAACAAGGAACAGTGTGTCCTCAGAACTGAAAATAATCACTGAAGTGGGCAGAGGCTGCAGGTTGACTCACATCCGAAAGTCAAAACCCAACCTTTTTTGCAGGTGATAGGAACTCATTAATTTTTATGCAGAGAGAAAAACCAACAACAACCTCATGCGCTGGGGTGGAGAAAACACTGCTGGAAAAAAGTAATTGGATTCTCTGATGGTACCCACAATTTAGAGCAAATAGCAGTTTCTAGCACAGCAATGTTGGAAAAGATGTGAGGCAATAAGTTTCGACATTCCCATGTCTATCGAATGATTCCTGAAATTGTACAGTTTTGGGGAAATGTTCAAAATTCTGGGCTATAAGCTGTTCAGCTCTGTACTTTGGTGACATGATAGGAGATATTGTGTTGAGAGAAGACAGATATCTGCTGAAAGTCTTGTTGGCACCTCGTAAAAAGCATAGTCAGTATAAAATATTGGATGTAGCCACTGTGACGTCAGCCTTTAGTTTGTGAACAAGTTTGGCATTAAGGCTGTTGCCGTCTTAGATTTTTGAAGCCAAAGGTGGCCATATTTGGACAACAGCGTAGAGTTAACCCCAACGCTAGCTGCTAGCTTGGGTAGCATGGTGCATTTATAGCCATGCTGAACTGTGTTAATGCTAATTGTAGGAGCCTTAATGCAGTTTATTGAAGTTCTGGCTACCTAGCTACTAAACTAGGTGCAGTAATTTAAGCTCATATGTAAAACAACAATAAGCTGCTCCCTACTGGGCATTTCTTGAGGAGCACCTGCTGTTTTCAGCTGGGAAAAAGCTCTTTGGGGGACAAGAGACTTTATGGTGCGTTCGTTTTGTACTCGGAGGTCGGAAGTAGGAAGCGGGGTGGATAAGTTGGAAAAAACATGGACGCCTGCAAGAAAGCCTTTGTTGCCCTCGCACTTTTGGAGTATAGACAGCTTCAGAATCGTTATGCACTCCAACTGATGAACCCTGCAGATGAGGCTGACCTAATGTAAAACAAATAAGACAGAATTGCTGTAAACAGTACTTTAGCAGAGTGTTTACTCACTACGTATGTGACTGGCAGCCATCTTGAATTCGTAAGTCGGGGTTGATGCGGTTACTCCGAGTTTCAGAGTTGGAAATCCATAAACTTACGACTGGGAACTGGGAATTTCCGACCTCAGAGTACAAAACGAACGCACCATTAGTGCAACTAAATGCCAAACAAGACCTTTTTAGATGACCAACATCTTACAATTAACTTTCTTGAAATGAAAACACACTGAAATAGCGACAGCTACGGCTACACCTATACTCTTGTGTATCTGGGTCTATGCGGTGGTTACGTTGCAGCAAGCTGTAAACATGTTTATTTCTGCTGTAAAGCTGGGGATTGTAACGTGGGTGTTTATGGAGACAGAGTTGCTTTTGGAGCCGACTTCAAGTGGTCGTTCAAAGAACTGCAGTTTTTGGCATTGGCTTCATTTTTTTAGCCCTGGATGTTGGTGCTTGGGGAAAAAGACCATTCAGCAGAGATGTTACAAGGCAGAGCCGGCAACACAAGATAGATGGCTTAAAATTGTGAATGAAACTCATGTTATATAACACTAAACTCGTGGGATAAGAGCTCAAGAAGAGTGATGGCGAGGGAAACAGGAGAAACGGATAATGTTTACATGCCAACAACAAGAAAAGAGAATGAACCACTGAGTGTGCCTCAGGAATAAATAGGTTTTGTGGAAACAGGGCCATCCAAATCTTTTCTTTTTATTGTGTGTGCGTGATGTTTCTGTTATGGAGAGGAAATATTGAAGAGAGAGAAACTTTTGGATGTGGAGTTTTTGAATGAGTTCCAGTAATTTTCTCAAGAGGCATGGAGTTGAATGAAATCTATTGGCTGTGGTCGCGTCCACCTCCATATCCCTGCATGAAAGCAATCCCACCGGCAGCACTGCCACTGTACCTACGTTTCTAAAAGCGTCTCAGATGCAGCGTGGAGCTGTGTGAGAATCTTCTGTTCAGGTGATTCTGAAATTATTCTGTTTCAAAATTTCTCCTAAACCAACCCCAGCAGCATCATTTCCTCTAAAACTGCAGTGAGAGCTAAAGTTATAACTGTTGTAGAATAATTTATCCCACTTCTGTCCTGCATTAGAGTTGGTAATTATTCTGTCTTTATCTATCGTGGGGTTAAAACACTGGTAGATCATGTGAGTCTCATTCGGGTATTCAGTTAAGAAACACAGATGCAGTGTATTGTCGTATTTCAGCAGCACACAGTGCAGCCAATAGATGTTACCTTGGCTCTCACTATACGACTGCAGTCCTGAATCTGTTTCTGTACTGATCCCCGCTGTGGGCATCAAGGCTGTCCAGTGATCAATAGTCATCAGATAACTTTTAGTTTTTGGGAACACATTCAATACTTAAAAGTGAAAATGTGTCGTTTCAGTGTTGTCTTGTGCTCTGGTGCCAGTTAGTTAACATTACAAATTTCTTTTGATTCTTTTTTTTTTTTTTTTGGTGGAAAGTTTCCAGCAGGCTGAGATCTGTGGCGGCGATGTGTACTGTATATTCTTGCTTTTGTTGTGTGGAGATCTGGTTGCCATGAGCATGAGAGCCAGTCTTGTGGCTCTCATGCTTGTATAGCTTATCACAGGAATAGCACTTGACGTAGCCAGTGCTGCTGTCCCCTGCTGGTTACGGGTCGGCCTGTGCATCACTAGTCTGTAGGGCTGTCAAAAGCAGTTAAAATATTTTCGAATTAATTTAGCAGAGTTTGAATAATATTCGAATTTATTATTATTATTATTATTTATTTATTTATCTTATTTTTTTTACAAAAAAACCCACAAAAAAATAAGATGCTTATTGCTGGCGCAATATGAACGTGACACTCGGAAGAAAACACCCTTTCTGACCTCACTGAAGTGCCAGGTATGATCAACTGCTGCCTCGCTATCTGAGCAATTTTTGGATACTTCAGTGCGTGCACCACAAGAGTGGATCCTGGTCGGCTCGTAGTAGTGTCTCATTCTGGTAACGTTTCATCTCTTCTTCAAAAAGGGTAGGCAGGGAGGCAGCAGGTGCAACACTTTCCCTGTATGTCTCCCCGAACAGGTCACACATCGCGAACAGCGCAGTGGGTGGTGTTGACGCAGCAGGCTCCTCCATTGGTGCCTCACCCTCCGGCGCTGCATCCCTCTTAGGCCCGGCTTGTGTGCGAGCCATCTCCGCCCGAACATTATTTACAACATTATTAATAGTATTGATTAATTTTTAATGATATTCCAATGATCAAATTTAGGTTTTGTTTAGTCCAGTAATTAATCCGAGGTAGGTAACATAAGTTCCACTACAGTACTCAGAGGGTCATCTCCCGTTCCTTTCAAAAGTCAGGTCAGTGTGCACATGGCGCACTGCTGTTTAGATGTGTATTCGGCAAATTGCAGAAGCGAGCAGTTTTCTGCTGAGTAATGAAGTAAGAGCAGTAATGTCACTGCAGCAAATGTTGAGAGACGGTTACGCAGCAAAGATAAAAACTGTGGTGACTAACTTGACAGAGGAAACAGAACTGAACTTTTAGCTTATGAAGTAATAGATAAAGTTACGCTGCTCATTGTTGGATGGCAGCTCGGCTCTGCTCTCTGCTATGTTCACAATTTAGAAAATGGAATTAAGGTTTCCTCAGTAATGACCTATTTCACCCACTTGCAACCCATTTGTGCGTCCCTGTGTGTAACAAGCAGAGTGTACATGTGTTGTGAGGCTGCCAGTGTTAAGGTGCGTCTTACTTTCTGAATAATGCGCCATGTATAAAGCAGGAAAACGCTGCACCATTCTGACTTCAGACCAGGTTTTCGGGGTCAATGGCGCAGTCGCTTTCTGCTGCCAAGAATGCGCTTGACCACACCTCATTTTAAGACCTACGCGCCCATGGGAGCAAGCACATTGACAAATTTGCACACTTGTGTTTTTGTATGTATACTGTTAGTATGTCATCCTATGGATATATTTACAGTTGTCTAAATATTTTTATATGAAGTTGTCTTGTAGAAGCTACTCACTCACTTGTTGAAGGGGACATTGTGTATGGCTCTCAATTCGTCTGTTTATTTATTTATTTTTCTTTCTGAAGTTACTGTACGCATTGGTTATTAACTAGAACTGATAGACCACCTGTTTCTTCTGATCATTTGTGTTTTGAAAGAGCGGCAGGTGAAATAAGATTGTTTTCATCTCCCTGCTCCTTCTGGATTTTTTGATTGCTGCACATGGACATGAGTGGAGCATGTGTACCATTTTTGCCAGGTATAAGACAGGGCCCTCGTCTACATCTACACTGCTGTTTAAGTGTCCTTTAGCAAAAAGACTTGTTTAACAGCCTCTCAGCGAACGACGGCTGATGTCTGTAGGTCTTGGATGCTTCCAGGAGTTAGTATGTGTAACTGGAATCTGAAAAAAGTTACTGCTAGAAAACATTTTGGTGAGCCAACAGTCTCCTAATATGGGTTAGAAAGGTTAACTGTTGTGAATAAATTCAAAAGATGCTGACTCTAAGTAGAAGGGAAGCATAACTCCACTGGTTGGATTTCTGTATTCCGTGGGCTGGTTTAAAATGAAGTCGGTCCAGTATGTTTGAATTGGTTGAATCGCCTTCTTTTCTTTTTAGCGCTCAGCTTTACAAAACTTAACTCGCAGCTACATGGTTGGATGTCACAATAAGTTTTCACTGTTGTTTGCTCAGTGTGTATTTCTGGAAGTAATATGAATAATGTCCTTTTGTGTTCACAGATGCAGTGAAGGGATAGAAGATGAAAATACACAAGAAGGACAAGCAGCAGGTTTGTATTGTGTATATACACACACACACACACACACACACACACTGACGCACATGCACACATTTGAAAAGTAGGTCATTTAAAATAACCTTTATACTCACAGCAGCTTTGATACTAAATAATACATGATATTTTTTTTTAGCTTCAGTCTGGGGTGTTTGGGGTGTAAATTTTGGACATATTCACGAGGCCTTTAATACTATAACACAGCTGAACCTCAGATCCTGATGTAAGTGTGTTCTGTTTCTATGTTTACACGCATGAATGGAGGCTCCTGTAATAGAAGACACCAGTAAGACTGTGTTGGCAGGAGAGTATTGAACCAACTCTAACAAAGCTCTCACACCTAAAGTGCAAGTTCAATATTGTGCAGAGAAAGGCCATTATTTTCAAGGCTGCACTGTCCAGACAGCTGCCATCAGGAGGATGCAGGTCTAAGAAATGTTACTCTACAGAAGAGTGGAGGAAATGTGTATTTGCGCTTGTCTGATTCCCAAAGTTCAGTATTATATATATATTTATTGTTATTGTTTACATTCTGATGTAGCCTGCACGACCCTGGTTAGCTGCTGTGTTGGATCTGTGTTTCTCTCACTCACACATTGGTCTGAAACCATCAGTACTTAAAATCATAGCAGTTTATCATACTGAAGTTAAAATATTCTGTTGCTATAAACTCTTTGGTCATTTGTTAGGAACAGTCTCTCGCAAGTATCCACATTCGTGTTTAAAAGAACCTGTGTGAGGGAGAGAGAGATCTCAGAACAGATTGTGGCTCGGCTGTTGATCCCTTCAGTAATGCTTAAGTTAAATTGTATAATCTGGTGACTTGTTTCCAAATGTGGCTTCCTGCAGCACAGGAAACATTCTTGTTTTCAGTCCTAAGAAACATCTGGATGTGCCTGGAATCGCTCCATGTTTGCTACCATGTGCACTGTTTACTTCTCACCCTGTCATCAGACCTTTTCTTTTTAGATCACACTTGAAAACTCACAGTGGAACAGAGATGTGTCTGCAGCATTTGCCCGTAATGATTTTTCGTTAATGGCTCTGTAAAGTACACAATGACACAAATACCTGTTTTCCACCAAAAGCAGTGTGTATGGGGTTTTTACACGTGTGAAAACCTGCTTAAAATAGGTGATAGACTCCTTTCCCATTGCCAGTGGACCAGAGATGTGTTCATATCTCTGCAGTAGATGAGTATGCCTTTCTGTTTTTTTTTTTTTTTTTCAAAACAAAATGTTTAGCGCTGAGAAAAATAGTGTGTGCAGAGGAAAAATAAAACAACGGGAAATAAAATTCAAAAGTTACAAATCAAACAGTACACATCAGGCATTCAACTCCTAGAGTCCTTTGTACCGGGAGAAAATGCGTATTGTAATGTTTCCCACTTAAGGCAAAAGCCACACATTAGTGAGGATGGGAAATTATCAATATGAAGTAAACTATAGTTTACATTACGGGCTATGAGGATGATGATGCTTAACATAAAGTTAAAGAAACTGTATGTGGCATCCAGGGCGTATCGACGATTCAGAGTCTGGGGCAGGATTGTCTGCACATGCTTCTCAATGTGGAGGTAGCTAGCAGCTAATGGTGCTAACTCCATAAACAGCACTAATAACGGCAACGGTGCTGACAAAGCTAATGATGTTAACATGTGGGGGGGGGGGGGGACTGGAGTATGAGCGCTTCAGTTATGCGTTGATGACAGGGTTGGACATTATTTTTTTCGTTCATCTGCCACCGTGGCTGATCCAAAATTCACCACCACTTAATAGATAACCATTGTTTTTTTGGCAGGTAAGTGAAACACATCTAGCAGCCACTTGCATATCTCCCCAGCATTTGGCTGGTGGTTGGTGTTAATTTGCAACCCTGGTTGACACCATCCTGCCACCTTGGGTCAAGAAAGCGGTATGAGTGCAGTGTAGGGTGGCATTTTGCTACTCGCATGCCCGAACATGCACACATGGCCCGATCGTCTACCACAACAAGGAACAGATAAACTTCAATTAAAGCACAAGGAGTTAGCGTGAGTTTATTCTTTGCTCGACACCATGACTCCACTTAATCTTTACAAAGCAAATATTGGTTTGAATGTTGCATACAGTGACTTTAATTACAGAAAGTCTCATATAGTCAGTCATGTCTCCTCAGTCTCTGATGTTCCTCCCTTACAGTCAACAGAGGGTTCATTAAGTCACCTGATAAGCCTCTGTCACATTTCCAGGTGCTCACCTCGCTCATAGTTTTCTGGAATTGTTCTGGAGGTATTTTAGTATTCCTTGTTGCGTTTGGTTGATGGCCTGCTGTTTGTAATATTTATGAGTCAGGCTGAGCAGAGTGATGAGTCATGAGTTTTTTGTAAGTTGGAGGTGACGCAGCAGTCTCTCGGCTGAGCACGAGGCCTCCATACTGCAGTGACAGGGTGCTAGTACTGTCATAACAGGAAAACATGATCACTCACTCATTAGTGTTATTATGCTTCTATTTGCTGCTTTTACCGACTGGATCATTGCATCCTTTCCAACGTCATATTTCTCTTAATCATTAAACAGTCCCTGTTGAACAACAACTGTTTCTTAACACAATCCCAGTGTGTGCATGTGTATATGTAGCATATATACTTGATAATACAGCCAACAGTAACAGGTGAGTTGCTGTGGATTTCTTGTCTTCGTCAATTTCTCGTAGCAGACACGAACAAAACCCACAAAGAGTCTCCTGGAGGACATGTTTCTCTAACACACACTCGCTCCTAACAAATGGCACGTTTGTACAGACGGAGCATATGATTGTTTTTAATTCACTTGTCTGGTGACTTGACTGACTTTGCACTTGTAACAGTCGATGTTTCAAGGATTGAAACGTGAGTTAGATTACCTGATCAGCTTTCTGACCGGTTTTGTGAAAGCTGGGTCACCTCTACGGTCAAAAGGGTGACAGACCATAAAGACACTTCCCTTAAATCAAACTTCAGCAGTAGTAAAGGTTCTTGACAAATTTATTATATCTCTACAAGTACCAGCAGTGCTATCCGTGCCTGATTCTACCTAAAACTGTCTTTCTTTAGGAATTCATTTGTTGTCACAGTGCTTTAAACACACAAATAGACTGATAACCATAACGATTACCACTGAAGAAGAAAATCCAAAAAGAAAACCACCCAAGCAGCTTTTGACAACCTTAAAAACTCGGAGACAAACAAATTAAACAGGTTGGAAACTCAGATTTTTCCGTGGTTGTGATTTTGCTGACTGTGTAAACATTTCTTGAGTTGATCCTGGTTTTAGACCCAATCTGCCCGGTTTTGGATCCACCAGGATGAGTGGAAAATATTTGAATGTCAAATTTGATACAGCAAACAAACATGATATTTTGTGAAAAGTGAAATCTACTGACTTTTCTTCAAATGCCGCAAGCAGGTTGACATATTTGCTTTTAGAAAAACATTTATACAAGTATTGGACGGATTGACATGAAAATTTGAATTGAGGCTCCCAGAGGATGGATTGTAACAGCTTTGAGGTTTTTTGTTTTTTTTTTAGGCCTGTCACAATAATTACATTTTAGACGTACTTTACAATACACGACCTCGATCATCTGCTGATCTTGATATTGCCTGATGGGTTGACCACCACTGCCTACTTGCCGAGTCAAAGAAAAATATAAACAACACAGCAGAGACAACACAACGTATCTTACCTGTTCTCTGCAGCTGCACTTTTGGAGTGAAGGGAACGTAGTCGTGATGGTTAGCTTGCTAGACCCTGGCAACAAACCAAAAATTGTTTACCATCCAAGAATTAAAAGTTCATTGCGCTGTAAAATGATGTACTTATATCATTATATGAGTGACAAACATTGGTGTCAAAATGACAATTATATGGGTAATCCCTGTTATTTCTTGACATATTGTAAAACAAAAGTATTTATAGTGACAGGCTTATCATCAGGTCAACATTTCGATTTGTCCAATACTTGTGTTTATAACCTAATATCTGCAGAACTAATGGCATTCTCATCTTAGGTGTTGTGTTGTTGGCGGCTGCACTTTTAATTACTTTGTTTATTTGACTTGTGTTGAGTCGTTGTTTGAGGCCTGAAAAGATTGAGCGTCTAAATCAATAATATATCAGGTAAAGTGAGTTTATATGAGCTTGTACTTCACTATAATGCTGGTTGTATTGATCAGTTCCCCAATCACATGAGCTTTATTCTCCCAGCAGGGGGAAGTTTGGTTGCAACCAAAAACAATTAAAGGCCTCCAGCGTCACATCAACACATGATGTTTAACACAAAGTTATAACAAAGCATGTTAGAGACAGAAGCCGTGTTGAATAAAGCATGCACACTTTGCCTGTACTTTAGGAGTGTGCACTTTGGATGACAGTGTATCGGCTCATGTACGGAGTGAAGGTGATCAGAGCTTCATTGATGCACTGATGGCGTATCTGGTATCTCATCTACATTTCAAGTGGCCATCAAGTTATCTGGTTATCTGGCCGCAGCATCTTGAAACAACGGAGCGATAATGTCGTCACGGCAGAGCGCGAGGAACTGATGTCTGTCTGGAAATGTTTAGAGAAGGCTGTTGTGCCATGTTGGAAGAATGACAACAAAGGAAATGATAGTGATGTTGTTAACATACTTTCAGGGCATACAAAACCATTACTATGGTGGTATGTTGTTCAAAAGGAGATGATGAGAATGTCCTATTAGAAGTGAGGTTGCTGATTCTTCAGGTGTTCTCTGAGACGAGCAGGAGAGACGGTCACAGTGTCTGATTTATGTTAATAGTTTTTGAAAACTGGTTGGTTCATTGTACCTGTTGATAACACTCTCTGGACAAATGAAAGCTCTCTGTTGGTGTGTTAATGTCATCTAGAAGGTGACTGTTTGTTTCACCTGTGTTTAAAGTCTGGTTAAGTTTGCTTGACTTTTCCTCCTGTTAGTGATTGTGATACTTTATGGGCAGTGATTGACATGTTTGACAGACATGTACACTGTCAAATGGATCCTGAAAAAGGTTTATAAGGCACAGATTCATTATTTAATATAAAAATAAGAACCTAATTCTTATTAAAAATTTCTCAAATCGGTCTTTTACAAGTCCTTAAAATGCCACATGACACACCAAGCTGACAGCCAGTCATCAGTTGATGTTGGGCCGTTGGTGAGCGTCCGTTGCCTTTGTCGGTGCGGTGTGTCCTGCACCGTTGGCCTTTGTTTGCCATTGTTAGCACGTTGAATCAGGAACGGTGGAGCCCGTTGGTGAATGAAATCCCTCTGATTGGCAGCAGAAGTGACACAGACGTGAGGAAAGTAAGCAAACAGCTAAAGTCACGCAAACACACTTGTCACATAAGGTAAGATTGTTTTTCTTTCGCCACTGAGCTCTTAAGCTAAAACGTTTCCTGATGGTTTTTGTTGTTGTTCACTGGCGCACGGTAAATACGATTTATTCTTCGAATCATTTATTCCATATTTACAGTCCAAAACACAATATTCAGTTTACAATGATATAAAACAGAAACAACGCAGCACATGCTCACATTTTAGAAGCTCAGTTGCTCAGAATTTATTTTATGTTGATTGACGTTTTGCTTAATCGACTATTTGTGTCAGTATACAACAAACATGAAAGCCCTAATGATCTCTGTCTGTGGGGGCAGCACTCTTTCTCACTGTAGTGCCCCCACGTGTGTTGAATTCATATAAAGGGAACTGTTCTGAACACTGAGACATTTTTTTCCCCTCCAGTATTTTTTTCCCACCACAATCCATGAATCAGCAAGTGCACTGTGAAACTGGGTTTTCTGCACTTCAAGGTAAAGCAGAGAGAAGACTGAATCCTTTTCTGTCGGAGGCCTAGATTCACTCACTTTGATCATCTTTCAGCCAAACAGCTGAAACGTCCGTCTGCTGCGCTCTTTTCTTCCTCCCCCTCCTTTCCTTACATTTTTTTTCTTATTGGGAATAACAAGAATGTGGCTCTCCTCTGAGCTGGAATTCCTTTTCTCAAGCCTTTTGGCGAGTCTCACTCAGTGTTGCATATGTTTTGTGGCCTCTGAAAAACAATACATGTATGTGTAGATTTAGTTTAGTCAGATCTTACTTTAAAATCAGTGACAGATGTAATTTTTTTTTAGTTACAAAGCTTGCAACACCAACATTCTCATATCTAAATGATGGAATAGGTTGTTTGATCATAACCCCTTAAAACAGCGTATATAATCATTGGAGAACACCAGCGACAGGCGCATGTCTTCATAGAGCTGGAGTTACACCCAGTAACTACTATACTAATATTTAACATTGTGAAACTGTTGCAGTTGAGGTCTAGGCACCAAAACTACTTGTTTAGGTTTAGGATTTAGGGGGATTTAGTTGCGTCTAGGGCCATGATTGCAGATTTCAACCAGCTGAAACTTCTCCCGATAAAAATTCCTTTAGTTTTAATGTTCAGGAGGTTTTTACTAATTATCCGCAGAGGTCTCCTCCCCTCCAGAACAAATGGACCCAGTGATTTAAACCAGTAAAAACAGAATAAAGCAGTTTCACGTTTAAACAATTTGTACATTTCTAACGCTAAAATGTGAATGGCCCCATCGAGAGCCAGGGATTGTCCATTCTGGGCTGCTGTAGAAACATGGCAACATGGTGATCTCCGTAAACGATTACCGGCTCCCTATGTAGATATAAACAGCTCAATTTAAACTAACAAAAACCTTGCCATTATGTTATATTCCATTTCTGCCAATATATCCCCTAATGCCCACACACTGGACCTTTTGAAATGAGCCAGTGTTGACTGTTGGTGGGAGTCCTGTGTCTGTTCGACCCAACTATCCATCCTGACCTCCTCCCTAATGCGGACTTTGTCGCTCTGTATAGATCACCTGACTTCCTCCTTTGCTCTCGTCATAATTTCTATGGCCACAAAAGGTTGCTGCCAAACTCTAAACATAAAAATCATTGATGTATAAAGAGAACTGGATACAGTTTTGAAGGTGGGGCTCCGTTTATGCCTAAGAAAGTTGCTCTGATGCACCATGCTACAAATGCTGGTAGTGTGACGAGGTGTTGAGTGCTGCCAGTTTAGCGTTTTTTTCTGAGCGTTGAGAAATGTTCAGCTTTGGGTAAAATCTCCACGCTCGTCACTTCAGCCGTTCAGTCACAGTGGAGGACGGCCAAACCATTGCATCTTACTTACTTTACGTATCGTATGTCTCCTCTCATGACCCGACACAGACCTGTGGGTCCGTCCTCTCTCCCTGAATGCTTCAGCCTTGCCTCATCCAAAGCAAGCACTCTACCTTGTGCCGACATGTTTACTTCTGCAGATATCCGGTATCATAGCAACCAGACTCGACCAACTCAGCTGAAGAGAATGCTGTGCCTCCAAAGTGCTCCCAGCTGGAGTTTCTTGAGGAGCGCCTGGCATTTTCAGCTGGAAAAAAATGTTTTGGTGGAGATGGGGCCTTAATTGTGCGAATTCTGATAGTAAAAGGAGTCATTTTGTGGAGGTTGTGATGCTCAAATAAATGTATCCATTGATGTGCAGACATCGGTTTTACAATGTGAGTCAGATCAAAAAAGTCTTTTTGGGCCCCATGGACCAGGACATTGTAATTCCACAGTTTGGCCACTATGTCAAACTGGCGTCAAAGCCCGGTGCTGTTTGTGGGGGCTTGGTAAATATATGCTTGCAAAGACGATGTATACGGCTATTTTTTCAGGGAGGACAGTCCGGTTATTGATTTATCTACCCTTTATCGCAGGCTCCTGTTTTAAAAATGACTTGTAAAGCATCACACTAACTTATGATTTAAACTATCTTCGGAATTTATTGGTAACTGAGGAAAATATGGCAGATTTCTAAAACAGTGTTACATATTGCTTCATGCGATGATAAAAGAGCCGTAAAATCTCACACAGTTGAACCATTAGAAACGCCATATTGGAAAATGAATAAAAGAGATTTGTAGAAATTCAAGCAACAGAAGAGCAACATGAAGCAAACAAATAACAGCAAGGCAGTTAAACACAAATTGGAAGTAAAAACGCTTCCTAAAAGTAGTGAAATCGTTTCAAATACTTGGAGCAGTTAAATGAAGTGAGTCCTCAGATGAGCGCTGAAGTGGTTAGATCAATTGGTTAGTCCATTGAATAAAGAATGAAAACATTCTCTGAAGGGCACTTTTTATGCCTTCATCAGAGAGTGGAGGACAGGAAATGAGTGGAAGGCAGCAACAACAGCCGGTCTTGAACCCAGGAGTGTCAAGATCACATGGTCAGGGCCTTAAACCAGTATTCCACCAGGAGGTGACTCACCAGTTTGAGTTTTTCATGTGAGGATTTGTTGCTTTTATTTGTTCTTACTTTAAACTGAATATCAAACAAAACAAAAACATCACCCAGATTTCTTAGACATTAATCTGAAAAATAATTAACAGATGAATTAATAATGTAAATGATCGTCAGTTGCAGCACAACCGGTATAACCAGCTGAGGTATGCAGCATGTTATAGATTTGCCGTCACCATCTGCACTCCGAGTATTAGCACCATTAACTGCATTTATATTCTGTGCACGTCTCTGCTGAACAGGATTGTCACAATTACAGATGCACCTATCTGATACACTCAATCATTATTAGAGCCAATAAGCTTATTGAACGGACATGTTATTGGCTAAATGTGACTCATCCACATTGAATATTGAATCCTAGTCGACCTTATTGAATAAAACTAGAATTTGTTTACAAGCCGAAGAGAATGATGGTGAATACATGACCTTTACTAATAGCAGTGACGTGTAATTATAGCCTCATGTTATGAACAAGTAGAGGACCTATCTCCCTATAGATTTTAAATACAAAAATAATAAAGAGCACGTGTATCTGATTGTTAGTTTTAATCGGCCAGCACCTTCAGTTTAGTCATTGGACTCAGTTTAAGGAGAGACTGGTGCATCCTTATACGTAGTTTTGTTTCACGGCCATGTTGATATTACACTGAGTATTCAATTTAGAGAAGCATCGATTTATAGTCTTGTCATCTGTATTGGCAGATTTTCACCATTCGTCGACTGCCATCTGCCCGGCAACAAACAAGATGACATTCACTGCTGGCAGTGGTCGATGTTTTTTAGTTGTGTCAAATCAGTTTTGCACAGGCTGAAAGGCAGGGCTCAAGACGTACATTGTCCCGTCATCATGGGGGGAGTCGAGAACATGTTTGGGATGAACAAAGATCTTCCCTGGGTCGCCTTCGAGACTTAAGGATGCAGAAAATTTGAACATTGTGAACAACAAATTGATGTTGATGTCAGTAAGAGGAGAGGTCGTTAATGTTAGCTTAGCTGTTAGCTGCCAGCAGACGGTGGCTGCAACGAGTTGCATTATGGTGCGTTCAAGCTCTAGTCAGGGGTTGGCAACCTTTTCTATCAAAACAACCATTTATGACCAAAAATAATAAAAAATCTTTCTGAGCTCAAAAACATATTTGAGCTCTACAATGAGACTAACAGCCTGTTAGTCTACAGTAGCCTATCAGCATTATGAATAGGTCCAAATGAACATTTCTAAATGTTGTATCAGGAGGTGGCGACTCTGCGGTGAGCTGTCTATGATTATTTGGTACTTTGTAGCATTGGAGGTGAGAGGAAACAAATCTGTCCACAATCTATTCAATTCTCTGAAACTTCTTCTTTTGTTATATCAGGAATCCAAAGCTAGCTCAAGAGACTAACCATCGCTGTCTAGGTTTGGCAAAATCTATGCTTTAGACACATGACATCTATTTTAGCTGACGAAATGTTGCTGTATATGATTGATTGGTTCTTTTTTTATTATTTTGTGTCATGCATGCTTACATATGCCCAACCCTCATGGGTTTACAAGACACAGTTACAATGTCATTGCAGTTAACAATCCAAAGTACATGTTACTTTACTGCTCAGTCCTGAAACAAAATACCCTGCCTTCTGTCCCAGGTCTCGCAAAGAAATTCAGCCACAAAAAAGGTTCCCAAACTGAAATTATTCATGATCATCCACCCAAAAGATATCAACATAAATACAGTTCATTATATTGAGAAGTACATTTCTGAGGCATTTTTACAACTTGAGAATGTAGGAATCACTTCAGGCCTACAGCAGTAATCACTGAAAATGAAAACGTAAAAAAAATAACCATTATTCATTCCCATATTTATTTATTTTTTTCAAAGCCACAGGGAGCCACTGGAGAGAGGCTAAAGAGCCACATGTGGCTCCTGAGCCGCAGCTTGCCTACCTCTGCTCTTTGCAATAAAAATGAGTATTTAGTGAAGATGAATTGTGGCGTTATCGTGATGTGTTCAAATGTATTCACAGAATGTAGTTTTTGGCGAGAAACTTGAATAAATGGAGTTGTTAAAGGAGAATTGTGTTGATGTTTTCACAGCAATATGAAATAGATATTAAAGAGGGAAGAAAGACATAGTAAAAAGGCTTTTAGAGCAGTTATTTTTCTAGATGTTTTTCATGTGATAAAAGGTTCTATTAAAGGTTGTTTCATAAATTTATATCAATAATTTTGTGCTCATTCAGAGATAGTGTGATGAGGAGCTGAATGGTAAGGAGTTCTTTGTTTTCCTGCCACAAAAGGGGAATAAAAAACGACCACCTTGTGCCATGAAGTAGTCCCATCCCTCAGAAGCCGAGTGGTGTTTGACTCTGTGTGAAACCATGGGTTGTGATCAGGGTCATGCACCAGGGTTGCACATGTGTTAGCTCAACACAAGTGTTAGCCTCAGACTCTAATTCTGCTTGCTGTTGTAGCCATGAAAGGAAGCGGCAGCATTGATGGGACTGCAGAGCTCATGGTCTATATTCATGACAGAGAGACAGACAGTGTGTGTGTGTGTGTGTGTGTGTGTGTTGCTTGTTTGTGAGGCAGTATTATTGATTCATAGGCAGTGTGATTGCAGGCAGCCTCCCTCAGCTGCGTTCGGTGGGCTTTACTGGGCTGGCAGAGACTGCTACACTGCAGCACGTCACTGGAGGGTGTGTGTGTGTGTGTATGTGTGTGTCTGAGAAACTGTTTTTGTGAGGGGAGACACAGCGTGTTAGTGTGTTAGCATGAAGGAGAGACAGACAGTGTGTGTTCCTTTTTATTTTTTATGCATGTAGTCATCCATGTAAGCACATTGAGCCGTGAAGCTTGTGAAGATGTGTTTGTGTCAGAGTGTGTGTGTGTGTGCGTGTGTGTAGGTGTGTGTTTATAAAAGAGGCTGTTGTAGGCCATGTATGTCTATGTAGCCAGTCATGTAAGCACATTGAGCCATGCAGTGTCAGTGTGGGAGTGAGGGTGCAACTCTTGATGTGTGCGTGCACGCCTGTGTAGTCAGTCATGTAAGCACATTCAACCATGACGTGATGCCACTATGGTGTGTGTTTGTGTGGGCGTGTGTGTGTGTGTGTGGGTGTGTGGGCTGCAGTTGCTTTGTTGTTGTGGAGATGGATGGCAGCGGCTCAGGTCATTACTGAGCCTGAGTTAGCTTAGCGGCTAATTTTAGCTTCTAGGTTACCTGTAACTGTGTCTGCAGAGTGGTTTCTCTGTGCGAGGAGGAAAGCAAGTGAACATGGAGCGAGGTGAGCGTGGAGATTGTTTATTTTTATCTATTAAAAACCCGTCATCTGAGGGGAAACGGCTGATTGGTGCGTAAACAAAGGATGTGAGCACGTGGTTCAAATCTGATGAGGATGTGTTCTACATCTAAACCTCCCATGACGATCAAAGGGTTTTGCTGTCGGTGCATCCTGTTTCCATATTAGTTAGTTTTGTGTTAAATGATTTAAAGAAGGAACATCTGCAGAGTTTTTGTTGACAAGAAGAAACTGAGATATTTTTTAAGTCCAGTAGAACATGTTAAGGGAAAATTCCTGGGATTTAATGATTTTGAAATTCTTGGCCAACACCAATATATTTACATCGTTGTCTATTTTATTTTTGTTGTTATTTATACCTCCTTTTGTACCAGGGAAACAAAGAAATCTACACTATAAAAACAGAATATCTGAACTGTTTTTTTTAGTAATTAAGCCCTATATTATACTACCTTGGAATGAGCACAAACCTAATCATACAAATTTTTGAAACAACCTATAGCTGTACTTTTCAAACGTTTTGTACCACACCAAAGGGCAAAGCAAAATCTCAAGGCAAACCTGTATTTATATCTGCGCACAGTAGCCTCTATAACATGTGTTATCACTCTTATCATGTTTGTCTGTTTATTTTATTAACGAAATAATTCAAGAAATCAGTTTAAACTAAAATTACAACAAGGCACCAATATCGCATCCCTTTAAACAGTTAATCATGTAAGATAATGTGATGTGTCACACACTTATAATTCCCTCATGCGAACGGTGACAACGAGGTTTCTCTTACGTTTTTTAATTAAATTAAATTACATTTTTTAAGGTAGAGTTTCCCTCTTTATTGGGAAATTGGTGCCCACAACATACTGATACAGTCAACAAAATATTCATTCAGAATTTTTTGTATAGGCCCTGTTGAGTATTGCAGCAACAATGTGTGGTTATCACAAAATCCCACAGCACACCTGGTTTTGCGTCACCATTTGAGAACAACTGAAAGATATCTAGGCTTTTTTAAGACACATAAGTGGTGGATTTACAGACGGATTTAATGTCATAAAACAAAATGTGAAATTCTCTAAAGCTTGAGTGAACCACAGACCTTATTTCAGGCATCTAACCAAAAACCCATTGACTTCAAGACAAGGACTCATTGCTGGGGCTCTATTCAGTTTTCTCGCCAAAAACTACATTTGACTAGATTACATTGAACACATCATGAGAACGTTATGATTTACCTTCACCTAATATTCATTTTTACTGAATAGAGCATGAACACATTATAATGTAACTCAGTGAAACCTCCGTGAGCTGTTACATGCGGCCACTGGCTGCTAACAGCTAATGCTAACTAGCTCTCCTCCTGTTGATTTTAACACTGATTTGTTTTTCACAATGTCACATTATCAGGGAATCTGCAGGGTGTGTCCTCTGGCACAAAAATAGTGAGTTTACTGCGCCCATTCGTCCTTAAGGCGTCACTGGGAAGATCTCTGTTCGTCCTAAACACGTGTTTTCTAATTTCCCTGGCACGGTGGGACGATGGCTGCTGACCTTTCTCGCTATCTCGGCACACAACGGTGAGATCATAGAGCCCATTTGGCAAATGGTCATTGTACTCCTCCTTCGCCTGCACAGACTTGATGCGATGAGACTTGATCACAACAGAGTAACATTGGCCATTGCCATCAGTGAATGTCATCTCATTTGCCGATAGGTCAATGGGAGTCAACAAGGAGAATATGGGCTGGCACTGATGTTCACTGATAAATCAGTACATCCCAAGATAATTTAAGTTTACTTTTTAGCATGGCATATTTCTCATAAATCTGGCTGTTTTGACTCCATGAGTCTTGCTTACTTTGCCGTCACCATCTCCGTTGTAGAGATTAGGGGACACAATGATATATATCTTTCAAAACAAACATGATTTTTATAACTCTTTTCAAACGCCTGCCTCTGAATCTAACAGAAAGTAAACTCAGAAAGTAACCACTGAATGCAGATATGAAAGCGAAAAAATGCTGTGATCGGATCAGAAACAACAGGAGCTTTTAGTGTGTTGATCCTCAGAGAAAATGCAGTTCTATGCGATAAGAGACTGCAGGAGTGAAAGGAGCCGTTTGGGAGATGACATTTACTAAATGGTCATAAGATGAATGTCATTGATCTGCGGGGAATTTGGATCATTATGGCTGCGAGGCAGAAAATATAGATGAAAATGTACCGGCTGAATATTTAAACTAAGAGCGTCTTTCTCCTTATGTGCAGGGAGAATTCTCACTGTGTTGCTTATCAGTAGATTTACGGGTAAGACGAAGTACATGAGCTCTCTGATCTGCAGTTGGAATTGTTTATTGGATGTGTTGAGTTAACAGAAAGATGTGCAGAAGGCTGTTTGTTGTGTGTCTTTGCTTCTGCTCGCTTTTTGTGTCAGGTGAAGTTTGTGGCATCATGCAAATGTGGCCTACTTGGCGAGCAGTGATTCTGTTGTTACTCATTCTGGTGCGAGTGGCCTACTTACACCCATGCCCTTCGTCATTTCAGACACTGCACACACAGTTTGGATGACTTCAATTCATTTTCTGTGTATGTAAATTGAAAACACTCCTGAAGATGTAAAAATATTTTTTGGAATAATGATGTTATTCTAAATAATGAATATTTCCTGCTTGGACCTGATTAACCTCGAATGTAAATCAGGTCAGATGAGCCCAAGCTACAGCTGCAGTCAGCCAAAGACCATCTTGGTCGATTGGAATTTTGCCTACTTTTCAACCAGTCGATTGGTTGATGAGAACTTTTTTTTTGGCACATCATCTCTAGATAAACTAAATTGGCCATGGTGCACTGAGTGAACTCTACCTGGAAGAATAGTGTGTCCATTATATCGCTCCCTCCTGTGGACAGGGTATTTTTTAAATTCATCGCGATGGGAGTGCCGTCTATTTACTTTATGATACAAATGCCAGCAGTGGGACGAGAAAAATGATGACATGTTGGATTAATGCTTAAACATTGCTCGCTGAAACCAGCTCCAACATTTTCTGCAGTATCTGAGGAATGTTCATATGGTAGTATTGCGATCGAAACAACACTAAAACGCTACGCTTGTCACTGTCACTTTTTACCTTGCAATCCAGTCATGGAGAGGGGCTGGACAACTACCACAAAGATCAGCTGTCACATCAACAACAATACACCAGCGCTCCGTCCTCTCTCCCCATGTGCTTTAGCTTTTCCCTCATCCAGAGCAAAGGCTAGAGCAACTTGGTACTCTACCTTGTATCAGCAGGGAAAAACCTTTGCTGGACTCACAGCCGCATCAAAGTATCATCAGTGATTGTCAGACCAGTGAGAATTAGGTCAGGCAAGAGCAAACTGACCAATCAACCAGAAGGTGTCAGCCCCAGCCAGACTTTTGTGGAGCCTTGTTGAAATGGGGCTTAAATGTGATCCCTGTCTAACACCACTGAAACCTCCAGTTTAGTGGCTCTCAGCGCTGGACCTCTGAGTCAATTAAATGTTGGCTTTCACCAAGCAGTCAAATTCAGTTAGTTGCATTATTTAGCACCTTGTGTCCCAGGTGTAAGTCCGTACCTAGAATAAAACCCAGCAGGGTCAGAATGTAAATCCACCACTCTGGTGGAAACCTGAATAAGTAATAATCCTTCTCTTGTGCTGTTCGGCCCTGTAGGGAAAATTATGCTCAGTAAGCCCTGGTTAGGTCCTCTATGGCCCAGCAGGATCCTGATGTTTTCAGAGCTTCTGATCTCCAGCGCTCACGTGTCCACCACCTGATAAAAGTCTATTTAAAGTAGTCATCAAAAGTCTTTGAGAGGAATTGCTTGCAGATGTTAATCTAAACTTCTTTTGGAGATTTTATTTAGAAGAAAATCTGTTCTGTTGTGGCCAACATCTTAAAGTACCCAATTAGTCCAAAGGAAATGTCAGTGTTTTAACTCAGATCAGCTTATCGTCTTTCTGTTTTTACTTACTGTTGTTGTTTATTCTGGTTTTAATATACAATCAAAACAAACAAAAATAACAGAACTTGTCAGCAGTGCCGTTATAGTGCACATCCTCGCTTAGAGCCGTCTTTGACAGGAAACGTGCTTTGCTAAAGTGTCCTTAATCAAAGACATAAGGTTCTTCTCATTTTCCTTAAGTGTTTCCTTGTTTCTCTCAGTTGCATCTTATGCTTGTATCGAGACATGGAGAAGAGATGCAAAGAAAAGATACGAAGAGAGAGGAACAAAGGAAACATGTTTTAGAGCAATGAGATGTCCTCCTCTGAACCATCAGCTGCAGTGACGTCAGACGGCTCAGCTGGATCAGACCTCAGTCTGCCTTCGTCAGTATTTACACAGATAATGTGATACACTGTCCAAATTGTAATAATGGTAAGAGTATGCAGTTGGCACTGCCAGCGCTGTGTTGTCGTGATGTCCTCCGACATGACAGAAATGAGTGAAATATATCTCTGCATGTTTCCTCTCTAAATATACTGTTTAACGAGCATTCCAACATTTATTGAAAACCTCTATTTTGTATTTATGTTGTGAACAGATTAATCAGACCACCGTGTGTAAAGTTACTGCTTAAGACATGAAAAACACATTTTTTTTTACACATTTTTTTAATGCCTTCTTGCTGGCGATTGCAAGTGGCCAGAGGAATTATGTTTGTAGGCTGTCTGTCCGTCCGTTCCATTTTCGTGATATTTTAAGAACCTTGAGAGATTTTCTACAAATTTGGCACAAACATCTACTTGGACTCAAAAATAAGCTGATTAGAATTTGATGGTCAAAGGTCAAGGTCACTGTTACCTTGTTTGTCTTATTTGTGAAAGCGATATCTTAAGAACACCTTTAAGGAATTTTCTTAATGTGGCACAAACGTCCACTTGGGCTCAAAAATAAACTGAGTAGATTTTGGTGGTCAAAGGTCAAAGTCACTGTGATCTTGTATCTGTCTCATTCTCTTGAATGCAGTATTTCATATCGCAAATTTGGCACAAACATCAATTTGTACTCAACAGTGAACTGAAGATTTCAGTGGTCAAACCGCACTGTCCTTTTGACCCTACAAATCATGTTTTGGCCATAACTTAAGAATGCGTACGCTAATTATGACAAAATTTCACATAAATGTCTGTTAGGCTAAAATGATGAATTGATGACATTTAATATCCAACGTCAAAGGTCAGCTTCACTGTGACATCATAATGTTCAGCAAAACACTTGTCTGGTCATTACTCAATGTCATAACTCAGGAGGCGTTTCGTCAGATACTGAATTGGTGACACTAATCTTGAGGCTGTGCTGATTGTGTAAATCCTCTGTGCTGCTGGATTGAAGACATTTGTGAAGAATCCATGTTTTAGAATTTGTTGCTTCTTTGCAGCAACATTCATACGTGAAGCATTGTCAACTGTCATGGCTACATATGAGTCTGGACTGACGTGGATGTAAACTGTAACTTGACTTGTTTCTGGAGGCATACAACTGTGAGGCAGTAATCCTAGTTTTGTATGTGTTTTGTGTTTTTTTGCATCTGCATTTATTGATTTTCTGTTTTTAAATTCATTATATAGTAATTCAGGTTATGATGAGAATGTCTGTGTGGAAATTATTTAGTTGCCTCAGGGAAAATGGAATTTATGCAAATACGTGAAATTAGAAACACGTCTCAATAAATTACGTTGACAGGTTATTTTAGAATTTGTCCTTCCCATTTACACACATGATTAGAAACACATTTTAGCATAATGCAGACCTCAATGCTAAAACATAATAATGTAATTAAAACCTGACAGTGTCAACAAAAACTGAAAATCATAGTCATCATAAAAGTCGACTCAGTGTGATGTGATCTGCAAAGGCTATTTTGTTTTTAAAGAAAAAGTAACATTAAATTCTACTTTTGAGCTCCACTCTTCCTCCTTGAAGCTTTTAACTCAAACACAAATAAAGCTTTCACTTTGAACCGAAAGTGGCTAGCGGTTGACCTTAGCAGAGGGGCTCCTCAACTTTTTCTCCCGGGTATCTCACCCTGGGATTCAGATTCATTACTTTGCTGCTCATGTCATGTAGGGACTCGACAGAAGCCTTCTCTTGTTCCTCTGGCTCCTGACCCTTTGTTTAACACCAAGATCACATCTACAGTTTTCATCTCTGTTGAAACCAGAGTGGAAAAGTGTGTTTTGGTAATTGTTTTGTGAAGGCCTGCCCTGACAATTACAAGTCAACCACAGATTGGAGAAATGTGATAGATTGTTTATTGGACAGAGTTTTAAGAACCTGTCTTCAAAAAAAGCTTGCCATTTTGTGTTTATGTCTAAATTAATGTTGTCACAATATTAGAACTTCTAATATCGGTGCAGTACCTTGAAAATATAAATATTTGCTAACATTTTGTTACCACTGGGAAAAAATGACATTGAGGACATCACGTTCTATATTTTCATGAAAGGTCCAGTGTGTAGGCATCTACTGGCAGAAAAGGAATCTAGTATTTATATCTATGTTTTCATTAGTTTATTAGCACAAGGCTATGGCATTTTACATTGTATACATTAGCCTAGCAGCTAGCAGACTTTTCCTCTACTCATATTAAACCAGGGACAAGAGCAACATTTAACAAAGGTAACATTACAAAATTCTGCTCCATTACAGCTCACAAAGTTCACTTACAAAACAACTGTCTTACACTAAACACATTTTCCAAACAAATACAGCATGCTAATGTTGTTAGCACAAGCCTATGGCATTTTGCATTGTATAAATTAGCCTAGCAAAGAGCAGAGATTTCCTCCTCTCATATGAAGCCAGGATAAATCACACACAAGACTTAAAATGCTGTTTCGTGGAGGCTTTATTGTCTTCACAATTTATTGTTTTATTGTCTTATCTGTGAAATAAAAGTAAATTAAATCTTTGATAGACAGACAGACAGACAGATAGACAGATAGATAGATAGATAGATAGATAGAGGGAGGGAGGGAGGGAGGGAAATTAAAATGTTGTAGCAGCTGATAAAAAATTTAAGACGAGGACAAAATCATATATCACAGAAACATAGAATACAATAAATGCATTATAAAAACATACACAGTGCACAGCTTCAGACCAACAGCACACTGGACCTTTTTGATTATTTTGTTCAGTCTATTTCCATCTTTCTTTTTTAAACCTGTACCCCAACACACCACAGCAAAGACCAACTGGCCACAACTGATTGGTAAAACATGTTAAGCATTTTACTGCCTACATGAACAGACCTCAGCCTCCTTAAGAAGTACAGTCGGCTCAGGCCCTGTTTATAGACAGCCTCTGTGTTTGCTTACCTCTCCAACCTGCTGTCCAGTGCAACACCCAGATACTTGTATCTGTCCACAATCTCCACATTGCTCCCATTTATGTGGACTGGAGAAGATGAGGACTTGTTCCTCCTATAGTCCAAGTCCACCACCATCTCCTTTGTTTCCACTGAGGGAAATGGTTTCAGCTAATTGATCACCTCAATACTCCACAAACTGCTACAGAGGAAAATAAATGATCTTGAAAATTTCCACCTGTGCTGCGACCCAAAGTAGAGAGGGGACGCAGACTGATACACAAAGACACACAGGCAAGATAAAACAAACAAAAAAAGGAAAGTTAGTGTCAATCATTGATTCTAATTCTGTGGAAACACAGTTACCTGCTGCATGAATTCCTTGTGCATGGTGGCTTTTCCACATCACTGGTTATTCTCACAGTAAGCGGTTTGTGCTCAAAAAACAGAAAATGAATCATTCTAAGCACTTTGATAAAAAGTGACATTGTGATTTTGTCTTATTTTCGGACAGTACATGTCCTCAAATGACTGATCAAGACAATAATCTGCAGATTAATCAGTAGTATAAAGAACTGTTAGATGACTGTGTACACTCATGTTTACACTCATGACAAACCAGACGTTTTCTTGAACTAAAACCTTGATTCCCCTCATTCTCTGACAAACTGCACTGCGGTTTGGTCAACAGAGGACAGAGCCGAAGACTTTACCCCAGGTATTGATGCCACCTGGCCAGCCGAACCAAATTAAAGGAATGCATGACCCACATTCTCTGAAATGTGGTCGATGTTAGTGTATCGTCAGACGCAATGACTTGTTATCAAGTCTTCTGATGACGTGTAGATGCGGAGACAAACAGGTGGACGCACATCTGGATATTCAGACAGACGGACAAAAAGAACAGACAGACGGTTAAACGGGGAGACAGTCAGGAGCCAGTGGCAACGAAAGGGTTACCATGGTGACCACTTGTTTACGCCCGCCTCCCCGCTCCCCGCAGCTTTGGCACTGAGAGCCAGTTTCCATGGCAACGACTCTGATACCTCCCCACCCCCCACCCCAAACCAACTGGCGAGGAGGCCGATGAGCTTGCTGTGCGTGTCTATCTTTGTGTGTGTGTGTGTGTGTGTGTGTGTGTGTGTGTGTGTGTGTGTGTGTGTGTGTGTGTGTGTGTGTGTGTGTGTGTGTGTGTGTGTGTGTGTGATTCATTGAGATGATTCCTCATACCTGTGTGAGAGGCAGAGTCTGTTAGCGCATCTGCATTGGCCTCACGACACAAGGCAGCCGTACTCGCTCCTACTGCATAAAACAGCAGTTACAAAAACACACACGCACCTGCTCCACGTCTGCGCCCATACATCAAAATGACACGCACATTTTAAAAAAAAATTTTTTTGCAGACAGAAATACACACACCCCACATGAGGATTTGCATGTAGACACAAACACGCGCAGACGTCACTCAGTCAGTCACTCCACATTGGCCTGACCTGAAGAGCGAGTCCCTCCACAGTGAGCGTGCTCCCTGCTCTCTGGTTTCTAAATACAGTCGAGAGCGTCAGAGTCAGAACGGGCCGCAGACGGTTTTAGACCCTTCATCACTCTCTCTTCTTCGCTGTCATAGGAACCGTGCAGTCATTTCTCTGACTACCTGCATCAAATCCACGCTTGTATGTAGGTGTGTTGGTGGGAATCGATGGCTGTGAAGAGCCCGTGTTGTTGCTTTAGGACCTTTTTAAAGAATGTCAGGATACACTTTCAGGGCCCGTGTGCAGAGCTCAACCTTTCTGATTCAAAACTCCACATAATCACAGTAATGAGGCGGCGCTGGCTCCTTTTCAGAAACACAATCACTTCCTTTGCCAAGTGCAGAAATGTGCTACAGTTTGTGGCGGTGACATTGGTACGGAAACATACGGGCGACGTACAGTCTCTCGCATTACATACAGATGGACGGAGCCCACGAGCAGCAGTGTAAAAAGACAACAGACGGCAGAGCATGCTGTACATAGATCTGTATGTATATGAAACACTGTGACAGCTGGCCGTCCATACCTGTTTATGCATCTGAAGCCAGCCTGCCAGTCCTCATTAGTTTGCTTTTGTTCTTGTGTATGGACTCTGTATATTCAAGAGACAATACACTGTGTCTTTAATAGATGAATTATATGTGCATTTAATTATTAAAGCTGCAGCACATGTTGTACCACAGTGGAAGGTTCATCGCTGGAAGTTTGTTACCACAGTGTCAAAGACTCTGACTTCTCAAGGCTCCTGCTTTACGCAGACAAAAGTGGTGAATTGGTTTTCAGGCCTGATGGTTCATCGGTTGTGTTTTTGAATAGTTTTGATGTATTTTCATATATTTAACACGTGTTTTGACCTGATTTTTTCATCAACAACATTAATGATAATTGAAATGTTTTAAAAGAAAGTCTGTGTTAAGCTCACCAGTTTGTTTTTGCTAATCACCTTCTGTTCACTGGCTCGTGTTTGTGCTCTGAAATTTCAACAGTGGTAGCATTTAGTGTCATTTCTGTCTTGCTTTTTCTTTTAGTCTCTACTAACACTGACATTCTCCTATGAATATCAGCATGTACCTGTTCTGTACATCTGGTCATGAAATGCTTGTCGCTGCGCTGCATTTTTGTAAACTATGATCATGTGGTTGCGTCTCTTGGCAGTCCTCACACTCATGCAATTGAAGTTTTTAATGCAGCAACTACTATTACTAACGGCAAAATGTGGCAGTAACACAGGGTGTTTTTGCAACTTCATTGTACTGGGTTGTGACGTTTAATAACTTCTTAGTATTTGCTGTTTTACATTTGACACACAGCTACAGTAGCTGACCGCAGCGGCTCCAGTCTGTGTTTGTCTCTGTCTGTGGCTCACCCCCCAGTGTTGGTAGGGCAGGCTATTACTCATGACGTCTAAGCAATAAGATGCAGCCTGCGGGGGTGTGCCATATAATTTTGTCCGTGATGATTCTCGTATCATTTTTAATATGATATGAAAAATTCATATTGTGATTCTCTTAATATTTCATCTTGTTGACACATTGACGTCATACTGTTACTCACGGCAACAACAAGCATGGCTGAAACAGACTACGTGGTGGTTCAAAAAAAGAGGAGCAGCTTCAGTAGTGTGGAATAAACTGTGGCGTCCTGAATGTTTTACTTCTCAGACTCTTTTAGTGACTTGCCGCTCAGAGGGAACTCATTCAGCAGCTCCTCTGGCAGCAGCACAGTGTCTCTCCCTCTCCTCTCTCACTGTGCGCACACAGGAGAAGGTGTCGTCAAGTGATTTTGTCATAAACCTTTGGGAAAATAAACCCCATATATGTGAATGTGTGATAGTTGTGGTGTCATAACAGCCTGTCACAGGTTACAGCGTGATGATTAGAGGAGAAATGGCAGATCATAAAGGTCCAGGTGGAAAAAACAACTCAATCATTTAGAATTTTACTAAAAGAAGGAAATCACCTGTTGATTTATATAAATAGATCCCAGGGGACATTTTTTGTGTTTGGGAGCTGTTTAAATGTGTCATTTGTGGTAGATTTTATCTAGCTGAACTATTGATATTGTCACAGAATCTGGAACAAAAAACAAACGAATTTGATAAATGTTAAAATGCCCAATAGCGCAGCCGGTAATTAATTGATCTGTAGTATATTTGTGTTTTATTTTTGTTGTCAAGTTGCACTTAATGAATACATTTAATATAAAGTTACAGCTCTGTAGTTAAACCTTTGGTTCAATAAGCCGTGATGCTGCAGGCTGCAGTCAAGTTCTTAGTGTTTCTCCACAGTTGGTATCATGCATCACGTCAGACTTCAATTCACACAGATGAAAGCTATGTTGACATTTATATAACAGTAAGGATGTGATACTTGAATCAGTCTGTTGTCAGTTACCTGTTTACATGCAGAGGGATATGTAATAATAGTTGCTGTCTTTTATCATTGTGTTATGTTTGATGCTTTTCTCTCTGTGGAGACACTCGTGTTGTTTGTCAAAGCAAATATTAAACAGCGATCCTTGTTTACAGGATAGACTCTGCTGTATTGTCATATTCCAACCTAATGGGGTTATTTCATAGTCGGTAACATGCAACTGGAACTGCTTTGGCTTTTTCAGATCTATCTCTTCTGAATCTGACATTAGATTTTTAAATCTAAATATCCGTAATTACCAAGTTTATTGTCCCACCCAGGGAAGTCTGGTCTGTTGATGCACAAGCGACAAAAGTAAGGTAGACCCAGCAGGATGTCTGCGTCAAGTACATCAAGTTCTTAGATATAACTATGTGCAGCTGCAAGAAGGCGTGAGAAATTCTTCAGATATAGTACGCCGCGTCACGAACCTCACTGTGCCGCTTGTCATCTCCCACTGTGCTGTGGGTTCCTCTCCTGTGTCTGTGCATTTATAAATCACATCCATACAACTGCAGTGAACAGTTACGTTCCTGCAGGGTACAGACGCATCCAATAATCCACAAAAAAACTAAAACGTTACCAAACAAATACCAGTCCGTGATGACTGTAAGGCTGACATTATCAGCACCGACATGACGTGGCCTTTAATGTACAGTGGATTTAGTGTGGTTTGTATTCGGCCGGAGGCTCCAGAGGGAACGGTCTCTCAGAGGCCAAGTGTCCATCAGCAGCCTCAGTCGATGTAAATCAGTCCCACTCTGCTGTCGGGCTGAACTGCAGCTTATTGACTGCCTGTCCTCGATACGACCTTCAGATGGGGATAAAGGCACATTCCCTCCGTTCTTCCTGACATTCAGTGGCCCTTCAGTATTGACTGGTTAAAGTATTGATATTTGGGTGATTGGTTGTTTGTTACTCTGTTAGTTCTCTTTATTGTTGTTTTCAGAACAGTGGTAGTTTCTGTCCTTCTCATAGAAATGTTGTGGTCCTGGATTTAATTTCAGGCAGGTGTGTGCATGTGTATCTGTCTCTCTGGCAGCAGCTAACCTTGCAAACTACAGGATCCGTCAGCCTAATAATTTTTGTGTGTATTTATGACTGGACGCTCAAGGACCTGTTGTGGTTGCTGTGATTCACACTTTCTGAAAAACCTGTTTTGTTGACTGTTTCATACCGTCACTGACTGCTGACTCTGAGGCTGTACCCAACTCAGAATGATGTCAGCTAGATTTGGCTGTTCAATACGAATATTCGACTGTTTGAGAGTTTGAACAGGGCTCAGGGTGCAGAAGGCAGAGGATAACGTTGTGTCAGCCTAACGGAGCAAAGCCTTTCTTCCTCTGAGCAGCTGCCTCCGTCTCACTCAGCATAACCCTGTGTCTGGGTCCACAGCTGCCTGTACCAGAAAGCTGTGGGAATGCAAGGAGCGCTCACTCTGTGGATAAATCTGGGGACTGAAACATGACATCCACAGAACAGTTTGGTCTCATTTTGAAACAGAGCATATGCAGATTAATGTATTACAAGATATGTTGTGATCCCCTAATTTAGGCACTATATGATATGAAGAAATCCCCATTGTTGTTATCTTCACTGCCATCTTGACTGTAACCCCTGGATTCCACTGGATGAAGCTGTGCCATGTTCTGGCTGCGATACAGCAGCTGGAATTGATCGCTGCCATCAACTCTTCTTTGTTTGGGAGGGAAAATGGATGTGGAGAGGATGTTTATTGGAAACTGAGTCTGATGTTTGTCTCCATATCACCTGTCAAACCTGGTGACACCTTGGTGTAACCTGCGTAGTGTCTCCCCTTCATTTTATATAAGTCAGGCATGTCCAGAGTCTGGCCTGGGGGCCAACTGTGGCCCTCGGACAGATTTTAAACAGCCTGCAGCTTGTCTTTCAAATATACTATTTGTGGCCGGCCACACAGTATCGGGTAATCAAGCAAGATCACTTTGCGTTTTTTCCTTTTTTCCACTAATTGCAGGACTATGATACAGTTTGTAGGCATCCACCAAGTAGGAGCTACGCAGGCAGGAATAGTGTGTTTCATAAAGAGACAATAAACAAACAAAAAAAGGAAGAAACGATAAGTTGACAGCAAGGGCCACTGCTTTTAGGAGCCACAGGTTTTCATATTTTCTTTAGCAGAAGTGTTCACGCTGTATTTGCTTGGTTGAAAACAGGCCTCTGGGAATATCTGGTTCAAACAGATCAGTGGTGCTGTTTTGGCTTCATTGCTACAGGAAGTAAGGAGAGTAACAGGCAAAGCAGCTTTAAAAGTGATGTTTCTTTTTACTAAATAAGTGCTGTGCAGTGGATCTGTTTTATGCCGATGTGAGGAGTGGCTCGTGGATTGTGGATTGATGAATATGTGGAAAAGTAAATCGATAAATATTTTATGAATCTTAAAAGTGTTACATTTGAGAACAGAGTTTCTGTACGTTTCCATAAAGCTTACGGATACGGGCCAAACGGAGCAGTACCACCGGGAACCATGGGGGCAGTGTTGCTGTCACTAACCGATACGTAGCTCTAGTGAGACACAAAGAAGAAATAACAATTCAGTTTCTTTCATCGGCAGTACTAGAGAAAAGAATTCTCCGTCCTCCAGTCACGATGTATTTAACGGCCTCACCTACAACGCTGCCTCTTTTTTTGTCATTTACGCAAGAGGTACATTATCAATATCTCCTACACAGTCGCCATGTTTGTTTTTGAGTTTGTTGTTGTCATAAACTTTTGACGCTGGGCTGCCCCCTGGTGGATGTATTGGTTAACATCCATGCCAACGTAAAGGGCGCATGGAAGTATGTGGGCAGTGACGGTAACATCGTTTGAAACGGACGCATACATTTTTGTACGTAAAGGGAGCATAAATGAGCCTTTACACTCCCCCAGCTCCTCCCAGACCATCCACCAGGCCAGACCAGTCATTTCCTCTCCAGTTCTTGTCTGGGAAAGCATCTCCCCCACTGAAGTGTTCTTGAGCAGGACACTCGCTTCACACCACTTCCTGCCTGATGCTTACCTGCTGACCCTTTGCTCTGACCTTCCTGTGGCGCAGCAAAGCTGAGCCAATATCCCTGCAGGGATCAATCAGGTAGCACATTATTATTCATTATGAAGCGGGGCTCATTATACACACACTTCCTCATTCATACTTGTAGAAGGAAGTGTGAGCAGAATGCTCTCACCTTGGAGTTTGATTCAGTATAATGCAGTTTAATCAAGTCTCCCGAGTCAGTGCTGCAGTCTGTACTTAAATCAGCCTAATTCATTTAACAGTGCCCAAATGGAGAGCTGAAATAATTACAAAACGCAGGCATTAATTACAGTGATTACAAAAATCACTGAGGAGAAAAAAACTGGCATTGTGGTGTAAATAATTAAAAACATTAATGACATATAAAGTAAACAATAAGCAGTTACAGGAGATGTGGAAAAACAGATCTCCACAAACCTGCTGCTGCTACAAAATTAAGACGCCAAATAAAACCACAGTTGTATTAAACAAAGGACTCAGAATGACAACAAGCAGACACAATAACGAGATGTCGAAAATGACGGTTGAGACAAACTCAACATTAAAAAAGTGAAGTCATGGGTGAAATCAGAGTTCAGCAGCAAATCAAAACCAGAAACGGTTGCTTTGTTAAAGGCAACACAGCGTGGAGTTCATCCTGTTGCTTTTTGCGTGGCACTTTAATCATCCCATACAATTCCAACAGTGTTCAAAACCAAAGAAATCTGCAGTTTTAATCAGTGATTGATTGCTGTCGCTTGTCTGTCTCATACCATCTTTGCACATGCGTCATGGTTGTTTCATTTCATTAATTTTATTTACACACATTAACCAACATTTGTGTAAACGTGCCAGTTTTAGCCAGCCCGCAGTCCTGACAAGATGTTTTGAAACCAGAAGCTGTCATAAATTTAATTTATATCCAGTTTAAAGTCATATTTTTACACCCAATATGGCGCCCATCGTGGCTGAAGTATTTGTTTCGCTTGATTTTCATTCGGCATGGTGTACTTTACATTTTAACTTTGGTTTTTAAACTTACTTATTTGTTTCTTTTATTTACTTTTTTTTTTTAAATTTAACTTTAATTCTAATTATATTATTGTCTTGTGTGAAGGGAGACTGGCAATGAAGAATTTCATTGTGGGGTGTTTTGGAGAGGAGACCTCTGTGGATTATTGCGGTAAAAACCTCCTAAACAATGAGCACTGAAGGAATCCTAAACAGGAAACTCTTACCGCAGTAATGGCATGGCTCCGTATTTTTTTTATTGTTTTGATTGAGAGACCCTCAGCGCCAGAAAATTACATATTGTACATTTAAGTGACTGTAACAAGTGAATTTCAGCAGTGCACCGCTTCAGTCTGTTTCCCATGTGGGCCGTAGTGCATCAGTGGATACAATGGTACAAACACATCTGATTCAAAAACTACAGAATTTCTAACAACCTTTATTTAACCATGGTGGAATCACAATTTTGCTCGACATGACATAAAGCCACCAATGGATACTGAAGCGTCTCTACATTTTTGATGCAAATGGATAGTATTATTTGCTCACATAATATGCTGACCTTGAGGTTCGCCTTCTCGTCATGAATATTTATGGTTACAAGTATTTATGCAGACACTGGAGACTTATTATAATATCTAGCACTTCAGCTCTGCCTCCCACCTACATGTCTTTGAGTTGACAACCTGGTGTTAAAATCAGAGGAGAATGGGACGAAACTGAACTTCCTTCAGCCTGCGTCTATCCTCCATCAGTGTTACAGATGTAGCCATGGTGGAAATCCCTCATCTTACATCTACAGTGCTGCTGCGGGGCTTTCCTTGTGGAGATGATGTAACAGGGAGGCAGCAGTAGAGCAAGTGTTTTAGCATGTGTAAGGCATGAGTGGAAGTGTGCAGCTGAAGCGCTTTGGAAGAGTTTATGGGAATGACGGTTGGGATACTGTTGTTCAACGGTTTCAGGAGGAGGACAGTGGAAATTGTGATGTTGCAGACTGCCTGGAACATGGTATGACTTTTCAGTATCTCGGCCTACTCTGGTGTCTTTTTGGGTCAGACAGGGAAAGCAGAAGCTAAATGAGACTTTAGTCATCCTTCAAATTATGGATAATCTAAAGTAGATTTATCTCAGATATACAAGCAGCATCTCAGAGACTTTGGTTGTTACCATGCAATGATCCTTTTGGTCTTTTTAAAGGCACACTTCACTCCAAAATCAAACCTACATATTCTTCCTCTTAACTTTAGGCTGCTTATCAACCTAGGTTGGTTTGGTGTGAGTTGCTGAGTGTTGGAGACATCGGGTGTAGCGATGTGTGCCTTCTCTCGAATAAAATGGACTTCTAATCAGAGGGCAGAGGCAGGAGTAAGACAAAAACTGAGGCTTTACTGAAGTTTTCAGGGAGGGCAAAGTACAGACAGTACCAGGGGTCAAAACCAATAATCAAGATCATCAGGCAGAGGTATAGAGGCATCAGACAAAGGTTCAAACCAGGTAAGCAGGCATGGGTGAAAATACAAACAACAGGCGGGATACAAAGTAGGCTGAAGCACAACCTACGATCTGGCAAACTGAGTGGTATATATACAGAGAGGTAAAGGAGCAGACGATCAACAGGTGTGTGGTGGACAGGGCAGGCAGGTCACTTATACACTTGCCAACTGTATCACGATGCAGAAGGAAGAGTACATCTACTGCAAGCTCACTAAACACCACTGAGCTAGCAACCTCTTGCCCGTAAGTAGATGTACACTTCCTTGTCCGCAGTGATACAGTTGGCAGGTGTAGTTCGGCAGAAAGAAAATAGTTCCTGCATGAAACTGCTCACAACAAGGTCTGTGGATTATCTTGAGTGACCTGCTCACTTTTCTGGAAGGAGACACTGATGTTGAGTTTTTCAAATGTATTTTCTGGCGCTTTTAGCACAACAAGCAGAGTCCTATCTAGTTCCATCATATCTGAGAGAAGGCAGACATCTGTATGGCCGATATCTTTAACACCCGGCAACTCACTCCAAAACAGTCTAGACTGACAAATAGCACTGCAGGTAAGAGGAAGAAAATGTTTTGATTTTGAGGTGAGCTGTCCCTTAAAGCTTTAATCTCTCAGCAAGCATTGTAGTGCCAGTGCTGTTCCTGCACGAAGGACGACCAGAAAAAGATCAAGACATTAATAAGCAAACCTACAACTACAGTATGAAGTTGTAACGAGCGAGCATCTTCATATTTCATACTGTAGTATCTGATTATGTAAAGAGTCATGCTCAGCCGTAGAGTGATGCAATATGATTAATGCTGATGTGTCTCCTAACAGAATGACACAGTTGACAGTCTCAGTGTTTTGCCACAGTTGGTTCATTACTGTCTAAAGTCTTCAGCAGCAACATTTACTATTCTAAGCGCCGGGCTTTTTCTGGGAAAATATCTCTGGTATACAGGAAGTGATGAGTGTCATGTTTCAGTCTTTTCTTTTTTAGCAATGGATAAAGAACAGCAGCATACTGACTGAGCAGAGGCAGTAATATCTATTCTTACCTCCCCTGAGGGCTTTTGTATACATCTGCTGGGGGCCTCTGCTTTACTGGATTCATGTAAAACACTTTGAGCACAGTCACATGGCAGCAGCAATGATGTAGAGCACGACACTGTCTCACACTGGCTGCACCGCGAGTAGAGTAGATGTTGAATCACCAGCCAGAAGCGGCACAAATCTCATTCAGCCTGTCCTCCGTAAGCTGATATGTTTTGTGATTGTGTGATGAAATGTAGCAGCGCGTCATCTATCCAGGTGTAGAGGATATTTTTTAATCACTGGCCACAAGAGCTGCCAAACCCCTAAATTTGGTGGCCAAAGTACATTTTAATGGCCAAAATGTAAAAACAGTAGCCTACAATTTAAAGGCAGTTTAATGCAACGTAACACAGCTGTGACACTTCAATAAATGAAGACACATTAACAGAGAATGTATCATTGTACATGTATGGTACAGTCTCTTGCAATTGTTCCCAACTGGTGGGTCGTGGTCCAAAAGTGGGTTGTGGGTCCAATCTGAAAGGACTACACTTGTTTGCAAAAAGCACACTTTGTGTTGAAGTGTGGTAGGGCTGCAACGATTAGTCGACTAATCGATGACTAATCGCCTATTAAAATAATTGGTGACTATTTTAGTAGTCGACAAATCGGTTTGAGTCTTTTTTCATAGAAAAGTTCTTCTTACGTTCAGATATTGGCAGCTTTACACACTCTCCCATGACAGTGAACTAAAACCCTTTTGCATGAGTACGAAACAAGACATTAGATGACATAGTTTTTGGGTTTGGCAGACAGGCCGACATTTTTCAACATTTTAACACATTTTTCGATCGATTTTTCATAGTCGACTAATCGAAGAAATAATTGACAGATTAGTCGACAATGAAAATAATCGTTATTTGCCGCCCTAAAGTACGGTAGATTTCCGACACAGAGCTTTTATGTTGAAGTGCGGTTTCCTGCTGGAGAGTAAAGAGAAAACTTGGTTTGATATTAATCCAAACACCAGATCTTGAACTTGATTCAGCAGCTGCTCCTGAGCGGAACACAATGACACTCCCCATCCCAAATGGATCCCTTACAGACTGTCCCCGTGAACCCGCAAAACCAAGGGGAAGGGCCAAGACGAGGGCTAAGGGGAAGAAATGGAATTGGTCCTAGGTCTGTAAGGGCTTAGGGCTTGAGTCAACGAGTCTGTAAGGGATCCATTTGGGATTGGGGGACTGTGTCCAAACAGAAAACTAGCATGTGATTGTCACGTAGCATCGAATAACATCGGAGCTCTCTGTTTATACTGAATTCATTAAATATGCACTTCTGTTGAACAGTTAGGACACTTTTTTCGTCCGCTACAAATCCATATACAACAAATACTGTTTGAGGTTTTTCTAGCATTTTGAACTAAAGGTTTGTTGAACTGTAACATTTAGCTGGTAAAGTGGTATGGCAATGTATTAAATTTATTTAGCCTTTATTTTGAAAGAATCTCATTGAGAAGGCGGGCTCACATTTAAGAAGTTTTTCCTCCCAGGCACCATCTGTATTCTTAACTCAACAATGTGACTGATGAGTTTTAAAGACACGGACAATTAACATATTTAATGTTATAAGTGTTTATGTTTGTTTTACTGACTGTTAATCTGCTTTTTATTATGCTGTCTTTTGTGTTTGGTGAGCCAAAGACAAATTTCCACCCTGGTGGTCAATAAACATCTATTCTATTCTAATTCTCTTAATGTCGAACCCTGTAATAGTATTAATACTCTGAGTCTCTTTGTGGTTCAGCTGTTTGGGAAGAGCTGAAACGTCCTGGGGTTGATGGAAGAATATTCTGCATACTAAGTTTTTAGTCACAGCGTGATTCACACATCAAACAGCATGTGCCCAGAATGATGGGCACAAGTGTACTTCTTCACCGTGTTTCACTGTTTGGAGTCCACGATTCATTAAATCCTCAATTTTTCCTTTTTCCTCTCCTTCTCTCCCAGTTTCGATCCTTCCTCTATATCTTTCATCTTTCCTTTGTTTTTCCTCTGGTTTTATATCAGTCTCTCCACAGTGTCCCATCTCACCCCCTCTCTGTCTGCCGCCATCTCAGAATATGACAAAAAAGGAATTTCTACAGAGTTCTTGAATCTCATGATAAATTCAACTTAAACAGATGGCATTACAACAGCAACATGTTATATACCAGGAGTTCTCAAATTTATTACTCAGAGATCTGTGTCTGATTTTATTCAGAGTCAGAGATGCGGAACAATTGGTGATTACAAAATAACATTTAATCAACTCATATATCTTTTAGTAATATACGTTTAAGTTCAAAACAGTCAAGATGGTGAAAATGCATTCGAGCCCAGTGAGAGAAATGTTATTGTTTGCCTGTAATCATAATAAATGAGTGTCACATCCCTGATGATTGGGCCAGCACAAACTGAGGCATATTCTCAAAACTAGATTTACACTTGATATAACATTTGACCCTTCGCTGAGTCCCGCCTTCGGACATTTTTCCGTTGAAAGAAATACCTGTGGTCACTGGTGAAAAGACGCTTAGAATTGTTTCAGTAGTGAAAGTTTTTTCACCGACTATTTGAAGAGGTTGATTGAACTCTTACATGTAAACCAAATTTCACCAGGATTTGCAGTTTTGAGATTTTTCATCCTCTAGAGTGAGCAAACAAAACCCTACTGTGATTGTCAGGGCTCCAGACTCCAGACAGTGCCTCTGTTGTTTCACACCATCATTTTTCCTTTTTTTACTCTGTGTGGTAACGTCCCTTTAGAAGAAATATCAAAAAGCCTGGGATGTTGTTGCCGTGCTGTTGTCCATGGCACAGATCGCTCTGTGTTTCTATTGGTCAAAGTGAGGGCTGTGACAGGAGCAGTTGTGAACAACAAAAAGAAAATCAAACATGCTAGACTTTGTGTCAGAACGTCGCGAGGCGTCCCAGACGTGACATTGGTTGTCATCTGCTATGACACACTACATGAGATGAAACGATGGATTATCGAGTATGACACTCATTGTCGTTCATGATCTGAGCCAACGCCGTACGACGCTGCACGACGCTGCTTGGGGCTATAATTGGGCTGATATCGTGTAGTGTGAACCAGGCATAAGTGACCAATGAAATATTGCCAACTAATGACCTTTCTGGTCGACTAACATTTGGTCGACTATCAGGGGGCAGACCTGATAATTATCTGTGGGGTTTCAGCTTTTCATATTACGCCTAGTCACTGGATCTATTGTTTTTATGAAACTATCAAATATAAATGCTCATTTGAATGATGATAGCTGTGTATTCTCAAGTGGAAACTAGTATTTAGGAAAGGACATAAGTAACACATAAAAAAATAGTAGCCAACCAAAGTCCTGGTGATACAAACATTGATCGCGTGAGGAACTGTTGATATAAAGACTCACACAGACAATTCAGTATGACATACATTTCCACAGCATTGATATCCATTAGGACACATCAGTCATGTGATACCACAGTGTTGCTGTCTCTCTGTAACAGAAATGCTGTTTTCATCGGCTCATTTTATTTGCTTCTACTTTGTCATTTATTTCGATCAGTGTTAAACCACTCTCAGCGAAACTCAACACTTTGTGCAGATGTTTCACATTAAAAGTCACCAGGAAAGGGAGGGGTCATTCCCCTTTAGCTGCTGGGAAGCTTTTAATGTGAAACATCTGTGCAGGAAGTGTCCATGTACAGTAGCTTGACATTTATTGGGGAAAATAATGGTGAAGCTTCAGTTACTCAGTGAACGAGATCAGTGTAATAATGATCACCGTAATTTATGACTCACTTTTCTTTTTCAGATGTTCACTGGTGTCCTGAAGCACACGCCACCTCCGGCCTCCGCTGCAGCCTCCTCCTCCTCCTCCTCCGCCTCGGACCAAAAGAGCAACGCACAAACCACAGTCCCTACAATCCCACGGGGACACCTGGTCGTGGGCCCCAAGGACCAGCTCCGCCTCCTCACCCCCGTGGGCAGCACGGCGACGTCCAATCACTGCGCGGCGGCAGTGGCCCACGCCGCTAAGCACTCCGGAGGAGCCCCTCGACCTCCTTCCTCCCTGAGCGAGGAGGATGATGGAGGGGGAGGAGGAGGAGGGGGAGGCAGGGTGAAGAAGAAACGGAAGAAAAAGGACAAGAGAGAATGGGAGAAAGGAGGAGGGGAGGTGGAGGAAAGCAGCAAACCAAAGAAACGAAAAGAGGAGAAGGTGGCGACGGTGGTCACACTGAGGAAGAGCAAGGAGCCTAAGGAAGGGAAGGAGCGAAAGGAGCGTAGGACCAAGGGGAAGGAGGGCAGGAAAGAGCTGATGAATGTGGCAGGGGGGAGAACGTCAGGGGCCGCAGTGGCCCCCGGACCAGCTCAGGTACCTGTTAAGGTGCCCGGCAAAAGAGGAAGGAAACCGAAGGTCAAAGTCCTACCTCCTGTACCCACGAATCAAGGTACGCTCTGACTGTGGCTGCAGTGTGTACAATGTGGAGTGTGTAGTGGAGTTTGTGTAAAGTGAAAGGCGGTTGTGTGGGAGGATGTTTAGATGTTTATTTAAAGGAGCTCTATATGATATTAAGAGCAATGAAATGGCAGCAAACCACTATTCTCTGTGTAAAGATAAAACAGCTTAATGACGTCCTGATCAGAAAGTTAAGTCACGCTCCCTCTATATATGTGTGTGTGTGTGTGTGTGTGTGTGTGTGTGTGTTGTCAAATGAGCTTGTTGTAGTAGCCGGTCCTTCGGTGTGTGTATGTGAGTCACTGGGTGTTTCTTAAAGTCAAGGAGGGATACGTAAATGGCTGAATTTTAAGGAAGCTACGTCATCAAATCTCGCCTAATGACTATTCCGAGGTCAAGGATCCTTCAAATGCTACCGGGCACAGAGTCCTTCATTCAGAGAATTTTCAAGGATGCATGTGTGTATCCTCAGCAGGTATAAAGTACCCACAATTCTTTGGAGTTCGACAGGATTTAGATAAATATGTTGTTTATTCGAATTGATATCTCCAGGAGTCTTTAATCATACAAACATAAAAAAAATTCTGACCGAAACCTCATAATTTACGCTTTCCAATGTGTCCACTGACGTATAATGAGATTTTTAAAATATCATGATTAAGATAATACATAAAAGTTTTTAAATCAATCATTTATAGCAGTGATAGAGCGCTAAGTGCCACAAAAGTTTGATTTAGTCTCCCTGTCTTTTTAAGTATATTCCAGAAATGTATTTTCCCTAGAAGTCACGTGATTTTGAAAAGGGTATTTACATTTGTTAAAATTGTACAACAACATTAGAGGGTGCCAAAATTATCACAGCTTCCTGAAGGACTCGTCCCACCAAGGAAGGATCCTTGACTTTGACAAACACTAACTCTGTGTGTCCCACTGGCTGGCTAATCACTGGCACTGCACTGCTCTCATACGGGGTTACCACAGATATGAGGACAGCGTTGTTCCAGACGCGTAGACCCCACTATGCCTGTCATGAAAGTTACATTATTGACTTATCATACAATATATGGACATGACCTCGCTTATCGTGTTGGCCTTGATATTGCCTGTTGTGCTTGCATGTGTGTTTGTTTACATGAGATTGTCAACAACATTTAAGCCATCGTGATGCCAAAAGAAACAGCAGGGTTTTTCCAACCATTTTAAGGCATGGGTGGTGCAGTGATTCTCCTAGAGTCTGAAATTAACACCAGCCCTAGCTCCTAGTTTTTGAAGCACTGTTCATTGAACGGAACATCAGTGGGTCCAAAAAAAACATCATTTGTGTGTGAGAGAAGTGAGTTACACCTGTCCTTATGAAACAAAAACACAGAGGCTCCATGTTCTTAATCAAGGCAGCAAACTCTAAATGATATCCTGGATATTAAAGGTGTTCTCACACCATGTATCCATTCTCTTTGTTTATATTCAGCTTCAACATTACCAAATTAGTATGAAAGTATTTTCAAACAACAATGTTTTTATTGATGCCTTGAATGCCTCTTCACCAGGCTGGACCTTTACTACATTTCAGTCTTATGGTATGTTCGATTCAGACTGACTGGGGTGTGTGTGTGTGTGTGTGTGTGTGTGTGTGTGTGTGTGTGTGTGTGTGTGTGTGTGTGTGTGTGTGTGTATTTCTCGCTTCCTGTCTTAAAAGAAAAAGAGTCGTATCACAACAAGCATTGAAGCTGGGACATTTCAGCGCTAATTGGAAGCCACAGATGATAACTGTTCTATTCTTAAATGTCCTCAAATCATGATCAGACATGTCAGTATAAATTAATCTTATTATAAATTGATTGTTGGATTTAATTAAGGCTGAGTTAGCGTACTTCTGTGTGTGTGTGTGTGTGTGTGTGTGTGTGTGTGTGTGTGTGTGTGTGTGTGTGTGGGCGCGGATGCATTAGCCTTCTTTTAAAGCTGAAAAATAGATTTCTTGTGAGAATCAAAAATTGCATCAATGCATATTTGACGACGCCACTCCTCATCATGAAGCAACATGATGCCAAATGTCTTTAAAACATGTAAAATTATGGAATATATGAATTATAGGAATTATGTATGTATTATTACATCAACTAAAAGCTTTAATGAAGTGCTGATAATTATGCAAAGGTCAAAAGGACATGGTCAGGGTTTCCTTTTATACAAGAGAGAATGATCAGGTTTGCATAGTAACTAACAGTTTTCCATATTTCCATATATGTTTTGAAGAAATTCTCATCAGATGCCTGTTAATAGAGCCACTTCTTTCCTGTGTACCTACATGCAACACTTCAATATGTCCCAGTTAGGCCTCAGAGACCCATGCCAAAAACAACGATCGCATGTGTTTTCCAACATGCTGGAGTTCACTCTGTAACGAGAAATATAGAAGTAAAAGTTCCATACAAGTGTTACTTCAAATTTTACCTGGACTTTTACCATTTTCTCCCCAGTGTCAAATGTCCAACACCTTATACTAAGATCTTTCTCACTGCTCTCTCTCTGATTTTGTCATTAACCGTTAGTAATGTAAACCTATACGATACTGGCAGCTCAACAGAAAACCCCATATATGTGAATGTGTGATAGCTGTGGTGTCATAACAGCCTGTCACAGGTTACAGCGTGATGATTAGAGGAGAAATGGCAGAGCATAAAGGTCCAGGTGGGAAAAAAAACAACTCAGTCATTTAGGATTTTACTAAAAGAAGGAAATCACCTGTTGATTTATATATATATATAGATCCCAGGGGACATTTTTTGTATTTGGGAGCTGTTAAAATGTGTAATTTGTGGTAGATTTTATTTAGTTCATCTATTGATATTGTCACAGAATCTGAATCTCACTCTGAGTTACTGTTGTTGTTCACAAACTGAAGAAATGAGAGATCATTTTAGTTTAGTTTTTACTGAATATTTGAAGGAAACTGTAAAAAATATATCACTTATTTTGTTGCAATTCTATTTTCTTGAATTAATTATAACATATATTTTTATTTCTTTTCTTTTTGTTCGATTTTTCAAATAAAGCACATGCATACAAACAAGCCAACCAACATAAACAACACCTACACATAAAGACAGAAAAGTATAGAAAAGAATATCCATAGGGGGAAAAAAAACCACCCCAACAAACGGTGCAGTTTATTACAACTGAGAATGAATTGGCTAAAAAAAGAGATTGTACAGCAGTGTGATATTGACATCGACAGTTGGAGAAATCAGTTGCTGCCTTCCAGGGAACAGCAGGTCAGAGTTTCTGGAGGAAAAAGTGTAATTGTTTCTCAAGTTGCCAGAACTTTATGATTTATTATTGAGATCATACGTCAGTTTCTCCAGAGAAAGCACAGATGATATCTGTGATAACCACATGTCAACTGTCGGGGCCTGTGGAGCAGACCATCGCGACGAGATGCTCGTTTAGCAAAGTATAAAAGAATTGTTAACAAATATTTGATCCTTATCAAAGAAACTCTCTGAAATATGGTGCAACAAGTAGAACGAAGGAGTCAGTGAGAACCATTTGCCTGTAACCTCCTGAGTTACAGACCAAACCTTTGTATACACTGGCACGACCAGAACTGGAGGCTATGAATACATTTTAAACTTTGTATAGAAGTAAAAGTGCATTTCAGAGGGATCCCCTTGCAGATTTTGGTCCGATCGCCAGAGCTAAATGCTATAAAAGTAATTTGTCATAACATCAAGAATATTGTCATTGCAAAATATCCTGAAGATGCATTGCCATGAATGCTGGCATGGACATTGATAGTGTCTAGAGGGCAAAATGTAGTGACTGCGGTGATCCCTTGACTTGTCCTCCAGTGCCATCATGAGATTTGGTGTGAAAGATCTCAATAATTACTGGATGGATTGCCATGAAATCTGATTTGTGACATTCATGTCCCCCTCTGGATGAACTGTAATCACATTGGATACCCCTTAACTTCGTCCCGCACTATCACCAGGTCAACATTTCAATTTGTCCTGTTATTTGGTTCGTAACATACCTATTAGCCTCAGCAAGCCGAGCATTAGGAGTCACCTGTGCAGCTATAAAACTGTGAATCGACCCCAGGTGTCTGCAGTGAGGTTTGTTTCCCTGCACCCTAGAGAGGCTTGTGGCCAGCATCAGTCAGTTTAATGGAAAACTGATGAGAGAAATCATGTCCGGGTCGAGAGTGGCTAATGTTATATTAAAAGTGTCACCAAGCCCTAAAGAGGCTCATGCTTCAACTCACTCATGTCCTTTCATGTTTCCTCCAACAGCACCTCCTCCTGCTGCAGGTGTCCACACCAAGGGGCAGTCCCACAGCGCCCAGAGCCACGGCAAGAACCACAGACAGGCCAACAGCAAGACCCCAGTCCCCTCAGCGCCAAAACAGAGGGGCCGCAAACCCAGGTAAGACGTCCTGCCTGGCTAACAGTTCACGGGAAGAGAGAGAGAGAGAGAGAGAGAGAGAGAGGGAGATTTATAAAAGAGGAGTGAGCAGAATGGGAAAGATTTCGGGGAAAGAAAGTGAAGGAGGCTGTGCAAGAAAAGCCCTGGAAGTGGACACTGATGGAGTGAGGCAAGCGAGAAAGAGCAAGGCGGCTGTAAACCTGTCATCCTCAACAAATTATGCAGTTCTTCTCTGGGCAACTCTGTTACAAATATTTCACTTAAAGGCTATATTCTGGCTTTTTTTTTTTTTTTTTTTTTTGGCCGCACTGGAGTCAGAGAAGATGGGAGGAGAAGAAAAAACATGGATGCACACAAAATGAGGCACTTGAATGAAGCTTGGATTTTGTAATTTTGGAAATGTGCAGGAATGTATTGGCTTCACAGTTTTTGGAAATTGGATGTGAGGTATTGCATGTGATGGATGAACAAACGAATAGATGAGGGCGACTCTAAAAGCCTGGAAACAGAGAGGAACAAAACTGAAAAAAAAGGCTCTTTTGCATCCTGTTTAGTTATTAATACCCTGCACATCATGACTCCATTACTGATAGACAAGCTAATATACACATATACTCTCTAATGTGAGGGCTCGATGCTTTTTGTTATCACATATGATGAGAAACTGAACATCTTTGATGGTCCAGTGTGTAGGATTTAGCGGGAGAAAGATATTTGCTTTTAAGTATGTTTTCCTAAAAACGAGAATAGTTGTGTTTTTGTCACCTCAGAATGAGCCGTTTGTATCGACACAGGGAGCCGGTCCTCGTCTGTGGAGATCACTGTGTTGCATTGCCAGAACAGTTAAAGCAAACACTGACTCTAGAAAGGGCCATTTGCATTTACGCGTTGGCCACTATAGTTTGCAGCCCCTCTGCAAAAAACGCTGATTTCTGTATGTTCTGGAGAGGAAGAGACGTCTGTTGATAATTCAGCTAAAAACCTTCTGAACGCCTGGATCTTAAGTTATTAAAGAAAAAAAGGTGAGCACACGTAGCAAGTGTCGGGCTCACGGCCCATTCAGTATGCCAAACAGCATCGGAGAAACACAGATTTGTAACATGAAAATGCTTCATTCAGTATATTGACTGGTTGTAATCATCAGGTCTGTGTTTTATGTGAAAGTAAGGAGCCGTACACATGCCACATTTTTTGTTGTAAAGTTTTGGAATGCAGCAGTGCTCACCGCATGTCATGTGACAAGGAACAACCAATCACAGCCGGCAGATATCTTTCCCTTCTTCCATAAATATCAGTCTGTGGTTAATATGGAGGAGGTGTCAATCACTTTAGTGCAGGGCTGCTCGGAGCTTGATATCTGTCCCACTGACCAGATTTTTGGCATAATTCACTCTTGAAAATAATCAGCTCTGCACTCAAGATTTCTGGTCAGTAGGCTATGATACGGTGCTGGGTATGGTTGCTTAGCAACCACAGATGCAAGTTGGCACAGAGTAGCGCCCGACCTGGCACTTTCCTGGCAGCTAAAGATGCGGCAAGTGTTCGGCCCTGACGAGAGACCTCTGCAGATAATTCAGCTCCCGATGAATACCTAATACAATTAACACTGAGGGAATTCAAACCGGGAGACGTTTCCGCTGGTTTTAACTTGCAGGCCTCACCACTGGCTGCCAATCAGTCCCCCAAATCTTACACACTGCTCCTCTACATTTGGTACGTTTGGTGAAGTAAAATAAGCTCTATTAATATATAGCCTCGGGCTGTAAGAAATTATAATGGACATTTTTCTCAATTTTATGACCTAACAATTAATCGAAAAATCAATCTGCAGATAAACCGATGATGAAAATGGTTATTAGATGCACTCTGAAACATCTGGAGGTTTGTTTTATCTGAACATGATGTGTAAAATTAACTCAACCTTCTAGTTTTGACAAAGCAGTCACAGCACTTCTGCCCATGTGCTTCTAACCCTCTTGAGATCCATAATTTCAACACAAACAGACACACTGACACACTGCTCATTTGCTTTCAGGAGAGCTTTTAAACAATAGATACATCAGAGAGAAACACAGAACAGATATGTAGTCCCTCTCATGCCCCTGTCTGTCATCCTCTTTGCCTTTTAATGTTTTGAGTGCTCTTTTTCAGGTTGTGAAGGAAGAACAAAGATAGAGAGGCAGAGTAAAGTGTCTGCAGTAACACTGACTGGCAACTGGGTTGTTTTACTTGTTGCACTCGGCCTCCGTCCTCGAGAGCAAGTGTTAGAATTATTTTCTGTAAAGTAAAACAGCAAATTATCTCTTTGTACCTCAAAGCAAATGTATGTTAATTCAATATTCTTAAACATACACACATCATGAAGTAACTCTGGTGCATCAGACTTCCTGACTTCCTGACTTACATTTGTGCAAAGACGAATGACATAATTGAAGAGCAGTGGATGTGTGTGGGATATTTGTTGTGTTGAGTCTGAATTCACACAGAAACTTGAGAAAGTGCAGATCAGAAATATATTTTTGGTTACTTTGTCAAGACAGAGCAAAGTTCAGACGGTGAGGATTCGGGTTTCAATTTTCTGGGAATATTTAAGATGGAAACTTTCCATGGGAATTAATGGGAATTTATTGGAATTATGGGAAATAACAGAATGAAACACAAATACAATATTAGGATTATCCTCTCAGGCTGTATTTACTGTATTATAATCAGACATAATCCATTGATCTGTCACATAAATCCATTAATTTGTCAAATACATACAGTGTGAAATGTGCCATGTGGTGAGTTAGCTAGCCAGCATGTTCACCAACAAGAAAAGATACTTTGAAATTTTGAGCCGTCAGTGTGGACTGTGAGCAAATGTAGGGTTTTAAGTGAAAAACTGATTTATAAAACAAAAGTTTTACACTGAAGAATGACTGGAAATTGACATTATGTTGTTAAATTACCAAGTTATAAACTTTGTGATTTTCTTGAGCCTACCGTCTGCTTGTTAACTGAAATATCAAAAATATTAAATATATTCACTCCAGTAATCAAAACTGTCCTGAAGGCATGTCGTCCTGTGGCTCAGACAGTGCAGGGGTGTTGACAGTAGTGTGGGCTGCACATGTGATGGGAGAATTCACTGTGCGTGAGGAGGGTTGCATTTAATGGGATGCTGGCAGATGATCTGCACATGTGATGGAGGAGTGTGCTGCTGATTGCAGTGAATTGTAAATTCAGTTAAATGGGCCTCAAGCGAGGGAGTTCAAGTATCTCTGAGTTTTGTTCGCGAGTGAGGGTCAAACGGAGCGTGAGATGGATCAGCGGTTTGGCGCAGCATCCGCGCCATGCAGTTGTGGTGAAGTGGGAGCTGAGTTGGAAGGCGAAGCTTTAGATTTACTGGTCTGTCTACGTCCCAACCCTCACCTATGGTCGTGAGCTCTGGGTAGTGACCCAAAGAATGAGGTCGCAGATACAAGCAGCCAAAATAAGTTTCTTTCGTGGAGTCACTGGGCTCAGCCTTAGAGATAACGTAAGGAGCTCTGACATCTGGAGGGAGCTTGGAGTAGAGCTGCTGCTCCTTTGTGTCAAAAGGGGTCAGTTGAAGTGGTTCACGCACCTGATCAGGATCCTCCTGGGCTCCACAAAGAGGGGCTCCCACACCCTCTTGCTATGAGGCGACAGTGCTAACCACTGCTCCATCGTGCATGTGCGTTCACCTCAAAATAAGATTACTATTAAAAAGTAGGATTTTTATTTGACATTGTGCTAAAATGTAAAAATTCCCTAGCCTTTCTTCCCCTGGAAATTTTCCAATCCTTTGCAACCCCAGTTATGATATTATTATGTGGAATAAAGAAAGGAGACTGACGTGAAAGAAAGCAAGAAGTCAATATTCTGTGACTGATGCAGAGAGAAGTTTTAAGATTGAAACAGCGTGAAGAGGAGAAAGTGAAAGAGGTTAGAAATAAAGTGTGAATACATTGAGGAAGAGAGAAGAGATGATGTGAAGTTAAGAAAGGCAACAGCTGACTGATGAGCGACAGAGAGAGAAAAAGTTGCAGATGAGTGTAAGAGGGAGAGACGAAGCACAGAGGAGAATAAAAAGGGATGAATGTAATGGAGAGGAGAGATGACAATCACTGCGGGGAAAGGAAGAGAAGAGAGAGAAAGATGAGCTGAGTGTGGATATGAAAAGATGCAAAAGCAACTGAGGTAATGATGTGAAAGAAAGGAGTACAGAGATAAGATGGAAGGAGAGGAGGTGGCCTTGTGAACTCCACTGACTCGGGGTCATTTCCAGGTCGAGCTCCGGTATCGGGTCGTGTTTCGTTCAGATAACTCCAAACACAAGAAGATTAAAAAGTCCTCATGTGGTGCTGTTTTAAATCCATCTTAATCTGTTGCTTTGTCTTTTCTCACTGCTCACTCATTATCTGGGACAGGAGTTTTATCTTTTCTGCTACAGTTGCCAGTTCAGTCCTGAATTCACCAGTGAGTCGCTCTCTGCAGCTCACACGCCGGCTTCATCTATGAGTCGTAAGGAATCGATGGTTGCACCCAAAAGTCAATGTTAGAAGGAACTAATTAATCAGCTGGGGTTAGTTAGTGATTTCCTGGTGTTAATTACCCAAACCTGCCCGTTATTGAATTTAGATAGTTTTCAAACTGTCTGATAAATATCAAGTTAAGACACAGCCACGTGCTGCTGTACTGCAGAGCCTGGCAGGTTTCATTAACAGGAAAAAAACCTCAATAAATGTTCTCAAATTAATTATTTTTGCTCAAATTAACAATATGTGCACACAAATTAACAGAAAATATTGTGTAGTAATAATAATCTTTACTTATATAACACCTTTCATACAAGAAACGCAGCACAAAGAGGTTTACAATAAAGACATCATAAGCACTGAGTGATCATAAAACAGAAAAAAAATAATTTTCATTTTAAAGTAGTGGAGATTTTAGATTCTTTTAATCAAAATCTCAAAGTGTTTCTCCTTGTGTACACAGTTTATTTTGGCATCTACTCGGCCACTGTTGGCAACAATAAGATCCTTTAATTTCTAACAGACACGGGCTCACCAACGGATATTGATTAACCAAAATACCGTAAAACTTCAATTAAACGCCCAGTCCATTTTACTATCCCGGTGTATCTACACATTTTGACAATTAAACACGTGTCTCAAGTAGACGCCTGGTCTGGTTGCCAAGTAGCTCATTTTTACAGAAGTTCTCCGGATGCTACCACAAATACTGTGTCCATTCCTCGATTACCCTTTAAGTTATTCATATTCCTTTAGTCCTAAAATCAAAAGAATTAACAGGGTTTTTTCAGAAAAAATAATCCAAGTTGTGAGGATTGTTTTAACAGGATAAAGTAGTTGGTGTTGTGTCAGTAATCCTCAAGTGTAACTCACTCTCTTTCTGATGCGCTGTCTGTCAGAGCTGGATCAAATGAATGATTCATAATTGATATCTTATCTGAAGCCATATTTTTATACAAGTAGTATTCATACTGGTTTGATTGTATATCCCCGTCTTTGCAGTGCAGTAGTTTTGTGTGAAAGCAATTAAAGGCCTGTCCCAGACACACATCGGCCCCCTTCACCTCTTGGTGCAGAGGCCCTGAAGAAAACGCTAAGTCAGCGTTGAGCTAGCCATAAAATGTTAGCTTTAAAGAGAGGCAGATAAGGTTAAGGTTAGGGTAATGTTAATGGGAAGGGTTACATCTTGTGACTTGTAATGTGAATCATGTCTTCATGTATTATGAATTATAAAGTGGATTGTTGCTACATTTGGGCTCATATTTGATCACAGGAGTGTAGCATTGTAGCAGGGTTCATTTTACTGTTGTGTTGGTGGGTTTGTCTTCTTTTAAAGGTGGGCGTGGTCGATAGGTGCATGTCGTGTACTATACAAATGGTATGTGTCTGCAGCTATACATTCTCCAGATTATCGTCAACATATTTTCTTCTTTTTGTCAGGGTGAGGTGACCTTAAAAGCTTGTTTAGGTTTTCTAATCACAACTGGCACAATACCTTTTTTCAATTTAGGCTATTATCTCCATTACGCGTAAACCTCTGGTTTCTCTTGCTTCCTCCTGCAGTCCAAAGACATGCAGGTTAGGTGAAATTTGAATCGTCTGTAGGTGTGAATGTGACTTGAACGGTTGTCTCGCACTGTTTAGACTTGGTATTAACAGAGTTTTTGGGGTGATCTGATCACAAGTGAGCCATTAAGAACATCATCAATGCTGCAGAGAGGGCCGCTAGGTGGGAGGGAGGTCCTGTGGTCAACTGCTGCTGCGATGCAAGCAGGGGACTGATTACCCCCGGCTGGGTCACCTGGATGAGGGTGTGTGATGTAAAGGCCCGAAACACCCGATGACCCCAGGATACATCACTGACAATGCATCCCAGCACATCCACTTGATGTATTTGTAAAAGTTATTATGCGTCCTGATGCGTCCCCGAAAAGGACGACATCATCAGTGCAGGATGTAACAATGCCCCTGTGCTCTGAACTTACCCATTTTATGTCGAGCTGGACGAAGTGTTTTGTGACCATCCATTGCTTTGCCCTGTTGAAGATGTGTTGAATTCTGCTGACAGCTCGGCAGCCACCTTGGCGGAGCTCTGTACTCTACTGAGTGCACTTTTTAAGTTTATTATATATTGTGTGTTTTGTAACTTTATGCAGAAAAAGTATGTGCTAGAAAATTTCAGAGTTAATTGTGCCGTTCTGTTTTGCAAGTTAAAATGAATGGCTTTATGGCAACACGTGCGACATTAAGAATATATGTAAACATTGATTTAAAAACAAAGTGCAGTTCTTGCAAAGAATCCAGTAAACACATGACGGACTTAAGAGTAAACTATGACTGTGTAAAAATGCTAAAAGCGTCAGACAAATTATCTTTTTAAATAAAACATAAATGCTTAAAGTTTTCACCATCAATCAGTTTATTAAAAACTGGTCACTGTGTATATGGATCCAAATTCACTGTGCCAAAATAAAGACATCTTTTAATAGCTCAAGAATCCGGCTGGTTTTAAGTCTGATATAACTCTCTGTACATGTAACACTGTGTCACAGCAGTGATGTGAGTGGAGCTGCAGTTGCAGACACAGTGTCTCTCTGTGTGACAGCAGTCTCATGGACGGGGTCAAATGTAGGTCGAAGGCATGTGCTGCGAAGTGGGTCATATGTGGGTCTGCTGTGTGAAAGACACTGTATGCATTGACAGAAGAGAAGCTCATACATGTGGAGTGGAGGATTGTGCATTTGTGTCACACTTTGACAGTGCTTTCATTCAGCAGACGGATCAGGCTGTCCGTGTTTGGGGCACACATACACACAAAAACAAACGCATGCAGAATATGTCATTTTTTTTAGGGAACCAATTTAAATACATTACATTCTCGGGTTTTTTTGTGTGTGTGTGTGTCCATTAATTTGCGACCCATATCAATTCAGTTCAGTTTTATTTATTTAGCCCAGTATGACAAATCACAATTTGCTTCAGAGAGCTCTACAACAAAAACAAAATTTCATATCCCGGTATTTTCAGGCTGAATGGCAATACACGATATACTTTTAAAGAAAAGATGACTCCTGCACTCACTTTGACTGCTTTATTTATTCGTCAACATGGACCAGCATGGACCTTCACCAGGACATCCAAAAAAATAAAACAATAAAAAACAGTGAGAATGTGCATTTTAATTGAACATTGAATGCACAATATATATACACGCCGGTATTTTTTACTTACTGTTATTGTTGCTGCGTGTGTCAAACACTGGCTCATTCACAGTATATGTACTTTTGGAGTTTTTCTTATTTTCAATGTAACGTTTGAAGCATGTTTCAGAGAATGTGAGATTTGCCTCAGAGTCATGGAAAAGCTTTGGAATTTTATCAGTGAAAGTGTGTGTATGTACCCTGTCAAAAACTCTCATGTCTTTTCCTGCAACAGGTTAAAATGATTTATATTACATACACATGCAATACATCATCTTGCCTTCAGGGCCGTGAGCATATATACTAGTTATTGTTAATTATCAAATGTGCATTGGGGTGACCATCCAACCCCTCCCATCATGTAGGACTGCTTGTAGCTTCATTAGCTGATGGGTCAGAGTAGTTAGTGGAGGTCTGAGATGTGTGTTTGGATATCAGCTGGCAAAATTGTGTTTGAAGTGGCTTCATTTCCTCCTTCACCTATTAATCAGTTCTCTACAGCTGAATGGAGACATCCACTGACAAATCCCTGTTCCTGTCTAGAATCAAATCAAATCAAATCCCGGAATGATTTGATCAGGTGTTGCACAAAGCGATGCTTGTTTCACTCTGAAATATGTCCCATAACATGAGCTAAAGATGCTCTGCCATTGCCACTGTCTTGAATAAAGCAATCTCTCAGTTGATTTTGCCACAAATATGCAAATGAGTCATGAGATCAGCACCTCTGTAGACCTGATGTAAGCCAGGAAACATCCTGCTTTTTCATTCAGCTCTCCGGCTCCGATTCTCTGACCAGTCCACTGATTCAAACTGGCAGCCTTCTGCTTCAAACCGTGCTCCAATCTCGTGTCCAGCATCTCACCAGCTGGTGTGTCTCAGCGACTGGCCAGTGGTTGTTCTTTGTCTCCATTAGCAGGAAATATCCGTACCTAGAGAGATACGAACAAAGTGAAGATAAAATATTTGCTCTGTCTCAGCCAAGCCCTGTACAAATCATCAGGGAGCAGTAAAGTCTCCAGCCGCTGGCTCAGAAAGAAAATGCTGCTGCAGGCTACTAGAGCTGCTAATTACTCATCAGAATTCCTCTCCTCCCAGAGATCCTGGCGCAGCGCCGGTGGAGAAGAAGAAGAAGGGAAAGAGGAGAAACCAGGAGCTGGCTGTCCAGGAGGGGGCAGAGAGTGACGACACTACCTCAATGTCAGCCCTCAACATGGGTGGAGAGGACAGCCAAGACCCCCTGGATCACGCGGTGAGTGGACAGAAAGACACTGGGCTGAGTGGAGTGACTGGTGTAAATATACTTTATTACTTGGACATGTGTGGTGACTTTTTAACTTGTTAGAGACTTTAGTTTTTCATGTTTCATGATTGTTGTGAAGAATTTAGAGCATTGCAACAAGAATGAAATGTCGAGAGATCAATTCTGACATGTTGTGACAAGTAGAAACATCCTCTCTGCGACAGGAAGCAGGTGGAGTTTTGGGAATTGCAGCCTTTAAAACTGGCAAGACATTCTTGCAGTGGTTTAGGAAGTGTTCAGATCCTTTAAATCACTAAAAGCACTATCAGCACTCTGTGTAAATACTCCACTACAGTTCTGTCATTCAAAACCTTACTGAAGTAAAAGTGCGTGTTATCATCAGAATGCAGTTGAACTACTAATGAACCTTCATTAATATAGGCCTATATTTTATCTACAAGTGCACGTCACACACTGAGCGAGCCGCCTGTTAATGACGCTGTGGGCTAATGGGCATGTAGCTACTTCCATGTTTCAGATGATACGTCATGTTTGTAGTCGACCAATGAAGATGAGTTTACATATCACCTTGGGTTCGTCCTTCACCTTCTCAAAATGATCCCACACTTTGGATTTCCTGCCCGACATGTTATTAACTAGCCTGTGGAATAACCGCAGGTACCAGCTCTGTAAATTAACCTGACTCCTGTCTGACTGCTGAGCGTGGACACTTCCTGTGTCTGTCCTTTCAAATTAAATTCCCACATGGTCCAGTCCTATAGGTTTGGATTTATTTTTCAAGGCGCAGCTCCTCATAGAGTTTCACGTTTATTCATTTGTTTTTTTTCTGTGACTAAGCGACCAATGTTGTCTTGCCAACTAATGACCTTTCTGTTTGGCTAATGCGTGGTCAACCATTTGGGGGCAGCCCTAGTAATTATTACTTTTGCAAACCTTAAAGTAGAATTTTTTTTTCTGTTTTTACTCAGCACTCTCTCCATGTGGCTGTGTTTCAGCTTTTATAGCTATCTCTCATGTTCTTCCGCATCCTGCAGCAGGAAGTCTCCGCTTTCCTCACTGTGGTGTCTTTGTCTTTCCCATGGCTTAAGGCCATTTGACGTCTCTGTGGTCTCTCATGGAAGTGTCGTTCTGAGAGATCATTACAGGTGTCTGTGCAGGTGAACCTGCTCAATCAGTCTTCACTCTAAGGCGTCCCTGTTAAACTGAAAAGTGCAGCACACAGTGGGCACCTAGTTACAAAATTCAGAGGTGCATGACTAAGCGCCACGTCAACTTTCGGTGCCTTCATGCTCAACACAAAGAAGGTGATGACTTAAAGCTGCAGTAGGTAGAAAGCCTGAAAACGGTTGATTTTTGAGTCTCGTCTGAGTTAGGTTTTGTTCGTCTCCGCCCTGAGCCCCTCCTACCAGACGAGCACGCAAGTATTTTATCCTACTTGGTTCTATTTCTCCCTCTCTGGGAGCCTCGGCTCTCCCTCTCTGCGCAGCAGCCCTCCCCATCCCTCCCTCACGGCCCCGCACATACCCCCGAGGCTCGGCTCTTGCTCACGGCGGAGAGCCCTCGGCTCCGCACCCACCTCACCCTTCCCCTCCCTCCGGGGCTCCGGGGAACCAAGTTCTGTGTTCCTTGTTTTTGGGTTGTTTAGCCGTGTAGGCAGTTGTAGCCAATGCTGGAATAGCTATTTTACCTGGTGCACTGCTGCTTGCTCTCCCCTTCTGCCGGCGTCACAGGAACACGCATATGCAGTAGAACAGCCAATAGGAACGCAGTGGTCTGAGCTGACCTTTGATTGGTTGATGCACATCAGCACGATACTGATTCTTCAGAGGCTGAACACAGAGCCATGGTGAGGTGCAGAAACCTATTGTTTGTCTCAGACCACTTGATTTACATTATGCTTAGAGGATATTATAAAATTTTTACTCAATTATACCAAAACAATGTTGCCTACTGGAGCTTTAATTATTTGACACACAGATTTCGTGCCAGGGACACTATGGCGAGCACTAATCTAGCCTAAAGCTGTCAGTTAAATGTTGTGGAGTACAAAGTGCAGTATTTCCCACTGAGATGTCTTGGAATCAGAGGTATGAAGTCGCGTTAAGTAGAAATGCAAAGTACAAGTACTTCAAATTTGTCCTTAAATATAGTACTTCAGTCACATTCCACCTGCAGTCTTGTTGACATAAACCAGAGCAGAAGCCTTCAGGTATAATTATTTAATATGACAGCTAATTGACATTTTGTTTATCTAACTACCTTACAGCAGGATCCACAGTAGCTGGGGAAACAAACGATACAGGATGACTACGACACTATGACACCAAACACATTTTTTCATCACATCTGTTGTGATAAACAATGTCAGACATTTTGTTCCTGAACCTTTAATTACCTGGTGATACTGTGCAAAAGGGCTCAGCTGCATGTTGAGTTTACTCAATCGAATATTCATTTATTTACATTTAAAGCTAAGTAGCAGCAAATGGTTAGATTTCCCTTGGCATTTTTCTGGTTTCCTGCATATTTGCATTTATTGTTTTTCTTTCTTCTCTTTGTTTCCTGATCACATCCTCTGTCATTCGATCTCCTTCTTTCTTTTATTCTCCCTCGCTGTCTTCATGTCTTTATTCCCAACACTTTCTGCTCTTTCACTTTATATAATATATCTTCTTTTCCTCAATACATCTCACCTGTCCTTCCCTCTCTCCTCCTCCCATTGTCCTCCCATTTTCCACTTCTGGATTGTCTTCCTAACTATCTTCTATCCCCTCTCCCTCCTCGTTCTTCCTCTTTAGAAGCGGCGTTCGGGACGTCAAGTCAAGAGGAGGAAGTACAACGAGGATTTGGACTTCAAGGTGGTAGACGATGACGGAGAGACGATCGCAGTTCTTGGAGCCGGTCGCATCTCGGCGCTCAACGCCACTGCTCTGGCGTGGCAGGCTGAGGTAAGGAACAGTGTTGATACTGACAGCTGTTTTAGATCACGTCTGAATCTTTAGACCAGAATTCTTATTAGCTTTAGTCACGTTTCGGTTATTTTTATCCTTCATAGTTTGTCTAGTTTTAGTCGACAGCAACTCAGAATGTTTAGTTCAGTGTCAGTCAACAAAAGTCATCACATTTTAGTCAACTCAAATCAGAATGCTTTCTCTCTTTTAACTTATCGAATTAGGCTGACACAGATATTGAGAAGTAGAATCAAGGTGACAGTCGACTGCCCAGGAACATTGACTTAACATTGGCAAATTTATATGCTTAAGTAGGTAGGAAAGACTCATCAATGTTAGTTAGCTAAACAGCAGGCTATTGTGCTTTCAGGTGTCTCTTCAGGTTGGACGTATTCTTCCCACCAAATGTGTTGCCACAGGGCATTTCTCCTTCTCCCCTTAAAGCAGTGCATTGTGTTTTACTTAATGCCGAATTATAAATGAAGTATGTTCATAGATCAATTCTTTTTTCCAACCGAAGCCATCACACTGCTGTCATTAACTCACTGTCAGTTTGGAACATCATCACCTGTGTTGCTGGGATTCTGGGAATCTGCACACGTCACTCAACCAATCAACTAAAGACACTGCTTTTATTTTGACAGACAGATGAGACTCACAGAATATGCATTTTGAATGTTGAACATAGCTTAAATTTCTTGTACGTTTTGTCGTAATTTTTATTGTAATAAAATATTATTTTTAGCTCCGTCGCAGACAAATCCCCAATGTCAGAATTAGATTATGAGTGTTGAGATGGTCATAAAATTCTTTGCGAGCTGTCACAAGTCAGTCTTTTCTTGTCTTGACGTTTAGACAAAATCGAACATGTTTAATATAATTTGAAGTTTTTTTTCTTGGCTCATGCTGATAGTGAAAAATAGCTGCGCTCTCTCCAGAAAACAAGAAGCAGTCAACATGAAGGGGACTCGAGGGAAGTGCAGGAATATGAGCAAGTCTGAATTATCTTGTGCTGTGGGAAAGGAGGAGAAACTGGTGGAGTTGTGGAGTGAGCAAGTGTTAAATTTGGCGTGTATCTGATACGCCACCAGCACCTATTTTAGTGAGTAATATTACGTTTTGAATCTCTCATTGCCACAGTCTCCTGACACTGAAGCATCACAGCTCACCAACAGAAACTGGAAGCTGAGGTGACAGAATCCAAAACGTTCATCTGTGTGGATTCTGTTGATGCCAAATTGACAAGAAAACTGTAGATGTATGACGCCTTTTGTCATTTGTTTCTGAAGTTTTGTCTTTTTGCAGACATGTTAGGAATTGGTAATATGTCGTATTTTTAAAAGGGAGTTTGGCGTCACATTTTCCAGGTGCAGGATGGGAAATAATCTCATAAGGAATCTAGTTGTAGTCTTCCAAATAGTGACCCTACAAGATCCCTCGTCTTTGCTAAATCTAATAGTGTGGGACTATAAACTCACATTAGATGTGAGAGTGTTTCAGACTTTGTCTTTTAAATGTATTCTCAAAGTCTTCCAGTGTAAGGTAGGCGTTATTCAAAATAAAAAATCATTTTTTTTGTCGTGGATTTTGTTAAAAAAAGTAACACTGGTAAAGAAAGGACAAGGACGACCTCTCTTTGTCGCTGTTTTGTATCTGTTGTCTTTCTTTTGTCTCTTTATTTCAGTTTCTTTTATTATCTTGTGTCACTTCATTTTAGTTTGAAATAATTAAATAATGTGTAACAAAGTATAAAATGATCTGTTGCCCACCTTGGACTTGTCAGAGATGTGGATGTTTTTAATTAAATAGTTGGTAGTGTTGTGTGTCCGTCACATCTCCACCAAAACTTGTGTTAGCATATCTGAAAAATACTTCTAGCCAAATTCTTGCTGTTACATAATCATTTCAGTCTTAGTGTTTGACGGAAGACAGTCTCTTCTTTTTTTTTATCTAAGTGGTGTCAGTACCTGAATTTCAGACATTTAAATTGCTTGCAGTAACTTCATGAAGGTTATAATGCTCTCTTCTTGTTGAAACTGTGTTTGAGAGGTGTTGATTCAGTTTCATGGTCTTTCTGGAGGCTGCAGTCAGCGCTGCTGTTTGACTGTGTTGTATCATTGATATAAACATGGTTACCTTTTCTGTCTTATGTGAGGTGCTTGGTTAATGCTTTGCTTCGATTCAAGTCTTTATTACATCGCTGCCGTGTGATCACAGACTCTGTGAACTGACCTTCATCCTTTATTGGCAGCTAATCTTTCCTGTCTGTCTCTCCCTCAGGAGCCACCTGAGGACGAGGCCAACATCATTGAGAAAATTCTGTCCGTCAAAACAGTGAAGAAAGAGGTGAGGACGACAGAACGCCCACACACACACACACACACACACACACACATTCATTATATGTTTTATGGTGTTTTCCCCTGTCATTTAAAAATCAGTTCTGCTGCTCTTTATATATTTGTTTCTTCTTCACTTAATCCCTCTCTAGACATCATCCGAGGACCAACCGGAGGAGACAGAGGAGTTTTATGTCAAGTACAGAAATTTGTGAGTCCCTCTTCATCAATGCTCGTTCATATATTTAAATGTAATTTATATTTTGACATTTAAAGAACACCCTGAAGGCTCTAAATTCGTACAGATACATTGTGCCAAGCTTTGTGTTGGCAGAATGTGAACAGTGAGGATTTTTTTCTTGCCGGTTTTGTGCTCATAATTGAAGAGGCACAGGTTGAGGGAGTGTCCAAACTGGTGGTGCCGTCCCAGCAACTCCAACTACTGATACTGTGTCGCTCCTTTAGTGGATCGCATCACGTCAGGAGTTGCATTCTTCCAGTTAAACTTTTATTCATATCAGTCATTCAAGCTCCTCAACGTTGTTTTGAATCAGGACTCTCAGCGTTCGGATCAAGTAGTGTGAGAAAAAGAAGGTGTGTCAAATTAAGTAGGATGCAGCTGTTAATGAAATGTGTCAGATATATATTTAATCAACTTTTAGGTCAATATAAATATCAGATCTGACTCAGTACCTTCAGATAACTATTACAAAAGGACTGTCAGGACTTGGGCTGAAAAAAACATTGAGGTAGACGCGTCTCAAGTGTCAACATGATACTATTATGATATTATTGACCCCTTTAGGGCCGACGTTACAATGATGTCATCTTATTAGTCAGAGGCAAAACTGGTCTCGCCACCACAGGGCTGTAGGCTACAAAGGAGTCTTAAAAAGTCATCATGTTGTGTTATTGGGAGCCAGAATAGAAGGAGTCATGACTCAATCTTAAATCTGATCACATAGCTGCCACTGCATGTCAACAAAAATTAAAACAGCTATGGTTAAATGTGATAAGAGCAAAGGACTGGATGGAGGCCATCATCAAAAATGCTCACATGATATCTCACTTCATATCAGGTTAGGGAAAAAGTATTTCCTGATGTAGGGATGAATAACGTTATGTGTATTAAGGGTTATCATGTCCACCTCATCAGAAACTGGGGAGGGATTAAGAAGAATATTGGGTTTCTCTGCGACACTTACCTTTCAGTGCATTAGCTAATGTTAGCTTTGATAGCAAAACAAACTGGAGGAAACTGTTCAAGCGTCCTTACACTTTCTAAGACTGGCAAAGTAATCAACCACAAAGCTTCCTGTGACATCATCCATCCACTGAGTGAGAGCATACGGCTCTGGCCAATATGTTGGTCAGTGTTTACTTCATTCAGTTTCCTCCATTGTCTAAAACAAGCTAACAGAACTTGGTAGCTAGCACCAGCTAACGTCTGTGGAGAATTGTTTTGCCTCCAGCTAAGCCCCGCCCACCAAAAACCATTGCTCTACTTTTTGTGTTGTGTCTTGCACCATTGGCCCTTGTTGGCTTCAGCTGATTCAGCATTTTCAATTGCCTTCAGAGTGTCAGTGAATAAAATCACTCTGATTAGCAGTTCAGCTCAGGGACAAGAAATGAGGAAAGTAAACAAACAAACATGTTACGTAAGTTAAGATTATTTTTCTTTAGCAGAAACATCTCATGTTGCTTCGTTCGCTGGTGTTGGTTGTGCTTTGTTCTTTCAACGTTGGATTGTGTTGTTAATGTGCGAACTGGCTAACTACAGTAGCAGTATTACGGTCTTCTGATTTTCTTTTTTGAATGATGATTACAGACAACTGCTGTCTGCTGGTGTGGAGGGTTATTACCTCTCACTGTAGTCTTTGCGGTGTGTCCATATTTCGATTTTTGGCCGAGACACAGGCGACATGAAGCTGTTTCTTTGAGGTCAGTTTGTTGTGTCTGGGCCTTATGGGACTGTTGTGGCCTGAAGGTCAGAAGGTAGCTTGTGATCAAAAGTCAACAGTTGGCAGGACAGTGAACAAGCAGCACTTCCTAATCCCCTCTCATAAGCACCACTGAGGCTCCCTCAAGCAAGGCCCCTGCTACTCCAGTGGAGCTGCTCAGTGGCAAACAGAGCAGACTGTGGTTGTTCTGAGCAGCTTCCAGGTGTGAATGTGTGAACAGGGTGTGAACAACAAGGGCTCTAGTATTGGATTGTACTACACAGCGAAGGTGAACCTGATATACTGTTGAGTGAATTATATGTGTGTCATATACCATATGATCATACTGTTGTTTTGCTGTTGGTGTGACTCTGGGTGTGACAGTGTAAGTAGGTTTGCTTCCTTTGGCTGACACTGAAATATCTTAACAACTGTTGGATGCATTACCATGAAATTTTCCTCAGACGTTGATGTAACTCAGACGGGTGATCTCTACTGACTTTACTGATGTCCAGATTTTTCCTCTGGCGCGACCGGCAGGTTGCCTTTTGTAGTTCACAGTGAATTGTCTTGATAGCTGTTGAATGGATTACTGTGCGGTTTAGTAACAGACCTGCCAGCCTGGCTGTTGACTCTTAGTTTTAATGAGTCCTGCATGTCTTCAGACTTTTGGTGGAAACTATAGACTGTAAAAATAATGGACGTGGCCAACGTGACCCGTTGGTTTGTGGACTGCTGTATTGAAACCTCAAGTTTGGCATTTTGGCCATTGCCATCTTGGGCTTTTTGGAGCCAGAGGTGACCATGTTTGGACGACAGGGTGGAGAAAGCTAGCTGCTAGCTTAGTTAGCATGGTGCATTTATAGCTATGGTTAACTGTGATAATGCTAATGCTAATTTGATTTTTAGCACACACAAAAAACAGGCTTAAAACTGTTTGAATGTACTTTCTTTCTTTTGGATGTGGAAGCGCTGGAAAGTGCACTGATGTTCAGTGGGATGCTGCGTGCGTCCTCTCGAAGCCAATGTTGACCAGGTTCACGAAGCTGTTGGCACTTGTGGCATTTGTTCTCACCAGTACTGTGTGCGTCAGTTGGAGTTTGGGACACCATGTAAACTCCATCCAGAAAGAACAATGGCTGAGACCCAGAGAGCTGCCTCTTCAAGCTAATCACTGAACCACCTGATGACAGACACTTACATGATCAACCAAAAAAAAATCATCCCTAGTGAATCTACAACACATCCTGGGTGCCACCGAGCACACGAGCAACCTCAGAGGTGTTGGATTCAGCCTCATGATTGATGAAAACATTTTAGGAGTGTCTTGACTTTGTTAGAGCTACTTAGTTAATAGTTTTTATGACATTGATTTCTCCCAGAGAAGTTGACTTAGCACACATGGGCTGTGTTTTCACAGCGGTTTATTCTCCAGAGTCAGTAAAGTGCTTCTCAGCAGTAGCTGTTGAGGGATCGCAGACAGTTTTTCATCCTCTCACCGAGGCTCAGCTCCTCCAGCCAGCCTGAGGATCTCTGGAGATGCTGCCGTTTGTTCCAGCACTTTGTATCTTTAAGAAAACTCCTACACACATATACCGTACCATCATTATTATGATTGTAATTTATTCTCGGGGGTGATGAATAAAACATGGTGAGCTGAATCAAACTGAATGGATGTGAACGCTTTACTGTTCCATGACTTTATTTAGAATAATGTATTCACAGATTATAAAGTTACAGAGAAAGTGCCCAAGTCTAATATTTGTAGTGTAAAAATCATCATTATACATAATACATTATCAAATGCATAAGCAGTTGCATTGGGAGTTGAGTAACTGCATGCTTCTGCACAGCCAACACTGCAGTGACATTTATATTTGTCCATTTATAGATTGTGGTTTATGGATTAAATCATGCATGTCAAACTGTAGCCATAGTAACAACATTTGTTCTGCTTTCTTTCTCATTGACTAATGATTAGGGAATTCTTTGTCAGTGCATCAGCGAGTGAGACATCCTCATTCTTCCCCGTTCTGTAAGATTCAGTGATGTGCGATGCAGAAGGTCATTGCCTGAACAGTTGTAGGATACAGTGGAGGATGTGCATCATGACTGCTGCTTGTTTAAAAACATTTCTAACCCTTAATCTCGTTTTGAATTCCGATCATTACCTCTACCATCTTCAAGCTTAAAGAAGTATTTTACAGCTGGAAAGGTGATCTGTCCTATAATTGGGTTGTCTGTGCAGTAGAAAGATGCAAATAAACCTTCTTTCCACTGTCACTTTTGGCTGCACCGAGTAAAGCTACGCTGCGGCAATTTGTGTTTCCATTGTCAGTTTAGACGCACAGGCGTGGCATGGCGGTGCAAAAGCCGGGCCGCCCGCCCTCAAGCAGGTAGCTGTGACGTCTCACCAACTGCACCCAACCCCCGATGACCCCTGTCCTCCCCTCAAACAAACCCTGTGTGTTGTGAGACTCTCCTCCCATCTGTCTGCAGGAGACCAGAGAGAAAGGCGTTTTTTGGTGTCTTGGTGTTCAGCTCTCAGTGCGTCTGTAGCTTCTAACTGAATCTCTGTGGTTTGGAGTTTAGTTTCTCTCCTGCGTCCTGTTTTTACTTTAGATATCGGTTTCATTTTACTGTTTCATGTTCGCTATCAGCTGTATTAGAAGTTGTGTGAAGTTGCTCAAAAACTCAACATTTCCTTATTTTGCTGCTTCACAGTAAAAGCTTTGTTTGATGTTTGATGAAGAGCTGCTGTGTGATGGAAAAACACATGCAGCAAAAATAACGGGGGACTTTAGCCGTGGATTGGCAGTTTTAAACGTCATCATGCAAGCCGTCATCAGTTAAGACACACCTTCAAGCAGGTAGCCCTTTTGTAATGGAAATGCCAATCCCTGCTGCGCTGGGCTGATGGCCCAAACCAAGCCAAGCCATGGCAGCCCATGACTGTGGAAAAGGGGTTATAAATCTGTGCTGTATGTCCAGAGAAATGGGACTGTGGCATTTGCTTTTACTCAAGAGGTAGAAAACTTACACAGGCCTTTATATTGATTTGATTGTGGAGAGAAGTCATACTGTGATTGGTATTGAGTTTTTGGATGGGTATTTATTCCTGTGCTGAATGTTTTTTTAATGATTTTTGTACTGTACAAACGTGCAAACAAAATACATGTGCTTCGTTAAATGAAATCCCGGTCGTTCGTTTTGTTGTGTGTCACTGTAGTTCCTACCTACACTGCAAGTGGGCCACTCTGGAAGAGCTGGAGAAAGATCCCAGAATCCACCAGAAGATTAAACGCTTCAGGACCAAACAGGCGCAGATGAAACACCTGTTCACTGAGGTAACAGTTAAGATCATCTCCTTTTATTGTCCTTATCGACTGCTCATGTCTGGATGGAAGGCTCATCTCCTCACTGTGAGTCGGGCTGGACTAATCTGTGTTTAGTAATCTAACAAAGCTATTACTAAAGCAATTTTAGCTCGTCACAACGTTGTTTGGAAAGTGTAATCACAGTGACTTCAGGTACATAATGAATGGGCCTGATCAACACAGGGTGGAAAGAAATAACATGTATTTTGCTTATTTGACATTCTTTGCACTGACTGTTTTATCAAAGAAATCCCTGACCTGATTGATAATGGATAATCATTAATCTCTTGTCGTCTTCTCTTTCTTTATCTCTTTGTCCCCTTCTCCAGCCCGATGAGGACTTATTTAACCCAGACTACGTCGAGGCGGACAGAGTGCTGGAGGTGGCTGTAACCACAGACACTGAGACTGGAGAGGTAGGTAACACATAAACACAGACGCTCTCTCCCAGCAGTGTTTGAAAATGGTTATTACTGAAGGTCCTCAGTGTGGCGCTACCCTCTTAGTCGTGTGGCACACACAAACACACTATATTTTTCTGTGTTGTTGTAGGAGGTGACCCATTACCTCGTTAAGTGGTGCAGTCTGTCGTACGAGGAGGCGACGTGGGAGCTGCAGGAGGATTTGGACCCAGAAAAAATCAAAGAGTTTGAGGAGATCCAGAAACTGCCACCGGACCTCAGACACATGGTGAGTGGAAACACAATAGAAGACGAGTACAAATGAGAAAAAACTGTGTAGTTTGATGTGTTTTTCTGACATGGAGGAGAAAAATCTGTGAAAAGCAGAAACAAAACATCGGTGAAGTTTTAAGGAGAGACTGGCACTTTTCAGATCTTGGAAATCTCTCGAAAGTGTTGCACGTGAATGGCACATGACAGAGTGGGCGCAATGTTGGGTCGGGAGGGTTTTACAAGTGGTATATCAACAAATGAGTAGCGCCGCTACCTAGCTTCCATCTGACTTATGTGGTGTGCGATGCAGTAAACTGAAGAGCAGCAGAATTAACCTTTGGACAGACATGCATAGCCGGTCAACAATACTCTTGGCAGTTAACCACTGATGTCCTTACTTTGTAAGATGAAGAAATATGCTAATTTATGACTTCTTATTTCCTGTAAACAGATTTACGAAATCTTGTGTAATTGTCTGTTGTACCCACGCTTGTTGCCATTTTTCTGGCAATTTTTCTGTCTGCGCCGGAAGATGACGTCTTTATTCCTCATCCCCACCCACAAAGTTCTGATTGGCTCGGTTGCTTTTCCAGCCAGGCAAACAGCCGTCACATCACCAGACCTATTTAAATTGCTGAAAAGATCTGGAGATGTGGGCGGAGATTTAGATGTCTGGAACCAGGCGATCTCAGATAAACAGTGAGCAAAAACATTAACATTTTGAGTTTAGGTTGGTGGGCGGATGAAAGAAAAAGGGAAACTGCACAACACCACAACAACATTATGGCTTTATTTTTCATCTCCAGCACTTCCTGCAGAACAGACAACCTTTGCTGCCCACATCTCTACAACCACGCTCCCTCAAAATCACCAGCCCGGCCTTGTTTTCTTTTTCTGTGCTAATGAGTGCAAATGCAATCAGTGCTGTGAGGGTTTTCTTTCTTCTGCACCATCAGGTCTGGGTTTGGGTTTGTGTTTGTTTTTGGAGGTGACATTGAGGTTTTGAAAATCCTCACAATCAAAACCATGTAAAATCTCCTCTCTTCATCTGTGCTCCTCTGTTTACTGTGGGCATGAGTGTGAAGCCCCGGGAGAGGCCGTCCAACGTGGGCAGAACAGAGAGGATTGTGACAGAGAAGTCATCAGTCTCCTGACCGCTCTAACAGCCCATTTACTTTTGCTGAATTTTGAATACAAAATTGCTGCTCAAATAGCAGCAATTTTCTAGAGTCTCTCTGCACTCCTGAGAGATACAGGAGCGAGACCTGAGCAAATTATTCCTGCTCTTTAGCTGTTATTCATTTCAAAACTAGTATTATCACTTATTACACCCTGCCAGCAGCAATCTGTTGCACCACTTCTTTTATTATTCATCCATGTCATCTCCAAAATCACAGCTGGAGTCATCTCACACTTAAAAATAAAAATGGGACAACTCATTTATCAGGGGAAGCAAATACTCTTAATACCCGATATTCTCCAAGTTCTTTTGTTGGATAAAATATGTGTGGATAAAAAGAAACCCTCTCACATCATATCTAATAAAGCCACGGTCGTGAGTAGTCATATTTTTTTTTTTTAATAATTAAGCTTAAGCAAAAGTAGCTTGTTACATTTTGTTTGTTTTTGATTATCACTGAAATGGAAACTTGTTGTAGTTGTAAGTTAAAGTTGTAAAAACACCTGTTGATGACGTGAAAGAATGGAATAAGACAGAACAATGTTTGTGTGTGTGTGTGTTCATATTGCAGGAGCGTCCTCCTCCAGACAAATGGCAGAAGTTGGAGCGCTCCAGAGATTACCGGAACGGAAACCAGCTCAGAGAATACCAGTTAGAGGGAATGAACTGGTTACTGTTCAACTGGTACAACAGGTGAGTACTTCACCGCTGGAAAGATGGGTTTTTGATAAATGTAGGATGTTGAAAGTCAGTTGAAAGAGGCAAATATTTTTGCTACAGAACCAGAAGAAAAAGAGAAAAAGGACACTTTAGCTACCAGAACACAGTGTGCTGCACCACACCGATAAACGCTCCCGTTGGTGGGTGACATAATGTGAACGTCCGTTTGAAACAGTGGTGCCCAACTGGAAAGAAACAATCTCCTGCTCTTGTAATTAAACTGTAAGCTGAAACATGTTTCTAAAACATTTTAGGTGAGAAATAAAGAGTGCGGTATCAAAACCTTGATTTATTTTTTGATCAGCACTGCCTAGTTGTACTGTTTGATTGGATTTCAGTCCCGGGTTTGAGAGAGAGGGGCGGGTCTGCTCTTTATCTGCTCCTGTGCTCTGTGCGTGTGGTCGTTCAATCTCCGGCTCCAGCCTGCATGTTAAAGTACACTTGGGCAAGATACTGAACCCCAAAATGCTCCCGATGGCTGTTCGATCAGTGTGTGAATGTGTGTGAATGCATCACACAGCGTTACCGATCATCTTTTATCCCATCTGCCATAGCTCATCTTAACAAGCAGTGACCTTTAATGTCCTTGATTTACCCCTGACAGTGTGTGATACTGGACACTGTGTGTTACGTAATGTATTGTCTGTGTTGTTGTAGTCATGACTACAGTCTGTATCGGGGACATTAAAGTTTGCCTTACTCTACAAGACAAGGAAGGTAAAGTGAAAACACACCGTTTCGTGATAATTATAAACATACTCAAGGGTGTTTACATTAAAAAGGGAGGTTCATATAATTAAATGCTGAAAGTCCTAAAGGTCAAACTACGTTCTCAAAAACATACATTTCCAAATCTTGCAGGTTGCGTTAGTAGATGAACCTGTAGCGACATGTTTGCATGGTGAGTGATAAAACAGCATCAATACATAAAAAGGAAACTTGATGAATAATTAATAAAGGAAGGCCTTCAAAATGCCAATGGGCAACAACTGCATCACAGTATACTTAACAATAATCTAATAAACCTCTGCCCCATCAAGACTGCATTCTTTAAACTAAGTAGGTTCTTGTCAGAAAGATCCTTCAGGCCCAAAACTGTAATTGCTTTGAAACAATGCAAGTGTGAGTTGTGGATGAACCGAACATACCATATGAAAAATGTCAACACCGATAATATATTTAAATAAATATATAATATTCAAAGACAGTAAAAGCCTGAAAAAAATATGCAGTGATTCAGCTTTCTTTTGTTTCATTTTTATTTATCATTCAGTCACTTCTTTTCTTTGCTTTTGTCTCTGGAGCAGCTCTAAGCTGTGAGTTTCCCCAGTGTGGGATTAGTAAAGTTTATCTGATCTTAAAAGACTTTCACTGAGGTACATTAAATGCCTCTCACAGGAAGGGCTTCTCTGTGCTGCAGCTGCATCAACTTCCTCAACTTTTGTAACACTTTGTTTGGGTCAGTAACCGTGATTAAGACCAGTTCACTTTACTGTCAGTTATGTGTCATACGGCGAGCTGAACAGCAACAGTCAACGTTTTACCCCCAACAGCTGATAATGTGTGAGTCAAACACAAGCTGGAAGACAGGGGTGATTCTATTGGTGTCTTTTAATAGCAGTAACTGTGGCTGAAGTCGTGATCTCACAGAGCCTTTATCGGAAAGCTTTCCTTTTTTTGTGACCTTTAAGTGTAGGATGTCTGCAGAAAGCCTTCAAGTGTGTCTTTAAAAAAATACTCACACGCCATATATATATGTTATAAGAGTTCTTGGCTGCTTTAACTGTCTAGTCCCCTCCTTATCCGTCGCTGCCACAAAAAGATCCCTTCCTGGAGCTGTTTCAGTTAAAGTGAGAGGGTCAAAATCCTCGGTCCTCGCTCTGTGTAAAGAAGCATTTTAAAGTTCAGCTGAAGCTAATATGAGGCTCCAGCAGTCAGAGTTAGTCAGATCAAGTGGGTGTCTTCCAGATTTAGTAAGAAATTCCCTCTCAGTGCTTCGAGCCACAGCAGAGGGACGGTAACACAAAGAGGAATTTAGGTTCTAAACGGTTGTAACTTTGGAAAATAATCGATTTATTTGTCTGATTCTCTCTGATGAGGCCCCGTATTGTCTTCAAATAAACTCAAGAAGGTGTTTTTACACAGAATGAGGACTGTGAGTCAATGACACTGGGTTAAGAAGGAGTCTCTTAGGATGCATTCACACTGGCGCTATTTGGTCCGCTTTAAACGAACCCCAGATTGTTGGGTTCCTTTGGAGTGGTGTGAACGCTCATTCAAACTCTGGTGTGGACCAAACGAGTGAACCCTGGTGCAGTGCATTTTGGTGTTTGGTGTTTTTGTGGTGACCAAGCTGGCTGAAGGGGATGGATTTCCGTTTTCGGTCCTGGCCAGTCGAGGTTTCCTTCTGTCAATATTGTATATGAAGCGAGAAAAGAACATCACTAATATACAACTACCACTCAGCCGAAAAGTGATGATATAGTTTACAGCGGTGATGCCCCCCCTTCACCATACATGCCATTCACTGACAGTAAACGCAGTGAGGAGGAGGAGTGAGAAGTGAGGAAAGTGTTAACTTGAAAGACTTGATCTTGAAGGTAAAAAATCGTGCTATTCTCTTTTATTTATCTCTATTATTAAATCTTTATTTAACCATGTGAAGGCACATTACAGTATAGTCAGTATAATATGTGCATAGTGCATTTGTACTGTACAAACACATTCAGTGAGTCATACGCAGTGTGTTACCCACAGTAGATGTGGTCCCAGTATGGAGAAACTGACAGGAGTACCTGGGCACAGAATCAAAGCAATACACTGCTCTGGACGCCATGTTAGTCTGCTTCCAAACATCGCACAGTAACAAAAACAAACAAACCAATCAGTGGCAGCAATAGACAAGCAACTCCTCGTGTTCTGCAGGGTAAAATGACTATTTCTGTCAATAAAGTCTGGTTGCTTTGGATGGGGGGGCCACAGCAAAACATATTTTAGACCCCTAAAAGAGAAAACACCTTAAAAAAAAATCAATATCTGTTTAAATGTGTGCTATAGTTAGATTATTATGTCAGACAGTCCTTTCCAATGGGAGCTGCAGCTTTTATATCGCCCTCTTTAAAGCCACCAGACTCCAGACAAAAACATGGTGCTGAAACCTACATTGGGTCACATGGGTAAACGTTTTTTAAGAGGCTTGGGAAAATAGAGTGTCTAAATCATTCATACTGCAACCAAAATTTGAATTTCTGAATTTACCATCAGATTAATATATGAACCCTTTTTATATTGCCCTCATCCTTGACTGCATCTGTGTCTGAGTGAAACATCATAAAGATCCCTGCGCCACATGATGACTTTATGTAGGATATCTGCAGAAAGCCAGATTGAAGGCCTGAGAAGTAACTTTAACACCTCAGAATCCCACTTTACTGCATATTTTCAGATTAGATCTGACCATAAATGAAATGAATGAAACTTGTAAAACGTATTTATGCCTCAGGATACAGAGCTTGTATAAATAACACCAGTATGTCATGAGAAGAAAGGCATGTTTAAACAAATCCATGAATTAGCTTGATTATTTTACTAGTAAGCATTAAGGGATGTATTTCCTGTATTTTAGGACTGAGGCACAACATAAGGATTCCTCTCTCACACTGTCTTTGTTTTTGTTTTTTTTCCTAGAAAAAACTGCATCCTGGCAGATGAAATGGGTTTGGGAAAGACCATCCAGTCCATCACCTTCCTGTACGAGATCTTCAGCATGGGTATCCGCGGCCCCTTCCTCATCATCGCCCCCCTGTCCACCATCACCAACTGGGAGAGGGAGTTTCGCACGTGGACGCACATGAACGTCATCGTGTATCACGGCTCGCAGATCAGCCGGCAGATGATCCTGCAGTATGAGATGTTTTACAGAGACGCCCAGGTGAGATTTGGATGTATCAGCCTGTGTATACGAGTCATCGCCTCTCCTTAATCAGTAAGTGAGTCAGCTGTGTGACGTTGTTAGGAGCAAAGGGAGAAGGTGTGGGTTGGTGTCTTTTTTTTTTTTACCTTTTATAAAGATATAAAAGTGAGGGGAATGCATGAAAGTGCTGACATTTAACTGTGGCTGACTTCTGTAAAGGGAATCATCCCCACGTATCCGGTTGCTCTGCTGTGATTCATCTGTAGGTGATGTTTTTTCATGACGGTGTTCTCGATGAGTCAATACATTTAGGGTGCTTTCAGACCTAGAGTCGTCTCCTTTGGTCTGAATCGGGGACTTACTTTGTTCCAAAGTTGTATAATTGCCTAGAGTTGGTTCGTGTTCTCACTGCAGCATTTACAAGAGGACCAGATCAAATGCCTTGCGTGAGAAAGCTGCTCTTGATTGGTCAGAATTTCCATGTGGGAAAAATCCAGGAAGTAAATTCAATGTTGAAGAAGAGTACACTTGCAAGATAAATGTGACACTTTCTAATGTCACAATGGAGGGACAACTACGCAGGTTGATTTTAGCGCTGCTCATCGTGGACTATATTGCTGTCATTGTTCATTTTAGTCAAACCATACAGTTTGAAAACGAGGTCACAAACGTCCACTTGGCTTCAAGGATGAACTGATTTGAACTCGGTAGTTAAAGGTCAAAGTTCAAGATCACTGTGGCCTCACAAAACATATCGTTGGTCATAACAGAACGTATATGCTAATTGTGACAAAATCTCTCACAATCGAATGTGATAAAATCATGAAGTGATCATATAACCAAAAGGTCAAGGGTCAACTTCACCGTGACATCATAATGTTCTGAAAAAACACTTTTTTGGCCATTCCTCATCGTCATACCTCAGGAGCAGAAGGGGAGACATTTGGTCAGATACTGAATTGGCGACATTCATCCTGAAATTGTGCTGATTGTATAGAGCTTCCCTGCTGCCAGGGGAAGATCTGTGTGAAGCACTGATGTTCTTCACAGACATGGATGCAAACTGTAACTGCAACTTGACTGGTTCACTGAGGCTGACACAAGCATGGGGGAGTAATTCTAGTTTTCAGATGTGAGGGTGCAATGAATGTCAGTTGAGTATTGTTCGGTTTTCGGCTGTTGGGAGGACAGAGCGTGCAATATGACGACTTCAGCACCGGGATACTGTGATGGACATTATGTGCAGACAGCAGTGCATTGGTTCATCGGAAATCTAATCGACCAGTAAATCGATAATGAAAAGAATGTTTGTTTAATTCCAATGCTGATTTAATTGTTTGAAGAGTTGGGAAACCTCTTCCATCAAATCTCAGCGGGATCAAATGTAAGGTCTTTGCATTCAGTGCGGACTTGTTCAGAATTGTTAAGAGAATGATCCATTTAGTGAGAAGTGAGTTCACCACAAGCTTTAAATGTTTTGTAGCTGTATCACTGTGGGTTTATTGTGTACCTTTTAATTAATGGTGGAGGCAAACCCTTGTCGAGAGAGAGATGAAGGTCTGTGTCTGCAGAGTTAAAGAGAGGATATTGTAGTTTCAGGTTGTAGAGGCGCATGGACGACAAAAGATTTGAGAAAGCTGAAAATTAATTCTGAGCCCTATTCAGTGTGGGAGTCAACATTTTACAGCGTGCAGGGATGAATTTGTAAGAGCAGAATGAGATTTGAGCTTGCAGTCCTGATCGTGTGTGCCTTTGGTCCTGCACTGGAGATTTAAGTTGGTGGATTTGGGTTTGTAATGGTTCAAATCAGAAAAAACTGGCCACTGTGATATATACGTAGTCACTGCTTTTCTTTTTTGAAGATATTTATTTGGGGCATTTTGGCTTTTATTTGATAGGACAGATATCGTGTGAGCGGGGCAGAAAGACGGGGACGACATGCAGCAAAGGGCTGTGGGTTTAATTAGAACCTGTGGCCATTGCAGAAAGGGCACAGCCTTTGTACACGGGGCGCCTGCTCTACCAAGTGCGCTACTAGGCACCCAGATAATCACTACTTTGTATATAATTTGTCCCTCAAAATCAGTCCCCCATAACAGCTTTAAAACAAGATGATTTGCGAACACATTAAATGTGATGTGATCTCCTGTATTCTCACACTGACCTCCCACTCCTCCGCAGCACACTCGACAACATTTGGATTGTTCTGAACCAGCTGAAGTTATGTTGGAGTGATTTATGGTCGAGGCTTTGACCTTTTGAGACTCTTGAACATTTCAGATTGACCTGTTCTGCAGATGTGTGATAGAAGCTGTGGTAGAGGGGCATAGTTGAGTTGAGCTGTATTTGTGAAGTCGATCCTCAAGATGTTAAAATAAATATTCAAATAATGAGGATTATTCACTGGAAAAAACTAAACCGTGATTTAGCAGGTTTTGTGTCTGACTGTGTCTCTCTGTCTGTCTGTCTCTCTCCGTCCATCCTCCGTCCTCGGGGACTGTTGCAGTGTGTTTAACACTCAGGGTGTGACAGACATCCATCACGCAATCGTCATGTCTCTCTCTTTCACACTGACCTCTTTTCCCCTCGCCTTCACTCTCCCTGCAGCGTGGCTCCATTTCTGGCCGTCGAGTGATCAGCGTCCTTAACATTTTTATTTTATGGAGCATTTCAGCTGTGCAGTTATTTAAATATTCACTGTCATAACAGGTTTCTTTTTACCACACGTCCAGTCTCAGATTAAGGTGTCATTAGCAGCTAGCAGTTTTGACTTTGGCTTTCTGCTTCCCTGATATGATCGTTTAAATGTGCCTTTCTCAGGGTAACACCATCCCAGGTATTCTGAAGTTTCACGGGGTGATCACCACCTTTGAGATGATCATGGCCGACTGTCCGGAGCTGAAGAAGCTCCACTGGCGCTGTGTTGTGATCGACGAAGCCCACCGCCTGAAAAACAGAAACTGCAAACTGCTGGAGGGACTCAAGCTCATGAACCTGGTCAGTTAGTCTGTGTGGACGTGTGTGTGTCGATTGATGTGTGTGTATGAATGTACAGATTAACATTGCAGCTATAGGAATCCTGTTCTCTCAGCCTCTCCTCTCCTGTAAAAGGATTGTTTTGATAAACTGCAAAGTCTTAGGGCTGCTGTGAGACTGCACCTACTCGGGGCAACAAAAAAGTTTGTCTTGGGTGCGTCGGTACGACAGACAAACAAGAAAGGACGGCAGGCTGAGAACAATGCAAGAAATTGTCAGTTTATTTAGGACATCCGTGCACAAAAAAAGTGCAAAAAAATGTTTGATATCTTAAATTAATGTGTGGACCTTTTTGTGGCAGTCCAGCCCAGCTACATTGAATTATTGAATTATTTTCTCAGTTGAGTTTGACTAAATAGTATTAGAAGCAGCAGATTCTGTTTGACACATAGCATTTTTTAAGAGAACTCTGTCCATGTTTCTCACAGGAACACAAGGTTCTGCTGACAGGAACCCCTCTGCAGAACTCAGTGGAGGAGTTGTTCAGCCTGTTGAATTTCCTGGAGCCACTGCAGTTTCCTTCAGAGAGCACCTTCCTGGAAGAATTTGGAGACCTCAAAACAGATGAACAGGTACGCTGAGATAAGTTCATGTTGTTGCACATTACAGACTGTGAAAAGCAGCCAGAGGAAGTAGTGGTGTTTATCTTAAATGCATCCAAACATTGCTTCCTTTCTCTGTAGCTCTGTGTCTTTTGTTGTGTTGTTTGACTGTGATTATATTTGCTCCTTTTTTTCCCCCCCGAACAGTAACATACTCGATTTAGACAAACACGCTCAGTGTGGACATAAAGATGAAGAGAGATGCTTCTTTCCAGAAAAGAAAAAAAGTCTGTATGTAGCATTTGCATTTATATCACATTCCTACCTCCTCCTGTGCTCTGTGCAACAGGTGAAGAAGCTTCAGGCCATTCTGAAGCCCATGATGTTGAGGAGGCTGAAGGACGATGTGGAAAAAAACCTGGCGCCTAAAGAGGAGACCATCATAGAGGTATGACTCTGTGTGTGTGTGCGTGTGTATGAAAAGAAAGAAAGAACTTCTCTGCTGCTTTCTGCTGTTTTGGCTGAATGATTTATTAATATCATGACAAAAGCTTCATGAAGGTTGCTCCAGTTATAAGTGCTAAAATCATATTATTATTTTTTTTAAATCAGAATTACTCGTCTTTAACACATGAATTTTATTCCATCATATTTAACATGTTCTTGAACACAACTAAATTCTAAATTAAATTATAATTAAATTGATAACTAATTCATAACCATAATTATACTGATAAATGTGTGTTGAGTTATTCTAAGACACTTGATGACAACAAAAGACCTACATTGAAAGAATGGGTTAATGCATTGTTGCAAACAGCATCTTTTGGATGTGTGCTCAGTAGAATAAATGGAAATCAGGAGAAAGGAGCGTCTCCCTGGGACTGCTTATGGGCTCGTATCTAAATGGAAGATAAGCCTACAAAATTATGAACTTGCTCTGTGATCATGTGACCCTGTAGAGTGATGCGTGAGGACATAAGGGTGACATGTTTTCATTTGTTGTTTGTTTTCTTCTCTTTCCTTCGAGACTTATTTATTATTTCTGTCTTCATGCACTGGAGTCCACCTCGATATTGTAAAAAATATTTAATGCCCAGATATATGCCATGTACCAAGCATTTAAGACTAATAAAATTTGAATTAAAAAAAAAAAAAGAATTAATTAACATGGGGGAAAAATCCAGTGTGTGATCTCAGTGGTTGACACTGTAGCCTCAGAGGGTTTACCCCAGACAAGTTGGGAGGCCAGGTGGCGAGTATCTTTTGACAGGGGCCAACGACACACTTTGATTTGATTTTGATGCTATCAGTGCAGCGAAGTTAAATTAAAATACGTTTTCAGGACAAACAGGAGCATTTGGTCTAATATGCAGTTGGAATATGATGAAGCTTTGGTGTGTATGTGGTTTCAGTGACTGAAATAGGAGGATAAGAAAAGATTTTTGCATGGGGCCCCCCAAAAACTAGAAACAGCCCTGCTGGCTGATGTGTCTGCTAGATGAGATGCAGCTGTCATGAGGAAAGGAGCAGCATTATCAGGACGTTGGTCAGAAAGTGCTCAAGTTTAGTAACATGATTTGAGCTGTTTTGACTCCTCATTGTTAACATTAATGTTATGATCAGCTCACTCACTGAAATAACAGAGGTGAGCTGCTGAGTCATGAGCGTTTACTGTCATGTTAAAGGTAACATCAAACAGTTTAACCTTGGCTACCTGTTAACATTATACTAGTAAGCTAAGTGTTGCAGCTCCGGCTGTCATGAGGTCAGAGGCTGGCGGCTGTGTGTGTGAAGTCAGTTTCATTTCCATCACTGTTCATTGTAACATCAGCAGGGTGTTTTTCTTTACTCTCCATGCTACTGTAGTTTAAAAAACATCTTAAACAGACATCTTAGAAAGTTCCCTGATGCTTCAGCCAGGTTGGGGGTCAGTTTAGAGCAGGCGGGCTGCAGGGCTTGTGATACACTGGCACAAACTCTGCCTCATGGCTAAAAGATGCTGAGATCAAACAGGTGCAGGTTAAGTGCACCAGAAATTCTAACATTGCCCTCAGTCGTGAATATGAAAGTATGCATGTCGGCCATCCCAAAAACAAGTTGTAAATGCAATAAACAGTAATGTCTAATATTCCACTACAGAAATCACAACGTAATGTATGATTAATTGTGCTTGCTAAATTGTTAGACACTAGGTTGAGAAACAAACAACAGAAGTAACCTTAAGTATCAAATGCCTGTATACCAAACTAAAGCTGGACCTTTTCCTCCTTGTGGTGTTCCTCCTGCAGGTGGAGCTGACCAACATTCAAAAGAAATATTACCGAGCCATCCTAGAGAAGAATTTTTCCTTCCTGTCCAAAGGAGCAAACCAGCACAACATGCCCAACCTCATTAACACCATGATGGAGCTCCGCAAGTGCTGCAACCACCCTTACCTTATCACAGGTGAGACACACACACACACACACACACACACACGCACACACACACCAGAGTAACAGAAAATGACTCCTTGAATGCTGGAATCACCCATAGTTTCCAGAGTCATTAACCTTGTTCTTCCCTGGTTGTAAGTGAGCCTCTTTAATGACACATCAGTAATAATGAGCAATTAATTAAGGAACTGTAATTACACACCGCTGCTTTGCAACAGCAACATTTGTTCAACCAACAGGCAGTGGGAACGAAGAAAATTAGAAACTGCGATGGTGAGAGAGCATGACACCAAGAAATTCATTATTTTATTTGCAATTAATTACAGCCCTCTCCATTCCAGCCTTAACCTTCTGGGGTTGCAACGGTATATGATTTTAACGTACACCATTTTCACGGTGTGATAACCGTCTCACGGTTTCACAGTACTGAGGCCCAGACACAACCAACCGACTCCAGGGAACTAGCAGCAACAAAAGCAGACTGTTGAGTCGCCAGAAAGTTGCACATGAACACACTGCAAAGACTACAGCTGGTGGCCACACGTTCTGCGCCTGCATGGGGTGGAATGACTCTCCACACTAGCAGATAGTGGTCGTCTGTATTCGTCATTTTAAAAGGCAAACTGGAAGCCTTGATGCTAGGTAGCACATACACAACACAATCCAATCCACTGGTGATGGGACAAAGCATCACAAAATGTTTCTGCTAAAGAGCTCAATGGCTACAGAAAAACAATCTTACCTTATATAACAAGTTCGTTTCGATCTCACTCCCTCTTGACTTTAGCTGTTTGTTTACTTTCCTCACTTCCTTCCTTCTTCTCTGAGCTGAACTGCCAATCAGAGTGACTTCATTCACTGACGCACTGTGATAGACACTGATTCAACATGTTGAATCTGCCGAAAAGAAAACATGGTGGGACACACTGCGCCAATTAAGGCGAAAGATGCTCACCAACAGCCCAACATCTTCCTTTGGAAAATGACAAAATGAAGGTTAAATTCAATATCCAAGATAAGTAAATGTACACGGTATGATAACTGCCAACTTTGATTTCACAGTATGCCTTGAACCTGGAACACTGCTGCAACCCCATCCCTCTCTCTGACCTCTTTTTTCTTGTCTTTCAGGAGCGGAGGAGAAAATTCTGGAAAGTTTCAGGAAGGTTTACAGTCCAGACGCCATGGACTTCCAGCTGCAGGCCATGATTCAGGCAGCTGGTAAACTGGTGCTGATTGACAAGCTGCTGCCCAAACTGCTGGCCGGGGGACACAAAGTCCTGGTCTTCTCCCAGATGGTGCGCTGTTTGGACATCATGGAGGACTACCTCATACAGAGACGGTGAGGAGGGGTCACAGAAACAGAATGGAGATTTAGGAGAGATAAGCAAAGGATGTGAATAAAAATATCTGGCAGAAAGGAGAGGATTGTAAAGATACATTTATTACACTTGACATCATGAAGGCATTTCTGTGTGTTTTCTTCAGCTACACATACGAACGCATTGACGGTCGCGTGCGAGGGAACCTGCGGCAGGCGGCCATCGACAGGTTCTGCAAGCCCGACTCAGATCGCTTCGTTTTCCTGCTGTGCACCAGAGCCGGAGGGCTGGGAATCAACCTGACAGCTGCAGACACCTGCATCATCTTCGACTCCGACTGGAACCCTCAGAATGACCTGCAGGTGAGCGGAGAGCTTTAAGAGATGACATTATATTCTATTACATCACATACAGGTGGATGACGTCAATTTCATCAATAAATACTGTAGTTCTGCTGAAGAGACGAGACTGTCAGGTGTTAAACAACTTAACCCATTTGTGCTTGGTGGAAGTGTTCTCAGGACTTACCTAAAAAAAGTGAAATATAAGTTTTTTGGGGCGCCGAGTAGCTCATCTGGTAGAGCAGGCGCCCTGATTACAAAGGCTATATCTTTGCCGCAGCAGCTGTGGATTTGATTCTAATCTGCAGCCCTTTGCTGCATGTCTTTTCTGTTAGCCTGTAAATCCACAACAACAAGCTTTTGCTTCCATGTTAACAATATGTTTTTCATATATGTATTAAGACTTTGTAACCCCAGTCAGGTTGGCTCACATCACATGCACAAATAACACATCAACACTGTGCAAATGCATCCAATACCATTCTAATGTCTGACTGCGTTCACGTTCACAATGCATTATACTGTTTTCATGCTGAACATCTGTCTCTGACTCGCTCCGCGTCAGGCCCAGGCACGCTGCCACCGGATTGGTCAGAGCAAAGCAGTTAAAGTCTACAGGCTGATCACCAGGAACTCGTACGAGAGGGAAATGTTTGACAAAGCCAGTCTGAAGCTGGGATTGGACAAAGCTGTCCTCCAAGACATCAACCGCAAGGGAAGCCTCAACGGGGTAAGAGAGTCTCATTGGACACCGTCAGGCTGTTGAATGTTACATTTAGAGATTCACCGATTTATTGGCTGAACATCGGTATCAGCCGATATTCACTTTGTTGGCGAATAAGATGACATTCACTGATAACAGAGGCCGATGTGTCTCAGTTGTATCGCATCAATTTTACATCGGCTAAAAAGCAGGGCTTGAGACAAATGTTGTCATGTCGCCCGGGGGGACAATAGATATCGTGTTGGGGATGAACAGATCCTCCCAGGCACAAAAGAACGCAATAAACTCACCACTGATGTGTCAGCAGATGTTTCCCTGACAACGCCACATGGTAAACAACAAATGGCCGAAAGAGGTCGCATTGAATAACATTATGATGCCTTCAATCTCTGTTCGATAAAAATTAATATTGGGCAAGGGTAAATGCTGTAGTTCTCATGATGTGTTCAAACGTTAATTTGTAAATTTTAGTTTTTAGGTGAGAAACGTTTTTTAAATACAGTTTTTTTAAAGTAGAAATTTGTTGGATGTTCTCAACAATCCCTTGTTATAATGTATGTAAGATTCTTTCAGGGGTTTGGTCAGTGTCACCATGTTCCAGTTGCATGTTGGTCAGATATAAAACGAAGATAAATTCTTGGGGTTTGTCTGTTGCTACAGGTGCAGCAGCTTTCTAAGCTAGAGGTGGAGGATTTGTTGAAAAAAGGAGCGTACGGAGCACTGATGGATGAAGAAGACGAGGGCTCCAAGTTCTGTGAAGAAGACATCGATCAGATACTGCAGAGACGAACTCAGACCATCACCATCCAGTCTGAAGGGAAAGGCTCCACGTTCGCTAAGGTAGAAATCCTGAAACATTAAATAAAAAAATCCATTTACAAACCCCCGACTACAACATATCAATCTAATGAAGGAAAAGGGTGTATTGTTATCGAGAAAATGGCAGCACAAGATGTTTAATACATTGTACATCATACGTATACATTGATGTGACCTTGTAGATGTATATTTCATGTTCAGGGTGAAGTGGTTGTTATAGTGAAGGTCTTAAATTAGATGGACAGTTGGTATTGTGGCTTCAAATGGTGATTTATCTTGTCCCTTAGTCTAAATCCTGTTTCAGACGCCTTTTGGAGTACACACTGAATACTTTGAATATTTTGGCATGAAGATCAAATGTGAGGATACGAAAAACATTTCAGCTTCAGGCCAAACATTTGGTTGAACGCCATCATCTGTCAAAGCCCGGTTAACATCAACCAGAATCTGACTGATTTTTTTCTCACTGGTTCCTTCTGTTTTTCTTTCCTCAGGCCAGTTTCATCTCATCTGGTAACAGAACGGACATTTCTCTGGACGACCCCAACTTCTGGCAGAAATGGGCCAAGATCGCTGAGGTGGAGATCGACTCCAAATCAGAGAAGGTACAGAGAGATGGAAGGAAGAACAGATTTAAGAATGAAAGCCGGAGAGGAGGGAAGTCTTAAGTGCTGTATTGTAGGAAACTGGATTTGCCTGAGTTTCTTGAAGACATTTGACCTTTTATCCAAGAATCCTTCAGTTCTGTACTCAAGACGCCTCTTGAATGAGAGGTGAAACCTATGATATAACACTTAAGATTACCATGAGCTGGATGACTGAGAATCTTAACCAACAAGAGGAGGAAAGGAACAAAAAAGTAGAGGGGTTTCAAAGAAAAGGGACAGAATCAAGATGATTGCGTTCAAGGTTTCCAAGCTGATTGCAGCCACTCTAGACAATTCTAGTAATTCCAGCTGCCGTGTTTCAAGAGATATCATATAATTATGAGGATAACTATATTTAAAATTGACTTAGAATGATATTAACTTTGTCTGTAGGCGACAGCACAAAGTTAATATAAAACCTTTTTTTTTTTAACAATTATTAATCACCACAACCTCAAGAGGTCCTTGAACATAGTATTAGGCTGATTGGTCCAGTAGTTTGTGACATCAACTGTGGACAAACAGATGCACACACTTAGACACTTACTCACACACACACACACACACACACACAAGCACATGCTGAATTATAATAATGAAGGAGATAAAAAGAAGAAAGTGACAGAGAAGGGAGCAAAAAAGGAGGACACTGAAGGGCAAACAGGACCAATAGTGAGCTTTAACTACTGAGCACAAGATGTGATGCCGCCTTGTAAAGGTAAGAAAAAGGAAGGATGAGACAGTGAGATGAGGAACAACACAAGGCTTGGAAAGAAAAATGGATCTGTTCCAAGTTTGTGAACACAAAGATGGAGGGAGGGGAATTTAAGCTGAGCTCCCAAACTGGGAAAAGAGTAAACAAGGGCAGGATGGGAATGAGGATAAAGGAATCCCACTCTTCATTCCCTTTTCCCTCCCCTCCCCTCCCCCTCGTAACAGATGGACTGCCTTAATGAATGAAGCAGATTGCACACTGAGCACTGCTACTGTCTTCATACCTCGTGTGTGTGTGTGGACCATGAGTCGTGCCTTGAATCCCTAATAATTCACACCCCCAGTGAACAGAAGTCATGTGTGTGTGTTGGTGTGGTTTTTTTAGTCTCTCCTCAGGTGTCCTTCTCTTATGAATCCAACCAGAGGATAAAAACTTGGACAGCTCTCTCCTCACCTGCTCCATCTTGTCACTACAAAGTCCACCTTTCATTGTTGTCTCTCTCATCCAGGAGTCCTTGGTGATCGACACGCCGCGGGTGAGGAAACAGACGCGCCACTACAACTCCTTTGAAGATGACGAGCTGATGGAGTTCTCAGAGCTGGACAGTGACTCAGAGGAGCGGCCGTGTCGGACTCGCCGCCTGGGCGAACGCACCCGGCGGTACCTCCGTGCAGAGTGCTTCCGGGTTGAGAAGAACCTGCTTATCTTCGGGTATGACACGAGACATCATGGCTGCACATTTAAGGGCTGTACACATGCCGCGTCTTTAACTGCCTGGAAAGCGAGGGTTCAGGCACTGGGTGCTACTCTTATGCCTACTCTGTGCCAACATTCAAGGGTGCAAAGGCAGGTTGTGTCTGAGGTTGCTGAGCTAGTTAAAGGCTAAATTGAACAGATATGTTTATAGCATTCTTTTAAAAATATTTAGCGAGCTAGCTTCCCTGATATCTATAGGGAGTGTGTTCCATAGCTTTGGGGTGTAATTGACAAAGGCTGCATCCCTGATCCTCTTCTGGCTCAGACCCAGCCCGTGTAGGGCTTTGTATACAAGGAGGAGGATCTTAAAATCAATTTTAAATGTAACAGGAAATCAGTGCAGAGCAGCTCACACTGGCCTGATGTGCTCTCTCCTCTTGGTTCTGGTTCATAACTGAACTGCAGAGTTTTGAATGAGCTGAAGTCTCTCTGTGGTGTTGAAGGTCTTGTACTTTAAGTGTGAGTAGAAATGTTCTCAAGTTGACATCTGATTGCCGGCAGTACCTCGTCCTTGGACTACGCAGCGTACCAAAACAGAAAAACGACCAACCACGTTAAAAGCAACTCTTTTTCATTTTTCTCTCACCACTCTGCACACACACATCCCTCACTCCCAGCAGTCAGAGTCTTAAACCTTGTGGGATGACAGCAAACTGATGCTCAGTCCAATAAAAAGCTACTTGTGAGCGCATATATTTTTTTGTTTACAAGGTTGGTGTGTTGCGAACATAAATGAGGCAAAATGCACCAGAGCAAACTTCCCTGTGGTTTGAAGTGAAGACAATAAATTCTTTACTCTGTGATCAGACAGTTATTGTTTAATGTTTATCGCTGCTGTATTTATTTATTTCTACGTTGTTCCCTGTCTACATTTTCACTTCCCTCTCCATTCACCACTGGGTCTCTCCAGCTGGGGTCGGTGGAAGGACATCCTAAACCACGGTCGATTCAAATGGCATCTGGCAGAGAGAGACATGGAGGTGATCTGTAGGTAAGTAGAGCAAGTCTTTTTATATAATTTTACTCTACAGAGATTCTGAAATGCCAGAATGATTTACAAGGAGTCACACAAGCAACAGGACACCAGGGTCAGCGCTGTAATATCCCACAAATATACCTGCAAACATCGCTATTGTTGTCATGTGAACATAAAAACATGCAAATATTTTGAGACAATCTTTTCTGTGCTGCAGGGCTCTGCTGGTTTACTGCCTGAGACACTACAAAGGTGATGACAAGATCAAGAGCTTCATCTGGGATCTGATTACACCCACAAAGGAAGGCCAGGACCAGGCGCTGCTAAATCACTCTGGTTAGCTTTTCACTCTTTACTTGCACTGTAATGTTAGTGGGGCTGTAACTGTATAGACTGATGCATGTAATGTGGAGTGCAAGTGAAAAGCCGGTGCTGGAAGAACCTCCTGAGGGTTCCCGGTCAGCTACAGCAGTGACAGAGAGTGAACTGTGTTTAAGACACTGACAGTGGGACGCCGTTGGTTCACCATTGTAGGGTCTGTGAATGGGAACACATGAAGCATGCTAACTAGGGTGGAGCTGAGTAATCGGATTAAACGAGTATCCAGTACAGGACACATATGGTATGAGTAGAATGTGTGAAAATCTGTACTTGTGATGAACTGTGATCAAATACAATCTGAAGGTTGTTCTGTGAATAGTTTTCCAATGAATAATAACTATAGCAACTTCTGATCAAGCCATATTAGGTCCCACCCACGTTTGATTTAAACTCTCCCCGCTTCCTTCTTAGCCCGCCCACTCCGAGTACAGATAGGGATACAGATAATTTAGTTGTTTGAACAATTACAGATGCAGATTAAGGTTGTTCTCGCTCATCCTTAATGCTAACGCACGTCTGACGCCATCACCCAGATGTGCTGATCACTGGATTGATAAGTGTTTGGGTGCTTTAAATGTTTAAAAATTGCCAAGGTGGAACTACTTGAAACACTTCTCATAATGCATGTTTTAATGTCAATATTCTCTTTTTTTCCTCTTTAGTTTCATAGCATACAAAATGCTTTTCAGTTTTAAAGCTTTAGTGTTTCTGTTTGGGAAATGTCTTTCTCGCTGTAGCAATCGTGCACTGAGCTGTGATTTTTGTGTACCATTACACCAGTGAATTTTTGCTTGTCTTTTTGCTCCACCACTGCAGTAAGCAGTAAAAGAGCTCTCCACAGTTTGAGCATTGTGCTGCTATAACATGATGTACAGTTAAAACTGATGCAGCAGAACCTGAGATCATGTTTTTTTATTATACCATACCTATGTGGACACTCACATGTCTAGATTACCCACAGTGCAGCAGCAGTCCAGTCTGAGATTTGGTTGTGTCATGCTAACAGTGGCTAATTTAGCCTCTGACCACTGGACTCAGGCAGAGATAAGCAGCGGTCTGCAGCGTTCTCATGAGCTCACTTCTTTGAACTCCACACCTTCAGTTTTTTTTTTCATTTTTAAACTTGTAGTCTTCAGACCCAGCCGATGCTGACTCAGGTGACATTTATCAGATTTCCTCATAGCTCCCTCTGGAGCCACAAAAGTCTTGATACTATCTTTGATGTGTAACATTGGTGGAGTTCTTCTCTACCACTTTCAGAATTATTTTACCTCAGAAGCTCTCACAGTGTCTTGCACAGTGTATTGCATGTACTTCATATATACAAAATCCATGGCTATGCCCTCACTGTCCCAGGTTTATCAGCTCCTGTTCCTCGGGGTCGGAAGGGGAAGAAGCTGAAGAATCAGCTGAATGTTTCGGAGGTGAAGAACGCCGACTGGCTCGTCCACTGTAACCCTGAAGTGGTGTTGCAAGATGAGAGCTACAAGAAACACCTCAAGCAACACTGCAACAAGTCAGTTTACAAATGACTCTACTAACTCTAATTAACAGGATTAAAGTACAGTCTGCTGTTGTGTAACCTTGATGATGTAACAGATGAACTTTATCTGTGTGCTCTGAGAAGTCTAACGCCCAGCTCAGACCAAAGATTCCCAACGAGATGAAATAGTTTTAGAGCATTGCAGAGAAAAGTTGTGGCGATGTGAACTGGCCATCTGAGCTCAGCTCAAGCCAGCTGATGGTGTCACCTGCCACTCAGCTGGTCACATTGCCGGCGGTTGATTTAAGAATGCAAAGCATGTCAACGTAAGCCTCTACAGTAAAGAGGGACTCATGTTAGGTCAGCACCATGGTCTGTATTCAGTAATAAATACATAGATTACTTTTCTGATCACCAGAAGGGTAAAGGGGACACATGCCTAGCAGTGCAGGAGCAGTGTCAACTCACAAATTCGCCATTTTTGGTCTCTACTTTTTTTGTTTGAGGCCAGAAGCCTCAATTCATGTAATTTTGCTTTGTTCATATAAAAAACAAAACATCGTGAATATATCCTTCCATCACGTTCTGTAGACCTTGCTGTCGGCTTTTTGATGCTGTATTGCCCGACGCCCAGAAACTGTCCAATAAACACTGCTGCACTCGGCTAAATGGAAGGGTCAATGAAAAGGGCAGAAAGAGACAAAGATCCCTCTGAGCACCATTTGAATAAGAAGAGAAGAAATCAGCAGTCGTTGGTGAAAGAAACTGGAAGCTTAGAATCAAAATGTGTGCAGATTTTTAATAGTAACAGCTTCCTGTTTCAGTGTCAAATGCATTATGCTTTCAACCGGCTGGAATTAAAAGACGTGTTGCTTTAGCAAAGCTCTTCTTCAAAGTGCACAATTGAAACAGAAGGTTAGTCCAGGGTTAGTGCTGATGGAGTGTCAGCTGAACGTACTATAGAGTGACGGATCACAGTCTAAACTGATTCAGTCTTACAACTGTAGGACCCAGTTACACTGTTGGGGTTCGATAATGGTCGAGACTCAGTTACGCTTTACAAAATCCAACAGTATTCTCCCATCATGCAACACTGTGGAGACATTCACAACACGCAAGTGTAAATAATCTAATTCTTCTGTTTCAGATGTAAACAAAACATTTGGTGTCTGAATTACAGTGTTATTTAAATCTCTTTTAAATCTTTTGAATGCCAGTGTAACTGATTTAGTTTGTAATTTTTAAGCCGCTATTAGAGATGCTACAACACTGCAGATTGTATGAGAAAATCATCTTTTACTGTGGTGTATTTAAGTACAATCTGTCTCCCTCCACAGGGTGCTACTGAGGGTGCGGATGTTGTACTACCTGAAGGTGGAGGTGTTGGGTGAGGCTGCCAATCAAGCTCTAGAGGGGATCCCTGCCAGGTATGGAGCGGCCACCATGTTCTTCATGTTAAAAATTAAACTTTATTGGACTGTTTGTTCAGATGGTTGGTTGATTTGTTTAACTGTCCTGACACTTGATGCAATATTTGACCGGATGAGACTGAAAGCGTTCAGACGATCTGTCAAAGTGCCATTTGGAGTTGTGACAGAGCTTTTGTTTGCTTGTGTTTTCAGTGTCCTAACTCGACACTGACGTCACTGACTGACGGGTTGATTATTTGCACCTGTGTCTGTTTGTGTTGACAGTAAACTTGAGGTGTCACTACCCGACATCGACTACATAGAGATTCCAGCTCCATGGTGGGATGCGGATGCTGACAAGTCTCTCCTCATAGGAGTCCACAAACACGGTGAGGACGGCTCACTTTTTGACATGAAAGGTTGCTGAGCACAGTTGTTTGAGTTTTTGAGAATTATTTTTCATGTTGTGATTTCGAAAGGAACTACTCTGCTCATTATCAAGTTCATACTTGTATTTTGGGTTTCTACTATAACATGTTAACATGTTTTAATGTTAAAAAACACTTTATTTTCCTCATTCTGTCTGTGCTGGAATATTTGTATTCACCCTCTGTCTGAGATGCTCCATTTTAGCACCTGTCTCTGTAAGCCCCCCCCCCCTTCCAAAAAAGCCCAGTCTGCTCTAACAGGTCAGCGTTTCAGGGTCTTCCACACCTCAGTGTCTCTGCATCGTCATCGTTGCAGCTGAGAAATGACTTTTTTTGGAACAGTGTTCTAGCAAAACGCCCTATTGTGAAAATTAAAGCAGCCAATTAAAGCTTCTAAACCAAAATCTTCACAATCAGACATGTTCCAGCAGGAATACGATGCAAAAATCGGAGAGAAAGTACTGACATCAGCGACCAAGATTACAGAACAGTAACATGAATCTATCATAAGCTAATGACAGCTTGTAGCCAAAGCAGAAGAAAACATTGAAACAGAATGTTCAGAATGGTCTGACGCCTGAGGTTTGGCTCACAGGGATTACCCTACATACGCTTACCTCATTATTTGAAACTTTGGCAATATGCAGAGGGGCGCAGGACTGAGTCCGTATTTTCTGCAATAATTCTAAACTGAAATACAATGGAAAAATCCCATCGGCATTTTGTTGAGGGAACCAGAGTGATGTTAACGTCCAGGTTGGTGTACAAATAAATAACAACCCTGCAGCACTCTATGAGTCCTCTTTAAAGATAATTTGTTAAGAAGATACTCAGCACTGTGACACACTGTGTTGGAAGAGTTGGGAGAATCACTCAAGGCACATCTATGGCATCTGGTGTTTATGTATGTGTAGTGTATTTGGCTCCAGATACATCATCAGACCTTCATGGGACAATAAACATAAATCTGGGAACACTCCACTGTGTCTGCACACACACGTTTTCTCTGTGTTTTAACGTGGTGTGTTTTTGCATTAACAGGCTATGAGCGGTACAACGCCATGCGTGCAGATCCAGACCTGTGTTTCCTGGAGAGAGTGGGAATGCCAGACGTCACAGCGCTGACTGCTGAACAGGGAGGAGGGGAGGGGGCCTCTGACATGGCTGACAGGTGAAGTGCTCACATGTTCACACACAGACTGACACATGTTAAAAGATTGCCCTCATGTACATAAACACACTCACATAAATGGGTTACTCCTGTTTCAAAATCGTTTTGTTCCCTTTTTATTTCTACATCTATTTTTGTGTTGCACATTGTCAAGGAATAATGAATTAAAGTCACACCGTCACTGGGGCAGTTTGAAGCCATGGTTCTCTGCTGGAAACTGGTGGATTGCTCTCTCCAGGTGTGGAGAGAGTTACTACCCCAAGCGAGGCAGTTTAAGTGTCTTGGGGTCTTGTTCGCGAGTGAGGGTAGATTTGAGCTTGAGATGGATTGGCGGTTTGCCGTGATATTTGCAGTGATGCTGGCGCTCTGCTGGACCGTCGTGGTGAAGAGAGAGCTGAGATGGAAGGCGAAGCTTTCGGTTTACTGGTCCATCTATGTCCCAACCCTCACCTATGGTCATGAGCTCTGGGTAGTGACCGAAAGAAAGAGGTCACGAATACAAGCGGCCGAAATTAGTTTCTTCCGAAGCCTTAGAGATAGGGTGAGGAGCTCGGAAATCTGGAGGGAGCTCAGAGATGAGCTGCTGCTCCTTCATGTCAAAAGGGATCAGTTGAGGTGGTTCAGGCATCTGATGAGATGAGAGGTGTTCTGGGCACGTTCAGCAGCTATGGGAGGCCCTGGGGCAGACCCGAGGAGGGATTATTTATCTAGTCTCGTCTGGGAACACCTCAGGGTCCCCCAGGAGGAGCTGGAAAGAGGTGCTGGGGACAGGGGCATCTGGAATACTGGCTTCGGGTAAGCGGTTGAAAATAGATGGATGGACATTTATACTTATCTGCAGTGCTTGAAAGGTCTTTAAAGGCATTCGATTTAAGTTTCAGATACCTGTCGACACCCTGCATCACATGTTGTCGGGACAGGTGCAGAAATTAGAAACCCGCAGGATTCATTCTCTCTTTTACTCTCTGTAGTAGTGTTCACAACAGCAGGTGCCAACACTGGTGCGAAAAACACATCCTGTCCTCTCTGATGTTTGTTTTTATCAACACTGCCACCTCTCCACCCCCACAACTGCTTTACATACTGAGTGCGAAGAACAATATTATAAACACAGAAATACATGCAGAGTGTGACATCAGGGTGCTAATTATACTGAAAACAATCAGACCATGTTTTAATGACGGCTGTGACGGGGCATTTCTATAGATGACAGACTGACACACACACACACAGCTGCAGGTGTATTTCCATAAAGTGTTTGATATTTGCCATAACCTACCACTGAACTCTAAAAGCTATATGGCTCCTCCGTCCTCAGAAGACATATTTTCTGCTAGTTTCACTGTACTTGAGAGTCTTGCAAGAAGAGCCTATACTGACAAAAGCCAGAGAGGAATAATTGACAGAGAGAGTGCGCCAGAGAAAAGAGGAAAGCACAGACAGAGCGTGGGAAATGTATTTTCCGGGTGCTGCTGCTCCGGCTGACAGCAGCGCTATGAAGATGAGACGCACGCATTTGAACGTGAAGCTTTGATCCTCTTCCTGGAGGTAATTGAAGTTGTCATTCGCTTTATTACCTGTTCAACCTGAAGCTGTTCCCAGCTGAGCACAGCGACTGTGCGGCAGGAAGATCTTCTGGTATCAAAATGTTAACTCAGCAGGTTTCCAGCACAGGTTTGAACAGGATGAGGAGAAATAAATAAATATATGCAGAAGGGAGACGTCTGTGCACGCAGAGGCCGCGGCGCAGTAAACGTGGCCCCTCAAAATATGCATAAAATGTTCACAGGAAGTTTTCCTCATTTCTTCTGTGATACCTTCGGTGTGTCCACACGACAACACAGCACCGAAGGTATGGAAGACAAACTTTGTATTTATGAAGCTTAAAAGTTTTGGAAGTTTGAAGAAGGAGTATTTTTGCAGAAGAAAAGAAGTCTTGTTCACACTTGAGTTGTAGAGTGACTTTTATTTCACTTTTGGACATGTTGTTTGTCCAGGGCAGTTCTTTTCAGAGCTCCAACACAGTGATTTGCAGCCTTTTTAAAGGTCACGTGAGGTCACGGACCCCAATTTGATCAGATTTCACCTCAAGAACCTCCATCTGAAACAATATGAGTGTTAGATATACTGTAGGGCTGCACCTAGCCATTATTTTTGTTTCATCCATTTATCTAAATTAGTCAGTTAATTAAAATCATTTTAAATTAGTCAATTTAGGCTAAAGACTAATTTATAGATTATTCCAAGGATTATTTTCCTATTACTTAATTAATATAACAGTTTACCCCCAAATAAATATTAGAATCTCACCTCAATGTTTGATATTTTCTTCTTTCTTCTTCTTCTTCTTCTTCTTCTTCTTCTTCTTCTTCTTCTTCTTCTTCTTTTTCTTCTTCTTCTTCTTCTTCTCCTCTCCCTCCTTCTTTTTCTTATTTTTATTACTCTTATTATTATTATTATTATCCTCTCCCTCCTTCTTCTTCTCCTATTTCTTCTTCTCCCTCCTCCTTCTTCTTCTTCTTCTTCTTCTTCTTCTTCTCCTCCTCCTCCTCCTCCTCCTCCTCCTATTTCTTCTTCTCCCTCCTCCTTCTTCTTCTTCTTCTTCTTCTTCTTCTTCTTCTCCTCCTCCTATTTCTTCTTCTTCTTCTCATTCAGCTTCTTCTTTTCCTCCTCCTCCTCTCAGTCCTCCTTCTCTTCCATAGCTGGGGAGTAGATATAATTTAGTGTTTTTAAGTTATAAACCTTGTATTTATTTAACCTTTAAATATTAATGTACCTCTGATATTCCTCATTAAATAGGGAAATAACATGACATCCTGTTTGTCAGTTAACATAACTGAGAAACAGGATGTCATGTTATTTCCCTGCTTTGTTGTATTTTAATTCCTGTCATTTTCTGTTATGATAATATAGTAATTTTTCATTAAGGCAGAATCACATGGAGGCTGTTTGTGGGAGGTGTTTTTTTCCGCCCATCCTTTCATTCTTACATTTCCTGCAGTGCATGGAGATGTGCTGTCATGTTCAGCTGCTTTTTTTTTGTTTAAAAACTTTTCCTCTTTACATATTTTGGTGCCTCAGGAAATGTTTCCTCCATGCTGTTTCTAACACATAACAACAGTTGCACAGCGAGAGCTCGTCTCTGATTTAATCTGCTTTCTTTACATCTGATCACATTTCTTATGGCTCATATTCTGACGGGCGCTTCGTTGCATCTCTGCATCAGAACAGCTCTCTCTTGTTCTGTTTTCTGTTCTCTGACATGTTTTATCTTCAGTCAAACATCAAGGAAACTCAGTTTGTCATAGAGTGTGCCTTTACTCTCCACATTTCCTGTCCCATTTAATTCTAACCTCACACGTGTTGCCTTCAGTTGTACAAGACAGTGTTCAATAGGATATTTTTTCTCAAGAACTACAGATACTTGGAGGCCCACATCTTTTCTACCAGTGGCTAAACAGTCTGTCAGTGTTTGGATAAAATGTTTGATCCTTTTTGTTGAACTAGAACCAGCCCTTAAATTGCTGTCACCAAACACACCAGACTCCATATAAATAAACAGTAAACTGTGCACAGAGGCAGTGTATTTTCACATCTGCCTGGCTTAGCTAAGGGTTAATTTCTATAATAATAATAATAATAATAATAATAATTTGTAGACCTTGAATTTTGTTCTGGTTAAACAAAAATGATCTTACTCTTTAACAAAAAAGATCTCTCTCTGTAGGATCCTTTCGATAATGTTGTCAGACACTTCTGATAACAGACTGAGCCCGTCAGTGGCAAAAACAAGCACTTTGTAGACATATATGATGAGTCACTTAGACACAAGAACATGGGACAATGGGGTCCTGAGGTAAAAAAATACCCCTTTACTCAGGATTTTTAAGTTTATGTAATGTGCAGGAAGCCACACAGCAGCTCCGCAGTGCTTTGTTTTCTCCTTTGGTGTCAAATGATGCGATGTTTTGTTGGCATTCCCTTGAACGCAGACTATATCTATAGAAGAATGAAAAATTGTCTGAGTTATTGAAGCTTTTTTTCCTCGTCTGTTGTTTCTTTTGTCAGCGTGTGCAAAACTGAGGAGGCGAAGGACGAGACTGAAAGCAAAGCTGATGGAGGCGAGGACAGAGACGAGAGCAGCAAGGTGAAGAGGAAGCTCTCCTGAAACCTTTGAAAAAGTCTCTCTTCCCGTTTGTCTTATTTTCTCCCTCAACCTGAGATTCAGTTTATTCCTTTATGGGCACATTATTTACCTCATCGTACTCCTTTGAGATTAAAAAGTCCAATTTTTGTGGTGTTAGTTAAAATTTCCTCTGGGAGAGTTGATGTTCACCAGACGTGTGTGGCCTGCGGGTACTGTAAAAACAAATGTGTGGAGTTAATGATGCGTTTTAATACAGAACAACACTTTTAAACCCAGAACAGATAATGTTAGATGATGATGATGAGATATTGTGAATCTCCTCATTGCTTATTTTATTGTTTTATTTAGATTTGCTTTTTGTCAGTTTTTTAAAACTTCCATGCAACTACAGTGTATCTGCAACACCGTGTTCTCAGTGTAGAGTTAATGCAGAAAGAATTTTGAAACGTCATGGAAACAAAGTAAGGGTGAGATCAATCATCTGTTGTCCTCTTGTTTAATGTATTTAAATGCTTAGGTAAAGGGAAATTGCTACTTTTAAATTTCTGCAGCCTGAGATGCAACACACATCTAAATGATCCTTTTATCTTATTTCAGATATGAAAATACTTTGTGAATATGAAAGTCATCTTAAACACGACACAGATGTTTTACAGAGGATGAAGATCACTATTTAAATTGTGAAAATAAAACAAATAAAAATATAATTTTCAGATGTTTTAAGTAAAGGTACAAATATGTGGGTAATAATGACTTTTCCGTCTCATTTTAAGTTATAAAATCAGTATGTTTTACAAGGGAATGGTAGGTCCAGGCCATCACAATGATATGATGATATTGTATTATTATATTACAAAATTCTCTCATCCAATGCAGTCATTTGAATCAGATTTTAGCACAGAACTGACACATTTTGTGAACTGAAAATCCTCAGTTCTGTTAGTTGATTTTGCTGTTGTGTTCATTTATTATTTGGTAAAAAATTGTGTGTCTTTTATTTACAGGGAGAGGAAACCTGCTCCAGCACGGACACCTCAGACAAGCCTGACAGTACAGGTCCAGGTGAGACATACTACACTCCGTCATAAACATGAACATATCTATTAATATCAACAGTGCCAAGTCGGTACACAGTAGGCATTTCATAATACCAGAAATTCAGTAGTCAATACCAGCACCAGGGAAGTTCCACAGTTCCCACTACTAATACCTAATACCATAGGGGAAAAAAACAGCAAAAAACAATCCAATATACTTACATCCAGACTCCTTAATCAAAAACATTAAAACACAATGTAATTTAAATTTTATTATTAATTCCTGATGATCTGCCTCGAACACAAAGTACTCTATAGCCCCTTTTACTCTGCCTGTTCAAGGCGGGAATATCGCGCCGTAATGCCGCCTCACCGTTTTGTATATAAGCTAAGTTATCTGGCCTCTAAGCTGGGAACAGAGGAAGTAACGATGCTGAAACGATGTCCGAGTGGCACAGGTGTGACATTTTGAACATGTGGTATGTGTTCGACCTGCTGCGGGAGATTTAATAAGTAGCTGGTGGCAGTTAGCGGCTAACTCAAAGAAGAGAAACAGCAGCCAAATGTGTTCACAAATTGGGAAAACAAGATCTGGGAGCTCTTTACCACGACGCCAATCTCTCCCCCAAATATTGTCACTTCTGGCTCCAACTAACCAAGATGGCAACAGTCGAAATGCTGAACTTGAGCCATGCATCCAAAAACCAATGGGTGAAGTCACATCATTTTTACAGTCTATGATTTTACCCTAAATTGAACATTTTTCACGTCTTTACAACCAGAAAAAAATGGTACACCCGCAGCACATCGTCACACTGCTGGCGTTAGTAGCAGAGTGTGAATGCATGGCGCTCAAATTGAAAAGAATTAAAAGAATATGTTCAGAAAAAAGGCTTTTCTTGTCAAGTGGAGGCAGAGCTGTTGCTGCAGCTGCAGTTGTTTTCGTCTTCCACCTGTTCTGCGCTTGGAGGCGTTCGTCTTCTTCCTTTGGCATTTAACGGCAGACTAGAACACCTGTAGGCGTATATGCTTTCCTGTCAGTTCTGGTAGAATTGCATCTTGGGTACCTACGGTACAGAAGAAAAACAAGTACTGTCAGGTTTTTAGAGTTTTGCCATTGCCATGGTACTGAGGTTCCTGTTCTCGTGACATCCCCAGTACACCGTGTGCGTCCTTTGGGAGAACTCAGGCACGGAGAAGCACCCGTACATTAAAGATCCGCCGACACACATGAATACAACTTGACAGCTAAGGAACGTCTTGGCATTTGCAGGTCTTACAGGCAATTTAAGCAATCGTTTTTTTCAACTTGTAATTTCATTTTTTTCCTGTAATGAGTCAGACATCCCCTCAGACAATATGATATGATTTCTCTCCGCTGGGTTCCATCTCCCCTTCTATTCATGTCAAGAGGTGCTTTCCCACGACGTTTCATATCTGAACCCATTTCACCTTTCAGCTTAAGTCTCCATTTCACCGCTGCTCTGCCGAGTACGGGCTGATGTGAAATGAGTTTTGATAGTTTTAATGGTGCTCACTGTCTCAGTGGGTACGTTTAATGGACGTCTAATTGTCAAATGGCACTCTGGAGAAGGAGATGGAAAGACATCCACACTTGGATACAAATACCTTGTTACACATTGTTAAATGAGAGACATTACAGACGCAGTAATATTGTAAAAATGATCTATATCATTTCAGCCTTCCCTTTAGTATTCAAAACACGCAGGTACTTTAACGGAAAAGCTGGAGTGTGAGTCAAAGAGAGCCCGATGTGACCTGCTTTGGGTGATTTGGAACAGGCAGTTAGCAGCTCATGAGTTCTGTGATTTATGGTGAGAATTTCAGGATCTGTTCACATCTGAGCTCGATTAAATGAGTCTTTTATTTAAGACATGTCTGGATTCTGTGTTTTAATAAAGTTAAACCTCTCACAAAGAGACACCTCTTCTTGGCAAATTAAGCAGGAATTCATTTTGCTTTGGGGGTGGTGGTTTGAGCACCAAATACTGTTAAAGGTACAGCTGAGCTCAGTGACACTAGATGAGCTAGCAGTCGCAGCGATCACATCACCCCTGTCCTCCAGAACCTCCACTGTCCCACAATACAACACATCCAATTCAAAGTCCTTCTCATCACTTGCAAAGCCCTCCATTACTAGGCGCCCTCCTGCCTCACTGACCTCCTCCACTGTCGCACTCCCTCCTGCAGTCTCTGCTCCTCTCATTCCAACCTCCTGACTCCACCACTCAGGACCAAGCACTGAAACACTGGAACATTATCCCCAAACACATTCAAGACTGCACCGACCTCTGCCGATTCAAATCAGTCATCAAATCTCCTTTCCTTATTTTAATGCTCAATTTCCTTAATTCAGTAGCAAAAGTCTTTGTATGGCTGCTTTATGTTTCGACAGAGGGTTGGGTTTTTGTGTTTAATATGAAAAAAGCAGTTTGAAGGAAAGAATGACCGTTGTTAAAGTAAGGTATTCCAGTATAAAAGAAATCACACAATGCCCAGTCCTTCTTTACGACAGATTTCTTTTTCAATCAAACTTTGTTCAGACCTTGCAGCAACAGCAGCCTCACACACTTACCCATGTGCCCTCACTGTGCCCTCCCTCCACAGACTCCCAGATGTCGGGTGACTTGTGCGCCCAGGATGGAACCCTGGTCACCACAACGACAACAGGAACAGGGACCGGGGTGGCATCTCTCCATGTAATCCAAGCCCGGCCCCTCTGGCCCACCGGCCCCGCCTTGACGGCCCGTTTACGCCGCCTAATAACGGCCTACCAGCGCTTTACACTGCGCCGCGAGCCGCTGCTCAGACACGACTTCCTGCTTCACGATGGCCTTGTCAGCATGGGGATCGGAGGAGCTGGAGCCGCGCACAGTCATCACGCCGGTGGGCCGCTGGCGTGGCAGCTGGGCGAAGAGCTGAGGCGGTGCTCTGTGGTCGCCACAGAACCTGACCCCTTGTTCCTGGAGTGGCAGAGAAGGTCAGTTTAGCTGATAGCAAGTTTTATGATCAATATTTTATCAGACTGGTGATATTTTTATTGCAGATATTTTGAACCTGATTTATTTTATTGTGAAAGTGTCAAACTAGTTGCTTAATTAAAACTGTCAAAATATAGTAGTGCTGGTATAACTGATAACCCTAGCCCAGCTGACACTGGGTGAGAGGCAGGGTTCACCCTGGACAGGTCACCAGACTATCACAGGGCTGACACACAGAGACAGACAACCATTCACACTCACATTCACGCCTACGGACAATTTAGAGTCAACAATTAACCTGCATGTCTTTGGACTGTGGGAGGAAGCTGGAGCACCTGGAGGAAACCCACGCTGACACAGGGAAAAAATGCGAACTCCACATGGTTACGGATATGATGAAAAATTTAGTTGTGCAGAGATGTTCCCGCCTCAGAATAGAGCATCGGTGCATCCTTAAGTTAAAATTCTGAAATTCATGAGGGTCTGTTTCTCAGAGATTTGTACACACAAGTTTCAAAACCTCACATTTCATATTTCTTTACAATATGAAGATTTATTTCCCCAGTCAATAGTGACCAGCTCTGATTTTCACGTTAAGCTTCACTTTGAAGGACACTTTATATTCACTTCTCTCTCTTCTTAAAACATTACATTTACAGAACTTTGATAAAAATGACTCAGACAACTTGAAATAGTGCAACACAAACTTCCTGGAACCTGTTTCAGATTTAAATACTCAAATACTTTGTTTGAGGCTGGTTTAGCTGAAGAAGCCCAGAGGCTACAAAGCCTAATTATTTTACCTGACAGTATTTGTGTAAATGTGTGTATTCCAAACAACCTCCTGTGGTATCTTGTTTAATGTATGAGGAAGGCAGGCGTTTGTTTGTGTCACTGATTTAGATGAACTGTGCTTTCCTCTTCTTAAATGTTCTTTATATAGATGTTTGAATATGGTATTTGAAACATGGTATCCTCATGTTTAAGGTGGACTCGTCGGGAACAAGCAGATTTTTACCGCACTGTGTCGTCGTTTGGGGTGGTGTATGACCCAGAGAGGAAATCCTTTGACTGGTCCCAGTTCAGAGCACTGGCCCGACTGGAGAGGAAGACGGACGAGAGTTTGGAGAGATACTTTAACTCCTTTGTCAACATGTGCAGGACGGCCTGTAAACTGCCTCCAAGGAAGGAAGAAGGTATTGTGTCTGTCTGTCTGTCTGTCTGTCTGTCAGTGATGTGCAAGTCACTAAAATTAGAATTATTTAGAGTTAATAATTACTTCTTTTGGTTAGTTATTACATATCTACTTCAATTCTTTTATTAAGGCACATATAGCGTGTAATTGTAGTGTTATGTGACACCATGATGAAAATAAGTGGCAGAACAATAAACCATTATTGATTTGTTTTGAAAAGGCCTATATGTTGTAGTCTTTAATTCTGCAACTCAAGCAACAGAAGTCAGATAGTAAGTAATTCGTATTCTGCACATAGACTACAGCTCACAACTAGAGGCCTTATTTGGTTTTTGATCTTGAGGTGGGAAAAATTATGTCAGTCTAGGTACCATGTCTGAAGGGTCACTGTTGGTTCCAAAGGTACTATACTGAAAGTGTTTGGTGGAAACAGGGCTCTACAGAAACATTGCATACAATAGTCCACCTTCTCTTCCCGTCTGGCTGTCTGTCTCTTGCTCAAACACACACACACACACACACACACACACACATACACACTCACAATGGTGGGTCTGGGTGGCGCTCACCTGACCAGTGCATCACTACAGGTGACGTTACTCAAATTTTGGGGAGTAGGCTGCGTTAGTCTGAAGTGATTAAGACAAAAGTAATGAGCCCATTTAAATTTTAGTAATTGTAATTGCATTACTTAATTTGAAAAAGTAGTCAGTTGTATTATTAGTTACTGTTAAGAGTAGTGGAATTACAGCACTGGTGGTCACACACATGGACGTGTGTTTTTTTTAAAATTGACAGTGATGTTTTGAAAGAAACATCAGCAATGGACAGATTTTTTTTTTTTTACCTGGAGAAACTTTAATTCTCCTTAATTTAATTTACCTTGGTAATGTGGTTATGTAACAAGAAGCTCAGGATCACCTCCTTTGTTTTGCAGGCACAGTCGGCTGGTTTTACAAAGTAAATACAAACTTGACTGTCAAAATCTATAGAGTCCAACACCATGTCCTCATTAGGGTGTAGCTGCAGACCTCCTGTCCCTCCTTGGGACCTCGTTCCTGGGGAACTTTACTGACCCCTGCTGGTGGAAGGATTCAGTTGCTCTTCACTGACAGATCATTTGTAGTTCAGTACATTAAATTAAGACCCAAACTCAGCAAACAAAAAATAATATTAAACATTGAATTGTAAATAGAAGTGTAATGAGTAAATTCATATTGGCAAATGCACTTTCTAGTCTTCTGATCACTCAAAGCTCCTTTACACTACATGTCACAGTCACACACTGGTGGCCGAGGCTACTGTACATGGTGCCACCTGCTACTCAGTAGCCATTTACACACACTCACACACTGATGGAACAGCCGACGGAAGCAATTTAGGGTTCGGTATCTTGCCCAAGGATACGTCAGCTTGCAGACTGAAGGAGCCGCTGACCCGCTCTACCTCTGATTCACAGCCGACCCAGGTCACCTTAGGCTCCAGAGTGTTGGGACATAATACAACATGTAAAACATGTGTAAATGTGACCTTAGGGGAGGTGATGCTGCACCTCTGCAGAGCTCCTGAGGAGACTGTCCTCACCTTCTTAGTCTCAGTGTCGTATGAAAACACAGCTGTGGACAGTTGGAAAGAGTTGTATGGAGAGTGTCTAAGATCATTGGCTGTGGCCTTCCCTCTGTCTCCTCCATTCATGCCACACGTATCAGACACACAATGCAGAAGGTGATGGCTGACTCCTCAGCTCCCTTTTCAAATTCTTCCCAGCCGGAAGGCAATTACAGAGTGTTAGATGTCGGACATTTCACCTCAGGATTAGCACATACTGTATCCGGAGGCTGTTCAATACTTGAACTTTGATGCACAAGCTCTTAAAGCCAACAAGCACTTTAAAAGTAGGTAGGTGGCAGCACAAAGCAGCAGGTACTTAAATGAACTGAGCAGCACAAAGCACTACAGACCTGGACTTGAACTTTATCGTGTTATATATGTTTGAATGTATAAATGTGATAACTGTTTCTGCTTCTCTTATTTTACATATTTCATTTACTTAGTGTATGTTTGGCTTTTTGTCTGTTTTTAATTGTAAAATTAGTTTAGCCTCGGTTTATTTACTATAAATTGCATCTTTACTCACCTCAGTGTTACAAACATCAGGATCAGGAATATATTTCAGTGATTGGTTGACACACTCAAACTTATTTAGGTTTTTTCTCTCATCCCCTTCCTTCAACTCTGCGTCTCTCTTACCTTCCTCGTGCATCTTACTGCCACTGCTTCATGTTGACTCTCTGTATCTCTCCTTCACTCTTGTTTCTTTCAGGGTTGGTGGATCCCGCTGTGCTCGTTGAGCCTCTGACAGAAGAGAGAGCAGCCCGGACTTTATACCGCATCGAGCTGCTCCGAAAGATCAGAGAGCAGGTGGGCTCTTTGTAGAAATGCAGTTTCAACATTAATACTAGTTTCCAACGTTCCAACTCAAACTCTGAGCTTCAAAGTTTATCTACAACGCAGCAATTGTTTGTGTAGGGCTTGGTATGAGTTCATTCCAGTGCACTGATGGAGCTTATTCATCTCTCTGTGTTTTGTCTCTGGCATTTGATCGATACATTTTGTGTCACTACTAGCTCCCACCGGTGATGACAGAAATCATATAAAAAGGCTCTTCCTACAGCCTCACGATAATCAGTTTTTAGATTGGTTGTGTTCAGTGTCACAATAATCTAGTTACAAACAGGTTGTCATGGACACCACAAAAGTAACGTGACTCAACTTTGTGACACAGCAACATATAAAGAGGACACCATAAAGGATTAGTTGTAAAGCAAAACTATTTTCATTACCACTAACAAAGTGCCCCTGAGGCGCAGAAAAACTTTCCTCTGCCAACGTAGCTTTTTCAAAAACAACCCACGAGTCAGGATCTATTTTCTGCTCACACACAAGCTGTTCTCCAAAATGGAAACAACTTAAGCTGCTTTTGTTGCAGTTTGTTTGCATCACCCAAAGCATGATGGGAAGTGTAGTACCAGTGCATATATAATACATATCTATCCTGAAAACAATAATAGGAACAATAGAAGGAAACAGTTAATATAGATTAAGTGCTTTTTGTTGCACACTATCAATACGTTGGAGAAATGCAAGCTGACTTATAGCTGCAGTAGCAACTGCTGATCAGACTGGAAAGATGTCTGTGTATGTGTTATCTGTGTGAGGATGTGTTTTTAGTGGCAGTAAAGATAATCACAAGGTATTCTACAGATCTTTTAAGCCAACCTAAACAAAACTTAACAAAGACAAATACTAAGTTGCTGAGATTGCTTTTCGTTCTATCCTCCACTCCCCCACAATTAATCACATTTCCTCTTTACATTTTTACTGTTATATATTTACTTCTTGTGCCTTCCTGCTCTGAACTCCCTCAGGTTCTCCGTCACCCGTTGCTCTCAGCTCGCCTCCAGCTGTGCCGCCCCTCCCTCTACCTCCCAGTCTGGTGGGAGTCTGGCAAACACGACCGTGACCTCCTCATCGGAGCAGCACGCCACGGCTTGAGCCGCACAGACTTCTACATCCTGAACGACCCCCAGCTGAGCTTCCTGGAGGCACACAGGAACTACGTCAGGGGACACCCCTCTCATCTTCATCCTCAAAGCCATCATCACCCTCACCACCCAGGCCTGGTGACCCATCCCAGCATCTCTTCTTCATCCTCTTCGTCCCATCCACAGCTGCCTCATCCTCACTGCTGCCTGTATGATTCTAGTCTCGGTCGCCACTCCCCGCAGCCCCCTGAGTATCCTCACCAGTCCTCTCACCACCACCATCATCACCACCAGCATCACCCTGTGCCTCCGTCGGCTCCTTCTCCTTCCTCCTCCTCTTCCTCCTCCTCTCACCCTCACCTCCACCCTCTACCGTTGGATGCCCACAATTCCGCCTCACCAAGTCTTGGAATAGTTCCTGGGTCACGTGGAGATTTCCTCGACTGTCCTCCTCTGGATGAAACCCTGGAGCTGGGTTCGCTGCAGCATGATGCCATGTCTGCAGATGCCTTACATGGAGGGAAGGCATCCAAAGACGCCCTCAACGGTTTCCCATTCAATTCAGCTGCAGGAGGTCAAAGCATGCTCAACTCGTATGGCGTCGGGGGAACAGACCTTGATTCAAAACTAAGGAGTGACGTGCTTGTTGGTGAGCAGGGCTCCTCAGAGGAAACCGGGCTGATGGCACCATCAGTAGAGCTGGATCAGTTACAGGTAAGCATCTGCATTCTTAAGAAGGCTGAAAGGTGTCAGATTTAGATGGATTTGGTGGCTTCTAGCTGTGAATTGCAGATTGCAACCAGCTTAAACTTCTCCCACGTAGATTTCCATCAGTATTCATCGCTCAGGAGGTTTTAATCAGGAGCCAAATTATCCACAGAGGTCTCTTCCTCTCCAGAATAAACAGACCAGGTGACTAAAACCACTAAAAACACTGAATAAAGTAGTTTCACATCACATATCAGTGCATCTCAGAGACGGGCGACCCACCCACAGCATGCTGAATCCTCAAGCAGAACCAAGACTCTGTGGTGGATTCCATCTGCCTCTGCCCGTTGGGTTGAGAGAAAAAGAGACAGAGATGTAATAATAGAGATATCACTTTTTATAATTATAGCAGTGGATATGATAAAACAATATTAATAGCAGCAGTATTGACATTGGAAGTATGACTAATAATAAAGGCAGTAGCAGTGGGCGTCAAGCAAGATAACAGCAGCAGGTGGCACCGCAATCCAAGAAACCTGCGAGGCGAGAAAGCCCGAAGACTCCGGCGAGGCCAAGTTAGTACCATGGATTAATGAGACGTGAATGCACATTGGAGAGAAAGAGGAGGAGAGAGGATCTCAGTGTATTGAGGGAAGTCCCCTGGCAGTCTAGGCCTATAAAGCAGCCTCACTAGGGGCTGGTTCAAGGCAAGCCTGAGCCAGCCCTAACTATAAGCTTTATCAAAGAGGAAAGTCTTAAGCTTACACTCACTCTTTTCTGGAAGGTGGTTTCACGGGAGTGAATAGCTAAAGGCTCTGGCTCCTGTTCTACTTCATCTTTCATTAACCAATCACCTTCATCCCTGCAGGCTCCCTGGGACGGCACAGACCACTCCAGTCCAGCTCACCACATGTTCAATGAATCTGATCCAATCCTTGGACCTTCCACTCTGGAGACTGGCTTTCTGGAGGAGGAGGACGAGGAGGCGCAGGGGGGAGACAGAGGTGGGGAGGAAGGTGGAACTCTGGAGGAGTGTTTGGGCCTCCCACCCTCCTCCTCTCCCTCCCACCCCTCTGCAGGAGACTCTGTGGAGCCGCTGTCCTCAAGTTACATGCTCTTTAAGGTTAGTTTTTGCCTCATGTACCATCAGACTAACGTTGAATTGAAAGGAAGGACGCAGAGTGGGAAAAAAAAAAAATTCTGTTTGCTTTTAATTACAATTAATTTAAATTTTCTAACTATTATTTTGTAAAACAATAACATGAATAGATCATCACAAAGCAATTCTTATTTTGACACTTATATTTTCTGTATCCAGGAAATTGGTGTGAGCGAGGAACCCAGCGCAGATCAAACCGACCTTTCGGCGAGCCCCCCGCCTCCTTATGTCCCCCCACCTCCCCTCTCTCTGTCTGACATCACTGCCCACACGCCACAACATAGGCTGGGCCCCTCTGATGTGGCTGAGAGCCTGGCTAACCCTGTGGAGGAAGGAGAAGGCCAGGAAGGAGGCGCTGGGTTCGAGTTTGATGACAAGGAGGAGGAGGAAGTGGAAGACTTGTCAGGGGGGACCTTGGAGCAGAATGTGGAGGAACAAAGAGATCTGGAGAGGGTGGAGTGTGACGCAGACCAAGGTACGTGAAAAAGTACAGGTAGTGGTACAGTGTGTTTGAAGACTAATCAATTTTACATAAGTGGCCTCAAGAAAGATGGTGTTCCTTTAAAAAAAAAAAAAAAAATGGAGAAGTGTTGTTATAATTTGACTACAACTATATCTAAAATTATGAATTCAATAAATTATATCCAGATCACCAGTGTTTTAAGACATGCAGGTAGATAGAGAAAGAGAGATAGAGAGATACGCCCTAAACAGGATCATAAATACTGAAATACTACTGACGCTGAGACGAAATGATCAGCCAATGGGAATAACGTGACAGATTTTTTTAATTACATAAAATTTCTACACGTTGCTTCTTCCTTACAGGAGCAGACCAAAGTTTGGGAGTTTTGAATCCATCCATGGAAGTACCTCAGATGGACGGGATAGTGCCAGAGCCGGGCCTTGCAGAACGGGACGAGCAAGACCTTCAGGAGAGCTTCGACCAAGCAGAGCATGAAGAGGAGTTACCACAAGAGGTGCATCCGTATCTTGGGAAGCTGGAGCAGGAGGGTAGCCTTGCATGTCCTGAGTCCATTGAAGAGCCTGGGGAGGAGGTGGATGGGCTGATTCTGTATCAGACAGTGGAGGAAGAGACGATAGGAAACTCTCTCGACACTGAAACATTGATGGGGAACGCAGCTGGAGAGGATGGTCCAGTCGAGTGCACAGATCTGGCAGATCAAGTGGATGAGATCTCAGAAGGGCAGATGGATCATGTTTCTTTCATCCATGTTCCAGTGGTTCAACCCAGTGATGAAGTGGCAGTGAAACAACTAGACGTCAAACCCAACGAGATGGTGCTGCAGAGCATTTACTCAGAATACGCACAACCCTCCTGCCCTACTACGTCTGTCTCACCCCCTGCTGTAGCAGCAAGCGCTGACGAAACCACCACAAAGAGCAGTGGAGGAGCTGGAGTCAAAACCGAAGTCTCCATGAATCAGAATGACTATGAAGGTACAGCTGAAGATCTGAGCTCACCACATGGGAGGAGAGACTGTAACAATAGAGTCCTGACATTCTCCCTTGACCAGGACAACAAAAATAATCTGCTTGAGCAAATTGGAATCAAAATGGCGCCAACTCTACCTGCAAACAGTATTGACACAAAGCCATCTGATCTCAAGTTTTCTCTTCTACCAGACAGTGGTGTCGACAAGAAACCTCAGCAACTGGAGCTGCCAATCAAGGTGGAGGAAACCAAGATGGAGGCTGGAGAGGATGTCTACCCTGACAGCTCTGAAGTCAAACATGGAAATTTCCTTTCCTACCGTGTCAAATCGGAAGACTTAGTGACCAAAGCTGAGCAGTTAGACTATCCTGTCAAACCAGAAACACTGGAGACCAAACCTGAAGATCTAAGCCTCCCCATGAAGCCTGAAAGCTTAGACTGTAAACCTGAAGTCCTCCAGTTCGCTGCCTTCTCAGATGGCGCTGAAATCAAACCTGAAGAAAAACCAGTAGCTCTCAGTTTTGCTGCGTATCCAGATGGAGCTAAGCTTAAGACTGAGACAGAGCAAGAGGATTTAAGGTTATCGGCCTTTCCTGACACGTCTGCCATCAAGCCCGAAGCCAAGCCAGAGGGTCTGGAGTTCACAACCTACCCAGACAGCTCTGAGATTAAACCCGAGGCCAAGCCGGAGGACCTCGAGTTTACAGCTTTACCTGAGATCAAAGCTGAGACAAAGCAGGAGCTGTTGGAGGCTGACAGCACAGTCCTGACCCCGAAGCTGGAGCAGGTAGATGGGCTGGTGGACACCTCGGAGAGTCTGGTGGTTAAAGGCCAAGTGAAGGAGGAGAGGCCAACGACACCAGGTGAGAACACTGTGAAGTCTGTGAAGGACAATTCAGAACAGGTTTTAAAGGTTGAGCTGCAACTAAAAATTATTTAAAGTCTGGGTAAAGTGAAATCAGAGTCTAAACATATTATACATGTTGGAAAATAATTGCTGACAACATGTTAAAGACTGTGAACTATACAGTACCGCACTGTGGAGTTAGGGCCTGTACACATGGTGCGTCATTAACTGCCTGGAAATCATGAGGTTGGGCGCTCGATGCTACTCCTCTGCCTACTCTGTGCCAACTTTCAAGAACATGTAGGTTGTGTCTAAGGATGTGAGTGGACAGAGACAGGGACTGAGCACCAAAGTTTGAGCCAAACACAGTTCATCTGCACACACTGCGATGACACAGAGTTGTTTCATAATTGGCAGAATTTTCCTTTAATAACTACCTCAGATCACTGCACCTTGTCACGCCTCATTGACTGCTTCAGCTCGTTGCTGCGAGTGTCACCGCCATAATAAACGGGCAAGACAGGCCTTCAGTGGACGCGCCCCTAGTGTCTCAGAGCAGATTATACAGCTTTCATTTTCACCATTTTCAAACCTAATTTTATATATTTGGTGATTTTATTTAATCATTCAAATTTGGCTGGGTGGTTGATAACAACTGATTTTTGTGTCACACATTCACAGCACGTTTATTTTGCTTTACCCGGATTTAAATTAATAATATTTCCATGCATTAATCATCAAGTTCTTTGTTTAGTCTGTAAAATGACAGAAAGTGATGACTAATTCCCATCACAAGGTCCCAGACACCAACTGATCTCTTCCATTTGCTAATTTTATAAAATCTTATGAAACTTTCAAAGATATAAAACAGAGAAAATATAAATTTGACACATTTGAGAAGCAGCTGATTTTGGCATTGTAATTTCATTTATGACCTGGAAAGATAAATCCACTATTAAAATGGTTGAATCAATTTTCTGTTAAATGACTAATCCATTAATGACTAGTTTTATCACAGGCACACATGGTGTGGTTATTTGCAAACCACATGAAGTGCAGTGTACTGATGTTTGATTGTAAGAGTTTGAAAAAATGCAACTCCTTTTACAAACCACGCCTGTTGTTGAGCTTGAACTTGTCATACTCTTTCACAGTACCTGTGGTGGAAGGTTACGCGGGCAGCCCCAGGTTTGCAGCTCCTGTTTCCATGTGTGAGATTCCTGACAGCCTCCATGACACCAGGGAGCCGACCATCGCTCAGCTGCTGCAGGAGAAAGCACTTTACTCGTTTTCTGAGTGGCCCAAGGTACTGTGAAGTCTTTTATGCCTGGAATCAGAGTCAGATACACCTTACCTTACATTTACAGAACAAATGTATGACAGAAAACTGGGTGTATGGTCATTTGCATGCAAACCCAGGCTAAGATCAAATCTCACGTCGCGTCTCAACTCTCGCAAGTTTGAGTCAGCGTGAAGTGGCGGTGCAGAAAAATAAATCTGGCTGTGTTGGAGAATTGTTATCAGACCATATTATAACTGGCATCAAAGTACTTGCAGCCACATATTCATCACTTAAAAATGTATAGCCTGCGAGAAAACATATTTGACCGAAGGCTAAACACCTAAAATCTATCTAAAACTTTCTTTTAAAACAAAAAAACATTGTTTTTCTGACTTCCTTTGATTCCACTTTTCATGCTGCTAAATAGAACCATCTGGTTAAATTGGACCTGGGATGTCAGTGTTTCCATTTCTAACTCAGAGAAGTTTCTCTTCTTGGCTGTATTATGTCACTCCATGTCGTAAACTCCAGAGGCAGGGTCTCTAAACTGTGAATATATATTGGAGTTGGATGTTTAAATGGAAGTTGTTTTTAGCAACCCTCATTGTAAACGCCCGATGATTTTTACACTGTGATCAGCGAGATAAGAACGTTTGAATAACTCACATGTGAACCCTGTCCTGAGATGATTTCTGTACTCAGATCTGTGTTGGTTTGCATGTTAGGTTGATAAATGAGCGCCAACATGTCTGAGTTAAAAATAAGGTTAATCTGTTCACGTTATCATCTTCGTGTCATTAACTCGGTCTTATACTGTTCCCTGTAGGACCGTGTTATCATCAACCGCCTGGACAGCATCTGCCACGCCATCCTGAAGGGGAAGTGGCCGTCATCAAGCGAGCAGTACGACTCACCCGGCTCCATGGTCGCCAACTCATGCCTGGCCAACAGTTTAGCCCAGCACCACCACCAACAGCACCACCGGGCAGGCTTCCTCCCCACCACTGCCTCCAGCTCCGTCCCGGGCCAGTCCAGGGTTCAGCAGACGAACCCTGGACTCGGGTTCTCCATCCCTCCCCCTCTCACCAGACTACCTAAGGTGAGAACGTCCCTGTGACCCACTGAATGAATGAATTACCTCCCTTTGTTGTACATACCTGTGCATCTATCATCTGTCCACATGTATCTCTACTATCTCATGCCATGGTTCATACAAGTGGTGTCCAGTTTGCACTGCTAACAATGCTAATAGTGCTAATAGACTCCTAAATGCTAACAGACTAGACTCCGCTAAGGGCGTCATCACTTTGACTTGTCGTTGGGGTGCTTTTTCGTAAGGGCTGAACAAGGTAATAATTCTCAAGCCCATTTGATTTGAGGCAAAACACCGGACTGCACCGCTGAAACGTTTAATATCATTACTTTGTGTTTTATTCAGTCTTCACCCATAATATTTTTAAATTTATGTTGGCATTGCTCCACAGTTTAACCTTTAAAATAGCAACTTACAAAAAACCCTCAAATTGTATGTGCTCTCCTGCACTAAAAAAACTTTTGTACACAATCTAGTAGGAACAACAGTTTTGCTCTGAACATTATTTGAATCATTTTCTAATATACCAAATCATTATATTTCATAGTTTGTGAATTCAAAAACTTATCTTAGGTTACTACTGATCATACTAACCAGCCTTATTAATAATGCGTATGGCTCATTTTTGGAGTAAGAGTATTGAATTGTAAATCACAACTCCACAGAGTGTTATTAGCACTGGTCATCTGGTGATCTCCCTCTAACTGGCTGCCACCTTATTATGTTTTTGCAGTTAGAAGTAAGGAAGTCCCACGTAGATAATTCCTCATTTCAGCTTCATGAATCATCCGTCAAAGCAATTGGCAGTAATAGATGTAAACAGGGCATCCAAAAAATAGTCAGCTCATTTCAACACTCATTTCAACACTAGCTTTCTTGAAAAACTAACTTTGCCACGTCTCCTCTCGTCACCCCAAAAAACTCATGAACTTTCTCGCAAACAACACAAAAAATGGCTCTACCGCCTCCACTTAAAATTTCATCCCCTTCCTGTTGCCACTGCTCGACTCTCGGCCTGTCAGACGCAAGTGCCTCCGTTAGGCTAATATATTGATTAATGCAATACAAGTAATCAAAATGTCAAATTCCTGTTCAGCTGGTTCACATAAAGTCAAACCTGTTTTAGCTCGTACACTGACAGCAAAACCGTAAATTGACCCAACTCAATTTTCAGCAATTGAGATAGGTTACAGATTAAAAAATATGTGACATCCACTTGGTGTTACTGATACTGATAAAATATATCATGTGATGATGTTTCACACATCGTGCATCCTCGTTAGATTTATAGCTCAACACATTAAAGATCTACACGTGTCACTGTTGACTAATACTCACTAAAATGTCCGACATAGAGCAGGTTCTTCAGGTCGCACTGGGCACCTCTAGTTCACACCATTGCTTTGTTGCTTCTTTGTAAAGTTCCGTGTCTCTGTAATCTGTACTGTTGATATTATACATGTTGATATCAGACTTGGGCAATCACTAGTAAATCTGTAAAGAAACATCATGTCTCAGCTTTAAGGAGAGAATTTTAAAGGATATTGTTCAAACTATTTGTTCATTTACACCCAATTACAGTCTGACTAATTATTTGTACAGTGTGTTTTATCCAAAGGCATAATTTCCAAAAATGTAACACTCCACAGACGAGGGAACAGATGGGATGAGAGCTATTTATTTTGACTCCATGTCTCATGCTCTCAGAGGTAAACAAACCAGGCGAGCTTTGTGTTCAGCCTGGAGCAGCTTCCAAAGAGGAAAATGTAAATAACATTGTTAAATAACTGTTGAGGTGTCGGGCACGTGCTTTAACCCAGGTCTGGTTGATAGCCGCCACTGTGTTCTGTCTCAGTCCATATGTATGTTTAACAAAGCCATCATCTCTCTCCCATTCTTGTCTACCCCTCACCCACCCTGTCCACTCTGACAGTACATGTCGCGGGGCGGCGCATGTGGGCGCGGAGCTTGGCGCCTCACCTCCTTGCCTCTCTTACAGGAGAGGCTCGTGGCTCCTCCTTATCTCCCTGAGCTCAAACGAGCGGGAGGTCGGAGGTCATTCGACTATGAAGCCGCTGCTGCAGCAGCCGCTGCCAAGGTTTTAGCTGGGAAATCAGCATCGTCATGCCACACTGCCGCCACCACAAGCTCCAGTGGTGCTGCTCCGGTGGTGGCGCCGCCCTCTCATCGCACAGGAGCCATGCTGATTAACGGCTGGCAAGAAACAGCCATAGATCTAACCAAGTCGTCCGGAGAAATAAGCACCACCAGTGCCCTAGGGACAGGAGAAGCTGTGGTTGCACCAGGGATCAGCCACCATGGTGCTGGCAGCAGTCATAAGCTGCCGCCGCCACCCCCCATCACAGCACCACTATCAGGCTCTGTGGGGATCGACATGGCCGGGATACTGCAGGCAGGGCTCATCCATCCTGTAACGGGGCAAATAGTTAACGGAAGCCTGAGGGGAGATGACTCACTGAGGAGGAGGAGAGGGAGGAGGAGAAACGTTGAAGCACTGTACTCTGAGTTCACCAAGAGCAGAGGACTGCACCTCCCAGAGACACAGGTGGGTAGAGGGAGGAGTGAGGGCGTAGGGGTAGTTCAAATTCTTATATGTGCTTCACTGTGAAAGAGAGGAGCCGCAGCTCGGGCATCTGGGGGGGTAAAAGTCAGAAGTTAAATAAAAAAATTAAAAAAAAAATTGGATTCGAGAGGAAAATCCTTTCCCCTACTCAGAATGTCAAAAACACCTGCATCTGTGTGTGTTTATGTGTGTGTGTGTGTCTCTGCAGCTACAGGGCCGGGTGGAGGTAATCAGCCACTCCTCCGTCTCCTCCTCCACCTCCTCGCCGTCCCCCTCTCCATCAGAGCGACCCGCTGGCCCTCCCACACCGTCCTCCTCCTCTACACCCACCCCCACCCAGACACCACCTCAGCCAGAGATCGTGGCCATCGACAGAGAGGCGGCCAGCAAAGGTCTGATCGAGTGGCTGAGACAGAATCCGGGCTACAGCATGGATCTCCCCACATTCACTCATGTGAGTCTCATGCTCATCGTAATCATGCTGATTATCACCCAGGGGTGCACCATAAAATATTGTTCTGGATAATACTGGTATAAATAAATCATAATGTGATAGTAGCAACGACATGCATGGCTGAAAGTGAAATTGCTTCCAACCAAATCAGTTCCTGGACGAGGAGAGATGTCATCAGTGTGGAGCAGTGGCGTCATTAAGCCTGGGTGTCCAAAACTTCTGCTCCCAATGTGTCATGAATAGCCCTGGACATATTAGACCCTTTCAGTGACTTGCTGCCCAGAGTAAGCCGTCAGCTGTATGAGATTTTCACAGCACCATAACATTCTCAAAAGATATCACAGTTTCACTGTATTACACAATTATTGTTATACCTTAAGACCTTAAGAATGTGCTCGAATCAGAATAACAGCACACCTGGCTCATCTCTAAAATATTACTCTAACATTGTAACTGCCAGAGCAAAAACCAGAAGGTGACAAATCTGTGACAGAATGGAGCGATTTGTTAATTTTGACCAACACGGCAGACTCAGCTTGATGAACATTTGGAAGAAGATGAGGCAGCTGCTGCTGTTGCTTTGGTACATAGTGGACACACACATGCGCTATACACCGATCCGCCAAAACATTCAAACCACTGACAGGTGAAGCGAACAACAACATTTGTGGCATGTCGGTGATGCTGGGGGTTTTTTGGTAGCGCTGAGCTACACATTATCTGTTTGGGCTGTGTTTTTAAGGACATACGTCTGATTGATTCTGTCTTCCTCCTCTGTCCTGTCCCTGTCCCTCTGCAGTCTGGAGCAGGCCTGTTACATGGTTTTGTGGAGCGTCCCAAGCAGAGGAGGCATCGCTGTAAAGACCCCACTAAGCTGGATATCAACTCTTTGACAGGGGAGGAGAGGGTTCCTGTTGTGCACCGAGGCACTGGACGCAGGGTAGAAAACACACACACAGTACATAACCTTCCTACTGTTGATATTTCTATGTTTCTGATTTTGGCATGGCACATATTTGGAATGCGCATGTTATTAGTTATCTTAGACTTTTTCTGTTTGTACTCTTCCCCCTTTGTCCTCCACAGCAGTACAGTTTAGTGTTATCCTGTCTTGGATTGTAAAATAATAACTTATTATGTACTGATTTATAATAGTAATGGAAAATGACTTATGTGTTGATGAAGTTCAGTCATGGGTAAAAATATTCACTAATAGCTCAGGCTGCCTTAAGATGAGAAAGCAGGAAAAATCCTCCATGTAAGTTAATATTCTTGTTGTAATATTGTGCTGGTTTTCCCACCTTGCAGCTTGGTGGTGCTATGGCTCCGGCCATAAAGGAGCTCTCCAGGTGGCTGGATGCCAACTCAGAATACTATGTAGCTCCAGACTGGGCTGATGTGGTCAAACACTCTGTGAGTATAAGACATATAAAACAATGTCTGCAGCAAAAAAGATTTAATTTTTGACCAAAGTTCTAACTTTATTTTCTTCTAATTCTTGCTGTTGTTGGTTGTCGATTCCTCTGATACACATGCTGCGTTTCATTAGTCCTTCAACATGCCTTTGTTGACTTCCCCTCGGGGGAATCCCTACTGCCATCATAAGTGTCGTTTAATTAGTCTGAAAACCTTTTTGGCCCTTTTGGCCCCGCTCCAGAGAAGGTCCATCTCTGGACTGCTCCTAATGTTGGAGGTCAACAAGTGGCGTCCATGTGATGTTTGCTGTTATGTTTTACCAAGAGCTGAGTGAAGCAGAACTACTAATGAATCGCAGCAACAGTCATTGTAATCTGCTAACTCCATAATCTTTACCGTCCCCCTCTAATGCAGGGTTTCCTCCCTGAGGGGAAGTTCTCCCGGATCCTGACAGAACCAGTCAACAGAGACTCGGGCTCTCGCCGACGTGGACGGCGGCCGCGCAGCGAGATGCCTAAGCCCTTGCTGTCTGTCTCTGACTCGGCCACATCTGGCCTCGGCCCCCCACTCTTCATGAACGGTGGATTAATCGGCAGCATGGACTCCATGGTGCAGATGCAGAACCTCCGCGGTGGTATTCCTGGAATTCCCATCTCTGGAATCATGGCAGCTGGATTTCCACATGGTTTCTCTGCAGCTGTCCAGGCGGGCGGAGCCGGAGCGTCGGCAGAAGATGCTAAAAATGGGTTGAGTATGTTACCCATGATGCTGCACGGCATCCCTCACCCCCATGGGGCTGCGATCCCACAACACGCCTTGTTCAGCGTCGGCGCGATGATGGCGCACACGCCGCCGCCGCCTCCTCCTCACCCCAGCTCCTCCTCCTCTTCTTCATTGTCTGCTGCGAAGGTCACCACGACAACCGCGCCATCTACATCTGAGGCAGCCAGCCCCTCTTCGACAACGCCTGCTGAGAGAGAGAGCACCGCCTCTTCTGGCTCTGGTGGCGGTGAGAAAGAGAGGAGCCGGGAGGAGAAAGGAGCAACAGAAGCTAACAAAAGACCAGGAGTGGCGGAGGCAGCAGCCATCATCACCTCCACCAGCAGGGCCCACATTGGTGCTGCGCATCTCGGAGGCAGCACCGGCAGCCATCTTACCTTCAACCCCTTCCTGATCCCAGGCATGTCCCACGGCCTGCTGTATCCGCACATGTTCTTGCCGCACGGTGGCATCATGGCGCTGCCCGCTATGCCTCCTGGTGCAGTAGACGGCTCCCCGGGCAGCCCCAAGAGGAGGAGGAAGAGAGGGCGGGAGGAAGGGGAGAGAGAGGAGGAGAGGGAGAAGGCAGCGGTGGTGGGGAAGGTAGAGGAGAGAGAAAGTACAGTTAAGGCTAATGTTACCTCCCACCCAGCCTCCTCCTCGTCTCCCTCCATCCCCTCTACCTCGGCTCCAGACCCAGGTCTGTCTCCGACCGAAGAGCCCCAGACTGGGCAGGGAGACGCAGAGGATGGGCCTGCAGAGCCCCAGGAACCTGACTCCCATAACCCTCTCGAGGGAGCAGCAACAGAGGAGAAAGAGGAAAGACTGGAAGACACAGGAGGAGAAGCAGCAGCAGAGGAGGAGGAGAAGCGGGACAGTGAGGAGCAGAGACAGGTGGAGGGAGAGGAAGCATAGAGGAGGAGAAAACTGCAGAGAGACGGACACTTCCTGCTCTCTCCTCCTGTCTCCTTGGTTGCTCTCTTTCTCGACTGAGCAACAGTGTAAAGTTTGTGCCGTGTCTGTCAGTCAATGTCCATGTAAAGACTTTTATTATGATGATGACTAATAATAATGATTATATTCAACTTGGTTATGTTTATATACCAAGACCCCACCCACCCTCTCCACTCCCTCCTTGTATACAGAAAAAAAAAACAGTGTAAGAAATGCTCTTCTGTGTATTCTTCCCCCTTCATTCTGCATCGAGACTGAGTCGGGAGGGACTTCTCAACAGAACACACACACACACACACACACACACACACACACACACACACACACACACACACACTGCAGGCGAGATGTGCTAACCAAGGAGCAGCTTTGGCAGTAATGATCCGGTTATAAGCTCAAAGTGATCCAGGATGGTGTGTTGCAGCGTGTAGGTTTGGTTTGTTTGACACAAGGATGATGATGACGACGGAGAGCCGCGGCTCAGCTGTCAGAGGTGGTTCTCTGAAGTCGTTTGAATTTCTCACCACAGTTTGGGAATTCAGAAGAGCACTTGTTTATGTTCAAGGTCAAAACCCGAGCCTGTTCATCTGAGTACTGTCTTGTTGTTTTGTGTTCTGGCACACTCCACTAAATTGATTTTTTTGTCTTGCTTTTTCTGTGCAATGTTCGAAAAACCTGCAGGTTAGATTAACCTGAAAGTGAGTCTTGGTAATACTGAAGAGTCTGAACCAGCATTCGCAGACACATGACACTAAGATAGTGGTTCTCAACCAGGTGTCCTTAAGGAAGTTCCAGGGAGTCACCAGAAAGAGAGGTAATCGTTTATTTTCACTAAGTCACTATAGAAGTGAGCCCAGTGTAGGTAAGAGTCATAAGAGTGGCTGTTTTCATCATAGGTTTCACTTCGTCCACGATTATCTCCTCAACTGCAGAGTTCTGGTCCTAATCATATCCAACAACCAAAGTCTTTTCAGATGGAGGTCCCCTAAAGGAGGTGAAGTAGTTAAATGGGTGGTCTGTGAGGAAATGTGTATCAGTTGACAAAAAAAGGTTGAGAACTACTGCACTCAGAAACCTTTTCCCAGTCAATACAAAGAGAAAACACTGATAAATGTAAACCTGATATGCAACAACGACCCCACCAAGAGGACAGGCAGCAGCCCAGTAAAATCAGAAAAATCTCTAAATGATTTTGATATGATTCAAAGAAAAAAAAGTTAAAAGCTGCCAAATCAGAAGGTTTTTTACTTGGTAAAATTTAGAGGAAGTCACAACACAAGTATCATCACTAAATCCCAGGCATACATGTTGTATCTTAATGATAAGATAGCATCGTCTGCCAGCCCCTGACATTTTAGACAGTCATTCTTTTGTTTTAATCGATAATTTTATTATTATAATCAGTGCTATGCCATTGCTGCTACAACTTCTTTGTCAAAGGAAGTTCAGAGAGTTAAAATGTTCTTTCCTCGTCAACCAGATTAATAATCCAGATTCAAAGACTAGGAAGGTGCATCCAGAACAAGAAGAACTCCGCCTTTTGCTTTTATCGATAAAAGCAGAGAACAATCATGAGATTAATTTTTATTCATTTTCAAAATCATGTTAAGATGTTTTTTAACTCAGACACAAAGTCACTTTGAGAGACTGCCCCTGAAGAGTTTAGGCCGAATGAGAGGAGATGAAAGACAGGAATTTTAAAGTCAAGAGCTCAGTCTGGCCACCAGGGGGAGGTAGGAGGCAGATTTGATTGTATCCTGTCCTGCAGACACAGGGGTGGAGGGATTGTGGGAGAAGAAGAGGAGACGGGGTGTTTTTTTTTCTTTGGTTTGCTTTTATCTGAGTTCCAACTTACAGCAAATCTGTGACACAGTGGCTCATCAGGAGTCGTGCAAAAGGACTGCTGCAAAATGGTTGCAATCATGGCCTGTAGCATCACGCCCCTTTTATTTTTTATTTATTTGTTCTGTTTTCGGCCACACTGTCCTCTCCTGAGTTCAGTGAGATGTTACGTGTGCGTTGTCGACCATCTGTCCAGTGAAAGGGAATAGTCTGTTCTCACAGATGAAACAGGAAGAGGAGGGATACAAAGCGGTGTGTGAATCGCTCGGGTTGAGTGCCTCGTTGTTGCTCTTCGTCTCATTTCTTTTCCTCAGATTAGTTTTAATAGCAGTTCATACTAAGAGTTTCTAAATATGTAAATCTATCGCTGTATATTGCTGTTTTTCTTTCTTTAAGTGCACCGTTTATTTCTTTTGCCTTTTTGTTTTGTTTCTCCATTGGGATATAAATACTTGACAGATGCGAGGGAGATTTTTGCATAGAGGTTAGTCCCAGTGTTTTTGGTATCAAACAGACTGTACTGTACATTAAATGGATGCAAGTCGCTGGTTTTATTCAGTCTTTTCAGAACAGGGTCTGTATTTTGGGGTGATATGTCAAATGTTTCCGTTTATGATGTTGGACTTCACTTTTTTGTTTTCATACATGAAAACATTATTTTTGCACAATGTCTTTTTGTGAATGTTAACCTGTTTCTGTACTGTCTTGTATTTCCTTTATGTGTGTGTGTGTGTGTGTGTGTGTGTGTGTGTGTGAGAGAGAGAGAGAGAGTGTGCGATATTTGGGAGAGAGCGCGAGCGTCTGTGTGCATGCATGCGCACACGTTTTCGTTGTGGAGCTGTGTTTCGACTTCTGTCTCGTCCTTACAGGTCACATTTCTTGTTGGAGAAAAAAAAACATAGTTGTTGCCTTGTCACAAGTTTGTGGCTACATATAATTTATTATGCTTTTCTTTTGCTTTGCCAAACTTTCACCAAATATGACATTCTTTCTCTCCTAGATTCATTATGTATTATTCAAAGTAAAATGCCTTATTTAGCTAGTATTTTTTGTATAGATGTTCTGTTACATCTCCATATACTAGGGACATGTTATCATGTGTGTGTTCAGTTTGTCCTTTGCTTGTATGCGTACACGGCCTTGATGATGTGCATTATCTAAAAAAAAAAAAAAAAAGCTAATAGTAATGCAAAGGTACCACTGTCCAAATCACTGCGTTAATTCCCAAAAGTCAATCAGTCATCCCTCAAAGCACAAGAGAGTTAACAAAAGTGACTGTTTTCTTACCAGTGCCTCTAAAATCACTTTAAATAGTTTCTCTTTTTGTGGGCTTCACTTGCGTATGATGTTGACATTCCCTTTCCGTAGTGACATCATCATCGGGAAAGTGAAAGTGTAACTCTTTGTCGGATATCACCCTCAGCAGACGATGCCATGCTGTTCGTTAAAGGGGAATTCTGGATTATTTTCCACCTCGGTCTTCACTGTACAAAAACAAAGCCAAAAGATCAGGATGTGGGCGCTGCTGTCTTGCACTGATGATTTCATTGGGAGCCAGAGTCTGCACAGAAGCGATCTCTGTGCTGTCAAGCTCTCAGTCATGACCTCAAACTTCCTTTTTTATAGCATCAAATAACTAATTCAAACCAAACTTAGAAAAGACCTACCTAACATGACCCACCCACTAACATGTAGGGGGCAGAGTTTATGACCTATAGTGCAGCCAGCCACCGGGGGGCGATTGAGATGTTTCAGCTTCACTCTTGGGGAACTGATATGTCGTCTGTCTATATATACAGAGTATAGTTGTTACTATCAGTCACGAGGACACGTTACTCTCCAACTCTGTTGTAGAAACTTGAAAAACTCCAGCAAGATGTCAACAACATAACGAGTGCGAGCTTCTGCTTACGTTTGTTTGGCTACAAAGTGTTTGACATCATTCCTGTTGAATTTGAAAAGCTGGAGAAGTTTATTCTCCACCCTGATCAACTACATTATTACCGGGATCTTAAATCTCTGCAACAACTTATTCTCCACCCCGGCACCCACACTTATGCCCAATTACTTACGCAACCTGACCTGACTCGTCTACACAAGATCCCCGGCCCAAATTGAAACCACAGATCCCGTAATAATCATGTTCTGTTCAAATAATTTGGCTAGGCGGTATGTTTAATGATCCAGTGTTGAGGATTAAGGAGGATATATTGGCAGAAATGTTTGGTAATCACCTGGAACTAAAAACTGTTGTTGTCGTTACCTTAGAATGAGCTGGTGCAGAAGACAAAGCCAACACACTACAACCCTTTTTAGACAGAGGTCACGCTATGGGGCTGCTACGAAGTCCCTTCATGCTGCCCTTGCATTTTTACACAGATTCAAACTATGACCTTCTGCTCCAGTGTGTCATTTTAGACTGGATCCCAGCAAAGAGGCGTGACAATCATGACATGTAACACAGCTGTGTCGGCATCGAGTGTGACATTAAACATACACGTTGGCACCATTTTAGGAACAATAACAATCATTTACCATCTCTGTTGTATGATGACTGATCTGGTCTTCTGCTCAGAGAGCAAGGAGCTCCTGGACCTCATTGCTTTGAGTTAGCTGCTAGCTGCTACCAGCTACTTTTTGAATCTCTTGTGGTGGGTCACACACATAACACGTCGTCAAAACATCCTACCCGTGCTGCCCATGATCCCGACCTGCTAGTTGTCCCATTAATATAGACATTGTTGTGGCGCTGTTACTACCTCCATTCCTGGCTCAGAGGTGAGACAACTCTGTCCCCGCATTCTGCATTCATACCGCCTTGAACAGGCAGTGTTAAAGGAGCTTAAGTCAGCAGGGAAACCTGGGAATAAAATTAAGAACATATAGCTGGCGAATAACTCCTGTTGTGGCTCTTGGACCTCATTGTTTTCCAAATGTGAGAACATTTTCCGCTGCTGTTCCTCTTCGTTTTTGAGTTAGCTGCTAGCTGCTACCAGCTACTTTTTACGCACATACGACATCATCAAAACATCATACCCATGCTGCCCATGATCCCGACCTGCTGGTTGTCCCAATTTTGTAGACATTGTTGTGGCGCTGTCTCAGAGGCGAGACAACTCTGTGCTGAATGCTGCGATATTGCCACCTTGAACAGGCAGTGTTTGAGGAGTTTAAGTCAGCAGTGCTAAACATTAATTTAAATCACTATTTTTGGATGTATTTATTTTTGGATGTAGTTATTATCAAACACCCGTGATCCAACCCACGTGTTATTTGGTGTTACTCAGAGCCAAACCGAGGAATAAAATAGCCCACGAATAACTCTTGTTGTTGCGGCTCACCCAGCGGGCACTCGACCCAATGCAGGACAAAGTTTTTGAGCAAAATGTTGCAGTTTGTGAAATACCAGAATTTCCCTTTAAGGACGGCTGTTTAATCCCATACCATTCTCTTACTGCACGAGGCCTTCTGTTTGGTATCTATCAAGTCTCGGATGGTAACGCACACACAGTCTGTATCCAACTCAAGTATTTGATTGTTCTCCTATTTGTTGAGATCCCTGAAAAAAAAAAAAAAAAAATTAAATCAAAAGTGGGGAAACCATTTGTTACGCACCACAGCTTAAGTATCTGGAAACAAACTCCCTCAGCCCATGTATGCACATCATGTCCTGTTACTGGCTGCTTCTTGTGTAAAAACTTGAAACAACTCGTAGGTGCAGTGTGTGACAACAGTTGGAGGTCAATCAAGGCGATGGCTCTGTATTGTCTGTTCATGTCACACCATGCCTTCTTTAACAGTGTTCTTTTTTTTTTTCATCTGGTTAATTTAAATGTTCTCCAGAACGGTCACCTCAAAATGTTGTAAACGTTTATCTCTTATCATAAATAATGTATTTATTGTATAGTTCTTGTCTTCACATCGTTGTCTCATGACTGATCAGTGGCTGGTTTTGTTGTTTTTATGTCTCCTGAAAGACAAAAGCATTTTGGTTCACATGAAAATTTCACTATCTGCTTTTCTTTGTAGCCCTCTTCACCTGCTTATCTGCTGTTAAATGTAATTACATGGTTAAAGAGTCCCACAGATACCTCCTCTTTATTTTCTCAACATGGTTAGGGGAACTGAGCTCTATGTGCCATATGATAATGATCCAATCTAAAGCCCCTCTGTGGGATTACTGGGCTGATCCAAACGATAAAGTGTACATTTGTGTGTTTTTAGGAGAAGTTGACTGAAAACTAGCAGTTACTGGAGCAGACATGGTTGTTAACGGCTCTGCTTCAGAAACGGCGTACCCCAACAAAAACACAGGCTGAGATTTACACAATTTAAACTCCTGCGAATATTTTAGGGAAAATGTCTGACTTACTTTTGTTTTCACTGAAATCACAAATTGGATTGTTAGTCATGTAGATCCAGTTCCAGGATCACCAATTAGATTTTGGATATTTACAACATCCATAAAAGCTAAATGAGAGGACAGATGCTGGATAGCGTGACCTGTTCTAGTTTTTTCTGTCTTTAAAATGATGACGCCTGAGTTAAACGTTTATCATCTCGTGACTGGCTGTTCTGGCCTGATTAGTTCAGTTTAGTGGGAAACCAAACCATCACAAGCTGGTTGACTTGCACATTAGAAACCACCTGCATCTCTACCATCACGCCATTCGTGATCACATTAACAGGCCTGCTGGGTTTTGTCTTTGGTTTAAAGACCGGAGGGTCCGTGTTCACTGAATCCCTGTCAGCTCCAGACTGTGACCTTTGACCTGCCTGTAGAAGGAGGCCAGTTTTGGGTTGCAATAGATAAAATATCAAGAAGTGATAGGAAGAAAGAAAAGGGGAATGTAGCCAGGTCATGTGAAACTCTCATAGCTGTTGCCGCCGCAGTGAAAAAGCAAACACGCTCCAAAAGCTCCAATTCTGAAATAGGATCAACAGGATCATGTTCCATTAAAAGTTAAAATATCAACGTATATTTTGCCTTTTAAGAAATTATTTTACAGAAATTAGTTTGTGTCAGTTCATGGTTTTCTGTCTTAAGTCACGACGGGCTGGTTTCACAGACTATAGGAGAATTACAGCTCCTGGATATTCAGACGCTTCACTGCAACTTCTGTGTTCTTGTTATTCCCACTTGCAGTAGTTTACAAAAATGGTATCTTCTGTTTCTGCAGAACAAGAGGGTGTCACAGCGGCTGCCTGAATTCAAATAAACACAATAACTTTAATCTCTAAAAACAGATATCTGCGTGTGAGTGCGGAATCTGTAGGCGACGGGATGAGACAGTATCCGCATTGTTTGGGTTCCCATTTGTAGTATTGACCCATCACACTTGAACAGGCCATGTGGCGAACCAAGGGCCTTGGTGGAAATGCAGCTTCTTATTTGCCCTTTTGAAATGTATATGCCTTCATGTGCAGATATCTGATTAGAGTGTCATGGCTCTGTCGACATAAGAGTCTAAAATTGCTAATCAGACTTAAAAACAAAAACAGTTGCACAGAACAGAAAGTCTTTGCCCCGATTCCATGAATGTATAAAGAGAACCGGAGACAGCATTGGAAGCTGCGCCCCGTTAGTTCCAAAGAAAGTGCTCCTACCCCTTTTTCACGGACATGGGACTGGTTTTGTTCCGGTTCCCACACCTAATTTTGAGCCGTTTAGTGCACATCCACCATATATCAGCTGGTTCAGAACCCTAAAGGTTGGTTCTCAGCTTGAAACTAAAAATAGCTGTTTTTTTCTTGACCCAAAATGCGAACCGTGACGACATCAGTGGGCGTCATATTCTAATATTTTCAAAGAGAGGATGAAGAAGTCAAGTGAGAACTCATCAGATAAAAGCTTGTGCGATGGTCTCATCAATAGTTGGTTCTGCTTGTTTTTTGGGGTAAACACAAATATCTGTAAGAACAGAACCAAAGTTTGCAGGTAATCAGTGCAATCTGCGGTTTTGCCACAACCGTTTATTTCCATAGTGTATTGTGCAACACCTTTCATTGGTTCTGCGCAACACTGACGAAAACACAGGCAGGTTCCCTCCATAGAACCAAGGTTCCAAGTATTCTGAAAGGGACCAGGGAAAAGGGGTATTGATGAGTGCATGAAGCCAAAAATATTTGACATCTGGGTATAAAATGACAGATTTTCCACCTCTGTGGCGCCCATATAACCAGCACACTAGTGTTTCCTTAACTCTGCCTCCCAACCGTCAACCATGACAGCATTGACGATTAATGCCAACTGTGGATTTGGCTGTTATTGAATTTTATAACTTTTGGGACATTGTTATTTAAATAAGGGCTATTTAAGTGTTCATACAGGGAAGTTGGTGTACCTGTATCTGCTTATTCTAAGACATCTGTTTCACTATGGGAAAGTCTTTTTTGGTCCAACAGCGTCACGTGACGGACCTGGAAGATGTAATTCCACCGTTTGGCCACTTTGTCAAATTGGCTTAAAGGCTGGTCCTGTTTCCAGTTCTCTTTTACATCCATGTGCGCTATTAGTTTTGCAGATGTTTGCTGAAAACCCTGAAATACTGGTTGTTGCCCTCAGAGGCTAAATCGCTAACATAGTCAACAATGCTAAAGAGGTTTTGAGACTCAAAATTAAGTCGCTTCACGGGGACTATCGTGATCGTAAGGTGGCCGCCATGTTTCACTAAATAGGCGGCACCACTGACGTTAGCTAGCTCCCGCCCAGACCGAGCGTTGTGCAGTAAAAAGTGGAGGCGGCGGCTAGCTTCACGGTGGAGACCGTAATCATTGTCAGACCAATTGCTGATGGGTTACGTGTTTAATAAAAGTGTAATCAAACTACTCTGACATTGATTTTACTCTTAAATTATTTTATTTTGTTAGCTTCTTTGTGCCCGTTTGTTCTCAAGAGGCGTGAGAAACTAACATTTAAACCAGTCTCACTTTTGATTATTTGAGAACAGCAGCACGACCTTTACAGTTAATTATCAAATATGTTTTTTGACTAGCTGTGAGCTGGAAAGTAAAGATTAGACTCAGACGACTGCAGGTTTGGATCACTGAATGAAAACGTCACCACCTTCACCTAATTCATGTCTGTGAAACCAACCAGCTCAACATTACAAACGTAGGGCAAGTTAAAAATCTGTGACTGTTCACAGCTCCCGTACTGGCCTCACTGAACCAAGTGCAATGTCATCCACGAGGATGTTGTTCTTAAAGGCGGAGAAAAGACAATAAGTGGCTGCTCCTGAAGTCAGACACCTGGTCATTACTAAGTAAGTTATGTGGTGGGGTTTTTATCTTTTTTTCTTTCTTTTATTTTCTTATTTGTAACTATAGCTCTCTGTATTCCCATGTGGACCAATCTCATGAGTCAAAACATGGTATGTGTGATCTTTTATTGTGCAATAAAAGATGACTTTCAACTTTCTTTTGTCCTCGGTGAGTACTTCATTGATTTATTCATCTTGTGTTGAATTTCAGGTGTGTTGACTGTGGTGACCCCGTTCTGTTTGTTGCTCTGCTCTGTGCACAGTGCATGCTGGTAAAGACTGCAGCGACCCTGAAATGCTGAGAGGAATAAGCAGGTAGAGGAAAAAGAAACCAAAGAACACGTTTAGACCTGTTTCATGTCTCACGCTGAGGGACAGCGCAGTATGAAGATACTCATATCCACACTTGCAATGTCTCCAAGTCAGCTATCTACCAATACAGCTGTGTGGAAATATTCAATTAAAGTTCTGTTTTCAACATTTAATTTTAGTAAAAGCATTAATTATATTATTGGATTATAATTACTGATGCATTTAAGCATTGTGTCAAAGTTCCTGGGACACTTGAGAAACTGAACGTTGGTAAGAAGGTTGTCAGTCAATGTGGAGAAAAAACTCCACAGAAGTTTTGTCAAACGCTCTGCAGCCAACCAAACGTGACTCTAGTTGATGTCCTGCTGGAGTTTTTCAAACCTTTACAATATAGAGTTGGAGAGGAAGCGTCATTGTGACTAATGACCACAATCAAATGCGAATGACCCAAACTAGAGCCAGTGCTTGGTTTGTCCTTTCTGGGGTACTGCAGAAACATGGCAGCCTTTGTGGGAGAGGACAAGAGGAACTGCTCCACTTCTACTAAACACTTAATATTTTGAGTTACTATAGTTACTGTTCACAATTAGCGGCCATGCTAACATTAGCTAGCTCCCACCTAGCCAAGGTGATGCCCAGTGTAAGCGGTGGTGGCAGCTGGCTTACCAGTGGAGACCATGAGGTGAGCAGCATAACGTGACAGGTAAGACATTTACAACACTAAATAATTAAATCTAAATGGAAAGTGTTTTTGAAATGTGGTGGGCTTTTTTGTCTCGTAAAAATTAACTGATTAGTCATCAGTTTATGATCAGAGGTGTCCAAACAGTTGAAAATGGGCACCAGATTACATACTGTGAAATACCCGGGGCCAGCTGCTTCTTGCATCATACAAGTATTACAGTTAAAGGAGTCACCTTGTGGAATAATTGTAACAAGGAACTGAAAGCATGTTCATCTTGAAATAAGTTCAAAAACAACATATTGAAGGGTTATATGATGGAACAGGACATGTCGGTTGTCCCGTTGTTGATGTCTCATTCTGATTGCGATGTTCTTTTTATGGATTTCTTGTTTGATTTGTTTGAGTTGCATATGTTAAACCAAGTGGAAAGCTTAAAATTTAGGTTATTAATTAGGTTAAAGTTTAAAGATAAAATATAGAAAGAAAAAAGTGGTAGGACTAGATAAGTTCACACTTCCTTCCTGCCATAGACTGTATAAAATAGCTTCCTGCTCCTTTTCAGATGTGATATATGCAAATATGTTTCCGAGTTGTATTTCTTTGTTTGATTGTTTTGTTTTTTGTTTGTTTTTTGTTTTTGTTTTCTTTGGTTTGTCTTTGTGACTTGCTGAATGGCTGACCTTTACTTTACGCAACTTGATTATTCACGTCTTTCATTTTTTATTTCTTTATTATTATTTTTTGATTTTTTGATTTTTTTTTTCTAACCAAAGCTTGTGTGTTTCTTTTAAATATGTCCGAATAAACGTTATTCTGTTCTATTCTATTCGAAAAGAAGTCTTTGAAAAAAACAACAACATACAAATTACATGTAAATGAAAAGTATTCTACTCTCCACTGCTCCTGAAAGCGTTGGCCCTCGCTGTGCTTCTTTGCTGCGGCCTTATCTGCTTCCTAACAGGAAGTATCTGGTGTTAGCTGATTGTTTGCTTGTTTTTTAGTCATCTGTTATGAAAGCACATTCCTTCTGTCTGCATAGTTCCTACTTGGTGCATGTCGACAAATTGTATGATAGATAGTGTTTGCTTGACTAATAATACTTGGCGGGCCACATGTAATATATTTTGACAAGCTGCTTAAAATCTGTGCGAGGATCACAACTGGCCCTTTGCCTGCACTACATACCTGAGTTAACAGGTGGCTATTGAAAGCAACAAAAACTGAACGTGACATTTCTATACTGGACCTTTAACAAGTTAAAACAGCACTGACCAGATCTGTGGGTTAAAACTTTGGTTCTCTGATAGTTTTTAGACGTTAAGGTCACATGCAACTATTGTCAAACAGCATTTCTACGATATTTAAATCTGTACTTGACTCTGCTTACATTAAAATATACTTATTTAAATGTAAATGCAAATTTCATAAATGAGTTTATGAAATCTAGATATCTTAACAGACACCTGAACAAATTTATCAGCATCCAGAAAGAGGAAAAAGCACAATGACACAAATAAGTAAGAGGAGAAAATGTTTTACTCCTCTGCTGTCAAATCCACAATCTTAATGTCACACGTATGCAATGTTAGAAATTCGGCTCTTTTAAAAGAAGGCAGGATTCTGCACTGAACACAAGTCTGCAAATACTTACGCAGTTGGTAATAATATGTGGCCTGGGCTAAATGAAACTGTGTAGCATGTCTGCGGCAGCAAAATATACATTTATTGAAACATACATTCATGTCATGGAATAAAATCCCATTTAGTCATGGAAATACTGATAAATATACAAATGACGAAAGCTTAGCCAATGAACAGAGAGGAGACATTTTATCTGCTCTGAAAAAAGAAGGAATTCCCACATCTTCATGCTACATTTCTACTGTAGCTTCACTTGTGCAGTGTTAGATAAGACAGGCAGGTTATAAGGCTGGTGAGTTACTGAATATGCATATATTGTGTCAGCCGTCCCCTTTCATGCATACAGCAGGTTTATATCGAGAGAAAAAACAAAAAAACATGTCAACTAAATAGTTCAAATGTGATTTAAAGGCAAAGTGTGACGTCAGTCTTCGTAGTAACAACTTTTACTGTGCAGGAATTCCTTCTTTCTTTCTGACAAATACAACAAACGCTTGTGAAACACAATATGGAGCAGTGCTGTCTGCATTCACAGCATTTTTAGTTTAAAAGCCATATGGAAAAAGTGACACTTTAATGAGATGATTCAGAGACCAGAGTTTATACAATGACTCTTTATAGGGGGACACACTGACAACTTTACTGCCCAGCTTCTCTGTGTTTATGTAGCATTACGAAGTGACGACATTCTTATTTTCTTGATCTATTGTTCTGTCTTGTTTTCAGAGTTTAATTTTCTACCGAGACCTCGACGATATGGAAAAGCCTCCAGTGACACAGCAGGTAACATATCACCAAAATGGCACATTCAGAAACTGATCACTGACTGCACAATAAAAGATAAAAGCTTATCATCATCTTTAATTTAATAATTAATTTTGAATTATGTATACTGCAAAACACATCATTTTGGACCACCTAATAGTTTTCTGCAGGTGACACCACACAGGTCATGACCCTGCAGAGTTACTTGAGCACACACACACGTCTTTGAGAACTTGTCGAAGAGTATAACTGTTCATATAATGGTGGAAATGTGAGTGGGAGTTGAAGAGAGGAGTGCAGGTTATAGGTTGTGATGTTGGAGTGCAGAAAGCGTATCTTAAAGCCTATGCACACTGAGCCCGTTTTTTTCGGATGCGTTTTTTTAATCTGTCTGTTTATCTGTCTGTCTTGGTCAAACGTGTCTAAAAGCTCTGACACATACGAAAGAAGCAGAAAATCTAACCTGTTATGAAAAATTTAATTAAAGACAAAAGTTTCGGACTGTGCAAACATGAGGTCGTATTTATTTTTAGACCTGCGTCAATTTTGGACGATAAAAAGGGACTCCACATGCAAAGGCCTTCACTGTTAGCCAAAAGATTCCTCATGTCACGGCCAAATATTTAGCTGATTTCAACCACATAAAGAGGTCTGTGAGATTTTAGTATGTGACTTCTTCTTCAGCGAGACTTGGACACAAAACAGACCAGAACAAGCAAAAGGTCCAGAAAAACATTTCCTTTCTCTCAAGGGTCTTTTCCATAAAGACCTTTATAATGACAATCTGAGCCCGTCAGTGGCAAAAACAAGCACTTATTGTGGACGTAAATAACAGGTCGTTCCTGCCACTAGTGTTTCCACTGTAGCCTGTTTAGCCGGCTATAGCAATCTCTCAATACTGGATCAAATTTGAACAACTCTTGTTCCCACAAGCCACTCAGGCTACTTTCAGTCCTAGTGTGTCTCCTCTGGTCTGAATCAGGGACTCATTTTGTCCCAAAGTTGTATAATTGCCTAGAGTTGGTTCGTGCTCTCACGGCAGCATTTACAAGCGGACCAGATCAAATGCCTTGTGTGAGAAAGCTGCTCTTGATTGGTCAGAATTTCCATGTGGGAAAAATCCAGGAAGTAAACAAACGTTGAAGAAGAGTACACTTGCAAGATAAATGTGACACTTTCTAATGTCACAATGGAGGGACATCTACGCAGGTTGATTTTAGCGCTGCTCATCGTGGACTATATTGCTGTCATTGTTCATTTTAGTCAAACCATACAGTTTGAAAATGAGGCGCGGCTCCAACTAGAAAACAATGTTTTGATGCATTGGATGTGTTGAATGTGCATATTAAGGCAGCACAGGAGGAGGTGCCCAAACAAACCACACTGAGGGGGCAAACGAACTTGAGTTTGATTGAACCGAACCAAACAGGGCAGGTGTGAAAGCAGCCTCAGACACAAAAAAATGGGAAAATAAGGTCCAGGTTGAAAAATACAGAAGTTCCCCTTCAAGAATGCACAGTGCATTTTAGTGAGAAACACTACACAAACAAAAATTTAGATTAAAGGGAGAAATTCCATACATCACCTATAATCTCATAAATTGTTGGACTGTTTGGAGGATTTTTTTTGGTACCTTATTTTAGATTTCTTTGTCCAATTTTGCATCTTAACTTTTAAGAACCTCATCCAGATTTCGGACTTTTGGAATTCACAAGAAACGTTCACTAACTAAATGTCCTGAAGACATTTCCTGATTGATTAAAATTCTGTTTAACTCTTCGTAGTTCTTGTAAATAAACGCTGGGTGTGTTCAAGAAGGGACAGTCATTTTAGTGGCTGCCACTCGGTTGCAACATTTCTTGGGTGGGGAAATTTGACTCATTGGTCACATGCATCACAATGTAAGAATTTCTTAGTCATAATGTCGACTTATTTGTTTATTTTTCCAGTAAACAAATCGCTGGTGAATGGCAGTGCGTGTTAATAAAGATTGTGCAGGCTGATTGGAAACAATGACTTGGCTCTGAGATTACAAAGCTCCCGCTGATGTCAGCTGACTGATATTCCAACATGTGTCAGGTGTGGTGGCGAGCTGGGTGTCCGTATCATCCTCGGGGATCCTCGTGCTCTCTGGCGCCGCCGTCTGTGGTTCCGTTGAGCGAGTTGCCAGCGTTGTCGTTGGCCAGCAGCCGTAGTCGTTTTCTCTCCCTCTTCCTTCCAAGTCCTCCTTTTTTATTCTTTCTTCTTTCTGACGGATGAAAAGCAAAGTTAAAACAGTGAATAGTACAAACATTTGTGTTTCAGTCTGCAGTTTATGTTGTCGGGCCTTTTCCCGTCGCACATCTGTATTGGGTCCAACTGCATCCTTTGTTTTATCATTCATAAACAGCCTCACCTCAAGTGCTCGTGTAGAATAAGCACCGTAATGCTGCTGCCGCCTTCCTTTAGTATCATTTACATATGAATAAGCCTGACTGAATGAGACACTTTAATCCAGCATCAGTGGATTCTATTGTGTCCTCTGTTAATTGTAAAGCATCCCAGACATATTGCATACAATGGAAATATACACTGATCCCACTATAACCCTGTGTTGGTGGTTTGGTTACAACATTTAAGTTTTGTCTGTGTTGCATAACAATTGTTTCAACAGCCTCCCATTGACTCAATGACACAGGATCTAACTGCATTGAAATGTATTATTGACAGTGTTGGGGAAGCTTCTGAGCTTTGCACGCTGCCAATAACTTCACACTGAAAGAGGAAAAAGAAATTCAAACTACTTCAAAAATGTTCAAATAGACAATGTACAAAGTCACAGGCCAACATAAGCTGCCACTCAACTGAGTTTATTGCAGAAAGAGCCCACTTGTTTTTGAGAACATGTCGGCTCTTTCTGCAATAAACTCAAAAATAAAACACACCACGATTTATTAGAAAGTGCAGGAATTAGCTTTGGTTTTCTGTCCACTTTCTGTCAGTGAGACACATGCCGTCCTCAAACTAGAGTCCAGGTTGGAGTATTGCACCAAGCAGAATCACTCAGGTAGCCAAGTAACTTCTTCAATAGCATGCAACAGCTTCTCTAAACATTTGTTAATAGATTATGAGCAACTGAGGTCAGAGGGATTGAATTAGTTGACAAGTAATGGTCAAAATAATTCCTTTCCTTTTATGGCCCAGTGGTTTGTAGGTTCAGTAGGTAGCTACACAAAAATGTCCCCCAAAATTAATTTAATTATTTAAATCTTAATGCAAATATAAATGTAGATAAGATTAAAGATGATTAACCAGCGAGCTACTGCAAAATTTGAGTTAGTTTCGCTAGTTAAACTACTAGGTTAGTTACATGGAGCTCACCACTCTCCAACACTGTGGACTGATAAGCTGTTGAAAGACATTATCTGTCATGAGACCAATGAAATTTACTTCTTAATCAGATTTAGTTTGAACCTGCACCTACATTAATTCAAACCACTCAAACTGGTGAACTATAGTAATTCTGCAGTTATTGCCCGTGTTTTCAGGGTTTCGTTTTTGGAAGTATTTGTGGGAGCTGTGTCATACGCCAGTTTGTAAATACAACTTAGATGTTGATGTGAACACCATTTACAAGGAAACACAGCGAAGTCTCAGTAAAAAAAACCCCCACTGCTATTGGTGGCACTATCCCTGATGTCAGGTGGCTATAAAGCTGTTGAAAACACAGTGATTACTTGCCATAAAAAACAACATCCATTTTTTTTTTAGCTTCTTGGTCTCAAACAGTGGTCTGCAGCTTGGCAGCCACTTCACCTGGGTGACACGCCACCCACCATCCCCTCCACCTCCAGATGACAAAGTCAGCTCAAGTATTACATCACTTTAGAAACACTAATATGATTCATACAAAACGTACAAATGTTATGTATTTGTAGTTTTGCAGAAACATACAGTGCCGACATTTTCTCCTGGCTACTTGGCTGTAAGAATAAAGTGATTGCATCATTCAGATATTAGTACCAAAAATTAGACTACAGACAATAGGAGCTGCTGTCATGGCAGAAAAATAAATAAAACATCACATCTTTCTTCTTCTTTGGTACAATTTTAACCAAATAATTACACAAGTCAAAAAACACTGCAACAGTTAATACTGATGAGCAGACATTAAATTAAAATTCAGTAAATCTTTCTCACTGTTTTAAGACAGAGTTTAAAATCTGAAGCCGAAAAGTGTATCTTCTTCTTGCATGCAGAGTATTGGAGGCAGAATAAACGTTTATGTTGCGAAAACTGTTAAAACCAGAACGAAAGCACATCCATTAAGGGACCTGGGTATCTCACACTGTGCTACACTAGATCAGAGTTCACCTCACAGGCCTTAAATCCCCATAAAACTGTCTTGACTTGGTCGAACAGAAATGTGTGTGCTTTAAGCACCAGAGGCTACCAGACTCCCCTTGTGCAACAGCAGACCTGAGAATTCAAACAGCTGGTCTGCACCTTACTTTTCACATCACAAGGTTACATGTTTGGCAGCATCGCACATCAGAATCGTTGGTGTCAGTTCCTCCGACTCCCTCAAGTGTTCATATTTCATCAAAAGATTGCGAAAAATGTGCAAAATTGCAGAAAAGCATTTGCTAAAAGGGAGGCTAAGTACTTTGTTCATGCGCTGCAAATGTTATTCAGGTGTTGGGAGCCTCAGGTTTTGGTCCAGGATAATTACTGTGAAGGATTATGTAAACTAATGCGCTGTGTTCTGCTGGTTGATGCTCTGTGCTGAGTCCAGATCTGACAAGTGTCAGTGAAATATTTTCTGTGATGTATCACTGCTTTCAGACGGGAATTTTGGCCACAAGTTTACAAAAAGAGATCTGATGTGCTCTCTGATGCAGACACTCAAGATAGATCAGATTTTACGTCGTATTTAAAAGCCTGACAAATTCAGATCTAAACTTCAGTGGGTTCGAACTCAGTGAATAAATGTTTTGATATTTCACAATACATCATGACATATCAGGTTCAAACTTATCCGTACATCTCATATAGCTGTCTGGTGCTATTACAGCGGGGTTTAGCCGGGATAGAAAATGTGGTTTTGATGTTCAGCGATGAAGAAGAGTGCTTCAGTATTTTTGGCTCTGGTTTAAAAGTGGAATAATTTTCTGTAATATACAGCGCTGAGGTTGATTTAGAGGTTGGTTGGACATCAGAGAGTAAAAATAAATGCAGGCAGAAAAGCAGGAAAGACAGACGGAAGGAAGCCAACCTAAAACTTTACCTCTAGCTCTTCTAATTAGAGCCCAGAAATGATCTTCTTGGTTTATCTGCCAGTGGACAGTGTTTATACATATATGCATGTATACATATATTTATTACAAAAATCCACAGAGAGGGCCGAAGACAAATATTGCACTTGCACAATGCGCTTATATTTTATAGCCAGATGAATTGAGAATGAAAGAAGTCTTGTGCTTAAAAATAAAATGAACTGCGTTTATGTGGTGAGACAATGAACCCAGATCTCGAGAGACCAGTGTGGGTAACAGATCCATGAGTTGGAAGTCACAGCTTTTCACAATATTCTTAAAAAGAAGGGTTTTATAACTCCGTAAAATGACCACGTTATCTTTGTTGCAATGTAGAAATATGCTGTTGAAGTGGCAACCAAGCAGCAGACCCCCGTTAAGGCCTGACACAGTCAGCCGTCAGTAAATGTTGGGCGGCTGGTCAGCATTTGGGGCCCTCGTCACTGCGCTGTGTCGGCTCTCCTTGGCGCTGATCAGCTTTTTTCCCGCCAATTCAGCGTGTTGAATCAGCATCGGTGGAGATTTATTTCCTCTTACACATGTGCAGAACGTACTGTATGTGCTGGTTGGCTGTTGGTTGAGATCTTTGCATTGTGTTCATGTGAAACCTGTTGGCTGAGACACAGGTGATCTGAGGCGACGCAGCTGGAGACTTTCATTGCTGCTAGTTCTCTGAATTCAGTTTTGGTCTTGGCCTTCTAGCAAGTCTTTGTGGCATTTCAAACTGTGATTGCGTCACCAAATTCGGGTAATATAAGCCAAAACACAATCTCTTCCGAACCTTAACCAAGTGTTTTTTGTCCAAGTGTAACCACACATTACCCACAGCATTGCTGAAACGTAAAGAAATGTAAAGTTTTAACATATCTGCTACATGATAGTGTACAGTGTAACTTATCTGTGGTTTGCAGAGACGGACAGTGTCACCAGTAATTTTGTTAATCGGGATCTTTTGTCATCAAACAGCAGAGAATCAGATCAACAATGAGTTGCTCTGAAGTAATTAACTGCTTTCCAAACGGTGTTTTCTAGCGTCCATATTGGCCCCCAACACCATTTGTGCCATCTATACAAGTTATATAAACACAGTAACACTTTATATTAACATTAACTAGTTGCTAGTTGCTTGTGCCCAATTGTGTCTCTTGATCTGTATGTATATTTTATACTCTGTTCGGTGACATTTGGGGACAGAGTACCTCGCCCGGTATGGGGACACCAGGGCCCCCCTCTGGAGACAGACCTGATTGGGAGTGTCTGGTGGCGGGGCCTTGGGCCGTGGGGCCTGGTTGGGCTCACCCCCAATGGATATTAGGAGCCGCCCACCACCTGTGGGTCTGTGGGCCCACCACTTGCAGGGACTGGCATTGTGATCAATCAATCAGCTGCTTCATCAGTTGATTGGGCTGTTTGAGATCAGCTGATGTAGCTGGGATGTAAGCTGAGCTTGACATCATGTCCTGCCTTATCTACAGCTATGCTCAGTTCAGTGGTGAATATGTACACCTTAATATGAAGTGTTATCATAAATATAAATTTCTAAATGTCTATAAATATCTGTTATCTTAAAGAAGTCAACATTGGCTGTCGGTAAAAAAAAACACAGGAAACAAAAATGCTCTCCCAACTTAAAGTCACAGACTTAATGTCCCAGCCATCCACCTGAACCTCATCGCAACATCACATCGTCCTCTGAGAGACTCCAGAGCTCTTTATCACTTCTCTTTCCTCTAAAACTTCTCTTCTTCTTTCTTCATTCTCAGTTCTGCTGTATTTTCTTTAATGGACCTCCCCGTGACAAGTTTCCTGCCAGGTCAAAAAATAAAGAACAATGCTAAAAGTAATGTTGGGACAAACACAAACGATTGAGAAAGAAACATGGTTTCCTTCTTTTGGCTGTCCTCCTCTTGTTCTATCCAAAGCATGTGGACGAACGCTGTACGCAAATTATTACCGTGATAAAGAAAATACAGATGGTGCTTTCACGATGTCGTTCACATTAGCTCACATCCATCAATCTGAACTACTGGTTGCCTTTGGGCAGCTCCACAGTAGAGCTGTGGTGTCGTTAACTGCGCCGCTCGAAGGCACATCACTTGCATTTCAGGGTGCAGCGCTTGAGTTCCCAGTTTCCACCCACAAGTCATCACACGAGTCTCACACTGACAACTTTTTGAGTCGCAGCCAGCCGCTCGCATGACATCGTAGCCGCTGGTGTAGCAGTGAAAACTTAATTCCACGCTGGAGGTCGGCCGCAGATTGCTTCTCACACGTTGCTTTGAATGATATTTTGTTGTTTATCTCTCGTGTCAGAGGCCAAAGTGATGAGACGAGGATTCAGCTCTGTGTGTTTACATCAGACCTTCTCTTTTCTCCCCCTCAGTTATAGGAAGGCTGCGGTGCCACGCCATAATGCCCCGCTGTCATCTGCCCTTCATTAGTAATGAGAGCCCATCTTCAGAGATTGGGTTTTTAAATCCCCTCCTGTCTCCTCTCCTCATCCTCGTCCTTAAATCAATCAGCTCTTCCTCTCCTTTTCCAAGTCCGTCTCGATGCGCTCCTTCCCTCCTCCCCTCCGCTGCCATCCCTTCATTCCTGTAATCTGTCCTTCATTAGTGTTGCTGTCACAATAGCTTTGATTTTGGACGCTGTGCTGATGATTGGGAATTAAGACAGGCTGTCCTGAAATGACTCGATTTTCTCTCTGTCTGTACATTTGCATTTACGTGTATGAACTATAAGAGTTAGACGTACGTGTGCTCCTCTTAGCACAGGGGTCGGCAACCTTTACGGAAAAGTAAAAATAAAATATGTGCATTTGACCCGCAGGGCAAACGCAGCAGTCAGGTTATAGTGATGTGGTGGGTTCGGGTAAGCTTACTAGAAAAATATCAAATTTCACAGTGTCCTGAGTAAGATATTAATAACTCACAGAGACATTGTGTGCAGCAGTTTCTCCTCTGTCCCTCTTTCTCTCACACAAACACACATTGCAGCTCTCAGTCCTCTGTCCTGAAAATGATGCTCCCGTGGTCGATGAGGCTCACAGTACGCAGGTTCTGGTGGTTAATTAACCCACATTTTGCTGGTTTGTATGAAGATTGGGTCGGTGAAACTGAAACAAAGTCCCATCTTGTATAAATGGGATGCTGCTTGGACCATATCTTCATGCCAGAATGGAGATAAACTCATAGCTCATACTTTTTTCACATGATCTTATTTCACATTTTATATCAACATTAGACAGTCTGGCCGCTGCAGTGTCTGCTTAGAACAACTCTGGCCCTCGTACATATCTAGTTGATGACCCCTGTCCTTCACACTTTGCACACAAGAGGTTTCAATTGGTTGCAATCTGCAACGTCACCACTAGATGCCACTAAATTGTACACTAGATTTTAAAGTCTAGTGAACAATTCAGTCATTACTAATAGGTGGCTACTGTGCAGCGGGCTGTTTATGATTATTTGGCAGCATTAGCAATTAAAGGAAACACATCTGTCCAAGCATGGGATTCTCCATTTCCTCTGAGACTTTTCATTTTTTGGGGCTTGTAATCACTACCAGGGTTGGAAATTAACTTTTTTATCCACTTGTCACTGTGGCTGGTGAATTCCAATTTACCAGCCACTTGGTAGATTCGTGTTGCTTTTTGGGCGGTGAGTGAAGCAAATCTAGCAGCCACTTGTGTGTTTTACCAGATGCTGCTGCTGATTACTAACCTACAGCAGCTAAGGCGACTTGAGGTTTGGTACTTGGTACTTCATACGCTATAGACGTATGAAGTACATTATAGTTAATGAAATGACAGACAGTTTTTTTTTACTTGGTGGATAGGCTACACATGTTTACAACTGGAGAATGTAAGAATCAGTGTTGTCATGATACTAGAACTAGAACTGAAAAATATCAGTAGTCGATACCATTTTCGACGCCGCAGGGACAAAATGTTGAGGGCGTGAAATTTAAAATTTTTAATAAAACATAAATATAACAAGACAACATTTATTGTCTTGGTTAGCAGCAAAACAGCAGAATGACTGCAGTAAACATCAACAACAACGGAGTGAGACAGCAGAGCTGGTACTGCAGTATCAATACTTTCTATTGGATGTGAATGAATCTTTATTTGTAGCAGCAGGTGGCTCAGGACTGACCAGAGGCGCAGGAAAGGAGAGGGTGGAAAGTTGGACGTTTTACCCTCATGTGGAGGAAAAATGTCACTGGAGGATGTTATTATTGTAGTTTTTAGGATTCCTCCAAGATTAGAGGTATAAACAAAAATGAAGTCATATAACTCTTTGGGGAAAGCACTACCTCATCGTTTACTGAAATTCAGGTCAAAGCAGCCTGATGTATCAGTCACCAACGCCTGGTTAGTGCAGCACCAAAATCCTTCCCCAAGGAAAAGAACAAAAGAACTGTCTGACTGTGTAACTGCGCGGTGGCATCACAACAAATTATTCAGATTATTCAGCTAATTTCCTGACACCTTGACTCCTTTGCCAGTCTTTAGCGTCTGCAGCTGGTCCAACATGCTGCTGCTTGGCCTCCGACTGGCACCATAAAATTAAGACCACATCTCTGTGCTGGCCTCTCCTCGCTGGCCTCTTGTGCATAGAACTGATTTTAGGGTGTTACGGTTTGTTTTTAAGGCTCTTCAGGAATTAGATGCTCCGTTTATCTCAGATCTCTTAACCCTTTTAGGTCTCCTTTGCATCGCGTAGGTTGTCTGACCTGAGGTGGTCGGCTAGGAAAAGTATCCTTTTAGTGTTGTAGCCAGATTGTAAAGCCTTTCGTGCTGCCTCTTGATTGACACAAGGTTTGCCTCCGCTATTGGCTCAAAACGCATTTCTGGCTCTTAGCTGTTGGTTATCTTGCTGTTAGTGTGTTATTGTTAAAATAAGTGGTGTCGGTGCCTGTTTTCATGTCTGTTACATGATTGCATGCTCCTTTAGTTCAAAGAGGTCCTAAAGACATTTCCATACAGTAGCTGGTCCTGAAGCTGTCCACACACACACCAGGCTGTCAGGACAGACACCAAACAGTCTGTCCTGACCAAATCATCCCAGACCTACAAGGAAATTGTTAAATACTGGATTGAAACGACCAAATTACAGAGTAAATTCGAATTCTTTGACCCCTACCAGGGAATACACGATGGCAGAGTATCTAACCACCGTGACTGATAGAAAATTTTGAAAGCACTGACAGTGCACAGACTAAGTGGACACAGGCTGGCCGTTAAAAGAAGGCCGTCACAGGCAGACAAGGCGATCCAGGGAGGACAGGCTGTGTTCACTTTGTCTTCAAAGAGAGGTTGAGACAGAATCTCAGTTCTCATACTGTAAGAAATGTAAGGATTTAAGAGAGGTTGAAACAATAAATTATAATGATGTACTGTATATCCAGAGTGTGTCCATCTCCCCGATCCTTAAAAACTGCCCCGTCCATGTCAGGGAGGAGAGGTCAGTGTGCAATATTAGCTGCAAAATATGTTGACTGTTGCCATACGCTAGGAGAAACTTCAGTTATAAATATTTCTGGGGTGACGTGTAAAGGAATATATTTAAGCAATACCACACTCAAGATGCTGTTGTTCTGCGCATCAGCACGGCTGTGAGTCGGTCGGCACAAGGCCGCAGGCTGAGTGTGGAATATAATCACAGCTCTACAAGAGCCATTTATGAACACAAATTTGCCTCAGACCAGCGATTCAAACAAGAAAACTGATGATGGATAAGTTTCACGTGTACAGCACAAGTCAACATAACAGAAATATGTTAAACGGGCACCGTGTAGGAATTTCTCCCATCTAGTGTTGAGATCAAATATTCCATTCAAACTGATAGCACACTCCAGCACCTCACTGTTTCAAACGTGTATTGCAACAACGGTAGCCACTGTGTACCAAAAAGCTATGATAACACTGATGAAACCATGTCATCCAATACTTCATGGAGTATTCACTCAGGCTCCTACACAGACACACGTGACGCGAGTTGACAAACATAGGACTGTTTACAATGTAGGACTGTTGGGGCAGCTGTGAATCCAAACAAACCAATCACATCTTGTCTTCTGACGACTGACCAGTGGCTCAACCTCACACACCTCATCCCTCTCCTCGCAACACTGCGTCGCTAACAGCTGTTAGCCGCTGTTAGCTGTGATTCTCCTTCGGCAGCTCTCTCCACCTGGGAAAGGCTACCCCGATGTTGACCCTCGTTTTTGAAATCGACGGTCACGTTACCTCTTTGCCTTTTTTCAAATGCACCGGCACTTGTGACTAACCTGCTTGCTGCTGCTTTTCGTCTGCAGGCGGAAACCGGAAACTGACAAGTGAAAACGCGAAAGGTGATTCCGTATTTCTCAAGTATGTCCCTGTACGTACCTGTATTTTCAAGATGGTGCACGTACATGATGAGACACCGGTCGGAATGTATATGTACATGAGAATTTCTGAGCTTACGGACATACTTAGATACGTGTGCTAGGACACACTTTTGACTGGAAAATTTGTTTGTCTCAAAGAGCAACTGAACTTGTTACACATAGTGCCTTTAAGGCACAAAAACACTTGGTTATGGTTAGGACAAGATCTTGTTTTGGTCTTGAACAGTGGGCGGCATGGTGGTGCAGTGGTTAGCATTGTCACCTCACAGCAAGAGGGTTCCTGGTTTGAACCTGGGGTGGGGGAGCCCCCTCCGTGCGGAGTTTGCATGTTCTCCCTGTGTCGGCCTGGGTTTTCTCCAGCTTCCTCCCACAGTCCAAAGACATGCGAAGACTTGCCTGGGTGTCAGGCCATCCACCTTCCCTCCATCTTGTGACGACAATGTCAGCTCATACACGACGTCACTTTAGAAAGGGAAAGATATATATGATGTGCATGGAATGAAACGTTCGTGGTTTGCAGACACGTATAATGCAAACATTTTCTTCTGGCAACTAGGATGCATACATTATGATTATCCTCTGAAATGTAGTCGAGGAAAAGTCTGAGGTCTCTTCTGTAAACACAGGTGAAGTTGCCCAGAGCTGCAGCAAAGTACAGTACATCTAGTCACCTCCCCATCTCAAACTCACACTGAACACACGATTCCAATCAAACCTGTGCTGAACACAAGTGTGCAGAAACAGAAACAAGATCTTTAACATATAACAACGCTCACCTTCCAACTCCTTTGTCTGCTACAGTAGTTGTCTTTTGCTCTCACTCTGACACACACACACACACACACACACACACACACACACACACACACACACACACACACACACACACGCAAATGGAGACAGTGAACCACATGGGATGTAGCTGGTATGTCATGAGTGAACCATCCCTCAGCCATCTTAACTGAATCCAGTGCTGCGCTGGAAAACTGCTCATCGCATAACATCCTAACCACAGTCAGACTACACACCCACACACACAAACGTATACTCACTTATTATGCATGTACACACACAGAAAAATACACATGCTGTCCTTGTGGCTATTCCATTGAATTCCATTTATTCTCTAAAACCATGGCACTAAATGTATGACCACATCACAGACGTCAGTGGATAATCTCTGATTGTTCCAATGGTCAACTTCTCTGTTAAACAATGAAAACAGACACCAAACTCCTCTTTCATGTGTTGCCAGCACTCTGTTGACCTGAATACACCAACGCCAAAACTTTAGCATGTTTCAAACGCTTCTGTTAAATGTCTCAGCTTCAGAACTGAGCAGTAAATGCCATTTTGTGGGCAGGTTTGGTTGTTTCTGTAATGAATGGAATTTCGTTGCATGTCCATGCCACCCTACATTACTTTATTTAAGTCATAAAGACACACATGGTATAATATAGGATAGTATACTTTATACAAAACAGAAATAAAAGTAATATATTACTGTTAGGGACTGTTTGTTATATGTGAGAGCAGAGAGATTGGTGTAAAAAGGAGACAACCCAGTCTCACTCCGAAGTCGTCGAAATCAGGTGTTTGGCCAGTGACTTGACACCAACGAAAAGACGTTTTTTAATGTTGGCATGATACCCGTCCAGTCGCTGTTGTAGTTTAACAGCGCCTGGCAGCACCAAGGGGAAACGCAGCAGGACAAGAACGAAAGTTAAGACAGCAAAAGTCTGAGTGAGATGGTGGGAAGGGTGGACTTTCACCCAGGAGAGCAGTGTTTGTGTCCTGTAAGATTCTGAAGCCAAGCCGTGGAAAAAAACGTTAATTTGCGGTGTTGTACCGACATAGTGCATTTATTTTGAAAGGGACTGTATGTAAACATTAAATTTCTTTAAAAATACGAATGTATTTTGAAAGAAGACAATGCATGTAACAGGCAGAACGAGACACGTTGTCCCAGAATGTCAACAACCAACACACCCAGGGTAGTAATAGTAGAAATCCACGACCAAATGTCGATATGTGACAACGTTGGAGTGAGAATGTGTTAAAGGCTTCGAATGAATATTCAAAATGAATTCTCAGAACCATGAGTACAATATTTCCTAAACCTTAACCAGATAGTTTTAGTTCTCTAAACTCAGATAATCTTAACAGCGAGGAAGCAGATCAGAAAGGGTCATACGAGTTGATTTTTGAGCAGTTTAGTTTTGGAAGGCGATGACAAACAACCTGTTCTGTTATTCAGTTATAAAGATTTCTGGACGTTTTTTAATTTTCCATGCTTTGAGCACTCCGAACATAATTCTGTTTGTTTCCATTGTATTCTGTACGGCGCGATACCATCAGGGGTATATGAGAGCTGTGTTTTTCCTGATGTGAATGACTGAACCTTTAAAATCAAGATAATATCTGACTGAGATGCAGCCACGTCTCAGAGGGCTTAAATTTACTAAACCAAAAGCAAAAGGATTTTTAAAAAATGCTGGTATTATCCTCCTGAGCCTGTTCTGACTCCTTGCACAACACAGAGTTACACTCAGACCACATGTTGCGGTGAGGGAAAAAGTACTGTACATCGGCATAACGGGTGATAAATCCACATGAAGTTATAAGCGGCATGGAGCCATGTTGGCCAACGCACACTCACACACCACCTGAGAATAGTGAAACCAACTGTGGGGTCACACACATGCACCTTCACATGTACAGAAGCAAATACAAAGTACAGCAGAGGAAGAGAACTCCTTAATTTAACGCTTGCAGGTTTGAATCTGGACCAGAAAAAAGGAGACCAGGTTGCACAGAAACATTTGTCTTCAGTTGTTTTACTGGAGCTGCTCAGTGTCCATCAGTTGTGGTTATACTGGGCAGCTTCCAGCAGCAAACAGTAGTAGACTGGTTTAACTGGGGGACTTTGAATGAGTGTGAAGCAGGACGGTGTTGAGTCAACCCTTCTGGGATAAAACATGCAGGGATGCTTTTGATCGACCACTGTGAGAAATTAAGTTCTTTTTCTCCTTGTCTGGTGTTCAGGAACATTTCACCTTCTGAATCAAACAACACGAAGAGACCACAGCTATGGTCGCACCAAACTTAAGCAGTATCACATGAGAGGGAGTGTTGTGATGCTGGGATTTGCTCAGGAACACATTTCCAGTCAATAGTCATCAGAAAAGGATAAAGGGAAGGAAGGAGGGCTGGATTCTTGACGCAAATCTCCAGGAGTGCTCACATGAAATCAGCAGATGTCGCAACATACTGTCTGATCAAGTCGTTTACTCATCGGCATCACACGTACAGCACTGTACACCAAAGTGACTGTCCACAGACTCCTCTCTGGTCGAACAATAAATGGAAACATGCTGATAAATGCAGGATGATACAAAGTAGCTGGCCTGCAGTAACATGTAGATGCAAACAACGCAGCAAGCTACTGAGCCTGCTAGCAAGCTTACAGCAGTCTGTACAAAATACCTATCTTAAGAGCCGTGACATTAGCATGGCTAAAATGTAGAACTAAAACGGTGGCCTACATTTATTTTACATTTTGTTGCGGCAATTTTTTGTGTGATCTGTCATGTGATTTATAGCCTGGGTTTGGTATTTTCACAGTGGCTGCATGATGCTTGATTTCTTTTTTAAACTCCACAACATCACGTGTTTTCTCACCCAGAACGTAGTGAAAACATTCCTCTGAACCCGACCTCTGATTAATCCCCGAAATGAGAATTCCCCATATCTTAAAAAAAACTGTGTATATGCCACAAATATGGTAACACACCAACAAGAACGTCACCATCAAGCAATGCTGTAATGTGATGTCATACCTTCATGACATGCAGATGTTTACCAACTCAGACATTCTCTCATACTGCGTATCGAAAGACACCACAGGCTTGTGTAAAAGCACCGCAGCAGGTGCAGTAGGAGCAGGTCTCTGTAATTACGGAAGTACACCTGTCCTCATTTAATTTTACGAGCAAGTCAGAAACTTCAGGTCCTCTCAGGGATCACTGGGCAGCTTCAACAGATAACATCAGAGGGAGGTGTCGTGCAGAATAATTCTCCCAGGACAAAAGACGCCTGTGAGTTGTAAAACAATCATAAAAGCAGACCAACGGAGCATCTTTGATATATTCAGTAATTCAAAACAGTGTATACAAGGACCACCTGTCGGGCATACTGAGTCTCTGAATTCTTGATGATCTGATAAAACCATTATAAAAGTACATTGAGAGGGACTGGATCCAGCTAAATTGAATCAGTCACACTAACACGAAACCTTATGAAAATGACTGGAATCCACCTAAAAACATACTTTTCTCATCTCTGCCCACAACTCAGGGAAAGGGAGAAAAAAAATCTCATTACTGGCTTTCACTCAGGCCTGCCTCTAAAATACATTAAGGACATTCAAGGCGTAAAAGTGAGGAAAAAAGAGTTGGTGTGCAGCGAGCTCCTTGTTCTCTAATGAATACCTGTTGTCCAGGGCTTTGGCTGCCCCGAGGCTACGTCTGCACCGAGATCGCTATGCGTTAACTTAATGCATATGATACTCAGGAAAATGTACTTTAGCTCGCTGTCTGTGTTGTGTTACAGTACGCTGTAAGCTCTTCCCAGATCCATGTGTTGCTGGACGAGAGGGCCACTGAGTTTTGCCCTGTACAGGCTGTACATCGAAGTAGCAGTGTCTGAATCAGTAAAATCTAAAGCAACCCCTCGTCTGTCAGGCGGGATTTGTCGGAGTGGTTGGTGGATATAAAATTGTTCTGTGCAATGTGATCCAGTCACATATTTTAAAGCAAAGATTTTTTTCCCTGTGCTCAACATACATGACAGAAATATTGAGTTGTAAAGTTGACGTGATCCCAAAGCCTACAACTGGACTGACAAGTGCGTTTAGGTAACATATTGTATTACATTCCTTTGATGTGGGGTTTCTAACAAGGTGATATGTATTTGTGTCCTACCTCAAGGTTCTGCATGTAACTTTCACAGTCGTCGCTTTTTATTGCCAGTCAGTGAACTTAAAATGTAACTTGAAAACTTAGACCTTCCCTGACTTTCTCAGTTGCCCATAACAGCCTGTGGACTGATTTCATTGTGAAGGACTTGGGATGGATGTGACATTATGTGTGCCCCTGATTGGCTCGCCTCTCTTAAGCTTCGCTACAGCGCTAACAGTGTGCAACACAAGCTAATGTTAGCTTAGAAACAGAGTCCACTAAGGTTGGATGCATGATAATATTGGCACATCATTGATATTGTCCGATGATGGCGTTAAAATGAACTATCAGAATTGCCCAGTGGGCTTTTTCTTGCTTTGCACAATGAATTACATACATTAAAAAGCATTCTATTTAATGTCTCCATCTGCTGGTGGGCCGTCACAATAAGGTCAGGTATCAGGTATCTGCAAAAAATCCAATACTGTGCATCCATACACTAACTTAAACAAAAAACAGGTCCAGTGTGAACACACCTTAAGTGCCATGGAGCCAGTGGTCTAAATGCAATAAGGGAAAATTACAGATAGTAACGTTATTCTAAATATGATTGTAATTAAATTTCTAGCATTCTGTCAACATGATGTTGTTCAATCATGGTCAGTCTTGTGTACGTCAGGTCAATATGTCCATGGAAGCTCAGTTGCTCGCTCACGCCTACAGAGGTCAGGCATGAGCAACAGGATGCTGACTGTTGACTGCAGGGGTGTTAGAGGACCCTGCCGCTGTTTGCTCGACGCTTCTCCGTCCAGTTATTTAATTATGTAGCTCCTCCATATCATCTAGCTCCTCTGTCTCTCTCTAACGTACTTCATCAGTGCTTCCACTCCCGTTGTCACCGCTCTGCTGATGCCAGCGTCCTTTAAATACCCAGGACTAAGTGCCGAACCTGGGGTGACAGGGTGTTTTTAGTCGCTGCACCCTCTCTGTGGAATTCACTACCACACCACATGAGAATATCAGCATTCAAAAAGGAGCTCGAGAACCACTTTTCAGACTTGCCAACCACAGCCAACCCCCCAGTTTCCCCAGTTGATTCAGTTTTAGTCTTCTGTTTTATTGTCTTTCATAAAGAATGTACTTTTGTAATGCTGCTCCATGTAAAGCATCTTTGAGGACTCTGACAAGCACGTATAAGTACTCAGGTGTGATATAGCAGTATAATTGTTCAGCGAACAGTCTCAGAAAGACCTGTCAGGATTTTCTGAAAGCCACATAGAGCCCTTACATGTTACATGATAAAGACATGGCAAAATAATTCATGATTTGATCACTTCTGACAGTTACAGGAACTGATGATCTTCAGCTGCATTTAAAACATACAAAACGTAGTGGGGTTATAAACCTTTGCTGAAGATTGAGACTTGTCTGCACAGTTTGGACGGAGGTAAGAAGCAATCGAGAGCTTTCACCATAATACTTTAAAGTAGCTCTTTCTGAGAACACACTGTAAGTTGAATTAACCCACGTCAGCATGCAGATGTTTTGTGGACTGACTGTTGAATATTTAGCCCCACATGTCTGAATTCAATGAGGGATAATTTAGATCATGATAGTTCCCTCGCTGCCAGAAGTACCCACTTTATCTGATGCACATCTGTTCTCAGTGGTGGACTGGCCTTGGAAATTTGAGCGAGCCTGGATCATCTCCACCGACCCCACAGATACAAAAACATCCATCTTTGTTGAATATTGAGCCTTAAGTTCTGATTTTATGTAACCATTCATTTTACATACGACATATTTCAAATGTAACAGTATCTCTAGTGTTGCCATCAGTTGCTTCCAGGCTTTCTGGCAGTAAACATTTCAACGTCTAACTCTGCCAAATGCACCCCTGTATGGTCTTGGCTGGGCAGACTAATGCAGTAATAAGCAGCACAGCATGCTTAAGTATATAATTTAATGTTGTTGTGTTGGAAACACTACAGGCCCACAGCTCAGCTACCAAATTTCCACCATTCCTGTCTGTTCAGAAAAAAAACAAAAAAAAAACAAAACATTTTCTCCGTCCACAGTGATCCACTTCATAAAGTACACTCCAAACTGGCAGCAGTTTTTGAAGCACATCTTTCAAATCACACAAAGCTCTGACTGTATCTCTGGTCTATGTGCTGTGCATGGACAACAACTGATCAAGGCCCCCAGTCGAACTGTGAGCTTTCCAGTGTCCTATGGCCATATCGAGGCTGGGGAAATAAAATAAATGATTTTGGAGCCTACTTTTTGTCCACTGAGTTCTAAAGTTACTCAGCCTGGTAAAGAAATTGTGTCCTTGCAGCAGTGGGTAGTCCAGCTGGTTCTGAGGACAGTAATATCATTAGCAGTTGGAGTAAATGTGGATCAAACAGATGGATGCCTCAGTAGCTCTTCCATGCAGCTGATGTCTCATGTCTGGTGTCATTTTAGGAGACTGTCCTCCAAAAAAACACAACCACGTAGGTCATTTGCACATGCAGTTTATCACATTCCACATTGTTGTACGTCTAAAAATAAAAACAAACTCACAATGTGTCAATCACATTTGCACAATGAGTCTGAAACCTTTGTCCGTCATTAAAATTTTTGGAACAGGTTTGTTTTTCGCATCTGTCAAAGCCTTTAGACAGAGACAGACGAACGGGGCTCACAGAATCACGGTGGATGATGATGATGATGAAGAGGAGGAGGATGTGGAGACAGAAAGGAAGGAAGGACAGCTCTGACCCTTCACGCAGCCAGATAGGTAACTCCAGAGTAGGAAATGTGTCCTTTCATTTTGTCACGTGTTGCACATTTTCACAATAAACAGAACAATAAAATGCATCAGAATCAGTGTGTAAGGCTTCTGTGCCTAACAATTTTTTTTCAGATGACAGATTAAAAGAAACTTATCCAAAAGGCGGCCAGATGAATTAGTATAAAGAGAGTGTCTGCATAGGTAGATGATTATGATAGAAGGATGGGTCAAAAAATATGGGATGTTCACCCAGGAGACTGCTGTTTGTGTTCCTTATAAAACCAAAAGTCAACATTATTTTGTTTTAATATGATTATGTTATTCTGACTATTTAATGTCATATGTCGTGACGTTACATCAGTAAGAAACATACTTATTTTAACCCAAACCATGATCTTTTTTTCTAAACCTAACAAGCTAGTTTTGGTATGACTGGGTCCGTTTCACAACATTAACCATGTGTTAAAAACTGTGGCATTAACAGTCATATACAAGCTGTTCTGTCACTTCAGTATGACTCCAGTGGGGGCGCTATTTTAGGAAACGCCCCTGTGGATTGGAGGCCGTGTTGGATTTCAGCGTAAGAGAACAGACTCACAATTTCACAGGAATACGAAAGAGTTAGTAAAAGTGGACATTTGCTCTTCCTCCATCCATCTGTGCATTTTCATCTGCTTATCTGGGGCTGGGTTTTGGAGGCAGCAGGCCAAGCAAGGCCTCAGCCTCAGCTCCCTCTTCACGGCGGTCTGGCACAGTGCCCGCGTCACTGCAGAAACCGTGCCCTTCCTCCATTAATCATTAATTTGACTGCATGATGGTAGTAAGATGAAAGCTATGTTTTTTAAAAACTAATTAATATCACATTTTGCCTTTACGAGACAGCAGAGAGTGATGGTAAACATGGGGTAATGACGTGCAGTAAGAGTCAGATTTGAACTCAACATCATGGTCACAGCGGGACGCCTCAGGCCATGCTATTGTTTGTGCCTATATTCCTAAATGAATAAATGAAATAATAGCTGCATTATTTTGTTGTGCTAAGAATGCCCGACCAAATGAGCTCATGTCCCCATAAAAAAATGATCTGGGTAATATCACTGTATCCCTCCAAATATACCCAGGATAAAGTCACACGTGGTCTCTATTCATCTGTAATGGAGCTGCTCCAGAAAGTGTTCCTTGTTAATATCAGAGTGGAAAAATGATTCTCTTGTGTTTCTAGCTGTGGGAGACATCTTGTAAACAAATTGTACAGCATGTATGCTTGATGACAGGGATAACATGCAACAGGCAGAACGTCCCATGCAATGGAAACCAGTCCAACTGTCCTGTAGAAAATACTTCGTTTATAGGCTGTAAGGAAAAGAATCATCATAATGGCTGGGACGGTGGACAGTGGGTAGCACTGTCGTGGGGAGTTCGGGCCCTCGGGAGGGGGAGTCCTTCTGTTTGGAGTTTGCAGTGTTGGTTTTCTCTGTGTACTCTGGCTTCCTCCCACAGACATGTAGGCTAGGTGAACTGGTGACTCCAAATTGTCCGTAGGTGTGAATGTGAGTGTGAATGGTTGACTGTCTCTATGTGTCAGCCCTGCGATAGTCTGGTGACCTGTCCAGGGTGAACCCTGCCTCTTTATTTTGAAGTGATAAATGACATGTTATGGCACGTTAAACAGAGTATACCCTGCATCATATTAGTGGAATATTCGTTTTCATTAGCCCAGTGAATAATTTTCGGAATATGGGCAAAAACTGGAACATGTTGTGCATGTAAACATAGTCTTTTCATAGGCCACTGCAAGTTCTCTTCGTTGTTTCTGGATGGCTTTAAATAATGTGTAAGACCTATAGCCAGAGGGTCATCTGGTCCTTTAATGGCTGCAACAACCTGTTGGTTGATACCAGCTGTAATGAAAGCTGTCAAGGAGGCCATTTTGCCTAGTGGACTCCAGAATTTAAAGACAGATATCAGCAGGTCAGAAGGACTGCAGCTCCTGTTGGAAAAATCCCTTTGAGTGTCTTGGTTCCCAGCGTTTTTGAGTTGCCAGTTTTAGAGGCCTGAAATTATCCAGAAAGGATGAGGAGGTTTGTGCAGCAAAAATGTCTTTGTCTTTTCCTATCAGTCATCTAGCCCCTCAGATTTATTATGCACCTCCTGTGTGGGTCCTAACCCAGGGGGAGAGCAGGAACCACTGTGGTAAAGGAAACTGTGGGATTATGAGGTGCAATCAGCATTCCTTGTCAGTGCCAACATGCATACTAGGTTTGGTATTAATCAACATCACAGCCACTTGCACAAGTATTGTCAAATTCAAACATGTCACGTAGTAATACATTTTCGTACTCAGCCCTTCATTTGGTAAAACCACATCTAAAGTTCTGAAATGTTTTTCTAGAATAACATTTAATGCAAGATAAATGTCCAGTGTGTAGGATTTAGGGGGATGTATTGGCAGATATATTCATAACTGTGGTTTCATTAGTTTATAATCACCTGAAAATAAGACTGACTCCCTCATATTGTTTCGACAGTAGCCCAAAATGGACAGACCAAACGCTGGCTCCAGATAGAGCAATTCACAAATTTGTGTCAGCCACCTTAGTTTTCATACTTGCTTGGCTCACTGGAGAGGTTTAAGCTCTGCAACCTAAATTTGAATTTTATTGGCACACAAGATGTGATCAAAACAAGTATATAAAAAAAAACACGGCAGGGACTGTGCAGGAGAGGTGAGAAATCTGAAGGGCTTTATGGAGAAAACCTCCCTGCTACAGTTTCAGATCTATTCTAATTCAAAAACTATTTCTCTCCTCAATATGAGAATGTGACAGACTAAACAAGTAGTTATAAGTGTGCTCGAGCCTTCATCATCCATATTCAAATAATTCTAATTCCAAAGCTACAGTCTGATTGATTTCCTTTCAAAACATAAGTCTGTATTATAATTTATATTATACAAATATGTTTGTTTTTAACATTTCAAAAGTCAGTGCACATTTCCTGTTTATATCTCATCACATAAAGGTGTATAACATCTCAAGGGTTTCACCCATCACCACGCAACTTTGTAGGCATATGACCACACATAATCTGAGGGGACCCCTCCATTATTGACCCCATCAAACAAAATGGGGGCGCTAGAGAGCTCATTTCTTATCTAGGCCTAACCGCCATATGGATTTTTACTAAACTTGGTAGATATGTAGAACAGGACGCCTCAAGGTGACTGGAGAAATTTAACTCTAATTGGCAACTGGGTGGCGCTATAACAACAGGAAAATGCTTCAAAATGGCTAAAATGTGACTGATCGCTGTGGCTCCCCCTGTGGACCAATGTTGGTGTTGTTTTTTCAAATTTTTGGTATGACTAAGTCATGGTATGGTATGCTGTACATAATCACAGAAACTGCATCATTCTGTCAGTCAGTCATTCTGTCTGTCCCACGTTTTTCTCCTCACTGACGTGGTCAATCTATGTGAAACTGCACATAGGCATTGAGGATTGGCATAGGTAGAAGGTGACAAAGCTACCAATGGCTATGGACTAGTAATATTAGTGACCATGGACAGAGGTATAGAGATCCCAGTGGACAGCCCTGTCTGTGTGTATTCTCAGCTTCATATTGTGTGTTAAACTTGTTTTTGGCCAGCTAGCTGTGGCGTGCAGTGCTGTGAGACTGTACCAAAGCCTGTGCCTGATTTTATAGCAGTTTAGTGTGCATTAAACACTAAAGTACAGCTGCAGTATTCTCTTCCCAAGAGGAATCACTTGTATGAATTAAGTTTTGCTCTCTTTTCAGCATTCAGAGTAGAAAATGAATGGCCAGGCAACAAGCCACCAGGGACTTTTATATTATGACTTATATCCATTCATCTCTCCTTTGCCAGATTTAAAAAACACCACGCAGCAGCACTAATGGACTAATAATGAAGGATGGACGTCTGACAGGGGAGTTCAGCCACAGTTGTTTTAGCCTGTTGTAATGAAGATGCAAGACAGATGCATGCTGCTGGACTTAGGTACTGCAGCTTTTCTCCTGTTTGCATTTGTGTTTCACTCCATCATAAAACATTACGCAGCTTATTTCAGTTTTAAAGTGGGGGAAATGCCTCATGTACTAAATGAGAGCTGGACGGCTGCTCTCATTCTTTAAAAGGGAGACAAGTAAATCAGTCCTGACTATGGGAGATTATCACCACCATAAATACAACTAATAAGCTTTCACACTAACACCAAACATGTGTCTGTAGCCACAAAAGTCATTTCACAAAAATATATACAGACCGAACCCAAGAGAAGGCTGTTTGAGTTATCAACATGTGGACAGAGTACATATAATTGCTCAGCTTGTGATGTCTTATTTTGACCCAGTTATGTGGCTAAATATACCTCCAAGTGATTTGTGGTGTACTTAAACCGCAATGGATCAAAAGACTGGGCTCTTATCTGTTTTGGTTGCTTTGTTTATGAGCTGAATACCTGACCAAAGAGTCACAAAAATACCTTGTTTGACTTAAGAGTTGAATCCTGGGTGATGGAAATGCCCACAGAATCCATGCCGCGGCACCCACTGTGAGAGAGTCAGTATATCCATCCTGCACTCAAGGCCTTTTCTGCAACATTCCTATCAAACATACATGAATAGCCACATTTCCATTATAGTACCCTTAGAACCTTATGTACCCATAAAGGCTACAGGTCGACCAATAGTGGGTTTTGAACCTGGGCTCACTCTGAAGTCATTGAAATCCAGCGCTTGCAGTGACTTGTGGTGTCAAACACTGGCGAATAAAGTCGTCCTTTAATGATGGCATGATACGCGGCCAGCCACTGTTATAGTTTAACTGTGCTCTGCAGCGTCATGGGGAAACGCGGCGGGACAAGAACGATAGTTAAGGGGGTGAAAGTCTGAGTAGAACGGATGGGAGGGGTGGTGGATTGGTCCAACAAACACCAACCTTCACCTGGGAGAGCAGAGTCCACGTCCCATAAGATTAGAAAGCCAAACTCTGTTCTTTTTCCTAAACCCAACCACTTGCATTAGTTGTTGAAGGAAAAAAATGTCAATTTGCGGTGTTGTACAGACGTAGTGCTTTAATTTTGAAAGAGACTGTATGTAAACTTTAAATTTCCTGTGAAAACGGAAGTGTATTTTGAAAGAAGACAGTGCATTTAACAGGCTGAACTTGACACAGCATCCTGGAACATCAACAACCAATGCACCCAGGGTACCTTTCATTTTGTATCTGGACACGGAAAGACCATGACCAAACGTCGAATTGACAAGGTCGGAGTGAGAATGTGTTGGGATTTTTAAAGGTGAATATAATGACATTGGTTATTAGGAAAAATCCGATTGATTGACTGATTAATAATTGCATTCCGCTGCAAATGGTAATGTAGACGTCCAAATATGGTCTCTAGCTTCAAAAAACCAAAATGGCAACAACCAAAACCGAACTCGAGGCTTCAAAACAGGAATCCACAAACCAGTGGATGATGTCACGGTAGCTGCGTCCATGATGCCATTGTTTTGTCAACGGACATTCACGTCTACATGATGCGCTAAGTATCCTCCTGAGTCTGTTGTTGATGTTCCAGGACGCTTTGTCAGTTTACACTTGTTACATATGTTGTCTTTTCAAAATACACGACCGTTTTTATAGGAAATGTACAGTTTCTGCTTGTTAGATGCATACAGTCTTTTTCAAAATAATAATAATTAAAAAAAATATAGAGTTGTAAGTTGTGTAACAAAAGCACATGGTCAGGTTTAGAAAAAAGCATTATTGTTTGGCTGAACATTCAGTGAACCACGGCGGATTGAGAACATGCTGCAACTTTACAGGCAAGACTGTTTTCTTGCCTTTAGACGTTGCTATCTCCAGGGTTGCTGGATGGATTTCTACCATTCAAACAGCATTTGTTAAGATGACCCAGATGAACTGCAGTGTCATCCTGGCAAACTTTACGTAACGTGAGATGTCCTCAGACAAAATAACGACGAGCTGGCGCCTGGCCTTTGTGATTCAGCCAGTTGAAATGCTGTAAAATCAAGTCTTTACAATGTTTTGTTTCTTTGATTTGTTGCAGTCCTACTGTTATTTTTTTTAAAAAGAGTGACAAAAATGCTCTGACAGGATTTTGGAAAAGAGCTCCAGCAACACTTGTGGTATGAAAAACAACTTTATTGACCAATGTGTTTCGGCTTGTGGCCTTCATCAGGGAAACATATTGCACACATCATTTAAATCCATATTGAATTATATATATATATTTATCATGTGCTCCCAACACACTCACCTTTACTAATGATTCATTGGCCGAGATATATATATGTGGATGCATAGGATTGGTCACATGCATGCATTTATTTTTTTTTCCACTCTTTCAATTTCAAATGTACCTTTTTAAATGATGTGTGCAATATGTTTCTTTATGATCCTGATGAAGGCCACAAGCTGAAACACATCGGTCAATAAAGTTGTTTTTCACAAGTGTTGCTGGAGCTCTTTGGACATTTTCCAGCTCAGAGATGTGGACAAAATCGATGTAGTTTATTTAACATTAAAGTAGGTGGAGGCAAGAGTGATCCCACTGTTTGGCTCTCAAAAGCAAAAGCTCTGATATTTAATGTTAAGTCTTAGCATCAGAAAATGTACAAAGTATATTTATGGCCACAATCTGCCATCAGTCCTGCCAGCAGGCTAATCAGTCACATAAAGTACGACGTGTAAGTATAAAAGCCTGCAGTTGAATACAGTATGACGAGACAATAGGCGATTATCACACAATGTGATATTGCCACACAAAAATATGGTGATACTATGCTGTATAGCTTTTTTTTCCTCCCACTCTTAGTAAGAGTAGAAGGAGTGGATTTGATCTGCGCTGCTTTTTTCAAGCTTGAAAGGGGTTACAGAGTTTGCCATCTTGGTTCAGACAATGAAGCCTCCGTGTTGATGAATGGAATACAAGTGAAAATCAGCCCTGGTGTGTAAAGGCCTTTATCCAGGGATGTTTCCTCATCAGTGCCAGTGAGATAGATGCTGTTTGTTTACTCGGCCTGCCCGTCTTGTTGGACCAGAAAATTGAACTGCCAACCTTCCAGTTACAAGTACACTTCTCTCACCAAAGTCAAAGCACACATTTCTGCAGAGAGCTTCAGCAGCACCACGTGCAACTACTAGATCTTCACCTTTAAACACTTGACTGGGACTTGAACCTGTGACTCAGATTCTCTAACAGCTGGGCCACCGCTCATTAAAAGTTACTGATAAGATAACGTGGATCCAAATGAAAATATATTCGTGTTGCCAAGACATTCCCCGACAGCAAAACATCTGAAGAGTCTGTTAGATTTTGCTAAATAGCCAAGAGAGGAAGAAACAAAGCCCTCTGTGAGCCCGTGACAGTTTGCTGCCGTCGGTGAAGAGACAGAGAGAAACCCAGAGGAGGGAGGGTGGACGAGAGATGAGACCCACGTCCTTCCTCATCATCTGAAAACAATAAGACAACAAGAGAGCGGGAATTAAAAGACTAGAGCCGTCTAATCTGGAACAACAGAGGAATGTCAGGGAGATGCCACAGCACCCTTTTATCCCAGATGTGCGCTATTAGGTCCACGGGCCCGATCCCCGCGCCAGACTCTGCTGGATCGGATTTCTTCCTCTGCTAATGCCACCGGACATACGATCTGACAATGATAATGATAATTACTTCAAATGACATGCCTTCCATTGTGGAAGAAGTGGGAAACACACAGGCACGCACACACACCAACACACACTAAAACAAGACAATATTTGCAGAGCTTTAAAAGGGAAATTACTGTTGGCTTTCTCACCAATTTGGAAAAAGTTAACAGCGCAGCTCTGTACATTCCTCCACACTACTTAAATGTTTCACAGCTTCTCGCGCTGTTTGTGTAAGAGGAAGAAAATATGGAACAATAAAAAAGGTCACAACAACAGCTCGGTCTTGGAGGGAAAGCAGAGAGCACTGCCAAGTTTGGTTTTTAATGTTTTGGAATATCTTTATGAAGTTCATCATTAATTTAATGCAGAGTTAAAAACAAGAGCCAGGCACTGTCTCCAGCACAATGGTTCTCTTGCTGATGAGGGCCTAAGCATAATGGACTAAATAGTCTGTGTTTTTGTTCTCTTCAGTACAAATTTTAACCGGTATTGACAGCATTTCCACAACACAGAGCTCTCAGAGTTTTTCTTCGCCATCGGAGTCTATTTTCAGGTTTAGACGCTCACAAACACAGAACACATGACGAGCATTACGCCCTGGACGTGATTACTCCTATCTCCGTGAGTTACACCAAATCTGAGAGGCTGGATATCCTTGGATGGAAGCAGCGTAAAAGCATAAACCTCTGATGGAGCTGAGGTGGTGTGATATTTTAAGATGGTATCTCACAGCGGAGCAGCCAACATAAAGAAATACAAGTCCTTTTTTAGCCACGGGGAGCCGAGCGAGGTGGACGTACAGTACAGGGGTCTGTTATCGCTCTCCTCATCTTCATACTTCATTCCCCTCTGTTTCCATCTGGAACTTTTATTTTTCGGTGCTCAGGACAGAAAGCCTCTGTGAGGGTCTGTTGATGCGTCTTTGTGGATGTTTGCACGGGATTACACTCAGTGAGATACGCCACTCCAACAATGTCATTAAGCAGCAATATCAAGTTCGTGTGACTGGTGTTCCCTCACTCACAGCGGCTCTTGTTAGTAACGCTGCTTTGCAAAATTGTTCTCACTTTTTCCATAACACTCCGTCACAAGCATGTCTTACGCAAAAATCACCACATGTGGGACTTCTCCTAACAAGACAGATAAACATTTAGAAAGTGGTTTCCTCCCCACAGCCTTTCACTTGTTCCACAACATGCCGTCATCAGGAACTCTGGCTTGCACCATGTTTGTGTCATATTTCATTTGCCATAAACAAAAGCTTCCAAACTGTGTTGTAATGATTCAAACATAACAAAATCAGGTGAACTCTGCATTACCTGAGAGTTCCCCGCCAGCAGCAGCAGCCCTGACCAGAACGGATGAACAGCCCTCAGTTTGTTAACAGCACTGTGACAAGATCCGAGGGATGTTTCCAGACCGTCCGCACAAGAATAACGACACAATCGGTCGCTTCATCAAGTGCCCCAAAATGACATGTTTACGCACAAGTGGTGTCACTTGTAGCAGCTTCAGTAGGCCTAATAGTGTCCGGAGCAAAGGAAGAAGTCAGGTGATGTTACAGAGCGACAAAGCTTTGCTTTTGCTTTCACTCTAACACTCAAGCATGCTCTCTGCAGACGGACCGTTAGCGTGAGATCACCACTGTTTTGACATCGCTTAAGTTCTAAATCCAAACCACTCCACACATTTGCCCCACAAACTGAAATATACACATGCTCTTCATAGTGGTATGAACACAGTGTCTTTGGAAAATTAATTTTTATGTTATTATATTTATTATAACTCCCCTCTCTGTCTGAGAACATTTTTTGTGCGTCACCCACAAGTGAATTATTTCTTGCTTCATACATTATTAAATTCAACCAGATCCAAGAACTATTTTGTGTTCATGGCAACAAAGATCCCTTTACCTTAAAGATACACCATGCAGGATTTTCCTAAAACACAATATATAGACTTGAATAGAAGTAATCGCTCACAGTCATCACTTATGACCCACTAGAAGTGTGTGGTGGTGGATTATTCTGCAGAGATGCTGCCTTCTGCCTGTGTTTTCTTGTTTTCTGTGTTCAGGACATTCATGGGTGTGTAACCCCGCAGCAGTTGGGTGACATTGTGGATTTATATAACTGTAGCACCCAGGTGTCAGACCGTGAACACTGCAAAAACGCAATTCTAGTGAGGTGAAATGCCAAACGAGAGTGAATCTGGGGTTGGCTTTTACTTTCGCTTTCACTGGCGAGCATGTTAACAAACAGCAACAGACTATCCTGCATAGCGTAAACCTTGAATCATAAGCCTAGTCCCAATTAAAAGTCCATTCCCTCACTTTGACAATAAACACCTGTCTCAATCAGACGCCTGGTCTGGTTGCCATGTCGTTCATTTTTACAGAACTTCTTTGGATGCATAAATGTGGGTTGTTGGCCACCCTCAGAAGCTAATGCTAGTTAGCTTCTTAGATTGCACATACAAATATAAGTGTTTAAACTTTTGTCAAAATGGACATGCTACACATATTGTTACCTTGATGAGATTCTCTACGGTTCAATCGTCCAGTTCATTTTACTGAAACCGTGAGCACCAAAGAAGACAGTAGTTCATTCAGATCTACGTCCTGGTTAACAAAAGTGATGCAGAAGAAACAGTCTTAACCGGTGATAGTTTAAAAACATCCACTGGAAACAACACCATCATGTTGTTTGCTCATGTTTGCTGTGTGCAACATGTCCGTTGCTTATCAGTCAGTAACTTCAACTTTCTTCAAAGACCATTAGCAGTGCCAACAAGACATTACAGCATGATCTCACCCACATAGTGTATTCTGACTCCACCTGTGCATCAGGCCTCCATTACCAATAAGAAACCCATGAACCTTTTACATGTTGTCTGCATCAAAACACCCAAAATTCCCAAAGATGAAAAAGCTTCCCTTTCCTTCTCCACCGCTATGCTCCTGCTACTGAAAGGGGAAAACTGTTAATGTCAGCCTGCAAGTGTTAATTAGAAGTACCATATGTTGGAATTTTTTATAAGGTCCAATCTCTTCCACTTGGCATTATAAATTGCACACGTGTGTCAACACATCCCGTAACACAAGACCAAAGAACGCAGGGAATCCACAGATGTTGGCAGTCTGACACAATAAAGAACAAAGAAGTAGCAGCCGGTCGCTGCTGTAGTTTGTTTGTGGTCGATTTCAAATGTATATACAGTATAATGGCAGTTTGACTTACTGTGTGCACCTGTAACCTCTGTTTTCCTTTCTCACCTTCAGGACACTTTTTCTTCATCCTGCACCTCTGTGTCTCGCTGTGGGACGGGCAAAGTGATGCTGCTTTCTCTTCAGGCGTTCTCCCGGACTGCCCCCCGCCTCGGGTCCTGGTCTGCCTGCCCCACCTGTAGCCGCAGGTGACGCCGTTACGGAGACAGGCGCTCCACTCGCTCCACTCTCCCAAAGGAGCCAGGAGACAGTTCTCTAAGAGAGAAGAGGGTTAAGATTTGCCAAGGTCAGACACAAAAGATTCAAATTCTGACTTGTTTTGTAGAGTTTTACTTTATAAAACCACATATCTGAAGAGAGGACAAAAAAGGATTTCAGAAGCCAAGTACTCAACCAGTTTCACATGTAATGAATCCATGGAAACTTGAAAGAATACTTTACCCGTGGCGCCTTGGTAGCTCACCAGGTGGAGCGCGCACCATTAAAGTTTAGTCCTTAAGGCAACGGCCCTGGTTTGTGTCCAGCCCAGGCCCTTTACTTCATGTCATCCCTTTCTCTCTCCTGCCTTTCCTCTCTTTTTCTCTCATTATCAAATAAGACAGAAATACCAAACAAAATCTTAAACAAAAAAGAGAGAATACTTCACTCTCAAAATAACCACTTGTATATACGTACGTTCATACGAGGCCCTACACAAAGTGCTGCACCAAAATTTGTATGCATGCAGTAATCATGAGCCAGTAATTCGTGTACAACCCACTTATTTTGGAAGGCTGTTCGACCATGTGACCAATGTGCTGACGGGAGTAAAGAATAAAGAGGGAAGCGATTTGCTAAGGAGGCAGGTTGGGGTGGTGGATGGGTTACAAATCACAGGACTTTCCCCAGGAGACATGTGTTGAGACCCATGCGAGCTTTGAGTCACATTAAGGTTCATCGTCACCATATTTCTTTTCTTAAACCTAACCACAGTAACTTTACGTGCCTGAACCTAACCGTCATAACTTTACCTCAGGTGCATTAAGAACTTAATGTCATTTGCGCGGTGCCATTTTGCAGGACACCATACGAACTGTTGTGTGTGAATTTTTGTAGGATATTATGCAAACCATTGTATGAGTATACGTCGGTTAGCTTGAATTTGTGAAGACAACTTTTTTTCTCACATGCCTTAATGGTAAACGAAAAATCCATAAACATCCGTTTACAAACTTCCACACAACTCGTGCAGTATATTTGGAGTCTCATTCATCCAGTCATACCCAGTACCATGCAGTTGCTAAAACATTACGGTCATAGTCGGTGAAGATTCTCAGTCACTGGACTTGCTTGTGTTTCTTGAAGACGTTTCGCCTCTCATCTAAGAAGCTTCTTCAGTTCTAAATGACTGGTACGAAGTTGCAGGCTTTAAACCTTAAACCTTTTAAGCCTTTCAATAGCACACTGTGAACGTGTCTGAGCACCTGCACACCTGCTTTAGCAGATTTCAGACTTTCTGTGCATGAGACTGTACTGACATGTTTCAAATCATTGCGTTTTAGTGAAACTGCATGTGTTTGGAAGTACTGAGCGTGTAACTGGAAAGATGAGACTTGGATTAAACTACACGAGTTGTGCGAGAGTTTGTAAACAGATGTTTTGATATAGTTTTGCTGTTGCCTTTTTTGGATTCTCCATTCCCCTTGAAGGCATGTGAGAAAAACTAAGTTTGCTTCAGAAATTCAAGGTAACACATGGTGAGTGACTGATATACAAACTCATTTTGCAGGTGAAGTATTCTTTTCAGATGCTCTCAAAGATGGAAAAAAAAGTCACAGAAAATAAAAGTTCTTCAGACATTATTTAAGCAAAGACCTAGTGAGGTTGAAAGTCAGTATTTTTAACTACTATATGCCTGATAAAGATATAAAGACATTTTGCATTCATTCTCCCTCTGTCAGCCTGAGAGTGCCAGAAGAACTCTTCTTTCATTCATTGAAAAAAATCTCTTGGCTGAGTGTGCTCTTCCGTACATTGATTAGAAAAATGGAGGTACTGAGATGAATAAGATAAACCAATAAATTACAACCATACCCCACAGAGTGGTAACAATATATAAAGACTAATGTTTTCTTTCGACCCCTGGCAACCACATTGCTATCATTTAAGATAGATGAATGCCAGCTGAAGCATTAATCGAGGGACATTACACTCCTAGTGACTGGCTGCTGATGAGTGATGTCACCCACAAAATCAGTCGCTGCAAGTTTTTCCACGCGGTCCACAACGGAAAAACTGGCAGCCTCGGCCAAGACGGGACAACATTTCTTGGTAATCATCATTATCATTGTCAGATTTTGGGTATAAAATGAATAGATTTCCAGTGACTCTTTTCTGGAGTTGCTCGAGGTGTGTACCAGCAGTCAGACATGAAACCTTAACATGGCCATGAAAACCAGATGTGGTCACGATGCCAAGGAACAACAGTAGCTGCAGATGTTGCAGGTGGACGACAGAGGGGGAATCTGGAGTCCCAAACAGCACCGAATGATGAGTGAGTTCAACAATATATCTCACTTACTTAGAAGGGATGGATGATACACAACGAGATATGAAGATAAATTCTTAAACTTCTCTGAAGACTTTTAATGTGAATCATGTGTTGCATTCAAAGTTTGGCTCCATATCAGAACAAACTTAGCTGAGAAATAGATGAAGAGAAAGAAATGGAGTGCATGCGTGTCCACAGAACCAGACGAAGGCTGAGTTCTCAGAAGATCATTTCAAATATTTAAAGACAAATTATCCCGATGGCAGAATATGTAAATTTGATGTATCAGCAGGATTTCATTTGATAAGAAGTTTGTTAACTTTGATAAAGCCACTTCTCTGAGAACAATGATTTGATCCATGTGAAAGTATTTCAAGATTTGTTTTCTTGTTTCATGGTCTTAACTGAGACAAAGTGTAGTTTACCAAAACATGTGCAGTTTATCAAAAAACAAATTTTTTGACTTAAAATCAGCCCAATGTGAGATTAAAAAACCCACAAACTGATGAAATACTCAAACATTCACATGTGAAATACAGCAGAAAAGTGGCCACAGAGCCAGAGAGGGCAGTCCATAGATAAAAGGAGAGGACTGTGCAGGAACATGTCTGCTGTTCATTAAACCTCTCAGATTAGCTTTACTGATGCATCCATTGTAGAGCGGACCTGCGTTTTATAGCTGGCTGGGGGTCAGTGCGCTTTCAGTTCACCCACCTCAAAACAGACAGTAACTTGAAACAGCAAATACAAGTCACTAAAGGTTACACAGGTGGTAAACTGTGTATGTTCTAAAGTGTATATGAGCTGACTTTGTCATCAGGAGGTGGAGGGGATAGTGGATGGGGTGTAAGCGAGATGCCTGACAAGCTCCAGATCACTGTTTGGGTAATTGTTGTGTTTCCAGCAGCTGTTTAGGCATCAAATGCAGGTGTTTTGTAACAACCTGTTACCGTATAGCCAGCAGCTTTATAGGAACCAAATATAGGTGTTTTGTAGCAACTTGTCACTGTTCAGCAAGCAGCTTTATAGGCACCAAATGCGGGTGTTTTGTAGCAACTTGTCACTGTTCAGCGAGCAGCTTTATAGGCACCAAATATAGGTTTTTTTGTAGCAACTTGTCACTGTTCAGCAAGCAGCTTTATAGGCACCAAATGCGGGTGTTTTGTAGCAACTTGTCACTGTTCAGCGAGCAGCTTTATAGGCACCAAATATAGGTTTTTTTGTAGCAACTTGTCACTGTTCAGCAAGCAGCTTTATAGGCACCAAAGGTGGGTGTTTTATAGCAACCTGTGGCTGTTTCTCCAGCAGCTTTTGGGCACCAAACTTGGGTGTCTGTAGCGACCTGTCATTGTTTAGCAGCATAGGTGTTTTGTAGCAACCTGTTGCTGATTTTACAACGGCTTTTAGGCACCAAACATGGGTGTTTTGTAGCGACCTGTCATTTCTTTAGCCAGTAGCTTTGTAGGCACAAAATGTGGGTGTTTTGTAGCAACCTATTGCTGTTTCTCCAGCAACTTTTAGGCACCAAACATGGGTGTTTTGTAGCAACCTGTCACTTCTTTAGCCAGCAGCTTTGTAGGCACAAAATGTGGGTGTTTTGTAGCAACCTGTGGCTGTTTCTTCAGTAGCTTTTAGGCACCAAACATGGGTGTTTAGTAGTGACCTGTCGCTGTTAAGCCAGCAGCCTTTTAGACACCAAACGTGGGTGTTTTGTAGCGACCTGTCACTGATTTTCCAACAGGGACAGTGCTCCCAAAATTGTGTATTTTAAGCCAAAACATGATCTTTTACTAATCATAATCACCTAAAGTTTTAATGTATCTGCTCCATAAAAATGTACAACTGTGACGTATCTGTGGTTTGTAAAAATGTACAAGCCAACATTTATTCTGGTGACTGGGTTGGTATTACAAGTAGGTAGTTTGGGTGACAGCGTTCTAAGAAATCAGTATGTATACATTCAAACTAATATTCTGGAGTCTTATCCTTGGGAACATGGGATAGGACGTTTACTTGAAACATTAACAAGGTTTCTAGTAGTATGTATGCAGCAGATATACACTTGTCTTTCACATGCAGCCAGTGTAACAGTGTGACAGTGTCCTCTCTGTACGTCGAGTGAAGAGGAACCTACTCTGGTTTCCAGCTGCGTTCACTTCTCTGCTGTGGCTTCTACATCTGATCAGCAGGAACAGAATACGTCAGGGTCAGATTATTTGTGTCCCTGCTGATCTTTTTTATTCAGGATGTAGTCGACCCTTACATCTTTTTTTGTTTTACATATATTTAGGATGCATCTGCACACACGGCAGACAGCCATCAGAAACCTGAACAAGTTGTGTGTTTAAATGCTGCAGCATGATTTTCAGCTTTCTTAAACCTGACATAAGGGCTAATCCAGGTGTCTGAACAGACGGGGTGTCCCAAAAACCTGATCATAATACAGAGTAATGGTACGTGTCCACACATTTTTGGACGTAAGGTATCACACTGCTTCCCAGCACGCGAAGCTTGACGTGCAGGTGACCACTGACCAACAAAGAAAACACACAGGCATTCCACAACCATGCAAACACTTCTTGGCAGCAGCTGATTGGATGAACGCTTTTACCGGTGGGCTGTTTGCTCCCAGATTTCAAACTGGCCCAACATGGCGGCTTGTTGGGAAACTTTCTCTTAGATTAGAAAAAATGGTCTCCAAGATGTGTTTCTGAAGCCATGTGAGGTGAGAAATAAGCCATGCAGTCATTAATCTGTTTTTTTTTTTTTTTGTCTGGGAGTTCTGGTTGAGTTTAAGCAACAAAAACAAGTGGTTAGGTTTAGGAACAAACAACAGGGTTTGGCTTTATAATCTCACTCTCCCAGGTGAAAGTCCCACTTGGACTTTCACTGCCTATATTTTCGTTCTTGTCCTGCCGCATTTCCTGTTGGCTTTCATTAAACTATAACCACCGCCTAAGCGCCAGATTTCGATGACTTCGGAGTGAGAGTTGGAAAAATTTTAAAGGTCCAGCGTGTAGGATTTAGGGGCATCTATATGTTACCTTGAAATAAGCTGTTTATATCTACAAGCGGACCAAAAAATATATGTAATTTACTTTAACAGGGATCAATCCACATTTGTGTAAAGGAATATATCACCCAGTGCAACACCGTGGCTAACTGATAGTTTTTTGGAGAACAACAGAGCTCTGTGGCACAGAGGAAGAAGATATATCAGGCTTTGATACACACTCTTGTCAGTAGGAACAATTTAAAATTGGCTAACAATAAGAAAAAAAGTAAAACATCACGAGACCTATCCTTCTGTTGTTCTCTGACAATAAGCCACAGATGAAGTAAGTCTTCACTCACCGAGGCAGTCTGTCTGGTGGGCGAAGGTTCCTGTTGGGCAGCGGGTCAGACACTTGCCTTTGTAGAGCTGGAAGCCGGGCTTACACTTGGTGCAGAAGTCCCGGCTGAAGCAGTGCTCACAGTCCAAAGATCGGCACTCTGGGAGAAGGCAGACCAACACACATATGGTGAATAAACAGTTTGGGTGAATTCAGTCTCTTTTTCTACTGGTCACCTTGACGATGAGACGCAGGTGGGCCGGACAGGAAGAAACCTGCTGTGTTCTGTTTCCAGCTGCTTTTAAGCCACCAAACAAGAGTGTTTTGTAGCGACCAGTTGCAGTTGTTCCAGCAGGGATAGTGGCAGTAAAAGCAATTGTTTTTAGCAGAGACATTGCTAATTCTCCAGCGGGGTTGTGCATCCAAAACTGGCATTTTCTTTTACTAATGATAACCAAGTTGCTTTTGTGCCTAAACTTAACCATGCGTTAACCACAGCATTGTTGAAACATAAAGTTTAAAATGTAATGTATCTGGCATTTGCAGAAACATACAATGCCAACAATTTTCTGCCAACTGGGTTGTTCATTGTTTGCTCACTGGCACCTCAATGTGCTACTTTGGAAGTGTGAGTTAATAAACTGTGGTAAACATCCACCCAGTGGGTCATCCAGCTGAGTTTCACCAGCTTTGCTGCAGGCAAATATATGAACCCTAGCACAGCGAGGAAATGGCCTGCCTTACTCTGCCTTTGATTAGCTTACCCTGACATTCATACCCTGACCCTAACCAACCCCAATACTCTTGCCTAAACCTGACTAATCCAACCAACAAAGGCAAAGAGTACTCGCCAGTCATAAGCAGGGTAGGGCGGGTCATGCCTTTGCTATTCTAGGATTCACAAATTTGCCTCCTGGGCTGTTGCTCCAAACTGCAGACTGCACTTTAGCTTTGTCATGTTTTTCTCTGTCTCTCTCCCTCTCTAACTCAGACCGAATATGTGAATATAAATCAAGATTATGTCACTTTATTGTTTACTTCTCACCAGAAAATATGTCTTCAGAAACATATTTCACTGCCCTGTTCAGCTGTAATAGCGAGACTTTATGAACAGGAAGTGGGCACCAGAGAAAACAGAAGCTGAAATAACTTGGATAAAACAGTAAAATTAGGCATCACTGATCAAATATGAACCAAGATTCTGAGTTGCTTATTTCTCTCCTAAAATGTTCCCAGAAACATATTTTAGTGCTCTGTCTAACTGTAATGTCAGCTGGCCACCACTGTGTAAAACAGAGGAGTTTGCCTCACATCACCCTCCAGCAGGAGCATGTATTGGTCCTGTGTGGTGCAGTGCATTCTGGTAGTTGTAGGTTGTTTTTTTTTACCTTTTGAGCAAAAGCGAATGCGACAGCCCTCCTTCTTTGTTTTCTCTGGTCATGTTGCACCAATTTCAAAAGTATTCACGTCTTTCTACTGCATCGGCAGCACAGTGTTATGAAAAGTTTTATGAAATATTTCCACCTCTTGAAGTCATCATAGGATGTTGTCGATTTTGAGTGCACCAACTGTTTTCCAGGAAGTTTTCCAGTGGCTGCCATCATGGCTGTCGGTGTTAGTGAACTGTCAGCAGGTCGGATCAGAACACATTTTAACGATAAATATTGTTTTCAGGTTGGAGAGTTAGCTCGCGTTTGCAGTCTGGAATAAAGAAACTTCTTGTGATCTCTTTCTGAGAACTCATTGGCATGTCTTGAGTCAAATAAATTTCTTCCTGAATGAGACAAAAACTATGCATTCTTTGGTAAGAACTTAAGTACTTGAGTTTTTTATTGGCACAGTGTTTTTCTGGAACGAATTAAAAGAGGTGCATCTCAATAACGGAGCGAGTCCAAATGTGTAAACTGTGTACACGGGCACTGTCTGTTCTTTGAGAACTTGTAAATACTTTTCATCTGACAAAAAAAATAATTAGTTCCTTCACTATTAAGGGCCTCGAGACAGATGAGTCATGTGTGCTAATGTGAGTGAGACTTAATATCAGCAAAGCCTCCTCAGTTGGAGAGACGCCTGCAGGTGAAACAAACTCGTACTCATGCAGCGGTTGATGTCCTTCCCTCTCTGTCCGTAGTGTCCAGCGGGGCAGGCGTGGAGACAGGTTCCGTGGTGAGACATCCCCTCCCTCTGCAGGAACAGGAAGAGTCGCTCGGGGCAACGCACGCAGCCATTGTCACGGGAACACTCCAGACAGCTCCGACAGTCTTCTGATGTCTCTCTGTGAGCTGCAGGAGACGACAGAGAGTGAATCACGACACAAGAAACTGCAGTTGAAATGAGGAGGAATAAAAATCAAAGTAGAGGAGGGGGTAAGAAAGAAAGAGAATACAAGTGAGAGCAGGGTGGAGGAGAGGATGAGGAAGGAGAGGAGACAACACAAATCCCTATGATACAGAGAGAATTTCTGTACTCTGAAAAATCCTCCACTGAGCTCCTTGAAATACAGATCTGTAGATACTGCAGGCAAGAAGACACACACAGGCTGCACTGTGTCCAACCTTTAACATCATTCTAGAAAATTAAATCAAATGTAAATTATTCTGAACTCCTAACTCCCATCTGAGTGTTTTAAGTGATAAAACAATTTTCACATTATCTAACAAGGTGTAAATGGGAGTTATTAATTGATACTGATATTTGATATTTATTTCGAACATGTGAAAAAAGACATTAACATACAAAGAAGCAAACAGACTGAACTTACAGATAATGAAAAGCAGTTATCAGTGTATAGTGACTTTGATTTACACATTTGAAATGGAGTGGGAGGAAGAATAAACCTATTAAATCCCACCACTTCTCCATAAGTCATTGGGTGAAATAAAACAGACAGCTTCCTGATATAGACAAACCCACACCTAACACCTTACCTAAGAGTTTAGTGGCTGTTTTTTAAAAGGGAATAGGTAGGAGGAGCCTCTGACTGCTGTCTCCATGCGATCAATTTGGGATCTAAACTGAGATGGACACAATTTAAAATATGCTGGCAAAATGCTTTACAGATGCAGCTTCACCATAGATATTCTAGAAACCCTCAATTTATTTATTTATTGATACATTTGGTCATTTTTAAATTATTCTGTCAAAATAAAGGCAATTTCTTGTTGTTAAATCTGCTGCTTATTAAGACAAAGAATCAGATGAATTCCTTTTATTTTCAGTGTATCATTTAAAAAACAGTGCCGACAGTTAAAACCACATCTGCCGTACATTCAACCATCCAGTTCTCACACTAATAATTATTAGACTGCAGAGCGGAGAGCCGCTGCACAAATGCACGCCGCCATGTTGCTCATATTCTCAGAACAAAGGGGCTGAAACGTGTTTAAGAGAGGACTGTCAGCTAAAACACATTGTCCTGCATTGTAGAAATCAGGTCACTGAAATTATAATGAATTAAAAAATTGAAAGTTTTTAAAAGTTGGATTCATCTTCAGATTTTTGCTGAGAAATGAGTGACTTTTAATACAGGATCATTCTTTGTTTTTAAATATTGATTGACATATTTTAGGTGGCAGATTTGTTTTACAAATTAAGGGAAATTAAGTATCTGATCGAAGAAATATAGTGTTTTTTTTCTCACAGTGTGAAGCATTAAACGCATTTCAACAACATTGAAGGGGACACATAAAACTGGAGTTTGGGGTCCTCTGTAAAAAAAAAAAAAAGAGCGTCAAACACCTAATTTTCCCCATTCTGGTGAATTTTATGCATCAATTTATGGTGTAATTGTCTTTATTTGGCCAACATAACAGTCCTCTGCTACTGGGGGAACAAATGCACATGTGCTAAATATTAAAATCGAAATCCAATGAATGCAGAAGCCAACAGGACACACAGTTAACAGAATAAAGGGAGTAGTGTGCACACTATGTTGCTGTTTCTTGCAGGTCTGTTGCTCCTGTCCTTGGTGTGTCAGCATATTTATGTTTCTTCATGAATTAGTGATATTAAAACCCATGAAACACACTGAGCAAAATACAGAAGTCCACCTCTGTCTCCTGGCACACAAAGTGAGTTCAGCCCTGATTTGTGCAGCTCTCTGGCGATAGATTTCACATGTCTTGGTAGCATGACAGTTGGGCTTACGGCTAAGCCAAAGTAAGTCTTATTATATTATAACAGCGAGCGGCGATGTCTGCTCCCAGAGACACACAGGACTCAACAGACAAAGTAGGAATGCTTCCAATCCGACGGGGATAAGGGGGGATACGGAAAGACGGGCAAGGTGGGATGGAAAGACGGATGGAATGAAGAGGGATGGAAAGATGGGCTGAATCTACAGAGGAGGTGAAGGGCAGACGGTGAGTGTGCGTGAGTCTGAACAATCGCAGAGTCTGAGCCTCACAAAATACCTGTGGCCGCCTGCCAGCATCTCTGTTAAGTGTGTGTCTGGATACGTGTGTGTGTGTGTGTGTGTGTGTGTGATCAGCTGAAGAGGTTTAAACACTTGATAAATGCATGTGATAATCAAGTCACTGATAGAGGTCATTAAAGGTCAAAGTTCATGCAACCTTACAGCCTCTGTGAAGTGATGAAAGCTTTTTTTTTTAACCTGATAAGCTACGTGTCCACATCGTTACTACATTTTATTTGCTGACGTATTTAATGACTTGTTTACTCCCTCCGACAATCTGACAGTTTTTAACGTTTCCTCTGCATTACAATCCATCTCAACGTCCACTCACATCGCACATAGAGACACACAAAGACAATTTACAGCCAGAGGAAGTGAGGTTTGAAAGAAGGAAAACTAAAATGCAGTAAAAGTACAAGTGATATGTGCAGTAAAATACATTAGATAAGATAGTAAAAATAAAGATAAACACGTTAGTTAGCTGTTTAGATTGCAGATACAAATATAGATGTTGTATGGAGATGCTACATGTCGTTCGATGCTCCACAGTTCAGTAGTTGTGTTCATTTTACTGAAACCATGAGCACCAGAGAATAATTAATTCAGATTTACAGGCATGATGAAAACAAGTGGTGACTCCCTTCGTCTGTAGACGCCATTACGTCTGAATATGTGTCCATTCTGCAATTACCAAGTGAGACAGTCATATCTTTTAGTCTGTAAGGATCAAAAGTTTATGAAGTTATGAATATTGCTGTTTTTTATACAATTAATATTCATACTGGTTCATCTTTCCCATCTTAGCTGAGCAACAATTTCATGTAATGGAATTAAAGGCCTGTCCCAAATATAAGCCTTTTAAGTGATTTTATAAAATAAAAGCCTGGGCTACTAATTGAAGTTTCATCTTTCAGAATTGAATGAATTATGAAGTGGATTATTGATACATTTGGGCTCTTATTTGTTCACTACAATGTTATGTGGTAACAATAAAACAATTAAAGGAGATTGTTTGAAATAGTGTAAAACTACATTCGGTGTAGATTTCGGGGGGATGCAGGGGACATGTCCCCGTCAATATTTAGAAGCAGCCTTTGTATTAAAAACATAAAAGTAGCAGAGGATCTTTCTTTTGACAAAATTAAAGACATTTACACCATAAACTGAAGCGGGAAGGCACAAATAGATGCATAAAAATTAGTCTCTATATACAATCAGTGAATGCAGAGCCTGTAGGCAAACCCCGGAGATCTTGCCTCCAGAAGTAGAGCGGAAGAGCCCTAGTTTCTAGTTGTAGGCTGTTTGTAGTCCGCGTGATATTGACCAATCACATTTGAGCCGGCTGCAGTTGTTGCCAGGTTAAACGCTCCGTGCGGTGAACTAACGAGGCGGAACATAATTGGCGTCACTGCAAACTCTGAATCCATTGCAATGGTTCAACATATTTACTTATATATATAAACGGAAGTCGGAAATAGAAATTCACCTCCTCAAACTGGAATGCCAAAAAATCGGGGTCTGCCCTCAGAGGCTGTATCGCCGTCTGTCGGAAGTCAGATGCTGAATACAGCTGATGGGTTCCGAGAATGCATAAAAATTAACCAGAAGTGTTTGTCCCTCTGAAATTTTGTGACGGAGGAACTCCTAAACCCCCTGTTTCAAATGTGCCCCCTTCAGTGTTGAAACAAAGCTGTGCTCTGATGTGTGTATACAGTAACGAGTCCTACAGGAGAGAACTGCCATAACAAAAGTCATTTTTTCAATTAAATATCATGCAGAGTGTGTGCTTTAGAATAGCAAGTTACATCTAACAGTAAAGTGTAAACTGAAGGAAAGAAACTATTCTAATAATCTACAACAACTTGGCAGGACGAATCGTAATTGTTGCTCCCTACAGATTCAAGCAATTCATATATTCAAAGAAAAAATATGTAGAAATACAAAAACTCTCTGTGGAAGCATCTCATGCATCATGTCTGACTGTAGAAACGTACGTCATGTGTTGTAGGGATTAGGACCATTTTAAAGGGTTCATCAAGACTCCTGATGAAAAGATACTTCAACGCTTCAACAACAACAGGTGCTGAAGGAGCTTTTTATCCCAGCACCCCAGGGACCTCAGTTTAGCAGCTCGCTGGCGCAGAGACGTCTTCTCGGCAGCTCCTGGGTGTGAACGTCATTTATCAAGTGAAAAAGGGAGCGTGTGGGTTCTGTGGAACTGACACAAACTTTCAGCAAAGAGCAAGGGCTTCTTTCAAGAGCTGCCACCGTGCAGACGATCAATCACACAGAAGGAGATCCATCATAGGAGAGGCAGAGAGAGTAGTCTCTCTATAAACAGAAGCCTCGATAGACCAGAGTGCAGCCACAAGATATAATTCATTTAGAAACCTACATTCTTGTTTTTTCACAATATGAGATATTTGAGCTATTCACCACCCCTCTTCCAAACTGCACCTCTCTGGCATTACACGCATTACATTTACTCTGGTTACTATGACAACTTGTTTTCTATGTTCTTCTTTTCTGAGAATTTTTAAAAATCTTATCACAAGTCTCATAGTTTTCTCTGGAGATAAATCAGCAGCTTCAGCAGATAGAAGCTGTGTCTGTTTGGTCAATATTGGCCGATACAGGGGTCAGTGTGCGGGGCGTGAACGACACAAGAATGCAACCAAACAAAGGATCATCAAGTTATGGTTGGCATTCTTGTACCAGTTAAAAAGAAGAAGAGGAAACAGGTTGGATCTGCCTTGTTTAGTCACTGGTTTAATTGCAGCACCCAGACTTATTTTTTGACCCTCCCTGAAGTTACCCTTTAATGTTTATTGGTTAAAGATGGAGATGAAACCCTGGAGTTGAAAGAAGCCTCAGTTTTCCACTCTTGTCCTGCACGCTAGTTTGTTCGTGCAAATGGTTCATTTTGGCCCAGATGTTAATAAGACATGTAGAATAAAGTGATTTTGATGAAATATAAATATTTTCTGATGGAAGCAGTCATCGCACATGACGTGTTCAAGGACTGTTGAATATTTGAAAATCCAGCATTAATTTTTGTTTTTACAGTTTCTGCTTAAATTGTGTCATTTTGGCTTTTGTTTTTTTTTTGCCTTGCAATTATGTTTACTTTAACAATCAGTAGTAAAATGAATAGAAAATACAGCCATTTAAAGTTGTATATTCCTCCCCTGAGCCAAAATTGAATGTTATTCATATATTTACACGAAAGTGTAAGATTACTGAGCATGGGGTCATTCAATACAATAAAAACATAACTAGGGAAAACATAACAAAATCAAAAAACATAACTTCCTACCCAGTGCTTAAAAATATATTTGACAGCTCCTGAAAAAACCAACAGACCCAAATCAGCACACCTGTGCACAGGTGCATGCTGGGTGTGGCTAAGAAGCTAGATGCTAAAGAGCTAACAATGGATGCTGCAGGTGGCTGTGAGGACTTTTAGGAGACTGTGAGGAGCGCGGTGGGACTGAGAGGCAAAGTGGACTGGTTACACTGGGACAGAGACACTGAGTGGACTGGTTACACTGGGACAGAGACGATGAGTGGACTGGTTACACTGGGACAGAGACGCTGAGTGGACTGGTTACACTGGGACAGAGACGATGAGTGGACTGGTTACACTGGGACAGAGACACTGAGTGGACTGGTTACACTGGGACAGAGACACTGAGTGGACTTATGCTTTGCGAATTAACTGAGCTGTTGAGGACTTCACGGTGCTCAGGACTCACCGGTGAGTAGCTACACATAAACTTATTAAACTATTCCTCAAGATAAGTACGTCAGCAACCAATATGTTGCCTAGCAACGAATGAGTGTGTGCGCCACGCACAGAGTACAAACTGCAGTGTGTTTGTGGCCTCAGTGTTGTGTACACTCCTCCATGTTGTTGCTGTGCTGCTGTTGAATAATAACCTCATACTGAAGCCTCTGTGGTGGCCACAGCTTTTATTTATCATCTGCCACTTTGGATTAATTGTCTGAGTTTAGTGTGTTTTCTGGTTAAATCTCGCGAGACTACAGAGGGAGTCTGTTGTACATTTATAATTGATAGTGAGTTGTATGAAATGAAATAAAAAGGCTGCAGTGTGGTGGATAGAGAAGGACTCTGTGGAGTCATGCAGCTGGTGTCGGTCCACTTGTACACACATTGACCTTTTATGCTATTTATTGTCTAACGTTTATGTTTGTCTCAGTTAATTTTTACAAAACATACCTTTACATTTGTTTGAGTAATAACAAGTGTGTCTTTCTGTGACAATACATTTACTTGAGTACTGCATTTAAGACCTCTTTCCACCCTTTTTATATTGGCAAGTTGAGAAATATTTAGTCTAGTATAGCAGCCAATATGTAGTGTCTTATGAAAGTCAGCAATTAGGCTATGGTCTTGGTTCTTCGTACTATGTCTGCCTTGACTGCACGTAGCCACGGAGCAAAGTGTTCTGCAGGTGTATGAAGGGGAACTGAGTAACATTAAAAAAAACTGATTAAATGAACATTACAAAATCATTGGGAAACCTTTGGTCCTGGCATTCATGTCAATGCTACCTGATGTGCTCCACCCACCCGAACACCGTTGCAGACAAACTAAACCTCCTCATGGTGACTGCACTTATTGATGTCAGTGGCCCCCCAGCAAGACATGCAGGCATGACCCGAGGAACAGGACAAAGAGCTCAAGGCGTTGACCTGACCTCCAAATACCCCAGATCCCAACCTGTTCTAACATCTGAGGGACGTGCTGGTACCCCAGAGGTACCCCGATCCACAGTAGGTGCTCCTTGGACCAGACTTGGCTCTGATCTGTCAAGGCATGAACACAGGACCTCTGGAGGGAGTCCTTTGGTGTCTGGCACCACCGCGTTGGCTTCAGATCTTTTGGGTCCAGTGGGTTGTGAGGTGGGGTACCAACATGTCGCACAGATGTTTGATCAGACTGGGATCTGGGGAATTTGGAGGCCGGGTCGGTGCCTTAAAGTCTCTGTCATGTTGCTCGGACCACTCCTGAGAAGTTTTTGTGGTGTGGCATGGTGCATTGTCCTGCTGGGGGGCCACTGTTACTGGGGAGTGCTATTGCCATGAGGGAGGGTGCCTGGTCTGTACTGGTGTTCAAGTGGGTGGAGCATGTCAGGTTGCATCTACACGAATATCACAACACAAGGTTTCCCAACAGAACATTGCACTGTAACAAGATGATCAGTGTTCACTTCACCTGTCAGTGGCTTCATGTTTTGGCTGGTCGGTGTGTATATATAAATCTGCATTTTACCACTGAGGGTGGTTTGATGCCAGAGGTGAAGTTACTGATCATGTGACAAACATAACAACCTGTGATTGCATCGCCACAATTACGGTGCCACCACACCAGGCAGTTTGACAGTAATGTATAGGTCACAGGTCAGGTTTAACCGCAGTTCAGCTGAGTTTGTGCTTGTCTTCTTCACCTATTTGCTTTTGTCCGGACTCAAAACCAAAGTTAGTGACACAACAGCAGCCCTGATATGTAGACTTAGGTGAGACAACAAGAATCACCTGTACAAACCTTAAACACTGACCGCCGTGCAGTCGATTATGGAACACTGAGGGCAACAAAAGGATTTTCCATATTCTGGCCGGGACAAGCTGCACCTCTCACTACATTCGGAGGAGCCTTTGAACCTGGACAGTTATGACATCTACGGTCGAGAAATGTAAACTATGAAGGAGCTGAAATGTTTTCAGACCTTCAGAAACTCTTTAGATGTGTAACTGTCTGTCTCCCACTCTACTGGGATGACAAGTGATATCTGGGAAATGATGTGGTCGAAAGAAACCCCATTGCATCAAAGATGGAGACAAAAACAAACAGGTGAAGAAGTCAAGGAGACATTTAGTCGGACTTAAAGACTGTTGTTTGGCCTCCAAACCCACATTCTCATATATCTCTTGTCAGTCTGTCATTGTTTTATGCTGGTTTAGGTAGCACTTAACAATGACCTTTGACCTTGTGCATGTTAGGGATATGTTTTTAAGTAATCACAGCTTAGCGGAGTTCAGCAGATTTATTAATAGATGAGCAGATGACGACTAAGTAAAGAAAGAGTCCAGTGCAGAGAAGAACTCAGCAGATTTTCCCAGAATAACCCAGGGACCCATTTCACTGCTTTGGGACCTCACTTTGAGGTCTCGACTCATCGTCTGAAAAACAGTTCTCTACACATATGCTATCGATCTGCAGGCTTAAGGGACTTTTAGAGGCGCGGCAGGTTTAGGTAGCGTAAAACGGCAACCTTTGACCTCGCATGGGATTGCACTGGGTTTTTAACAAGCACCAGGTGTAACAAGCTCTGTTGGGGTTTCAGGGAAACATGCTAGTGTTTAAAAGGGGCATTCCACCCTAAAACTGAATTCATACAACGTGCTGAAGGTGAGAAAGGCAAGAGAGATGGTTTTTAATAGAGGCATTCAAGTCTGATGATACATAATTTCTAATAGTGTGATGGACAAGCCACCAAACAGCAAAACAACTAAAAAAAAAGCCAAATGTATGATGCAAGATTTGTTTTTCCCAAGACAAAGAACTGTCAGTATTCTTTAGGGAAGATGTTGCACAACAAACAAACCAAACCAATAATCGAATCATATTACTGCTCCCCCGAAGCATTTTGAGTTTCACTCTCATAGAAGAAAATCTATATTTTGAGCTTTAGTGTAAGCAGCATCCAAACCTTTTTTAAAATACCAATTTCATTTGCATTAAAGTGATGTTCATGGCTTGTTAAACGGGACTTGTAAGCTATTGTCATATGTTCTTAAAGATTCTAATTTTAAAGGGTAAAATGAAGCTGTGTAAAAGCTGAAATATGTACTCCTGATTTATTCTTAAGATTATACATCTAATTATTAATTAAACACAACAAATTCACACTCCCAACTTCTCAAATACTGACGCTTGGTCGTGAACTTTAATGCTCTAGGTCCCCCTCTGGAGTCAGTTTTGGATGCTCAGAGATGGCGTGTCACTTTCTGCTTGATACATGCAGTGTCTTTTCAAAATAAACTTCCATTTTCACAGAAAATTTACTGTTTTCACTTGTCATAAACTTAATGTAGAGCTACTGTGTTTTTAGGTTTAGCCAACAAAAGTGCTTGTTTAGCTTTAGAAAAAAATATTACGATTGGCCTTAAATAAGTGTGTTTGTAACGTACATAACAAAACATCAGATATATTATGTTAGGTAGCGTGTTACACAGGACATTAACAGCGGCCTCCCTCCTGGATGAAAGTCCTGTGTTTGTTTGAGCCATGCACCCCCTGTTTCTACAGCCCAGTGTGGACTGTCTTGCTCTCAATACTTAGTTCCTTTGCACGTCTAATAATGATGCAGCACTGTGCGTCTCATACAGATGCTATAGGGCTGTCCTGAAAACCAGTTTTGGGGTGTTGAAGCTTCATTGAGAAATACTCATAATTGATTCATTCATAGCCACTTTGTTAGCATGCAGCTCGCAGTAGCATTAGCCATAATGGCTAGAAAAGGAATACTTTGAGAGATGGCTAAGATGTGAGGCTACTTAGAGTTTGCAGGTGATTTGCCAGGATGGTTGTAGATTTTTGATGTTCCAGTTTCCTTTGGAATCTCATTTTTTTGGGGGTCGTCTTTGTACATTTTGAAATTATTCCAGGATAAAGGAGCATTAAAACACTAATTTGGACATTGATTACAATGGTAACAGTCAAAGCTTCGATGCATTTGTAAGCCCTGTGCTACAAGGTGCTTTTGTGCATCAGTTTCAGACACTGTGGAGAACTGATCAAGTGTTGGTATTTGACAAACTGGAAGTGAGACCAGCTGATTAAAAAAAGATATTCTGACATAAACACTTCATTCATTACATATAACTTTCACAATTATAATTTCCTAACAGTACCCAGTCTTTAGATCAATATGATTCTTCATCATCTATCATATTCGATATCAGCCTGTGAAGTAGGTTAGAGTCTATGTGGCAAATATAAAGATCACAAAGGTCAAGGTGATTTCAGGTGGGTTGATCCTCCATCGCCTCACCAGTGGGAATAGCAAGAATTCCGTTTTAGGGTGTGATTTTAAGGTAACAAACAGCAGCCGCCGCTTCTGTAGACGGTGCCAAAATACCCACAATGCACCACAATGTGTACACTAACAAGAAAAACGTGCCATGTGGGGTGACGTGTTAAAATAACACAAGATGTGTAATCCCTGATGACACACGTGTAGATGTCCAGACAATGGATAGCAGTTGGTTTAAAGATGTGCTCTTCTTTAACACATTTCTCACCATGTGATAGTTTGAGGAGCGAGGCTGTGTTACATCTTCATATTCACACCGAACTGTTACAATAATGGTTTCCTGCGATACGACAAGTGCAATAAGCTGCTTTCATTCTTGTGCTGCCTGGCTATTAAGAGGTTACGACTGTGACACCATAGAGTCAAAATCTGATGTCATATTTAGTATAATTACAAGCTGCAGTGTCCTTGGTTCAGTTCCTGAGCAGGATCCTCTTCCCCTTTCTCTTCTCTTATTTCCTGTCAACACCTGTCCACTGACACTTCTCCCTGCATTGTTTGTTCAGCCCTCATTCCCAGATCATCGAATACCGACACCTTGTCATGCCCTTCAGCGCGTCATACCACTACCACTTCTTTAGCATCCTCGCGAGACAACACATTCTCTCTCCAACCTTGTCACATTTCAACATTGGCCGTAGGTACCCTGGGACCCATAAGCCGCCCCTTCCACCCGCCCTACTTGGACTTCCGGCACGTTAACTTACGTCGTTGTCCTGACACCTTTCCCCCTGACACCGCCGGGGGTTTTGTTATTGGCGTCTGACACTGGAAGTCGTTGACCGAGTGCTGGTATTCGATGACCAGAGCGAGACCAGGTTGCATTAGATGCACCAGGCTCTCAACCGACAGCAGTATAATCAGTATTTGACGCTGAGAGTAACTGATGAGGTATTAAGAGTGAGACAGGAAAAGGAAACCCAGCCGGGGATCTCACCCCACTAACTTGTTGATCTCGCTACACAATAATAGCTTCTCTGTTTCAAAAATGTCAGGCTGGAAAAATGTGCAGACAGGCTGAAATTTAACTGTGCTATTGGGAGATCAACAAGTTTGCTGATTTCACAAGTCACCACGATTGTAATTAACTGCCAGCTTTCGACCTGAAAGTGTTTGGTTTTGTTATCACAACGTCACAGTGATTCAGTCGATTCCACTTGCTGGCTTTGCTTAAAGCTAGGATCTGTTAATATTGCCATTACTTCCCACTTTTGAATTCAGTTTTGACTCGTGTTTATGTACCCTTTGTGAAGATCCACAGTACTCACACGAGGCAGGGAAAAAGCCGAAGGTTTATTGAGAATCCCCCAAAATAACCCAACGAAACAAGACAAAATGGCGTGCCAAGTCCTTCCAAAATTACATCTTGTACTGACCATTATCGATTTGATGTTCTATTTCCAAATATTCTCACTGTATTACCTCACGTACACTTCAACACTGCAAAACACGGTCAAAGACCTGTCGTAAATAACTTGTGCCTGTATTCTAACAGCGAAATAAAAGAAATTATAAACATAACTTTAGCATAGTTCACAACCATACACGATTCAAAATACACAGAAACTGTTGTGCAGACTTAATAATACCAGAACCCACATGGCATGCTCTATCAACACAGACAGTTTTACCAAATATAAACATGTGCTGGAGTGGCTCTTACAGTACCAATAACCACCCTTTAATCAGCCAGGACAGGCTCAATATGTCACTATGCACTTGATCTGTAATTATGGAAATAATAAAACTTCTCTGCAGTGTGTCGCAGACCCCCCCGACACATTTGATCCCCCCCCAGTGTTGACTGCACAGCTACGGCCTTGAAGCGTATTACTCAATATATCTGCAGAGAGAGTAGCTCACAGGCGGCGCAGGCGGTGGTGGAGAATAAAGGGAAACTGAGTTACTGATGTTTTGACATCAATCCGTCTGAGCGGTCGCACAAACACACACAAGCACACTTCACACACATTGACTTGATTCCCCAGTTAGTCAACATGTCCTTTGGTTGTTTGTGGGTAAATAAACGCCGACTGCAAAACACAGGGGTTTATTTTGATGTGCACATAAAGACGAAGACAGAATTATTTTGAAGCTCAACAAACATCCAAAACGTTACGTAGTGATTATTTAGTGGTGTAATGTTGGGGAAATAAAATGTGATTATAACTTGGTATGGAGCGGTTAAGTTTACATTTTAGTGCGGTATAATTTGGATTAGACCACCGCATTAGAGGAATATGTGAAGCTGCAGACTGACGGCGTTTGAATCTGGATACACAAGCAGGGAAGTGTTTTATCTCAAACGATGATCAGTCTCACTCCCTCCGACTTGTCCTGTAAAAACAGCCACAGGTGCTCACAATTACCTACAGTAACCCTACAGAAACACTAATTGTACTAACAGACAGAGTAATGGCTTCAACCTCTTGACTCCTACAGTTCAATTTTCCCGCTCTGAAACACTTTTTTTTTTAGTTTTGTGTGTGATTTTTAACAGCTAAAGGAACCAAGTCCAGATGTGACGGAGGGTGGGAGAGTTGGGGAAGAAGGGGTGTGTGTGTGTGAAGAAGGAACGGAGGGTATGAGGGGTAAATGAAAGAGAGAAAAACGAGGTACCGGGGGGAAGGGAAGAATAAAATGACAACATAAATCCCTCCGGTGTGAAGTGATGAATTCTGACAGCAGGTCAACCTGTTGTGCCCACAACCAGCATTTGACCCTTCGGACCGAAAATAGCGTCTAGATTAAATCTGTTCTGATCTATTAACATCAGATGTGTTCATGCGAGACTCTAGTAATTTTGTTTAATTTTAGGCAACAATAATATTATGATTTTAGAAAACTTTCAACATTATCATGCCAAAAATTCTTTTGTCCAGTTGCGTCTTTTGCGCATGAACAAGACTTCTTATTAAATCATTCTGGGATTTCCACAAAGTGAAGCACTTTTGAACCAACAGTGATTTTGTTCTGCTGCAATTTTGTTAAAATTAAATCTTAGATGTCTCATTCTTATGATGGGTTATTAATATTAGCATATTAAAGTTGTACTGTTTGTGTTTTTCTTTGGTAATAGTCTGAGTTTCTCAAAGACGCTCTATTTGAAATTGTATAATCTGGCTGTCACAAGCTGTTATCTTGAACGAGAGTCAGCAGTGTCTGCTGGCTCCGCGCAGCCCATCTGATCATTATCTAACGCCTCACCTCTGGCCGGCGTACGGGGGCAGCGGGGAAATGTCGGAAGCCAAAATGACGGTGTAATTGAGACCGGATCCCCCTCTATTAGTCCCAAATTCCTGAGGAAATGCCGGACACCAGTGAGCGTGAGGCTCACCACATACCTGTGTGGCTGTGGTGGTCAGGGCTGTTTTCAATGAGCCGGGGGGGATTTTTTATAAGGACTCATTAGGTCACAAATCTGGTTTTGGGGAGAATTTCTAACACTGTGGAGCGTCTGCTGGCGCAGAGCTTAACAAGGAGCGACAGTGCAGCCACTGATAACTGTGAGACATGCAAAAAAAATATGTGAGGGGCAATAATGTGATTAAGATTTAAAGATGATCCAGATTCAGCTTGTTCTGTCGAGTGATATGAAAGTGTTTGTGGATTTAGAGCAATGGATGGAAGACTTGTTTAATATCGATAGCCGTGGTGTGTGTTGTCAATGGGTGTCTTGTTAAAGAGCCATTGAGCAAGGCACTGAACCTCTTTATTTACCGTCATTTATCCTGAGTTAGATCAGATACATGGACATTAATATTGTTTTGTGCTGTTATTTTAGATTTTAAATGCCTAACAATATGGCACATATTGAGAAGACATCCTGTGCTAAAAATATATATATATTTTTTTGCTCTTTCTTTCAAATATTAAATGAAAACGCAGTCGAATTAACAGCAAAAAACATTAACTTCAGCTCTTTCTACCAACACCTGCTGCCTAGGGTAACCATGTGATGATCATACAATTGAAAATAATACACTTTGCAATTTTAGTTGAAAGTTCATTCAATAAAAAAACCTTTGTTTTAGTGTCTCTCTCATGTTAAAGTTCTAATAATTTAAATCATTTGTAAATATATTGCATTGTTTTTTCTGCATATTTACATCCAGTCAGTCACCACTAAGAACCAACCTGACAGTTTACAACACATTCCTGCACAAATTTCCATTTTAAACGCACATCCCCAAAATCCTCTTTCAGGTTATTTTCCCGTCGTACTCACCACTTTGCTTCTGCATGACGCCAGACCCCATTTTGATCACCTCACATAGCAAGGACATCACAATGGCAAAGAGTCGCAAATGCATCTGGGCTGCTGGCAAGCGCCCGCTTCAGCGCCAGGCTGCGGACATCTGCAGGGACTCCCGGGGTGGCAGGTTGAAGATTTAGTTCCACAGCGAGGGACAGCAAAGAAACAAAAGGGCAAAGACAGGGGGTTTAAAAGATGATGGGGCTGATGGAGGTGAAGTGAAGAAGATATTCTTGCAGGCCCAGAGCAGCGATGAGAAAGATGAGAGTGGAGGTGAGGGACAGGGGAGAAAATCCTCTTCTCCTTTGTCCTGTTTCACGCAGAAGATTTAGGGCTAAGATGAGGAGACAGGCGGCCATAAACAACAAAAGAAGAGCACAGGAGAGTGGGACAGACCGGAGGTGAGGAGAGCAGAGAGCCTCGTCTGCTTCCCCAGACTGGCAGCTTGGAGGGAAAACTCACCATTTAACTACCACTGTCAAATTTGCGATAAACGAGCTCCACTTATCCCGTAGCCATCTTTAACCCTTTATAGGGTGCGTTCTCAGGGCCTAAGTGGTTCCATATTTCCAGCTTGATCTTTAGCCTCCTCCTCCTGGCTCTATCTATTGTTGTTTAGTCTCTTCTTTTTATTATCCTTGTTTATTTTCTTTGTCTGTGCTGGGCAAATTGGTTTTCTGTGGCAATGCTATTAAATGCGGGCAGTCAGTAAACTTAATTTGACCACCCTGAGAGGATGGAAAACAGCTGGAGAAAAACATAGCTGAGAGTTTAAAGTTTGATTATAGCTTATCTTGCTTTCGTGATTGATTTGTTGTGCCTGTTTGAGCAAGGAGTCCGGTAAGTCTGCGATTTACGAGGAGGTTGTGTTAAAGACAGATTCAGTTGTGTAGTTATAGACAGAGTGTGTGCAAATCACCCTCTCTGGTTGATAATAAACCTTCGTGTTGGGCCAGATGCATTTCTCCCAATTCGATACTATAACAATACTTGGGTTGCAAGTATTGTGATTTGATTTATTATGATATTTGTTGATTTTTTTTAACACTAGACCTGAGGAAACACTTCTAGAGACTGTATAACATGACACATATTTCCAAAAACAATGCACATCATGTCAATCTGACTTTAATCTCATCAGCATCATGTACTGCATAGAAAAGTTGAAAATACACAAATAATAGTTTTTATGTTTTTTTATGGTCTTGTTCTGTGAAAGGTGCTACATTAAATATACTTAACCTACCTAATAAATAAAATGTACATGTACAATAAAATGATTAAACATATATACTTTATTTAGTGAACTTAAACTCCTGCATTTAGCTGTCGCTGCAATGTTCCCCATACTTTGATTTATTTATGGCAACTGTGGCAATATCAGCACTGACTGCCATTGATTGATTTCCTATTTTGTTTTTTAACGGGTAGAATCTTATTCCATTGTAGAGCTGCACACAGCGCATTGATTCGCTAAGCCTTACTTTCTTCTCAGACCACAAATGAGACAAGAATTAGCGAGGTCGTGTACTCCATGGCCCCGACTCCTCACTACTTGCCTTTAGGAGACTATTATCCACGACAGGATTTAGTGAAAGCTCTGAGATGGACCTTTAGTAGCGGCTGTAGCAACTCAAATTTTACTGGTGCACACCGCAGCGCTGGGGTTCACAGCAGGCTTCATCTGATCTGTGTAACAGCAGCAACAGAAAGTTTGCTAATTAGGTGGGGAGACTGCGCTCGGCTGTCTGAATATAAGTTGCCATTCAAGCAACTGGAGGTCTGTGCCCTCAAACCAACCACCTTTTTCTGCTTTCTTCAACTTTTCTTGAAACTGCTATGGCGTCACGTTACTCATAAGCCCCCTTTTTAACTGCCTGTTCAAGGCGGGAATATCGTTATGCTGCCTTGCCATGCTGTATATAAGGTTGCGGAGTGGGGGTCAGAGTTGTTTTGACTTCAAGCCGCCACGGCAGATGGTAACAGGGCTGAGACATTGTCTGTATAAACAAGAGAGCCAGCAGTATGGCAGTAATGTTTTGACGTCAAAAACATCCACTGCAGAAGATTTAAAAAGAAGCTGTTAGCAGTTAGCGGCTAACTCAAAGAGGAAGAACAGTGGGCATAAATGTCCGCAAATTGGGAAAACAGTGAGATTTGGGAGCTCCTTACCCTCCGAGCAGAGGATGAGACTAGCTGCCATATAACAGAGATGGTAAATGATCATTATTGTCATGTTATGCCTTTGTTATTGTTAATAAAGAACTGCTGAAACATACGTTTTATGTTACACTAAAGGCCAACACTGTTGTGTTACATGTTGTGCCTCTTCTGATTCCACAGTGCTTGTATGCTGTCTATAATCACACACTGGAGCGGAGTGATGCTGCAGTCGTTTGGTTCTGTGTAACAATGCAAAGGCTGCATGAAGAGGACACTGTCGGCTCTATAACATGATCTCTGTGTATAAAGGGATATTGACCACCATGATAAAAGCAGCAACTTATTTCAGTTTATTGTGAAGATTATGGTAGCTGTTTTTCAAAGCTGCACGTCAGCCTTTTCAATTTCCCTAACAGAGAGCTGCCAGTACCTAAACGTGACTGTTGGAAAAGTTTTATCATACTTAAGTTGCTACAAGTTGACGTTGCAAATAAAATAAATTGTTAGAGAAAGTTTTGCGACTCAGCAAATATGTTAATGAACAGCATTTCCTCATTATGTTGGTAAAATACAGAATTTGTGTGTCATGTGTCTTTCAAAATATATTTCCTGTTCCTGATTAGTGGTTTATAAACATAATTTTGTAGGAGGCAGGGTGGGGTAAATTATATTAGTTGAAAGCAAACATTCTTATTATGAAAATAATTATTTTCCCACATATACATCTAAAAACTGCATCGAAAACATTAATAACAACTGCATGATTGTCTTTCAACTAAAAATATAATAAAAACAATCTAACCACCAAGTGACATGAAACTTAAGATAAATCAGATGTTCCCTTCTATTTAATGTATATTTTAGTATATTAGCTCCATAGGCCCAAAGTGCACACCATGTGGTCGCAGTGTTGTGGCTTTGACTTTGACTCGGTTGCATGTTATCCTCTGTTGTTTGTCCTGTGTCTCCGTTCCTGTTATTCAGAACAACTTTAATGTTTAATGTCACGTCTCTATTTAGACTCATTTTCTTCTAAACTAAAACTGATTTACTGACTGACTCACTTCATGACCAGATCAAAGACGCAGTTTTATGTACTTGAGAAGAACTTTGTTTTTGTGCACTCTAAAAAGTAAAATGGCTTTGAGAAACCTTTGAGTCGCACCCGAAGAAGAACCCCAGACGTCCCCTCCACAAATCTCTTCATAATGTTTTTATGAACTCAGTGGATGCTTGCGAAATCTTTTAATAATTTCCAGGAAATCATTTAGAGATATTTGTACTAGTCAGATGCCCTGTTGAACTTAGTTATCCTCGATGAACTAAGAGCTTTAATAGTGCAGCATGCCCACATGCCTAAAGTATTACATGCTCGCTGCTGTTGAACAACAACCTCATGTCTCTGAAACAGGAGTGTTTTTTTTTACGGCAGTCAGGGTGGCCTAACGAACCCATAAAGGAAAGGTCACAGGTTTGATCCATCCAGCAGCTAAGGGATTCATCTCTGAAGTGCCTTTGAGCAAGACTCTAAATCCTGCTGCTCCTTGGAAGTTCATGAGGATAAGTGCAGCTGAAGGCCTGAAGTGGTAGGCCAGTAACACATGAATAAATGACTGTGAGCTTTGTGTTAGAAATTAAATACTGCAGGTTGCAATTTCACTTATTGTTTTTTGTTTTTTTTGTAAGTAGGACTGACATAATATCAGATTTTCATCACATGAATGTCGTGGCCAAAGGAGTTTACGAAACCAAAAATTTTATCAGTCATTTTCATCTTTAACTTTGTTTATTGTGCATTTTGTCTGTTTTTTGACACATGAATTACCTCAGACCCCCTGAACATTTATTATATTTTTGAAGTTTAGGATTTGCTTTGGCCAAGCTAGTGGCAGCCACAATAATTTTTCATAGGGATGGCCAGATGGGGCCACTGAACATCTTGGGGTGACACAACAAAACCAAAAGCCCGAACTGAATTTCAGGAATTTAATCATGCTTTTAAAGTATATAGGCTCGTTGAACACTTTGTCAGTATGAAGAGTTATAGAATCGCACATTGACATCTTTGGTTTCTTATTTTACAGATAATATTACCAGTTATCTGATGTGCACAGACTAATGCTGCTATACAGTTAAAATTTTGAGTTCCACAACAATCCATTTTTAATGTGTTATCTATCTGTTAAGTGATTTATTGTTCTTCAAGTAGGCTGGTTGTCTACTGCCATCTTGACTTTCATTGTTGTCCTGGGTTTCCCCCTGACGCCACCAGGCTGGCTGCAAATCATGCCGGCATGAACGGACAGTGTGTCTCGTCTGTGTCTGACGCTAAAATTCATTGACAAAGTACCGGGTTTTGACAACTTTGGATTGAGATTGGGTTTTTTCTTCAGTGTTGTTACCAGTTCTGTCTGTCTGTCCCAGTAAAAACCTCCTGAATGTCTGGATCAGAAATAATGTGAGCACACATTAAGTCATCAGAGAAACAGGTGAGCACATATTGCAGGTGCTGGGCGAACGGCCCATCTGTGACGTGCCAAACATTGTAGAAGAAACACTGATTGGAAACGTGAAACTGCTTTAGTCAGTGTTTTTACCATTTCTAATCACCTGGGCAGATAACTCGGCTCCTGCTAAAGTTTCAGCTGGTTGCAATCTGCAGTCCTCACTGCTAGATGCTGCTAAATCTCCCTGAATCTTACACATTGTGCCTAAAAACTCAAATATGCAGCCTTAATTTAAAAGAGTACATTGATTGTCAGGAACAAAACATTTGTTGGGAACAAGCCTTCTCAACTTTTTTGGGTGGACCCACTTTAACTCGAGTTCAAGAGCCAGTTGTTATCTCGCCAAAATGCAGTCTGAATTTGGAGCATTATTTAGCCCCTGTTCTGTAGAGCTATGCCAACATGTTTGGCACCAATGGATGCTTTCAGTTGTCTAGTTTCATTAAATGACACTACCTTCATACTAGCTCAAAAAGACAGTAATGTTGGACTCATATTTTTTTCGCCAGGATGGGCCAATTGGGTGCCAGCAAATTGTATCGGGGGGCTACAGTCCCCTCCCTGTTGCCCCTTGGGGGCGCCACTGCACCAGGCATACCGCAGATTGTTTTTCAGGGTATTACTGTGAAGCCTTTAAAACTATAAACTGTGTTCTCTTTGTTTTCATGTTACACACTTTTATTGTTTGTGTAGCTGAAATTCAAGCCAAGATGCCTTTGGAATAAACACACAGCTGAAAAGTCAAAAACAAAAGTTGTCAGTCTGTAAACACGTCTTTTTTTTTTGTACTCTAGTCCCAACAGAGACGTCTCTATTGAGATACAAGGTTTTAATTTGTTTCCCTCCCCACATTTAGCAATAATGGAATCCCTTCAGTGACTGTCAGGCTTCCACATTAAGCCTGGTTGTAATTTTTATTTAGATGTTTTGCAGCCACAGACTTTTTACGGGTTTGGACAGAGTAAACTGTGGCCTGTGGTGAAATTAGAACAAGAGAGATGTAACATGTACGTAAGGAGATCTCTGCCTCCATCTGTTCGGCTCTATTGGGGAGTTCAGTCCCGCTCTGAGAGTCGGCTGTTCTGAACAGGTTGGAAGGAAGACTGAGCGATTGTTCTCCTGCACGTACAAACACAACCCACTGTGTGAACACCTGATCATGTGGTTTAAACAGATGATTGTACTTCAGTCATACAGAACTTTATCACAGTGCTTAAGGAGAGCAGCTGGAGAGAGGGAGGGGTGTCCCTGATGAGGAATTTACACAGTCAGATCTGATTCCTTACGTCTTGTCTGTCATCGACTGATCACATCAGGGTTTTTTCTTTCTTTTTTGTTCCTTGCTTGTTGATCCATATTCTCTTTTAGGACATTTGTGACTTTTTTTTTTCACACCAGACAAAAGTGCTGAAACGGACAGACAGACTGACACTTAGTTCACTTCCTGCTTGCTTTCCGTGGTTGTAAGCAGAACTTTCAACTTTCTCTTATAGCCCCTTTCCACCAGATAAGCTCTGGTTCTTGAACGGGTTATGCAACCTTGTCTCACTCCAAAGTTGTCAAAGACTGGGGCTTGGGCAGTGACTTTTGGCATCAGACACAGAGGAAAAAAGCCGTCCTTTCACATCAGCATGGTACACGGCTGGTCGCCATTACTGTTTAACAGTGCCTGGCGACATCAGGGGTAAATGTGGTAGGACAACAACAAAAGTTAAGGAGGCAAAAAGTCCAAGTAGGGAGGGATGGTGGATGGTCTTGTCGCAAATCTTTGGTCTGCGCTGGGCTTTAGATTGACTTGTCAAATAGCTGACAATTCTGGGTCACCTCTAGAGATGGGCAGTCCCCTGTAGATTTGTCACAAATCCTTTCAGATACTGTACTGTAGTTGTTCATGGATGCAGCCTGCTGTTTTAAAACATGTTATACACGTAATACGTAATAAATCCATCCATCCATATTCATCTGCTTGTCTGAAGTCATGTCGTGGGGCAGCAGGCCAAGTAAAGCACTCCAGATGTCCCTCTCCCCAGCAATGCTTTCCAGCTCCTCCTGGAGGACTTCAAGGTGTTCCCAGGCCAGATTAGATATGTAAACCCTCCAGCGTGTTCTGGGTCTGCTCCGGGGCCTCCTACCAGTGGGACGTGCCTGGAACACCTCTGAAGAGAGGCGACCCAGAGCCGTGACACCAGGGATCAGCACGCCCATGGCCCTGCCCCTGCCCCTGCCCCTGCCTGCCACCCGGCACACAATGCACCTAACCCTGATTCCTGTTCCTGCGGGTGGTGGCTCCATGTTACTTATGTTGGCCCCATGGCGCAAGGCCCGGCCATGAGGTACTCGGTATCTTTCATTGTAAATTTTTCCTTTTTCATCGTTTAAAAAAAGAAAATGACCAGATTGTTAGCATGTTGCACATCACTGCTACGTGCACGATATTGGTAATCACTGCTGTGCGTCTTCCCATCATTTATAAAAAAAACAAAAAAAATAGGAATGTCATTCGATAATGGGAAAAATATGTTTTATAGACGAATGAACTCAAAAACCGTATAAACAACTCACGAAAGCATGCAGAGTTCAGGGGATTAGAGTCCAAAAAACAATTAGGTGAACGACCATAAACGGGCCTGCACGCTCACCGAAAAGAAAAATAGTATTTTGATCTGAGTTACAGAAATGCTTCATTGCACGCATTTCCTGAGTCTCAAAGCTGAGGAACGCTGTGAATCTGTGGTCAAAAGAAACGCCATCAAGGAAATAACAGAGCAGAGTGTGTGTTGATCCTCACAGGTGCTGTTTGGAGCAGAAATAATCAGCAGGAAAATTTCAGAACTCTTCTGTATATCATTATCACATACCAGCAGCTGCCACTAAATACAAACTACTTAATGGGTAATTTGCACTGCCGCGTCATGTTGAAGGAAACATTTTTCAAATTCTCATCAGTGTGTCAGCAGCTCAGTGTCTTGTGGGTCGAACATGAATTCATCATCCTGTTGGAAGCTGCAGGTTGACCACAACAGAGTGCACAGACTCCTCCATCAAAGTAAGTGAAGCAGGTTAATAAAATGCCCAGCTGCTGCGTCTTTATCCTCTGACAGACATTCATTTAGCCTACAGACAAAGACTTAACCAGCTGCTGACAGGCTGACACTAAACACATTGTTAACACACACTTAACTTCACAGATACACGCAGTTGGCTGCTGATTTGGTCATGGGGGTTGGAGGGTGAAGCATTTCCTTCACTGTCGTGGTATTTCATCAGCAGCTCACCACCAACCAGCACTGGCAGCAGCAGCCTGTATTTAGCCGCTAAATGCTGTATATGGTCCGTAAATGTGCATTCCTGCTCCACATGTGTCAGTTTGTACTTTGGAAACTGCAACGAAGCCAACTCTTTGCGGATTTATAACATTTATTTTCACATTTATCATATATGATGAATTACATCATTCTGATTCAAACCATGATGTGGGATTGTGGAGACATTGTGCCTGAGGGATGTAAAAGTCAATGTTAAAGGGAAATGTTTGAAACAGGCCCAGATAAGAAAGCGGTTACCCTTTGTGTTTTGATTAAAAGAATTACAGACCTCATCTGTAGTCATCAGTGGCTCTACTTGTCTCATGTTGTGAATGTAAATCTTAATAGCTGACAGATATCAAAATAGTGTCCAGAGGCGTTTCATGTCGGTTATCGTAATGTCAACCATCCATGCATATTAATCAAAGTCAAAATCAAATTTATTTATAAAGCACATTTAAAAACAGCCCAAGTTGACCAAAGTGCTGTGCAGTTAAAAATGAATAAAAGAGATACAAGTGAAGTAAAATAATAAACAGAACAAAAACAGCAGCCAGCATAGATCAAGGCTCAAGTAAACACAAAGGCAACATCAGGAGGACTCAAGAGCTTTAGTAAAAAGGAACTTTTTAGCCTTGAGAGTCGATGGAGGGGGCAAGTCTGACAGAGGGAGGAATGCTGTTCCAGAGTCTGGGGGCTGCGACCGCAAAGGCACGGTCACCCCTGAGTTCAAAATAAGAGCGTGGAACAGTTAAAAGCCCTTCAGTAGGTCAGCTGACCTGAGGGGTGTTGAGGTGAGTATGGGGTTAGAAGTTCTGTCATGTAGAAGGGGGCCACTCCATTCAGGGCTTTGTATGTGAATGAAAAAAGTTTAAATCTGGTACTGCACTGGCAGCCAGTGGAGAGAGGCTAGGACAGGGGTGATGTGGTCTCTCTTTCGGGTACCAGTCAAAAGTCTGGCTGCAGCGTTTACTTGTAAACAGGAGAGATGACTAATTAATTCCAGTGTAAAGAGAGCTGCAGTAGTCCTAGCAGGTGGACATGAATGGATGACTTTTTCCAGGTCCTTGAAACTGAGGAATGGTTTGATTTTTGTGATGGTGCGAAGTTGGAAAAAACTGGCTTTGACTACTAATCCATTTATTAATCCATTCTGGAGTGACTCGCCTCAGTCATGTTCATCGTGAGTTGCTCCAGACAAGCAGGGGAGCTCACATTCCAGAAATGTCTTCCAGTTCCTCAGTGGGATCCTTCAGTGAAACGTAGTGAATCTACGTGGTTACTTTTTAGTGTTGTGCATGAACATGGTAAAATGTACTTATGTTTTTGGTGAAGTGTGAACTGAACACATCAGTTTGCAACTTGTGAAGTAGGGATGTCAGTTTGATATTAATGCTTTCTGTGGCAGGTAAACTTGTGTAATGCTTCGTGCAGTTGTCCGATAGGGCTGTGTTTCCAACTGTGGCTGTCAGGAGATTAACGGGCAGGTGGCTGAGATGTGCCGAGCTGTGGTCGTCACATCCCACAAGTTGCAAGTGTGACACAGCAGGTCTCTCTCCAGCTGTCATCAGGGGTTATTTGATTTTTCATGTTTTGAGACAAAATGAAAATCATACGTCCTTCACCGTCACCCTCCATTGTTGCAAAGTATTTTGGATTTGAGAGAGAACGAATCCTAAGTAGAGAGTCCGTGGGACTTATGTCTGCACTGCAAAGGAACACAAGTAACCTAATAAACCTCCCGAAAAAACGCTACAAACTGCAATGCGATAAATACACGAAGGTTGACAAATTAAGGGTTGATAAATAATGTTGCTAACGTTACCTCTGGGATTGATAAAGTATGTCTTCTTCTTCTTCTTCTTCTTCTTCTTCTTCGGCTTCTTCTTCTTCTGCTTCTTCGTCTTCGGCTTCTTCGTCTTCTGCTTCTTCATCTTCTTCATCTCGAAAATCAAGGATGTACAGGACACTACGAACATCAGAAACAAACTTTTACACCATTTTTTGGGGGATCAACTTTGAATTGCTGAAATGAAGTCACACTGTTGGAGGAAGAGAGCGTGAAATGTGAGAAGGCGATTGGCTGTAAACCCACGAATGCAGTAAATTCAGTAATTCAGGGTACAAGTCTACACACACACACACACACACACACACACACACACACACACACACACACACACACACACACACAGATTGGTCTCCATTCTTGTGCAGCTCTGGGAAAAAAAGGACTTCCTTACTGTGTACACTGTGCTTCCCCTGTGTGAATGAACAGTCGGAAAAAAAGAGGAAACCTACAAACCCCCTCTCAGTGTGATTGTAACCATTTCCCTCACAGCGGGTAGATGAATGAAACCAGCAACGGAAGGGGAATTCAAAGGCAAGGTCACGTAGAGTTTGCATGCAGGCGTGTGTGTGTGTGTGTGTGTGTGTGTGTGTGAGCATGATTCTGTGAGTGAGTGTGTTTCTGTGGCTTTAATCCTTGATCAGATAAAGAGCTGCTGTGGAGGTTTGGAACGTGTCCACCATCGAGGTTTGTTTTGTTCTTTGATGCAGTTTGTGTGTAGAATATTGGAAATGGATGGCAACTAACAAGTAAACCCTTAGTCACTGCACTGTTACTACATAGAGGAGGGTACAGTAGTGATGTGCTGTACCTTCACAGGTTGGCCTTCTGATTTGGCCGCTGATTTATTTGATTGTGTTACGTGAACAGATTATAACAACTTTGGACTGCACAGAATCTGTCGGGACAAGTTTTTCAGTTATAGAGGAAAGCTAGCAGAGGCAAATGAGCAAATGAGCTTGGCTACACTCTCACTTGCTAATGGTGTAAAGTATGGCTGAGCTTACTTCTTGTTTTAGCAACATTTATAGACTCATTGACAGATTCACAAAAAATGGATTGTAGCCGCTAATAGCACCATGAATTGTGCATCAACTGCTGTCTAACCCTTCTCAAGGTCCAATCATAGACTGTAAAAATGAATGGACGAAGCCCAGGCCCCCGGGAAAGCAGCTCAGCCTCGCAGCAAGTTTTTCCCTGTGGACATTTGCGGTATTGCAGCGAAAACTCCCCTGTGGCCCAGAAAGCATTTTCCCCATGGACAACCCGATGTCTGTAAAACTGTTAAGAAGGACATCTCAAACTGCAGACGAGGTACATGTCAATCAGTTTATGAGCTGAGTGGGAACTCACTGCTGGGGCCAGCGGTAGAAACATTACTGTGCATATTTAGTGGGCTGCACACCCCAAAAGTAAACAGAGAAGCTAGAACGCTTTCTTGGTGAATGCGCCTGGCAAGTATCTCCATTGGAATGAAGAGGCGCTGTCTTGGCATGTGGTATCTAGTAGGGCTGTACCCAGATATTAGGATATTCGAATAATTGTTTCTATGGGTAGGTATTCGTTATGAAAATTTGGTATTCGATATTCGTGGGTTTTTTTTTTTGGTTGTTTTTTTTTTACATATTTATTTGGTGCTAAATGTAGTCTTTTTATTGTTGGTAAATCTAGGTTATCAATAAAAATCAAAACTTGGTTTGAGAGCAAAGATCCGGTCACCGCTGTGCAAAACGCCGCAATATAATAAGGTCCGAAAAAAGCCCGGAGCACCTCAGTTCCGAATTTATTAGGTACACCTAGCTAAAACTAATGCAGTCAAATAAAACAAGAAGTTCTCCTTTCATATAGGTTGTTGTGTTCAGTGTCTGTTGGAATACTTTTAGAGATGCTGTAGTTTTTTGAAGCTGGTGAATGGTGTTGTTTATACTGAGAGCTGTTTCTTATATTCACTCTTTCCTCAGTGATATGAAAGGGGTGGACTAAATATTAGAAACACCTCTCTGAGGTTAAAACATCTGTTTATTTTTTACTGGCATGTTGAAACAGTAAAGGGCTTTTAGTGAAACAATCCCCATAAAGGTGAAAACAAACAATACTCTGAACTATTGTATGCTGTAGCATAAGGAGTTCCCTTAACAGCAGTTTGTAATTCACATCACTAGATGCCATCAAATCCTACAGACTGCAACAAGCTGAAACTTCTCCTGCATGGCAAGCGCGAACTCCCAGTTAAGGCTCGTTACTCCTTGTATGGACAAAAGATGCATTAATTTCAAATGTTGTTAACTTTCCTGCCCTCATACTTCCATGTGTCCTTTATGATGGAATAGATGCAGCCAAAAGATGTCACAAGAGGGCGGAATCAAAAGTTTCACACAACAAATGAGAGGACGATGTCGGAGGTTGCAATTAGGGATGCGCGCAATTAGACATCTAAACAATTAAACGCCTGCCCCCTCGCTAGTCGGCACCAGAAATATTAGTCGGTTAAACCAATTAGTTTTATTCATGTACAAGGCCGCTTAACTGTCATGCAGCCGCCCGCCACTAGTGGGTGCTACAGAGCCGTCACACAGCAGTCCCCCTGCTCACGGTAATGCTCGAGTAGACTGGAGTTGGAGCTGGAGATGGAGATGTCCTCTCACAAAACCAGCGCGGTTTGGCAGCACTTTGATCTAGAAAATGAAAACAAGGTAGCACGTAGGCTGTGTCAGAAAAAAAATGGCACATAGTCTAGGGATGTCCCGATCCAGCTTTTTCACCTCTGATCCAATACCGATATTACAGCCTTGAGTCATATTCACTTATTTTGTTGTCAGTCATGTTAGAAAAGGTTTGATCAAGCGATATTACTGTAACAACAACAACTACTTAATCAGGTTAGTTAGAATGATCCACAACAGTTGGTATGAGAAACTGACCTGTTTATTGTTAACAGGGTTAAATAAACGAACTTTAAACTTGAACATTAAATAAAAAATATAGCTGGTTTGCTTTGGCCCCTTAATAAATAGAAAATAAATCAACACAAGAAATCTTTAAAATGTCTAACATTGAATCAGCAGTCCCTAACATAATCACTCGACTGGGACAATGACCAACCACATTCAACTAAAGCATTTGGATGTTACCCTGCACGGAGCGATGGCTGCTGCTGCTAGCGGTGGTGAAATATGTTGAGCCTGAATACATCGTGTCGAGACCTTTTTTTAGACTAGTCGACTTGTCTTAATTAAAATTTTCAGAACCTTCAGAGTCCGGACAGAAGGCTCCATCCATCTCCATCTCTGTATCTAACTTTGAGCATGTATGAGCCACGAGAGTTCCTTCAATGTTCATCATTCAGGAGGTTTTTACAGGGAGCCGAGTCATCCATAGAGGTCTCTTCCTCTCCAGAACAGATGGACCCAGTGATTAAAACTGATCAAAACAGAGTACAAAGCAGTTTCACATTAAAAATCGGTTGTTTTTCAGATGCTGCTTGGCTCCTTGCCGGAGGGCTGCTAACACAAAACTCAAATGGCCCTATCTAGAGCTAGTGTTTGGTTTGTCCTTTCTGGGCAGCTGTAGAAATATGGTGATAGAACATGGTGGACTCTGTGGAAGACAACCTGCTCCCTATGCAGATAGCCTATAAACGGCTCATTTTAAAGCAACAAAAACACAAAGATTCACATTTTCAGGTGATTATACACCAAAGGAAATATACCTTTCATATTATATCCCATTTCTGCCAATATGTCCGCCTAAATCCTACACACTGAACCTTTAATAGCTGGAACATGAAGAACAGCCATGTAGTTGACAGGGCACAATGTAATGTTTAAGTTTGACACATTGCAGATGAACTTGCTTAAATAAGTTACTTCAAAAACATTCCTCATGTCCACTAAATGGCCTCTGTGGTGTTCTAGACTCTGATAAAGCAGTAAGAAGATACTGGTGACACCAGCAGAAACTAAAGGCTTCCCTAATCTGCTTTTCCCCATGGTTTAAGATATAAATCTATTGATTCGAGGTATGAATGAGAGGAGACAGGGGGACAATGGAGAGAGGAAACAGAGGACAGCTGATGAAGAGAAGGATAGGAAGAGAGGAGAATGAAGGCTGCTCTGTGGAAATCGGAGGGAGGGAGGGAGGAAAAGAGCGAGAGCGATCAGAAAGGCTGACCTGCAGAAGAGAGAGAGAGAGAGAGAGAGAGGGGAGAAGCAGGGGGCTCCACAAGGCCATGACCACAGGGTAAATGTGCAACAGATGTGTGTGCGTGTGTGAGTTATAGACTGTTTATTGGCACCCCATGGCAACGCGAGTTTATCTGCACATCGTATCTCTGACACCTCGACTCCTGACTGTTTTCCGTGAAGACCAAAGTCTCTGGTCAAACACAAAAAGCTTAAACAGTCACAGATAGAACATGAAATTACACATGCACAACAGCTTAACATGCACATACTGGGCGCACATTTGCTGCTTTTTATCTGACTCTGTAGTATGATTTAAAATATTGAAGTTATTATGAGTCATGAATATGGATGACATTGAGTCATTTTTAATCATTTAAATTAACTGCGCTTTTATTTAACTTTGAGTTTTTTTTACAGCCAGTGTCAGATTAGGCCTGGAAATACACGGGATCTGGTCTTGGTTGCTCCCCACCCCTCTGTTCTTCCTATCAGGAGCGTCAAGAAAAGTCTGAACACTTTAAGTCATTTGCTATTGAGATATGAGAGGCATGCAGCTGCGATAAAAGCCTCCACATGGGGAACTGCTGCTGCCCTCCTGCAGTATTTCTTACCTGTAGGCACTGAGAGGTAAACTCAGGTCAGTCTGTTGAGAGGTTGGACTCTACCGCTGCGGTGAGCTGTCAGATGTCAGATGTTTGCGTGCTTCACAACTCAGTGCAGCACTTTTTAAAGTTTTCTTAAAACATGTCATTTAATATTAAGGTTGTGCTCAAAATAACAAAGCATGTTATCGTTTTTCTTTCCAGTGTGGAAGTGGAGTAAGAATGTGGAGGAGCATTTTGATATGTTACAGTACAACAGGTCAGATTCAGACAACTTTATTAATCCCACCAGGGGCGATTTATTTGAACAGCTTGTCTTACACGCACACTATAACACACAGTAGCATGTAGACACATAAATATATAATGAATAAAGGATAAAAAAAAATATGCCAAGGAGTTCACAGAAATAAAGGAATCTATACATGATAAAAAGTTGATAGATTGATTATCAATAAACATTAAAAAAATATTTACAGAGAATTTAAAAGATGAATTGCAGAGAGGATAAAGATTTTGAATTCTGCTTAGTTTTACAAGCAGTTAAAGCGAAATGACATCTCGACGGCAACAGAGAGAGTTCACTTGCGAGAACATGTCCAGACGAAGCAAAAACAGTTCTGGCTTTCTGGAGGATTTGTTGGTTGCAAAAACTGGTCAAGTCCCGCCGTGTCACTCCTGTGATCTTAGAGCAGATTTAACCTGTGCTATTTTTGTAAAGTGAAACGAAAAACATTACAAAAATATACTGAGTAACTACAGGACGTATCCTCCTAAGACCTGAACTTCTGCTTGGAATGCATTTTTAGGGCCCGTCCCAATAAACTCCTACTACTAAATACTACATTGCGCGTTCTCGCGAGAGGTAGTGGTGTCCCAATTCCCTTTTGCGTGTAGGGGTAGTGGGCATAACGAGGGGTAGTGGGTATGAAACTAGCCCTTCGGAGCGAGGGATTTCAGATGCTGACTTGCCAGCGAGGGGTAGACGTTGCCATGGCTACCACCGAGCAGAGGATGGGGAAAAAAGTTCATACATAGCTAACGTTACCGTCGTCAGGTTGCTTGTTAGCTAGCTAGCTAGCTTGCACTATCTGGCGTCTCCCATCTGTCCTGTTCTGCAAAATTGTCGGACTTTTCACATCACATCTGTCGTTCATCAAACGAAGCATGATGAATGCAGCAAACGCGATCGGTAGGATGAATGAGACTCTATTGTAGATGCTTGTTGGAAATGTAGATGGCTCGCAGCTTCCTGTTAAGAATAGTTACGTATGCGTGAATGTAACCTATGTGGTGACGTAGTGAGTGGTGTCCCAATTCCTAGGGAAAGATTTCTACCCCTACCGCACGTTGCTTCAGGTTGAGGGCCAAGGAGTAGTGGGCAAGGGATTGGGTATTGGGATTGGACCTTAATTTCTTCTAGCTATTTGGGATCAGTAGGACCTGATAAGCATAAAAAAATAATTTTTTTGTGATAATTAAGTCCCAATGTCCCCCCCAAAAATATAATAAAGTCCCAATGTCCTCAAACAAGACGATAATTACGTCCCAGTGTCCTTCAGTGAGCTGATGAGAAAGTCCCAAAACCAGATGTCAGTCTGTAGCTGACTCTGACACAAAAGTCACATTTTATGGATGAATCTTGTTTATTTATGATTAATAATATTCTTACTTGATATGGCAACAAATTTGGGTTTTTGATGTGTCACACACTTAGAATTCCTACATGTGAACGTAACAAATAGGTTCCCTGTGAAGGTTTTTTGAATTAAAATAAAATTGAGATGAAATTACATTTTTTAGGTAGAGTTTGCCTCTTTTTTTAGGAAATAGGTGTGCACAACATACTGATAAAGTCAAATTAAAATGAATTCATAACTTTTTGTACAGGCCGTGTTGAATGAGCAACAGGAATAAATAGGAACCTAACATCCGACTAAAGTTCAGCTCAAAACAGCAGTGTTGTGTCGCCTGCAGCCAGGCAGTTAAATCCAAACTCTTGCCATATAGGCACAGTTTTGGTTTCCATGAGAGACTAACTGTCCTGTCTGGTTACCCCAAAAAACATGCGCATGTTGTCATAAACAAACCCAGCATGCACCACTCTGCCCCCTCCTGCCTCTACTGACATTTGATCTTCTTTATGTTGGCAGTGCTCGGCTCGGCAGTAAATTGCACACACCTGTCAGACACCTGTGGCTGTGTTGGACCGTTTGTAAGCACATGAATCACATCGTCATATTGCTACTACTAATGCGGTGCAAGCTGGATTTAGCACTGCGACGCCGTGAGCACAGGTAGCTTATTTAGACTACATTTTAATGTGCCAACACGCCATTATGACAAACGCCTGTTCAGCTGGTTTGCATAAAATCAAACCAGTTTAAGCTCGTACACTGTACCTAAACTGCAAACTGTAAATCAACTCTAGAGCTGAGCCCAATGTGTTAGCACCAATATAGAAAGAACAATATAGAAAGCAAATATAGAAGAACATAAGGTGGATTTGATTAAAAAAAATGCAGACTTTTAACAAAGATATTTTACATTTTTATCACTTTTAGATTCTCCAGTCTCCTGCTCTTTACTTCTGATCCAATTTCAGGATTTGTTTAAACTTTATGTGTTTCGCACAAGTTGGCTTTGATAACTTATTTTGCTCAAATGGTGCCAATCCTAAAGCATAAAAACTTGATGTAATAGCATATTAAAACCATAGAAAATGGACCAAATTAATACATAAAAATAAAATTTGAATATAAACTCATGTGAACCCACACACATGCGCTTAACACACACACGCAGGTTAGAGCGAAAGAGACGCCCAGTGTTTGAAAGCTCATCCATCACTGGAAGCTTTGAAACAGATACACCCTGGAGAACAGTCGGCTGTGTTTATTTCCTGCCTTGATGTCCAAAGATAAAAGACAAATATAAAAGAGCTGAAATTGACAGGTGCTCAATTCTTACTAATGGGCTCTGAAGAGTAAAGGCAGGCAATGAAAAGGAATGGGGACCCCCTGAGGCAGGTATATGGGCTGATATAAAGTATGTTGGTTTTATGTGAGCGCAAGCACACACAGACACACACACACAGAGGAAGAAGAAGGAGAAAAAAGAAGAAAGAAGAAAGGTACCGGGCCAATGGATTAAATATGCATAGTATATTTTTAAAACCTTGCACACTCATGCAGAGATATTGATCTAACCGTCAGCTTAGCGTAAAATGAAGAAGATGTGGTTTGTTCAACGTTGCCAGATGCAACATCTCAGAAGCAGCTGACGTACGGGTTTTTTTGTACTAGTACACCAAGAATGGTTTGATAGTTGGTAAACACCGTGGTGCCAAGAACACCTTGTTCATCACGGACGATAGATAAAAACAGCATGATATGTTGAAGCCGGCAGAAGTTTGAAAACAACAGGCTGAGTTTGAACATATAACTCATCAAACGTGGGCTTTATTGGTTTATTTTTCAGACTCATTATTCAGTTACAAGCGTCATATATATCGAAGCTTTCACAAAGTTGTAATTATGACTTGGATCTTGACATAACCAATATTTAGTAGTTGGACATCGGTGGTTACAGTGACTCCAGTATGGCAAACAAATTATTCATGTTGAAAATCTTTACTGATGAACATTGTATAATTAGTTGAGAACAAAATAACGTAACAGCGGTCAGTGGAAACCAAAATCATCTACCCACTCAGGACTGGATTCAAAATCACACTGAAAATCAAAGTAAAAAAAATTTCAAATCACAGGCTGATTCACCTTGATCCAATTTTTATCACATCAACTCATATTGTGAATCAGGAGTGTGTATGGCTCTCGTGTGCCTGTATGCACTCCTAACAACATGTAGGCATGCCCCTGATGAGTCGGCAGATGGTGTTCTGGGGGATCTCCTCCCAGACCTATGATGTCACAAGCAGCAGAACATTCACTACTCCAGACTCTTTAAAGCCTGTGACATATGCTGAGTGTGAACCTGCTGTCATCTGGTGTTCTCTGGCAAGTGCCACTCGAGCTGCACAGTGCCGGGCTGTGAGCACAGGTCCCACAAAAGGACGTGGGGCCCTCATGCCACCCTCATGGAGTCTGTTTCTGACAGTGTGGTCAGACACATGCACACCAGTAGCCTGCCGGAGGTCATTTTGTAGGGCTCTGGCAGTGCTCCTCCTGTTCCTCCTCACACAAAGGAGCAGATACTGGTCCTGCTGCTGGGTTGATGCCCTTCTACGGCCCTGTCCAGTAGGGTTGGGTCGGTATGAGGAAGGAAAAAAAAAAAAAAAAGGTCCGGTTTTTGTGAAGTCGATGTTTGCAGTCATTCGGGCTTCCATAGTCGAGCGAGCTTGTGCGTTTAGTTTCCTGTAAAAATGTCCGTGAAAAATCCCCGCGATGTGAAAAACACATGCCGAGCAGTCTTTTGTGTGACACTGGTGCGCAGAGCGGATTCCGCACGGTCGTGATTTGCGCGCACAGGGATTGCGGACGTCTGCTTTTACTGGGTGGACCTCCGCGGAGTCTGCTCTGCGTACGTTCTGCCAGAGTATGCGATCTGGTTGGTCTCAAAAAAAAAAAAAAACCTGGTACAAGACGGAGTACCAAACCGAATTGGTATTACCGAGAACCGACCCAACCCGACTGTCCAGCTCTCCTCATGTAACAGCAGGTCTCCTGGTATCTCCTCCATGCTCTTGAGACTGTGCTGGGAGACATAGCAAACCTTCTTGTGCCATCCTGGAGGAGCTGGACTACCTGTGCAACCTGATTGGGCTGCAGGTGCCGCCACATGCTACCAGTAGTGACAAGGACACTAGCAGAAGACCAAACTGGAGAAGAATCAGTCAGGAAGGATGAGGAGAGAGCAACTGTCTGTGGACACCACATGTAAAACATGTAATTCCCCTTTTGGGCAGTTGTCTTGCTTTTGCCTCTCCATTGCACCTGTTGTCACTTTGATTTGCACCAAAGCAGCTGAAACTGACTCACAATCACTTGAGCTTCCTAAATGGACAGATTGACATCCCTGAAGTTTAACTGCCATTTTTTTTAGATTAGTTTCACACTAGCAGGACTCTTTCGTCTGTTTTTCCTTCAGCATAGTTCAACAACACTGACACGTTCCCCTATCAGTTCATATACACATATTTGCTGTGTGATGAAACCATGTTGGACCTGCAGGCAAAATACTCAACAATTTGAATTTGGTTCCTGATCTCCAGCCAACAGAGACCTCTGTTATATGGTGGAATAGCATATAGACAGTGAACGTGCTGCCAAAACCTGTGCTGGACGTGAGAGATGCTGTCAAGTCGGCATCAATCAGGATCCCAGAGGAACGTCTCAAGCACCGTGTTGAATGCACGTCTTAAACACTTCATGCTGTTCGGGGAGCATAGGATAAGTTGTACTCAGTGTTAGCAAGGTGTAGCTAATTTGTCCCCATCTGTTTATTGTTTATTTTATATCCGTATGGCTCAGACACTTGTAAGGGCGGGGGTTTCCCACAGTTAGCCACAACATAAAGGAAAGTGTTGCTGTTTGGCCATCTTTCCTATCACAGCACACACAGCACAGTCACACACGTTATAAAGAACATACCTAGTTTCAATACTGATTGAAAGTTGTTACTAACATGTCTGCCGTAAACGTTCATGCTTCTGACAATGTGAGATATAAACATTAATGGTGTTTCCCTCAGTTGAGCTGTAATGTGGAAAGACCAACAGTATGTAGTAGTAGAACTTTGCCACCTTGGTCTCAAAAAAACGCCCAGGGAAAACCCTGACTGTGCTATTGATTGATTGTGGATCAGCTGAAAAACAGCTGATAGACATGCAATACGATTGACCCACCCAGACATGGTCACCCACAGAGAGTGAGTGATCATGTGTGCAAGGTGTGAATGTCAGGGTGAGAAATAAACTTACAGCCTGAGCATGAAAAGTATCGTCTTCCTGACTGAACTTTATCTAGAGCTTCATTAGTTGTTTTTCTTGTGCGTAACAGGTTCAGCAGAGCGGGCTGTGCCCCTCGGCGCTGCTCGTGTGCATGGCAGTCCACAGCAATGTGGTGCACAGGGGATGATCGCCGCACTGCGCTGCATGTTACGCACATCTCTCCCACTGCTCACTGCTGGAGAGACAGAAGCAAACACTGCCAACCAAGTCACCTTGCAGCCCCTCTGTTGCGTGCAGTCTCTCTAACCCAGTTACCTGGCTCTCCACTATATTGCCCCGTTGTTCTGTCACTTCCTCTCTCAGTCACACCCCACCCCGCTTCCCTCTCTTTCCCTCTTGATTCAGTTCCTTACAACCTCTGCCATGTATGCATGAGAACTGCCAGTTTCATTAAAAAACAACAACAACAAAAAAAGAAATTACAGCCGTACTTGGCCCAAACCTGGCGGGTCGGGTTGGGCATAGAATTAGAGCTCTAGTTTCTACATGAACCTACTCACAACAAGATCTGTGAGTATCTTGAGTCACCAGGTCATGATTTCTGGAAAGAGACATCGCTTAGTTTAGTTAGTTGCTTAGTTTTTCAAAAGTATTTTGGGGGTCGCTTTGAGCACCACAAGCTGAGTGCCATCACAGTAGAGGGCTGCATTGGGATTGGGTCCCAACCCAAATCTTGCGGGAGCGGGCGGTTTGAACTTTGCTGCGGGCGGGAATGGGCAGCTAAGAAAACCACTGCGGGAGCGGGATGTAGCCTATAGTGACAGGATGGAGTTAACAAATGATGTGGAAAAGAAGCTCAAACAAGGTCTGAAGTCGCACTGAGCCCTCAACTTCCCAGCGTGCTCAAAGCTGGCGCGTTTCATCTTCAGTATCCCCGCATCCAGTGAGCCTTCAGAGCGGCCTTTAGTGTCTGTGGGCGCATCTTGGAAGAGAGACGCACGGGATTGGGACTGCGGTCGCTCAGCAACATTCTCTTCCTCCACAGCAATATTATGGCCAAGTGATTCATTTGTTAAATTCATTCGTTTCATTAGTTAACTTTGTTTATTTTATGTTCTGTATTAGTGTTATTTGAGCCTCTCACAGCCTACTCTCCTTGCTATTTGTTCATTACATATGAGGCGTGATGATGCTGGTGTTACTGAGCATAGACTTTATCTTTATCTCATTAATGTTTCTTATTCAGGTCTCTCTTAGAAAAGAGACCTTAACCTCAATCACTGTGTGATTATATAAAGGTAGAAAAATAAATAAAACACAGAGGAGGAGAATAGAATATGAAATATAAAATTTAAAACTACATGAAAACAACAAAATAGGAGCGCTATTCCTGACGAGTGCATCAAAAGACATGCAGGCCAGGGAAACGAAACAAACAACCCCATGAATCTCTTTATTAATAGCCTATAAAATGACGTGTTTTCTCCTGCGGGACGGGAGAAGACACAAAATCAATGCATCTCTATTATTGTGCGAGCATAAATTCTCAGAGTTTTGCCGGAGCAGGCGGGAGCAGGATGAAGAAAACAGTCCTGCGCAGGGCTCTACCATCCAGTTCCATTATATCTGAGAGAAGGCTAAAACAATCTAGATTAAGCGCTAAAGTTTGAAGGAAAAATATGTTTGTATTTTTGATTCGGGGACGAACTGTGTCTTTGAAGGAAAATTCATCTTTATCTGAAGAAGAAGAGAAGAAACGAGAAAAAATAACCTAACTTTAATGTAGGTGGAGTTTAACTGGTTGGTTGTTGTACATACTTGGCATTGAGGATTAGAGAGTGGAGCCTGACTGGGGATAATTCATTGGATTATAATCAACACATTTACTAGGATGCATCGTTATAGATTAAGATAAGACCTTATTGGTCAGGGGAATAACTCACAAGCTACCCAGCAGTATATAAAGTATTTCAAATAAGCTCCACTGTTACCAGCTGCAACAGTAAAGTGACATCAATAATTATATTCCAGTAATATACAATGTTTTTTATTTATAAATGCTAACACTTTTCTACTTTTATTCAAGTAAAAACTTAAAGAACTTTCTCCATCAGTATTTACAACCTGTGTGATTGTCAGGCGGCTTGTGTTCCTGTGGAGCCTGGAGAGATTCCTTGTTCAAACGAGGCTGCCACAACCCGCTGCTCTCAGCAGTTCACTTCATAAAGTAGTAAAAGTAGAGTGGATTACATACTTGTAAAAAAAAAAATGGAATTTTCCATAAAAATTCATGCTGTCACGGCACTGAAGGGTGCTTTGGATAGCAGCATCCACTGAGCGCCACGCTCGCTACCTGCATACCAAACTAAGACGCAGCATACCGGCAACATTATCCATTCATTATCCAAAGGGACCAATAAAAACATGTTATTCTCTGGCTGCAGATGTATGGAACAAATCAGTTCCTTGGTGCGGTGACTCAGTTTGTGCTGGACGGGAAGCGGAGCTCCCATGGAGTCTCCAAACCCAGATTCCTCTTGGGTCGACAAAACAAGCTTGACTCAATCATCTCAGTGGGAAATAAAGGGGCATCACGCAACATGCTCCACACAGGTTTCATGACAAGAACAACAGAGGAACAAAGAAATCGCACGCTGTTCTGAGGTCGGAAGAAACAAACAAGCCTGATGTGATCATTTTAGCAGCAGGAACGCTGCTGCGTGCAGAGCTTCCTTTGCTTAAGGCTGCACAGACTCAACACCATCATGCATTAATACAGCAGCCTGATATTTATTAGATATTTTCAGAGACAACGATTGGGCTGATTAGTTTTGCACTGTAGCACATAATATAATACAAGAAAATCCATGAAGGTGCTTTTTATTGTTGTTATGGCTACAAAAGTGATGCCACCCTGAATGCTGTGAATAAAACTCAGTGAAGATATAATTTAAAGCAGGATACTTAAACTTTTTTCAAGCCAATGACTCCTTAACTCACACAGAGACGGAGCAGGGACCCCCTACTGCGTGACTTTAAATGACTCTAAAGAGTTTCTTCTGTAATGTATAACTGAGCATAGCTATACCCTGAGTTATGGATCACATACTGATCACTGATGACTTCACCAAGTGGATTTCAACACTCGCGCTCTACTTTTGAGGAATACTTGAACATTTCTTGCTTCTATTTGCAGGCTGACAGCAGAGACATGACAGGGAATGACATCAACGAAGCCAGACACGTGCAGGGTGGTTATGGTTCACGGCCGGCCTTTTTTTTGTTTCTTAACCTTGAGGCCATCGAGGCTATTGTTGGAGCTGGTCTGAATTGTTGCAGTGTAAATCCTTTTGACTCGACTCACTTAAACGCGTACTGTTTAAAACCGTACATTTCTCTCCCAGGGGTCGCAGCTTTGTCTCCATCTTCCTTCTGCCATCTGGCTCTTGTCTCACCACTCTGCCTCTTCCTCCTGTTCTTGGTGACTGTTTCTTATTTTCTCTTTCTTAGTTTGTTTTTTTGTGTGTTTTTTTCCTCCCCACTCTACCTCCTCATTAGATTTTCACTGTTTCCTTCTGTTCTTTCCTGTCTTTTTGGCAGTTGAATTTTTCGGGGTCATGCAGTTAATATTATCTTGACTCATACACTGTTTTATTTTTGTTTGATTTTCACTGAGGACTTGATCATGACTTGAATCATTTTTGCCTTTAGTGAGAAAGTTTACAGTAATCTGTCAAACAAATCTTTTGTTTCTGCACAGCCACGTCTGATGTGCCTCTGATTTTAATGACTCAATCCAAAATTGGGAGTATTGACTTATTATTGTTCCAAAGTGGTTCGACAAATGTAGCTCCCTGCTGTCTAATGAAACAATTTGTGGTTCATCACATAACAAGACCACTGACATAAAAGACCAAATCCAAAAATATCCAGACATGCCTCAGGCCACGGCTGGCACAATATCAGATTTTCTCTACACATGGCCGAAATATTTTACAATATGACATTATCACGATGCCTTTAAATACCTTGATTTACTTTGGTAAATGAATTTAACTCAAGATACAAGCGCAGAGACGTGGAGAGAGAGTGTAACTGTAACTGCAAGCGTGCAAAAGAAAAGTTATGCATGGCAACCAGATCGCTGGTTTAATTGTTGTGTATTAAACATGAGATCAATTTTTATTTTAAAACATCATGGTCATCGTCAATACCAGTTTATTGTGATGCCTCCACTGCAGACCTGATGGTGCTGATGGCTTGTTTAAATGCTGCACTTTCATCATGTCAAGAAAAATTATTTTAGAGTTTATGACAAGTTTGGTTCAGATGTTTGTATTTTCTGTTGGTTATCATGACTTGAAATGTTTACAGAAATGCTTCTGCGGTCCATTTGTTTCAAATATGCTTATTGGGCAACCAATCAATTAACAGAGAAATTAACAATCGAGAGTTATGTTTCCTTTTGTTTTTTACAGAAAGTAAGAAAAAGTAATCCCTGACAAAAATGACTAATGGCAAAAACTAATAGCAAGTAAACAAACAAGCAGAAACCTGCATCAACAAAGTAGATGAAACAAAAAGGACAGAGAAAAACAAAAAACAAAACAGCAACAGTGCATACCCTCCCAACACCTCCCCCCCAAAGTTTATTTTTTTACCCTATCTTCCCTTGTATTTGTGTCTCAGTGACTCATGGGAACAATATTTTTTAAATCAGTCCAGTATTGATCGAGAGGGCAACAACCAGCTGCGGTGAGACAGACGGTGGACGTAAATTCAAATATGACTTGAGTGGTTACATTGCACTAAGGGACTGTTTGTTATTTATGAGGAGGGAGGAGATGGATATGCAACTTTCTAAACATTTTTTCCTCAACTGTATGCTCTCAATGTTACTGATACTTGATATATGACCAATAAAAGACATTTTCATGATCAGGTTTGAATTTGAATTCCAGATATCTCTTGTATATTGTGGTTATCAAATCATTTAGCATATTGCATATGTGCAACTGTATTTGATATCCATTGTTTTTGTTTTGTTTGTTTTGTCCTGTCGCTTGTCTCTTTTGTTTTGTCTTGGTCTTGTATTTATTTATCTTTTTGTGTAATTTATCCATTTATTGTATACAGTCGTTATAGGACCCCCTTGTAAACGAGATGGCACATCTCAATGTGTTATTCCTAATAAAGAATTTCAAACAAATAATTTTTTAAGCACTGGGAGGGATTTGTGTGTTTTTATTATGAATTTAAATAGCTGTATATTGTTGTATTTGTTTTAATGCCAATTTTTAACAAAAACACACCCTGCAAACCTGCATGTTTTTGTTAAAAAAAAAATCACCAAAATCACTGCATTTATCACAGCCAGACACTGTGAAGACAGAATTCATTATTAGATTTTTAAATTTACAAGAGTCCTTGGACACATGATGTGCGACAAATGCTTCTGTCAGAAAATAAAGAAACCAAATCTGACCTTATAATCGTGATATTTTATCAAAAATGATTAAAAATCAACCATTTGCACAAACGAACCAGCAGCGCGCCAAGAGTCAAAATCAAGGCTTTTTTCAACTCCAGGATTTTGTCTACAACTTTTAACTTTCAGACATCAAAGGGTTTTAAAAAATCTAATAACAGTTTTTGGTGGAGGGAGTCCAACAGTCAACCAAATCAAACAATCAAGAACAGTCTCTAAAGGTCAAAGGTCAAATTTATTTATATAGCACATTTAAAACAACCAAGGTTTGCCAAAGTGCTGTACAATCTAGAAAGCACTAAAGTATTAAAATACAACTATATACTCTGAAAGTGCTTGTTCTGCACTGACATATCATCATAAGTGTTTGACAGCGTGATGGAAAGGATCCCCACAGAAATAAACCTTTTTGTTAAAGTGTAACATGTTTCTTTTGTTGAACCAAAAACAGCCCTGCAATCGCTCTCACCAAACCCACCAGCCTCCATTTAAATAAACAATAATTTTATAATTGTAAAACACACTTCATTCAAAGCCGACGCAAGCAAAATAAAACTCACAAAAACTGTCTTGTTTTTGTCTCCACTGTTCCAACAATCACCAGCTCTCTGGTTGAAATAAACCCCTAACTCAGCCAGTAACATGTGAAAGTATTCTGGCTCTGGACACGCTAAAATCACTGTTTATTCAAATGGAGTCTGGTGGCTATCTAAATATTGATCTAATTATCTGAAGCAAATTATGTTTAACTCAAGATGAAGTTTCCCATTGTTGTTCAAAGTTAAAGTAGCTCTACAAAAAACAATGTTTACAACAGACAGCCTGGGTAATGACTCACTGCATAAGTAGTTTAGATTACTGGGTGAACTGGGGTGTGTTTACAACCTGTCCCTGATCTCTGCTCTCATCAGGCTGCTGCATCTGTGCTTCAACACTGACGACAGATGATGATGAAAACATGAAGGAACAACACGGACATTTATTGATATGAAATATTGAATACTCAAATTATTTATTCAAATTCAGTAAGACCGTAACACACACACACAGACACACACACACACACACACACACACACACACACACACACACACACACACACACACACACACACACACACAATGGCGCAGGTTAAAAGGGCTCCCATAAAAGCAGCAGATTAAAACCAGCAGCAACTTGAGAACAGAAGAGAGACAGCTGGAGAACTAACTACTGGGCAACAAGTGGTGGTATCACACACACACACACACACACACGTTTACATCATATCCATGATTACACACAGGGGTATGCATTCAAACCCACACATGCTCAGTGACTGTGAGCGTGTGTGTGTGTGTGTGTGTGTGTGTGTGCGCAAACAGGATCCAGATGTCACTGCAGGTCAGTGTGTGTGTGTGTTTATCTGTTTCTGTAAAAGACACCCGTAGAAGTGAATTAGTTTGATTAATGATGTCCAATCTGAAAAATAACATAATATGCCTCTCCGTTTTAGAGATACCAATGATGACATCATGTGAATGGGGGGGGGGTGTCGGTCAGAAACACTCAGTTTGAATTACATCCCTAAGCAACAGCTTGGGTCCATGTTTGCCTCCTGTCGGCTGATGTTATTCTCGTAAGCTGTGTCCCATTTCAAAGGCTCCTTAAAATGCAGCCTTCTTTCCCAGATGCGGATGCGATGGCTGAAAACTTAATGGCCCAGCCTATCCCAAGATGCACTGCGAGCTGGTGACGCTTGGGTTGTTTTCATTATAGCGTCTGACACACCGACGGCAGCTGTGGCGGCAGATTAATTTTAAATGTAAGTACTGGGTTTCAACTCACTCGAATAGCTAATGATACAAAAGTTATTGAACACAAGAAGCCTTCAAACCTGAAAGTTTGGTTTACATAACAGATGTTGCTAACCGACATTGCTAGTTACCTTCTCTCATCAAGCACAGCTGGTTGCTAGGTAACAGGAACACAAATGGTTAGGACGAGAACAACTAGTGGTGCAACCAGGAAATGCTACACAGACCAGACCCGGAGTGTGGATATCACATGGAGAGAGGTGCAATACGTCAGACTTAATTCGAACATAACTGTTTCCATCCCCCATTTTACGAATCAACATTTTTTCAAATCAACCAAAACCCGGCTTAAGCGAGCGAATTTTAGTTTGTGTGAATCAGGGGATTTTAATTCGTTTCCATCATAATTTTCCGATGTGATACTTCTCGATGCGCATCTAAACAGGCTGATGGAAACATGGCTTATGTGGTATAGTTGTGACATCACAAATTCTCAGAGTTCCTAACAGCTCGTTTAAAGGCACAGTTTCTGAATATGAACTGTGTGCATTTCTCTGCAGACTGACTGTTTTGACACCTTTTTATATTATAGAACCTAAACCTGCTTTATTTAAAAAAAAAAAAAGAAAAAAAAAAGGACTTAAATTTGACTTTTCACAAAATGGGACCTTTAAAGCATTTTGAGACAATAATCTGAGGTCGGTGTTTCTCACAGTTTTGATGACTGAAAGCTATTTTAGAGAGTCACTATATGACACTGACTTTTTATGACTTTTTTAATGACATATACTAAAACTATATCAGTTGACAGTGAGGCAGTCTACGTAACACTTACATTATGTTTTAGTTTACTACTTTCTAATACAGCAATAAAACAGAGACAGTAGTGTTTGACATTGATTGTATGGACTCACAACAGTTGAGCAAGTTGCACAAACAACACTCACACACACACTGTCATATAGGAACCAATACCAGGGGGGTCAAATTAATTAACACGTACTGACCAGGCAGAGACTCACAATGACCACAAAGAGACAAGAGATGCAAAACCACCACAAAGCCTGTGCTCCTGTGTAGGAGAGGTGGTGGGACTCTCTGCATATCTGTGCCCAGGGGCCCATTGTCTCATAATCCATTCATGCTCTCACAAACTTTTTGAAGTTTTATTTTACAGTCCATTCCCTTTCTTTTCTTCCTGTCTTGCTTTCCTTTTTCTTTGGTGAAAGACATGACAGTGTTTGTTGGTGCTCCGGCAGCAAAAGCAGTCACTCACTCAGCTCTCGCTGTGTTTAGAGACAAACCGGGTGCAGGGGTGGGCTAAACCATATTACACCTTTAAGGGGTGACAGATGCCTCAGAGAGTTTCCACTACTTTTTCTTTTTAACACAACATTTGTTTATTTCAACTGACTCATTTAACCAATTCTCATTTATTTATGGCACAAAGTACTTAGAAATGAAACAAACTACAAACAAAACCGAACTTTTTATTCCAGGCTTTTCAAGAGCCCCGGACCCATTTGGACCCCAGAGAATTAGTCTCAATCAATCAGAAAATAGTCAACAATAATTTACATTTAATTTACATTTACATGTGTACATTTATGTGTACATAGTGTATATATGTATGATTTATTTAAGTAGCTAAAAAGGCCTCTACAGCTGTCGAGTGCAGATCAACATCAAAGACGTACAGTAGCCAAAACATCGTAACTTGCCACTATACCTATGGAAGACACAAATACTATGAGAAAGTGGATTTGATATAAATGACAATATACAAAAACAATATCTCTTTACGTATTCAGATGCATTTTTGTGATGTTGCTTTCTACCAGTTTTGACAGAGGACGCAAACTGTTGTGCATGAGATGAATACAGTCATAGTGACTCAATGATCATATGTTGTCTTTTTATGTGTGTGTTTTGGGTCACTGCACTCTGCAAGATGACACATTCAATAAATATTGTTTTTTTTTCTGAGCACTTCATTAGTCACACAAAATGCCAAACTCCTTCACTTCTGGTAAAATGCTGCAACCTGAGATTCATCAAGATTTCATAAGAACTTGAAAAAAAAAATCATCCTACAAATATTTTCGATAATTCTGTAACTGAGCACAGGTGCTGTTATAACTGACTCACAAATAGCAGCTCAAAATATGATTTATTGTATTACAAAAATCATCTTTGAAAGCACATGCACATCTCATATCAGAACTGCTGAGTGCTGAAGTATTTACTGAAGGATGGTGCCCTCTGCTGCTCAGTGAGGGGCGGTGCATCACTAAAGCCCTCTTATTCTTCAATACTAGACATTGCTTAAACATTTCCATACTTTCTTAAATACACTATTTGTTCTCATTTGTGAAGGCCCACATTGACAGAATTCATTCACAGCTCCCAAACTCAAGCATAATCATTACAGCCACATACTTGAGCCCAACTTTTACACTAAACCAACAATTAAAATAAGTCCAAACCCTCAAACAGCCTCTTGAATAGTTGAAGCCTGGACAAAATGTATTTACTCTCCAAAATTGGAAATACTAATGAAATCAAAGAGCACAAACACAAACACAGGTGAGAGTTTGTGACACAGCATCCTGACATCTCAGAGAGAAACACAGTATGTCAGGGCTGCACAGACACAAGAAGAAAATATTTGCATCGTACATTTATGCAAATCAAGAATACGTCACATTTAGACGCCTGCTGAGCGGAAGACCACTGGTTGAAACCAGCAAACGACATCGGGCTGGTTCTGGCAGTCCCCCTCCAGGTAAGCAGAGAGTTACAGCCCCAAGCAAGGATTCAGGTATCTTGGGGTCTTGTCCACGAGTGAGGGTCGAATGGAGACGTGAGATGGATCAGAGGTTTGGCGCAGTTTCTGTAATTTCTGTACCAGACTGTCGTGGTGAAGGGAGAGGTGAGCCAGAAGGCGAAGCTTTCAGCAGCTGAAATGTGTTTCCTCTGAAAGGTGTCTGGGCTCAGTTATAGAGACAGGGTGAGGAGCTCGGACATCTGGAGGGAGCTCGGAGCAGAGCCGCTGCTTCTTCGCATCGAAAGGTGTTAGTTGAAGTGGTTCGGGCATCTGATCAGGATCCTCCTGGTGTTCTGGGCACGTCCCACTGGTAGGAGGCCCCGGGGCAGACCCAGAACACGCTGGAGGGATTACATATCTCATCTGGCCTGGGAACACCTCGGGGTCCTCCAGGAGAGGCTGGAAAGCGTTGCTGGGGAGAGGGACGTCTGGAATACTTTGCTCAGCCTGCTGCCCCGCGACCCGGCTTTGGATAAGCAGTTGTCAATATGAGTCATTACTGTGTTTCCAGTGGGTGTTTTGTGGTGACCTGTCTCTGTTTTTCCAGCAAGGATTGTTCCCCCAGAACAGATTATTTTAAGCAACATCATCATCTTTTTTTAACCATAGCCAAGTTGTTTTGTGTCTAAACCTAACCTAACATTAACGTCACTGTTGCTGAAAGTAGAGTTGAACATATCCATCACATAAAAACATGCAAATGTAAAGTATCCATGATTTGCAGAAATGTACAGTGCAAACATTTTTTCTGGTCAGGGTGTATTTTATCTGCTCTTTGATTTACTTAAGTGTGAGGCATTGTGGAAAAGTTGTTTGGCGTATTGATTTATTTATGATTTACATTGCTGATGCTAAAACATGAACTGCTGCCAGCCAGATAAACAAATATCCTCAATTTACTGGCATAAAAAGAAGCTGTGGAACCTTGATGACTGATTATACATGTGTTTGAATGAGGAGGTAGAACATAAATCCCTCTTATAAACAAATTGACAGGGCTGCATTATTATGATGCTTATGGTCATTATTAATCTGATAAATGTAATAAAATCGGGATATCTGTGTTCTGTATCCATTGGCTATCTGTTTCAATCAGGTGTTTTTATCACTTCCACCCTGATGAAGAATGTGTCGTGTTGTGTTCACATGCTGGTTATTTAGTTTATTAAAGACCAAGCTGTCCAGCAGATGGAGCCATTGTCTGTATATTTCTCCACTTCCAGCATCAAGGCTCATTACTTCTTCCCACAGACCAGGGACTCGCAGTCTCAGATGACTTTCCCTGAGGGCCACTTAAGCAAAATGACAGTAGGCCAGGGACCAGTTAACAGATAAACATTATGATTAATATATCAATAATGAGCCTGGACCTCTGTCGGTGGGACGGGGATCCTCCCCAGGCACTGCCATAGAACTTGGTTTAATTTAATTTATATAGTTCAAGAATTGAATCAGATGCTGACTTGATCCAGTGCTCTTCAACAAGTTGCTATACTATTGAAGATCATGTTCGTTTACAAATTCATGCAGCAAAGTGTCCCCGGCCTGTCATCACTGGTAGTGTTCCTCACTTTTGTGTGCACATGTATGACTGTATGCTCAAGGACCTGTTAACTCTACCTCTACCGTCACTGACCTCTGACCCCTCACAGTAGAGGCTGCAAGTTTTCCAGATATTATCTCAGCTAAAAAAGACAAGCCTTGCCGTCTGCCGCGGGCCACATGTTGGCTTCTGTCTAGCTCAAAAACTGACACCCATAGAAAAGTCTGGTCTAGTTTCCAACTGGAGCATCTGCAGATTAATTCAATACCCGATATGTTGTGATGCATTAAAGTTACACATAACAAGATGAATCAGTCCCTGTCTTTGTAGGAGGGCTTCGGGGACAGTTTCACCAGCACACCCCTCCACAGTCCGCTTGCGATACGGTTTTGTTCTGTCCACTGCACAGTATATGCCGCACAGGAAGTGTTTAAGAAGTTGAGCGTTTTGCCTGCCCCATTTTGTGGACTTTGTGAAGTTTGTCATTTTTGTGCTTCTACTGAGTAAGTAAGTTGGCTATGTTGTTGAATATAATATTTTCTGTTTATTGTTGTTATTTCCTACCTTGTTGTGTTTTAGCCTAAAGACAAAGTTAATCCCATTACGAGTCCAGTTATGGATGACATGGATCACAGATTTGTGGCTGCACTTCAGTTAAATAATAGTTAAAATGCTGTCAGTCTCAGAATTACATTGTACCTGTGTTTCACATACAGGAAAACTCTACCTGCTCTGTGCAACACGCTGCAGCTCCATCAAAACTAGATGAGGTGTGTATTTATATTACCTTCTGGGACACTTATGAATAACACTGTGGCGCATCTGCTGAAATTACATGAACTGTCCAGAGTGGCCGTGATCAGCTTGTCCGGTCGCCTGGTGAAGATCTGCACTCTACTGAGCGCACTTTTCTAGGTTCTATTATCTCTCTTATATGACATGTGCTTTAGAGATGGCTTTAAAGCGCTGACATAAATGTAAATGTATTTCAACCAGAATGTGCAAACCGCAAATATTCTAGTTCCTCACTTGGAGGAAAAAAGTGGCGGAGCATCATTCTGGTGTCCTTCGACAGCTTTATATCCTCAGTAAGGAAATGTGAACACAAGTAGAGAAGCATGATAGATACAGGTGTGAATGACGAGTAAACAGGCTCTATTTGGTGCCTTTTTATAAACAGTATCACAACACACCTTTTGCATTTGTCATTACCTGGCTGCAGCCTGTTGCTCCTTTTATTATACCAGAACAGTTTGAGCTTGTTTGTTTTTCTGAAGGAGTGACCACTGACCTTTAACACTTCAGATGAAAATCAGAAACACCCAGCTCCAGTATAAGCAGCACCCACCTCCACTGTAGGCAACATCAAGTAAAATCCTCGGACCGCGTGGGTCAAAAAGGCAAAGACTCTTGTTAGGATGAATCAAGTGGAGTCCTCTAACTGGCTGTGAAAATCTGGAGGGGGCAAATGAAGTGAGAAACATTTCCCTCCATATAAAACTCCCATCACCAGCTGCCAGTGAGCAAGTCACTTAACCCTGAGCTGCTCGAGTGGAGCTGCTCAGCGGCCTGTGGTTATACTGAGCAGCTCCCGGGTGTCAATATGTGTAACTGGAAACACGTGAAGTGGTGCTGAGAAGAAGAAAACAACAAAACATTTGGAAATGTTTTTTCTGCAACAAGGCAAACAAAGAGGGGAAGCAACCAAATCTGTAATTGTACTTATTAGTACTTAATATTTCTCTTTATATAGCAGCGTTTATATTCCAACAATGCTCCTAATGAACGCTCCAGCTCCAAAAATAAAATATCAATCTACGGCTGCAGATCGTTTTATTTGCCACCACAAATTACTGAATGTGTGGGAAACCCTGTGGCGTATGTGTGTGTGTGTGTGTGTGTGTGTGTGTGTGTGTGTGGCTGGACGGACTCTAATAACTGTCCCTGGCCACAGAGCTCACACTCCTGCAGCAGCAGCAGCTACAGACAGCCAGGTAACCATAGTGTTCGCCCCGAGCCTCGGTATTGTTTGTGAGATTAAACAATTATTAAAACATACAAGCAGCCTAACTGAGGCAATAACCCCCCATTAAGATCAACAACATGCAAACTAGTCTGGCGTGAAATCACACAGATTCCCTCCAACTCTCTGATTCTGGAGTGGAGACAGACGCCGACTTGCTTTCCTACGTCCACGTGTTTGGAAAAGCTATGATGCAGAAAAATGCTGAATGCAGGAAATGAAGTGTTTCCACAAGTTTAAACCAAAGGATGCCCTTGTCTTTATCACTGTATGGGTATTAAAATAAATATGTAAGCAAGCAAAACATGTCACTCTATATAACTTTATTTTTTTAAATTAATAATTATGATAGAGATGCTTGAGCACCTGCACTCAAAAATGTCCGTAGAAGGGACTGACCGTGGCAAGTGGCACACACACACACACACTACAGAGCGTGTACAGTATATGGTTTGACTGTTAACTCCAGCGGAGGTGTGAGCATTAATCGCCTCCTCTGCTTCTTCCTAAGAGGCTTATTAACCTGCTGATCACGGCAGCTCCCCTCTGTTCCAGGCAGAAATATCCAAATCTGGGTCAAAAAAACATCTGGACGGTGAGACGTCCCGCAGACTTGTTATTTCTTCTTTATTTAACCTTGACATCATCAGATGGGTCCGTACTCTGTGTTCATCAGGCCGTTCTGGTCTGTGTCATGGTTGGTTTGTTCTGTGTTCTTTCTGGGAAAGAGAGAAATTGACTGGACGGGACTGATGTTGAATTATAACATGATGTACAGTGTACCAGTTCTAGCCAGGTTAGCATTACCAGTTAATGACATGGCATTGCATTGTAATTTTTTTTGCATACAAACACCATAGCAACATGTTCACAGATAGAAGTGGTCAGAACTTTGTGTATGACTGTTTTAATAATATAGAAATTAGTCACAAGTGCTAATTAGCAGTGTAGTGAGAGAGAGACATCATTATTGTCACAGTTTTCACATTTCATTTGTTTTTGCCTGGAAAATATTACTTATCTAGGTAAACACCTTACATGTGTCTGCTATCATAAACAACTGTTGGGATTCACAGGACCACAGATGATTTATCATTTGGTAAAATCTAAACTGGAGACTTAAAGGCTTTTTCCTCTGCATGCTCTTTGTCTCCAAACAAAGAGAGCTAGGTGACATCCATCTCCACAGGAGATCTCACCTCACACCTCAGTGAGACTCAAGTCCCAATACTTGATTGGACAGTACTATTACAGTGACATGTGACTCTGATGTCACAGGCATCTGTAGATCTGTGCTCCCTCCAAGCCTTTTCTCTCTCTTGCTCCAGCCGTGGAGCAGCTCACACCTCTTTCCGGCTGGGCCTGGAATAGCAGAGGCCCAGACCCTTGCTCCATAGCCCAAACCACTGAAGGGAGGGCAATTGATCATAGACTCTCTTGCAAACACAAGGTTTGCAACTAGCTTTCCAGCAACAAGGAACCAAGTGAGTTGGCACCCAGCGTCTAACGCCAGGGCCACACTGCCAACGAAGTGCTGTGAAGCGCAGCGCACTGAAATTCTTGCGCAAGCCCGTTCACATCAGACACGCATTCCTCCACTTCACGATCTTTAACTGGCTATCATTTTTCCCTTTACGGGAATGGTGCCCCACGAGGTGATTTAATGTTAATTAAGTCACATTATTTAACATGATTATTAATTATTAATAATAGTTGTTAATTATTTCCGATAGCCAATTAAATCCCTACATATTTGGTGCCTCTTGGTGAGACCTAATATACTGATCCCAACATATTTGGTGCCTCCGTGTGAAGCCCGACTTTATGTTCCCTACACAGCTTAAACATTTTTCAATAGAGAAAATGAATCGTGAGGATTTAAAGTGGATGCTGTCTGATGTTACAAATGAGGAGAAAATTAAAGATAAGAAAATTTGTAAAAAATTTAAATAATTCTGTAGCATATTTTTTTAAATTTAATAATAATAATAACAATATCTATATCTATATATATATATATATATATATATATTATTATTTATTTATTTATTTTTAATGCCACTTGGAATGAAATTAAAGCCAAATTCTATAATTGCCAAAATGAAATGGAACAATTTTGCCCAAATGTTTATTGTAACATAAAACTTGATTTCTGGTCTGCCTGACGTTGATGAGAGAGGCATTTGATAAATTACTGAAAAAGAAGTTACTGATTGTTTTGGGATTTTACAATGTAATGTCAAGAAAAAAGAATTCATAGAGTCCTACTTTCCATGTCCTGCACATTTATTAAGACTTCCAAAAGATTAACATCTTATTGTTTAGAGTAATGAATTCAGTGCCTTTTAGGACTTTTCAAGGATCTGCGGGAACGCTGTAAAATTAAGTCTGCTCTAATTAACACTTGTACGGAAGCACTTGCAGTTCCAAATCTATTTAACAGCTTTGTCAGACAGGCATGTCTTTGGTTAGTCACTGTACTGAAACGTATTCACCCCTTTTATCGAACGTGTTGACAGGGTGCTTGTTTACAACACATCTTGTGGTAGAAGTTGTACCTTTTGTTCAGAATGGTAGATATTTCATTTTGGAATGAAACTCTCCAACTGTTGAACATGAGCAAACAAACAAAGGCACTCACACAAAACACTGAACTGTTGGCTGCAGCTGCCATTGTGCCAAAACACAGACCCAAACAAGTCCAGAAAAAGCAGCTGACAGGAGAAAGTGTTCGACCCCCCAGAGTGGCAGCAGAATGGACGTCTCTATCTTCAAACCACCAGAGAGGAGGAGTGGAGAATGTTTTCATGACTGATAAACAGCCATGCCAAAAAGGGTTATTGAATTGTTTTGTAGCCCACGATGACAAAGAGAGACAAATGAACAGACAGACCCGAAGGGAAAGAAAGAGACACAGACAGAGACAAGGACGAGAAAAAAGAGACAAACAGAGAGGAAGGAGGCAGAGCAAAACGTGATGTTACAGGTGCCGTGAAATGTGTTTCTGGGCTGATAACGTCACCAGGGACTTGATTTGGAAATTTAAAAGTAGCCATGACGAAAACTGTGAAATGGCCATTCATCGTTTACTTGGTGAGGATCAGTCGTCACAAGAAGAGAATGACAAAGAGGCCTCTTTCCATCCTTAATGTACGTATCTTAGCAACTTTGGCAACGGAGAGAGAGCTGCTCATGATGCTGGTGTTGATGATGCTTGATAGCTTTAATGGACAGAGATGTCAGAGTACAAGAGGCACCAGTGACATGTTTTTCTTTACTCTGAAGAGGTATCAGAGAAAAACAGAAAGAAATAGACCTCTGGCTAGCTGGAGGCAAAACAGGACTCTCCACCACCAACTGTAGGCTAATAATGTCATTTTATTGGGAGCCAGAATAGAAGGAGTCATGGCTCAAAACCAGCCGCCACTGCCCGTTAACAAAAACAAAGACAACTATGGTTAAATGTGATAAGACCAAAGGACTGGACGGAGCGACCATCAAAAATGCTCACATGTGCAGCGCACACTTCATATCAGGTTAGGGAAAAAGTATGTTGTAGGGATGAATAACGTTATGTGTATTAAGGGTTATCATGTCCACCTCATCAGAAACTGGGGAGGGATTAAGAGGAATATTGGATTTCTCTGTAACGCTAACTTTTCAGTGCATTAGCTAACGTTAGCTTTGTTAGCAAAACAAACTGGAGGAAATTGTTCAGGAGTCGTTCTTTGTAAGATTGTTTTGCCCCCAGCTAAGCCCCGCCCACCAGAAAATGACATATTGTAACAGGCGTGAATTGGCACAGCGTCCTAGAATGTAAGCAACAAATGCAACCAGAATACCTAGCTTGCCATATGTCGACGGCAAAGTCCACTGACCAAGCGGTGATATGTGACGAGCTGGGAATGAGAATATGTTGACGACAATCAATCATAGGATCCTTCTAGCTAAGTTAATGGCCCTTGGTATGACCGGCACTGCTCTGAGCTGTATGGTTTCTTATTCGTCAGGAAGGGACCAACAGATTGAGGTTTGTGGGCAGTTGTGGAAGGCCATTGCAATCACCTATGGGGTGCCCCAGGGCAGTGTGCTGGGTCCTCTGTTCTTTTTGCTCTATTTAGTAACTGTAAAGGGCCTAATCAGCCTTTTACATTTAAAATGCCCTTCAAGTCTTTCTTCAGGGTAATTTTGGTGAAAGTAATGTAATTAGTAATGTATTACTCTACACAGAGAGTAATATTGTAAAGTAACTTAATTACTTTTAAATGAAGGTGCCTAGTGATTTGAGGGTAACTTGCTCAGCACAGCCAACCAGACACCATGCATTACCAGAACTATCCGGAAACATGGACAATTATGAAGCAGCAGCCAACAATGTAAGAAGACTAAAAGGGACTTAATGACAGAGCACAGGTTGAAAGAGCTACTGGGATCACATTTCACTTCCAAGTGACAGCTCTGGAGGTTTCGTGCATAAAGATACAGATCTGCATAAGTTTAGAATAAAAAACAATGTATGATATGTGCCAGAAGACAAAGCTGTGTCTGTGTCATTAATCATCCAGCAGATTAACCAGTGAATCCATTGGTGTTTAATAGGAATGTCAGTAATATCTCCCTCCGCATTAGTACACACTCTGCTTCTATCGTCTCCATGTGTGAGGCACAAAAACAACAGTCACAGTCCTCATTACAAATGAGAAAGAAATGTGGAGAGGTGATACATCAGCATTATAAATGGAACAATCATCCTGCTTTGTCATTTGCTTTTATTTGGCTTGAGACTGAGGCTTTTTAGCCTTCACATCTGACGCCTTGTATTGGCAGTTGCTTGTTTTTTAGCACCATTCTTTATTGTTAGGCTGCTAAAAATGCGAGTAGGTGTGAGAGGAGCTTTTGTTCCAGAGGGGTTGCAAGCTGAAAAGTGACTTTTGAAAGCCTGACACCTCAGCACCTGGTGAAGTAATCGCCGAGTAATTGCCATTAATCAAGAACCTCATCAGCTCCATGCAGATGTACTACGGTAATTTTGGGTTATGCGCCAATTGAAATCATAATTAATGTACATTTAACAGAGGATCCACTACAAAGCTGGAGAGAGAAAATGGACTGAAAAAGGCAGAGTAACCGAGCATTAACTAAAAAAGAACAAAATGAAAAGCTGGACTGAATTGTGGATTAACGCCAGTGAAAGTTGGCCAGTCTGTGACGTGCGCGGCAAACTCTGTCGAGCAACTTGTCGACCTCTCCAGGCCAGTTTATGAGCCGAGGGACTCCTGGCTTTGTGTGCTCTGTTAGACAAAAACAGGGTGAGTGGTCGTGTGCAGCCGGTGTCAGCTTTATGTTTTACCCAGGCGCTGTGTGGAAACGAATTAAAAGTTAAGTTAATTAACTACTTGAGTAAGTAGAGCAGGCAGGATGGAGCCAAATCAATTAGCTATTGGCAGGAGAGACGGAGCTGGGGGGTACTAGAGAGGGGCCTCTACCAGCCGGAGCCAAAACACACACACACACACACACACACACACTCATTAAACACACACTGAATGACTACACATGCCACACAAAAATACAGAATGCACACATGCGTACACAGAACACATGGATAAATACAGAATGTAGAAACAAACACACACAGACAATTACTGCTTGTGAATATGAACGTAAACACAACCACATGCTCGGATGAAAATGCAAACAAAAAGTGATGCATATATGTTGAGATTACTATTTGTCCCGACAACATGCACACAGTAAAATAAATATGGAAATTCATTATTTGTCTGTCGGTTGCAGAGGAGCCTTTGTGTTGCTTTACAGAGGGCTGAACCTGGCAGAGAGACAGAGACAGATGTCACTAAAGAAAAAGAAAAAATAGCGGGAGAACAGATTTCTACACGGAAGTGTAGAAAAGAAATAAAAAAATCGAAACAAACAAAACCTGCATGCTCAAGAAACTAAAATAGTTAGTAGTTTCTTTTCCAGTGAAAACCTGCCTGTGTGATTCTTCACAATGTCTCACATCACACGTTGCTTTGTTTGGATTCCACAGGAAGTTTTTTGCACGTTGGACGCGACAACTAGGACACACTCACACATTCAGATGTACACAAAGGCACATATACACAGGAGGTGTGGATGTTAATTAATAGAACAAGAATGGAAACATGTAGTGTTAACACACACATATGTGGGAGTGTTGGTCATTTACACCACATGTATAAATTAATGAGTATCCCTTCACACAAACAGTTAATGCACACACATTCCCCTCCATCATACGACTGTCTGCTTTGTACTGCGTGTGTGTGTCTGTCCATTTGTACTTTACAATGGCAGGTACGGATTCTAATCTCATTATTATTTTTGGCTGTCCACCATATTAAAGGATTATTTTTTTGTTTTTGGCGACAGGTACAAAGGGAAATGAGAGAAACGTTGGCAGGAGGAGATCCAACAGCTCGGCAGGAGCTTCTGTCCTAAATTCTAACATCCTCCTTCTCTTTACATCCTCATTCAACAAGGCGCGGGAATTTGCATATCCCAGAAATACAAACTTTCTAAGTAGAACACCATAAACATCAAAATATTGAGTTCCTTATTCAACTTGCTTTGACTTCTGGTCCGTCTGCCTCATTATACGTGTGCATTGATGTGTTGTGTGGCTTCAAGTCGTTACTCACAGGCTTGCAGAGATACGGCCAGTGCTGGAGTTATAATTTATAATAATTATCTAAACAAGGTTACAAAGTGCTTCATAAAGTGCAAAAAATAAGACAACAAAAACGGTACAATATTTGAAAAAATGTTAAGAGCTAAGGAAAGGTACAGAAGAAAAAATAAAACACAAAAGTTACAAATCTCAGGCATTTAAAGGGAAAGACTTCCAATGATTCACAAACGGGTAATGTGCTAGCCAGCCAAATCTCCTCAGGCAGAGAATTCCACAGCCTCGAAGCCCGGTCACCTTCAGTTACCAGCCTCGATCTAAGGACGACTAGTGAGGACAGACTTGAGGATCTCAGGTCACGACTTGGAGCATAGGTATTCAGAAGCTCAGCTATATAACTCAGCGCTAAACCATGTTGAGCTTTAAAAATTAAACAAAAATTAGTAGGACCCAGAAACCTATGGAGCCCCTGACAGGTCATGGTGGCAGTTGTTTCTGAAATTCTTTTGTGTTACTTTGCAATATGTTTTGTATTTCCAGGATTAATCGTAATCGTTACAGATAATGTCAGTAAAAATTACAGCAACTTTTACTTTGTGTAAAACGATCCAGAGAAAATACTTTGGGTAATATTAATCTCGTGCAAAAGCACTTTTCAGAGCGACGAGACTTCAGGTTGTGTAAGGGAGGCCTAATATAAATCCATATTGCTAATCGTTGTGTACACACAATCCTGATCATGGGCAACATTTCATATTGGGCTAATCATTAATTATTATTACACATACAGGACGCAACATAGCACGCACATGCCGACAGGGAGGTGACGCCAGGGCGCAAACCGAGTTATCACTCCCATCTTTGGTAGAATTACGGCGATTTCTTGTCCTGTGCAAATCGGACATCCTGTGGTAAACTGACATTTGTCCACATCCCTATGTAAAACTAACCCCGTCTGAATAGTACTTTAGACAGAGTGGGTCGTCCACTTATCAGAAGATTGGTGGTTCGATCTCCAGCTTCTCTGCATGTCGTGGTATCCTTGCCCAAAACACCGAACCCCAAATTGCTCCTGGTGGCTGCTCCATCAGTGTGTGAGTGCACGAGAATGGGTGAATGTGACATGTAGTGTAAAAAGCACCTTGAGTGGTCAAAAGACTAGAAAAGCACAATACAAGCACACTCCATTTACCATCCCGTTTTTTTAAAAATGGGTAAACCTGCTAAAAATACGCTATAGACTTCCTTCTCATTGCCACTAGACCAGAGGTGTGTACATGGCTCTATAGCAGACGAGCATGCCTTTCTGTGTGATTGTTTTTTTGCTGTGTCAAGTTCAACATCATTGACAAGCCAAAAACAGGTTAGCAAACAGTAGAAAGCAGCACAGAGGCCGGTGAAAACTTAACTTATTCAGCCTCTCTTTCAAACATGTTGCAGCCTAATTTGGATTGATGTTTGAGCTCTGCTTAGGTGGAGAGGGATGGTATTTTGCAGTAGCGCATCATTGCATCTCGAGGAGCTAAAATTAGAGCATTTACGCAGTTGTGTTTCCATTAATGCCAGTTGGAGCCTGAGCCAATTTGGATTGTTTACCCACTTCTTCTTCTATCCAGTGACAGTATACCACCTATCAGCTAAAGAGCTGTTGTAATATATAGGAGAGTACGCCCACTTCCTCATCAGTAACCTACCTTTCTACTTAGTAGTACACCCACCTCATCAACTACCACTACACCACTGGTTGTGACCAGTGCTGAGTGTGTGCCCCCTCAGCCGTGGCGATACTTTTGCACTTTACTCACTGGCTGCTGCTGAGGCTGATTGGGACAGGCTTTAGCTGTGATTATCACTGTAGCCATGGGATGACGTAGCTTTGCTGGCTGTGCTTTGGTTGTTATGATTATCTGTGAAATGTGAATTCGCAGATACTTCAGAAAGTGAGAATTAAAAAAAAAAAAAAAATAGACAAAAATGGCACTGTTTGAAGTCTCTCTGTCCGTTGGTACTGAATGCTGATCTCCCTCTGTTAAAAGATCCAGCATGCAGATTTTATTCTTTGAGATCCGAGACTAGGTGGTGCCATGCACCTCTGGGCCCTGACACATTTAAATTGCACATACAAGAATGTTGATATTTGATAATAACGAGTATGGGAGGGTGTGTAGATATGAAGGAGTTCAGACAGGTAGGAAAGGGACGTGGTTGTGAAGGGCCTTCAAGGTGAAAAGCAGAATCTTGAAATCAATGTGATATCTTAACAGGAAGCCAGTGACGGTGCTGGTTCCATTTTTTCATTGCAACAGAAGTTATTCTCCTTTTTCCAGAGAGTTCAGTATTTCTGTACACTTGACGCCCCCAAAATCTGTGGAACATTAATGACATCCCAGGATTCTCTGTCCCTGAACTACAAAGCTACAGTGCAGTACATCACATGGCATTACATTTCCTGTATGATGGCCTCTGTTCCATAACAGACACACACACACACACACATGCCCCCCTCTCTCATTCACACTCACACTGCGACGAGCCTGCAGGTGTGATCTAGTTTTAAACATCAGATCAGATGTGTGCTAATCGAGTTAGCGTTAATCTACTGAACAGGCGGTTCCAGTCGCACACTGATAACCTTTAACAGTGCACATCAGGGGCACTCCCACATACACAAACACACACAAAATCAATCACTCTCTCCCTCCGTCTGCACACCGCTGTGTGTGGAATTGGTATTCCTTTGTAGAGTCTTTTCAAAATCATTAATTTGTAACTTCTGTGCCATTCAAAAATGACAATTACCAACATGAAACTGTAGGTCATTGAGGGGATCCATTGTAGCTGTAACCGAGTTAAAAATACAAATTTAAAACATTTAACTTTTGGTCGTATTCTCCAACTGTCATATTCTGTCATGATTCTCCAATTCTTCCGCCTTCTTAACCTCCTTCTGTCCCTCCAACCAACTTCTACGGGACAAATCTAACTTATTTGGATGAAATAACATATCAATAAATGTATGCCCCATGAATGGCATTGCCACTTTATGTATTCACGTGAAGATATGTACGTGACTTAAAGTTATGTATGATGTATGATTAGATTTAGTAAAGTAAAGTTCTGAAGGTTATTTTAAGGCAAGTAAAGTTAGGGAGGTTTGGTTTAGGAAAGTGGAGTTACGCAGGTTAGATTTAGGAAAGAAAACATGGTCTGACACTGTCACAGTACGTACCTAAAGTGAAGTTATATAAACTATGTTTAGGCAAATAAGGATACGTAGGTTAGGGTTAGGAAAAGAGACATGGTTGGGCATCGTCACATTACGTATTTAATGTGGAGTTACACAGTTAACAAAGTTACTTAGGTTAGTTTTAGGCAAGTAAAGTTAGGTAGGTCTGGTCTAGGAGAGTAGAGTTACCTAGGTTAGATTTTGGAATAAATGTTACGTACCTAAAGTGAAGCTATATAGATTACGTTTAGGCGAGCAAGGTTACCCATGGTAGGTTTAGGAGAGTAAAATTATTAACAGGAAAGGTTCAGAAAAAGAATCTTGACTGGGCATCGTCACATTTTGTAGTTAACATGAAGTTACGTTCTGAACGTAAAGTTACATAGATTTAGGAAAAGAGACGTGGCTGGGCATTGTCACGTTACGTACCTAACGTGACATACTTAACGTGAAGTTACATAGGTCATGTTTAGGCAAGTAAGGATACGTAGGCTAGGTTTAGGAAAACAGACATGGTTGGCATTGTCATGTTACGTATTTAAGATGAAGTTACACAAATAACATAAATGTAGTTATGTTATGTAGGTTAGTTTTAGGCAAGCAAAGTAAGGTGGGTTTGGTGTAGGAAAGTAAAGTTACGTTGGTTAGATTTAGGAAAGGAAGCATGGGAAGACGTTGTCATGTTACGTCCTTAATGTGAAGTGACGCATGCAACTTTAAGATACGTACTTAATAGAAAGTTACGTAGAGTAGGTTTAGAAAAGTAAAGTTATGCAGGTTAAATTTTGGAAGGCAAAAATGGTTGGGCATTGTCACGTAATGTACTTAACATAAAGTAACAAAGGTTAGGTTTAGGCAAGTAAAGATACGTAGGTGATGTTTAGGAAAGTAATGTCACTCAGGGTAGGTTGAGGAAAAGAACCATGATTGGACATTATCATGTTATATACTTAACGTGAAGTTATGTATTTAGTTTAAAGTTACCTACTTAATATCAAGTTTTGTAGATTAGGTTTAGAGACAACACATCGAAGCTCACTTGGTTTCACACAGGATGTGAACTCTAGAACAGGTCTAGTGGGAAAATTCCTGTTTTGACCCGTCCACCATCCCAACCTGTCTCCTTACGCTTACTTTTCTTTTTGTACTACTTCCATCTTTACTCCCATCAGCACATTCATCACATGATTGCAGTCTTGCTGATTACATGGGTTATATACACATTCTGGTGCAGTTCTTTTCCTTGGTATACGTACAAACAGTGCACAAGAACAGCTTTAATTATGAGTCGTGTTCTTCAGCTGTCATACTGAGTGATTCTCCTTCTCTTCCATCTTCCTGACTCCCTTCTCTCCCTCCCACCAGCTTCCCTCTCTGCTCCCTTTTAGGCCTCATCTCACGGGAAGCTAACCTAGTTGAATGAAAAGTAATGGCTGGTGTGTCTCGACTAAACTGGTTCAGTACATAGAGTTTGTAAAATGTAGTTATCTGATGAGAAACAAATCAAAGCAATCCCATCGATGCAACAAACCAATTTATGCAGAATGAATAAATATGCAAAAGAGATGGAGTTTTAAATTTTGCCTGCGGTTAAATTATATCTGTGTTGGAGCCCAGGATGCGTTTTGGGGATGCCTAAAGCACAGCACTGTATAAACTCTGATTCTGTGTGGAACTGTTTATTAATCTGATGTGCAGAAAACCACAGAAGGTCATAAAGCCATTGTGTTAGGTCATGATGCTGTGCCAGAACATTTAACTGATAATAAAAGAGCCCACGCTGTTTGTAATTGCACACAGCACATTCCTCAAATTAGAGGCTGAAGATGGAGCGCATGTGTTATTTGTACTGCTGCGCGGTAACTGCAGATCTTTAATCAACTGAATCAGAAGGACCCACAGTTGTGAATGACATAATTGATAAGATTCACCCCTTAATCTAACCCAGTGAAGACTCATTATTATACTTACTAACATACTTCTGTTACTCATATTGCTGTAACTGTTGGGTTTTGATAGTTATAAGTTTCTTCTGCTACACTACTCTCTGTGGATTGAAAGTCTGAGGCCGGTCACAGGGAGGGATTTCACCTTTAATAGCTGATGAGGAAACACCTGCTGTGACATCACAGTGTGGAGACAGAAATGGCCATATTAGGATGAGAGGGTGGAGCTGTGGAGGAGCGAGGGGTGGATCTGACTCAGACTGTGGTGCCTCTTTGCAGACAGCCTCTAACTCAAAGTGGCCAAGCCAGCTCCTCCTGCGGGATCCCGAGGCGTTCCCAGGCCAGATGAGATATGCAGTCTCTCTAGCGTGTTCTGCATCTTCTCCGGGTGGGACATGCCTGAAACACCTCTAACAGGAGGCGCCCAGGAGGATCCTGATCAGAAGGGGCAGTGGCTCTACTCCGAGCTCCCTCTAGATGTCCGAGCTCCTTACCCTATCTCTAAGGCTGAGCCTAGCCACCCCTCAGAGGAAACTCATTTTGGCCACTTGCATCAGCGACCTCATTATTCTGGTCATTACCCAAAGCTCATGACCTTAGGCTTAGCTCCTTCTTCACCACGCCTGCATCACTGCAGACGCTACGCCAAACCGCCGATCCATCTCACGATCTATTCTACCCTCGCTTGTGAACAAGACCTTTAGATACTTGAACTCCCTCGCTCGGGGTAGTAACTCACTCCATACCCGGAGGGGACAGTCCACCATTTCCGGCAGAAAACCATGACCACAGACTTGGAGGTGCTGACTCTCATCCTGGCCGCTTCACACTCGGCTTCAAACCACCCCTGTGCATGCTGGAGGTCACGGTGTGATGAAGCCAACAGAACCACATCATCTGCAAAAAAGCGGAGATGCAGTTCTAAGGTCAGCAAACTGGACTCCTTAAGGGACCCTCAATTATGCATAACTTTAAACCTTAATAAAATATAAATGGTTGGTTGTATCAGGCTGTAAACATTCTGCTGTAAAGTTGGGCGTATTAACATTAGGATCTATCATGATTAGCTTGCCAGCCTCGAGGAGGCGTTTGAGGACTTAAGCGTTGGCTTCATTTTGCAGCCTCAGAGGTTGTTACTTGGATTGAACCCATAGACATACTTTGCACCTAGTTAGAATTTTAAAGTTAGTTAAATGATTCATAAAAATCACAAAGAGACATTTTTGTTGAGGCTATTACAAACAGGCGTTCGCGCCTTTCGTGATTTTCTGTTCCTGTCATCAGCATGAATCATCTTTGCTGCCTGGACTTTGTCCCTGTTTGGCAAGCTAGGATTGCCCATCGGGAAGTTTTCGTGGTGGGTCAGTCTTGTGAGGGCTGGTGTTTTTTTCCCAACCTAAACATGATAAAGCCCACAGACAGGTGTTCGATAGGTGATCTTAGCTGCAGTGACACAGCTGATGCAGTCTATAACAGCAGGTAGCAGTAACCATCACCACTGAAACTGGAAGTCCCTAGCACTCGGGCAGTAAATAATTTGCACTCCTAAAAAGTACCTAGCAAATGTTGATGAAACATGGATGGAAAGAGAACGGCCGCAGCCGGTGGTGCGGAGAAGGTGCGCCAAAAAAAGATAAGGGCTTTGCTGGCTGACGCCGCAAAGTGTGCCAAGGTAACAGATTAATTTAAGCACTCTGCAGGTGATAATGAGGAGAGTGGCGTCAAGGCAGAAAATAAAGTGTGTTTTGTGTGAATATGTAGTGTGAATATCCCACGAAATTAGGTTATATTTGTGGTGGTAGCTGACCGGGGGGGAACAGACATGGACCTTCAGTTAGCGGTAGCGACTGTAGCACTTCAGATTCAGCCAACTGTGGCGTGCTCTCTTCCTGGCGAACATAGTCACCCAGTGCTGGGGACACGTTTTACCCATAGTAAAGAAAGGAACAGGAGGTCATGTTGATATTAAGGCAGGATGCCAGAAATAAATCACTGTATGCAAAACACTGAAGATAGTATGCTCCTGTAAGATCTGTGTATAAACTGTTGACTGTTTCGCAAAATTTTGAGTGATTCATGAAGCAGGCTATTGAAGGGATACTTTAGAAATTTTTTACCAGTTTGTATCATGACAGTGTGCATAGTTTGTGTAAATTGACTGTGGTAGACTTTCCTCCATCTTCCCAGCACCCAGACTCCCTGCTTGTCCCCCAGCTCAGATCCAATGGGTGATGCTGTTGTGGATTTATTTGCTGCCCTCGAACCAAAAATCATGCAAAGCTCACTTCTTAACTGTAATTCGAGATTGTTTGTTACTCACTGGCCGCCATGCTGTTTCCTATGTTAAAGCAGCCAAGCGTGTGTTACGTCACCCATCAGAGGGAGCATTTATTGGTCCGGTTCAGTGCAGTGCATTTTGGTAGTTGTATGTTTTCTACCTCTTGAGCAAAGGCAAATGTCACAGAAACCACCTAGACCATCTCTTCAGCAGTGAAATACCTCTTTAAGTCAAATTAGGTGTCAGGTGATCGTTACATGAATTCAACTGTAAGGTTTTGCTTTCTGTTCACAAACATGCGGAAGAAAGTTTGCATATCAGCTGAGAATAAACGATACAAATGAACAGATTTCCTTTAATTAATGATGGACAGACAATCTGTCTTTTTCGACTGGTCCTGTAGTCACTTAAAATAATTTCTCTTTTTATGACCGCAGCGCCTTTTTTGAACTCAGTGAGGCGTCTTGTGTTGCTTTAAAAACTCACACAAAAACTGGTGAGTGCCAGGGCGTTTTTTTAAAACTGACACAATGTGCTAATTGCCATTCAGCTCCACGTGACTCTCCTGCGTGGTTGCCTTTATAATTGTGATTAGGTTACGACATGTGGAGTTTCCATTTGTTTGTCAAAACTGCATGTAAAGAAGCGCTCGCTCAACTCTGCTCAGTCAGTCCTGTTATCAGCCCGTCCCTTCCCTCCCTCCCTTTCTATCTTCTTGCTTCTCTTTTTGTATGAATTCCTTTGGGTTGCCATGAAACCTGCTTTGTGTCTCTTGAAACCCCCGTGATAAGTCAGGGGAATTAAAGAGAAAGAAAATCCACCTTTTTAATAAGAAGCCCTTTTAATTAATTCTCTGTAATTTATGGAAAAAAATTAATTGAAAACTAAAATAGAAAGTTGGCATTTTCAAAGTAAAATCTTAATGAGGGAATTAGAAAGTGGGCTTCCCTGTCCTTCTCTGTTAATGAAGATCTGTAGCATTACAAGGAAAAAAAAAAGGAGAGATAATGGTAAGGTGGGAGAGTTCACCCCTCTGATGCGCGCCGGGGGAAGAAAAGAATGATTAAATTGAAAAGTTTAAGAAGATTTTAAGCTGAACAAGCAATTTGATATCCGCTAGCTCCTGATTCTTTTCCCATGGAGTAAATTACCTTGCATGCTTGGCAGGCAGCTCAGTCAATGAGAAAGGGGGAGGAAGGAGGGGTTGTCTGTCTGTCCGAACTGTCTGTACAGCCGCCTGTGTTACCTGTCTCCCTCTTTTTTCAGCCGCCCCCCAATTTCATAATAATTCTAAAGTTTTATAACGTACATGTGGTGTCTTCACTGCCCCTCGTTACACTCAGTGTCTCACTCAGTCGCATCGATGCGGTCATTCATTTATTTTTAACTGCCTGTTTGTCTACACACACTAACATGGCTGTGTGATCTAAGGACACAGATTACCACACCGTCTGCTAACACCTCAAGCGGGAGTATATGTGTGTGAGTGTGTGTGTGTTTCCATTTATGACTGTGCTCCTCTGTGTGCGCACACTTTTTATAGCAAGTGTGAATGTGTCACAGGGTTAAATGTGTGTGTGGGTCTATGCAGGGTTGTGTGTTTCTTTAAATACGTCAGTGCTGAGACATTGTCTGTACGTGCCCCAGGGTTGTGTGTGTGTGTGTGTGTGTGAGAGAGAGAGAGAGAGAGAGGTTGGTAGTGTGAAAGTCAGCTCAGCCAAACAGCCTGGCCTAAACAGGATCAACCACTAATCCTTTATCTGCTTAGCTATGGAGGTGGCAGTGTGTGTGTGTGTGTGTGTGTGTGTGTGTGTGTGTGTGTTTGCAAGAAGGGTTTCCACCTTATGTAGCATCACTGTGTGTGTGTGTGTGTGTGTGTGTGTGTGTGTGTGTGTGTGTTTGTGTGTGTGTGTGGGTGCGTATCATAATTAATGACTCTGGGGAGCTCAGAGAGAGTGAGGGAGTGAAAACTAGAGAGCGAGTTGCTCTACTGACCTTCTAAAACATAAACACACTCCCACTCCTTCTCTGTCTTTCTACCAAAGTTCCATTAAGCAAGGCACTACATCTCCTGCCTGCTGCAGTGGAACCTCTGTGGGCACCCTCAGGTCTCAATGTGCTGATGTACTAAAGTCGTTTGACCCTGAACCCTCTGGTCCAAAGCTCACTAATGTTAAAGGGACAGTTCACCCCCAAATCAAAGCTACATATTTTTACATATGGCATTTGGCTAATGGTGCTCAAAGCACTGAAAAAATACATTTGAAAAATGCAACAACGTAAAAAAAAAGCGTCTACTGCTAGCTCACCTAGCACCACTGAGCTAGCGTATGTTGCAGCTCAGTCAAGGAGGACGCCATTAATGTTTACATCAGGAATACACTGATTACACTTTTTTTTTATAGTGTTGATTTCTTCACTCACATCAAAACGATCCAGACTGATGAATAGCATCACAGGTAAACAAAAAAGTACATGTTTTTTGATTTGGGATGAACTGTCCCTTTAATATATATATATATATAAAAAAGTAATACCATTGTATTTTAGTTCATTAGTAATTCTAATATTTAATTTACAAAACAAAAACACTGACTAAAATTTCGCACCAAAAACCTACAATTAACACCTTGAACTTTCTGTTTATGTTTTCCCCAAATTTCACACACTGAAATTAGCTTTTCCAAAATTAAATATTTCAGACCTGTAAATTTAGTGATATTTAGACAATTACCAACATTAAGAATTAATTCACAATCGGGTGCTTTTAAGATTCACATCTTTATGACTTCTCCTTGCTTCCATGTATTTCATCCCAAGATTTGATCCAGTGATTCATCTCATCACAGTCCTTTAAAGAAAAAAAAGACTAAAAAGAAATAATACAAGATGGTGAACAGAGAGTGGCCCTTCAGCAGCTGTCCATGTTTCATATGAATTTTATCCAACCTGTAAAATTATAAAAGTGTGCTCACATTAATAAACTCATCTCCTGGTCTAGGTGGGTGATAATACCAATAATCTACTACAGTTTAATTTCCATATCAGTCAGTCTTTGTCAGCCTGTGTTCAGCTTCTTTTGTGCCTGACATGAGACGACTGATAACATCACAAATATTACAGGTTTCATTTTGAATCAGTCATTGTATTGTCAGGGTGTCCATATACTTATGGACATATAGGGTATGCCAAACAGCACACACTGTATTCACACACAAGATGACTGGTAAAGCGGGATGTGTGTGTGTGTGTGTGTGTGTGTGTGTGTGTGTGTGAGAGAGAGAGAGAGAGAGAGAGGAGGGATTAGTATTAGTGGAGAGGATTATCCAGTCGAAGGACTGCCTGCTCCCTCGCTCTTCGTCTCTCTCTCTCTCTCTCTCTCTCTCTCTCTCTCTCTCTCTCTCTCTCTCTCTCTCTCTCTCCGCAGCGTTGAAGAGGCGATAAAGAGGAAAACCAACCATGGGAAGCTCACTTAGACACACTCTTTGAACATCCTCCTCCTCCAGTGTGTGCCACCTCCACACTTCACTCCTCCTCTTCTCCTGCACCTCCTCACTCTGCAGCCTTCTCCTCCCTCCTGCTTCTTCATCCTCCCGTCTCCTTACATACTTTTTTCTCACTCCTCCTGCTGCTCCCCTGTTGTGTCCTCTCCTCCACTTCTTTGCAACACCTGTCGTCTACTTCTCCACCTGTTTGTACCAACCTTTTATAATGCTGCAGCTTCTGTCCTTCTTCACTATACCCTCAAGCTTTGTTGTGGTCTTTATATTATTCTTTAAAAATCTTATTCCACTCTTTTTAGCTGGACCGCAGCAAGGCCAGCCTTACAAACGCAAAGCTTTGTCACTGAGTGAGTGTGTGCGTGAGGAATGAAGTTACACCACTGGTTGGAGTGAGTGATGATGTAAAGTGTTGCTATTTTTCCATTGGTCGTTGCTATTTCTAAATGAATAGTCACTGATATAGAGTGGTGCAGGAATGATACTAGAAGTCAGAGAGATTTTTGGATGGGTTCTTGGTTAGATGCCTGAAATAAATGTGGTTAACACACATTTTGTTGTAGATAAAAATAAAGATAAGTCAGTAAATACCCCTCTCGTGAATTCTAAAGCCTTTAGTGTTGGTTGCGTGAGCCCAAGCTTAAGACCTCCTATGTATGAAGACTCTTAAATGACGTTGCAATCACCACAGATAGTCTGATAAGAACTGGAGAAGAAGACGTCCTCACATGATGCTTTATTAACCACAACACACATATATAATGCAAGCCACTCTTTACTAGACTGTGAGCTAACGTGTAGTTTTTGCGACATGATAAAACAGGAATAACATGCATTAACTATCATACACATTTTGCAATTTATCACTACTCCACCGAATAAAATATGAATTCAGCTACTGTAATACATTAACAACAGTAACACATACAGAACTTACTCAGTTGTGCAGAGAAATTACTGCACCAATACTTTTAACTGTAGCTGAGATGATCCACTATCAGCAACACTCTGAATGTCACAAAGCATGAAGCTGGAGACTTAATACAGCCATTATTGGTGTTCTTACCTAATTGGCTGAGGCCTTGATTGGTAGCGAACACCACATGGCAGTGCAGAGATTTACCTGTTGACCCAGGCTGTTTTATTTGTGTCCACAAGGAGGTGCTCATGGATTTTTCCCCCCACTTTGTTTATTGGATTTTCAAATAGAATAACATCTCTAATCAGATCTTTTCAGAGTATGTCTGATTCTTTTTTTTCCAGTTTTAAGCAATTTAAAGCAGCTTGAATCCAAAGAGCATGGGAGGGGGTACAGGGGACTTCCATCGGAGCAAGATTAATCGTCTCGCCAGCAGAGTGACAAAGGCAATTACACCTTTTTTTTGTTTTAGGTGCGGTGACCCCAAATAGTGCCGTAAGAGAACATGGTTCAATCTGTGTGCCAGTGATTTCTGAGATTGTTTTGAAAATGGCTTTCCAAAAATTGAAAAGTGATGGGCAGCACCAAAACATGTGGGCATGGTGTGTGGGGTGCTATTACATCTAACACAGTTGGGATCCACATCCTGATAGATTTTGGATAGTCTTGCTTTGGTCCAGTGTGTCTTATGAATGAGTCTGCATTGTAGAAGTCCATGCCGAGCACAGATAGAGGAAGCATGTACCCATTTCAGCGCCTCCTCCCATTGCTTTCCCTTTATTTCCTCTCCCAGTTCCTCCTCCCATGAGGACTTAAAGTTGTTTAGTGAGGTAGTTTGTAAAGAACACACATTCCTAAAGATTATTGACAGGGTGCCTTTCAAAGTAGGAAGTGGGACGAAAAAAGTGTCAAACTGCGTCTCATCATGAAGAGCGGGGAATTTGGGATCTATGCGCTCAAGGATTATTTAAAGGCCCCACTGCTGACCTTTGAAACATTTATGTGTCTTACAAAAGTGGCTGAATGAGACTGCAGTGCATCATTGTCATCTTTACAGCATGGCTGTGGTGGCGACCATTTATAGCCTTAGCTTTTCACTTTTAGTGATTGCATTTGCACCTAAAGAATCATGATGTCCATTTGTGAAGATCATCTCGCTGAGCAAAACGTGTAAACATCATAAGCATCTGTTTGCTACAGAGCTTATTTTCTGCAGTTATCCAAAATCCAGTTGAAAAAATCCCACAGGCTTACCTGTAGAGGAACCAGGGTGCTGTTAACTTTCGTTCTTGCCTATAAATGAACATCATGCCATCAGGGAGAGCATGTATGCCCCCTCGTCCCTGTTCATCGCCCCTGGGCCCCGCTTCCTTATTTCGATAGGCTCCCTGATCCAGCGCCGGCGTTTGTCGTCCTCGGTGCGGATGACTCTGGCCTTGTCCCAGTCCATAAGATGGTTTTCCTAGTTTACCTAGTCTTTACTTTGGTTTTCGTCTTTGTCTTACTTTTAATCTTTTGGTTTCAGTGTGTTTTTGTCTTTTTGTTTCAGTCTCAGTTTCTCTTTTAACGCCTGTCTCTCTTTTTGCACCATTGCATTTCATTTCTCTTATTCCTTCCTTCTCCTCTCCTCTCGAAAATGTCCCATCTTTCCCACACACGTGCTCCTGAGCTTCAAAGGAATATCATCAATGCCATTGATTCTATGTCGAATCTACAGCAGTTTTGCTAATTATGGTTTGATAAACCCAGTGAGGATAATAAAAGATGTTGTATTCCACGCAGCAGCTAATTTTGCCCTTCAGCCTGTTAGCCTCACCATGCCATGCTGTCATAATAGCTTATGTAAAGTGTTGGCATGCGTCCCTCCGTGGTTAACGGGTTTAGACACCTTCTGATCCCCCTCTGGCTTAACTTCTGACACCAACGCGACGTGTACTTCTCTGTGTAAGGGCTCTCAGTGGCGACTAAAAAGGATTCACCTCCCATGACACACAAATACAGGATCGGATACATGTCGACTGAGGCTTCCTTTAAAACCACACTAGAGTGCTGTCGACAATAATCCGAAACTGTAGCTTTCAGGGAGTCTCGGTTCACAGTACAGTTGAAGGCTTTTTGACGGCTGCAGTGTCTGAAGTATAGAGGGAATCTCATGCTGGCGAAAGGTCACAGGTCTGACCTCTGCAGCCAGAGTTTCCATGTGTGCTGCTAAAGAGTCCCAGAGCAAAATATTAAACCATTGCCTGCTTGTTGTTGTAAGTTTCCGAGACCTACATGCCAAAAATGTGGCAGTAAAATGAACAAACATAATGGTAATGGAGAAAGCTGGCCCGGTGGTCAGAGAGACAGTTCTGTAATGGAAAGCTGACAAGTGTAATCTCCCCGGCAGCCAGAGCTTCCTGGCTAACATATCTGGAGTGGTTTCAGGCCCCGCACAATGCCATTCAAACTAGTTAGCTCCAAATGTTTGCACCTTGACACCTGAAAATGCCCGGCCGAGCCCTCCTGCTCCAAGTCAACCTGGAGCACTTTGTTAGAAGTGAGAGTCTGATGTCAGCCAGCTGACAGAGTGACTGCAACAGGCACTTTTTTTAGGAATACGAGATTGCAGACGGGTTCATTAAGCTTTCTAAAGTTAGAAGGACTGGAATTAGACTTGTTTTTCACCGCCCCCCATGCTGCCAAATCTCTTATCTGGCAGGCTGACAGAACTGTCCAATTAACTTGTTAGTGAATCCTTTACAGTGTGTAAACAGGTAACTTCCCCAAGATCAAGATCTCTGTTTAAAGACAGAGAACACACGCAGTAAAGCATTTAGAATGATGGTATATTGTTATTATTATAGTTAATTATAGCATAGAGTTTAAAGCTGGTCTTGGTTCACTCGTTACTGGGCTGTGGAAATCTAATTGAACCACATATGAAAATCTGCCGTCTGATTATCTGTACTTGCCCACAGCTGCAGCTGAGGCCCTGACTGTGGCAGCACAGGTGCTTTGCTTTGCCCTTTGGTTAACTGCAGGGTGAGAGGTGGGTGGGTGAAGGAGTAGTACCCCTGCTCAGGCTGTCAGTTACAGTAAATCTTGATCCATTAAAGAGATTAACCCACGATGCAATGGCCTATGCAGGGCAGCTGGGTAATCCATCATAGATTACCCAGTGTAATCAGGTGACATAATAGTCGCACTGTAGTGTACCTCATAGGGGACAATGGAGAATATTTCTGACTGGTTATGGAGTCAATCTAGCAATTAATTTTGCTTCTCTCTTGTTTACTGCACTGCACACCACCTGGGTTGCTTGTGAGCTCGCTAGCCACATACTCTCTTAATCCCTCCCCAGTTTCTGATGAGGTGGACATGATAACCCTTAATGTTGGAGGCCATCATCAAAAATGCACATGTGAGCATTTTTGATGATGGCCTCCGTCCAGTCCTTTGGTCTTATCACATTTCTTATCACATTTTGTAGCTCAAAATGAAGTCACTCGCCACTCGCTTGGTGACTTGGGAGGAGACTGTCGAGTGGCCACCATGTTTCCCCCAGCAACGCCTTACTGCCAAGCTATGGGTTGGGACATCACTACTAGTGGTGTGCTGATCGCAGAGTGAGCGGCGCACTAGCTAACTCCCACCAGACCCAGGTGACACGCAGTGCGGTAAATGGAAAAGTGTCCATGTCTCGGCATGTTAAAGCGGCTAGCCGGCTAACTGTCAGTAAAGCCAACAGAAATTGAAATTAAGGTGAAATATTTACATCATAAAACATTACCTTTTCACAACTTTGAATGTGATAGCACTTTGAGATGTGGCGCTAGAGCTCATTGAGTCATTGGAGCACAAGACTAAAGGAAAATTCTTCTTGTATTTCACATTATTTTGCATTTTCTTTCTTAAAAATGAAACGGTTAGTTCATGGTAAATGGGTGTCAGGCTACCAAAAGCCAAATTAGATGAAACTACTTACATCCCTAGGGGGTCTGCCCCATTATTTAGAAGTCCTGTTGTTCCAAAATCATCATGATGCCCTGTGGTTAAGGTCTGGTTAGGTTTAGGCACAAAAACCACTTGGTTAGGGTCAGGAAAAGATCATGGTGTGGGTAAAAATGAAAAAGAAAGTGACAAACACATAAGCCGTGAGCCTGCTTTGCCTCAAGCCTTTCCCAGCTGACCCAGAGCCGGTCGCAGAGCCGCCGGGAGCCGTTCAGCACCGCGGAGAGCTCCCCACACAACCCCGACCCCAGAGTTAATAACAGGAGGTTATGGTGTTTCATTCTCTCCTCTCTATGACACTTGTATCTCGACCAGTAGCCTACTTTTGTTGCGTTTGCTGATCTTCTATGGTACACAAATTCAGTATAGCCTAGTATAATCACATATCGGAACAACGGGACGTCGGACTGATGACATGGAGCCCGTCCCTAGTACCGCAAAAGTGTTACAGACACTGTAGCACTAGTGGTAGAATTTGCAAAGGTGAAATATTCCTGGTCAATAATTCAGCTTCAACATTGTGAAAACTGCACTTAACACAATTATATTCAGTCTAAACCTTAATCTTAATCTGCACTAGAGAAAAATGCCTTGTCCACCTGGTGCTCTGTTTTGCTTTAATGTGCTGGAGTTGGTCATTAACACAGATAGAGACAAATTAGTACCTGGGAACTAAATCCTTAACTGTCTTCCTGGAGAGCCAGTGTGAAATGCTCCCTCCTTACAGAGTCCTCTCACGAACAATGGCTAAACCTGACCAAAAAAGGTTATGATGACAAAGTTGACAATAGCAATGCTTATTTGTCAGGCTTAATTCACAAATACACCAATCTGAGAATTAAGGGAAATGATACTGCTTGCATGATATAGCTCAAAGGACAGTTGGGTGGAGCAATCATGACACATGTTTTCACATGCATTTCCAGATAGGACCGAGTCAAACCAACCAGGCTTCATCCAAAGAGGAGTTCCGGTCAGTCAGAGTTCATGGCAGTGACGTGAGAGTCGACAGATTTGAATGGATTAAAGTGTAAATTGGTTGTCATTAGAACAAAAACCCAAACAGTTACCTCTTACTGACACTTGGTGCCACTAAAGTACGAGGTTGCCATGTGGTGTTTTAATGAGAGAAACAGTCACAGACACTGTTGCGTCCTGTTAGATGCTGCTCCGTTCAGGGAGTGATGTTGACTTTACCTGTCGGGACACACAGCTGACAGTCTTCTGGCTTCCTCCCACAGTCCAAAGACATGCAGGTTAATTTGTGAATGTGAGTGTGAATGGTTGTCTGTCTCTGTGTGTCAGCCCTGTGATAGTCTGGTGACCCGTCCAGGGTGAACCCTGCCTCTCACCCCATGTCAGCTGGGATAGGCTCCAGCCCCTGCGACCTTAAACAGGATAAGTGGTGGATTTTGTAGAGTGAGTTCAGACTGTGTATGGCTGCGGGGTAAAAATTGTTCCTTAGTCTGGAGATGTGGCATTTCAGGGCCTTGTAGCGTCTTCCAGAGGGCAGCAGTGTGAACAGGTCGTACAAGGAGGCGAGTACAGTCTTTCACAATCCTTATGAGGGAGCAGGGAGAGTCAAATAATTTTTGTCCTGTGTTGACCACCCTCTGGAGAGACGCCCTATCTGCTGCCAAACAGTTCCCATACCAGGCCGTGATGCATCACGTTAAGATGCTCTCCGCTGAGCAGTGGTAGAACGACTCAAGTCATTTTGCAGAGAGGTTTCTCCCCCTCAGCGTCCTGACGAAGAGTAGTCTCTGTTGGGACTTGTTCACCAAGGCAGTGGAGTTTACGGTCCACTTGAGCTCCTCGCTGACGTGGGTTCCCAGGGATTTAAAACTAGGGACCCTCTCCACCTCCACCTCTCCTATTTTAGAATATAATTATAATGGCTAATTATATCTAGCACTAAGTTTCTATCTAAATGTAGGTAGATACTTTAAAATGTCACAAAAATGTGACCTAGTATTAAGCAGTATTTAAAAAATGAAAATCATTGTTTGATTGTAAGATGAGGAGCATGTATTCAAGGCCCCATGGTGCATTTAAATAACTACTCTTGTCCTCCTACAAAGTAATGCTCTGACTATGAAATAATCAAAGTAATTCGATGCTTTAAATGAATTTTAAGCTGATATTTATAGCATTTTTTCCTGTCCCTTTATATTTTGGAATTAAGAGGAGTGAGCAGTTTATATTGAGTGTTCTGCTTTAATTATCCTTCTGTATAAGAGCTTTTTACTGACACTAAGTCACCGGTCACTGAAAGGATTGACTGGCCACGCCAGGTCACGGTGCTGACTGTATAGTACAAGCTTAATGGACTGACCGCTGCTGTACAAGCTTCACCGGGTCATGAAGTGGCTGTGTTACACTCATACTGACTGAATTTAAATATAGGACACTTGCAGGGCATCATGGGGCCACACACAGCATCTCAGCCCTGGAAGATAAAGCAAAAGTGTGAAGCAAATATTAACATAGATAAGAAAGAACTATCAGCTACTCCACAGACAGAAAACAAAAGTTAACATGCATAAACGGCAGATTTTGAGTGGCTCTTAACCTTTTACATGCCTGGAATGAGAGCTAACCTGTCGTTAGCGCTGTGTCACTGAGTGTTAATGAGATTGACCTGCTGTGACATGGCCAGAGTGGGTCAGGATTCTTTCAGATGTAACACCTGCTTACACCTGGTCATGGTCAGCTGCGTTAAAGGGGATCTTTTCCTTATCTTCTGTCATATATGAAATGTTACAATGCCATATGTTTAAAACGCAGCTTCAGACCGTCCTGATTTCCCTTGTTTCCACTGCATCTTTCTACTTTTAATACAAGCTGACGTCAGCTCATGATAGATCTCTTCCTATGGTTCCCTGCTGCATGCTAGCCTCGAAATTCAGATCATATTTTATTGATGCTTTTTAATGGTAAAATGTGCAGCTATACACAGTCATTTCCCAGCAACAAGTACACTGCTACATGTAGCCACATTGTAACATCTAGGAAACATCAAATCTTGGTTGCTGATATTAATTTCTTCCTAATTTTGAATCATATTCCTGCTGGAACAAGTCCAGTTGCGTTCAGACGCTTTTGTTGGTGATTTTTAATGGTAAAATATGCAGCTATACATAGTCATTCCCCGGCCACAAGTAGCCTACACTGCTACATGTAGCTTGATTACTGATGTTAATTCCTTCCTAATTTTGAATCATATTCCTGCTGGAACATGTCTGGTTGTATTTAGAAGCTTTTATTGATGCTTTTAATGGTAAAATGTTTTTTTTTTTCAGGTTATTTCAAACGGTAGAAAGTGCCCTATACACAGTCATGCCCACAGCTACATGTAGCAACATGCTAACTTCAAAGAAACATGTAATCTTGGTGGCTGATGTTGTTAATTTCTCCTCGATTTTGGATCAGATTCCTGCTGAAACATGTCTGGTTGTTTCATATTCCTATTGGTAATTTTTAAGTAGAAAGTAGAAGGTGCAGCTATACACAGTCATTCCCCAGCTGAAAGTGCACTGCTACATATAGCAACATGCTGATGTCATGTGGGATTGTGAGCTTAGAAGTTGGACATTTTTATTGGTGATTTTTCAGCTGTTATTCTCTATTACAGTCATTCTGCAGCTGCAGTGATGGTGCAGAGATATAAAAGACCCAGAAATGATGACCAGTCAAAGCAGACCAGGCTGTTTCAGGAGGGAGGTTATAGAGACAGGTGCTAAAACAAAGTGTCTCAGATAGAGGTGAAAACAGGTTTTCCAGCACAGAGGTTTTGAAGAAAATAAAGTATTTTTTGAGCCTTGTTCTAGTGCAAATCTAAAATGCAAGTATGAACCATAAATTGAGCATAACAGGTCTGTTTGAACTTCCAGTATGTGACATTAATACTCGTGAGGTCTAGTTAGCCAGGCTACTGTTATTTTGGCATTTTATTTCTCCACTTGACTTAAACAAGTTATAAATAAAAAATAAAGTCAGTTTATGTTTTTTAAGTTTTTATTTTTCCTTAACTGTATGCTGTTAAATATTTGCTGAAAAATAAAGACCCCCTGTTGTTGGGAAATGCAGTTATTATTATGCATCATGTCAAATTAAGTAAATACTTTGAATGTTGCAGACTACCACTAAAGCTGTATTAATCAATATTTTTATATTAACAATTGATCGACTGTGTACTGTGACAGTGGCGACCCCACAGAGAATTATCACCTGACTCTGCAGTTTCCCTCAGCTCGACAGATCACCAATTCATGTTCAGCAGCATAAGGCGGTGGTTTTCGTGAGAGTACACATCTCATGGAGAAGATGATCACTAGAAAATGTCACATTCCTTAAATCAGCATAAATCAATTTTTGGCCACATGAGGTGCAGGACACCACCTGGGAAGATGTCACCACACCACTTAACATAAGTATTCATTTGGAGTTGTGTGTACCCTTTACGAAAACTATCGCCTTCTGCTACTGAACATGAAGAGTGAACCAAAGGAGGGTTGGAAAACCTGCAGTTTAACTACCATCCACAGTGTTCCTGAGGAGAAAGAGTTTGGATCCAGAGAGGAGTTTACAGTCGGTCCAGAGAGGGCTGTGTCTTCAGTGATTAACACTCTGACCTCTGAGTGTGTGCCACCCTAATGACCAAATGACAGCTCACTCGGGTGCAGAGGTGCAGCCATCTTAGGTTGATCTGATTGTTCTGTACTTCACATCTTCAGATGATTCAATATCATATTTTGAGCTGAAAGTCAAAGGTTTTGGTCCTTTTTAATCCTAAAGCTAAAGGAATACTTCACCCGCAAAACGACCATTTATATATCAGTTACTGACCCAGTGTTACATTGAATTCTCTTATGCGTCCACAGTGAGTGAATAAAAGGCCAGCGTTCTTCATGAACTTAAGTCATTGGGGGGCACATTTTAACAACAGCAAAACAATATCAAAACTTCCATTTACAAACTCTCACACAACTCGTGCAGCATAACCCAAGTTTCATTTATCCAGTTATATGCTCAGTACTTTCCAAACACATGCATTTTTGCTAAAAATGTTCCTATTTAAAACATTTCGGCCAATGAGTAGCACGGCCTGAGTGTACCTGAGCATGCTACATGACCGTGTATGGGACTTTTTGAACTGAAGTGTTTTCAGTCATAATGTTTGAGTGAAAATGGATGTGTTTGGGAAGTACTGTTGTGCTGGTGAAGTATTGTTGTTGTTTATGAGCTGCTGGACAGCTGAATTTCCCTTTGGGGATGAATGAAGTTCTTTCTATTCTACTGATGATACGACTGGATAAATGAGACTTGGATTATACTGCAGGAGTTGTGTGAGAGTTTGTAATCTGATGTTTTGATGTAGTTCCTCTGTTGTTAAGGTGGTCCCTGTTTCCTTCAATTCATGAATAAAGTTCGCCTTCTGTGGATTTTCCGTTCACCTCAGAGCCATGCCAGGAAAATTATTTCTTTATGAAAACAAAGTAACACGCCGTTAGTAACTGATAGATTGAGTTACCGAAAGATTTTCATTTAAAGCAACACTTAAGATTTTTCAGTTTTGGTTGATTTTGGCGGCGCCAGTGGACCAAAGCGGTAGTGTTTTGCCTGAAAGAAGACCACATTTCCCATGAGGACCAGCGCATAGCGTCGTAAAATCCTGATCTCCCGGTCGCCTGCAGTTGGATTGAACTACATTTCTGTTTCCAGTGGCTGTGTGAAGGATGAATAACGATGAGGTAATGAATCTAATTGTGGCTAAACAATATCATATGACGATGTTGAAAATAAGAAACGTTTAACTTTGGTTTAGTACCGTATTCCCCACCGCCCCCCCTCACCCGACTCGTCACCGGCGAGCGGCTGACGAGTTTAGAGCCTTGAAACAGATAAATAAAACGTTATGTTGGATCATTTCACAGTAAACACACGTACAGATACCGGCAGGAAGGTGCCGCATTGCCTGAATATCAACCCTGCACAATGCGCACGAATATACAGTTCAGTCTCTCAGGGAAAGTACTACTGTTCATTCTAAACAGTTTCTTCACATTGTATTGTTTCCTATACTGTTATAATTCTATTATTAGGATTCTATATGGAGAATTATACATACATTTATTACTAAAATTACTCTATGCGAGTCTGTTATTGTCACTGTCATTTTTGAATTACTAAAAGCCAAGACGAATTCCTGTATGTCCTTGGCAATAAAGTTCAATATGATTCTGATGCTTATTGAACATCAAAAATGTTTACATTTGTAACATAACATTTCTGTCTGTTGTTTTATCAGGAATTTGCTGTCCCGGACACTACCTCCACCAGTTTGAGCCCCCACACACTAGTGCTGGCAGAGGCAGGGGCAGAGGGGCGAGGGGAGTAGGTGCAGGCAGAGGGAGAGGCAGAGGGAGAGGGAGGGGAAGAAGTAGGACACCAGAGGACTTGAACCCCGAGACCCAGACAGACCCAGACAAACTTTTATTTCTACACCCTCTTTCACAGTTTTCAAAATTCAAGTACTTTGTCACATTCAACACATTCAAATTGTTATTTTGCCACTTGTCCCTTCACACTAAAGGAAGTAACAAGTAAAACATACGACCTAGAGAAAAAAGAAAAACATTTCCAGGCACATGCACAGTGTTACGCAAGAAATATCATGAAACAAAAGAGTGGCATAAATGCAATGTGCATTTTTGCAATGACGGGATATGTGTATGATTTGAATAAATAAATGGCACAACAACACTGTATTACAGTGGTAGTAAATGAACGACAGTGACAGTTGAAAAAAATTACTGTGTAAAAATGTGTGTGTAAAATTACTGTACACTGAATAATCTGTGTGACAATGTTAGAAGTTATCTGGAGTCATCTGGAGAGTCATGCCGCTCTTCTTCCTCCACAACACTCAGAGAATACATGCTGCAGATAGAGTAGATTGTAAGATTCTGCCCCAGCGCCTTCTTCCAGCATTTGGACACCCTCTATCGGTTCTCCCCTGAGTCAAAACAGAAAATAGGACATGTTGAAAAATACTAAACGTTGCCCAAAACAAACAAATGCAGGCCCTGGGAAACACAAAGTACCGAACATGGTCCGACTCTTCTGTAAAGCTGGAAACTATAGGCTGTAGCGGTTGGAGGTGTTGCTTGTGGGGAGTAGAAGTTACTTGCTTCTTTTGATAGCTGTAGCCTAGAGAAATAGCATGTAAGAAATTTATATGGATCAAGAGTAATGCAAGAGAAACACAAAAGTATACACACTGGAAATAAAGGCACTATATAAACATCACACAATGTAATAAAATGCATCATCTATGTTATACTAGAGAATTATAAGATAAGAATAAGAATAATTACATCAATACAACATCAAATATAAAAAGACAATAACATGAAAAAAATAAATATGGAACAACACCATACACCTTACACAACATAATGTCCAATAGACACATAACAATAACAAAAATATCTTGTTATCAGACTGACTTGAAGATGTCAAGTTTACTTGTTAACTGAGATTGTAACCTTCAAAGTTAGGTGCTTGGTGCTACTGAAGTGAGCTACACACAGACCCTTCAGGACTGACTAAATAAACATTACATGTAGAATTTTAAACATGCAACAATCCCTGTAGTTTTAGCTACACTCAGCACAAGGTGCTATTGATAAGCAGGACTATGAAAAGTCATAACTCAATGCACATTGCACACGGGTTTTGTTTTACTGATTATTTAGAGCAAGCAACGCGGTTTGACTTCTTTTGCAATCACTGTAGTCAACTCAACAAAAACACGACAAGAATCCCGTTATTCTCTGAAACTATTACATAACAATCATCAGAAACTACTGTCACGTACACACAAACTGACACGATGACACCACAATGATTCAGTATGACTGATCTTTCCACAATAGGAACCTACATATTTTACTCAAACTTTATATTTTGCAGTCATCGCATTGTTTTTTCTTTATACAGTACTTTTGAGCTTGTTGCGTGGCTGGTCGTGTCAGTGTGGAGCTGCAAACTATCACGCTGGTGGCTATTCATTGCTACCACGCATATTTCCGATAGCTAACATCAGCATTATCATTTTGATTTGAGCATCGAAAGCTACTTACTAGTCCAGCAGGAACAGAGCCAAGGCAGCATCGGTCGGAAATCCCTCCTCGTCTTTGAGCTCAGCGAGTGAAAGCCGGGCCAATGTTGATCCTTGGCTGTCCTTTCACCCGGGTAGCCTCCCTTTTTCTTTTTTTGTCTCCTCAGACAAAACTTTTCATTTCTTTGGTTGTTTTGCAGTTTCTGCCATGATAGCAGTAATTGCGCGCAGGCTTTCGCATCGACTTCCGCCTTTGTAACGAATGGGGAAAGGGGGAAGTGACGTATGCCGTAAAGCAGTCAACACATTTGTAGTTTTTTGTGTGGCAGGGTTCCTGCCACCCTCCTCGAAGTTGCTTAGTGCCAGTGAAAGCAATACAGACCCCCTCAGGCCATGACAGAGGTGTCATTCAACTAGTTGTAAGTCGATGTATCATCACAAAAGTTATGAAAATATTTTATGAAGGTTGAAAAGTTACTTAGTGCTGGTTTAAAATGTGTTCCTGCTACACTGTTGAGCAGTAAACTCAGTAAAATAAAATGTTTTTCAACCTGTTCTGGTCTTTATTCTAGGTCTTATCTAATTGGCCAGTTTAAACTGGGAAGGCGGGCTTTCATGACATATGTATGGGTAGAAGGGGGCGGGGCAAACCTATACAAAATGGAGGGATCTTCAAGTGGAGTACCAACACACTGTTGGGGTGTTTTTCAGTGTTTTGAAAGTCATAGTGAAAGTTATCTTTTGTCCATGTTTCTCAGTTTCTTACTGTAGAGTAACAGTAATGGCCACCTGTTTTCATCAAGCCTCTGCATCGCTGTTAAGTTCTCCATTCTACCTTTCAATGCGACTGGTTGCAGTGGTGAGATACGTAGGCCTCTGCAGTGTTGGTGACTGGATATTGAGCACGAGAAAGCTGACGGATATGAGGAGGAGGAGGAAGAAGACAAAACATTGCAGCAAACACTGCGGAAGGTAAGAGCTTAATCTCCTTTCCCAGTTTGTCTTTTTCTACGCTACCTTTGCTGCAGCTTATTCCAAATGGTGTCATTAAACACAAGTGACTCTCATAAGTGTCACTACTTTAGCATGAGAGGTGATTACTAAACAATCGCAGTGTGTATTATGCAGTGCAAATGTACACACATTCTTGAGAAAATTATATTTACTGGAAGCAAGAATGAGGCTCAAAATGCCGACAGTAACATCGTGCTGCTTTACTCTCACTCCAGAAACCATTTTGTGAGAGCGGATGTAAATCTTTTTCACTCGACAGCTATCTCACTTCAGAGGGAAACTCTCCATTTCCTTTTCAGTATTAGCAGAGAGAAAACATTATTAAAAACATTTCTCAGAGCTGGAGTGTATTATTGAGCGTTGACTTGTGTACTGGAGCTGAATGCGGCCGGTGAAAACAGGGCTGGGCGTTGGTCAGAAGGCCGATAGAGATGAGGAATGGCCCGATGAGACAACAAAAAGCACCTGAACCCCATTAACCCTCAGCTATGTATAACACCCTCAGTCTGTCAGTTGGTGGAGGAGTCAGGGACGAGCAGAGAGGCTTTCTATTACATTTCTTGCGAGATGGTCGGTGCAGCTGAAAGGGAAATAAAAACATTCTTTGGTCACATCCATGTCCTGGTGTGTCCACAATACTGGTGAAGCGGCACCTCTGACCTCTGATGACTATCACAGAGGGACCCGGGCTGATACAAGTGTCCTTGTGAAGAACCGTCTTCTAAAGTCGTCTCGGAGAAATTGAAGCTCTCGACAATGTGAGCACAGAGAATTTTCTTTAAATTGCACCGTGTGTTTTGTGTCATAGTATCACAGGTCTTCATTTTTTCATTTCTCCATCAGTGTCAGTATCAACTGTGCCTGGGATGTGAATGAAAAATTCCATTCTTCCATATGCCAGGTCTTAAGATATGGAACGTGATTGTTTGGTTTTGTGTTCTTCGATTTATTGCAGAGGTATTTCCAAGGTTCTTTAATGTAAAGGGTGTCTGTGGCTCAGGAGATGGAGCTGGTCGACCTTTAATCACAAGGTTGGCGGTTTGATCTCTGCCTCGTCTTGTCTGTATGTCACAGTGTCCTTGAGCAAGACACTGAACCCCAAGTTGCGTCCAGTGGGTGGGGCAGCGCCTTCCATAGCAGTTGTCCATTGGTGTATGAATGTGTGTGTGTGGAAAACCTGGTCTTAGGTCAATGGAGCAATGTTTTCCTGTTATTTGAAGGGCATATTATTCAGAATGTATGATGTGTCAACATAGTCAGATTCACAACGCACATACACTCTGCTTGTTACACACAGGGAGTCAAGTTTTGAACAGGCCCAAAAAAAAATCAGCCCTGACCCTACATCACCCAAGGCTGCAGTTTTGGTGCCCAGTCCTGCAGTGGGGGGGATGATGTTGACATCCCCACTTTGACCTGTTGTCCTGACTTCCTCTTGCCGTTTGTTGTCTCTAATTGTGATAGCAGTTGCCATTTGTGGATGTTTTCATTTAAAAAAAAAATAAAATAAAATATTGATCAAACCCTAAGTGCGTCGGCATGTTTCCTTATATCACTTTTCTGTCTTCTCTTCCTTCTGTTATTTCAACAACGTCTCGTGTGCCCCCTTGGTGTGTTTAGCATGCACAACAGACTATAGTGATGCAGTGCGCAGCGCATGTGTTGAGGTATTTTTTATATTTTTTCAAATTTGGCACAAACATCCACTTGGACTCAACAATGAACTGATTAGATTTTGGTGGTCAAAGGTCACTGTGACTTTGTGTCCGTTTCATTCTCGTGAATGTGATATCTTGAGAACTCCTTCAGGGAAATTTTCTCAAGTTTGGCACAAACAACCACTTGGACTAAACAATGAACTGATTAGAATTAGGTGATTGAAGGTCAAAGGTCAACGTCAAGCACACTGTGACCTTACAAAACATGTTTTTTTTTTTTTTTTACCAAAACTCAATAATTCATACACTAATTATGGCAAAATTTCACAATAAAAGTGATGACATTTTATATCCATAAGGTCAATGGTCAGTTTCACCATGATGTCATCATAATGTTCTGTTAAAACACTTTTCTGGCCATTAATCATGGTCACATCTCAGGAACAGAAAGGGAGATGTTTGGTCAGACACAGATAATTGGTGACACTAATCTTGAGTGGCCTCCTGGAAACTGTGTTGATTGTACAGATCTTCTGTGCTGACGGGGGGAAGATGTGTGAAGCATTCATGTTTTCGTAGAGATGGATGCAAAGTGTAACTGCAACTCCACTGGTGTGCGGAGACATACAAATCTGAGACAGTAATTCTAGTTTAAACATGTAATGAACAATTTTAAAAGGAACTTAGGGACCATATTGATTACCACCATGTGTGATATTCTAAAGCTGTTGAACACACCAAGGAATGTCCACTTCTGTAAGTACAGTCTGTCTCTACACTGCATCGATTTTGTTTATCATATTTTTATATTTCACTGTCATTTGTTGTTGTTTTTGTTTCTGTTCTGTCCCAGGACCTGTTGCACTCTGAGCATTTTACACTTTTCTTTCTTGACAAGTCTGCCTCTTTTACTCTAAAACACTTGGAGTTGGTGATACAGTGTCAGGAGCAGGTTTTCCCTCTGACCAACCGCATGAGCTAATGCCACAGATTAGCACACTTGCAAATGAGGAAAGAGCACCCGACATGTGATTAACCCATTGCAGTGACTGGAAAAAGAAACTGCTTCCTGTTGAGCAATGCTTCTGTAGGGAATCAAGTTTAGATCACCTCACATCATCATCTATCACCTCACTGTCAGCACTTACGCAGCACTAGGTGACTCCTTTCCAGACCGCCTGTGACACTAAGCCACTGGGCCCCTAAATGGATTGACATCTCCAGTCATGTCAGCAGCGTCAAAATACCATCCAAAACACCGACCGCACAACGATGATCAATCAGTTTTCTTATTAAAAAGTCAGTCTCATTGTTTCTCTTTTTCCTTGTTGGTGGCATACGCTGATATAGCAGGTTTGCTTCTGCGTCCTCAAGGGGAACACCCCTGTGGAGAACTGTGTGTGTGTGTCACTAATTCGATGGCTACTTAAGTGGATTGACCTTTCCAGCCATGTCAGACTGGTCAGCATACAGCTCCAACAGAGCTTGTCCAAAGAGCCGCAGAGTGCTTCAGGGGCCAAGCAGTTTTTTCCTGCTACTTGGAAGTACTATACTCTGTCCCTGACACAAAGACACAAGTGAATCTAGATATTTAACATGTTAAATATTATATTTGGCAGCGATTTTATGCTGTTTTTCTAGAAATAAAATGTGGGAGTGGAAATAAGTCGTCGCTTTTATTGTGGTAGTCAAAAGCCTGCTTTAAACTTCATGTTCAAGGCGGGTGTATTGTGCTGTCATGCCGCCTAATTGATTGGCCAGGACCGCAAATGGAAATCTGTCCCCTGCGGTCGGCTTGATCACCACAAAAACACCAAACACCAAAATGCAATGCGCTTCATGTCACTTCCTCTCTGTGGTTTCCTGGATAGTCCGTTTGCATTTCCCATCGTAAGCGAACTGCACCAGGGTTCACTTGCAAATGAACTGAGACCCCCAGTTTTCAAGAGGACCAGGGTTCAGTCCTTTGGTCCGCAACAGAGTTCGAATGAGCGTTGACACCACTCCAGATGAACCGAACTACCTGTGGAAGCGGACTAGGGTTTGTTTGAAGCGGACCAAATAGTGCCAGTGTGAATATGTCCTTAAAGCTGCCACGGGAGCCTTTGTCTGTAAAAACCATATAGCCAGCATGGTCCCGCCATGGGCAGGGCGGGTGTGATGTCTTGATGATGTGTTATGCGTACAACCCACCAGAGATTTAAAAAGTAGCTGTTTGTAGTTAGCGGCTAACTCAGAGAAGAACAGTGGCTGTACATGTCTGCAAATGGGAAAACAATTGTATTTTGGAGCTCTTTAGCCTCTGAGCAGAGGACAACATCAGCCATCATATAACAGAGAATGTAAATGATTGTTTTGCCGTGTTTTGCCACTGTTGTTATATTATTTTGTCATTGTTTGTTATATGCCAGCAGAATGATGCTGCCATCATTTAGTTCTGTGTAAAAATGTGAAGGAGGCACAAAGAAGGGATTTTGTGGCGGCGCCATAGTGTGATCTCTGTGTAAAAAGGTTTGTGAGTAATGTGATGTTATATGAGTTTTTAAAAAGATAAATAAAAATGAAGAAAGGAAGCAGAAACTGTAGAACGGTCCGAGGACACGGACCTTCAGCAGCTCTAATAGCGACTTGAATTCAGCCAGCGCAAACTCCCTGCCGCATCAGCAAGGTGCCACCAGCCTGCTCTGAACCCCAGCCGTGGGGGTTGTTGCTGAACTCAAGCTGCCACAGCCGCTACTGAAGGTTCGTCTCTGGAGCCTTCATCCGCTCTGCTCCTGGCAAATAGTGTACCAGAGGCGCAGTATGTGTCCTCAGTGTCTTACACCTGTATCTACGTCGGTTTATGCACAGTTGGTTTCTGTGCGTGTGTGTTAGAAGACAGCATGGCGTGTGTATGTGCGTTCATGTACAGCATGTTTGTTTTTGTTGTTTTGTGTGTTTGTTTGCGCATATCTTTGGGAAAGCCAATACCAAAGCGGCGGAGATGAGAAATAAATAGCATTTTTATCTGATTCCACCCCAATATCCGTTTAAGCAAAGAGGAGCAATATCTCTGCGACGGTCGCTTCTCTGTGATTCACCCTGGAAAAAAAGAAAAGAAAAGAGAAGCAGATGAAGAGCGGAGGGAAAGAAAAAAAGCACTGAGTAATCATTTTCCGCCCTCCAACTGTTATTCAGTTTCCTTGTGTCTGTGTGTGTGTGTGTGTGTGTGTGAGTGAGAAAGAGAGAGTAAGAGAGTCAGTATTGTGTGTATATTTGTGTGCTGGAATGTGTGTTTCCAGTAAACAGGTGCATGAAATTGTTTGGGTGTGTATCTGTGTGTGTTTCAGAGCAAAGCATAGCACAAATTCAATTGAGCTTATTGTTCAGGGAGCTTTTATGGGGATGATACATAAAAAAATACACCTGATGTTTTCTGCTCAGTAATAATAGAGGAGAAAAGCTTAAAGAGAAAAATGGAACCCCTTTGCGATTTTAATATAATTTAGTAGATTGAATGGAGTGATTATTCTTTAAACTCGGGTTATATTTTAGAGATACCTGACTGGTGTATGCTGAAGGAGGTTATCAAGCATTTACCTCATGGATCTGAGGTTGCAGCCGCCGATGATTCACTCAGAAACCTATAATTCAGATGTAACAAGAATGATGACCCACAGATGGCTACAGAGGACACCAGGATGTCGTAAATCCGCAGACCATCAGACAGCAGCAACATTTACTGGCAATCCACTCTCGTTTAGTGAGAGCAAATGAAATTCAAGAGTTGTTTGTATGAGAGCAACATCCCTGTCTGCAAACCAGTAAGATTTCTTTCATTTAGAGCCTGAAAAATGGGACCAACATGTAGTGGTTTAACAAAGGAAACTATAAGACAGTTATACTTAAATCAGATCCAAATATAGATTTCATGGTTGTTTGGCTTCTTTGCGCCAGTAAGAAAGTGAAACCCAGATATCAAACATTAAGCATAAATTCACTAGAATGAAAAGTAGCTATCCAACAGCCAGATTTTGGGTGTTAGACATTCCCACAGTCAGTGAAAGCACCACAGACTAAGTTCCAGGTGTTGTGAGGTCTTCTATGTCTCAGGGTCATATTATCTACAATTGATTCGCACTGTGCCTGAGTGCGATTGCCCCCCTCACATCACTGCCCCGCCGCACAGCTTTCACATTTGTAATGTTTTGTACCCACTTGCGTCATCATCTACGTGACAGATTTGTTGTGCTACAGGGTGCCACAGTCAGACACTACTGCCCCAAGAACGGTCATCAGCGGGGACCAGTGGGGCAGCAAGGTGAAGCTCTGCTCCTGGCTGGAGGAGTGCAGAGCTCTCCATCTCCTGCTGGAGCTCCAACTGCAGGTCGACAGTGGCAGCAAAGCCGGATCTTGGTCTGTCTGCGCCAGGCTGTGTTGCCATCTGATATGGAGGCATCAGCGTTAAATTGAGACGGTTTCATAAAGGGTGTTAAAAGCTCCTCATCACTGTGTTAAATAGCAGTGTGTTGGTACAGCTGGTGTTCACACAAGATGTGTATTGTACTGGAATACACATGGACCGTAGCCTGGTAAGGGACTGTGTTGTAGTTGATGACATAAAATGCAGGCCGCAGCTTGCAGAACAGTAATGGCAGCTCCTTAAGCAACAAGCACGGACTCTAACTTTAGGAAACACTGCAATAAGTGAAGTTATTGCAGAAATAGAGTCAATAACAATAATAAAACCAGGACAAGAGTTTGCACTGGTGGAGTTTCTTGGAGGAAAAAAACATATTTGCCATTCTTCCGACTTGATTTGGCAAAAGTTTGATGTATCATCTGGTGCCGTTGGTAGATGTTCGCTGTTGTTTTGTTACGCTGACTGGCTGAAGGAGTTTGTCTGTCAAGACAAGTACTCATGCCCACTGAGAGTTGCGGGCCGCAGCGAGTCCAGACTGATACAGAGAGCTAAACACAATGTCGAGCTCATGTGACCCTCATTTCTCGCCTAGAGCACTGTGTGGGTATTCTTGGATACTGCTTTAGAGTGGTTTTGGTCTTACCTGTCTGAGAGAAGTTTTTCGGTAAACCTTGGGGATTATAAATCATCATGTGCCCCTCTCCCTTATGGAGTCCCCCAGGGGTCCATTCTAGGGCCAATCCTCTTCTCTCTTTATCTGTTCCCTTTAGGTGCTCTTATTAAAAAACAAGGCATCTCATTCCATTTTTATGCCGATGACAGTCAAATCTGCATGCCCCTGAAAGCCAATGACCCTAATTGTATAGAGCCTTAGTCTGAATGTCTAAAGGACATTAAAGCTTGGATGGCTCTAAAACTCAGGTCATAATGTTTGGACCCAGTGGTGCCTCCAAAGCCCCTCTTGACCTGGGTTCTCTTTCTCCTTACGTCAAATCCACTGTGACAAATCTCGGGGTTAAAATCCATAATGGTTTTAAAATGGATCAGCAGATTAACTCAGTTGTAAAATCCAGCTTCTTTCAGTTAAGGATTCTATCGAAGGTTAAGCCTGTTCTTTCTTTTAATAATTTTGAGAGGGTTATTCATGCATTTGTCTCCACCCGACTTGATTATTGTAATGCCCTTGTTGGTGTTTCCCAGGCTTCCCTCGCTCGTCTCCAGTTAGTCCATAGTGCTGCTGCTCGACTATTAACTGGAGCACGCAGGCGAGAGCACATTTCCCCCGTATTTGAGTCCCTCCACTGGCTTCCTGTGTATTTTAGAATCCAGTTTAAGATTTATTGTTTACTTTTAAGGCTTTGAATGGGCTGGCCCCATCCTACCTTTCCCTTCTTTTGCAAAAATGTGTTTCATCACGGTCATTGAGATCGGCAGCCAGATCACTTCTTGTTGTCCCAAGAACAAGGTTAGTGCAGAGGGGAGACAGAGCCTTTGCAATTGTCGCCCCCAAACTCTGGAATGAGCTGCCCCTCCAGGTTTGACTGGCCGATACCCTCCCTGTTTTTAAATCTTGTTTAAAAACCCACTTGTTTTTGTCGGCCTTCTCGGCCCCTGTATGAGAGTTGGCAGCCTTTTGTAGTCTTATTTTGTGTTTCCTTTTCTTGTGTTTTATTTTTTGACTTTTTGTATGTTATATTTGATGTGCAGCACTTTGGTCAATGCTTTTTTTTTAAGGGTGCTATATAAATAAATTTGTATTGTATTGCATTGTATCACAATTTTAAAGTGGACTCGGCCCACATCAACGCACCTTGCTTGAGTACGGTACACAGTGTTCATACTAGTCAAACAAACTGAACTTTGGGGTCAAGTGAGCTGCGATCCCAGCCTGGGTCCCTGGTCTGACAGCCATCTTGCAGCTCTTGCAGTTGAAAAAGCCATGTAATATTAAACAAGGCGATATCAGAGACATGCTGAAGGACTCATGAGTCTACTGTCGAATCCACAGGAATTAACCAGAGAGAACAGAATAAAAATATCCAGTTCTTTGCTGGATCTACACAGACTTTTATTTGAGAACTTGTTATTCACATAAACAGAGCGACATACTGTGTGCACTGTGTTCATTCATAGCAGATATTAGATATTCATTAAAATGAGTGAACCCACTCATTAGCAGTGGGTTATCATCATCATAAATGATGTAGCAAAATGATAGCACCCCATAAATTATACAGTATTTATCCAGAAACCTCAGTCTCCTGCTGATGTAAAGACTTGCTGAGAGAAAGTTTAGCTGCCAAACACTGTGAAGAAGAAGAAGAAAGGAAATGTTTTCATTTCAGTTTCTTGGAGTTGGTAACCTGATGGCAGTTTGTGTATGAAGGGCATGTGGTGATTCTTGTGTCAAGATTAGAAATGTGACGTGTCTTCATGTTTGGGTACAATCGGCTGCACATTTCTTTGTGTCTTGGGCTTTTTTTTCCACACTGGGTTGGTTTGTTTGATTCTAAACCAGAATTTGATTCTTCTTCTAACTGTGATGGTCTGCTTTCAGACTTGTTCACTGTTGTTGGATCCAAGTGTGGCATGAATGTGACCGAGCGAAGCGCAACCATTTGGGCGACCAATCTCCAGAATAAATGTTGGCGTTGCACTCCTAAGTGCTACATCGTAGGCCTCTTGGATGAGAGGTGAAGAATCTTCAAGAAACTCAAGCACGTCCAGTTGCAGATGATATAGCATTTAGGTTATCAGCACCTGGATGACTGATAATCTACACCGACACTGGCATTGTACGTTTCTGCTAGCCATGGATACATTACATTTCTACGTTATTATGTAGCAGATACATTGAAATTTTACATTTCAGGCTGTCTGTGTGGCGTCACCATGGTTTGTGGGTCAGATCCAGCCCTTGCTCTGTCACAGCTTCAACCTCTCATCCAAATATGGTTCCTTCTGGCTCCCAAAAACCAAGATAGTGATGGCCGAAATGCTGAATTCGAGGCTTCAGAGCAGCAATCAACAAACCAATGGGTCACGTCACGGTAGCTACATCCATTCTCTATACAGTCTATAATTTAGGCACAGAAACCACTTTTAGGAGGAGATCATGTTTTAGTTCAAAATACTCAGTTTTGGTGGCACAATCCTCTCTGTATAGCTTAATTTCCCTGATGAAAGCACACTGACAAATTTGTTAAAAAACACCCACGAAGAAAGAAGTGTGCATCTACTCATAGACAAGAGGCTACAGTGTGTGACAGTCGTTGTGAACGTACCGTGAGAGCATGACATCGTCCTCGGATGAGCTATAATATTAGCTAGCTCAGTGCTCCTAGGTGAGCTAGCAGTAGATGCATGCTACTGGGCAGTGATTCGTCTTGCACATGTAGTTTGGAAGAAAGAAAAATAGTTCTTACATGAAACTGCTCATAACAAGGTCTGTGGATTATCTTGAGAAACCAGGAAGAGATTTCTGTAAAGAGACATCACTGTTGAGTTTTTCAAATGTATATTTTTGGCACTTTGAGCAACACAAGCCGAGTGCCATCTAGTTCCATCACATTGGAGAGAAGGCAGACATCTCTATGGCTTATATCTTTAGTGCTCGTCAGCTAACACCAAAACAATATAGACTGATAAACAGCACTACAGGTAAGAGGAAAAATATGTACTTTTGATTTTGGGGTGAACTGTCTCTTTAAGTCTTAAAAACACAAGTAGGCTGCCTTGTGTACAACCCTGTTTCTCTTTAATGTCTTCCACTCGTGCCTATTAGCCCCGCTTACAGACAGTGTATCAGTCACACTGTGCGCGGTCCCATTAGGAGAGCTAGTCGTGTAATGGTGTCCTGTGTTAAAGGCGAGTCAGTCATCGTATTAAGGTCCAGTGTTAAAGGGGAGGTGTGGTTCGTTAAGCAGCTCTAATTGAAAGAGCCTAAATCAGGTCCTGTTGAGATCTGTCCCTTGCTGCAGGACACCAGGGGGAAACAGTCGTTCCTTGTGTGTGGGTGGACAGTTGTAATGTGCATGCCTCTGTGTAGAGAGCCATGACATGTCCTCTACCTTTGTCGTGAGCTTTTCATTACGGAGTATTAAACCATTTACCCAAAGTGATCAAATAGATTAGAAAAAAATATCTCTTTGTTTTTTTTGGACATGTTTGAGTCATTATAAGGATTCCTGTAAATGCTTTCTTCTGGGTAGAAGTAAAAATGTTGAAGTTAGTTTTGAATGTTGTAAGAAAGGTCCATGAACATGTTCCAGCTTTTCAGGACTGATCTAAGAAACCCTCCATATAAAAACCTGCAGCTGTCTGTGGTGTCAACATGAACACATCAGATATCTAAACAAACAAAGCAGCTGTATACGACATTCAGAGCATGAATATATCAGCAAACAGCTATTTTTTTTGTAAAGATATAATGGGGTGAATGCGTCCTGAGCAGAGAACAAAGTCAAGGTCCTTCTAGATGTGTTATGTGTTGTGATCCGAGCTGTGTGGTCTGACCCTTCATACATCTGGACTTTGACTGAACAGAGCGCTGTCTGTAGCTGTAGTCTGAGATCTCAAGCGTTAGTTATGTTGTCTGTTCCTGGTGCATGGACTGAGCTGGGGAAAAAGCTTTTATGTGCTCTGCTCCTCTCACCTGGAATAGCCTTCAAAAAGAGCTGAAATTACCTGAATTGGTCTCTCTGCCTGATCTCATAAGTACAAGGGTGAATGAATCAGTTGGCTCTTGTCATTGCGTGTAAAAGTACATCTTTTTTGTGTTTTACTGTGTTGTCGTTTGGCTGTGACCTTTTTGTATGTTGCTGTCTTGGCTGAAAAAGAGACCGCGGATCTCAGCGGGACGTACCTGTTTAAACATGATCTGATTAAAGAAAAAAATTATGGACGGAGTACCGTTAGCTGCTGTTAGCTGTTCCTGAATCAGACTCTTAAACATAGACATATACAGTATAAAGCTCCTATAAGGGGCCTGTATGCGGCATATTTGTGGTGGTTAATGCGAGTAGCGGGTGGGCGTTGTCACAGAAGCATAGCGCCCACCCTCCAGTTCCCTCCTGGTTAACACCATTAGCTCGTCAGCACTGTTGCCATCGTTCCGGGCTGTTTATGGAGTTAGTATCATGAGCTGCTGGCTGCCAGCTCAGCCACCTCCATGTTGAGGACCGTGTCCAGACAACCCAGACACTTAACTCTGAATTTTGCCTAGCGCCCCTTTAACTAATTAACATAACTGGTGTTACTGTCGAGACTGTGCTGTGTGAGAGGACACTGGTGACGTGGACCGTCTTATTAACCTGTTTCCTCTGCATGACTCATCACACTCAGTCCTCTTTTAGTCTGAGGGAAATGGGAGACGCCTGTGTGTGTGTGTGTGTGTGTGTGTGTGTGTGTGTGTGTGTGTGTGTGTGTGTGTGTGTGTGTGGGCGCGCTGTGTCAGTGTCAGGACAGGACGTTTGTGTCATTAAGTATGTCCTCAGTCAGGGAACAGACTTTACACTGTGTGTGTGTGTGTGTGTGTGTGTGTGTCTGTCTGAGTGTTCTCTGGGTCAGGATAATGCCCGTGCATGTGCATCTAAACATCATATCATAAAGTATGTCCTTAGTAAAGTAGACTGTGCATGTGTTGTGTGTGTGTGTGTGTGTGTGTGTGCGCGCGCGTGTGTGTGTGAGCTGTTTTCCAGCCATTAATACTGCCAAATGAGTGTGTGTGTTGCTTCTATATGACTGTCAGTGTATGTGACCATTTTTATATTTTTATGCACAATATATACAACTTTGTTTGTATATTTTCTTCATTAGCTCACATGCACCAACCGCCTCCATGTGTGTGTGTGTGTGCATGTTGACCGATAGCTGTGACTTCAGCCTCATTAAATCCGACACCTTTTAATTAAATCCTCCCCCCAAGACATGGGATAGCTCACAGTGTGTGTGTGTGTGTGTGCGTGCGTGTGTGTGTCTGTGTGTGTGAGAGAGAGAGAGAGAGAGAGAGAGAGAGACACACACAGATGAAGAGAGACAATCCACGCTCACACGTGTGTTTACAGCTGTGGGATTTTGTGCATGTGTGCATGTCTTCTATTTTCCTGCATATTAATGATGTTAATGTGTGAGTGTGAGCATGTACACGTGTTTTGCTGCTGGTGTGTGGTTACATGCATGAATGAGTCTGCCCGCTCACACACCTCATCTGCTCGTGTGTACATTTATACAGTACATGTGTGTGTCTGTGTGTGGTGTTGACTTAATTACTGTTGGACACACAGTGATGGGGAATAACTGTATGCCTAGAAAGCGGAGCACCCCGAGGTGAGTGAAGGAAACAGAGATGAGGGAGAGATTTAAAAATTTTCGGAGCTTATAATATAAATACACGAAGCAGGGATTTGTTAAACACAACATTTAAATGTGGCATTTCCCCTTAAACTGCTTTTACACATGCTGCAAGCTACTATTGTGCTTGTGGGAACGTTATATTTGTTTTAAAGACGAGCTGATACTTAAGCACCAACCTACGCTAACCAGCAGCACAGCCCGGTCTCAGTCCGAAGTCGTTGAAATCTGGCTCTTGGGCAGTGACTTGCAGCATTATAGTATAACTAGTCCATAACCACTGAGTGTATAGTAAGATGGCGCTTGGCGGCATCAGGGGAAACGCAGCGGGACACGAACGAAAAGCGACTAAAGTCTGAGTAGGGCGGCCGGGATGGGTGGTGGATGGGTCCAACAAACACCAAGTGAGCAGTATTGACGTCCTTTAAGATAATAAAGCCAAACCCTGTTCTTTTTTCCTGAACCTAACCATGTGTGTTATTTGTTGAAGGAAACAAAAACATAAACTTGGCGTTGTTGTACCGACATACCGACTGTAAATTGTGAAAACAGAAGTGTATGATGAAAGAAGTCAATGCACGTAACAGGCAGAACTTGCCACGGCATCCAAGAAGGTCAACATCTAACGCACCGAGGATGGACATGTTAAGTCCATGAGCAAACATCGATTCGTTACGAGGTCGTAGGGAGGATGTGTTGGCCAGCACCCACCTGTCCATCAGAAAACAGGCCAACTCCGTCTTGCTCTTCATCCCCATGAAAGTGAACCTCAGATTCACTCTTGTTTTTGGACTTGCTTTGTCTGCTTGGCATTTCACCTTCCTATATGTGCTTTTTTCAGCCCTCTGTACACGAGTTTTACAGCCTTCGCTTGAATGTGTGCTGCTTACAGTCTGGTTGCTACTTTTTAAAAAAACAAAAAAATTTTATAAGTCCTGACCTCACCTGAAGGCTGTTACTAGCTAGCGGCTACACGCTCAGCCTCATCTCAAACACAGCAACATAAGAAGCAAATAAAAAATTACAGGCAGAGTGCTGTTAAAGACACCATCACACACTTTTAGTGGGTCATAAGTGATGATTGAGAGGGACGACTGTTGCACGAGTCTATACGTTATTTTTACCTTGAAATGTGCATAAAAAGACTGTCAAGTAGCTTGAAAACCGGACAAGTAAAACCAAAACTATTTACAAGTCTGCATGACATCTTTTGTGAATACTGGGTAAACCAACCCTTCAGATTTGTGATATCGACAGTCTACAGCACAAAGTAAAGACTGAATGCTTAATTTTTTAAACTTAAGCACATTTCCTTTCTTCGTGGGAATTTTGATTGCATGACTTTAAATGTTTGATGTCAAACTGCCTGTACGTTTGAAAATGTCTTCCTCTGTCGAAGAATGATGTATAATCCAGGCCTGTGTTGTTTACAGGTTAGTTGCTTTGTGCTGTGTGTGTTAAACAGTCATGTCCGTAAAGTTGCTGAACTGAGGTTGAATGAGCTTTGAGTGAATGAGAGACAGATTTGAAGGGAGGCCCGGCACTGAGAGAGATCATCACAGAGGCAGAGAAATGTCAGAGTGAAGAGTGTGGATGGAGAGAAAGTGCGAGAGCCAGAGTTGGAGAGGAGATGATGGAGAGCAGTGGGTGTAGAGCCTCTTAGCCATCAGCATGAAAGCAGCTTTTCCACTTGTTTGGGGAGCCAAGCTCCACTCTCTAAATAGCTGAACATCATCTGTGACATCGAGACACCGAGGGCTAACATGCACTTAAATATCTAAAATTAGGGAGCAGAATGGGCGTCTGTTTTTGCTCTGCAGCATACAGATGCAACCAAAGTACAAGCACTTCATATATTGATCCTGAACTTATGCTGAACTTTGTCTTTATCGCCCAAAAGGAGCCGTCATGCACCAAATTATTAACTAGTACTGAATGACATTTTCTTTACAGTGTACAGATTTGCTCTTTTGTGTGCACTGGTGAATTAAAGCATCAAGCAGCTTAATATTAGTCTCATACTAATATTTTTGGTGAATGCAGCCGAGCCAGTTGATCCATTTCCCCCCCCAGTGAAAATCAGAGGAAATAGTAAAAGATGTCCATTTGGTCCAGTACATCTCCTGTTACTGCATTAGTGTCTTGTTTTCCATCTTACCCTCCTTAGTGAGCAAGACCACGACATCCTTCAAGTTCTTCATGTGGGGCTGCAACTCATTCCCAACCCCAAGGGAGCAATCCAGCATTTTCCAGTACTGTCCATGCTCTAAACTGTCGCAGTGTCATGGTGATTTGTCTTGCATGTTGTCCACACATGTCAGGAATTCTCCAGGTGTTTTGCAATTTGTGCTCCACCACGACGTCGCATGCAGTGCAAAAAAGTTTTCCCCTGTGTTCGTGCAGCACATCAGTGAATTGCCTTGCACGGTGTTTAACAGTCATTATTTGTTGGTAAACGTGAGATGTTTGTGCCGCACATGTCTGCGACTTGACAGCCGAAAACATGGAAATGAGTTTGGTGACGATAATTCATCACATTTGTGTAAAAGTTGGGATGATAAGACAAAGGTCGCATTTGCGTTAATTGCCACAATGATGACATTGCAACATCCTAGAGGGGCTGCTTTAACCATCTGATCCACAAGATGCCAAATAGGTGCAGTTTCACAAAGTGATCATGGGTGGTGCAGCTTCAAAGCCCATTTGTTTGAGATACAGAAATTAGATTCTTATTTTTCCACCAGCAAAGATGTATGGCATCACAGCAAGTTAAAATATGACATATTCCCATAGACACTGACAGACAGGTCTTTATATCTTAAACGTGACTGGTGACTGGTGTGTGTCCAACTCTCGACATAACAAGTTTATCCAGTGACAGGAACCATGAGGGTTTAAGTTGGAACTGCGCCATACGAACTCTGAAGTTGTGCTTTCAACTCATCCTGCTTCGTGCTGTTAAGACATTCTGAAGTTTTAAGGAGTCACAGGATGTAAATGCACCATATAGAGGCCGGCAGTCCTTTCAGCTACAATCACATTTGTTTATAACAATCAGACTAATGTCTCTGCATTAATGTGCTGTTGATTTATTGTTATGCACCATCAACGCACGAAGGGGGACCTCTCTTATGGCTGCCATTGTACAGTATGTGTACTGGATCCCCTCCAATATATCCAACCACATGTGGAGAGGAAGAGAAAGGATAGTTTTCTCTGGTTTCCTTACTTTTTAAGAAAAGTGATGACTATTTTTTCCCCACTTTGAACAACTCCCTGAGGCCATGCAGGCTCACTCTACAAGCTGTGAGGAGCCAGGAGTAGTAAAAGCTCAGTGAAAAGGTCAGGAGAAGAGGCAGAAACATAACTTCATTCAATTATCTTTTGAGTTTTTACTGATTCTTTTAAATACGTTGTGTGGATTTACACATTCATTTGTCCTCTTCCTAAAATGGAAGTAGTCTGTCTGTGTGTACTGTATGTCCGTCCTTTGATTTCACCGACGAGCATTCATCCGAATGACTTCACACTTGGCAGCTATGTCATGGCAGGTATATTACTCAGGACCCAAGGAAGTGCAGTGTTGAGTGTGAGCTCTTTAGATCTACATGACATATTTATGAGTAGTGTGTTATGTACACTCTGTGTAGTGTATGGAGACCCTTATTAACTGTTACACTGCCAAACAGCATGCTGGGTACACTTCACTCAGTGTTTTAAAGAACAGATGAAGACCGAGAGGCCGGAGATGTTAGATCGTAGCAAACTTAAACAATTAAAGCATCAGCGATGTTTCCGAATGACGACTTCAATTGCCAAGCTTTGACTTCACTGAGACCAAAAAATGTTTGTGTAAGCTTTTGTACCCAAATGATGCATGTACTCTAGCACTGCGAGGAAATGCAACTGTGTTATGGCAGGTAGGTTTTTGAATTGGGGTTCAAATGTTTGCTGTCACATTTTATGACGTCATGCCCCTGAGGGGAAAAAAAAAAAATCCTCAATATGAATACAGTGATTTATCGGATTAAAATAAAAAAAAACAGAACTCAACCCAAACAGTTGGTGGCGGTAGTGCACCGTGTTTGCAAATCTCCAATAAACCCCAAAGAAGAAGTGAGTTTGGACCCAAAGCCCAGGGTGGACAGGTTTGCGCGCCAGTGATTATTCCAAGGCTTGGAGAATTATAGTACATGAAACATGTGCCTGTCAGGTCTCGCTTGGTCAAGGGAGAGATGTATATGGTGGCTGAGAGAGGTCACAACACACGCAAACTCGTGTTTTTTGTTGAATACCGCGACCATTTGCTCGTGACTCGTGCAAAAAATTGGCGTCTCTTCTATTTTTGAGCTTGCTCTCATAAGCAGCGCGACTCAAGTAGCGCGTAGAATGGATGCGGTGTGAATGCTGTAATGCCCCTCACTAAGAATTGTCCTAGTTGACCAACAGTCGTCATTTAGTTCCATTAGTCGACTAGTTGCCTGCATTTTGCCTGAATTTAACGGTTAAATGATATATTTTGGTGGTTTGAGTTGAAGGTGTGAGAAAGAATAGTGTCAGTAACATTGTTAACACTGTGCTACATTACAGAGAAATACAAAACCGTACTAATGAACCTTCATTAATATAGGCCTATATTTTATCTACAAGTGCACGTCACACACTGAGCGAGCCGCCTGTTAATGACGCTGTGGGCTAATGGGCATGTAGCTACTTCCATGTTTCAGATGATACGTCATGTTTGTAGTCGACCAATGAAGATGAGTTTACATATCACCTTGGGTTCGTCCTTCACCTTCTCAAAATGATCCCACACTTTGGATTTCCTGCCCGACATGTTATAAACTAGCCTGTGGAATAACCGCAGGTACCAGCCCTGGAAATTAACCTGACTCCTGTCTGACTGCTGAGCGTGGACACTTCCTGTGTCATGGCAGCTATGTCATGAGAACTTGATGTATGGAAATGTGTTTTAATGCAATGTGATGCATCGATCATCGATTTATCATGGAATCACTGCAAAGTCTTCGGGCTGCTGTGAAACTGCACCTACTAAGGGCAACGAAAAAGTTCATCTTGGGTGCGTCGGTACAATGGACAAACAAGAGAGGATGGCAGAAGAGATGCCTGCCCACCAATACAACTGGGCTGGACAGTCACAGAAAAGGTTCACAGGTTAAGATCAATGCAAAAAAACAACAACAAAACAAAACAAAAAAAAGTTTATTTAGAACATCCAAGCATCCAAGGTGCTCAAAGTGCAAAAAATAATAAAAAGTGATTAAAAACAGCAGCAAACATTTCAGTCCCTAACTATCATCATTGCCCTTTAAATCGTCATCGGATCAAATCATGCTGTGCCTGGGGATTCCCACCCCTGTTCAGTACAGCCCTGTCGGAGTGTGAAGTTGTTTGGAGCAGCGGTTATCGAGAAAACTGCAAGCGGCAATACTGGAGCAATCAGACCGTTTCAAACAGGCACTGCAAAGGTCAACATTTCAAATGTTGAGTCACTGAATTTTTTATATATAAATCGCACTTATTCACTTTTTTCTTTGCGTTTTAATCTTCGATTTACTGATATACAGTTATTCACCTACTATATTACCACTTACTGTTTGCTTTTGCATTGAATAAATGAAGTGTGTGATAATGTTGAATGTTGAAGTCTATTGGTATTCTTTTAGCAAAGCAACAAGAAGCAAAATGTTCACATTCAAAATCATTCATGTTTATTTGTGTCACTTTCTCTGAGCGATGTGAAATTACAGATGGTACATCAAATACAAGAAGAAAGGACATCTGAAAAGTCATTGATATTTGGAGATGGTCTTTTTTAATGCGTTGTAAAAGCCAGATTAAGCAGAACCATGTTTGTGTGTCTGTCTTTTATGGATTTGTGTAGATTTTTTTCTGTCTGACGGATGTGTATGCTGGCACTTTGGGGGTTATATTTGCCTTTTTGGTGCTGGTTTGGGAGCATGTCTGTGTGTTGAAATGCATTAGTTTCATACATCAGACTTTACATGAAATTCAGACTGTGTGAGTGTGTTTATGTCTGTGTCACCATGGGGAATTAGAATAAATCCAAAATGCGGGTATTTCAGATCTATATCAAAGCTGGTCTGAACGATTCAGATGCGCCCTTGAGCACCCCACCACCACCAGCACCACCCACCCACACACACACACACACACACCCACACACACACACACACCCACACACACACACACACACATGCGCTCGCTGTGTGAATTTGCTCATATCTCATGTTAATGTCTTTTTTCTTGTATCTCCCAAGACATCAGATGTAAGAGACATCTTCTTGGAGATAAGTATCACTTAAACACCCAAACACACACAGCTGAGAAAAACATGCTGCAGTGTTCTGCCTGGCCCCATTAAGACTGTGTGTGTGTGTCAATGTGTGCGCAGTTTTGTTTGTGTGTACATCCCAAGCATTTGTATAAAGATGTGAGCTTGTGTGTCTCCATATAACTTTCCCTAATGTGTGTTTCTCCTTGTGTGAGCTCACCTTCGAACCCTCTGGTTTGTGTTTGAGTGCCTGCCTTCGTGTTTGTGGTTGAATGTGTGTGTCCGTGTGTGTGTGTGTGTGTCCATGTCCTTTAACGTTCCAGTGGCCCACATGAGCGATGCAGGCTGTGCGGCCACAGCCGGTTCACTATAAATCACAGCGACAAACGCTGGATTGTGTGTTGGGGAAACGGCTTGTTCCTGCTGAAATGTCGGTGCGCTCACCTCCAACTACATATCTCTGTCTGCGCCACAACCTACCAATGCCCTTGGAGGAAGACGCACTATACACTCAGACACAAAGGCACAGACATCCACCCAGGTACAGAAACCCTCACAGTTAGCAGTGCTTCCATTTACATGACACACAGTGATGTATTTAAAGCAGGCACTTTCATAATGTTCATGTGTGCACGCCACAAATAATGTATTACTTTAGAATTTAAAGTCTGAATAAAACAAATTAAATATCTGTTAAATGTTTATCACAACACAGAAAAATGTGTCACCGACCTCTCAGCCACATTTGATCAATTTAAAAAATCACCAACTATATAAAATTAGGCTTCAAAACCGTAAAAACATGAGCAGTACATTCTGTCCTGAAACGACACACCTTCATGTCGACTGAGGGTGCTGAGCCCACGAATGAGCCACTGTGAAGCAACAGACTCTCATTAGCAACTAACCCACTGGCACACAGCACACAGCACACACCCTGGACCAAAGAACGAGGGAACCACTGTATAGCGACAGACTCACTTTAGCAGCTAACCTAGTAGCACACAGTACACACCCTTTGCCTGAGAATGAAAGAACTGCTGGCTAGTGACGGACTCTCGATAGCAGCTAACCGGTGCATCAAGCCATGATTTCAGGCTCGAACAACAACAACAACTCTGAAATGATGAAATAAAGTTACATGAGTATTATCTGAATTGTGTAATAATTCTTGAAAGAAATAATTTTTTCTTATCCTGGACTTTAAGTAGAACTGGACCATAGTCCACTATAGAAATGTGTTTTGATGTTGAATAAAAGCCACAGACTCAGGCACAAAGACTTACATATATGCAAGGTCAAACATGTGCAGACGCAGTAGCTTGAATTGAAAAAGACAAACTAAGTAAGAAACATGCACATCATTACATGACTAAAGACGTGCACAACAATAAAATAAAAGTTCGTTTTCGCACACAAAGAGACGCTCATCCATATCAGCACTCAAACATCAAACATCCTCACACACAGGAACCAGCCTTACCCTCAAACACAAGGTTAACCTTGTAGGGACCAGATTTGTGTCCCAAGATGTTCAGTGAATCCCCACAATGTGACTGTGTGGACAGGCTTTCTCTCGCTCTCTAACACACACACACACACACACACACACACACACACACACACACACACACACACACACACACACACACACACACACACACACACACACACACACACACACAGGACATAGCAAAGTCAGCGGCAGACTGAGTACTGATGTAGACCTTCATGCTTTACAGCATACTGAATGGATGTCTGGGTGATAGCAGGACAGTGTGTGTGTGTGTGTGTGTGTGTGTGTGTGTGTGTTATGTAATCACTGAGACAAAATTTGTTCACACAGTCACGCTGTGGGGAATTACCTCTCATCTGGGGACACTTTAACTTTAATTGTTGCTTATCTTGTTGTGAATATTTAATATTGGGGAAAAATGCTTAAAATTTGGAATCAGGTTTTGATGCTTGAAGGTTAGAAATATAACAAGCTCAAGCTTCCTTTAGGGAATACATGCAAGTACTCATAAGTATCGTAGCATATGTTCGTACTTGTGTGTGTGTGTGTGTGTGTGTGTGTGTGTGTGTGTGTGTGTGCGAAAGAATCTGAATTGACAGCTTTTCCATCAAGGTCTTTCTGAGTCTTGTTTCTTGTAGCTAAAGCCTACAAGCTAAAACCATTCAATACTCAATCTCGCAACTGTATTTCATTTGATCCTTTAGAAGGTTTCACAGGTTTCTGTGAGTGTGTCAGCTGAAAAATAATCCCCCAAGCCTGATCTATACTGACAACATTCAACATTTTAGAAAAAAGATTCTTTAACTTTATGCTTCAAGTGGATACATGCTCAAGAGGCTGCCGATGGGACACACACATTTCTACAGATGTTAAACTGGATGGATGGCTGTCACTGGATGTTTTTCAAAAAAAAAAAAAAAAAAATCAGTATGTAGTAAAATGCAATTAACATAAAATACAAGGTCAGGACAAGAACAAATATGATGTGAGTACAATTTTAAAATTAATTATAAAGAGTCACACTGACTAAAAGAGCAAATTTCTCGATCCTTTAACATGGACTAAAAATCCTGCACAGTGATCAGCTCTTAGTCTGGAAATCCAGACTCAAATCTAGAAAGATTTTGAGTCTGGCTCTCACTGATACACCCTTCCTACCCAAGGGGCAGCACTAACTGAGGCATAGCACGATAGCCAATCAGAGCAAAAAACAAGGTGACTTATTCATTGCAGTAAGCCCCATTTATTTGCCGACCAGTGGGGCTAACTGATATATCGTGCTTTTGCTGTATCCCATCTGCAAAACGTCCTTCCTGGAAACGAAGGCTTCTAGGGCAGTCTTCTGTTCCTCTCTCAAGGAAAAAGAGTAGTTGGCTTAACGTTTATTCCAAAGCTAAATTGAATGGACGTGGTCCTTCGGCAGCTGCCATCTTGGCTGTTTACTTTTAGACTCCTACGGTGCAACACTGTCATCATCATGTTACGCCCGCACAGAGCCCGCCTCTGTCAGATAGACTGATCTGATTGGTTTGATTTGCGATCCAACGGGCTCTGCTCATCGGGGCCAGATTCCCGTGCAGAGCAAATTCGAATTTGCTAGGGGCGGGGCATCTGGATTTCCAGTTTAATCAGCTCTGCCAATTTCAGATCTTTCTGTAAATTACTCCAGGATGAAAAAGCAGCATATTTTTTGCAGAGTTCTGTTCTCACTCTTGGAACCAGCATATGAAGAATGTTACGAGAGCGAGGGCCATATTGATTATGGTTTCTGCACATATATGTAGCAAGATAAGAGGGAACGAGGCCAAGAATAGATTTGTATAGTCTAACTTTGGGCACTGGTCAGGGGCATTCATGAAAAGCAAATCACCATAATCCAGCAGAGGTGAAAAAGTTGCAGATATCAAGTGTCTCCTTGCCTGAAGGGAGAAGTTGGATTGATGTTTTAAAGAAGAAGCCCAATTTAACCTTCAGTCTGGAGACAAGGTTTTCAATATGTGATTTAAAAGATAAGCTCTGACCGATGATGATCCCTAAATACTTGTAAGTTGTAACCATTTCAATTTCAATCCTTTGAGTAGTTGATATATTTGGAAGATCAGATGTTAACTCTGCCATTTGAAAATAGCATGAACAGGTCTGAACAACATCAAAGGCAGACTGCAGGTATTCCAGAGCTTTAACTACTGAAGGGGATGAGCAATAGATGACGGTATCATCTGCATAGAAATAGTAAGCAGTATTTGATAAGTTGCCACCGTAATAGCATTTAGAAAAAAAAATAGCTTAGCTCTAAAGAAGCACAAAGGGATTTTGAAAGAAGCACGGGAGCAGCACACTGATGATATCAGAGGGCTGTGATTGGTTGACTCCAGTGTTTGTCCAGGAACGCAGTATGGGATTTTGATCCAGGAGCATGTCCTGCTTGGTAAAATGACGTTGTGCAAAATAACACATCTGATGCTGTGAATGAGTTTAGGTGACAAAATCAAATAATGTGAAGTTTGTACGCAAAACACAGTTTATCTTTATATATTATATTGACAAGAATACTGTTGACATATGATGCGATTCATCTTGGGTTTCCAGAGTTATGTGTTTTTGCAGAGACCTGATGAATTATTAATATGTTCTGTTATTTAAAGGGAGTTTGGCGTAACAGTTTCCACCAGGAGCAGATCGGACACAATCTCAAAATGAATCTAGTTGTAGTCTTGCAAATAGTGGCTCTGCAAAAACCCCAGTCTTAACAACTGTTGTTTATCTTTTTACACAGAGACATCTGACATTCACCGGTACTTTTTTATTTGATTCAATGCACACTTCAGCACACGTACACACATTTTATGTCGACATGTTTGTGCACAATAATTAGTTATTGCATTTTCTTCTGCTCGACAGTTGTAGAATATAATTGGATTTATATTACAATAGTATTTTGCATCATTTCTAATAGGTTTCAATAATTATTTTGATTATTATTATTTATTTATTTTTACAAAAATATCATGCTCTTTCAAAATAAACACTACACTAACACTTCAGTTCACATCAGTTATGGTAATGGGAACCACGTCATTTAACAATTAGCCTAGTGTTTGATCACGTTAGAAAATATCACTGGTGGTTCGGCTGGGCAGGACAACAAGTGATGCAACGCTCTGAGTAAGTTATTAATAATTTATGGTTCAACTTAACCTTCTCTCCACCTCTCTTTGTCTCTCTATAAACATGCACACACACCCTCTGGAGCACCGTGGCACTTGTCTCAGTCCTCACAGCTGTGCTACACTAATGCATACAATTTGCAGTTGCGCGTCGGATGGTTGATTACTGCAAATTTTTAGCATCCCATGCATCTTTTTTTTTTGTGTTATTTTGTATCCACTCATAATGTATGACACTAAATATGACAGCTCATTTGGCATTTAATTAGCGCACATGCACCAGTCCAGTGATCTGCAATATTCAGACTTTCGTTTCTGCATTCTAATTTTAAATTCTTGCAACTTTTCTTCTTTCTCAGTTTCTCTGTGTGTGCAGTCTTATATCCTTTTATAAAGGTTTGCTGGGCATTTCCCATTGCTAATTAGCATCAGTTGCCACATGTTTTTAATGCATGAGGACAAAAGAATTTATCATGACAAGGGCACAGGTGGAAATTATTCTGCCATTTAAGGACACGTCATGAAGCTGATGTAGACTCACTTTCTTGCTGTAGAGTGAGTGGCTAACAGACAGCTACTTGACAGAGAGAGCAAACTAGCTTGATGACATGGCCAAACACATTTATCACGCTGAATGTATTAAACTGTGGGACCTCGAACTAATCACTTAGGAGAAATCTGGACCCCCTGGCTGGACCAGTTGGGAACCGCTGTTCTAGTGTTCGGCAGGCATTAGCCATGCAAGCCATGACACTGCTTTCCAGGTGGTCTGAATATGCCAAATTGCATGTTAGCAATCTAATGACAACACATTTACCTTTCATGTGTCCATATCACTGAGGTTTTCTTTCTTTCTTTTCCACTCTCCCTCTTCCATACTCTCTCCCAGCCACTGCGCACCCCTTCCACACCCTGATGCCCCGAGTAATTCCCTGTACTTTCTGCCTGGTGCATGACTCTTCCTCTGTACTTTTTTTGCAATTTGTAAAGCTACAGTGACGCCACCCCTTTCCTCATGTTAAATTCTTGTGACTGTTATGACTCACAGAGGTTTATACTCACGGAAGCAGTGGCAGGTTGATGGCTGGTGTTTTGTGGAGATGATTCTTCTCAAAAGTAATAGAGAATAAATTTTGCCCAAACTGATGGTGTTTTGTGTTGCAATGGGAGCCAACCGGAGGTCATACAGCGTACCCACCTTCTGATTTACCACTGCGTCACTGATAATATCCTGCTGCTGCTGTGATAATGTCCTTTCCACATCCTGCTCCCGCATTACCAGTTTTGCTACTGCATTCATTTAATACTACACAGGTGGTTTCACGGTCTCCCTCGTTCGACAAATCCGATTCTGTCTGTCAAGCTTCAGCTTATAAAATCTAATTCTCCCTCCATCACACTGTTCAGCTGTTACAGTCTGCCTGTCGCTGTTTCCTTCTTTCTCGGTCTTACCTCTCATTATTTCTTTTCTTTTGACTCTTTTTCTCCTTTTCTTCATCAGCCTCTGCATGTGGTTTCACTTTGTCGTGTCACTTTTCTTTTCTACACTTTTCTTTCTTTACCTACTACTTTTCTTTTCATCTCTATCCTTATCTTTGTCTTCAAGCACATTGAGCTTACTTGTGTATGACTTGACTTGACTTCTATCGTTCTTTCTTTGCTCCCTTCCAGTAATTCGTTATTTAATCCTTTCCTTTTCCTTTTCCTTTTTTCTGGACTTCCATTTCTTTCCTTGCTTTTCTCAACCTGCCGCTGCATTGCTTTATTCTGTCTTTGCTTCTTATGTTTACTTTATTCCTTTCATGCCTTCCTTTCCTTTTACCTGCCTTTCGAGCCCGGTCTCACTCCGAAGTCGTCAGAATCTGGCGCTTGGGCAGTGACGTGCGACGTCGGAAACCAACAAAAAAAGGCGTCCTTTAACATCAGCATGATATGCGGCCAGCTGCCGTTATAGTTTAATGGCCCAGGCGGCGTCAGGGGGAAACGTGGCAGGACAAGGATGAGAGTTAAAGCTTCGAAAGTGGTGATTGGGTCAAATAAACAAACAACCACAAACTGACTTCCCTACTTTTTTCCTAAACCCAGCCATGTGTTTTTGTTGTTGGAAAACAAAACATCAGGTTGCGGTGTTGTACTGACGTAGTGTGTTTATTTTAACGTTGAATTTCCTGTGAAAACCAAAGTGTATTTTGAAAGAAGTCAATGCATGTTACAGGCAGAACTTGACACGGTGTTCCAGATCGTCAACAGCCAACGCATCCAGGATACCTTTGCACGTCGTGTGTGGACATCACACATCACATGTGACATGTGAGAATGTGTTGGCCTTTCCATCTTTGTTTCCTTTCTTTCTTTAGTTCCTCATTCCTTCCTAGATTTTTTCCTTTTCCTCTTTCTTTTCTTCCAACTTTCCTCTCTGCCTTGCCTGTGCATCCTTCCCCCTTTCCTTCTCCCTGTCAGCTACCCTTCCCATGTGTCTACCTGTCTGTCGTCCTTTCCTTCGGCCTGTCTCTCCTCCTGCTTCCTCTCAGGCTGCGCTGGTTCATTACTCCACATGCTGCCGTGATGTGATTTCAATGCAAATAGCAAGCAAAACACAAATGGATCAGGTTCTCGGCGCCGAGAGAGAGAGAGATGGAAAGAGAGAGATCTGAAGACTGAGTGAGTGCGAGGCAGCGTGCGACTTCCATTCTTCTGATTTCCCAAATGGAGAAGCATAACCATCTATCACTCCTGCGGAGAGGGGCTGTGTGTGTAGATGGAAGCCGTCTCTCCTGTAGCGAGCACAGCTGCAAATCACTGTCAATCACATAAAAATCCTGTCTCCAATTCCTGCGAAACACACACTGATACATTTGCAAGTCTACATATTCTTACAAATTCATGCACTCACACACGTTCATGCACACACACATACACACAGACCACCTGCGTAGGAATTTAAGACTATCTTCTTTGATAGTGGAAGTGATATCTGACTGGTAAATGGAGATTCTCAGTTTCCACAGCTGAAAGCGGGACTCCCTGCTGTAATGACTTCACACTAGCAGACGTCACTATATTCTCTTTTCATCTTTGTCTCTTTTTTTTTTTTTCATTTGACACCATTCTCTCGCTCTGCGGGAATTATGCATGGGTGTTATATATTTCTTTGTCAGTTCTGTCCAATTTGAGGAAGCTTTATTAACTGTGACTGTCAGGAAATGTGTATTAATGAGCAAAAATACTTTACAGTACAAGAAAACACAGACTGTCAGAAAATGAGCAGTGTTGCCCAGTGCCAGACATCGCAACAACCATCATTTTCAACTACTAATTATGATAAACAATGGCTGAATGTCATATTCATATTAAACAAGTAAATGCTGATGAACTCTGAAGCACTCTGACAATAATTTTTCAATCTATGGTGGGCTGACACATGAACAGAGGGTGGGATTTGAATTATTCACACTGCTCAGTTTGGGAGACACTTTAGCTTTTTAAAAGTTAGTTTAATAATGCGATGTTTTCATATAATTCTTCTTTTTATGATCAGAAATCATGCTTGGCTACGTCGGCTTTCTCCTCTGCTTTTGTTCGGCAACACTTGAGTTGTTAATGGGACTCATCCAAAGAGCTTCACAGAGCACATGCAATAAAATATGCTGATATGTTGACAATGTGACATAAAAATCAGCACCTGAAAAGAGATGGTGGCCTCAAGGTTAGGTTCATGATTTTTTAATTGTGTCTCATAACAGTCAGGTGCTCATATGAGCATTGAAATAGGTTTTGAATGTAATGTAAGAAAAGGGGGACAAACTTCACAGTCATAGTTCAGTGTAAAAATACGTTCTAAAATTGACCTTAGCCTAATATGAGGCTTCAGCTGTCTTCATAATTGAAAGTCTTTTTATACAGTAGCATTGAAACACAAAGGACTTTAGGATCTATACTGTACTCAATTAACTCAAACCACTGAGGCCTCATTGTCAAACCATTCTCTTTATGAAGTTGTCAAATACCGCCGCTTGGTCAGTGATTTCCGTTTCAGACACAACAAGAAAAGCCACCCTTTCACAGTGATATGATAAGCCACCAGGCGGCAATTTATTACACTGCCAGATGCCATAGGTTTAAAACTTACTTACTTACTTATGCCTTTAAATTCCCTGAGGAACATAGGCCATTGACGAAACTCCTCCATCCTCTTGGGTCTTGTGCCCTCTACGTCTAGGGGTCAGAAGCTTCGGACGCACTGTCTACTTGCGGTTTTCCAAACACGTCGTCATTTTCTCTTGAACACTGAAGAGTTTTCCTTTCCAAGACTTTGGGGTTTGAGTTTTTTCGCCAATGTTTCTGTAGCATATAGATGCTTTATGGGTTGGGGTTGCTAGCCCCAAGCCCAACCTTCCACCATTTCTGGCTTCTAGTGTGTTTGGAGTAGGTTTAAAACACCACCAGAAAACAACGTAACTTGAGGAGCTGGGAAGTTTGAATAGAGTGGGTGGTGGTGATGGTGGATGGCTCCACCAAACAACAGACTTTCATCCAGGACCCAGGTGCTTCTCATATGAATGTTGACCAAACCATGATGTGTTTTTAAAACCTAACCATGTGCTTTTGTAGCACAAGGAAATAAACGTAAATACCCGCTGTTTTATCAACATTGTGAGTTTATTTTGAGAAAGACTGTATGAATCTACTCAGCAGAAACTGTACATTTCATACAAAATAACAGTAATTATTTAGTATTATTGCACTTGTGGCCTAAGTGCTGCTTTTCAGTCTGTTGGTTCGTTCTGAGTCTGCCTAGAGGAGGGTGGAAAACAGGTGGTGTCCAGGATTTGAGGGGTTTCTTCTCAGAGACTGTGACTCAGAAGGTAGAGCCGATCGTCCACTAATCGGAAGACTCGCTGTTCGACTCCCCGGCTCCTCCAGTCAGCATGTCAAAGTATTCATAAGCAAGATATTGAAGTAGCAGGTGGCACCTTGCACTGTATCCTCGACCACCAGTGTGTTAATGGGTGAATGTGACTCGTAGTGTAAAAAGGTTTGACTGCTTGGAAGACTGGAAAGGCGCTCTACAGTTCTGATGTCTTTGTGGAGATTACTCAAGAGGATGTCTTTCTGGTTTGGAAGTGGAGAGCCAACGGTCCACTGAGCCATCTTAAGTCCTTCCTGTCTGCAGCAGTACAGCTAGAGCACCAGACTGTACAGCAGGACAGCAGGACGCTCTCAATGGTGCAGCTGTAGAAGCTGATCAGGAGTTTTTTTCGGGAGTCTGTTGCACTTCAGGGCCCTTAGGAAGAGCAGGCACCCCATTGATGCATAGTCTAGTGCGATGTGTGTGTGCTGAGGTTCCGATGCTTGTCCTTTCACTGTGCAGACAGGGTCTGAACCTCCTCCCTGTAGGCTGTTTCATTATTTGATATCAGACCCACTACAGTCAACTTCGCGTGAACTTAATTATGATGTTAGAGCTGTGGGTGGGAGTGCAGTCATAGGTGAAAAGAGAGCAGGGAAAATGAAAAGCCTTCCTGTAGAAATATTTCAAAAGTGAAGGTCAGCCTGAGTTCCCCCAGGGAGGCTTTCTGCGGAGCCTTGACAGTCGGCTTATCCCTTGATACTAACCTGGAAACATCCAGAGGGACCGAGGCTGAGATCAGACTCATGAGGCATACTGAGTTCACAATTGTGCCCATTCCTTGTTTGTATCAAACAACCTGGTCTCACTCAGAAGTTGTCGAAATGCAGCGCTTGGGCAGTGACTTGTGTTTAACGATGGCGTGATACACGGCTGGTCACGATTATAGTTTAATGGTGCTCGGTGGTGTCAGGGGGAAACATGGCAGGACAAGAACAAAAGGTAAGCAGTGAAAGCCCGACTAGGGCAGGAGGGAGGGGGGTGGATGGATCCAACAAACTTAACTCAGGAGAGTGGTGTTTGCATCCTGTAAGGTTATGAAAGCAAAAAACCTGTAAACCTGTTCTTTTTTCCTAAACCCAACCACTTGCGTTACTTGTTGAAGGAAAAAAAAGAAAGCAATTGGCCGAGTGCAATCATAGTGCATTTATTTTGAAAGAGACTGTACATAAATGATAAATTTTCTGTGAAAACTGAAGTGTATTTTGAGAGAAGACAATGCATGTAACAGACAGAAGTTGACACAGCATCCCAGAATTTCAACAACCAACGCACCTCGGGTATCTGTCTTGTCATATCTGGACGTGGAAAGTCCATGACCAAACGTTGACATGTGACGACGTCGGAGTGAGAATGTGTTGTACTAAAATAATGACTTTTTAAATCGATACTTAAAGCTTCAGTAGGCAACATTGTTTTGGTATAATTGAGTAAAAAAATTATAATATCCTCTAAGCATAATGTAAATCAAGTGGTTTGAGACAAACAATAGGTTTCTGCACCTCACCATGGATCTGTGTTCAGCCTCTGAAGAATCAGTATCGTGCCGATGTGCATCAACCAATCAAAGGTCAGCTTGGGAGTATGTGCGGGGCCGTGAGGGAGGGACGGGGAGGGCTGCTGTGCGGTGAGGGAGAGCTGAGGCTCCCAGAGAGGGTGAAAGAGAACCAAGTAGGATAAAATACTCGTATGCTTGTCTGGTAGGAGGGGCTCAGGGCGGAGACCAACGAAACCTAACTCAGATGAGAATCAACTTTCTACCTACTGCAGCTTTAAATTATGCTGTGGCCAGTGAGCGGAGGATGGAGGACTGTGCTTAAATTAGCTGCCACACTCTGAGCAAACTAAAGTCAAGAAAGAAAACTGTGGTTCGAGCTACTAAATTGAGTAACAATAGTTCAAATGAGTGGCAGAAGATAAGAGCATAAATAACTTTTTCCAGTTCAGCAGAAAATGAAAAAAAAGGAAAAAACTTTGGATGAATTTCTATGTGAGGACAGCAGAATTGCACCGCCCCAGAGGCTGTATCTTTTGTCAGGATTTAAGTTTAGTAAACCCAAATAATAATAAAATTGAAGTCAGTAAAGTGTTGTTGTGTCAGAGAGCTTTATAATCTGCACAGCATGAACTAAAGACTTAAGGCACCCTGTATTAAGGCACTTAACACTGAGGCTGTACTGGAAGTTCCCATCTAGTGAGAATGAACAGAGCTCATTTTAACAGATTAAAAGTTCTTTCAGTGTTTCTTCATGCTTAATATTGCTAGAACATAACTTTGCAGGAATATAAAAACTTGGCTATCACTTGTCGCTGCCACAAGCGGTCGTACCTGAAAAGGGAGACATGGAAAATGAGATTTTTCAAGCAATTTACCAAGTATTATACTAGAATGCCATGTGTGCCTCCAGGGAGAACTGGTATTTTCAAGTGCAGGTGAAGTGCTGGCTTTGATTACGAATCACCTCCCAGCTCCTCAGGCTGCGACTCACACAGAGAACTGGATGGTAGACTTCTTCAATTAGGAGTCTTTCTGCTGCTAATCTTTTCCCACTGATTGTTTTTTGCATTTCTTTGTAGAATGTAATTTCACAGAATGAATGGTGTAAGTTTAATTGGGAAAAGAGTGTGGACGTAAATTGACTGGGGGTCAGTGCAACCCAAGGGAAAATCTCCAGAATCAGTTGTTGTTATTTTTTTTAGCTCAGTGAAGTTTAGACAAGTTGTGAGTGCCTGTTCAACTTTTTTGTTTTTGCCACAAGATAAACAAAACTAACAAAAACAACCAAAAATAGATGCTTGGACGTGAAGATATTATCAGTTTTCCCTTTTCAGATCCCTCTGCCCTCGACTGCATCTGAAATCACTCCCTATTTACAACAGTACACTATTACATGAATATCAAGATTAAATGCACAACTGTTAAAAAAACATCCACTATATAGTAAAAAATAATGACACAATGGATTAAAATAAGTAGTGTCAATGGCAGTGATACTCAACTGATGGCCTGCAAGCCAAATCTGGCCCGTGCGGAGTACCACTTCTGCGTCAGTGTGGATGTTCAGGGATGGCATGTCAATTTTTGCGCTCATTATGTGCATTGTTTCTTTCAGAAAAACTGGTGATTAAGTTGACCTTGGCAGGAATATCATTCTCCAAATGAGAGACAGACGTGTCCAGGTTCAGGTTATTTATTTGTTGCCTCCCAAAGTATTACAAAACTGATAATACACACACGGAAGAGACATCAAAAATAAAATATTTTAAGTTACAGATGCACATTCAAGCGACTTTACAACACAGAATAAAACTGAAATAACTTCTGACATAGCTAGCATAGCTGTGCTGAGTTCATTAGCTTGTTGACAAAATGCAATGGGCTTTACCATTGACATGCTAACAGAAATTGGCATAACATAACATGTCAATCACAATTATTTATCTTCTCTGGTATTTGTAGCTGATCTTGCCCCGTGCTTTGAGGGTAAGGAACTCCCAGACCTCATTGTTTTCCCAATTTGCGGACATTTTCGGCCACTGTTCTTCTTTGAGTCAGCCGCTAACTGCTACAAGCTACATTTTAAATCTCCTGCGTTGGCTTGCATAGCATGTCGCTAACACGTCACACCCCCATCCTGCCGGCTGTCCTGTTCATGTAGATGTCGTTAATAGCGTTTTTATTTTACCTTTTATACAGAACTTTGAGGCAGAACAACAGCACGATATTTTAAACCAAGCACCTCACAGATCCAACCGTGAACTGCATTCACTTGTTAAAAGGGGCGTATACGTATGTGAGCTTTTAAAGATTTTTTTAACTGTACCTTCCATGAGTTGGCCAGGATCAAGGGGAAAAAGTGTCAAAATGTTTCGGTGTCCAAAGAAACTTCTCTGTTGCCCCCTCATACCTCTGCAGGAAATACATTATTTAGCAATTCATAGGTGAATTTGGAGGCCTCCTTAACATGTAGTGCCAAAAAACAAACATGTAGTAACAGCTAAAAATTACTATGTATATTTTGCAAATATTGCTCATTATCATTTTTACATTTTTAAATAATAAATACGATTCACACCCACATGACCACAATATAATGGTGGCTGAGCTGATACTGGTGCTATTAGCTGCACAAACAGGATCTGAAACTTTAAAAGCAGGTTTGGCTGTAAAATAATTCATGCTCCTGCTGTTTTGCCAACTCGTAAATAATGGCCAGAAAACAGTGTCAATCTCGGGACAAATCCCCCCTGCAGCAGACGCACAGTGTCAGAGAAGCTTCTTCGCAAGAAAAGTTTTGTGAGTAGCCAGTGACACTGTGCTGGAGGAAGCTGAACTGGAGTAAAGCAGCCCTCGGGAGAAACGTTGCTGCGTGAACTAAGGGTACTTAGAAAAAGTTGTTCCAACTACTTAAAAAAAAAAGAAATGAATAGAGTCGACAATATAAAATACTAACAGAATATAATACTAAATGATGCAGTCCTCCTGCCAGTCACACACTGAGAAAATCAATAAGTGGAAAACAATGTCTCCATGGCAAAGAGCAAAATACAGTTTGATTTGGTATGCAGTCCATCATTCAGACACCTGCTTTCCAAAAACTAGAGACGTGTGAATTCTGCACCGAGCAGGATTGCTCCATACTGCAGGTTAACAACCCATTCAACAACTCTTAAATTGTTGTGAATGACTGATAATTAGCAACGCTTCTGACTAATTGAATTTGCACACAGCCATTCAAGCTTAGCTTTGCAAATGAATTCAGAACATTTTAAAGTTATGGGCATATTTGTTGTTTTAAAAAAATGACATAACAAGCTGTCTAATACTGTCCCAAAACAAACAGTCCCATCTGGTTTCTACACAGGGAAAAAGTTCACATCAGTTCAGTCTCTTCTGTTGGCACTGAATGCTGGCGCTGGACGTGAGGTGCAGACTTGTCCAATAAATATGGACGTAATTCCTGGGACACTCTACAGTGGAGAAGCAAGGGTTAAACAAACAGTTTGTTATTTCCTTTTATGATCCTGAGTCGACTTTATTTCCTGTCAGTGCACCGAACAACGCAAGTAAGTTCATTTAATTAGCTGAACCACTATGCAGACTTTAGCGAGTTAAGCATAATTACATCTGCTGTGTTTCAAGGCTGCTCTCTCGGCACCGCTGACACATCACTGTTAAGCTACTGAATCGCTTTCATATTTCGTTTGATACAATGACTCCGTGCCTGGCTGTCTGTACAGCTTCATTCAGTGTCACATCATCTCACTTCAGACAGTCAAGGCTCAGTCATGTCAAAGTACGAGACAGTGAGGCTGAGAGAAGCAAACACCAACCAACAGAAGTATTAAATTATGTCCTACAAATTCAGAACCTTAGGGAGCACAGTGGTGGGCGAAATAAGTTTATATGAACACATCTTGACTTAACATTTGCTCACAGGCAGGTGTCGTCAATACGAAAACTGCTATGGACACTTTATCAGTGCCATCAAATGAAAAACTGCTGGTAAATCAGAGATTTCCATCAAAACAACGTGTGTTTATCCATTTCAGGATCCTGTTGTTTTAAGATATTAGCCAGACTTTTCAGTCCATGTGACACCGGTGATTTTTTACCCCGAGGTGTTACGACTTCTGTAGAATTAATCCAGTTCTACTATTCTTACCATTCTCTGTAAAAATGTAATTTATGTTTTGGACAGCTTGATTTATGCCATCCTCACTGGGAAGTTATAGGTGCTCAATAAAAAAAACACTATTAATAATTTAATCTCCTCAGTATTGCTGCTGCTGCTGCTGCTGCTGCTCATTGCAGTTCAGGCTGCGTCTGTGGGCTGAGGGTCTGCCGAGCGGTCGTCCCTGCTCCACAGAGAGAATTAAAAAGCCATGAATTTCCGGGCCGTATCAAAGCAGTTACCTGTTCTGAGTATTACCTGCACACCAAAGTCTTATCTCTACTTTGTCTCATTGTAGGTTTGTACCAGGGATGGAAATCATCACTCATCACCGGCCAAATGCGAGTGACTTCGGTCAGACTGCCAGCTACATGCAGGTAAACAAAGTGGGCATCAACAAACATCCAAAGGCCTGTTTATACGGTTCTATATAAAACTGGTATTTATCTTTGCGTTTGCACCTATCATTTACACGTAACCGGAGAGATTTTCAAAAACGGCTTCCAAAGTGAAAGTTTTTAAAAATATTTGTTTCTATGGAGACGTGTAAACAACACAACAACAATGGCGGATATATGCCGGGTTGTTTACGTTTTGTTAGCACTTTTGTGCAGCTTACAAATGAACTAAGGGTAAAATGTAGTTTATCATTGTTTTTATCACTAGCGCCAAGAGGAAAACAAATCACTGTGTGCGCTTTTGCGTTGTCGTGGAAACAGGGATATCATTTTCACAACTGATCGTGTAAACACGGGAATTTTTTTAACACGGTATGAATAAAAATCTGTTTTCATTTGTATTGGTATCTGTGTAAACAAGGCCTAAAGCAGGGATGTCACATGTACGGATCCTGGGCCAGAACTGGCTCGCTAGAGACTCTCATATGGCCTTAGGGTGATTGTATTTGAGAGATGATCGTATTCATAATTTTACTATATCCATCAGCTAACGATATGCCATTATAATATTCTTCGAGATCTTTAAACAGCTGGTCCCAAGAAACGTAAAAGCCCCCTCACTAATGTTTGAAACTATGAACCAGCACAAAAATGACAATTACCAACATGAGCCACCATGTTTTGAACAGACACATTTTAAACACTGTGACTTTGTATTAATACAAAGTATTTTGTTTATGATCTTTTAAATAAATGAAGACTTGATTAAGAGAAATGACACAATTACAGCAAACACTTGAATCAAGCAGCCTTCATAGTGATGTGACAGCAAAACAAATGAATCTGCTTTTATTTGGGAAAATTAAATCCAATTAGACATAAATTAGCTTTAATTCAGTCAACAGGTGTTGCCTCTCTCCTACTACTGTAAATAACCAGCATGGTGTGTGTGTGTGTGTGTGTGTGTGTGTGTGTGTGTGTGTCTTATTCATTGGCCCTTTAGGTCAGCAAAAATGGCTGAAAAAAGAAAAAATGACAACCAGTAATTTCTCAGTGCACCAAAACACCAAGTAGAAAGACCCTGTAATATGAAAGGCAATTTAATAAAATCTTTAAAAAAAAAAAAAAAAGTCCTGGAGTGCTCATGGAGATGTTTCATAATGGTGTCATTAGGCAAAGGAAGCACAGAGAACAAAGCCGGGCACAGAGAGGCAGGGACAGTCAGACACGGTCACAGAGTCTCAGCTCAGTTTGATAAGCTTGTGTTTATTAGTGTTACGAAAAGCACTCCATTTTATTTAGACATGAAGTAAAGTAGAGACTACAGTGTTGTGACTGTGTTGAATTGGGTGTAGGTAGTTATGAGAAAAATGATGCCCATATTTGATGTACATTGCCACTTACTAGTCATTCTTGGTAACGCAGGTTGAACATATTAAAAACCTTTATACAGGGGCGACTGTACTGATAAAGGATGATGTCCTATTACATTTAATATAATTATTAAATACATTTGACCATGCCGGCTCCATTTATATGTGGTACAACAGTAATTTTCGCCCCTGGCTTGAACTTGCTCTTGTATGTGTAGCAGATTGTTAAAGTTTTTAGTTTGTTATGTTTGATGTTAACAGACTGTCAAGGTTTTAAAATGGATCTAAAGTGCACTGCTGTGTTGGTGTCACTTTGTTTTGAGGCACTTAAAGAGTGTGTGTGTGTGTGTGTGTGTGTGGCTGGAAAAACATAACTGTCTGGTAGGATTTAGAATCCGCCAACCACTTTGGCCTGTGGAAGACAAAGTTAATTTCCAACACTGGTCTGTTCTGTTCTGCTCTGCTTATAATAATTAAAACTGCACTAATCAATTTATTTCCACAAACAAAGGGGCCTCAGAGGTCTCCTCACTTTTTAGTGTCTTTTAGTTGGTTGTTTTGGGGTGCTGGCCCACAAACTCTGCCCTTATCGACCACCGCTGAGTACAGTGAACGAAAGCAAATGTTAGACGACGTTAGCGACTAACTTGAGGAACATCCGGCAACTTAAGAGCCAGGTGTTTTTCGTTTTGGAGTTGCTGGAGAACAAAATAGAGTTAAAAAGGAAGTGAATGTTGGATTCACTTTTGTCAAGTGCTCAGACACACGACTCAAAATGAACGCTAATTTTGTCTGTGTTGTGTTTGCAGTTTCTTCCAGTGCCCTCAAGTGACCTCAAAAAACAAACAAACAAACAATAAACAGCGCAGGCAGCTTCAGGGTTATTGCCCTTTTTCAGTGACCACTTTTGGCCATACTTTGCCGATTTGTCTTTCCCTAACCACTTAAGAGGCGCGGAGCCATGTCATGCCAGAGATGGACCATCTCCAGAGCAGGGCCAAAAGTGCGTCCAAGCAGGTAGCAGTGACGCCCCGCTGAATGCAGTCGACCCACAATACTATTCAATGTATGTAAAATGTGTTTATTGTGCCGATGTGCCTATGTCATTGTGCATCTCCACTATCGACAGTAATTAGTTTGGAAATCTGTTGAGATTATATTCTCTTATTTTCCAAAATGCTATATGAGGATCACATCTTGGCTCTGGGCTGACAGAGATGGCAGATTTCTGCACATATTTTAACCACTGATATCAGACGACGATAGAGGATCATGATCTTGTCTGTGGGTACTTCAGTGCCTTTTGTATTATTTTTGAGAGCAGGGTCTAATGACTGCTTTAAAGAGATTTTATTCTGCCTCATTGAGTGTTTTTTGGACATCATGCAGTGTGCACTTTCCTTTTTGTACTCATGCTGATAATTAGACTGAATGGCTGACCACAGGTGCTCAAGTTAGTATAAGGTAACTTGTCAAAGGCTGAATAACATGCAAAGCCAACAGTCAAACCTTCTGGCAGTATTGTTTTTCCAAAGTGATGAATGGCAAACACAAAACATTCATTTGTTGAACAGCAAAAGAAATGTAATGCTGTATGAAAATAGCTGACCTTTGCTGTGTCCTGATTCTCCCCCACAACTTATTCTGTAGCGCTGTAGTTTGTTCACACTGTAAAAATGGCAACATTTAATATATCCAACAGAAAATATGCTTCATTTTTGAGTGTAATATTGTCCCAGAACATAGAGGAGCTACTCAGAGTGGAACCCTGATACCCAAGTTGGGGGTGCTGAGAAAACCTCCAAAGCGAGGCCTCTGTCAGGCTTGTTAGCCATCCTAGATCCACATGAACCACCTTAACTAACCATGGCTCTACGCCAAGTGTTGCTCCTCACCCTATATTGTCACTACATTTTTATACAGTCTGTGATCTCTAACCGAAGTTCACAACCAGCTGAGGGTTGGAATCTTTTCCTTCAGACTTAGCGTCCTCTATATGCTCACGTCACCACCGATGCCACGCCAGTCTGCCTGTCCAAGTTGAGCTCTGTCTTACCTTCACTTGTAAACAAAACCATGAAAAACTTAGACTACACCTGGGCCAGAAACTCACTCCTAACTTGAGAAGAGCAAACCGTTTTCTGGCAGCGTCCCATGGCCTCAGACTTGAAGACGCTGCCAAAACAGTTTACTATGAAGTCAAGAACAAACAGCCTGTTGGGTCTGCAGTGATCAATACTGGCTGCAGATTTGTTTCATGCACAGCATTCGCAGTTCTTTCCTGGTGCTGATGAAAGCAGGAATCACACGACAACAAAATCAAAAGTGAATCATGGCACACCAGGAGGCTTGTATAAATATTCTTTAATGCTTCATGTTTATTGTATAAGAAAGAAGTTCAAGGCGGAGCTGATGGAGCCTGTGGTGAAACACACTGCTGCACTGTTGATCGTGTTGTACAAAACATGAACTATTGAGGGCACTTGTGGTGTTTACTTTGTTTTAATACTTTATATTGTTGACTGTTTGATACAATGAAGCAAAGCACTGGACTGTACTGTGGACGAGGGGACTCAGTGTGAGACATTGTCGTGAAATTATGGCCATTTTTAAAATTCATACGTGTTATTCCAGTGGCCTGAAACAGTCTCTGCTCCACATCCAAAAACTAGGGTGCTGAAACTCATATTTGTGATGTCATCTGCTCCATCGACAATGAATTGGGTCAAATGTTGTAGATGACCCTGAGAGCACCATGGGAAAATGTTCTCTATGGAAAAATTTTCTGTTTCACAACTGAGGACGACACCGTAGAATAGCTTGTTTGCAATAACGTGACTATTTTGACCCACAAAATTTGGACAGAGGGGAAGAAGGTAATTCCATACACTGCATGAACTGGTAATGAAGAAATGTGACGACATTAAAGTGTTGTATGAACCTGCAGGCATCGTCAATAACTCAAGTTGGGTGTGATAAAAAAAAAAAGAAAAGCAACTTTTCCCACAACTTGGTCGATTTGCGCGCTGTAATCATTGTTTCAAAGCAACTCGTCCTCCAGATCTCCTAACGCGACTAACGTTTGATCCACATCTGCCGCTGCTTCTCAGTGAGGTTTTTTGTTTTGTTTTAATTCGCCCCTTGATGTTCTGACCTTTGTTTCTCCCCGTGAGCTGTATTGGAGCAGCTGTAAACAACACTAGTGATCGGCATTTGTACAGTGTTGCTTGTCGCTTCATCCCCCACTGACATGACTTTGTAAAGGTTTATTTTGGGGGATGTTTGTTTTTGGTTTTTGACTTCGATTTTGATGCGACAGTCAGTTAAATCAGTTTATAGGCATGTTCAGGGGTCGGCAACCTGCAGCTCGGAAGCCTCTTTAGCTCCTCTCAGTGGCCTTGACAAAAAAAACCCAAAAAACAAATCACATGTCGTATTCGTACTCATACTCATACTCGTCGTCCTCCGCTTATCCGGGTCCGGGTCGCGGGGGCAGCAGACTCAGCAAAGAAGCCCACACAGTCCTCTCCCCAGCCACTTCCGTCAGCTCTTCCGAGGGAACCCCGAGGCGTTCCCAGGCCAGCCGGGCGATGTAGTCCCTCCAGCGTGTCCTGGGCGGCCCCGAGGTCTCCTCCCGGTTGGACACGCCAGAAACACCTTCTAAGGGAGGCGTCCGGAATCCTTACCAGTTGGCCGAACCACCTCAACTGGCTCCTCCTTATTTCGGCCACTTGTACTCACGATCTCGTTCTTTCGGTCACTACCCAGAGCTCATGACCATAGGTGAGGGTTGGAACGTAGATCGACCGGTATTCCAAATCCATAAAGGAAAAGTCTCAGAGGACGATACTGAAAATACCAGTTCAGGGACAGATTTGTTTGCTTATCATGAGGAGCCATCTTGTAGTAAAACATACTTTTGAATGCGCAGGTAGACCTGTTTTTAATGTTAATAGGCTAATTTACACTTCAAACGCAGTGTTACCGTAAGGCTTGAATATGTTTCTGGCTCCAGGCAGATCATTTTGAATTATTTTTGGTTTTTATAGTTAATAATGCTGACCTCTGGGCAGGTTTAACCCAGCAGCTCTTCACACATCATTCAAATCAAACAGCTCCTGAACCACCCGATCCACCGTGAATCATCAAACAGTGAGTGACCAAATACAACAAGTTGATTATGTGTCACATTATGGCGTCTGTGGGCGACAATTTTCATCTAGTTACTAAGAGTATACAGGCTACAATACATGCAGCAGAAACGTCTGATAGGTCGGGCCACTGTGTTTAACTATATATTTTTGAATGTTGAATTTACGACTGAAAATTACAACAAAAATATAAGTTTGTTGCCTGCAGTTGAAATCAATCACCAGTTGTCTACCTGGAAGTGTGTGTTGTTATCACAATGTAACAGTGGTTCATTCTTTGGTGTCACGACATCAGAAGTTTGAGACGTACTTCCCTGGTTTCCCGCTTTGACAGAGAGGAACTTATGTTCACAAATATCGAGTGAAATTTTCTCGGCCATGGAAATGACACACAGGAGTTCTTAATTTCAGTGGTGTTCCCCTTTAATACAAAATTGAAAAAGCGGAATCACTTAATATTCAGGTTAAATAACTGGACTGCACTTAATCCTTCTCCAAATATACACAAATTCTCCTCCTTCACACAGTTTCTCCATCTTCTCACTGTGTGTTTCTCAGTTTCCGTCCTTAATAACATCATTATATGTGTCATGCTGTGGTTGACATACTTTGGCCTCCTCTGATTTCTATCTCGCTCAATTCAAATAGAGCATCATGTGGCTTCTTAAACATGAATATATATAACCACACACACACACACACACACACACACACACACACACACACACACACACACACACACACACACACACACATACACACACACACACACACACACACACACACACACACACAGAGTCAAGCATACAGATATATATACCCAAACACACACACATATCAGTGCACGCCTCAGGTGGCCCAGCTTGCAAACTTGATGTCAGTCCTGATTGGTAGCAACCCCTGATGTGTCTCTGATATATGCTGTGTGTGGGTGTGTGAGGTGGTGCATGTCACATGTGCTTGTATGTGGAGTTTATCTCAGTGGTGTTTTTTGACAAATCCTTTGATGCTCGCGTCCCCCTGGTGTGACAGCTCATACCCAGCACGCTAATTAATTTGAGTCGCTAAAGCAGAAGCCGAGGTGTAAATAGTGTGTTACTTCACAAAAAGAAAGCATTTATCATAAAGAGCTCTTTGGGACAATCGCACCCTGAGAGTGACAGCTTCCCTCTTTTCATTTAGCTGCGGAGACAACACTAGAATGCAGAAGAATAGGTTTCACAGAAGTAAAAGAAACTCAAAAAGACCAGAAGAGACGAGAGGAGAATGCTTCAACTCTGCATAATTGATTTCTAATAAATAAGTGATGATGTAGAGGTGAGGAGGATTACGGATGCTTGTGTCCTGATATTGGGTCGGACAAACACACCCGCATGTTAATGAGACATTGATTTCTTCATCACTAAATAATGTAAATATTCATTTGCTGTCAGCATAGAAATACATAATGGAGGGAGGGAGTGAAAGTGAGAGCCAGAGAACGAGACATGGACGTTGAAGGAGCGCTGAGGCTTGTCTTAAGGGTCCAGCTCAGGTCAGACAGGAGTTACACAGACAACAAATTACAACAGGTGAGGACTGACTGTGACTCACATCAGCACATCTGATACGTAATGATCAGTTAATGACGACATCAAACCTCCACGAGTATCAGAAGCAAACATCCTAGTATGAAAGCAAACGGCCACAGCTGGGCACAGTGTCCTCTGCAGAGTGATGGAACATATTCAGATCAAATAGCAAAACAGCCTATAAACACACAAATGTATGAGCATTAAAGGGGATAAATGATCATAAATGGAGTATAATATAATAAGTATGTTTTCTGAAATGTATAATAACCTGAATGTAAGCATCGTTGTGCTGTTTGTATCTTCATAGGGAGCAAGTCTTTGTCTGCGGAGACCTATCATGTCCATGTTGCATCTCCGTGTTTCTACAGCAGCCAAAAATGGACAAACAAAACACAACTAGATGTTGCCATTGCCAGTTTCTTGTCGGCCACCATAGTTAGCAGCAGTTTATTTTTATTCTTATCTCTGTTTTTACTCTATCATTTGTATGCTTTCCTTAGTGTTACTATTTTGCTTTTCCTAAAAAAACAAAACAGCACACTGTGACTTGTTTGCATATATCTTGTGATGATGTACAATATTTGCCAATGTGTATATGCACATGTATATATGTTTGTCAATCAGCTCTAATAAAAAAACACCTGAGATCAACAATGAACACTGGAATTCTAACCTGATAAAGTTTTAGCTGGTTACAATCTGTAACCCTCACTGCTAGGTGTGCATCCAGCAGTGCATAAAAAGAGGCTGAGTGGGAAATGGTCTCACTTTGAAGTCGTTGAAATCCGGTGCTTGGGCAGTGACACGCGGCGTCAGACACTGATGAAAAAAGATGTCCTTAATGTCGGTATGATACACGCACTGTTGCTGTTATGGTGTAATGGTGTCTGGTAATATCAGGGGGAAACACGGCGGGACAAGAATGAAATTTAAGGCGGTGGAACTCCAAGTAGAGCAGGTTGGAGGGGGGGTGGATGGGTCCAACAAGCTCTGGCTTTTACCCAGGAGAGCGGTGTTCACATCATGTAAGATTATAAAGCCAAACCCTGTTTTTTCCTAAACCCAACCATGTGCGCAAGTTGCTGAAGGAAAAAGAAAATTCAGTTCCTGTTGTTGTACGGACATAGTGCATTTATTTTGAAAGAGACTTTATGTAAACATATTTTTTTTGTAAAAACAGAAGTGTATTTTGACAACAGACAATGCATGTGACAGGCTGAAGTTGACACAGTGTCCCAGAACGTCAACGACCAACATATCTGGATGTCTGGAAAGTCCATGATCAAACGTCAATATGTGATGAGGTCGGAGTTAAAATGTGAGATAAAATAATAGAAACACTTCAATGCAATTCAACAGCACAACAAAATACAGCCTCCAAAGTTCAATCAACACCTTTGTAAAACTGCTTCAACAAAAACTCTTTTAAAAGTTGGATTCATTGCAGAGCAGTCTGGTTTAAACTAAATAAACTGAGTGGAGGTAAAACTCCAGTATGCAGACACCTCTGTGTTTCTCAGTTCTTGTATATTAAACAGTTGGCTTGGAGACTCGGTGATGTTTTGGACCATTTTCACCACTAAAACCTTCCGACTGAGGTTTTTCTTTCTTTATATGCCAACTTTGGCAAGTTGGGCCCAACCTTTTGCCAACACGGCTCCTTGAACTTTAATGAGTTTGGCTGATTTTAATAAAAGTGAGGGAGAGCAAACATCAATAAAATGCAGCAGAGCAGTTGTTTAGATATGACAAATTCCAATGTATAAACTAAATAACAGAAGACAGAGTTTACAGTAAAGTTAAGATATTGTTTTGTCTTTAACTGAGATGAAGTGTCTGCGCCTGACTGAGAAAAAAAGCCAAACTGTGATTTATAATAACAGCTGAACTGTAACTGTCAAATCTCAACTTAAATCTGCCACCGTTCTGAAATGCAGCCAGTATCGATCAACACTTTACTCAACACACTGCAGAGCAACAGGCTGTTTTCTGATCGCCGGCCTGCTGAGCTGAGCAGCATTTAGTGCTAAGGACAAAAAATGCCAAGACCCTCCCAACTGGCTGTTTGGAATTTACTAGATTTAACACACCCTGTCACGCTCACCTGGAAAGAGATAGAACAAATACCAGACAGTCAGTGGGGACCTGTGAAGGGCACCAGGCTGAGGAAGGTTTGACACGGTTGTATCAGTCGCAGCTCAGGTGCATCATCCGTCTGTTTGGTTTTAAAGAGCTTTTAAAGCTCCAATAAGCTTTAGCAAACAAAAAATCTCCTGCACATTTTCTTATATGTTGTTTTTTATGTAATGATATGTTTTGGTCTAAAATGATCTTTATAATCGGGGGATGACAGGGATCACATTAGCTGGTGCATTAAACATCTTAAAAAGGAAACACCATCCAAAAGTTCAATCAATATTTGTGCACCTCACTTGCCAGAAAAAAAAAATTGTACATTTCTGCAAACCAAGGATATTTTACATTTGCACAAAAAACACCTGGTTATGGTGAGGAAATGATCGTGTTTTGGCAACTCAGCTGCTGGAAAAGCAGGTTCAGGGTGGTGGAGCTTTATTTTCAGTAGTGTATCTCCAAACATCCCATGAACACACCATAAGAGCTAGAATCAAACAAAACAAAAACAAAACTTAGCATAACAAACTTCAGGCGTACAGCAATGTAGCATTTTTCTAGCACACACATGCTCATTAAAGCTCAGAGAAAACTCTAAAATATAATTATAAAACAACACAATATTAAACACACTATCAAAATAAAATGTAGACAAACCTTTAGCTCTTAACAGCCACGTGTTAAACTTTTACTCTCATTGTGAAGATGCATTTACGCTGTTCACAGCATTTGTTCGCTTCCTCTCCTACTGCTGGCATCCAACTCTTTAAGAACAGGAGCACCTGCCTTTACACACTAACATCCTGGCTTTTCCCTTTCAAAATAAGAGCATGTCCTTACAATTTAACTTACACAATAAAAGGAAATTATGCGGCTGTAACTGAGCATGGCAAAGGTCATTTACACCAACAGTGGTCTGCAGCTCGCAGCGGCTGCAGTGACAGTCGTCTTGCTGAGGTGACACGCCGTCCACCATCCCCTCCACCTCCTGATGACAAAGTCAGCTCAGACACTGCGTCACTTTAGAAATGTAGATATGATACGTAACGTACAAATGTAACGTGTGTTTTGCAGAAGCATACAGTGCAAACTCTTTTTGATTTGTGAGCGTGATATACTCTGTCAAAGAAAGAAACCAGAGAAGTAAATCTCAAATTTGTGATGTCATAGTATATGACGTCTGGAGCGGCTCCATCAACAATGAATGGGAGACTATTTTTTTGGACCCACAGAATGTTTGTTTTATTTTTATATGTCCAAATGAGTTTTATTCTAACATGGTGTTCTCAGTTCTGAAACAGAAAATGTACCCACATACTCAGAACATTTCCCTGAGTGCTCTCAGTGTCACTTAGAACATCTTTCCCAGTGCACTGTCTATGGACTTCTTACTTGATGACATCACAAATATGGGTCTCAGCACTCTTGAATTTGGATCTGGGAGAGAGTTGTTAATGGTTCCAAATATTTTTGGACTGTCTTAGACCACATGAAAAACATAAGGAAACAAACAAAAAAACCCAAAACAAAACACCCCATTAGTTTAGAAAGAAGCAAGATCAATAACAGTGATATTAATACTCAACACATTGTCAAAAATAATGATTTCAGTGACTAAAAAGTTACTTTAATTTGCATTTTTACATTTAATCCTAGTATGTAAGATTTAGAGCAGGGGTCGGAAACCTTCATTATCAAAAGGGCCACTTTTGACCAAATATAGTAAACAAAAAACATCTGTGTGAACCCACAAAACATATTTGAGGCTTTTAATGAATGTAAAACAACCTATTAAGTCTTAATCAGCCTGTACTAATAGGGCTCAAAAGGGTGCCGTAGCGGAGGTGGAAAAACTGCGATGTATTGTTGGCTTTGCGGGCAATTGGAGAGTTGTTTATGTTTTGCAATGCTAAGCTTGTGTTCTGTTGTTGTAAAAGTAACTGTATCGTTTGAAAATGGTGCAGACTTGCTGTGTCATTAACTGCCACAATCGTTTTCACGATCGCTATGGGAAGGAGATCGATGGGCGATATAATGTGATATATTTTGATAGCAAATAGAACTAGGGACAAATCACACGGAGGTGGGACACAGTGAGGCTTGTAAAGTTTACGTACCTCTGAAATGACGACGGTCTTCTCTTTAAGGCGTAAAATTTGGAGGTCCTGCACCCACCCAAAGTTTGCCCGCCCATGAGCCTTTAAAGATTTGGCATTCATAACTTATAGTGTTGACGAGATAGAGGACAAGCTCAGCTTCAGGCAACGGCGGCAGGGCTTTTAAATCCTGAGTCCAGTCTCGTGCTCATACGGATCCACTCCACCTATTTTCTCTATTTTGTCAAGGTACCGCTTGTCTCAATACTGTCCGACACACTTTTCCTTTGCCCGGTCCATTTAAATCTCTCGCTTCATGTCTCTCTCCCGGTGCAACGCAATGTAAACAAAACAATTTGCCTGTAAAAATGGAGCTGGTTACACACAATACATTGCAAAGTCACGTGCCCTTTTGAGCCCTATAGTCTAAATAAGCATTTATTCATGTTTTACCACAAGGTGGCGACTCTGCAGGGCACGTTTGTGATTATTTGGTTCTTTAACTTGGCAGCAGAGCTGGCAGTGAAAGCAAACACACCTGTCCACTCACCACTAAATTCTTTATTTGATTTCATGACTTTTACTTTTTTCAGCTTGGAAGACCCAACACACACCAGCTTTCCCCCAGGAGAGCGGTGTTTGCATCCTGTAAGATCATAAAGCCAAACTCTGCTCTTCTTTCTCTGACCTGACCACGTGCTGATGTTATTGCACTGACACAGTGCGTTTATTGTATGTAAACAGTAAATTTCCTGTGAAAACAGAAGTGTATTTTGAAAGAAGACAATGCATGTAACAGGCTGAAGTTGACACAGCGTCCCAGAACATCAAGAGGAAGTTAAGGATCTTCCTCAGGCAGGTGTTTCCTCCCTTCAAGACACAACAAACGAGGTGGCAAACACAGGTTGACAGTGCAGTTAAAGTTAGAACCAGAGTCTGCAACACTGCAAAGTTGGACCCTTATTCTAACGTCCTAATCACATGACAGGGAAAGCCCAGTCACTACTGTAAGACACACCTATGAGTCAGTGTGTGTGTGTGGGGGGGGGGGAGAGTGCTAGAAAGGAATCCTATTAGAGAGACAGACCTTGAAATAGAAATCCTATGACAGTAAAATGAGTGGACTGAGAGGGATCTCATGACAACACAGAGGGGAAGAGACACGCAGAGAGAGAGGCTGAGACAGAGAGGAGGACAGACCGTGTGAATCCTATCCTAGCGGAGGGCTCAGGCGGTAGGACCCGGGGGAAACCACACAACTCCAAAATCCTTCACCAGCGTCAAGTTCGCGCAAAACAGTGAAGACGTGATGGGAGACTTGGCTTCTGGTCCTTCAAATAAAAGCCTGAAATTGGTCAGTTTAGAAAAGAGCAGGGAGGTGTGTGTGTGTGTGTGTGTGTGTGTGTGTGTGGGGGGGGGGGGGGGGGGCTTAAAGTAAATGTGGAGAAAATGTTATGGTGCAAAATAAATAATGTAAAAATGCAACAATTATTGTTTAATTTCATGTGCTTTGTCTCACAGCTCCATGCTGCAGTCACTGATGTCCTCACTGTCAAGTCACTATTTTCAGTTTCAACTTTCCACAATTTAAATCATGAAAAATTACAAGAAGTAATTACAGTCTGTTTGAAGTATCAAGTTGACTTTTGTTTCCTGGAAAACGCATTATATTTTATTTAATATCTTCTTTACATTGTGAATCCTGTCTATCCTTCATTTGTCCATTTGACAGCCAGTAATATCATCACACATATTTCCCTTCACTTTATATAAATCTTATTTATCTTCATGGTGCTTTATGGCTCGTTTCCTTCTGTGAGACTTATATTACGCTTCTGCTGCTACACCATTTTTTATTTTGAAACTCACGATCGGAAGTCCCACACGCGTTAATCCGCCCGTCTTTACGCGGGTGTCTGGCACCCGGCGTGGTGCGCACCGCTCTCCATTCCTCTCCAACTCAACGTCAGTCTGTCAGAGACCGTCTGAGCGCGCGCACACACACACTGTACCCCCCTGTCACACACTCTCCGGCACACACACACACGCGCGCTCTGACGCACACACACAGACTCGCTCTGTCGGACCCGGGAGGAGAGCAAAGCAAAGGAAAGGAGACAGCTCCTTATTCGCCTCCAACTTCTCTCTTTGCTTCTACTTGTGTCTTTCTGACTCTTCTTATCCACCAATGCGAGGATTTTATTCCTGTTCTCACTGTTATCACCCCAGCTGTCCCCAACTACGGAAGCCCAGTCTAAGGACCAGACGGGAGTATGTAAAATAACCCGCACCACTGAACAAAACAAGAAGAAAAAGAAGGAGAAGAAATGGATAAACGGAGTTATTCTCTCGTTTTGCCTGCAGCTTTCTTCTACTTTGTACTTTTGGGATTTACTGCCGGACAATTCTTTCCAGGTAAAGCGACTGGTTTGGCTACAGGCTGGATTTTTAAACTGTCTTGCTGATATTTTCTGTGTTTTGGTGCGCCTTGCTGCTTTCTCTGAGTCTAAATAAATGCCAGGGCGCGGAGGTGGCGCATATGGAAATATAAAGTGGACATGCACGTTGATTTGTGCGTTTCGGGAGCTCCATTTAAATGCATGTGTTGTATTGTTGGACACTGTGACGGTAAAAGAACCCTGAAGTCAGTTTTGAGCACATTCTCAGTTGTGGAGGAGAATTTATTGCTGTGTTTGCGCGCAGGAAATATCTCGATGTGAAAATACCACAAGTCAGTGGTTTATGGAAATAATCAAGTGAGTTATGGATGATTTATGTCGCAGGTGACATTGACACTTTGAGGCGACAGCTGGCCTGAGTTTGTTCCATCATATCTGTGTCTGCCTCACGGAGCTGAAACGCGCCCTGGAGGTTTGGTGTGAAGTTTTGAACGCTCCGGGAGGTTTAGCTCCGTGAAGCTTTTACGCGTGGACTGTGTGGTGTTGAGGGTCAATAAGTGACTTGGATGTGACGGTTTTATGTCGGTTACATTTCGCTGTGATCTCGCTGGGTGCTCGGAGGCGGGCGGACCGGTGCGTCTTGGCTCCGTCTGAGCGCAAAGCTGCGGACTGTCTGTTAAAGCGTCCCCTGATTTATTTACCCTGTCATGAGATTAATATTTTGTCTTGTGTCATAGTAAACACGCATGAGCATCATTCTACCGCGGTGTCGTGGGATAACGTGTGCAAGTTACTCTCACAGAAATCTGTTGCCTTCCAGAGCCTAAAAAGCTTTTAATCAACTTTTACACACCGACATGTGATACACACCCCGCGGTTTAATTTGCCTCTCCAAACGGCACCTGCACCCGATGCTGTGTCATTTCAGGCAAATGTGCATCTGCCCACTTTCATGTCCCGGAGTTGTAGCTTCGGGATCCTCACACAGTCCGCTGCAACATCGCTGCTCGGCACTCAGCAGCCAGCTCTGGCACTTGTTACGCGCCGCAGAGGTTTGGAGAGTTTGCGGCTTCGCAGAGTTTCCCGGCTTTAGATCAAATCCGCGATGATTCCGATGATCAATCACCAGAAACTGGAGCCTTTCTGACAGACGTAACGAGCCAGGCGCCTGATTCCAGCAGCGTGGATATAAAGTTTGCTCCCACATACCCAGAAGGCTTCACTCGTTGATGAAACACAAATGTCTCAGAATGAAATTGAGGATAATTTGGAGATGGAACCAAAGTGCGCTTATTGAGGAGTTAAACATGCAGGCTAATGATTGTGAGACAAATATTGTAAAGACAGAAATAAAGCGTTGTGTCATTATAACTGTGGCTGATTATAATCTGATGTTTCGCATGATCCACGAGTGAAACCCGTTTTTAAAGACTGTGATAAAAGATGAGAGCTCGTCACATCTGAGGTGTGACTGTGTCCTGCAGCGAGACCCAATCTTCACAAGTTCCCTGTCTTTAAATCAGTCATGTTTGCCGTCGCCTGCAGCGGCAGCAGCCTGTCGGCTCTGTGTCTGCCCCTCTCTCGGCACCTTCTGCTTGGTATTCATGACCTGTAAGGCAGCAAAAAGAGCCCACTTTGAGCGGAAGACTGGCTCCAAACACTGAGTCCTCCCCTCTCTCCCTTCCTCTGTCTCTGGCTCCGGCTCCGGGCTGCAGCGCGGCGGAGCAGCCGTCCCCTCTCCCCGTGCGTAATGGTGCATCGGAGGAAACCGCTACAGTGCGCTTTATGGTGAAATAAAAAGTATGAACTTGGCCAAATGTGTGCGTGGATATCGGGATCGAGCCCTAAAAGACATGATTTGTGTTTTGAACCCAGCGCATTGACACCAACTGAGATATCTAGTTTTAAAACCACATAAGGAATGAACCAGAGCCGCTCCTGTGTGTGGGTTCACTGTAAATATTGCAACAGAGCCTCAGCTGCTCATTTGGCTCGTGAGGATGTGGTCGGGTTGAGAAGGAGAGACGTGGAGATGATGTGTGTTTTAGACTCTTATTCCCACTTTATAATCTTTTACAAGTCAGACCTGGGTGCTGCTGGGATGTGTGGTGTCATCCTGGCATCCACTTTACCATTAGTTGCACTCAACCAGTTATTTAATAGGGGAGTGTGTGCGCGTGTGTTTGTGCAGCGCGTGTATGTATACGTGTGTGTGTGTGTTTGTGTGTGTTCCAGATAAACTGAGAGGGACAGAGAGCTCAGGGATGTTTCGCTGGCTGTTGTTCTCCCCTGTGCCGTTGGGGGGCGATATTGGTACATCAGATCCATCCACCGTCACACACACACACACACACACACACACACTGTCTGTGTCTCTCACACATACTCAAACACACACTCACACACTCTCATGTTCACAGAGCGACCAGGTTCTAATAATCTTTCTCCCTTTTCCAATTCCAGCTGCTGGGTTTTGTTTTTAGAAAAAAAAAAGTGAAGGAGCTCATTCAGCTATAATGATAATAGACTGAGAGCCAGTGATGAAGAAAATGATCTCACTCCGAGTCTGTCTGTCTGTCAGTCTCACTGACATCTTGTAGAAGTTCTAAGCGCCCTGTCAGCCATCCTCATACAGGACGTGTGTGTGTGTGTGTGTGTGTGTGTGTGTGTGCGTCTGCCCGGCCAAACAGCTCAATTTTCAGATCAGTTACTCTCATCATCATCATCATCATCATCATCATCGTCTCCTTCACTGAAGTGAAGCTGAATTGGGGGCAAAAGTTTTACTGTGCTCATATGTCAAAAGCTCAGGAAACAAATCTGCATCTTCATGACTTGATATCACTAGTGGTAAATAATAACATAGTTGTATTTGTTCGTTAAGTATTCGACTGCCACACTGTAAGAAGAGCTTGTGTCCCATCTCCCACCAACACTCTGTTGATTTTCTTTGACCATGAAGGCAGTAAACTTAAAGGTCCAGTGTGTGAGATTTAGGGGAATTTAGCAGAATCTCTGAAATCTTCTGAAATTTTTATCAGGAGCTGAATTATCCACAGAGGTCTCGTCCTCTTCAAAACAAACAGACCCGGTGATTAATACTAGTGAAACACTGAATAAAGCGATTTTGCATTTTAAAAAAAAGTGTTTTTTTTTAAAGCTGCTCGTCCCAGAGGGGCTGCGGCCGACCTGAAAACATGAATGGTCCGATCTGGAACCAGTGTTTGGTCAGTCTGGGCTACTGTAGAAACATGGTGGACTCCATAGACGAGGACCTGCTCCCTGTGTAGATAGTAACGGCTCATTCTAACATAAAACGCAATGATTCTTATTTTCAGGTGATTATAAACATACTTCTCATGTTATATTCCATTTCTGCCAGTATGCTTCCCTAAACCCTACAAACTGGACCTTTAACCAAGTGCTTTTAGTTGCCTGAACATAATTAGACCTTTAATGGAATAGTATAAAACTTCAAGTCCCTTTTAGTAACTCGGTGAGGCTACGCGTTTTGACGCTTGGCTCATTAGTCGCCTGGTCTGGTTGCTAAGCAGCTCTTTTTTGTTTGCTACTTCAAATTATGTGTCCATTCCTGTAAGTTATTCACATTTCTTTAGACCTTAAGTGTCCTCACATCAAAAGAATCAAAAAGGTTTTTCAGAAAGTTTTGAGGATTGTTTTAAGAGGACAAAGTGGTGTATCTCACCCCTCTGATGCTTTGTCTGTCAGAGCTGGATCAAATTAACGACTCATAATTGATATATAATCTGAAGCTTTAAATTAAATTAAAGGCCTGTCCCAAATACAGGCCTGTTGATATCAGTGATTTAAGCAAATCGAAGCCCTATAAAGGCTATTAATGTAAGTTTTACAGTCGTTAACATTTTGAGATATGTGCTGTATTGCAGAGAGTAAGATGAGGAGATTAATACCATCCTTGTGAATATGAAAGCAAAGCCAGCAGCCAGCGAGCTCTGCTGGGCATGAAGACTGGAAACAGCTGGCCTGGCTCTGGGCAAAGAAAACAGAGTCCAAATCAAACACTTCGAGTCAATCTTAAATTTCGAAGTGGCTGTCCGAAAATACTCATTTGGGTCGTTTTGGAAAAGAATTGACAAACTATCTATTTAGTCATTTTGACATGAGGACTTCCTTTTGGTCATTTGGGTGAACTTACCCTTTAAAACGCCTCTTTCTTTAGATTTGCAACAGCTTTATGTTGCACAAAGCAAAGGCATGTGTTACCCAAGACTGTCTTTTTCATCTTGCTAGTGTGTGTGTGTGTGTGTGCTGGGTGCAGCTGTGCTCCTGATCCATGCCTTTGAGCTCCAGTGATCGCTAATTGTTGAACATCCGGTCGGATCTGGAGGTGACGACTAGGGCGTTGAGGTGTGTGTGTGTGTGTGTGTGTGCGCTTTTAGGGAAACCAATTTACAATTTATATTCCACTTAATTAGATTTCTTTGGCAGTAAGGACAGAAGGGGAAAGAGTGCAAAAAGGAGAAAGAGAAAGCGAGTGACCACGCGTCGCTCTCTCTCCCTCTGCCTCTCCTTGACTCGTTCGCCCAGTGTGTTGACATGTTGGAGGGACGCGGCGAAGTCTTTGGCTTTGATCAAATCAACAGCCTCCAATTCCCCAATTATGGAGCCCTTTATGTGATTAGCAGAGCGTGTGTGTGTGTCATGATCCATGCGACTGTGAGACACAGAGGGAGACGTGTCATACAAACAGAGGAGAGTCGGAGGGAGGAAAGGTAAAGGTGAGCAGGGAGAAGAGGAGCAGCGGAAGCAAATGAGAGGAGGAGGAGGTAGGAGGGCAAGGAATGGAGAAGTTAAAATTTGAGAGGAGGGGAGAGTAGAGGAGGAGGAAAACTAAGCGTAAGAGAGAAAAGGAAAGGAAGCAGGATGGAAAGGTCTGAGCAAAGAGGTGATTGGAAGGAGACGAGGAGATAATGGGGAAAGGGGTGTAGGAAAAGAAGGTAAAGACTTGATTTGATAAGCAAGGAAAGAGGAAACAAGTGAAGGAGAAGAGAGGAAAAAAGATGAAGGAGACAGAAAGGAGCACAAAGTGAACGGAGCAAGGAGACAAGGACCTTGAGGTGGAAGAAATAGGAGACAAGGATAGAGCCAGACAGGAAGGAGAAGGCAAAGAGAAGGCGAAAGGACGAGACTGTGGTAAAAGAGATAGTCTTGTTGTCTGTTGCCTCGTTCATCACTCCTGTCTAGACGAGGTGAGGATGAGGAGGAGGGGAGGAAGACAGGAGAGCAGAAGGAAGAGCAAAGGACGAGTGGTTGGCGGAAATGACAAAGACAAAGGATGACGGGAGGTCAAGAGAAGGAAAAAAGAATGACACTAAGTTGATTATGTCTCACTGTTATCGACTGCCTGAGTGGCTATAATTGTTTCCTCTGCTGCGTGTGTGTGTGTTGGAGTGAGAGAAAGCTTTATGACAAGACGTCTGTCACCTCGTGCCCTGCTCTGTTTAGTATGCTGTCCATCCTCCCTCACTGTGTGTGTGTGTGTCTGTGTGTGTGTCTGCCTAATCCACAGCACTTATTCTATTGGCCTGACTAACTGACAGCCTAATAGCAGGGCATGCTGAGTGCCGGGGCGTCGCGTGTGTGAGAGAAAGACAGAGAGAGAGAGAGGCAGAGTTGGGTATTGAATGAACGTTAAAGTGGGTATTGGAGCTGAAAGAGAGAGAAGCTGGAAAGAGTGAGAGAGAGCACTTTTCTGCAGTCGATGATGCATTTAGAGAGAAAAAGTGTGTTTGTGCGAGAGTGTGTGAGGTGCAGTATTAGTGCCCGGTAACACCAGACAGTGGCACTGAGAAATACATTCGCATGCTCCCATGCATGAAGTCATTAGCGCTGGATCCTCGTTGACACAGAGGACTGCGTGCACAGGTAGTTGGCGTGCAGCTGTTGCTGGCAGACTAACCAGGATGACTAGCTGGAGGATGCTAACACCAGCCACCACAATGACCCTCAAAGCTAGCTGGGCTGTGAGTAGAGGATTACAGAGACGTCATTATCTGTCTCTGTATTCTGATTGAAGAATGGAGGTGGATGTGGTTTTACCGGAAGTCACGTTAATTCACTGGCAATGCAACTGTGCCTTCAAATTTGATTTTAAAAAGGCAAAAAATGAATTATCCATTTGGGATCTGAGCCTATTTTGGCCGTTTATGAATAATTTTGATTTTGCCTTTATATACCACATAACAAAAATGTTTACCATACCCATGTTTGGAATCTTTTTTTTTTCAGTACAACTATATGTTCTGACAATTATTTTTTCACTTTAATCTACTTTATTAACATATTGGACCCAAAAATACATCAAAATAATCAAATCCAAATTAAAAAATATGCTATTTATTACAATAAAAACCACTTGAACTTGAAAAGTAAACATAGGTTGCAAATATGAACATATAAAGGTTAAATTAAAATACAGTAAAACTAAAAAAACAAATATTTCCCATAAAAAGCGTAAAGCATAAAAAAGAGCTACACCAGTGCTTTGTATTCCCAGAGTTCCAATAGTGCAAATGTACCGTAAGAGGTAAAACTGAGATGTAATCGAACTATATACAAATACGTGGCACATGGCATTAACCGGCTGACTTGTGGGGCAGTGTTGGGGTCGTTTCCTGTTCTCCAGGGCTCCAAGTGATGGTGTGGAGATCTGGACCTCATCTGACTCCTCCTCCCACAACCTTTCTGTGGGCCTCTGTGTAGAGGATCCATTGTCCTCATCACTGTAGCTGTGCAGGACAGTAACCGCAACCGCTTTCAAACTGTATGGTTTGACTAAAATGAACAATGACAGCAATATAGTCCACGATGAGCAGCGCTAAAATCAACCTGCGTAGTTGTCCCTCCATTGTGACATTAGAAAGTGTCACATTTATCTTGCAAGTGTACTCTTCTTCAACGTTTGCTTTACTTCCTGGATTTTTCCCTCATGGAAATTCTGACCAATCAAGAGCAGCTTTCTCACACAAAGCATTTGATCTGGTCCTCTTGTAAATGCTGCCGTGAGAACACGAACCACCTCTAGGCAATTATACAACTTTGGAACAAAATAAGTCCCTGATTCAAACCAAAGGAGACGACTCTACGTCTGAAAGCACCCTGAGTTAACAATGCTTATCCAAGACACATATTTGTACCATCCACCCCTGTGTCACGACAGATCTCAAATATGCCACATCTCTTGCTCGTAGCTAATATGGTAAATTCTGCTTTGGATTGTTTGATTATCCATTCCCTCAAAGATCAGCACTGTCAAGATAGTTTGCAGTTGCTCAAGGTGCAAATTACTGTGTCGAAGTTAAACTGTGTGAAAGCTGCACGTGGATTTTATTTACCTCTGCGATCTCAGTAAATTTAATTTATTGTGGTCTGAAATGTTGCTGTAATAAAAGCTGATATGAGTTCTCTAACAGTGAGCGGTTGAATGTCAGCGTCAGCTTAATAAACCTAAAGTAGACGAGAATGTCATTTGTAAATGTTGGTTCTGGCTCACCAAAAAGGAGAAAGAAAAGTAAAAGTACTTTACTGTTGTCACCGAAACACACTGTAATCCTCCCTCTGCATGCTTTGATAGAAATGGTTTTCGTCTGGAAGCTCATGGCCAGTTATCAAAGTTACTGCCTGAAAACAACAAAGTTATTTCCCTGCAGGAGGCAAACAACTGTGAGTTCTCCGGTGATGGAATATGGTGTCAGACTGACAGTTGTGTCTGCCACGGGGATATTTGACAGTTGAAAACCGAATGAGATACTATGAGCAGTGAACGATAACGCGGCTTTGAAACGCACATCTAATGGAAAGACAAGAAAAATTGATATTTAGTGGCCCTGAGGGCGAATTTGCCTGGCGCATCAACAGAGCCAGCTCTGCACACATGACTCAGAGGAAACAAACTTACATCTGCAGCTATTCAAGACGTGCAAGCATTCATCCATTAGTGCTACAGACGACACTTTCTTAAATGGTGTGAGGATATGTGAGTACAATCTGTCTCAGAATGACGATAATATTTGCAAACACCATGATTCACTGGGCCTACTCATGTGATGTTTGTCAGTATGATAGAACGATTAGAGCCATAAACAACTGGATATGTTAAAAAAATAAACACGGTTTGAAATTAATTTAATAAAGATTAAGATGTGTTGGTTCGGATAGCTACACATATTTTTAAAGTAGGAGTATCCACACTTTTCTCACTGATACTGACTCACTGGATGCAGGAAACAACAACAACATCCTCCGAACTTGACGCTAGACGCTTAAAGTGGCAAGTCTTGATGCAGATCTGGATTGTGCAGTAAAGCTTGCCTGCTTTGTTGTGTATGTGAATTGTTGGAAAAGCCCAGACTCTGTCTCGCAGGATTCTCATGTCCACTGTGGATCCATTTTCTGCTTCGACCAGTTGAAGTTGATTTCCCATATATTTTTACCCTGGCAGCAGGATGTTGGAGTGACAGTGACTTCACCAACGTTCTGATCCACCTCACTTCACATGAGCTTCTTTGACATCGTCGTTATAATGTTGTGCTAGAGCCACATTCCGCCAGCAAACCGTCTGTGGTTTAACGGATCCAATGAGCTCCTCCAGAACTAAAATATACCATCACTGCATCCTGGGCTTAACACAGCCTAAGACAATTGTGTTTGGTCATGAACTGTCCACGTAGAGATATGACGTGCAAGGTACTCTGGGTGCGTTGGTTGTTGACCCTCTTGGAGGCTGTGTCAAGTTCAGCCTGTTACATGCATTGACTGCTGTCAAAATACTCTTCCATTTTCACAGGAAATGTACGGTTTGCATACAGTCTCTTTCAATATAAAAGCATTACGTTGGCCTCCTGGGGGAGAGCTGGATTAGGGTTAGCGTTGAGCATGCCGACATAAAAGCACAGCTTCTTTCGTCTGACACCGGTTGTCACTGACTAATTGCTGGATTTTGATGACTTCGCGGTGAGACTGGGATGTTTAAAGAAATACAAACAAGCCAGAACCTTTTCCTCCCTATAGCAGAAAGATAATGTGCACTTCCAGACCTGGCCACATTAAACTACACACAGCTTGAGTCCCATACCGATGGGCAGAAGGTTACTTTTGACATGTAATAAGTTACAGATAACTTGTTATCCTGTTGAAATTATAATGACTACATAACTATTTTAACTTAAATGTTTTAAACTGGGCAACAAAGCTGAAAAGTCCTAAAAACACAAGTGCAAAAATGTTGCGCTTAAATTGGTAACAGTGGCTTTGGGAGTAATCTTCAACATTTTGTTAAGTAATTTAATGACATATTTTTTTCCCGGTAACTGTAACTGGTAACAATTACATTAATTTTGTAATTTATATTATTTATATATTAATTTATTTTTAGAAAATATTTAGATGTAATTCACTTCCTTCCCTATAATTTAGTAGAGACCATGAGCTTTAAACGTCTGTTATAAACACACAGTTATATTCCAACTTTAAAGGACAGAGCATTCACTCAGTGTTCAACAGTAACCGCCACAGCAGCAGAAACCATCACCAACACTTTGCCCAGGCATCTGCTTAGCAGTAAAAGCCTAAATAAAATATATGCCTGCTGGACACTGACACTTTCATTATAATAGGTTGAACCATTAATTACAATTAATTTGTTCGTTACATAAATTATACAGGGATAATTTTGCAGCAGCCCATAAATTATACAGCGGTTGCAAATGATACAACAGCGCATCCAGAAACCTCAGCCTTGGAAGGGCATAATGGCATCCCAGACAGGATTCAGCAGTTGAATGCTGGCAGGCATAAATGAGGTGGAAAATGCTTTTGTTTTTATCCTGCGGAGGCTTCAGCCTCAGGGCAGGATGGTGCAGATGTTCATCTCCCATCATTTATTGCGCTTTGACTGCACGTTCATATGGAATTAAACAAACACAAACAAGTTTCGTGTCGCATCCAAGCTGTCAGAAGTTGCAGCAGTTTTTGGTGACTAATGTGAGTTGTGTACAGTCTTGGAAATGGGTAATTTAAAGGAATTTGAACATTTGCAATAATGGCACTTCTTATTAACAGAGGGTATAAGCATCTGAGGTTTGCCTCATGATCTGTCAGAATGCCATTTGCAATAAGTAGTTGCCAGAGAAGCTCATCAGCTTTAGTGAGTTCCCACCAACCCGAAAGGTTGCTGCTTCTGAAATGTTAACTTTTGGCTGGTGCTGTACCAGAACAGAGACACATAAGGTATAGTGACATAAGATTTATCTAAGGAAATAAGCAAAAGGCTGAATAAAATACATCAACTGCCTTTTATATAAGATGAACAGAGCCCTGTTTTAAAATGGTGTGCAGTCTTGTAGAGTTGCTTTTATTATCATATAACTGTGAACATCAATAATTTAGAAAACATCTATAGAGGAAATGTAGCCTGGGAACCAGACAAATCTGCAAGCTTTGCTATACCTGTCAGATATGAATCAAGATTATGTTACTGCGTTGCCTATTTCCGGCCTCAACTGTTTTCAGAGACACATTTTAGTGCACTGTTTAGCTGTAATTTGAGGACTTTGTGACATTTTTTTCCTGCTTGGAAACGGACCAAGCACCACCCCAACTGGCACGTGTCGCTCAGCGCTACATCACTTGTTCCATTGTTCTCATTATTCTTAAGTCTATCCAATTGTATCCAGAGGTTTTTTTTTTCTGCACCTGTTGATCACGTCCACTTGAAATCAAAAATAAACAAAGAGGTTCCAGACAATGCTAGGCTCTGGAAAATGATTTGTATTATAGAGGTTTCAATTTTCTGATCTGATGCCAAAGATAAAAAACATGTTCTCATTTTACATTGCTATGGTTTGGTTAGGTTAAGCCACAAAAACAACATGGCTAGCAATCATGGTTTGGGTTAGAATTAGTTGTTGAGGTTAATGTTAGGAAAACATCGTACACTGTGTTTGTTGTCATCGTTAAAACACTGTAGGTAGGAAACAAACACTCATTTCCTGTGTCAAAGTTTTCATGTTTTGTTAAACCAACCATCTACCCCAAACAAAAAACTCTGCGGCTTCATAACAACAGCAAATTACTTTCTCCTTTGCTTCCAACCAGTGTTAATTTTGACAACTATTGACTGAGTGGAGTCCTGTGGGGGATCAGCTGTCTGGCGGACGATGGCTGCTTGCTCCGCTGCCGTTCAGTGGCTAACGAGCAGAGCTGCTAACAGCCACTGCTGCAGATAACAAACTCCTCAAATCCATTCAGCAGCTCCACCACCCACTGTCAGACATATTTACTGCTGAATTACAGCTCACAACTTGCACCAACGACTGACGCTGCTCCAGTGTGAGTGTTTTTGCTGGCTAGCGAAACATGCTGCCACAGACTATTTACTGGAATTTGCCAGCCTGTTGCTCAAACAATATTTGTAGATCACGGCAGGCACGGCTGCTCTCGGCTTTCAATGTCCGATAGTTCACCATGTACATATTCATCAAAATGAAAATGAAAATGAAACACAGATTTCGTCTTAGTTTTGATTATCAAGATCTATTTTTCGCTTGTCATCCTGTCGTTTTTGTCATTTTTCAGTTATGAAAGCTTATTGTCATAATTTCTGTGAGTGAAATGAACATTAATACCAAGAGACAGTGACAGAGTTTTAATTACCATTGCTGATAGAGGTCTTTGTCACTTGAATGTAAATGTAGGTTGTTTTTGGCCCTTCGTTGAACGACTCATCCACTTGTTTTTCTCATTACCTTCTAATAATGGGTATGATTGGTTTCCTGGTTATTGCAGCTTTTCCTGAAAAGCTAAATCACATTTTTGTAGAACGCAGTAGCTACAAATCAGATGCAAGCATGTGACTAGAAGTTTGAAGGTTCAGTTTCGGAGCTACCAAGGAAAATCAGAGCAAGCTGGTGAACGTGGAGCCAGTATTCATTACAGGAGCTCTTTCCTGAACTCCAGTTTGAGTAACTTGGCAAGACACTAGTGAAGAAGAGGGGACATGCTCAGTCAACCTCCTCGGGCTGGGTAAAGGTTCCGTTCCGTTCTCAAAGTCTCAAATTGCTAAACAAACTTGGGGACAAATCAAGTCGTGATTGAGCTGATTAGAATGTCGGAGGTGTAAAACATACACGGCACAGCACATTAAAAACTTCCTTTCCTCTAATTAAAATAACTGCTGATTAATGCAAGAGGTCTTAACGAAGCTTAACAAGGTTTTGAAGTAATTAATCCATATTTAATAGAAGATGTTAGGCAAGTGAGACTGAGAGCCTGCTTAGTCGGCTGAATCAACAAGCTTGCGAGGAGAGAGGGGGAGGAGAGGGAGGGGGGAGGGAGGACAAGAGTGAGAGGATGGATGGCAGATAGAAAGTAAAGAAGGAAATCAGACAAATAAGTGTGGGTAGAGGATGGAAGGTAATAAACGGAGTAATGGAGGAGAGGGGAACGAGAAGATATTAGATGATATCCGAGCATCATTCACTTTATTCTCACAGTGGCTAAATTTGATTTATGTCAGACTGTGTGGGAAGTCTTACCCAGAGGATTCACAGATGTAGTCAGAGCCACTGTCAGAGCCACTCTCAACTGGTTTATGAAACAACGCTTTGTGTGAAACTCAAAATGTCCAAATGAAACTTTTCCGAAACAGGATTGATGGGCTGTTGTGACCCATTAAATGATAATTTGAGTTTATTACAACGAGGGTATATTTGAGTGCTCTAAACTGCTCGGATCTGCAGTGATATTAAAAAATAAGTCCAAAATCCAGCTGTCAGTTGAGCAAAATATATTAGAAAGAAACAAATGAAGACAAACATTAAATTATTACCCAAGCTGTCCAGCCTGTCTGACCGCTTGTGTTTCTTGCCCTTATCAAAATGCCTCTTTGGGCTATGGTGCTGAATCCTCATTAGTTTTTAGGTTTCAAGTGAAATTTCTAAAAAGAACTTTTAAGTGGATTTCCAGGAAATTGTGTACAGATATTCAATATGCACAACATATTAATTGTACTGACATTTTGACTGTCGCCATCTTGGATTTTTGGAGCCGGAATTGATTATATTTTGAGGAGAGGGTGGAGCTAATCCTCATGCTAGCTGCTCGCTTGGTTAGCACAGTGCATTCACATTCGTCAGGATTAACTGTGATGACGCTAGTGCCAATTTTAAGCAAAAAACAGACTTAAAACCATTAAAACAAAATTTGCTTACCAGAAAAACTGAACATCTGACTCCTCACAGGGTTTTTTAGTGCAACTAAACCCTGAACATGACCTTTTTTAGGTGTCCAAAATGTTACAATTAACTTAATGTACTGTAAACAAACTGAAATAGCAACAGCTGTACCGATACTCTGTGAATCTGGAGTTATGCCATGATTATGCTACCTTATCAGCATTTTTGTCTTTTCAAAACTCACCCCTGTAGGCCTGCAGCTGTCATGACCAGGGAAGTTAGCTAAAGAAAAAATGTTTTTCTTTAACCCTGATGAAGACGGTCTAGTTGAAACGTTGGTACTTGAATAAAAGAATATATTTTTGCATCGAGTCTTAGAGTGTGCGCCTGACATCCTTTTTCAGATTTGTATTTTTTCATCAACAGTCAGCACCTCTCCAACCCTGGTGTGCGCTCCTCCTCTCTCTTCATCTGTTACAGGCTGTAAACATGTTTATTTCTGCTGTAAAGTTTAAAGGCATTTTAACATGGGGGTCTACGGAGATTGACTCGCTCTTGGAGCCAGCCTCAAGTGGTCATTAGAGCAACTGCAGTTTTGGCACTTCCAGGTTGGCCTCATTTTTCTGCCCTGGATATTGCACCTTATTGTCCTATGACTTTCCTCGCAGCACCATAGCAGGTCAAAAATTTTAACTAGCTCAACACTTATTTGATGGATTTCTTTGATGATTACCCAACTTTTCGCGTATCTCCATCATGAAGCTGACATTTATAGTTTTTGTTGATTTGTTGACTACTGCAATCAAATACTAACAAAACAAATCAGTTTGAGTTGCTCTTTCATTCATTCATGTTATTGACTCAAGACCGTATCACATGGTTTAGAGCACAAACATTACATAGAATAATTACAGAGCAATGGCACACGGCGTACAACAAATGTTACTTAAACAATTGATTTAAACATAGATGGACGGTTTAAATGATACTTAAATTATTTTCTGTTTAGTACCTTGCTAACACAACCTGCTAAAAATCAGCAGTTAGCATTGTGATCCTGAGCATGCCGGTTTGTGCGTTTGCTACCCAAATCTTGAGGGGATGAACCTGGACTTAAAGCAAAGTGAGATGCCTCCTGTATTGGGCCGAAGAGAATATTTCTCAATTACTAAAAAGGTGCATAAGGACACCGCTGTATTCAGAATATTCAGTCTCTTGACTTTGTTCCCATAGTGTCAGGTAACAGCTCACTTATGTACCATGTGGTTGTAATACGTAGATTGAATAAAGGAGACAGCGGCATAAGAGTTGGAGAGGAAAGGGAATTATGGTCAGGAGAAATAGTCAGATGACAGGAGAAAGAAACAAAGGAAAGGGGTATAATATATATAATGCAGTATATAATGTAAATATATTGTACTGATGCTTCAGGGAAAAGAAACTTTGGGAGGAGTTAGACGAGGGTAAAAATGTTTTTCTCATGGGAAATTGCACATAACTAGAGCAGGAAGAAGAGGAGACAGAAGGAAAGTAATTAAAAGAGAATATAAAGTTAGGAAAGAAGGAACGAATTAAGAAAGACAGGTTTGGATGGAGAGAGATGAAGAGAGCTCAGCAGACAGAGGAGGAGAGGAAGAAGAGCAAACATCATAATATTTGCCTGGCAGTTGGATTTCGCCTCTCATTTTTTTTACACTCATACACACAGACAGGCAAATACACATGCAGGCCAACACACACACACACAGCACGGAAACACACACGTCTTCCCTTGATGGAGCCGTCTGAAGGAGCCAACCATCTTCTAGTTGTTTACGGACTCTCATCTGCACACACACACACACACACACACACACACACACACACACACATGCAAATGAGCTCACTTGACTGAAATACTGCCGAGTGTACACAACCGTAATCCAGCATCTGTTTGCCTTTTCGTCATCGCTCACTCTCTTTTATATCTCTGTCATCATCCCGTCTTCTTGATGTGTGTGTTTGCGGTTTTTATCAGTTTATCCACCCTCCGATCTCTTATTCCGATCATTCTGTTTGAACATCCATCCGCACATTCATGCATATATTCACCCTCACGTCCGCTAGTTCAACAATCCGTCTGCTCGTCAGTCCATCCACATGTGATTTCATTATTTCATCAATCATCCCTCCATCTGTCAGTCACACAAAATTGCTGTGTAGCAGTGCATGTGAGCCGAGAGGGAAACACCGTGTGTGTGTGCTCATGTAGTGTGAGTGTATGTGTGTGTGTGTGAGCTCTGATTGAATGCTGATTAACAGATAATTGCCTCTGTCATTGCCGGCTACAGGAAACGCCGCCTAGTTAAGTGATACAGACAGACGGACGGTTAGACAGACAGGTGGACCGACAGATAGACAGAAAAACCATTTCCTCGGCCGGGGAGCATGGCAGCGGCTGCTCTACCTGTCACTCACCGAGAGGGGAGAGAAAGGAGGAGTGATGGAAGGAGATAAATAAGTGGGGGAGGCTGAGAGGAAAAAGAGGGAGGGAGAAGTGAAGCGAGCAGAAGGAGGAGGAGGTGGAGGAAGAGGTGAGAGATGGAGACGAGAGAGCAGGGGAGTGAGAGCGATTGGCCGTGGAGGATAAAGGGCAGAAATGACAAATGATGGGAGAATGAGTGGGAGAAGGTGAAGAAGGAGGAATAAAGATTGTTGATTGTTGAGGAGGAGGTGTAGAGAGGGAATGTGGGAGATCAGGAAGTTTGAAAAGAAGGGCCAGAGATAAAGAGACAAAAGGCTTTTTCAGAAATGCACTTCATCACTGAAATGTGCTGGCGTTTTTACATCATCCTCATTTTAAATGGTTGGACAATGTAAGGTGTCAGTCAGTCACATGAACATACGAACTATAGAGAGAAAGTTAATGCACTCTTTGATCTGCCTGTAGAAAATATGTTACGTAATGCTGGTGTAGGCAGAAATCTGGAAAGCCCAAAAAATAGCACAAAATAAATGGAGGAATTTAAATAAACATCCTCTGTTTCCCTGAGGCCCCTCCCACCAGGCATCCACAGGCGTATGTACGTGCTTTTACACTAACCCAGTGTTTTCCAAACATTTGTTTATTCAGTCTTATTTCAGCATAGAGTTGCGTGCAGCCCCTCCTTGCCCTGCTCTCTCCCTCTGTCAGTAAGAGCACAGATATGACAAGAATTAGCTCGCTCGTCACCTCGCAGTCCCTTCGCCTCACTCCCCGCCACCGTGCTGGAAGTAAAGCTGGATTTATACTTCTGCGTCAAAAATCAATGCAGTACTTATGGCACAGGCTTTATGTCGAAGTATCCTACGCCATAGCCTGACGTGCAGCCTCCCAGAAACATAACTACACGTCATGGTGAGGCACATCTCCTGGCTATTTTCGTTAACTATAACCATTTCCCTCAGTGGAAACAAAGCTTTTATTTATTTTAATTTCACACATAAGAAACAATAAATTTTGAAGACAATAAAGCCTCCAAAAAAATAGCACTTCAAGTGTTGTGTGTGATTTATCCTGGCTTCATATGAGCAGAGGAAATCTCTGCTAGTGGCTAGGCTAATTTATACAATGTAAAATGCCATGCTAAAATGCTAATAACATTAGCATGTTGAACTTGTGGGGAAAATTGTCCAGCAAAAGGACAAAAAGTGCTGGCAAATAGGAGTTAAATGAGAGTCTTGTCATTTTTAGTGTTGTCAAACTTGATAAAATGGATGTTCTATCTAATAATTAATGAAATTGATGAGAACATTTATTAGGGGATCCATTATGCTCAAGTCATTAATTAAGGCCTCAGCGGAACAGTTGCACCATTTATAACCCATTATGTGTGCAGTTTGAAAAAGAACCGACGAGTTTTCTTTCTTGATGTTTTTCCTCCAACTCTCTTCTGTCAACTTCTCCCAGTCTCGTCATGTTTGAATAGAGCCATTACCGAACATTTAACAGAGATCTGCATTAGAAAACCTCACAGCCATTACCTTTACAGAGAGACAAAACAGCAACGCTGCATATTCCATGTCTGAACTAAGCTATAGAGGCATGGAACAGAAAGACACATCGGCACAGACAGAGCGATGGTCTATATTCATCCGTCTATGTCCTTTGTTCTCTGTAAAGCACTTCATGAAATGCCTGTTTGTTGCTAAACACGCTATAAATACATTCACATCAACTTTGACTTAATGGAACGCGAAAGAGCAAAAGGCTTTTCGACTGTAAATAGAGTCGGAACTGTCGCGCATATTTTTAGATGAAAGCTGTGCACCAGTCAAGTCTTTCCACCCGGAAACGAGAACAGACAGAGAGAAAGAGACAGACGCACTATACATTCACAGTGTTGCAGCACTTTGTGCTCAAATCCAACTTAATGCATTACGTTTCCACCGTGTGTGATTAAGTGCTCCTGCTAGAGAAAGTTCTGTTACTTTTTCATGCTGCTCTTCTTTTTTGTAAATTCCAAATTAAGGCATAATTTTAATTGAAGCATCACACCAAAACGATGATCACTGTGCAACACATTTAATTTGTTATTTTAGACAGAGATTAATTAGCAGCGCTGTAAAAACACAATTTCTTTTTGTCCCTGCACGATTTACACAAAGCTTTTGAAGAACAATTTCATCACGATCCATCATCGCCTTAATAAATGGTGATTTGGAAGGAGATCCACAAAGAATGAAAATGGGTGCCTCTGCAAATCTGCAAAAATGTAATGCCTTCTCATGACTCACTGAGTTCGATGGAACAGAGGAGGAAGTTTTATTATAAGGGAATTCCTTCAGTGCAAGTCTTAAAGTGCCAAAAATATTATGGACAATGAAAAAGTCTTGTATTATTGGGTTGTTACTTTATCTCTTTTCCCCCCATCGCTCTCTGCAACCTTTGAGAGGAACAGGCTGCAGTGGCTGTTACTACTAGTGCAGATAACTGCAGAGCAGATGCTGGATGAGACTTTGTTGATGGCCGCCACTGAGTTATGAATCATGACTAATTATGAATATACTTTAAGTCCTCCACAGTTGTATGCGGCGCAGATAATGGTCCATTAAAACACTCTTAACATGCATGGACCCACATGAAACAGGTGCACGACCCATTTCAGCTCCGTAAGTGTAATTTGAAATAGTCTCATCATTTTAAAGCCCAGACTCGAGTCCCAATTAACGGCAGAAATGCTGTCAACAGATTGGTGCTTGTAATTGTAAAAGTTATGTACTCATGCTCCAAAATATTCCACTTACTGTACACACTAGTCGTGGCCTATTTAATTTCAGATGAAGAAATACATGCTGCACAGGCATTAGAGGAATACATCATCCACAGAATGATCATTTGTATATCAGTTACTCACTCTAAGTCGCCAACAGTTCGTTTTTCCTGCACAGTGAAAGAAGAATCCAAAAATGAAAAAAACAACAACAACGCGTGTTTAAAACGGCAAAACAATATCAAAACATATGTTTACAAACTCACACACAACTCAAGCAGTAATCCAGGTCTCATTTATCGGGTTCAAACTCACGCGCTTGCTCAGGCGCACTTCTCATGTGCATAAGTGTTTTAAATTGTGAGTTTTTTTAGTGAAAATGCACGTGTTTGTACTGGAATTATGACTGGATAAATGAGACTTGGTTTACAGTGCATGTGTTGTGTAAGAGTTCCAAACAGATGTTTTAATAAAGTTTTGCTGTTGTTAAACGCGGCCCCCTTTTTGCTCAGAGAGTGAAAAATTTCGCAGTTTTTGGATTCTGCTGATTCTGCCATTTGTTTTTCACATTGATTGGTTCCTATGATGCACAGGCAGAGGGTACTTGCTGTAGCTCTGGTTGAGGGTGAGAGGCTGACAGCAAGTAGTTTTTTTCAGCACAGGGAAACGGAGATCTGTGTGGGTACATGAGACCCTAAAAAAGAGGGTGGATCACCACCAGTTGGTCCAGGAGCTTCTCCTCCATGACGGACGTTTCCAGGCAGATTATAGGACGATTCAGGGGCAGTTTGACAACCTGCTGTCTATCGTTGGGCCGTATAGCTCTGGGTATCCAGCAACCACTACCACCAGTTTCTCCTCCATTGTTTACCAACTTTAAAATTATTGTCGTGACCACCACAGAAGGCCCGCCTCTCAAATCATCCGATTGGACAGTTGGAAAAAATCAATGAAAAAGGAGATGACCTGGGGCGCTTTTCCACCCTGAGTTGAAGATTTTTCAACTGGAAAAGTTCATAGCGCTCCAGTAAAAATGCCAGGCGCCCAAAGCACAGAAACGAGAGGCACATCGCAACACAAAACCGCAAGCAAAAAGCTTCGTTCTCATTAAAAACAGTCACAAAAAGTTATCTCCAGCTGCTAAAATGCATTCTGTGTGAACGGGGCCTAAGCAGGTTTTGCAATGTAACTGTTATTTCTTTAAAAAATGTTTTATCAGCCTTTATTGTATTTTTTCTTTGTTGGTGAACCAAGTTTTTCATCTCAGCCATGCTTTTTTTTTATTATTTTTTTTACATTAGTTCTCGTGTTAAAGCTTTTTTCAATGCCAATAGTAACTCCACAGAAGAGCAGAGAATTGGAAACATACTGCTTATGTTTGCTCCATTATGTCCATTTTTGATCAGCACTTGTGCGCCATTTTTAACAAACTGTATAAAGCTTGTCACTGTATGAAAGTTATAAGTGACTTCCACAACTTTTGTTTCACTGCTGCGAGGCACCAGAGGCTGCAGCTATCTGAGAGCCATAGTCTTATTCTGTCAGGCTGTCAGTCTGTAGCCCAGAATAGCATGACTGACAAAGGAGCAACAAAACCAAAAGAAACGCAACACCAGCAGCAGCAGCAGCAGCAGCAGCCAACTGTGTCGACCGCGTCTGTATTTCAGTTCAGATATTAACTGTGCCATGAGAGCAGTCCCTTTCCCTTTCTGAAGATTAGAGAGGAAGAAGATAACAAGAGAGAGAAGAAAGGAGGGCGATTAAAAAGAGAGAGCTTTACGGATACATGGAGATGGGGAGAGAGAGAGAGATGAGCAATGAAAGAGGGAGTGACAGCCCAAGATGTAAAATGAGAGAGATAAAGGGAGAGAATCAGAGGAAGTGACAGGGTGAGAAAAAGAGAACGTCAGAGTGACAGAGAGGGAGAGTATGAGAAGATATGAACGGAGCGAGAGATAAAGGAAGGTGTTGTCAGGTAAAGAGATGGAGAGAAAGGTCAAGAAAGAGAGAAAGAAAAGGAGAGTGAGGGACGTCAAGAAAAAACAGATACTTTTAATGTGATCGAGAGATTTACTTTTTGTTTGTGCTGTGCATAGACATTATTGAAATACTGGGTTTGTATGTAATAATTTACAGTATGTGGAGCTAGTGTTTGTTAACCACACTTATAGAGCTGAAGAGCCACTTTAAAGGCCCTGACACACCAAACGGACGATTGGCTGTCAATCAGTGTTGAGCTGTCGGCGAGCATCCTCTGCTCCAGTCTTTGTGATGTGTCCTGCACCATTAGCACTCATCAGCTCTTCTCGGTCCTTTTCTGCCCTTGTTGGCTTTTTTCAGCCGATTCAGTACGTTACATTGGCGCTGGAGATGGTGGATCCATTTGTGAATGAACTCATGACAGTCATGGAACTGTTCTATTCTGCTTTCATTGAGTCTGTTGGTTTGATGATCTGAGCCTTAAAGACAATGACCGGAGGGAAGCACAGCCAGTTAATCTCCGCTAGCTTCCCAGCTCTCCGTTTGGATTCAAACTGAGAGGCGGGGCTAGCTGGGAGTGGCTGAGCCGCAGCATGATGGAAGGGCGCACAGCCAGTTAGCCTCCGCTAGTCTCTGAGCTAGCCCCGGCTCTCCGTTTGGATCCAAACGGAGCACAGAGCCCTGGTTTGTTATTCAGGTTAAAGTGGGAAGAAGCAGCGGGTTTATCGGACAGCACTCCGCTCTCTCTCACGCAGGCGCAGAACATACGTGCAACTTGGCCGCCGGATGCAGTCAGTGTAGTGTGTTCAAATGCAACTGACACAGGGCGACGTGAGGTGACGTAGATGATGCAACAGTTGGCTTTGGTTGCTGCTAGTTCCTTGATGTCAGTTTGATGTGTCCGCACCTTAAAGAATTATTTTGTCTCATGCAGGCTGGCCGTCAGCTGTAGTCTTTGCTGTGTTCAGGTGCAACTTTTTGGCCGATACACAACAGTTGCCTTTTTTCGCCTCGAGTTCTTTGATGTCAGTTTGCTAAGGCTACCTACACCACCTTCAAGACGCTCAAGTCCAGTAACCTTTTGCCCAAGTGTGGTTTGTAAACCGTAATTAATTATTGCTTATGTGCTCCTTTAACTTGCACCAGTTCTGAAGCACATTGTCATAACTGTCATGCACACACTGTAGTTTGTCTCTCAGATGCTCGGTCCTGTCTGGTGTGTACCTTCTGCAGGGGAGAGGGAGCGACTGAGGGGAGAGCTGCTGCAGAGGATGATAAAAGAAAGAAAAAGGAGAGCATAAAAAAAAGAGAAAAGATAGAGATAGAGGGGGAGTGTGATAAGAGGCCAGTGTCGGGTATTAAAGAGTATTAGTGCAAGTGTAAGCCACGGACTGTAATGAACTACCCTCCTCTTCAATAGACCACCAGCTTTGGCACTGAGCCCGTGTGTGTGTGTGTGTGTGTGTGTGTCAGGAGGAGGAGACAGCTCTGGGAAGGTAACAAGGCCCTTGTCTTATCCCTCTTGAGGTCCTATTAACCTTTGCTCAACAGTCACACACATACACACACAGAGAGCCTCTCTTTTTTGACTGTCCCACTCAGACACACACCCTCATGTTCTCTTTTGTTTCTCCCTATCTCACACACACACATACACACACTGTTTCCTCACTGAGGAGATTTAAGAGCTGGTTAATTGGTTGGCTGGGGCTAATTTTCTGTTGAAAGTTAATGCCACCGTCATGCACAGCTCCCTGTGGAGAGGGTCAGAGTTAGGCTGGCTTCCTCTGTGTGTGTGTGTGTGTGTGTGTGTGTGTGTGTGTGTATATATGTGTGTGTGTGTGTGTGTTTGTGCATTATGTAGATGCAGCTGTTTTTCTGCTGTGTCCTCTAAAAAGCACTGTTAAGTGTTCAAACCCTTTGTATCAGCTACTATCAAGTTCACATTCAGAAAGCTGTACTCTCAGACATGAACGTATTTAATGTGTAATATTTCAGCAATATTTGTTTATTCTTAACTCCAGTGTGATGGGAATTAGGGGCGTGCTGTATCAGCTCGTGATATTTCAACTTGTTGACATTGCTGTCATATTGTTACCCACGGCAACAACAAGCATGGCTGAAAGCAAAATTATTTCAGACTCAAGTTGGCAGTTTGTACTTTGGTCATACAAAACGAAGTCTCTTGCCGTCCCGTTAATTTGTCTGACATTTTCGGCTATGCCCGTCACTGACAGAGGTTCCCAAATCTGGTCCTCATCATCGTCTTTGTGTAAATGACCCCTCTTCTTCACCCTCGGATGTTCAGATCATTTAATGCTTGCAGCACATGTGTGAAAGGGACTTGTGTGTACAGACCAGCAAAGGAGATGGGTCAAGAAACAAATGTGCCATTTTGAACACAAACTGGTGTTGTGCTTTGATGGGTGTTGTGTGCAGCTTCACCCTGGTAGGAGAACAACATAATGATCACTGCTATGCAGTGATAAGGAAATGGAGCTACAGATTCAGGACTCAGAGCTAAAGGTCAGCTGCCATGTTACAATATAAGCCCAAGTAGGCGTGCACGTACGAACACACACACCAGAGGTTTGTTGGTGTGAGAGCAGAGACCGATGAAAGCAGGTTGTGCAGACCTTTCACTGTGGCCTAATTCTTCGTGACTATCTTTAGAAAAATGTGAAGACTTTCAGTCAGCTCCCAGTGTCTCAGTCTGGAGTGCTGCTTTGATCTGGCTCCTGTTTCTTTCCCTCCTTGCTCTTTTCAGCCAAGTGCCTCTCCCTGTCGGGTTCACAACTTTGTGAAACACACTAGACTAAAATGCGCCTGCATGGTAGATGGTCGAGAACTTTATCTTCCTGTCAAATAAACTTTAGGTCCTGGATTACATTTCTGACCTGTAAAAAGTTCCTGCAAAGGGACGTAGTACTTTCTGGCCAGAGAACTACTGTGGCACTTTACATCACAGATGCAGACAGGCACTGACTAAAGCCTGTATTCACACAGGACTAGTATTAGCTGGGGACTCCATGTGATTTAGAAATTAGCCCCATGTCTGTGTTTCATGTGGCACATTCGCACTGGATAAGAAACAAGACAGAAACAATACAGAGCACTTTCTTTTAAATGTAGGTTAAACCAACAGAACTGATTCTGCCACGTTGTCACGTCATCCATCTCATCATCTTTTGAGATTTAACCCTCCTGATTGATTTGAGCTCGCTCTTTCTGCAAACAGGTCTCCATGCTGTGTAGCAAGATGAGCCTCCTGCAGCCATCATGCTGTCAAACTGTCATTTATTATCGCCAGCACAGCCTCCGTAATCCTCGACCAGAGAAGAGGTGCAGAGAAAACCCAAAACCCAAATACGAACCCCAATCACAGAGATGCCGATTCACATGGTATAAAGTCCTATCAGTGCTGATCGATCGGCCAAACCGATGAATCGGTCAACCTCTAATAATTACTAATTTCCAGAGGTCCCCAGGTAACGCTACTGCTGTGCAAATAGGGCTTAAGATTATAAATTGAAATATGATGAAAGGAATGTTTGCTCCTTATGAAGTTCTTGAGCTTGAAGTTTATTTTCTCAGCATCCTGAAGTTAAAACACTATTTAAAGACCTTCAGTGGAAAAATACACTAAAGACACCAGACTGACTCAGACAGACTGGGCCACACAGTTGGACCTCGAGTTCAGGAGCAGCACTTTGTCGCTTTGTACAGGCTTGAAATGATTTGTCTTGTCTCTTTTTATGTAGTTTTGTTAAGCAGAGTTACAAAAGAAAATCTCTTGTGCTTGAAGGAGACCTGCCTCTGCAGGAAGACGGCACAAAGTCCTCATTATGATGGATTTTCTTGGTATATTTTTGTTTTCTGTGACCCTCTTTTGAAACTGGAATACTTTTCATTGTGATGAGACACATTATTATGGCCCGAGCACCATCCAGTGCTACGACCCTATTGAAACGGGAATGAATCACATTCTTCAGGGGCGTAACATGCTCAAGACTGGGTGTGAAAAAAATGGCTCAGTAGCGCCCCTTACAACATTTCTAGGAAGCAGCCCCTGAAATTGGCTTCACCTACATGTACGAAACTTGGTAGGCACAAGTAACATCCCAAGATGTACAAAAAGTCTCTTGGAGCCATACCCTAAACCCAACAGGAAGTCAACCAGTTTGGATTTAATGTATAATTTTTGTACATTTTTGGCTATTTCCAGTGGTCGTACTTTAACAAATTCCTCCCAGAGATTTGATCCGATTGTTTTCAAATTCTGTCTGTACCCTCTAAAGACCTTTGACATCAAAAGTTACTCAAAGCTTGAGTTGTCATTGAACCATGTGACCATGACGAGGCGTAGAATTTCCATGTTTCGCCATTAAACAGTAGGTGGTCTGTAACTCCAGTATAGATGGTCCATTCTGCCCCAAATGCCACTTGTATTAGAAGCCATCATGACATGCAAGTTAGGTGTCATGCAGAATGTACATGCATGTAAGTAGCTGTCAGCTGTCAGTCTTTGTGTTGTGTTCAAGTGCAAACGTTTCATCAGTCAGCTTTTATTGTATTTCTGTAGGTCAGCCCAGCCCATCAGGGCTTGCATCTCGGGAAAGGCTGAAGGATATAGGACAGAGGGAGAGGAGGAAAGAATGGAACAAACAAACAAAGCGATTCATGTTATATGAATCTGGAGGCTAAGAACTGAATGGCCAACAATAAAAATCTTAAATCAAACGCAAATGTGTTCTAAATGACCCGAGACTCCAGAACAATATGGCTGCTCGTCACCCAGTCAGCGCCACTTTATGTGTCACAACGTCCCCACACACACACGTATACACACTCAGAGTCATCATGTTTATGTGGGCTATTACAGCACAGCTGCAGATGCTGATAACATTTGACTCAATGGCCTCTTTTCACGTTCTCCTCTTATCACACACACTGGCTACACACACACACACACACACCCCTCTTTGTATCCAATCTTGTACGTATAAGCAGGTTTTTCTACAAAACCCTGACGCTAACCCTAACTGCTCATAAAACACGATTTTGGAAATTCTACACAGTTTTTAATGTATGTTGAGAAGACACAGTTCTCACCTCTCAACACTTACACTGCTCAAGTTCCAGCTGCCCACTTAGAGCCGGGGAGGCCCTGCTCACTCATACAGGTGTTTTCAATTACAGTGATTAACCACTTATATGGACCAAAAAGCTCTGGACAGAATCATTCCGCTATTTATATTCGTCAACTATAGTAATCTGTTTGTCCACTTACTGTGTTCATTTTGGGTCTTTTCCTACCTAACGACATACAAAAAACATAAATAAAACTACACTCATTCTATTGCTATTTTTTCACTTGACTCCCATGATACTCACTTCGCAGTAACCTGTGTGCTACCAGCTGGCTCTCAATGAAAAACAAATGGCTGCCAGTGATGGCTGCTAGTGGAGACAAAAAACAAATGCACACTGGGAAAGCACCTGTGGTTGAAGCTGCCCTAGTCAAGTGGATGGATAATACCCGGTCACGTAATGCCCCTTTGAGCCGGCCCTTGGTGAGGGAAAGGCAGAGGAATTGGCAGCGAGCCTGGAAGAGGAAGATTTTGAAGTTTCCATAGGCTGGATTGATTTAGAAAAGAGAGAAAATATTGTGTTTAAGAAGCTGCTTATGCACACTGAGGCTGCTGAGGCTGACATGTCCACTCAGTTAGTTTATATTAATGTAATAAATAAACAAATGTTAATTAGAAAGTCGTCTGTATGGGGGGAAAGCTCTAATAATCATCCACTGGTAGTGATCACTACAGGCTGTTTCCACTGTATTATTACAATGATTGGTTTGACCGCTGTTCACACTGAATTTGGATGTATATGCCAGGAATGACCTGAGGTCACCAAACTACTGTGTGCATGTAAGAAAAGGGTCAGAGGTACAGTTACTTAAGCCTTAAGTTGAACCACTTTGCTCCACACACATTTCCTGTAGATTCTTCACAATAAAAGTCCCCTGTTGTTTTGTTCTGTAAATTTTTTTATTGTGAAGCAGCAAAATAAGGAAAAGCTGAGTTTTCGAGCAGTAAGTTCACACAACTTCTAATACGGCTGATAGCGAACATCAAACAGTAAAATAAAGCAGATATCTAAAGTAAAAACAGGATGCAGGAGAGAAACTAAACTCCAAACCACTCAGAAACTACAGACGTTCTGAGAGCTGAACACAGAGACTTTAAAAACATCTTTCTCTCTGGTCTCCTGCAGACAGAGGTGAGTAGAGGCTCACAATGCACACTCCTTGTTTGAGGGGGAGAAGCAGGGTCGTCGAGGTTGGCTGCAGTTGGCGAGATGTGCCCACTATCCACTTGAAGGTGGGTGGCCAGGCTTTTGGTGCTACTGCGGAGAAGGTCCGTCTCTGGCGCAGCTTAGCGTGGCACAGTGCATCTAAACTGACAATGGAAATGCAAATCAGCTCGACATGGCTTTGTTTTTGCTCCGAAAACCTTAAGCTACCAGAATGCACTGCACTGAACCAGGCTAATAACCGCTCCAGCTCGTGGGTGAGGTGATGTGAGCTTGTCTGTTTTGACACAGGAAACAATATAGCGCCTGTAATTTTCATATTACAGCCAAATGGTGCGCTAAAATATGTTTCTGCAGACATTTTAGACAGGAAATAGGCAATTCAGTGACAGAGTCTTGATGTATATATTTGATAAGCACTGCATAGTTTGACAGTTTGATCTGAGTTGCCTCTCCGTCTCGATCCACTTCTATATTCTTTGTGTCCGTGGTGGCGGGCATGCAAGAACACAGAAGTGCAATCTGTAGTTCAAGCAACAGCCCTAGAGCCAGTGAGATTTGAGCAGAGAGATGAGCAGGTGGATCTGCGCACTGGTTAGATGGAGGGACGTTTACCATAGCTCATTTATACGTACACATTGGAGTTGAATGCCACTGAGTGTGTTCAGTCAAAGAAAGAAAGCCTGGTCCTGCCGGCCTTGTTTCATAATTTTACCTGCTACCTTTTCAACAGTTTGACCTGCTCACCTCTTAATGCAAAACCAACAGCGAAAACACCATCACTCAAATGCAGTTAAGCCGTAATGCAATCAGAAAGCAGCAGGTCAGATATGCAAACGACGCGTTAAGGATATGCAAATGAGACCTACCATTACTAGAGGCCCAGAATGAATGTTCTGATTTGACTATTGTTCCCACAAGCGAGGCGTGCTGACTAACGAGCTAAGGAGGCGGCTAAAGTTAATTGAATTTGTGAAGATTGGATTGTGACTGTTATCAGGTAAATGTTAGAGAGAGTTGCAGACGGTGAGAGCAAGGCTGGGAAGGAATTCATTCAGTGATGTCAGATATAAACTTTGAGTTTGCAAATAGTTTTCACTTTCCATTCATTGTTTCTGTTCTCACTCAGTTTTACTACTTAGAACAATTAACACGCACTTTCCCTCTCTGTGTCTTCCTCCCTGTTTCTGCCGCTGGTTGATCGAGGTTGAGATGAACGAGCGTGAACAGAAAGTAGAGCACCTGTGTGAAAAGACTCCAGTTTGTCAAGTTTACTATACCGCTGTCCTTGGCAAGCTTACAGGCAGAGACAGCAGCGACTGTGTGCGTACCTATGTGTTTGTGCACGCAGCTTTGCTTTATATGTGTGTGGAAGGCTTACTGTAATGTAAAGTGTGTGTTTGTGGTTGCATACGTAAAGATGCAGATGACTGTGGCGAGTGTGTTTGTGTGTGCATGTTTTCCCTTGCAAAGAGAAATGAAACAAGATCACTGTGCGCGGTGATGAATAAACCTGACACCAAGCCTTGAGGGTGTGGGAGGGAGAGTGTGTGTGTGTGTGTTTGTTCCACGACCTCCATGCACTGTGTAGACCCACAAGGTCACTTACCATCGTCTCCCAAGTGTGACCTTGTGTGTGTGAGTGTGTGTTGTTTAATGGACCGCTTTCAGCCCAGTGGGGTTCAACAATATGCATTAAAACCCAGTGGCTTTCATTAATGGACCTGAAGAAATATCCTTGATTTGTCTACACACCGAGGTCACGCTGTTAATGGTACATTTTTAATGGTTAATATATAAATTAGTAAAACGGTTTTAATGATCTTGGAGAAAAGATGGCAGCGGAAAAAGAGGGAGGCAGTGTGAGTGTCGATGTGTGTGTGTGTGAAAAAGAAACGGAGAGTGATAGATGACTTTTGTTCACACTTTCACACATTGGAACTGCCCAGAGAGGTGTGTGTGTGTGTGCGTGTGTGTCCAACTAAGTTTTTGCTCAATACTGTATGTTCGTGTGTGAGTTTGTGTGTGTGTGTGTGTGTGTGATTGGCAGCAGTAATTGGTGTCTGGTTGGTGGAGGAAAACAGTGAATGAATACAGTCATAGAATACTGATACTACCAGCTCGGACCCTGAATACCAAAACACACACAGGCACACACACACACACACACACATGCTGACCCATACACCAAACAACACTGATACAGACACATACTGTATATACACATGCGCTTATGAATTCATGCTCCATAAATGTGGTCTTAGGCTGCATTAACATACTGTTGGTATAATCTGAAGCACAGGAATGCATCTCGTTGGGTTCATGCATTATTCCATGATGGTTACCCACATCTGTGACGTCACACCAGCTCAGCGGGAATGTGCCTTCAATTAGCTTGTTTTTGTTAGCGCACATATTTCTAATGGTTTGTTAAAAGTTAAACAAAATGTGTTGGCTGTATAGACTAAAAGCATGCCAGAGTAAAAGGAAACTTGAACGTTACCATGTCAAGGTTGAATGTGTGTTTGGTGAATGGACTGCATTTATATTGTGCTGCTCTAGTCTTAGAAACCACTAAAAGCACTTTACAAAACAAGCACCATTCACCCAGCCTGGCAACGTCAGTGAATTAGACCAAAACCTCTCAACGGATGGAACGAAATGTGACCTACAACCAGTCAGAATAACAAAACAGGGCCTACAAACAGTCAGAGGAATGAAACTTGTGATGTAGCGCTGAGCAACAAATGCATGTTGGGGTGATGTTTATCAAGCAGGAAAAATATGGTGCCCTAATCACACACTTTGTACAGCTTTACACTGCACTATAATGTGTTTCTGAAAACATTTGAGGTGAGAAATAGCTAACACAGTAACAGAGTCTTGATTCATGTTTGATTAGAGCTTTCTAGGTTGACAGTTTGATTTGATTCTTGAGAGCGTTGTGCTGGACAGAGAAGACTGGACACAGTTACATCTAATTAGAGAGGCGACATGTGTGATGTGCAATCCAAGAGCTCATCACCTTTTGGTGTGATGATGATAAAACCTCTGGAGGCGAGGGCCAATATTTCAGGCTGATTCAGTGTTGTCAGTGGATATCTGAGCCAAGACTGAGGCTCAGAGGTGGAGAGAGTCGTCCACCAATTGGAATATTGGCACAGTCCACATGTTGAAGTACCCTTGGGCAAGATACTGAACCCCAAATTGCTCCTGATTGCTGTTCCATTGGTGTGTGAGTGCATGTGAATGGTTACTGAGTAGCAGGTGTCACCTTTTATGGTAGGCTCGGCAACCAGTTTGTGAATGGGTGATTGTGATGTAGTGTAAAAGCGCTTTAAGTACTCGGAAAACTAGAAAGGTGCTATACAAGTGCAGTTCCTCTTCCATATGCACGTCGGTTTGGCTAATCTCTATAAACCCATAGCAGATCAGTTTAAAAAAGGTAATAAAAAACAAACTAGTTGTCGATACGAACGATAGCCGATGGATTCCGAGATTTGGCCGACATGTTCCACCTCTCTACACAGACTGTTCACTATCATTCAAATGTTATTGGTCAATTCTTGGACTACAAAGGAGCTACAAACAGAACCAGAACATGCACAATAACAGAATCTAGTCCTTCATAGAGATGATGTGATGTGTGACTTTTCAAGGCTGGACCGGTAATGCTCCTTCGCCAAACATCTGGCCAACATCTGTCTGAACAAAAGGGGGACGAGATGCATCTGCAGAAGCAAATGAAACCTGAGCTTGCAGATTCATCTACTTCCCAGGCTGCCGTTTACCCATTCACACACACATTCATATACTGGTAACCAAGGCTACCATACAAGGTAGATAATAGCTTGTATGGTCGCCTTGTAAGGTAGAGCGGCCGTCTGATTTGGGGACAACCGCTCTTCCTCCTGAGCCACAGATGCTCCTGTATTTCCAGAAAGTATGAGTGAAGTCCAACACTGATATTTGGAATCCCATTTCATCCCAAAGGTGTTGGATGAGGTCAGGGCTTTTTGTAGGCCAATCAATTTCTCCATTTCCTTACGGACCTGGCTTTGTGCACAATATCATTGTTATGTTGAACGAAGTGGGGCATCCACATACTTTTGGCACTATAGTGGAGCTCACTCAAATGATTTTTGTAGCGCTAATGCTGGGTTATATTCACATGGCCCTGCAGGGAGATGGTCCGGATGATGTCACCAACACACTCTCACTCTGGCCTTGTCAAGTATCTGGGAGGGTTGGGTGTTGACGTTCTGTGCTGCTTTGTCAACTCTTTCAACATAAATGCACTACGTCGGTACAACAATGCAAATTGACGTTTCTTTATCTTCACACAAAGCACATGGTTAGGTTAAGGAAACAAGAACAGGGTTTGGCTGTATAATCTTGTGGTACGCGAACACCGTTCTCCTGGGTGAAAGTCCGTGTTTGTTGGACCCATCCACCGCCCCTCCTGCCTGCCCCACTCAGACTTTTGCCACCTTAACTTTTTTACTTGTCCTGCCGTGTTTCCCCGACACCGCTACGTGCTGTTAAAAAAAACAGCGACTGGCTGCAAATCATGCTAACGTTAAAGGGCGGCTTTTTGAATCAGTGTCTGACGCTGCCCATGTGCCGGATTTCAATGACTTTGAAGAGAGACTGAGTTGATGTCACGACCGCTGCACACAAGCATTGTCTCAGATGTTTAAATGAGCATTAACTTTTTTCCTTGTTGTAAAAGTTGGTATTTTCCAAAGATGTTGTCATCGGACTAACAATCAAAAGTTAAGATCCTCCCATTCACTCTTTCTCTCTGTTAATTGCCATATAGTTCAGTGTTAAAGAGCACCCAACAGTCAAAGCCAATTGTTAGCTTAGCTACGCTGCATAAAGGTTAGATACTGCATTAGCATTTAGATGAGTGAGAAACTCATAGAGGGGGGGAGTAATTATACCTCGCTCTGTGGTTCACATAAGTGATTGGTTGAATGTGTGTGTGTGTGTGTGTTTGTGTGGGTTTGTGTGTGGACATGTGATAATGAATTTTCACACATAACTGTCTGTGATTTGTTTACCCGCTGTGGAACGTCGCTCACCTGTGTGTGTGTGTGTGTGTGTGTGTGTGTGTGTGTGTGTGTGTGTGTGGTAGAAACCATGCATTTGTTAGCTCTTGCTAAGAGCTCCAGATGTCTGCTGCTACATCACCTGATTTTTGTCTTATGTGTGACTTCTTTGTTTGCACATACAAACAGTGCTAAAATCTTCAAAAAGCAGAAACACATCATGTGTCAGATTAGAAATGCTGAAAGCTTATTGGACATGATGTTATTTGTGCTACCCACTGACACATCCAGAAATTAAAATACATCGAGGAGATAAAGCAGAACTGATCGCTGGGTATTTGAAATGCGTGATGCTTGTGCCACTTTTGCTACTTATGCCTAAGAGATATAAACATCATCTTCTAGAAATGATCAAGCCAAACTTCTGAAATGCGTCAGTCTGTAATTTTGTCGTGTTACAAGCAGCAGTTAAACAATTTACCAACATGACAACTTAATCTTGTGCTTGCTGGACCCGTCCTTCATCCCTCCCGCCTGCTCTACTCAGATATCTGCCCACTTTACTTTTGTTGTTGTCCCACCGAGTTTTCCCCGATGCTGCCGGGCACAAGCAACAATAGTGGCGACTAGCTGTGTATCCTGCCAATGTGAAAAGATGGCTTTTTTTGTTGGTGTCTGATGCTGGTTTCGACGACTGTGGAGTGAGACCAGGTTGACTGTGGTTGACTGAGTGGTTAGCATTGTTGCTGCATAGCAAAGAGGGTCCAAGGTGGACAGTAATCAAAATGTGTTGAGGTTGAACAAAAAGCGATCTCACATTCAAGTAAAACTTACAGTAGATTTGAGAATAAACCCCAACAAAAAGAAACCTATGACCTACGTTAAACCTAATCCTGCATCTAACGTCATCCCGAAACCATTAAACTTAACACATATTTTGCCAAAAAAAAAAAAAAACAAGGTGTGGAAAAACTCAGTCTTGCTCTCGAAATGGAAGCAATACTGAGACACACACACACACAGATCCACAAACAGTTAGAGTACACAAACAGTAATAAGTTGGTGTCGATAGCACCTCGCAGCTACATGACATTTGCAATTAGAGGACTCGCTTCGCGTTTGTGTTTGTGAGCGTGTCGTTGAGAGCGCAGGTTAAAGGTTAATTCCCATTAATACCGACTGATAAACCAGACCTGACTTATTGATCGCTCCCTCTCTGCCTTCCGCCTCCTCTGTTTCCATTTCTGTTTCTCTCCTTTTCTCTTCCTCTCCGTGTCTACAGCCTCACAATACCCCCACCTCAACCCCCACCTGCTCTCTCCCACAGGATTATCAGGAAGGAGCCCATGCAGAAAAAACAGAGAACAACACAGTACACCGAATTGGAGTGGCAAAACCAGACAAAGAGTGAAAGAGCAAAGATACAGGAGATAAAAAGGTTCATGAGAAAAGGAAACAGATCGATGAAAATATAAAGACAAAGAACAATAAAACCGTTAAAAATATAATATTATTTTGAAATTCCACATCAGGAAATACATACAGAATGAACCCTTTTAGAAATTGTATTAAAATGAAACAAACCAAAACATGTGGACTCTTTCAGCCTCCCTTCTCTTCCTCTATCTCAAGTGTGCACCCCCACACACCAACACACACACAGAATCAGTGTAATTTGGTAACACCCATCTGTGCTTGGACATGATTATAGGTAGTAAAAATATCCAGCTGATTGCATAGTCACATGCCGTGTGTGTGTGTGTGTGTGTGTGTGTGTGTGTGTGTGCATTCACAAGTGCTAAATGGCAAAAAGTGCTCTCTCTATTCAGCCTGCAGGTGGTACTTGCAACTGCATTCCTTTCACTGTGGAGCTACTTTTATGTGTTTGTACAAGAGGCGGATGAACTGCTGTGTATTTGCACCTGGCAGTGTGTTGATGGATGACCGCTGGGTCCAGGTGTGTGTGTGTGTGTGTGTGTGTGTGTGTGTGTGTGTGTGTGTGTGTGTGTATGAGTGTGGGTGTGCACAGTTCACAGTTGTTGGCTTTAGCAGCCGTAATAGTTGAGGCCAATTATGATGGCAGGGGGTGCTCAGGTGTGTGTGTGTGTGTGTATTTTTATCTTGAGGGTTGGTCCAATTTGTCGAACAAATTGTTCATATGTTTTGAATTCAAAAAGCCGTAATTGTGTGTGATTGCTGCTTTACTTTTTCTTTCATAGTTTGTGTTACATCAAACAAAAAATGCAGTTTTTTCACAAAAAGTCCAATTTTCTGCAACATTACCCAAATTGATCGATCAAAAGTTATTGTTGCTTATTGACAAGCTTGACCCAAAAAAAAATCAGAAAAAAAGAAAAATGGCAACTTAAGGCCAAACACACCGGGGGGAAAGGCTGCACGTCAAAGATACGCCCTTAAGGTTACGACATCAGCTGACAGGAAACAAACATTAACTCCAAGCTGTTGCCTTCCAATGCTGTTCCAGTAAAAGAGTCTGTAGACGAATCCCAATGTCTGTTCACAACAACTTCCAGGTAGAAACCCCGGCATCACATACATAAAATGACACGGCGGCGAGCAACCATTGTAACAAATGGGTATCTTTTGGCCACATACAAAAGGCCCACCTAGACATACCAATATGCGTTTAAGTGTACGGTACTTTTAAAATATTATCACCACTTTATCTTAAAGTAAATTTGAGCGGGTTCAAAACTAAATTAGGTAGGTAGCTTGGAAGGCTACTGGCATACCAGTCAGCTGGTATCACCAGTAGGGCCACAGTTTAATTGCTTTCTGAGAGCAGCCCTGCCAAACCCGCACTGTGTAAACTGTACAAAACCGAGTGCTGTCATTTTGTTTGGAGATGTGTCTGTGTTGGATTTTGTTTTTCTTCAGCATTGTCAAATCAGCGTTCATCATAGCTGAGCTCTGCATGAATTCTGAAAGGTGTTGAAATAAGGAGGCCTGTTACATCCGTTATATATTTCATTTAGTGTTTGTGTGTTAAATGAAAGTCAATAAGAGGCAGAGGAAATTTACTTTTGTTTGCAGTCTGACTGTGATTTATTGTGCTGCAGAGTTTCAGTCCCTTCACATTAGAAGGTAATGCCACTGTGGTAAATCGCAGTCTGTCTGAACTTCCTCTTCATATTGCGATTGAACTGTGCGTCATCCACCGCTACATTCACAAAATGAGGGCTTTGCCTGAAGTTAATGTAAATGCAAAGGATGTTTGGTATGCCAGAGAGAATGTGTTGTTTCAATCAGTCGCTGTGCAATCATGTGGCTTTTAGAGGAGACGGTTCATTCCAAGTCAAATTGCCTTTCCTCTCTTGAAGGACAATGTTTTTTGTTTTTTTATATACCAAAAAGTGCAATACATGGAAAGCACAAGAGTGTTCTGCATGGGCACACTTACTGCCAGTTACAGTACTGTGAGCTTCACTGTATTTGGGATTTTGGTAGACTCGGAAGGGAAAGGAAGTGTGTAGAGAGAAATAAGGAGGGAAGAATTGAGGGGGTGGAAATGTAAAGTTAGTAGAGAAAAAGGTGAAAGGAGAGAATTATTGTGTGACTGGATTCTTAAAGTGGTGTAACGACAATGAAGAGAAGGAGCAACAAACTGCACAAGAGGATGGGCTTTGAGATTTAGATTTTGCTATTGTGTCCTTTGCTAAAAGAAAGACGACAACAAGCAAAACTCATCTGACTGACTTCTCACACTAAATAATGAGGCAAATAAATGGAGTGGGTGGAAGAAATAGAGAAATAGAGAGGAGAAAGAAAGACCTTAATTATGACTCTCTCTGTGTGGTAAAAACAAATCAAGGGGCGCTGCAGCAGCAAGACATGTCAGTCCGCTGAACAGAAAACCACTTGAAGGTGATGCTGTTAAGCAGCGTGCTGTTCAAGTTAATTGTCCTCTGAATGCACCGCGTGTGGAGGAGAAAACATCTTCAGTCGTTGTTTTGTTTAGTGATTCTACTCAGCTCAGAAAAATACGCAATGACTGGAGGTAGACCATCAACGCAGGGAGAGAAAAAGACTTGTAAATAAGATGAAGTTGGAGCACTGAGTGAAACTGGTGGGAGGATTGTTGTATTACACCCTCCCTACAAAACTGATTAGGTGTTTGAGAATCACTTGTGTTTATGCTGGAGGCTTGAGGTCTTCATGGGTACACTAACCCTCAGGGTGCTTTCAGACATAGAGTCGTCTCCTTTGGTCTGAATCAGGGACTTACTTTGCTCCAAAGTTGTATAATTGCCTAGAGTTGGTTCGTGTTCTCACGGCAGCATTTACAAGCGGACCAGATCAAACGCCTTGTGTGAGAAAGCTGCTCTTGATTGGTCAGAATTTCCATGTGGGAAAAATCCAGGAAGTAAAGCAAACGTTGAAGAAGAGTACACTTGCAAGATAAATGTGACACTTTCTAATGTCACAATGGAGGGACAACTACGCAGGTTGATTTTAGCGCTGCTCATCGTGGACTATATTGCTGTCATTGTTCATTTTAGTCAAACCATACAGTTTGAAAACGAGGCGCGGCTCCAACTAGAAAACAATGTTTTGATGCATTGGATGTGCTGAATGTGCATATTAAGGCAGTACAGGAGGAGGTGCACATTAATAATCCTCCAGGACTGTAACATGCTCATGTTTAACCCAAACAATGTGTCATGTGACTGCAGTTGCTTCACATCCAGGTCGGAACACCTTCTCACCACAAACCAACTGCACCAGAGTTCGTTTGTAACCGGACTGAGACCACCTCTTCAAGAAGGTCTCAGTCCATATTTTGTGTGCAATTGCTGTGTTCACCCCTGCCCAAACGAACGCACTGTGGGGGCAAAAGAAATTTAGTTTGCTTGAACCGAACCATACTGGGCAGGTGTGAAAGCACCCTAAGTCAGGCCAGGTCCAAATTACAGTGTATTCATTTTGATCTGGTCCAGGTAGGGTCCCGTTCTTCTGCTATGGGTCTGTGCTTGAAAACATGTCTAATACTGAAATAGATACAAATGGATTTCTATTAGCTGTGGTCACATGGTGCATCAGCAAGCGCTGTGAAGTGCAGGAAAAAGGACAGGTGCTGGTGAAATGGCAACACATCATGCTGCTGCCAGCATTACTGTTTCCTTTCTGTTCAGGTTTCTTTCATCTACAGTCAGGTCTAATTTTCACTGGGTCTTTTCAGACTGGGTCTGGCTCTCGATTATTCTGTTCTCTGTCTTTTTTTTTAATGTTTTTATCCATATAGATGTATCTATGCATATTTTTTGGGGTATTTTCCACTGTTTCACTTGGGATTGGATCCAAAATTGTGGCTTCTTGATGACCTTTTGTGCAGGCATCTCTAACTACCATCAACTCTGGGTTGAGTGATTGGATCCCAATGCATACCCAATGGTGGGATGGGGATGACACATAGAGACAGACAACCATTCACACCTGTGGCCAATATAGTCACCAGTTAACCTGGCCTCTGTGTCTTTGGACTATGAGAGAAGATGCAGTACCACCCTGCTGCTCCCCCTTTGACTGAACACACAAGAACATTTTTTTTTTTTTGTTTAAATCAAATTTATTGTTGGTGGGAGAAGAAAAATCTGAAAAAAATCTGAGCAGAAAAGCTACATGAAGCTATACTGATAAACAGCAATGACCTTAAACATGCTACGGACACTTTTCGGGCCACGTCATTAATCCATAAATCAGCCATTTTGGAGATACTGAATAAAAACAACACAAGCGAATTTGCACCTGTCTCTGCTTATTGCTGCTGAAAGTGGTCAATTATTGCTGTGTTTTTGGCTGCACTAATTGGTAGGACTTGGATATGCATTTGGCGTACAGATTACAGATAACCAAAAGCTAAAGCTAAATCAGTGAGAAGAAGTTTATTGTTGGCCACACTGAACCAGGATTTCCAAAGCTTGATGCAGGTGCAACTCTGTACATTTCTGGGGATACATTTATTACTGTATGATGTCACAAATGTTCTGTTTTAAAGTATTCAGCTCACATTTCTGAGCATTTGTTTTTGTTTATTTTTCGAAAAAATGTTGAAAAATCAGGATTTAGCTTTGTTAGCGTGATGCTAAAAAACAAAACAAAAACACCAGGAGTAAAACATAACTGATATCACAGACAATGCCATGTTACAGTGATACAGAGTCAGAACAAACAGATCACAAACATCGCAAATGCATCCTAGTATAATGATGCTATGTGGCTTCACACTGTGAAACAGATTAAAAGCCAGTTTCAGAGAAAATATCGTGGGTGCTTGTCCTTTGACAGTTGGGCGCAGTTGTGTGCGTCAGTGCCAAAAGTAACTTACAAGTAAAAGAGTGGGAAAACACAGAGTTGAGCAAGAGAGCACACTATCAACACCATGTTGTTAGCGTGTTAGCATGGTTGGATGCTAAGTAGCTAATGACTGTAAAAACAGCTGCTAGAGGGAAGCCACGTTAGTCCATAGCCTCGGGAGGGTGAAGTTTAATGAGGCTAAAAACCTGCTCACCCCCACACACACACTCACACACACACACACACACACACACACACACACACACACACACACACACACACACACATACATAAGCACAAAAACACATGCACACACTGATCCCCACCCTCAGGCTCTAAAATCAGATGTGGAGATTTTTATGTACGTGTGTGCGTTTGTTTGTGTATGTGTGTTTCAAGTGTGTGTGTGTGTGTGGGGGGGGCTTTTTCCCCCACCATCACTAAATCGAACAACTTGAAGTGGGAGCCTCATTTTCCATATTCAAGTATTAAATCATCTTAATTAGTTAATTGGTAAACATAATTAAATTTGCACAGCTTAATTGCACCTCAATTCTTCCACACTTCCACTTAGCCCTTTGATGAAAAGTTGCGTGTGCATGGGGATGGTGTATTAAATGAGTCGAAAGCCTCGTTTGTCATCCTCCTACCCATTTTCAGACTCAAAGGAAGGGCTACTTTTCAAAAGCTTCCCAAGGCTTTGGTGCTTTCTCTCAGTGATGAACAGCGGAGAATGCTGCCTTTGATTAGCATTCCAATGAAATTACAGCTGCCCACTTATCCCATGTTTGAATCTTTTATCTTTTTTTCCTTATTGTACACAGTTCAAGCATCTTTCTGTAGAGACAAACCCAATTTTCAGTGCTACTGAAGTTGGGACTTTAAAGCCACAGACTGAAACGAGGTCGTTTGGTTTTCACAATTTTTTTTAAAGGTCCTTGTCTCTTTTCCATTTGACGCCTTTTCATTGGATTGAAAATATGTCCTTTGCTTTTGCCTTGTTCCAAAAAGAGCAGAATCTAATCTAAACCGGTCATGTGGTAAATGTTTGAAGACTCCCCAATCCAAGCCACCTATGTTGGCTTGGATTGGGCAGGGAGATCTGAGCGTGTAGCATCCGCATGTTTGTTGGGTTAAACCCAGCAGAGGCAGTTTTCCCTTTAGATTACAGAACATTAGATAATTTAAACTTGAGTGATCCCTGTGGAGAAATTGGATTTTGATGCTGCAGATGAAAGGATGCAACAAAGTGAACAAACATGATAATAAGCAACAATAAGAGCAGCTGAGTGAGCTGCTACACACAGAAGGTCAATAGTGCCTGAAACTAAAATGATGGAATAATATGATGTTTGAAGCATTACATAAAAGGATAAAGCACTAAAGAATAGAACTGTTTAAAGAAGATATAGTGTGGGAGTGGGAGGTGTGGTCTCTGAATTGCTTGCCAAGTTGCTTCAGGCGGGGACAGTGAACTACAACGTTGATATTTCATTGCTGAGACCTGGGGAGGAGTCTGACTTGACTTAATGTCAAGTATGGATGTGTTAAGGAGGGCTGGATATTAAATTTCCACTTCCTTCCACTTCTTGGCTTCCAACAAATGTTTCTCCAGTGGTGTCAGAGTTCATAATCTAGTAATACATGTTGCTATATTCCTTCCTTATAATGGCGGTCTAACTGCTTTCTGGCCTGAAGGATGTTGTTCATTACAGTGTTGTGGATTGGCTGCAGAGTTGAACCTGCTATCACAAATGTACATATATATATGTTGAATTCCCATATATGAAAAACATGTATGTTTGAAGTAAAAACATATATGTGCAAAGATATATGTGCAAACCATAGATAATACCTATATGGTTTAAAATTGGAACATTTATTGTAATGACATACATGTTCAGCCCCTGCAAACATATGATTATATATGTATGATACAGTTTTTGTCATGTATGCCACATGTTTAACTATTTATATACGAAACATATGTATTTTTATAAGTAGCCCCTTTTACACTGCCAGATTTTCCACGAATGTTGGGCTGTTTTGCCGGCAAGCTGCAAGCGTTTGGCAAGTTGATCCAAGGTGCCCAATTTGGACGGTGAGAGAATCGCTGAAGGACTGACCAGCCACGGCTTCCCTCCCATGTCATCAACGTCACACGCTGAGCTACACGTTTTGTTACTTGCTCACGCCCCCCATTGCCCCGAAAAAGGCGCATTCTGTATAAACAAAAGAAGGTAGGCGGCATGTTGCTGCACTCCCTGATTTTGTTTTTATACTGCCAATGCTGGAAGAAGACTGATTGGGCTTTCCTGCAAATTTGCACAATTCCTGTTTAAAAAGGGCTAGTGTGTAATATACAAATCACATCAGGAAAGCCAGCATTCTTACCTGTTGAGCTATCCAGCTGATGAATGGCAAGGATACAGATAGGATATTCAGTTCAATACAATTTTATTTATCTGCTGAAAGGCTCCAAGAACAGAGGGATGTGCTTAATTGTAGATGCAATTATGCATATGACATCCTGTATAGGTATGTGTGGCAACATCACCCTTGATCTAGGGGCATATACTATGTCACATATTACATTTTCATATTAATATTAAACCCAGCCAATGAATCAGGCATTGGTAATGTTTGTCGATAATAAGCAGTGGCATTGAATTCACTCCAGACTTCTAACCTTTTGTTGCATTTTTATGGTTTCTCTTGTGTGTGGAAATGAGACTGAACCTGGGAACTGAGTCTGTGATGGAGGACACACTGAAAAGAAATCTGACAATATAATCAAAGCTAATGATGAAAAGTCGGAGTCAGACACAGCAGCAGCAAGAAAGCATTCAAGGTCCTTTTCAAAGACATTCACGCAGGGCAAATATTCTCACTGTATATCCCTTTAAAACACAGTTTATACTCTCTGTATCTGCATGGCCACAAAGTATATTCATGCACCCATGTGATATATTCAGACACTAATGTAGTCGATTAATGTACAAAAACAGCTGAAGTTCCTGAGTTTGAGGCTGGATTTTGTGCAGAAGGATCGACAGAGTAAGGGAAGAGAAAAATGAACAGAGTTTGTGGAGAGAGTGAAAGTATCCCTCGGCTTTTACAAGTTAAGGTGTAGCACAGACCATTGACCTGACCGAGAGCCAAGCTGTCCTTCAGTGTGTTTTTGTGTGTGTGTGTGTGTGTGTGTGTGTGTGTCCATGATAGGTAGTGAGGCAGCCAGCACTGTGGCAGGGAGGAGAGTGGGAGGATGTATCTGTCAAGAGTTCACTGTGGTGTGTTTGTGTGCTCTGCGTGTGTGTGTATGAGTGTGTGTTTGCGTGTGTGTTGTTGACCACTGTTGAAAGCTGTCAGAGGGAGACAAGTTGAGGTGAGGAGAGGTCCCTGTGGTGTTTGTATATGTGTGTGTTCGTGTGTGTGTGTGTGTGTGTGTGTGAGAGAGAGAAAGTGATTCTATGCTTGTGTGTTTAGGCCTGTCGTGAGGGATTTTTGTGTGTGTGTGTGTGTGAATGTGTGTGTGTGTGTATGTGAAGCCATGTCTACTGGGCTGTGCTGAGGCTCCGTTCCACCCGACCACCCTGGTCCAGACCAGCTGTCAATCATTTTGTTTCCTCCCCCCTGACTAACCCCTCTACACCCTGCCACACACACAGGCCAACATAAAAACACATACACAAAACTAAAACTAGTTGCAGCTCAATATCACACACACATTCGAAGGCACACGGACACACACTACTTCTTATTTTACCCATAATTCAGTGCATGCCTTACCCAGCTACAAATTTTTTTTTTTATCTCGACAGTGTCTCTGACAGAAAGAGGAAAAGAGAGAAGACATATCTGAGTGGTTTTACTAACAAGTCAGGTCACACACACACACGCGGGTCTTGTTTGGAGTGTGTGGCTGCAAGTGATTAGCATCACTGGCTGCAAGAGTCATTAATCACAGTCTTCATCCTGGCCACTGGCCTGCATTATAGATGAATGCACACACATAAGCTTGTCAATATTATGGCCCCTTCTTGTCTCGTATTTCTCTAAGTTAACTTTAGATCTATAGAGTGGAGCCGAAAGGCAGGAACGAAAAAAAAGAGGACAGACTGAAACTTCTGTCCTGACAAATTCAAACACCAAGACTCTCAAGATGAATCCAACAGCTTGGTGATTGGCTCGTTGAACAGCTCTGGGGATGAGAGTCTCCCAGAAGCAATCTAACAAACTGGCTTTGTATTCAGCAGCCTCTGAAAAGCACACAGCCAAAGTCCTGTGGGTACCATCCCAATCCAGACTGTCCTCCCAAGAACAGCATCAGTTGTTACAGCAGATGCCCAATAACAACATATGTTTACGTTCAAAGTTTGAAGCTCTCTGGCATCCACAGAAGAAATGATGTGTGTCTGTTGGGAGCAAAGGAGGAGCACTGTAAAATCTAACAAGTTGATCTTACGTAAAGACACACAAGGCAGGACTTTCCTGAAAACAATTCTACAGACCATCGCTTTTGACCCACTAGAAGTTTGTAGTATTCACATTCTCGTTAACTGGCATTGTTTATTTATATTATAATAACTGTCCAAATGATGCTCATTTTTTTTAATGTATTTTCATTTTCATTTTCATTTATCTTATGAAGGACATTGCACATTAATCAACATCTCTGTAAATGTGCTAGTGTTAGCAATTAGGCTAATTTTCAACCGCAGTCCTTTGGCAAGGTGTTTTTTAACCATTATGACTAGTTGTAAAAAAAAAAAAGTCGGAATCAAGCAGACAGAGACAATTTCAGCAGATTATAAAACACACAACAAAGTAAATAAACATAGATGACCATGTCATCAGCATACAACTGCACCTCACACCCTGTGCATGATGATGGCAAGTCTCTTATGTATAAACTGAATAAAACTGGTCCCAAGACAGATCCCTGGGGCACACCCATATCATTTCTTAGAGGTGGTGATATTTCCCCATTCACCCTTACATTTTATTTTTTTACATTTTGTCATTTCATCACTACTACAAATGAAACTGTAGCCAGTATCTCACTATCACTACCCTCATTCATATTTTCAGAAGCTACAGATTATATTCAGCCACAAAATAAACTTAAAAAGCTGCAAATCAGAACAGAAGTACAGAGAGGTGTTGCATAGAGATGATACACCATCTTATCTAGCTGTGTTGGTGTGAACTGGCAGGTTTTGAGAATGTTGCAGAACGGTGCATTGCAAGTAGTTGGATGTTTCAACTCGTCTTGTTGTGAATCTTTGGTCTGAACTGGGCATGAGAGCCACAAGAAGATGGAGGTGGGTGTGGATGAATACGCCAACAAACGTCTGAATTTATGATGCTGTCAGATCCTGTTTCCTTTCAGTTATAATTTTAATCATAGTTACAAAGACCTGAAAACCGTGATCTGTCCCTAACCCTAAAGTGGTGTACCTAAATGTAACCAAAGCTGAACCATTGTGATGTAAACTCAGAAAGCAAAGGTGATTTGTAACACACAGGTGAATGTTATTGTCCCTCTGCATAGGTGTCATTTCAAAAAATGCTCCCTTGTGTTGTTTAAGGGAGAATGATAAATTTAACTTCACCCTTTTCATGTTCTTTAAAGACCTGGTGCAATGAAATCTGATTTGAGCGGAAGGTGCCTTTAGGTGCAGGTTGTTTTGTCGAACCAAGGTCACTGACAGGTTAGCTGGAGTCAGAGAGAGGTAAAAATACATTACAGTTTAGCATTTCAGTCTGAAATAGGCCAGTGGCAGGCTCTGGGGAGAACACACACATGCACACACAGACACAGACACAGCCACATACACACGTATAAAATCAGGACAACGATGAAAGGCAGAGGGGTAGATGTGTGTTGGAGGGTTATGCACCTGTCCAAAGCTATAAATACACAAACACGTATACACACACAGCGGAGCCCTTGGGTGTGCCTGTCCTTGGTCTCCGGTCGGGGGCGAAAGGCTGACCTGGTTTCAGCAATATGACCTCAGGTGGTCCAAACAATAACACATACACACAGTGACATTCAAACAAATAAATGCACACATGCAGGTGCACATGCACACAAATGACTGCACAAGTAACACGCACACACACACACACACACACACACACACACACACACACACACACACACACACACAAGTAGCTTACTTTTGTTAGAGCGCGCAATGTAGTTTTCATTTTTGTTGATTGTCTGCTGGCTGGTCTGTCGGCTCAGGTTTTGTGGCTGTTTGTCTCACACACACACACACACACACACACACACACACACACACACACACACACACACACACACACACACACACACACACACAGCTTAAGAAGAGGATGTTTGGCTCATTCCACCCATAAATTCTCTGACAGTGATCCATCTTCATCACGGAGGGAGAAAGCATAAATTGTGTCTACAACTGTTTTGGTCGACTCTGAGGAGACGGAGAGAGGGATCAATGTGTGTGTGTGTGTGTGTGTGTGTGTGTGTGTGTGTGTGTGTGTGTGTGTGTGTCAGTCAGTGGTTCCCCGAAACCCATCTAGTAGATCAATGTGTTTGTGGAGCTAATCTGTTTTTGATGAAATAACAGACCAGAATTAAACTGGTTAAACACCCCAGTCTCACTCTCAACTCATCAAATACAGATGCTTGGTGGCCTGTTGGCATCGGACACCATCGCACAGAGGCACCCTGTAGTGTTGGTATGAGACGACCCAGGTGATGGTGTTTGTGCATGTCACATTGTATTCTGTACCGAGCTGTAGGTGCTTACTGTTTTTATTATGTAAGGCGCCTGCACTGGTCACTTTACAAGGTAGCTACAGTGTTCTTTATATTATATTTTGTACAGTGCAGTGTGTACATACTGCTTCTAGTATGTTAGACACATGGATTTATGTTGTCTGCATTGCACCTTGAATTTTATTTTTATTCTTCATGTCTACTGGTTATGTGTAGCACTACAGATGGAAATTAGTGTTTTGCTAAATCTGGTGTAACCATGTTTTCATTTTTTGTAAACGATTAATGTCACAGCACACTGTCCTCTTAAAAATCAAATATACTAAACTACTGTTGCACAGAGGGCGAGAAAGTTTGCATAGGGTGGGGGTAAAGTTGGATGGGTCAAACAAACTCTGGACTTTCACCTGAGAGCCTGCAGTTTGTGTCCCATGTGAAACCAATGGTCATAGTGTGCTAGTGTGTGTAGCATACTATGCTAATGATGTATGTCACGTGATTTTATATTACATTAGTAACAGATACTTAATTTAAGCCAAATCACAATGATGTTTTTTGAAACCTGACCATGTGCTTTTGTTGCCTACATCTAAGGTAGTAAACCTAACAGTGGGGAGAAATCAGCCCTGAAGGTTGCTGCTTGGTTACGAGTTAAAATGTGTTGGATGCTTGATGCTTTCTTTTAGCAGATGTGATTGGTTGTCACAGACACACCCTTTTGTGAGCCTGCAAGGTGTGGACACCCAGTGGAGATGAAATGAACTGCTGACTGTGAAAGTGTCATTGTTAGTGTGATCACTCTGCTGATGGAAGGTTGAGACAGACTCAAGTCATCACTGCTGCAATGTTTCATTTTTACAGTTTTCCAAATATCTCAGTATTGTGATAGTTTTATTTCTTACTCACTGTCATCCAGTGTTTGGAGAATATTTCTCCGACCTCTTCAAAGTCCTCCTCCCAGTTTTCCACCTTAGGAGCTCTTACAGTGTCTAAGACACTTTGTGAATGACTTCTATCTTTACAGGGACCTAGTCTTAACTTTAAGGGGAAATTCAAAGAAAAGCTTCGTAAATACAGTCCCATATTTTAAGATGAAAATCAGAATTCAAAAATCACATCAGGAAATGTAAAAGGCTAAGTTCAGACTTTTTTAGTACGCACATGCTCATATATATAGAAGTGATGGAAACAGAATTCAAACATGAGCCGCTCTGCAGCAGCTGCTACTGTTACTACTGCTGCTGATAATATAGCACTGAAAACTGTGAAATCTTTAAACAGGCAGAAAGCCAGTAAGCCACACTTGTTCACACCGCATATACTGCATATTTTCTCACACTGAACTGGAAATTCATGAGCCGTCAAAGTGCAAACATCAGTTCACCTGCTGACATGTGTGAGGTTAAAACACTTAATACAACTGTTAGTAGTAATTCATAGACCTACAGTATGCAGCAGCGAATGTATTCACCAATAGTCACACATTTATAAGGAAAAACTGCTCTTTTTTTATATATATAAAGTTCAACCCTATTACTGAAAATATTCAAGGCAGAAAAACGGGCATGTAGATGCTGAATCCTCATCACACAGTTCAAGCTGGCTCATGCGATTTGTGAGCTTCTACAGGCAGCTGCTCATATTGTGATCCCCTCATTTGCATAAAGTAGACTTGACCTGTACTTTATGCAAATGAGGAAAGGCCAGTGTGCAGCCAGAATGCATTTTATGGATGCTTACATAGAAAAATAAACAGCAGCAGTGGGTATCACGCTCGCCAAAACTGGTCACAATGTGCCATCAGTCAGTCAGGATATCGCGGGTGTTGGAGAGTAGGTGCTCACAGAGCTAACGAGTGACTGGGGTAAATAACCTCCATCTGCGAACACGTCAGTTGCTTTCAAAATGTGAAGTGTAGGCCAAACAGTCTGTGGTATCGGCGACCTAAAGCGTAGCTAAGAGGAGCTTTTAGTGTTCAAGCTAATTTAAATCAAGTATTAAGCCTGCTAGAGGTGCGGAGTGAAGGGCCACTTCAACCTACACATTACTCTTATGAATATTTACAGGGATTAAATTGGCTTTTGCTTCAGGGAAAATTATGCAGAGTAGCTGTGCTGTGTGTGTGTGTGTGTGTGTGTGTGTGTGTGTGTGTGTGTGTGTGTGTGCGCGTTGAGAGATAGTTATTGTGAACACTTCAAACTGTTGACTTATGAGACTTTAAAGTTTCATCTTGTGTGTGTGTGTGTGTGTGTGAGTCTGTCTGTGTGCAGTGGGTGGTTGTTTTAATACTAATTTAAGGCCAGCTGCGTTATAAGAAGACTTTAATTACTCTTCACAGGGATGAGTTGGCATTGTCACTGATGTTTTTTATAAGTAGCAGAGGAAGTTTAAGATACTGTAAATCATGGGACTGTGCTAGAGTTTTACTCTGTTCTTTGGTTAAATGTTAGAATTACAAAGTTGGCTGATAATGTACTCAATAAACTGCAAACAGTAATACTAGGATCCATCCAGCCAATCAGTGATTGTCAACAGGAGGCCTGCAGGTCACGTACGGTTCGTCAAAGCTTTCCATGCAGCCTGCAGAATATTGAGGATATCGGTCAACTTTTTGTATATAGCACATTTTATCTGACAACTGAAATTCAATGTGCTTAAGATCCATCATGTATAACAAACATAAAATATCATAAGATTATAAAGAATTACATACTTAAAAACAAGCAGGACATGATAAAAACAAACAAAATAAGAAGGTATTATTCTCAATATTCTCACAGCTCACAAGTTTCCAGAAACAGACAGGAGGTCTGCGTCACAGCAACGCGTAGTTATAATTTTGGGAAGGTGCTCGTCAGGCTACGGCGTAGGCTCTACGTGGACGTGGAGTCTACGCCATAGCTACAGTGTCGATTCAACGCATAAGTATAAATAGTTAAGTATTTTAAAATCAATTCATTGTTTTATTTGGAAACAGTGAAGGGACGATACAATAGAAGTTATGTGGTTATGTGGTTCTTTCTGTATTAAAGCAACCCCAAATTAGGGTGATTAACAATAACCTTATTTATGTGTGTTCCACCTGCGGGTACTAAAGATTGTAGAAACCCATCTGTCAGCTTATTATTTGCAAATAGTGGAAATAAAAGTGACAAACCAGCATTCAAGTCAGTTAAAAGCCGAACTTACAGAAACACTGCATACAATAGTCCACCTTCCACCCCCGCTTCCCCTATCTTTAGCTGACAAAAAGCCAACAATAGCGCCAACAATGCGGGGCACACAGTAAAAACTAGGGCACCAGATGCTCACTGACAGCCCCACACTGACCGACAGCTTGGTGTGCCAGTGCTCTGAGAGCAATCAGGTAATAGGTGCTGCTCTAGATGGACGTGAGAAATGGCAGCGCCTCAACCGGACTGAAATGGTTTGTTAAATAGAGAATGAGTGAGTAGGATGAAGTGGAAGCAGACCAGGATGGAGCAGCTGCCTCAGTGACTATATGAATATAAATGTGTCGACAATTTACTGATTTTAAAACACTGTTATTTTCGAAGTCTTGGATGGGAAGTTACAGGTTGATGAACGGGCTGATTAGCTCAGCTCTTTCTCTCCCAGCTTTCTTTCTGTCATCATCTCTTCGCTTAATATGTTCAATAAATAATTACGAGACAAATAGTCCATCTGTATCGTGAGTTGCTCTAAATTGACGAATGCTTCTGACGCAGTTCCTCCGGCCTCGTAAAAGAGCCTGAAACTCATAAAATTTGTCAGTACAAGATGATTAGCTACTGTAGAATGCATGTCCTGCATTTTCACTGCTGCTCAGTTCTGATTACTGTGGGAGAAACAGACGCTCGAGGCTGTAAAATATGTACCAACATGACACACACACACACATACACACACACACACACACACACACGCTCGGGTATTCGTGTGCTGGTGCATAACTTTGTTGTCTGTGTGTGTGTGCATTTGTACGCGCATGTGTTTAAAGTATTACATATAAGTGCATATTAACTTGTTTTTGAGTATGCGTGCATTTGTGTGTGTGTGTGTGTGTGTATTAGATGAAGAGAGGGAGAGCAGTGCTGTTGGCAGTAAAAAACACACTCTTCTTCTTCAGCTCTGGGAATTCAGTGGGTGATAAATAAGCACTACTTGCGCTTATTCCCATGTGTGTCTGTGTGTGTCTGTTTACTCAGAAGCAGATGCTTGAGAACACTACATGGCAGACACACACTCACTCAGACACACACGCACATCTTGGGGCGAAGGCTGCGTCCAAACCAAGGCAGGCAAATCAACCCTTAAATGCACTCCTCGGGTCTTTGGCTACCCGGTTTTGTATCACACCCTCGGATTCATTCATTTAATCAGTTCAGCTCACAGCTACCTGGTGTCTCCCAAAAAAGCGTGTTTGTTTCTAATTTTTCTCTGACAACTTTAACGGGTTACTCGACACCTAAGACATGTCAGAGTGTTACATTTCTTTAGTCACAATATTCGCATTAAAAGATTCAGTGCTGCTGTTACACCGAAATTTGTGACTTAAAAAATTGCTGAGTTTTGTGAGTTGTTGAGTGGTTCGGCTTCGGGGCTGGATCGCGGATTCTGAAAGGTCACAGAATTTGGTGTAGCACCTGTACGCAGTACTGGGAGGAGGGGACACCAGCTGCCTAAATCAATTTGATAAAGTATGAACTATCTTTACAGATTCAAACTTCCTGGATCAGTTACTCATAATGAAAACATTGTTAAAACACAAACATTGTGTAGTAGTAGTAAGGTGGACATGAGCTGCAGTCTTATTTCCAAAATCCAAAACCGAAAAGAAATACTACAAAAAATCTTTGAAAATTCACGCTTATAATGTGTAGTGTCCCCAAAATCTCTTCAGATATCACTGGTCTCCTGATGGTTACATTACAGTTCTGTTTGGAAAAGCTGCTTCACACTCTTAAGCAGTGTCGTGACCCCAAACATTCAATAACTTTACTTGTAGGTTGTTGTTTTTTTAATGTTTTTTTGAGTGTGGGATCAAGGAATATTTTGCACATCTATTTTCCAACAGGTGTGTAGGAGACGGACAAGCAGAACACGACTTGCAGAAAAAACTCCCGCACACTGTCTAACGTGCAAAAAATAATAATTTTAATGCTGCAACATTTCAGTGACTCCACCTGTTTGCCTGATGTCGCAGCATTTACATTTTTTTTTTTGGACAATTTGCTGGAGTTTTTACAACAAGTTTTTTTTTAATGTGTCTAATTTTCTGGAAATTCAAAGACTGTTCTTTACTTACTGGATCCGCCCTGTAGCTGCAGATATTTTTCCTCGAGGCTCCCTGAGTGACTGACAGAAAATGTACGACCTTCCCTCCATCATAAATTAGTTATTCAATTTTAAAACTTAACTTAACTTAATGTTTGAAAGTTGAAAGTTTAAAGCAAAATCCTGGAGTTGAAAATAGCCTTGGTTTTTTATTCTTGTCATGCTGCTGGTTAGTTAGTTAGTGGGTTTATTTTGGCCTAATTTTTGAATACAGTGATTTTGATGAAATATGATTATTTTAAGCTCAGATTATGTCTTTTTTTTGTTTCAGTTGTTGAAAATAAGTGTTTAACTCTGGCCTCATAATCATTTCTTTTATTTTGATGATGTTTCAGCCTTTGGGCCTTTTTCAAGATCAACAGTCATATTGAGACACAGCTATATTGATGTGTTATATAGGGCATGCAGCTGATAATGATTGATGAGCATGTTACACCATCATGTTCAGCAAAAAAAACAATTTCGAGGCCCTCAACAAATCAAGACCGTTAAAAAAAGTGTCGGGAGCTAGAACCCATCACGTGTGTTTTTCTGACAGACGCATTCGTCGCACACGATGTGTCTATTGACCGTTGGAAATGTGAAAATCCAATGCTTTTTAAAGAAAACATACCTGTTTGGAAGGCACACTTTCTTTAAAAATCTGCAATAAAATAAATACAAACCCAACATAAAAAACACAAGTCCCTCCCCAGTGCTTGAAGAATTATTTGACATGCATCCCCCTATTTGCACCACACAGTCCCTAAACTCTTCAGCTGTTGTCGATGGATTTAGTTTAACTCCCCTAATTTAAAACAAAGCAAAATGTGATTACTTTGATTATTCTGATTATTTCTATTGTTTACTACACATGATGCAAAGTGTTTCTCATTTCCTCTGCACGATACAGATGTTTAAAAAATGAATGTGTGTGTTCAGGGATGCATGAAGCTGAGAGCAGGAGGAGAACAATATGAGGTTGGGGTAGTGGTACTGGCAAGAGCTTTAATCTACTTTCACCCCTGGTTAATGGCCTCATAAAATATCTGTTGTCACACTGTTACTAAAAATACATTAGGCACTATGATAAAAAAAAGTTTGTTTGCATTAGCTGACAGTCGCAGTAACATGATGCTGCAGCACCGGGACGTCAGTGTAAGTGCGAAGCAGCATTTTCTTTGATATTGAAGAGATTTGATGACAGTAGTTCTGTAAACGCCCGGAGCTACTGATGATGAGGAATTTGTTTGTGTGCCATTTATTTATAAATCACATCATTTAAAAGTATGAAAATAAAGACGCTAGCTCAGATGATGTGAGCTCTGAACGGGACGGTGAAGATACTGTCCAGGTAGCAGCTCCAAGAGAGGTTAGGACTGATGAAAGAACCTCAACTGCCTCGATTTTGCTGCTTTGAAGATATAGTATGGAAGATTTTCCTAAAAAATAAAGTATAGCCTGTCACTCACACAGCGGCCTGCCCTTGATCATGCGTAGGACACAATGCATGTTAGAGGTGTACATTGACACACGTCCCAGAACATCATCAACAGATGCACTCAGGGTAGGTGCCTTATATATACACGTCAAAAGTCCACTGAACATGACTGATGACTTGGTTGTCACTTGGAGCTTCAGAAACTTTACTTTTTAAAAATCGAATTTCTGCATATTTCTCACCATGTCAGAGCCGCATGTCACTTTTTTTTTTCTTTTAAGAACCCAACTTGTCACTAAAGAAATGTCAGCTTTCTGCAGATCGAAGGCCAAAAGAAAAAACTTACTGTTTTAGTGTAGCTGTGGCCCAACCCTCACCCTGCTTTACTGCACCTCTCAAACTCACTGTAACACTCATTCTTGGACACAGTGACAGTCTGTGTGTGTGTGTGTGTACACCAAGATTAATTCACAACACCTTCACAGCACACACACAGCTGCTGTTTACAACCTTGAGTGGTCGCCATGTCAAAGTAAAATACGGCTCCTCCGGTCGTTATTTCTTTGCCCTATTTTCCGTCTCTTCTTCTCATACACTCTCAGTGTGATACATAAAACCACTGAATTATAGATGCTCATTGATTGGCTGAGCAAACATGTTCAAATGGACATTACACAGTCACGATCTGCTTTTATATACATATTTGGGTAGGAATGTCCTGATTGGCTGGCTACGTTTATGCATTTTTCAGCGTGTGAATGCATGCTCGTGATTAGAGACGTATTACCCAGGATTCATAGTTCATATAAACCTGAATGTAGATAAAGTGGCCAAACAATATCACTCTTGACATGGAATCAGGACATAGACACCTCAATCTAGGTGCAAGTGTATGTGTAAATTCAAATATTGGAATAGCGGCCATATTGGTGACATACAAATAAGAAATCATGAATAAAATATAATATGATTAAAAAAAAAAAAAAAAAAAAAATACGAAATAGCAACAACAAAACAACAACAACAAAAAAACTTATTTTAGGTAGCCGCCATATTGAAAATATTCAAATCGGGGTCCAGATGCATCCAATCATAAAATAAAAGTATTCCAGTGTGTTTTTCATGGTCAGAAACCATAAAATAGACACTGAGTTTGCATTTTTAGCTCATCTGGATCAAAAGTTGGAGCCAGAACGGTTTTCAGGTGGCAGACATATTGGATTTGGCCGCCATGGTCATCACAATGCCAATCTGCGTCGCCCTGATATCCTGATGTCTTCCTCCTATATTAAGCTATATATGTACCAAATGTGGTGCTTTTATCACAGATGGATTATCTTGATTTGTGAGCTGTGCCGGCCCACTTTTTGGTGTAAGAGCTGAGTACACACAGACACACACAGAGTGAGTGAGAATAGAAAGTTACAAAACTTGTCTTTTTTAACTGAACTGAAAGAAACCATAAAGAAAGAAAAGGAGTTTTTTGGTCATTGATATTCAGGTGGACCTCAAGGTAAAGAGAGCCTCCTTTCAGCTGCCTGAGAGAGGATACAAAGAGAGAGGTTAAAAAGAGAGTTGAGAGAGAGAAAGAACAGAAGGAGGAAACAGAAGTGGGACACCCAAAAATGACGCGCAGCAGAGAAAGAGAAGAATGGAAGATCCTTTCCTTTCTTCCTTTATGTTCTGATTCTTTATTTCATGCACGAGTTGAAGCTAAGAGTCGAAATAAGACATTGTAGCGAGGAAAGAGGAGCAAGGATAAGTACGGAGACATGAGACAAGAGGGACAGAGATTGCTGGAGGGAAGAAAGAGATGAGGTGAGGAGGGAGAGGAAGAAGAAAGGGTGAGGGGCAGAGGTGAGAGATGCAAGCGAAAAGGCCGAAACAGAAGAGAGGGAAGACAGAAAGCTAGTGAAGGGGTGAGGTAAAAGCAAAAAAAAAGAAGAGGATCAAAGGAGAATACAGAGGCAGGATAAAGGACAGTAGAGCATCGAGAGAAGAAGGGGTGAAGGAGGAGCAGAGGAACAGGGAGAGACAGTGAAGTTGACAGGAGAGGAGGAGTAGAAGAAGAGAGGCAGACGGGGGGAGTTGGTCACCCCTGTAGTTCTGCTCGGAGGAGGTCTGGACCTGCTACCTCCCCTAATGAGCACCACAGAGAGTGTGTCTGAAGCTGCACTCAAGTGTGCATGAAATATGTGTGTGTGTGTGTCTGTCTGTCTGTCTGTCTGTCTGTCTGTCCTCATACTGCATGTGTGTGAGACCAGTGTGTTTATGAAGGTTTATCCCCACGGCTCTGGGTGTGCTTGTGTACATCTATGCTTACGAGGACCAATTTGAGCTGTAGACCTCGAGCGCTGGCCGACCCTCACTGTGTCCCCAGGCTGTTTGAGGGTTGAAGGTTCTGTGTGAGACATTTAGAGCATTAATAGAGCAGCAAACAACTCTGTGCTGTGCAAAGATGGAGTGGAGTGATGGCGTCCTGAGCAGAGAATGAAGTCATGCTCCCTCTGTGTGTGTGTTGGACTGTGTGTGTGTGTGTCTCTGTGGTTTGTTGTGGTGAGCCGGTCCGGCTATGCATGCAGGTTCGACTGAATCCAAATGTCGGGACTTTGCCGCACATGCAGACTCGCAGACTTTGAGGGTGTTTTCCCGGGAAGTTCGGGAGTGCCGAGGTCTGTCCAGATCCAAAATTCATCCAGACCACAAGGGCCTCAGGCGGACTTTCTGCAGACCTCCAGAGAGGCCAGACTTCAGCAGACTCACACTACAAGACATGTTTTGTCCTGTTGACATGACAAAAACTACACCAGCAAGACGAGGGTGTCCTGCTAACACTAACACAGGGACAGCTGACCTTTGACCCACAGTGTGCTTCCTTCTTGTCTTCCATATAACCCAGGAACAGTGATCAACAACAGGATGATTCCAGAAACATCTGCATCTGCTGCAAATGATCCCATATTTGACCAAAATTGGCAAGAAGTCAATGTGTGTGTGCCATAGACTGTACAGCATAATGAATCTGGCCATCAGGGTGTCACCACTTGGTTTGTGGTCTCCTGTTTTCAGGCCTGTATTTTGGCATTTTGACCATTTCCATCTTGGATTTTTCAGAACCAAGAGTGACCATTCATTCATTCATTCTCTGTAACTGCTTATCCTCTTGAGGGTCGCGGGAGACTCTCCCAGCTGACATGGAGCGAGAGGTGGGGTACACCCTGGACAGGTCACCAGACTATCACAGACACAGACAACCATTCACACTCACATTCACGTTTACGGACAATTTAGAGTCACCTAATAACCTGCATGTCCTTGGACTGTGGGAGGAAGCTGGTGTATCTGTAGAAAACCCACGCTGACACGGGAGAATATGCAAACTCCACAGCCTCGGTTCGAACCAGGAACCCTCTTGCTCTTGAGTCATCCTGGTCTCACGAAATCCAGCACTTAGTCAGTGACTTCCAGCTTCAGACGCCGACAAAATAAGCCGTCTTTTCACATTAGCAATGAGCATATTTAGAGGAAAGGGTGGAGCCCTAAGCTGCTAAGCTGCTAGCTTGGTTAGCACGGTGCATTTACAGGTATGGTTAACGATCAAAGTTTCACGAGCAAAAAACAGGCTTAAAGAAACTAAAGCAAAATGTTCTTATGGAAAAAACTTAATATCAGACTCATTATTGTTTTATTTTAGTACAACCAAAGACTGAACGAGACGTTTTCAGGTGACCAAAACATTACGATTAACTTTAATGAACACTGTGAATCTGGGGTTACGCCATGGTTATGTGACATAACCAGCATTGATAGTGACTTCTCAACGAAGGCACCCATCTGTCACTTAAGCTGCTACACCCTAGTTATGCAAACATTTAAACAGGTGAGTTGTATAAAAATTCATCTCCCGTGCAGTTGTCATAAACGGGGAAATTAGCTATAGAGACGAAAGCTGTTATTTGTACTAAGCTGGGCTTTTAACATTGTGGTTTATGGAGATTGACTCGCTCTTGGAGCCAGCCTCAAGTGGACATTAGAGGAACTGCAGTTTTTGGCACTTTGGAGGTGACTTTTCTTTTTTCAGTCACGGAAGTTGCAGCTTGTTGTGTGCCTGTTCTTTCCCTCCTTCCTTTTTGCCGTCACTCGCTCATTTGATGATGCTCATCTCCAGCTACAAGTGCATTCTCTTTATGGTATATCATAAAAAAAATATGAGGATTGATTGGTTGATTTATGAACAGTTATTCATTAGTTATAGTTAGAAGCTAGTTGTAAAAGCAGTAGAAGTATCTACTACTATCTCTCTGTTTCTGTATGTAGGATCTGAACCAACTCTGTTTCTCAGGGTGTTAATGAGAGCATAGAGATTAAACCTCCTGCAGTGTGTGTGTGTGTGTGTGTGTGTGTGTGTGTGTGTGTGTGTGTGTGTGTTGCATGCTCATCTAGTTTAGTGCCTACAGTAAGTGTATGTGAGGCACAGGCCGAGAAACACAAGCAAAAAAAGATATAAATTTACTGAAGACAGTGAGAATATACTTTGTAAACTGAGTTTTTAGCTTCACCTTCAACTTTAGACAAAGTTTGTGTGCAAGTGTGTGTCTTAAATTTGGCTTCTTTTTTGACAGTTCTGCCAAATAGAGCCCCTTTTGATTTAAATTTGACTAAACAACAGAGACTTGACAAACCTGACAGAAAAAAAGAAATTCATAGGGATGCTCAGAGAGTAGAGGAGTGTGTGTGTGTGTGTGTGTGTGTGTGGGAGAAAGAGAGAGAGAAATTGAGTGTACGAGAGAGCAAGACGAAGGCGGAGCTGGTTATGAATGCAGAGGTCTTTGCTCTGACAGCAGTGTAATCCTGAGCAGGATTAGCATGCTAATAGCGACAGGACCTCATCAGGAACTTCACAAAAGCGGCAGTATCCCTGTGTGAGTGTGTGTGTGTGTGTGTGTGTGTGTGTGTGTGTGGTTAAGGGAGAATATTTGATAGGTTTTGCATGTGGGAGAGTGTGAATGTCACTGGGTACCTCTGTGTGTGTATGTGTGCGTCTCCCTGTGTTTCAGATGAGTCATGTTGTGACTCAGACCGTTCCTAACACTTTGAGAAAAGTCTGGAAGTTTCTGACAGCCTGACCACTTCCACATGAGTGACGTAAGAGGCTGAGCTTAGTTGTAAGTGAGTCACTAAAACAACTGGACATTTAAATTGGAACAATGCTGTGCGTACCAATCAGACCCTCCAGGAAGTTGATTTTTCAATTACATTTAAGGCAAACTGAGCCATTCCTCTTGAATAATTAACTGTTGCACGACTGTACAATATTTGAATGGATGTGCAGAGATGGAAAGAGTGAAAGAAACAATCTAGTAGTTGCTTCTTTGTCTGGATGTTTTTGTGTTGAGTCTAGTTTCTCTCACACTTTCATTCAATTTCAATCTCATAGGCCGGTCTGGAGTGAGAATCTTTGGGAACAGCATGACTCTTTAATTCTTTGGTGTTCAAATTGATTCAAAAGTGATTTCTGATTGAATGAATAGAGAAGATGGCACAATTTTCAGTCACATGCTCTGGTATATGTGTGCCAACCCATCCACTGGTGTCCTTATTGTGCATTAATATAAGGCAAGGCAGCTTAATTTGTGTTGCACATTTCATACACGAGGGTATTTCAAAGTGCTTTACAGAGGGCTAAAATGTAAAACATCAATGATATAGATTCACAATAAATGAGTGAAAAGATGTAAAAGGTAAAATTAATTACTAACTGAAATTCAAAATTAAACTGGCAATTAACATAAACAGCCTGCAGCCTTTTTATTTAGAAAGTTAACTGCATTAATAAATAGATTAATTAATGTGAAAGCTCCTTACAGTCTCCTGCCTGTATGAGAATAACAAAATGAGGGGGAGGCTCTGTTCTGTTGTTATTAATGTTTCCAGCAGTGGAGAGCAGCCTCTCTGCTGATCGCTGCTCCGCTCTGTTGATTTTAGTCTTTGTGAATGTATGTAATGCACAAAAACCAATAGGTTATGGTTAGGAAAAGATCATGTTTTGGCTTAAAATACCCAGTTTTGGTGGCATATTCCCTGCTGGAATTTATATTTCTGAAAAAATAACTGCCTTTCATGGCACTATCCTGGCTGGAAACGCAACACCATCTCAGCAAGAACAGCCACTTTTTGTGTCAGCTACAGATCACTATAAAAGCACCCATATTTGGTGGCTAAAAGGCTGCTGGAAACACAGTGTTGGCTCACTAAAAACCAACTAGTTTTGTTGTTTGTTGGTCTCAAACAGTGCTCAAACATGACGCCATCCTCCCACCGATGACAAACTCAGCTCATATAGTTCGTCACTGTAGAAATGCTGATACAATACGTATGAAACATATAAATTTAACATATATGTGGTTTGCAGAAACATACAGTGCCAACATTTTCTTCAGCTGAGCCCCATCAATATCCTAATTATATCCTAATCCATCATAATACTAGCAGCTACCAGTGTAGGCTTTCTGAAATGAATGCAAATCAAAAGTTGTTGCAGTTTTGAGGCTTGTTTTTGACTAATCAGTGACATGCAGCACTGCAGACTCCTCTCCATCGTTCCTGGGACATCAGAAAGACACTTTCTAGGAGTTTCCCAGGCTCAGAATACTCCTGTGTTCTCCTAAAAAGGTTCTTTGAAAAGTTCCTGTGGTTGAAAACGGTCAAGCCCAACTGAACTGGCATGTTTCTACTTGCTTGCAGCACTTTCAGTTTTATTATAGATCCTAAATAGACTGGACTGTTTTTAAACTCAAAACAGGGATAACTTTGTTCTCCTTCTGGGCTTTGCTGGTTTTCACTACACAGTGCCAGCCTGCTTCACTTACAAACAGCATTAGACTAAATTCAGCTCCCGGGGCAGTCCGTTGGCCTGCTCCCCAATAAACAGGCCTAGTTCCACTGTGGGGTCAAACCGTGTTAGACTGAGATGAGACTGTGCTGGTTTGGATTCCTGTCAAAGGCCAGACAGGGTCAACTCGATTTTCAAGTGTGTGTACCAGTGTTCGCACAGTTTATGCTTGAGTGTGTTTTCTTCTGTGTGCCTGTTTGACTTGGGTGAAGTAAAGTGTGTTTTGGGAGGCTGAATACAATCACAGCACCTTTAGGGAAGCACATAAATTGAATAAGCTGTGTGTGTGTGTGTGTGTGTAATCTGAAGTACTCCTTTGTCTGCTTTGTCAACTTTTTCTCCTCTAATTTACTATGACTGTTTGCTGCAGCTGTTCATTTCAAACAGAAGACGTGTGTGTGTGTGTGTGTGTGTGTGTGTGTGTGTGTGTGTGTGTGTGTGTGTGAATCTCCCATGCATTCCAATCTTTCTACTTCCCCTTCGTTTTCACCCCTCTGTCCAAACCAATTGTTTCAGTTGCCCCAGACAAAGTGTGTTCTTATGTGATTGTTGTGTTGCTCATGTTTTTTTTTTTTTCATTGTGCTTTCATGCCGAACCAAAGGTTATAAGCCAGGTCCCTTATCGATTTATGTAGCAGATAATTGAAGTCACAATAGACCCTTCAGGAAAACACTTTCTCCCCTTTAACACACATGCTGGATTTGAAGGAAGGAGATTTAAGAGCACCATCACACACTGTTTGACTGTCTTCACTCCGGTGTTCCTACACTGAGAAGAGGACTTCCCGAGAAATAAAATCCCATTATCAATGACAATCTGTGAAGCTTGGTTGTGTTCAACTTAGTCGTGTTACGCTCACATGTATTGGGTACATTTGTGTTTTAAATTTCTGAAGGAACTTTAGTCAATGATGTTCTTAACACTTCAGGGCAAACAGTTGGATTGGCTTCTTCTTCTGTGGATTTTAGCCTGTAGGCATGTCCTGGGGAGGGAAATGTCAGGTTTGGGGACCTCATAATGTCATCCTCTTTGCAGATGATGTGATTCTGTTGGCGAAGTGTGAAGCATTAGGGATGAGACTTAGCACCTCTAAGTCTGAGGTCATGTTTCTGTGTCGAAACAAGGTGGACTGCCCCCCTGAGTTGGATGAGAGTTACTGTCTCAAGTGAAGAAGCTCATGTATCTTGTTCATTAGTGAGGGTAAAATGGAGAGTGAGATGGACATATGGTTTGGCGCAGTGTCTGCAGTTAGGTGGGCATTGACCCTCACAGTCTTGGTGAAGAGGTGAAAAGAGGAGACAGAAAGCAAATCTTGTGGTTTACTGGTCCATCTATGTTCCAACCTTCACCGACGGTCATGAACTTTGGGTTGGACAGAAAAAATCGGATTGCAGACACAAGTGGTTGACATGAATTTCCTCCGTAGGGTGGCTGGACTCAATGCCTCCTATTCAAGGTTTTCTGGCCAGGTCCAGCTGGTAGGAGGCCCCGGGGCAGACTCAGAACATGTTTTATATCTTATCTGGCATCTGGCCTAGGAATGTCTTGGGATCCCCCAGGAGGAGCTGGAAAGCATTGCTGGGAAGAGGGATGTCTGGAGCACTTTGTTCAGCCCGCTGCCCCTGAGAACCTGGTCCTCGATAAGAGGATAGAAATGGATGGTGTGTGTGATCGCTTTGTGTTGTCACTCTGAAAAACTGAGACCAGAATCAAAGAATCTGCTAGAAATAAGCTGGAAATTTCTGCCATCTCAACACGATCTAACGTAATCCACCTTCATTTATCGATAGGAAGGTAAAAAATGCTCAGTACCATCATAGAAAAATACCAGCCTTCCTCCTCCCTTTTTTTCGGTTTCCATTTGAGCTCTTCTTCTACTTGAGCTTGTTTAGAATTCACCACCCTGCTGCTTTCATGCAAACTGCAGAAACCTCAGAGAAAAGCTTTCAGGACACACAAACACACACATCCTCTGGTCCTAACAGAATTTACACCGTGTTCTCTTTATGAATCATTTTTCACTTGGCGCACATTGACATCCTCTTTCAACCTTGATCATTTCCTGTCTTTGTCACAGATTGGTCTGACTTCAGTCTCCTGTTACTCAAACACACACACAGTCACACAAACACACACCCTGCAACTCCTCTGGATGTTCTGCCTTTTATATCACCAGTCTTATTAAATCACTTGTAGATGTTTTTTTGTATTAATCTGTTTTTGGATTAAACATTCATCCTCTCACCTCCTGCTCTCTAGACACACGCTGACACATAAAACACACACCTCTCACCTCACAACTTCGACTCTGTCCTTCAAACCAAGTTCTGGTTGTGTAATGAGACTTCACCTGACACACTAGTGCCCATTGTCTGCATTTTTATGGTTGCTCTTCATCTCACTATTTTTCTCACACACACACATACACAGTCAACACACACACCTCAAACCCATCTGCTCCAGCTGTGTGTTACACTAACAAACCTCTGTCTGCTCACTCTTATTATTCAGGCTTATTGGGGTGGCAGTAATGGCATTTAGTATTTAGCCAGTGAGTTTGTCTGCCACAGGGTGTGTGTGTTTCAGCGTGTGTGTGTGTGTGTGTGTGTGTGTGTGTGTGTGTGTGGGGGGGGGGGGTTCATGGAGGCAGATGGCATATGTTGGCATATGTTTTTAAATGACTTAATGGGAATATTTAAGGGTCTTGGCGTGTGAGCTGACAGTGGATTTAATATGAGATAACTAAGAGACAAGATAAGAACACACACATGCACACCCGAGTCAGCCCAACCATACAGTACACACACAAACACACACATACACAGAGATGCATTCACACCTGTGTTTCCAGACTTTCTCAGCCCAGAAATACTCTGAATGTCATGCATGCAAACACACAGTGAGCTCAACACACACATGTGCATGCACAAACACACACTGTTAGTTAATTAAATGTGTACACTGAACAGATGAGGTGACTTACTGGGTTTACTGGGGGGGAAGTACTGTGATCGAGTGCTACCTATGTGAGAAGATAATGAAATAAATGAATAACAACTAAATAAATAAAACAAAAATTGAAATAAAAAAAACAACAACACATTATTAATGTATAAAATAATTAAAAAATGATTAACCGCAAGTATATTTTAGGGAAAGAAACAGCCTGGAAACTGGAGTTTTGAAGCATATTTGATATTCGGTTCAGTAAATTGATTTGGTTTCTCACCATCTCTGACACAGAGTCTGTTCTGCTGCGCACACATAGCAGCAACATGTCCTCAGTTTGCTCCCACGCGTACACACACTCGAACACACAGTCACACTGAAGATCAGTAGATGTTATCTAAGTGAGCAGTAAACAGACTCTTTAGAGCCGTTTGCCTCGGGGTGCCTCCCCCTGGTTCGGGACTCTGTGGGTCCTGTCGCACTGTGTTAGCTTTGGCTGACATGAAAGGCTCTAATGGCTGCTACTGGTGCCTCGGGGGAATGGAAATCTTAACATGAGAAAGACAGAAGATTCTGCTTAAATAAGTGTTATCATCAGAGGGTGTGTTCGTGTGTGTGTAAGTGGGTATATTCAGGGCACGGTCGCTTTGCTGTATCTGCACGTATGTGAGTGTTTGTGGATGAAAGCCAGGTTGCTTGCATAACGTCAGTGTGTTCCTGTGTATCATAGTGACATAGAGTAAGTCTGATACATGTCGAACCACATGTCTGAACAGACCAGATGTGAGCTCGAGCAGAATGAGTCCCCAATGCATGAATACCCAATAACCTCTTTACATATGAAGCAGATAGCGATGTTCATTAAGGGATTTTATATCGTTTTCTAATAGACGGGGCAGAGAGGGGTCGGTTGGGACATTAAAAACCTTCCATTACTCACAGACTACTTGAACAGTATGAAAATGATTTTAACCTTCAACAGATAAAGGTGTCTGCGAACAATTTATTAAGTTTGTTTAAGAGCCTGACCCAAATGTGAAGAGCACAATTTTGTAAAATGAACTACGAATGCATTTTTTCAAAATTCTGCCTTATTTCAGTGGCACTGATCAGCTCAATGTGGTGACCAGGCCACAGATAGGCTATTGAGCTTGATTCATTTTGCACAAAAAAAGAGAAAAACAAACAAACAAAAACACATCGATAACAACAACTTTAGAGTTTAAAAAAAAAAAGTTGAATAGTCGCAAATATGCTCAGGGTTTAAATGAAGGCCTGTGAAGTCCGTGCATTAAACAATCACTCAATGAGTTCCCAGTGACTTCCATGCATCATTTATATTGGCATAAATACAGTCAATAGATGGTACTAGAGGGCAGAGTCAAAAGTCAAAGTTTCATTCATTCATTTTCCATAACTACTTATGCAGAGGGGCTGGAGTTTATCCCAGCTGACACTGGGTGAGAGGCAGGGTTCACCCTGGACAGGTCACCAGACTATCACAGGGCTGACACATAGAGACAGACAACCATTCACACTCACATTCACACCTACGGACAATTTAGAGTCACCAGTTCACCTGCATGTCTTTGGACTGTGGGAGGAAGCTGGAGCACCTGGAGGAAACCCACGCTGACACAGGGAGAACATGCAAACGTCACACAGAAGGGCTCCCCCAGCCCAGGGCTCGAACCAAGAACCCTCTTGCTGTGAGGTGACGTTGCTAACCACTGCACCACCGTGCTGTTTTTGTCTACTTTTTGTTACTTTGTAAGAAGCTGTAACTAAACATTACTGTCCTACATAGGCGTTTCTAGCCCATTTTTGGGGGTGCTGAAGCACCCCTAAATTGAATCCCAGCACCCCTAAAATTTGAGAGATTTTATTTTATTTTATTTTTTTACTGTATGTCCCTTTTTAACAAGCTAGAAAAGTGTCAAAACCATACAGTACTTGGTTGAAACGTAATATTCTAACAACAAAAATACAGCTAGCTGTTGTGTCATGTGCATGTGTTAATATTAAAGCCAAGGTGCTACTGACTAGCTAACTGACTGGATTCCCATTAACATTATAACTCCTATTGTGACAAGAAGGAAAAAGGCAGAGACAAACATTGAAAAAGTAAATTACTGTTAATGTGTTAATGTTACATGTTGTGCATTTCATTTCAAATAAAAGTCCAAAAAATAAGCCCAAGGTCCATTTTTGGTATTTTTGGTACTCACTATAGGGGGCTGGTTTACTCCAGAAACATACATACTGTTTGTGTGCATGTTGAGGAGCTGCTGTATCAAAATGAGTCGTCTTCCCCCAGAAATTAGGATTACGATATGTTTCTTTTATAATTCCAATCCATTCCTCTTTTGCTGTGGCTCAGCATTTAAATAACCTTTATCAGATTTGATGATTTAGTCACAGACTTTCCCAAGAAGTGTTTTTCTTTCACAAATGTGGGAATGAAATTGCATTAAAATGTACAAAACAGTGAAATCAATCTTGCCTGGCCGGGCAGCTGTCTGGGTGCTCAGCGTCCCTAAACCTCTGATCCTAGAATCGCCCCTGCTGTCCGAACTTTCCTAGAGAGAGTAGACACACTTGAGACTCAGGTGCGTGCTCCCAACAAAAATTCAGAATTAAATTTAAAAAAATTAAACCTTCACTTAAAATCAATTATTTAAAATGAACACAAACTGAATTAAGTTGAGAAATCTCCAAAGGTTTTTAATTTTGTATTTCACTACTGTGCTATTACCATTTAAAATGTGTCTGATTTCGCCACCTGTTTCACACACATTACCATTAACTCTCTATTATGTGAAAAGTAATTGCCATTCTGCCTTTGAGGCTTTGGGGAACAGCAAAACAAATTACATCTCAACAACTTCTTCTAATTTCTCTGTCAAGTTATTAATGTGTTGACAATAACTGCCGCTTTTAATTGAATAAGTGAAATTAGGGTGAGAACTGTCATTGGGACTATTGATCGGAGACTTGGAATAACTGAATTGGAAAACAAGTTTGAAGCAGCGCAGCGACTAAACGCCTGCCCTGGAGAGGCTTTCTGCTGCTGGAACCTCGGGTTTGATTTACAGAGCAGCAGGCACTGAAGGAAGAATGTTCAACAAGCTTTCATTTAGATGAGAAGTTTAATTGGCTGTGAACCACCGACAATCAGATTTTCTGCTCCTTTCTCTCACAGCAGCGGTGAAATTGTTTTTCGATAAATTATTCCATTTGGTAAGTGCAGAAAACAAGGTGAGAAGCTCATTCCAGCCATTCACAGCTTTCCAAAATAAACGTGAAAGTTTTGAGAGGGTTGCATTCAGTGTTCGTGCTGAAGTTAGTCTCTGAAATAAGAAAATAATGGTTTTTTTTGCTTTGATTAATGCCATTCAATCAGCACTCCCATGTTCCTGTCATGTACATCATAACGGAAGACACAAAGTGCATAAATTAACTGAACAAAATATGACAATTACTGACAAAAATCTACGATTTACAGGGTGCTTTTAAAATGTTCCTTCTAGTACAGTTACTTTTGTGATTCTGGATTATAAAACGTGTTTTAAAGTTCACTTCAAATGAGAGATTTTTAACCTGCAGCCACATGTAACTCTGTCTCACTCTGAAGCAGTCCAAATCCTGCGCTTGGGCAGTGACCTCTGGCGTCAGACACTGAAGAAAAAGCCGCCCTTTTACGCTCGGCAGCGTCGGGGGAAACACGGCGGCACGAGAATGAACTGTACATGCAGAAAACACATGACATCCTAAAAGACTTACTGCATCCTGCTCATCACCTGTTTGAACTGTTGCCCTCAAGGTCCATCACGACATGCACCACAAGATTCATAAACAGTCTCCACCCCAAAGCCGTCACCATACTGAACTCTGGCCTGAAGTGAACACATTACAGTTCTTTCTTAAGTACAGTAACTTATTTTATGTGCAATAACATGCATGAGAACTTTTTACTTTTATCCCATTGTAACTGCACATGTTGGCAATGAGTATATGAAGTGTATGTGAGGGGAATGGGGGAATTTATTTATTAATTTTCATACTATTTTATTACTTTTGATTACTTATCTTTATATAAGAGCCTGGTCCTTGAGTGCACCTGAATGTTGTTGTATGTTTGTACAGTGACGATGAAGAAATGTGGATCTCAATCTGAAAGTTAAGGCAGCGAAAGTCCGACTGGGGCGGATGGCTTCAACATACTCCGACTTTTACTCGGGAGAGCGGTGTTTGCGTCCTGTAGGATTGATTGTTTTTGCCTTTATTTATTTGATTGGACAGATATAGCAGATCTAGTGTGAAGGACTAGACTTAGACTTAGACTTTATTGTCCCCTTGAGGAAATTCTTTTCCGCAGCACCTACTCCATTCCCAGTGTCCATCATAGAACGGAACAAGACACACATTTGGAAACATACGTCAGAAAGAAACAAAACCGTGTCAACATTTAACAGAGTCCACACTCTGGCCTGTTCAGCGAGGCCTTTTGTTCAGGGCCGCTATGACAGCAGGGATCAGGCTTTCCCCAAGGCGAGCCCTTGTGTCTGCGTCCTGAGGGGAGAGGGGTGAGGTGGGTGTTTAGTGGCTGTGTGGTGTCTTCTTCTATTGAGGTTGCAATACGTGTTATGGCCCTGTTGTTTAAATCTGTTAGATCTGGTGTTGGGAGACCAATTATTCTGGAAGCTGTGGTGGTTGTGCGTGTGAGTTTGGCCTTGTTAGGGAAAGAGAGGTGAGGGATGACATGCAGCAAAGGGCCATGGGTTGAAATTGAACCTGATGAGCAAGTGGGCGCCCTGCAAGTCTGATTTTTGTCGGACGCGTCCGTCACCCTGAGTGGACTGACACGCTCTTTAAACTTCGTCCATTGATTGAAAGCGTCTAATCATGATAGCGTGAGTTCTCATTGGACGATACTCACTGGATTTATGTTCTGATCTGACAATGCTGCATAAACTAAATTATGAGGGAAATGTGAACTTTAAAATAAAAGTTGAGTGGTTGTTCACTTTTCTGTGTGTGTGTGTGTGTGTGTGTGCGTGTGTGTGTAGTCGTGCTCCTGTCATCCTATCAATATTTCATCATATTGGTTACAGGAATGTTAATTAGCAGAGATGAAGGGATTCTGCTTGTTTTGGTGTCACACTAATTCATGCACACACGTACACATTACACATTAACATACATTTATGCACACACCCTCCCAGTTACAGCTCAAACACTGATGCACACATACAGTATATACAGTACAGCGTGATATTTGCGGTCATATATGTTCTTATTTGCACCACGCTTAATGTCTCTCTCTCTCCATCACATACACTGAAACACACACACCAGCTCACACACACATTTCCGATCAGTCCAGAGGAGCAGCGTTACAGTTTCATTATGCAGATTTTCTTACACAGAACATGTGTGTGTAATTATGTTTGTGTGTTTGTGTCAGTGAGACGCAGGGAAGGGCGGTGTTGGACTGATTCTCAAAACTAGATCAGGGGCATTGACACACACACACGCACACACACACACACACACACACACACACACACACAGTTTCGCCTACCGCTGTGAGCTACTTCTCGCTCTCATCCCCTGACAGTGGTCTTAAAATTGCAGATCTGATATTGAATATTGATGCTAGACCCCCCCCCTCTTGTTTATAACTCTGTTCTAATGAGATCACTTTGATTTCTTTTCATTTCTAATGAGATCACTGAACAATGAGGGGGCGATAAAGGCTAATTATCTCAGTATTGATTAATTTATAACAGCTATTTTCATTTCTGTAAGAAAAATTGTGTTTTTCCTGGTTTGCTGGAGGTTGTTTTTCGAACACACTCCAGATAAAGCGGAGGAGGGTTTTTTTTTTTCTTTTTAAAATTTGATTTCCCAGTTGATGTAAGTATTGCTCAAAGAGGGATAATCAAAGCCATACATTTGAAACATTTTGCATTTTAGTGTGTATGTGTAGGCTATAGGCTATCTGATACTGTCTGGCCAGCGGGTCTGTGAAGATAATTGGAGTCAAAGTCCATTAGAATGACTTACTCTCAGTGTTACACCATCTTATACATGCAACTCAGAAGAAATGCAATCGTTAAGACAAATTTGCTTGATTTTAAACTTATATTTAAAACAATGATAGATGTTAGATACTGAGGCAACAGTGTGAAGAGTACCACTTCTAAATGCATCAGAGACTGTGTCACATATGAAGTTTCTCACACCATTTATTTCACTGGAAGCTTCAAACGCTGCAGAACCTTTTGTTGTTTCGACAATATTTGGAAATGTTGATGCTTAAAGGTTTTGTATGTGACATTCAGAGCATTTAAATAGCAGCAAAACACTTCTTGTAATGGCGTATGTTGTAGGCTAATCCGAACCTTTCTGTAGCCGCTGACTAGCCCATCTCCGCCTCTTTGCACTGCGCTCATACGGCGGTCACCACTGATGCCAGGATGCTGTTGTCATGGACGCGTAGCACACATGCTCTGGTTCCTTAATGGCTAACACCATTAGCTCTGTCAGCACTGTTCCTGCTGTTAAGCTCGGTTTGGGTTAGTATTGTTAGTAGGGCTGTGATGATTAGTTGACTAATCGATGACTAATCCACTATTGAAATAATCGGTGACTATTGTAGTCATCGACTACTCAGTGTGAGTCAGTACTATAGTATAAAGTACTATAAAAGTACCCCAAAATACTCTTGTTGCAGCTTCTTATGTTCAAATATTGGCAGCTTTACACACTCTCCCATGACGGTGAACTAAAACGTGAGTGGCATGAGTACGAAACAAGACATTAGATGATGTCATTTTGGGGTTTGAGAGAGACAGACCGACATTTTTCAACATGTTAACACATTTTTCGATAAAATAATTAGTCGACTAATCGAAGGAATAATCGACAGATTAGTCGACAATGAAAATAATCGTTAGTTGCAGCCCTAATTGTTAGCAGCTAGCTGTGTGCAGACAACTCATTGGCTGTGAACTTTGCTCGGAGCCACTTGAACCACATTATGTACGATGTTCAATTTACACGTAACGTTCTTGGAACAACAAGACAAAGAGTCTACAGCCATGCTAGCGTGCATGCTAACACGCTCACGATGACAGTGCTAACAGACCAGTGTTTAGCAGGTGAACGTTCAGCTTCATAGCATGCTAACATTTGCTAATTAGCACTAAACATTAAGTATAGTTGAGACTGATGATGTCATTAGTTTTGCAGGTATTTGGTTCGAATCTAAAGTGTTGGACAAATTTAATTTAATGTTTGTTGAGACATTTTACTAAATCCGCATTATTGGCAGCCGCTCTAACAGCTGGTTTCCAGTGCAAGAAGAAATCAATACAAAATATGTTTTCAAACACACAGATAACGTAAAATACAAAGTAGAATAGCATCTGTGACCTTATGTGCCGTTTCTCCTCCATTTCGCTCAAATGAGGAAGGAACCAGCATGCATCATAAAATCAACAGTCATTCCCGGGTAGAAAAGAATACTTAAATTTGGAAAACAGATGTAACTGTAACATTAAATATACTGTATACAGTTTAACTGGGTGGTCCAACTGATCTGATGTTTCTGCTGTCTTTATTTTATGTACCTTTTCTTTTGCTTTCATGTTTGATAAACCAAATCCACTGGCATGGAAGCTAAGCAATGTAATGCTGTGGATGGGGCCACAGCAAAATGTATTTTAGCCACCTAAAATATCAATATCAGTGTACGTGTACGTCATATTTGAATATTTTTAATACTGACAGCTATTTTAGTTTTAGTGTAAAATTAGTCTGCGGAAATTTGAAATGTTTTCGTCAACAAACATTCATGATATTTTAGTTATTACTTTTAGTCAATATGTTTTCTATATATATTTTTTTACCTTTGAACTTAACCAGTTATGCTAATTTATGTATCAGAAATTTGAATCAGGGTGACAGGTTTTATACAAGTTGCATTTAAAAATTTCATAAAAGCAAAGCTGCTACCAGCCGCCGCTGCAGCTGACAAACTCGGGCTCACATTGCTCTGGTGTGCGTGTTTTCACTGGTTCGCGAAACGTCCTGGCGCAGACTATTTCCTGGAGTTTACCAGCCTGTCGCTCACGTGACATTTAAAGATAATTACAAGCATGGCTGTTCTCAGCTTTCAATGTCCGATAGTCTACCACTGACATTTTTGTCACATCTCGTCGAAAATGATATATGAATATAGAGGCAGCATTTGCTCAGCGCTGTTTGATTTTATGTTGTATGTGGTGCAGGATTTTCTACCTGGAAGTTATCGTTAATAAACATTGCAATTCAGATTATAGGATCGTGTGGGAAACATGAACATCTGTACCAAGCTTCACGGCAACCTGTCCAACAGCTGTTGAGATAATTCAGTCTGGATATCAGGTCTCCTCATTTTTTTGTCCAAATACTGATCTGAATTCTTTTTCTTTAAATCTGTGTAGTACCTCAAGTGCACAAAATGACTATGCGGTAATCTACAAGCATGTTACAGCTGAAGTCTGTAAAACAAAGTTTTTGTTCTGATGAGGTCTAAACTGACAAATGTGCTCTCAGGAGATGACAGCAACAAAGAGGCGAATAAAAAAATGGAAAGTAAGTAAGCATTAAGTGATGTAATGAATAAAGCAATGACGTTCCCCCATTTCAAATACTTCAAAACAAATTAAAATGGTTGTGTGTCAAAGCATATGTCTAATTAGGGAAGCACTGCAGTGTGTGTGTGTGTGTGTGTGTGTGTGTGTGTGTGTGTGTGTGTGTGCAGTGCTCCAGGCTAACAGAGAAGGCTAATGCGGTGGAAAATGTGTCTTATCCGGGCCATGAAATAACGATGAGACTCTGTGACTTAATCATGTTGACACATAAAGCTTTCTCTTCATCTACCCCTCGCTGTCTCTCTCATCGAAAGGCACACACTGTCTTTCTTTCTTTCTTTCTTTCTTTCTTTCTTTCTTTCTTTCTTTCTTTCTTTCTCTTCTCTGATAAACAGTGGCAGTGTCTGTCTTGCACCGCCTCTCAACTTAATTAGTGTAATATTATGAACAATACCAGAGCAGCTTACAAAAGCTCTGTTTTAAAAAAAAAATAAAAAAAAAGAAACTTCATAGAAATTCAAACCTCATTCAAGTGATTATGATGTCGTCCAAGAACATGTACTGGGGTGTAGAACTTAATCACAAACATGGTAAATAACAGATGTTGCAAAGATTTTTTCAAATCATACCTGATTTTAAATTGTATCTATAGAGAGCATCAACCATTCAGTGTGCTTGCGTTCTGTAACCCCCTCTCTATGTTGTAGTTTCAATTGGTTTTGCTGGAGTCCACCTTTCCTATATTGAATTCCGATGCATAAGGGATACACACATGAACAGCGTCACTCCTTCATCACAAAAACAGAAAAAAATAAATAAAAAAAAAAATCAATATTCTTTACTAGCATAACCACAGCAAGTACAAGTGGACAATGAATACATACATTTTTTTTTAAAAAAAAGGGCGTTCTTGAAAAGAAAAGAATAGAGACCAGTGTGACACAGTTAATCCTCCCAATTCTCTACATCCTCCTCAATGAGCAGCTGGTTGTCAACTGACTCGCCATAGTAAATGTTTGCATTGTTTGCTTCTGCAAACCACAGAAATGTCACATTTTCATGTTATTACAAAGCGAATATGTTAAAACTCAATGTTTCAACAATGCTGTGGTTAACTTGTGATTATGTTCAGGCTAAAAAAACACCTTGTCATCGTTAGAGAAATGTCATGTTTTGGCATAAATTCCCCTTGGTGGCTAAGCAGCTGTTTGAAATGCAGTGATGTCCGGGGAAAATGGGTCACTAAGAAAACCCCCACATTCAGTGGGTGTCAAAAGCTGCTGGAAGATGCAACAATGACACGCTACAAAACGCTTTTATTTCTCTCTTAATATCTCTATCTTTTTCTCTCTGTGTTCAGGTGGCTGTACATTTGAGGAGTCATACAGCAGCTGTGGGTACAGCGTTTCTCTTGGAACCAATGGATTTACCTGGGAACAAGTCAACTCCTGGGAGAAACCCACCATGGACCCTGCCCTGCCCACCGGTAAGGTCCTACCTTTTGTGTTTCTGTTCAAGTGCTCTGTGTTGTAGATATTATGTAATCCAGCGAACTTTATTTATGACTTATTGCTTTTTTTGGAGAGAGGTTGTGCCAGGAGATCTGCCGTTACCCACATTTATATAATTTGTCTTTAAAGGAATATATTTTTCTTGTTTGGTCATCAACAACAGACACAGGAGCTCTTCCTGCTGTCATGAGGTCACCATCTTCTTTGTTAGTGCGCACGCTTCTTCTTCCTCTTGATCTTGATGACTGTTGACTAGTCTGACAAATTGGATGTAGACTGTAGGTATAAGCCTGCCTGCTGCATTCTGGGCTCAGAGCCGCTCAAGGCGTGATTGTATTGGCCAGAACGATAAGGTGTGCTTTCAGACCTTTCTGTAGCACTGACACAGCACTGTGGAGTTGGGTCTGGCTACATGAGACTAGCGACTGGCGAACCACATTATGGTGCATCACCATTACAAACTGGAATAGAGTGTGGATTGGGAAATGTGCTTGTGGGAACGCCGCACCGATGTGCACCCTCAATTTCAGTGTTATTGGTATCACGTGCACGTCTGTCAGAGCCTTAAAACATCGTGTATGTTGGTGGAAATGTGCAGTTTCTAGTCTTTGGAGCTTTTGTACATTTGAGGTCTGATCCCAACTTTACTCCATCAATCAGATTAGGTTATGTGTGTTGATATTGATGCATATATCTTTGAAAATAAGCTGATGATATAAAGCTCTAGATTTGTTTTACCAGTTTTATATAATTCATCATTCATTTTCTGTAACTGCTTATCCTGTTGGGGTTGCGGGGGCGCCGGAGCCTATCTCAGCTGACATTGGACGAGAGGCGGGGTACACCCTGGACACCACATAGAGCCAGACAACCACTCACACTCACAGTCACCAATTAACCTTGCCTGCATGTCTTTGGACTGCGGGAGGAAGCCGGAGTACCCAGAGAAAACCCATGCTGACACGGGGAGAACATGCAAACTCTTCACTGTCTCACAACACACACAGTTTTTGTCCCGTTATTGTCAAAGTCCAAACATAGTGGTGGCTGTGGCTCAGGAGGGAGAGCAGGTCGGTCGCTAATCACAAGATTGTTGGTTTAATCCCCGGCTCCTTAAAGTGCAGGTGGTAGCCTCGGCCATCAGTGTGTGAATGTGTGTTTGAACAAGTGAGTAAAAGCACTCTGAGTGGTCGGGAGACTAGAAAGGCGCCATACAAGAGCAAGTCCCTTGACCGTATTCAAAGTAGCAGGCTGAAAAGTTAAACTTTTTTAATACATTGGGAGAAAAGGTTAAACGTGTTAACTCCTCCTCACATCTCCATCTCTCTTTCTGTCCATCTCAGTTGGCAGACTGATAGAACTCTTGTAGACAGATTGTGACGTGACCCCAGCAGGGTCTCTCTCTCTCTCCGCCTGTCAAACGCCAAATGGCAATCAGACGGCCCGTCTATCCATCTCATTCTCTCACACACTTCTGCCCTTTTGCTCTCTCCCTCTTTCGCCCACACTCTCTCTCTCTTTCACACTTTCTGTCTGTTGCATTTCTCTCCCTCTGTCTGTCTCCAGTCACCTTCTCCTTCTCTCTTACTTCACTCATTTGACTGACATGAGCGTTTATCAGAAACTCGATTTCCAGAGCAGCATTAAAATTCACATACCAGTAAGGGCATGCTCCTTATATCTTTCTTTTTCTCTTTCAAACTGGATCAATCTGCCACTATGTTAAATATACTCTTAATACCTCACACAGCCTGGATTACGCCTCCCCTGTTGTGAGGGTATGATGCAGACAGGAAATGCTCTGGTTGTGATGAAACTATTTGGTGTCTGATTGCTTTTTGTTGCTCTGGTCACATAATAGTGTCAGGAAATCAACTGTGAATGCGCTCACACAGAATAGGTCGAGGTCAGCGATGTGATAATCTACTGTGCTGTTGCCAAGAGGAGAGCTGTGAGTGTTGGTGCTCAAATGAAGCTCCGTCGAGCCACCCATTAAGTTCATACAGACCAGGCAGTAACAGGTGCCTGCTTCTGTTGACAGTTTTGTCAAAGGAATGAAAGAGATGCTCACGAAGAAAATGTTGGTCTCACTGTTGGCTCATGTACAGTGATTATTCACCAGTTCAGGCATTAAGATCCAGCAGCCAGAGAGAATGTTGGCATTGTACGTTTCTGCAAACCACAGATATGTCAAATTTATGTTATTATGTCGCATACATGTTGAAACTTTACTTTTCTTCATGTCTTAACGATGCTGTGGCCAACATGTGGTTAGGTATCTGCGTAAAACCCACTAGGTTATAGTTAGAAAAAGATCATGTGTTAGCTTAAAAACCTGCTTTTCATGGCACTATCTCAGCTGGAAATGCAGCAATGTATTGGTTTAAAAAAAGCTTTTCGTGGCTGGAAATGCAGCAATGTCTGGGTAATAAACAGCTGCTTTTTTGTGGCATTTTCCCACCTGGACACACAGCAATGTCTCTTTTTTTCAATGGCACTATTTCGGCTGAACATGCAGTGTTGTCTTGCTTTTCATGGCAGTATCTTACCCGCAAACGCAGAAATGTCTGTTGAAAAAACATCCGTTTTTGTGGCATTTTCCCAGCTGCACATGTAGCAACGTCTTGGTGAAACACAGCCACTTTCATGGCACTATCTTGGCTGGAAATGCAGCAGTGTCTCTTTAAAAAAAACAACCAGTATTTGAAGTCAGCTCACATACTACATCACTTTAGAAACACTGATCTGATACTTGTCAAAGTTGCAAAAGTGGTAAGCAGAAACGCACAATGCCAACATTCTCTTGTGGCGACTGGGCTGTGAGATCACCACCAGAGGTATATCTCCATCCGGCTTCCTTTGTCTCTAATCCTCATGATTCTCACTTTGCACCCCAACCTTCCCATAACCCCCTCCCTCTCTCCCTCCCTCTCTCTCTGTATTGTATATTATCTCTCAGTCATGACAATTATTGCTCTCATACATCATCATCATCTCTCTGTCTCTCTCTTTTCTCATCATTGTCTCTGACATGTCAGAAGTGGTGGAGAGAAAGATCTGTCAGCCCCAGCCTCCGCTCACCAGACCAAGATCTCGCACTGAAGATCTGATACGATTGAATGAGCATGAGCGCTATGCCAGTCTGTCTCTCTCTCAGCATGTAGGTCTCATGTCAGTTATCTGTCTCATCTATCGTTGCGAGCGGTGGTTGTCGGGGGCAATAGCCATCACGCCCTATAACCCCTTCTCATCACAGACAACTTATTGACTGCACGCTGCCCTGACCGCTATAGATCTGATAAAGCAGGACAAGAACAAATTGTCTGCCAGTCTCTTGTCTGTCTCTAGTCATTTTTTCTCAGGATGTTAAGTCTGCCGATGTACTCATACTGGACCTTGGGTGGCTATTTAAAGTATCAGTAGCATGTTGTATCCATACAAAAACATTACTGTCGAAAGACTTGCAGATCTACTGAAGAAAAAGATGCTTTGTTATATCCAGTTTCGTAAAAACAAAGTAAAACAGGTTATGAAAGGGGTTAATTGACACCTTCACTGTTGTGAATAGAAAAATAGTCAAGGCTCATTTTAAAAGCTGGAAGCTTTTTATAGGTTCTGCATGTAACTACATGTATTCATCATTTATTATTGCCGGTGGGTGAAAAGGTTGTAACTTAAAGGTGCGATTTTGTTTTTAATGTTTGTTTTTAACTGTTTTTAATGACAATGAAGCTTTTTGCTCTTGGTTTTCGCCTGAGCACTCTGAACTCCTCAAGATGAAAAACATTCAACTCAGAGCAGAAAAACGCCCACATCATCTCTTTTCCAACAAGACAACAAGTTCACAGTTGGTAAACAATGGAGGAGAAACTGGTGGTAGCGGTTGCTGATACCCAGAGCTGGATGACAGACAGCAGGTTGTCAAACTGCCCCGAGTCATCCGAAAATACGCCTGGAAATGTCCTTCATGGAGGAGGAGCTCCTGGACCAACTGGTGGTACCGTACTTTCACAGTGTCATGTGACTCTGTGATGTCACCAGGCAAACTGTAGGCGACATTCTCACACAGTCTTCCTCTTCCTCCTGGACCACTGGCCGGCCCAGACGCCTTCTTTCCTGCGCAGCCTGGTGGAGATGGCCCTCCAGTCTGCGCCCTGTATCAGCTTGGATTCAGCCAGGGCAAGACAGAGTGCCGGGGGCTAATTCTGGACTGCTTGCTTGACCACTGTGGGTCCATGCTGGATCAGCAAACTTCCTCTTGCTGTTGTTGCACGGGTTAGATTCAGCTGCCGCAACAGTCCACTGTGAACCCTGGAGCTTGGGTTTGCGCTACCGTCCACAATAGTGTCCTAGCGGCAGGGGGTCCATTGGCTGCACTACCTTACTAGTTCTTCAAATCCCTCAAATTCATTGCCTCAGAGAGGTGTCACGAATACCAAGGCATTTTTGAAAGTTACATACAGAGCCTTTAACTATAAACATGTGCATCATGATTAAGAAATCCTCTGTTCTTCCCTTCTGACTCAAAGCTGTATGTTTACTTAAAGCTCTCTAATGTTTTTAGTGTTTGCCACCAGTTTGGGTACAACATGTACATGTATACAGGAGCATATAAACCTCCTGCTTTTGTCTCTTTACCTCCGTTATCGACAGTTATCAGATAATCCCCTTTTCTCGCCTCACCTCCGTAATATTGATGCGGTTGATACGGTTGTCATAAAGCGTAACCCACACTCGACAGCTTGTAGATCTGACAAGATTGGATTGGCACCATCGCTCTCTCATCTCTCTCTCATCACCTCCGTTCAGACGTTGCTGTCATAATGTCCATAGTCCTGACAGTTTATAGAGCTCAGGGTGAGGCATGATTGGATTAGAATGAGGGTTTTGTTAACTTTCATCATCTCTGTGCTGACAGGGAATAATATAATCCGCACCAGTTTACACATGTGAGAGGATTGGATGGGCATGAGTGTTTTTCTGTCTCTCATCACCTACATACAGATAATAATAATAATCTCACAGTCTGAATTCTGAGTTCTTTATGTCCTGAAACCTATTCTGAAGAAATACTTTGGTATTTTTCAGACCTGGATTTTATCTTCCCATGTTTTTGTGTCTACATCATTCATGGAAACAGTTTTTGAAACTGGTCCAGTTGGCTGGAGATGGCAAATCAGGCTGCAGTGTAACCACTCGGAGTAGGTGCATCCCGTCAATCTACGTCCACCTAAAGTACTTTTTGCCACTAACAGGCTCAGATTGTTATCATGACAACATTATGGAAAGGATCCCCACAGATAAATTAAATGTCCTTGTCTGTACTACCTTTTCCCTATCTCAACAAGACATCAAAAAAGATGATCCAAATTGCTACAGCACGTTTACTCGGCGAGACTAAAATATGAAAACACACTGAAGACTCTTCATTGGCTTCCTGTTCACTTTAGAATTAATTGTAAAATTTTGCTTTTAGTTTTTAAATCTCTTAATGGACTGACTCCTTACCATTTATCTGATATGTTGGTCAAATACGTCCCCTCCAGATCTTTAAGATCCTCTGTCTCTGGTCTATTTAAGGTCCCTCACAGTAGAACTAAAAGTACGGTGATGCTGCTTTCTGTGTCGTTGGCCCTCGTCTCTAGAATAACCTATAACCTTTCAGTAGATCGCTTCAAATGAGATCTTAAAACCAATCTTTTTAACTGCTCAACATATGAAGTTATTATTATTATTTTCCTGTCTGTTTTGTGTCCAAGTCTTCCTAAAGGAGAAGTCTCATTCTGAAATCTTGCAGACTTTTTCACATTGTCGAAATCTGCTAAATAGATTTAAAAAATAAAGACTTCAGGACAAGACTTCTTATGAGTGAGACACCAAAAGAGTTTAATTTCTCTGCAGGGTCCTTTCTGTAATGTTTTAGCTTATTAGTGAATATGAATTGAAAGCGCACACCTGCCCTGAGTGGTTACACTGCAGCCTGTAACGGAGCTGCTGGTCATGTATATGAGATTGTACACAGAGCCTAGAAATGGAAACATTCACACACTCATAAACACACACCTCTGGTATCCTCAGCTGAGCTCCAGCTAGTGTATTTTCAAAAATAACAATAAACCTGAGTCTGAAAAAAAAAAGTGCCACCGCAGTAAATTTATTTCACTGTCAAACTTTCGCAAAAACCTGCAAATCGCCAAAAGAAAAGAGAGGATTTTCTTTTACTGCCTGCCTAGTCCTACACATGCACACACACACACACACGCACACACACACAGGCACACTCATACCTCATACTTCTTATTACCTTCAAACCCCAGGCTGAGCGAGACAAACTCACACGAGCAGCAAACATCAAACATCAAAGCCAGTTGATGTTTTGAGCACCCATCAACACGGCCACGATCTGAAACATGAAAAAATGATCAGAGAGAGAGAGAAGGGGGGAGTGAGGGTGAGGAGGGGGAAGAGTGAGGATAGAGAGACAGAAAAAATACACAGAGAGAGGTAGACAATGATTGAGAGAAATGTAATAATAAAAGGAGAAATAGGGAAAATCACGATCTGTATACTTCACCATCATCAGCATATGAAAGCCTAATCAAAGAACAGTATGTGTTTGAATTGATGTGTGTGTGTGTGCACTTTAAATGTCTATATTTATCACATACATGTTGCGCGAGTGTGTGTTGTTGTGTGGCTGCGTCGGAACATTAAAACACTGTCAAACAGAAAGAGAGACACTCTGTCCCATGCACACATTCAAGAACAGACATCCACTGAAACGTGTATATCTCATTCATGAGGACAGATTAAGGAGCGAATGGCAAACAGTGTTAAAGGTAAGAGGGAAAAGACAACACAATTAGAGGAAGGTTGAGATTCTCCTCCATTAAAGAAGACATGAGGACAAACAGGGTGAAAATGGAGTGATCTCGAAGAATGCAGACAGAGAAAGTGAGATAATGCCTGACAGGAGGCACAAGAAGACTGAGAGATAGCCTATACACGCTGTAGAATACAAAGGAAGACTCCACACTGCCATGCAAATGGAAAAACACACAAAGGAGACTGACGAAGGCAGACGGACAAGCATCCAGGAAGATGGACGAGTGAGACAGAAACTGTGAAAGAAACCCCCCAAAAAGGAGACAAGGACTGAGACAAACCCACAGACTGACACAAAGGCAGAAAGACTTTTCATTAATGACTCTTACTTACTTTTGTTGCCAGCTCAACCATTCGAAAAGGCAATTTTCAGGGCGGACAATTGAAAATACGTAATGTCTGAAAAGAGGCCTTGAGAGTTTGTTGTAGTGCTCGTGAAGGTCATTATTGAGTTATATTTAGTGACCACTAGGTGGCAGAAAGACTTCTGAACAATTTCACAGAAAATCAGCCCTGATTTATCATTAACTCAACAAGTTATTATCATTAACATGCAAACAGAAAAAGCATAGTCACATGTCCAGCAAAAACAGTGCATGATCCTGCTGGGGGGCCACTGCCACTGGGGAGTACTGTTGCCATGAGGGGGGGACTTGGTCTGCAACAGTGTTTGAGTGGGTGGAACATGTCAGGTGGTATCCACATGAATACCAGAACCAATGGTTTCCCAGCAGAACAATGCACTGGAACAAGATAATCAAAGTTATTCACTTCACCTGATCGGTGTGTGTGTATATATAGATATAAAGGTCACACATCCACATTTGGTCATGTACTTTCCATGTCAAGATAGCCCCTTTCACACTGCCAGATTTGCAGCAAATGTTGGGCCGTTTTGCCGGCAAGCTGCGAGTGTTTAGACACACACAGCCAGATTGGCTAGTTGATCCGAGGTGCCCAATTTTCCGCCTCGTAGGGTAGACATATTGGTGGAACCTTTTTGGTTTAAAGAGAACGAGGCGGCCTTCCGCAACAGGAGGAGCTGCTGATGACGCCGCTGCGAGCCACTGGCGGTGGATAAACAGGAAACAGTTGATAGCAGGAATTAGCGAACAGCATCACTGGTTACGTCACACACTGAGCTACACGTTTTGTTACTTGCTCACGCCCCCCATTGCCCCGAAAAAGGTGCATTCTGTATAAACAAAAGTAGGTAGGCGGCATTTTGCTGCACTCCCCGATTTTGCTTTTATACTGCCAATGCTCAAAGAAGACTGATTGGGCTTTCCTGCAAATTTGCACAATTCCTATCTAAAAAGGGCTTATATCTTGACGTGGAAAGTCCATGACCAAATGTGGATGTGGGACAAGGTTGGAGTGAGAATGTGTTGAATAATCATATAGGCTAAGCCCTGTGTAGCTTTAAGATAAAATATCCAATCTTCCCAGCCGGAGAGCCACCTGAAAACCCTCTGTTGTTTTAATTTGGACTGTTCCTGCTGACACACGGTGAACTACAGTGGGTGTGAAATGGTTTTACTGCCACAGATACAAAAATAAAGAGAGATGGAGACATAGAAGGGCTCAGGTGGGAATGGACAGAGCCTTAATTCTCTCACAGAGCAGGAGTAATAAAAAGAGGAATGGCTATCTCTTCATCACCTCACACACTGTGTATCTGTGTGTGTGTGTGTGTGTGTGTGCTTTACTGTTTGCTTTCTGTGTGTGTGTGTACTTTCTCCTGTTGCCTTTCCTCTAATTCTACATCATATTTTTATTTGTCTTTGTGAGTGTTTTATTTTTTTATGCTCTGGAAAGAGGCGGTGTTCACAATCAGTGAAACCCCATCTCTGCAAAAGTGGCAGTTGTGCATCTCCGTGTTTTTGAAGTCGGGGAATGACAGAGACGTGTTCATTTGTGGCTTGAACAGTGACAGGCAATCTCTTTCTCGCCTTTCTGTGAATTAGATAGAGTGGATGAAGATTTAATGATCCCTGAAGGGAAATTGAGCTGTTGCAGCAGCTGAGACAACGAAGCAGAGAGGAAGAGAATATAAAGGCAGTGTTCAAGATAATACGGAGAGTAATTATAAGAGAAGAAAACACTGTATTAAAAATAACAGATAGAGATAAAAAAGGCTTTCAATGACAGGTTTACAATAATAAGTGTGAAATGATCAGGTCTATAAACGTGCGCAGGCGTAGTTAGCTTCACATATGGAGCTTTCAGTATACAGATAAGCTGTATGTACAGTTCAAAAAGTACATTGTTAGACTCAATTATCGTCATGCATGCAGATGGAATAAATATAATTAATCCTAGAAATGCAAATACATGTGCAATTAAATTACAGACAGGGTAACAATTAATCAGAATGGCCAAATGTGCACTGTTTTAATATCACAATTTTTAATACATCCATAAATATCCACACAGCATGACCTCACAATGAGATTACTGTCATGACCCACCTCTGCAAACTAACCAGCTGGAATGTGGCATGTTATGACACGGAGTACATCGGCCAATGAGACATTGCAAGCCCCATTTCAAAGATGCTTCTCTGCTTCCGTTTTGTGTCTATATTCAGTTTCGCACCATGATTCTCCAAAATCAATATCATACGTGTTGACACAGAATGCCACCAAGATCCCCAAGCCCCATTTTGCACAATATGACTTACAATACATCTGCATCTCCACGTCAACCCAACCCTTCACCTCCCCTGCACTACAATCCCCTACATAACTCTCGAACTAACAATGAATGATGACGTTATAGATACGAAGAATATACAGACAATTTATAGCCAGTTCAGATGTGGATGCACCCAGAGGAGCAGTGTGGCACAAACTGTTCAAATACAGGTGCAATTCATCAGAATATCCTCTAAAAAGTGCTATATTGAAAAGATTGACCCCAAAATCTTAGGACAAGACACCCAATATGTTGGATCGGTGTATACTACATAGACCTTTGACTATAAACATCATTTCACCTGTCACTGTAAAATGAAGGTATACTTTTAACTTCTGATGCAGGAGGATATTAGGACCAATAAGAAACTGTGAAACATCACTATTTTCCTAATGACCGGAGAGTGCTTGACTGACATTACCCTCAGTCTGTCCATGTCCGCACAGTCCCGAGGAAAAGGCCCAGTTATGTGAAAACACCTGTGTAGGTGAACCCTGGGTGTGTAAGGTCAATAATGTTAAAAGAAACGACGCCCTTGTTTGCATGACTGTATGAGGATTGAAGCAAATAAATAAATATGTAATTAAGTAAAATATGTGCTCCTGTATGTAACTTTATTTGTGCATGGCACTGTGCAGCGCTGTGTGGTCCACAGGGTCCGATAAGAATAATGGTCCAGACATTTCCTCAGAGTCAAACCTAAGCAAACTGTTCCAGCTCCATACTTTGAAGTCAGCAAATCAGGATGTGTCAGGAAACTCATCAATCAATCAATCAATCAGTCTCGTCCCTGTGGATCCTCCCCTCCGCCACCACCTACGGGCGTCAGTGTTCTCATACATCATCTCCTCCTCTCTCCCAGCTGCTTTACTCCACTGTGTGCAAGTGTATGAATTTCAGATCAGGCAGTCTTTATTGAGTCTTTTTTCCTTAGTTTTACTTTCCTCTGTCACATCTTTTTCACACAGACCCCCCCGACTCCATTGGCGTTTTGCAGGCTTGCGGAAGTTTGACAGCCAAATGAAAAATACAATCTTGTTTTTTTCTTCTTTTCCTTGAGGTTTTAGGTGATTTTAAAGAAAAGCTAGCCAGAGCTCAGCTAACAATGCTAGAGGTGTGTAAGTGTGAGTGTGTGTTTGTGGGTGTACCCTGTCATTTGCAGTGTTGATGTTCGCACTGGCTGTCAATCCAGGACCCAAACCATGTTGCAGAAAGCCCTACAGCTCCGCCTGTCTTCGCTCTATTATTCTTTCATTTTTTTCCCTTCTTCCCTCTCTCCGCACCTTCGTTCTCCCAGACATTCATTCCTCCTGAGGCAGCTTTGTCCTAAATTTGCCTCTCAGTTTCCGTTGATGTTATTTTTTTTAGATTTGACAGCTTGACAGAAAATTATGTTTGAACTGCAGTGAACGTCTCAAGTTGTATTTTGACATTTTTCTCTATCTGTGTGTTTTCATGTGAGCGTGTGTGTGTGTGTGTGTGTGTGTGTGTGTGTGTGTGTTTGTGTGTGTGTGTTTGTGTGTCTGCTCGTCAGTGCTGCCTCTTATTGTTTTTTTCTTCGAGAGCCTGAAAACAAATCAGTACTAATCAGAGAGTGCCTCACTATTCAGAAGTGACACACATTTAACACACACACACACAACTGTCAGGAACTGAAACATATACAGTGCACACTAACACACACACACACACACACTCACTCTTTCATGCCTTGTTTAAAACTGGCATCAGTAATAGACTTCTGAATTATAGTGTGTCACAGCGGTATAGCATTAATTGTGTGTGTGTGTGTGTGTGTCAAGTGGCTGCTGATGGGTACAGAGGTTAAATATCCCGTCCGCTTTTTTGGTCGCCAGCGGTGATTCGAGGGCCCTTGTCGGGGCCGACTTGATTGCATTGTGATTTGTGGGCGGGCGGGAAGCAGCGAGGTAGGGCTGGAGGAATGACAAATGGAGCAAAGCGATAATAACACATTGACAGGGTGACAGACAGCCGCTGTGTAAACACCTACATTTTTTTGCAGTGATAATTGAGAGAAAGCTGCAAGTGGTTAGCTTTGGGTTTGAGTTCTAAGAAGGAGGAGAAGGGGGGACGTTGACAGACAGACAGACAGACAGACAGACAGACAGACACAAACTGTTATGTTTTCCACCCAGAAGAAGACTCCAAGATGCCCCAGTCATGTGTCACCTGCTGTGTTTAATAGGTTTGACTTCCAGGAGTTGTTTTGCACAATACATTTCATTCTTACTTGAGCACATTTGTGATAACATATATGCACTCCTGCTCCGTTACATTAGGCTACACACATCACGTTACTTTTACCAATACATTTAGCTCTTCAGCTGAGCTCATACACGACACCTTGCATTAAAATGCATTTTGGCTGACTGGATTGCATCGGGATGGTGAAGTACAGGTTTAAATGCATCCAAAATGCATTGAGGTCAAATTCTGATCTAGCTGACCAAACCACTTCTGGAGGTGGGCGCGATTCATCGTGACCACAAGGAGCTCAAGTGTAAATGCAATTGCATTTTCAATCCACATCCAACGGAAATACTTAATCGCACAGGACTGTTCCAAACCGGTGAGCCAGCAGCATCAGCAGCAGCTTTCCTTCACCGAATGCTGAAGCTGTCAGGGTGAAAGGTGGTCTCTCTCTCTCTCATCTGATGCTGACAGTACTGCGGTATCTCCCTCGTCTGTAGGCCGATGTATTCCTGTTCACTGTCTTTACAATCAGGTCGGCATGTTTCAGCCTCAACGGCCTCGCTGTTGCCTTCTAAACCTTCCTGGCAACATCCCCCGAGCCTGAAATACAAAGCCAATGTGAAAGTGCCAAAAACTGTAGTTCATCGAATGGCTACTTGAGGCTGACTCCAAAACAGATTCCTTTGTAGGAAGGGTCCTTCCAAATCAGGTCCTACAGAGGCTGGGTGAGACTCTGTAGGACCCTGGTAAGCCAGGTGTAAATTATATGTCCATATAGTTTGGGTGTGATACACACTTTATTACAAAGTGGGTTCATAGATTGCAGATGGAACGCAGGTGTGGCACTACCTCCTCCATGACCCCCTTTCAGCCGACTACAGTTCAAGATCGTGGTAGAAGATGAAACACCTCCGTCATTGTTGTTTCCCTGCCCACCACTGCATGCTGCTGTTTTTGTTAGATTCCAGATCATGTGCAGTTGGCAAATACACACTGCAAGCCTAATCCTTGTATAAGTCTGCATGCCAAGTGGCCCGATTAATGACGGGCAGAATATTTAAATGCTTTATTAAGGAAGCAACAGCCTTGAGCAAAGTAAGTTTAATTATAATAATATTAAATAACAGTGTGAGCACTGTCTGTCATTGTTTGCATCTTGTGCTTGTTTGTGCACGTAGGGGAAAAGGATTATGGTGAGAGAAAGCAACCAGCCGAGCTAGAGTCTTTTTTCTTTAACATTACATTGACAGAGATGAAGTCTGAATTCATACATGAGGTCAATTTAGTGTATAATTTGTGTAAAATGGTGATATTTATCTTTTGGAAGAGAAACACGGTTCACTTTTACAGACACAGTTTAGATAACTAAACATGGAATCGGTTTAAAACTTCTCTGATCATTCAACTACGTGTGTTACTTGCATGCAAAGCTGTGCCCTCAGGTCTGAGCTGTGTAATTAGAAAGTAAAATCTCATCTCATACATAAGAGTAAAAAAAAAAAAAAACTCTTTACATGCCATTCTACTCCACATGCTTCCTGCTCGATAACGGCGCGTGAAAAAAAGCCCTCTAAGATTTTTAACAGCACTTTCCTTTAAGGATAAGCAGGGGTGATTTTGAATCACGGTTCCCACTGAAACGTCGCTCTGAGAGCTGTATGGAGCTGCCAGTCTCTTTCAGAGTGAAGCCATTATAGAAACGTTATACATCCACAGAGAGAGTGTGAGATGAAGATAGATGGATTACCTGACTGGTAAAATCCCTTTGTAACGCCGACTAGTGCAGATAGAGCTGTCAGCGACAGACGCAGAAATGGCAGCAGGAGATAAGAGTAACAGGACGAAGGGAAGGGATGGGAAGATGAGTGAGTGATGGAGAGAGGGAAGAGGGGGAGGATGATTGGATAGTTGGCAGAACAGATAATTGCTATATATAGAAAGAAAGAAAAAGGTACATCAGGGAAACACAGGTAATGGGGATATGGGATTATTTCACATACGTTAGGAAAGTCGTGTATTTCTGGATTTTAAGCAACCTAATAACCAGGAAAATTATTTGCATTGCACGTTTCTACAAACAACGGATACGTTACATTTATACATTATTTTGTACCAGACACGTTAAAACTTTACGTTTTTATACAGCTTTGTACAGAACGTGTGGTTAGGTTTACAAAAACCACGATTATGGTTAGGAAGAGATGAGTTTTTGGCTTAAAACACCCATCTTTGGTGGCACTAAACTTTCTAGAAAAGCAAGAATGACTTGGTGAAAAACACCCTCAGGTTTGGTGCCACAAACGCAGCTGGGAGACGCCGCAATGTGCCGCTAAAAACACCCACTGTATGCCAGAGACACCAGTGAAGGGGCAAAAGGAGAAATGGATCACTTAGCCATATATTTTTCCAACTTGATTGCTTTAGCCATTTCAGTGTAACCTATATGGCATCTAAATCAGACTGTTGCTGTCAGAAATAAAACGACGTGAGCAAACTAGGAAGGAACTGCATTTTTAGGCCCAACTTTGCTACTGAAATATTGAAAAAGCACTTAGTTTGCATCAAGGCCAAGATGGAGTAAACCCTTAAGATGGAGGGTGGAAAGGGACTTAATGTTGAGGAGATGGATAAAATGTAAAGAATGCCAAGCTGCAGACCACTGTTCAAACCAACACACAACAAAACCAAATGTGTCATTCAATGCCAACATTGTTTCTGGCGCTTGGTTGGAGTTGGAGTACAAATCTATATGCTGGGGATTCTGGTTTGCTTCACAGAATCACTCTCTGGTTTCTTCTTAGATACAATGAAATTTCCACTGACTCCTCAATGTGCCCGATTGGATCTTTCTTTGCACTGTCTCTTCTCCGCGTTAATCTAATTGGCTCTTTCTCCTCCGTGTTTCTCTTTGGAGTAGATTGGATTGGCTCTTTCTCTTCCTGGGTTCTCTCTTGAGACAATCTAACAATCTGTTCTTTCTCCTAGTGTGTCTTTGCCGGTCTGCTTGGCTCTCATTTGGGCCCTTTCCCAAACTGATCCATTCCCTGCACTATGGAGAGTCAGTAAGCATGAAGCCACACTCACATCAGTGGAGGGCAAGTAAACAGTGACCCAGTCTAACAGCAAAATAAAAGTACCAAATTGCTGTGGAGACTTCTCAAACCACTCCACTGTCCATCTGTGATCTCAGTCTGTTTAAAGCACCCATATCTTTTTGCCAAATATGCCAAAATAAGCTGCTTCTGTTTGACACAGTGCTTTAGTTGCCCATATGCAGGGTTTCATAGCTTCCCTCTTTTCCATTAACCAGCTTTGGACACTTGTTTTTGTGGCAGATCTTTTGTAACGGATGGAGCGGATAGAGAACAAAGACGTTGAACCTGTTTTACTTTATCTTTAAGACAGTTTCGTTTTTTTCTAATTATCGTTTGCTGTTACTGTTTTTACAATTGCCTGTGACTGGCTCTTTATGTCCTTATTCCTCTCCACAGAAAATCCAGTTGGACTTCTGACGTCAGTATCTCCCTTAACAGACAATATGATGAGTGTTTTCTTTGGTTCTTAAGTCCTTACAGAGAAGATCAGACTGGTTCAAGATGTTGTGCTTGAAAACCAGTTCTTGTTTGCACTCTGGTCAAATTGTAGCCATTTAAACACATTATAGGTGTTTTCAGATCCCAGAAACTTCTTATAGTTCTAAGGGCCTGTCCCAATACCCACACTTCCCCTAGAAATACCCACTTGCATTTGGTTGTGCGTGTTCACTTTGAGGCTAGTGGTGTCCCAAAACAGAACTGGTAGTGGAAGTGGTTTCTAACACTTAAAACCCGCCCTAGATTCCAAGGGAGCCCCGACCCACACTTTCAACGAAATGGAAGATGAAATTTCCCAGAACACCTTGCAAAGTCAACAACTTCGGCAAGTTTTAGAAAACAATTTGCTACTGTACGATCTGAATGTAGGCTATACAAACAACAGATGGTTGGGCTAACGTAAACTCATCAGCAACTCGGTTGAACACAGCGTCAAAATATTTAAACAAATCGACTTACCTGAACTAAATCGATCAGAACTAGAAGACGTCGTAGGCGCCTCCTGTTTTCAACATTTCTTCTCCGTTGATTCATCAGACGGAGAAGAATAAAGATAGCACACGCCACAACACAAGCGCTGGAGCCGGCATTTTCATTGCGTCGCTACTATGCGTGACTTATGCCTGCACGTCGGCCACGCCGATTTGCGTGTCTCATTTCTTAGGGAAAGATCTCTACCCTAATATTTCTCTCTTCCCTCATCAAGGGTTATCTCACAAACGGGGACACTCAATACCAAGTGGAAGATTTGAGGGGTAGAAATGGGACAGGCCCTAAGAACCCACTTATTATTGTGTGTGCACCTCAGGAACTAGGAACAATCAGAGCTTTTCCAATGCCCATCTTGAGGGATTGTTTTAGCTCCTTTGTCAGAGTAGGTACTCTCCCAGCATGAGGGGAACCTTGAGTTACATAAGGGCCTGTTGATTGGTTGAACACATGAGCCAATGCAGCACTGGCAACCACTATTTTTTTTAAAAACCTGTTTACCATGTAAACAACAAAAACAGTACAAAAAACCCAAACATAAAATCTGTTCTTCCTCCAAAGTGTGTCCTTGTTGGTCTGCTTAGCTCCCAGTGTGAACCCTTTCCCAAACTACTCTTCTTCCTTCACCAGGCTCAGACTGGCCATTGTGCAATTCTGGCAAATGGCAGATAGGCCGGCCCACCTTAGGCTGCAAGGCCACCACCAGCACTGCTGGACAGAAAGACATACCGGCTGTGACCAACTTGATGTTGGAACAATCCATCTGATCACGGATTACACACCTCAAAAAGTTTCAGTAGACTACCTATACTGAAGGGTGGGCGCTGTGGTGCCGTTGTCACCTCCCCCTACACTGTCAAGGGGAGCAATCCATCATGTAATGTTGGAGGTCAAACGGGAAATAAATGAAATCAAGACAGGGAGAGCAGAGTGGAATACAACTACATGGATAAAGGAGCTAAAAGGAAGAAGTACTCAAGGCTGATGCTGCAAAGTGTTTCTAACGTTAGCAGCAGTGGCAACAATAACAACAGTCTGCCGGTGCCACTAAATGAGGAGGAGGAAAGAGTACTGTGGGCAGATGAGCAGCAGCAGGCTGTAACATGACAACTTCTCAACAGGCGGTGCCGCAGTGCTCGGCTAACGTTAGCTCATGTAGTGACAGTTATCAGAGTACTGGAGTACTGCCAGTGCCAATGCTGTACCACTCAGGTGGCTTAAACATATCTCTTACTGGGCTTTAACTGAGTGTAGCTGCACTGTAAATCCTTTTTTTAAATCTATTTTACAGTCTGTTGTTTCCGAATAACAGACTGCTGCCATGAATAACTGACTGCTGATATGGATGCAGTTTTGAGGTCGCAGGTAGCAATAGGGCCAGTCCAAAGGAAAAATGCCAGTGCCCACTTTGTTCCCAGTAAGACCTTGCCCTTCACTATGGAGGAACAGTAAGCATCACATCAGTAGAGGGCAAGTAAACAGTTCATAACACCAACAAGAAGCACAGACAAATGGACTGAGAGTAAAGCTTTACTGAGAACACATGAGAAGGGGTAAATACAATGTGTCAAAGCGGAAGAGGTGTAGCTCAGCTGATGTCACTTCAGCATGCAGATGCAATCATAAAAAAAAAATCCATTGTTGTTCACGGGCTGCTCCCCAGTGGGCTGTCTCTCTGTTAGTCCCCGAGGCTGTTTGGTGATAGAGACACAGAATATGTTCCGCCCATCTCCCACTACGTGCTTGCAAGTTGTCCACCTCCTGCTTCAGCAGGTTGACAACTTTAATCTCCCCTGTATGATTTAATAAAGCCTTATTATATCTTGTCTTTAACAACTCTTATCAGTTTATAATGTATTCACACTGCAGCCGGTTTGAGTGCAGTTTTCTGGGGGTGAAAATAAAGTCCGAACAAATCAGTGATAATACCACCAATAGATCTGCTGTCTGTCTGTCTGTGTGCGTGTGTTTGATTAACATCAATACCAGTGTGGACCACACACTTCTTTGTGGCAGCCTTTATCACTCCATGGTAATGTGCGTTTATAAGACCCATTAAAAGAACGTCAGATCTTGTTTCTTCGTGCCCTTTTTTCTGTTTCTCATGTTTCTCATTTGAGCCTCTTTAAACTCTCCCTGCAATCCACAAACACATTAAGCACGTGCATGCAGAGCCTCTTATCTGTGTCTAGCTGTTCCAAAGAGAACCGAGCAAACAGCAGATTGAATGAATGACACACGCGCACACACACACACACACACACACACACACACACACACACACAAAACACTGACACGATTTATCAGGGGGAGCAATAAATGCCCATTTTTAAGACCAAGCCACCATATAAAAGCCTTGGATCACAGAAGTAATGGGTCCCTGTAGGCCAGTGATAACTCTCTCTGTTTATATGTGTGTGTGTGTGTGTGTGTGTGTGTGTATGAGAAAGGCAAGGGGAGAGAGAGGCACAGACTGAAAGGGACAAACACTGAGAGAAAGGCAATAATGTCTGGAAATGAGAGACAACCTGGAAGAAAAGGGGGAGAGTAGCACAAAGAGGGAGAGAGAGAAGCAAAAAGATATCATTGACAGCCTCTGTTTCATTTTCCATCTCTGCCAGCTCCATCTAATCTGAGCCCCTGATGTGTTTCTTTCTTCATTTGCAGTTAGTGGTTAGATTATATACCCCACACCCAGCTGTGGGCTCCATATTACTCTGCGTGTGAGTCGAATGTGCCTTTGAGGACGCTGACGGTGCGTGTTTGTGTGTGCCTACCTGTGTGTGTGTGTGTGTGTGTGTGTGTGTGTGTGTGTGTGTGTGTGTCTTTACAAAGCAGCATTGATGCCGGGTTATAAAAATAGCTGTAATATTCCCAGAGTGATTTTCTCCTTGAGGCGAATGGAAAGGGAAATAAGCTCTTATAGGAAAATAGGTGTACATGTCTCATGCAGTGTACGCAGAGAGAAAACTATTATCTCTCTTTGAACCTAATTTTTATGCTCAGTGGCTGCAGTGGCTGAAACATCCCAGAAACAGCTCCAGCCAACTGGATCCACCCACTGAGGTGAAGAGTAAACTTTACCTAGATGGGCTTTTACCAGGAACATAATTTCTCACCTTCTTTTAAAGGAAAACTGTCACATTTGCTTCAAAACTTACTATTATTTTTATTGTTTTGTGTTCATAAAAGATAATGTGGAGATGGGCTCTCTACTGGAAGATAAACTTGCATTGAAATTCTAAAACAAAAAAAGTAATGGACCCTTTTACGCCCAAATTACCGCATGTATGCAGGTTTATTTTAAGCCTCCTATAGATACCCTTTTTCCATTGTCACTCTTGGTTGCGCGAGTAAAGCCATGCTGTACCAATTTTTGTTTCCCTTGTGTGTCAGTTAAGAGGAGGACCCAAATGCAGACCAGCGGATCAAAAAGCGAGCTTTGATGTAGCCGATTGAAAACATCCAGTACAGGGAGGCAAAGTCCAAATGAAAGCAGAACAAAAACCAAACTGAAAACCAACTGGGAAAAACACGATGAACGGGGATGAGTGCAGGATGAACAACAGACTAACTGACAAAGGACAAAGGGAAACACACAGGTATATATACACAGGAAACACAAAAACGAGACACAGCTGGAGTAGAAAGACATGGGCAAAGGAGTTAAATAGAGACTGGCTAATGACAAGGGTGGAGCACACAAGACTAATAAAGAACAAGTGTGAAGGGAGGACTCTGGGAACAGGGAGGGACTAACGAGACAGGTGTGACAAAAACAGGCGGGAAAATACACAAAGACAGGAAGCAAAACCAGACACGACACGACTGGAGAATCTACAAAATAAAACAGGAAGCAGACTCAACATGAACATGATACAAGTAACACGAACAGAAACCTCCAAAACAAAGTCCATAAGATAACAGAATATTAACAAACCCAGGATCATGACAATTACAGTTTAGATTAGTTTAGATGCGCAATGCCACGCCAAGTCGCGCCGGAGATGGACTTTCTCAGGAATAGGTCCAAAAGCAGTGCCGCCCACCCTCAAGTGGGTAGCAGTGACGTCTCGCCGACCACAGCAACTCTGTCTGCAGGAGACCAGAGAGAAAGGTTTTTAAAAGTCTCTCAGTACGTCTGTAGCTTCTAGCTGAATCTCTGTGGTTTGGAGTTGATATCTGCTTTATTTTACTATTTCATGTTCGCTATCAGCCGTATTGGAAGTTTCTGCTCTAAAACTGAGCATTTCCTTATTTTGCTGCTTCACAATAAAAGTTTATACATAACAAAATAAGAGGGGACTTTTATTGTGAAGAATCTACAGGAAATGAAATGTGTTTATAAGTGAATTACTAATTTACTCACAAGCCAAAAACAATGTTTTGAGTGGCTGGTAGATTTGGAAATCCACCTGCCACTGCTGCTGGTTGACGAAAGAGTTGATTTCCAACCCCAGTCTGATCTAGACAAAGCATAGACGGTTGATCTCAGAAATAACCAGGTCCTTCTGTTATTTTACTTCCTGTCTTTTTACCCCTCTTGTCTTTTTGGGATAAGCTGAAACAAGCGTGTAAAAGCGTGTGCAGTTATGACTTTTCCTCAGTTTCTCTGCATCATGTGATTTTTCACTGTCTTTGCACGCAGGCATGCCACATGCAAAATTTACTTCTCTTCCAGTCAATTCTTTTCAGACAGATTTGTAAAACTATAAAGACAAGCCGTCGGTTTGTCAGTGACTGGAGTGAACAGAGAAATGTGTTGTTTACAGGAGCATTAATCTGATCATGGGAAATGTCTTTCTTTTTCAAAAGCTGTTAGTTAAATTTAAAAGTGTTTCTTTTTCCTTCTTACAACGCCTACGGAGTACGTGAAAATAATAATATCAGTACAGTACGATAACTGAACAGTGAAAACTCTTAAATGACACAGTTGTAAAATATACTATTCTCCACATGCTGAGAGTTCCAGGCCCAGAAATGCATTTCAAACATTGTTTTCATCTTTACAAACTTTCTGAGACTGTGTTAATGATGCCACTTTCTAAACTTACTTTGTAAAGCAGGTGTACAGACACACTTGCCACGGATAAATGCAGAAATAACAGCTTTATTCCAGCGCGCTATCTGCTCTGAGAAACAATTGGTGCATGAAATTCTTGTCAATATTTCAAAACCACAGATTGTTGGATCAATAACAAGCTTCTGCTCTGAAAGCAGATGCCTTCAGATGACTCAATGTTGTGAAATGCACCTTTTAATGAATGCAGCTCATACAGACGGCCTCAGAAATAATTCTACACATGTAATGTTGCATGACAGGGTATAATGAATACAGTATAAAAATTTAATCAACCGCACACCAAAACTTATTTATAGGTAGATACAGACACAAACACGGGCTGACTAAAGGGCGTGCGGACATGAGCATAAGCAAATATGAGTAGGCAAGCGTGAAAGTGGTATTTATGCACATGGCATTGGATGCACACACTCTTGCACAGGCATGGAGACATATTATTCTTATTGTTTACTGATGTGTGTGAGGCAATCTGTAAAGGCAGTAAACCTGGCAGGAGTGAAACATGATTGTGCCTTAAGTCTATCACGGCCTCGCTGTTGACCGGGATGGAGAACATGAAATTTTCATGGCAGGTTTTAAACACAGTCATCTACAGCACCTAGAGATGTGGACCAGACCATAATAAGTACAGCAAGATGCTCATACTGCCAGAGCTTCACTTCCACCTCTAGGCCTGTAGAAATAGCCATCATAAAAAGTTACAGTAGTGCTTCAGATACAAGTGGGCATTGTGTGGAAATGAGGATTTTATCAATATTATGTCTAAGATACTGCTATGATGTGTTCAGCAGACAGAAATATCACCTGGAGGTCACCAGTGCTGCCTTCTTTATTGACTTATATGAACATCCAACACTTCTTTTCTTCTAACTCAGTATTATCAGTGAGGGATAATGCCCAACATTGAGTCCATTATCAGGAATTAATGGCCTCTGCAGAGGTAATCAGTTGCAAATCACCATCATCACTCACGGATTCCCAGTGTCACTATGGATTACAAGACTCATATAAACTCAACTGTAACGCTGTGTTCACACTGCAAGCAACAATGCAACAACATGATCACGTAGTTGTTGTTGAAGTCGTACATAATGTAGTTATGTTTTCAGAGGCGTGTGTGTGTCTGCTACCCATGCATTCAATCATTGTCTGAGCCCAAGTTTAATGTCACAATACGACACCTGGTTGCATCTACCTGTGCACTGCAATGTACAGAAAGCTAGCATCAGCTAACACAGCACAGCACCGCAGCTGGAAACAAAGCATATGATTAGTTGTTGCGTCAGTGCAACATAAGAGCACTGGAGAAAGGTGAGGCTAGCTCAACTTTGGTTTGTAGCACGCTTGACACTAGCTTCATATCACTGACTTGCTCTGTTGCTTTAAGTGTCAACACAGCATTATGTTGTGTTCACACCAGGCCTGAATAAAAAAATTCGCACCATGTAAAGTCAATGTTAAGGCGCAAAGCCGTGCGATGATATGATGGACATGATGAGAATGGCGCGAAATATGATGTATGATGTTGAAAAATCTGAACTTAAGCGACAAATTTGCTGTACTCCACCCACCTGGACACCATTGCAGACCAAGTAAACCCCCCCAGTGTGCCCTGCCACACCACAAAAACTGCTCAGGAATGACCCAAGGAGTGGGACAAAGAGCTCAAGGCCTCAACCTGACCTCCAAATACTCCAGATCCCAATCTGATCGAACATTTGAGGGGCGTGCTGGTACTCCAGAGGTACCCAAGATCCAACGTGGGTCCTCCTTGGGCCAGACTTGGCTCTGACCTGTTGAGGCATGAACACAGGACCTCTGGAGGGTGTCCTTTGGTGCCTGGCATCAGGGTTTTACTTTCAGATCTTTTGGGTCCGGTGGGTTGAGCGGTGGGGTACCAGCATGTCCCATAGATGTTTGATCAGACTGGGATCCAAGGAATTTGGAGGCCAGGTCGATGCCTTGAGCTCTTTGTCACGTTCCTCGGACTATTCCTGTGTTGTTTCTGTGGTGTGGCATGGCGCATTGTCCTAACAGAACAATGCATTGTAACAAGATGATAAATGTTCACTTCACCTGTCAGTGGCTTAATGTTTTGGCTGATCAGTGTATATCTAAGTTGACAATCTGACTTACCCACAAGGCCCATTTTTCTTCCCAACATATTGTAAGAGGGCCTGTTGTCTCCATGGGCCCCATCACCTCACTTCATGGGCCCCAGTGCAACTGCCCTGCCTGCACTGTCTGTGTTAACGCTTCTGGGTCGCCTATATTCCATCAGCACTGTGAATTTATGAATGGTCTACTTTGAGTGCACTACGGCATGCAGAGTGAGTATTTTCAAATGCACTCTAAATCGTTTCATTCCGTTTCAACAGAAAATACAAAGCGACTCATTCAGAGGGTTTATGTTGTCAAGTTGAAACGGCCTATGTCACGTTTTAATGGACCCTGCAGCCAATCAGAATCAAGTATTCACCCACACCATGGTATAACTACAAATCACTATCATCACTCAAGGATTTCTTGTGCCACTGTGGACTCCATGACTCACAACTCACTCATAATGGAACCAACATGAAACGTGAACACCACCTTTTCACTTATTACCCACGCTAAGCTGTTCTGTAAATAATGACAGCGTGCTGGAATTAATATAAACTAATAATGACAATGAACTATTTAATATCAATATTTCAGGTGCCTGCTAGCATGCTAGTGGGTAATTAGCCTGTGGGGCAAGACGGCAGAGAGATGCTTATTACCCAGAGGCCTGCTCACACTTCTGAAGCGTTCCTGAAGCTGCAACCTTGAATTGCAGTCATTAGTCTTAATTAGAATAATTGTTGTTTATAATATTTAAAAATACAACAGCAGAGCCTTTGAGTGTTTACATGTAATGGACTGGGCGAGGAGTGGATGAAAGTTGTTGTTTTTAGTTTGAAAGTCTGTCTCTCGACTGCTGACTGGCTGACACACCTGCAGCAAAGTTACTTCAAAGCGCTTTTTTTGCTTCCTGTGTTGGGAATCTCTTTCTCTCTGGCTCTCTTTCAATCTCTCTGTCTATCGTTGTGTGTGTGTGTGTCTCCCTTCATTTGTCTGAAACAGAATTTTCAAGCACAGCTCTTTGGTATGCCGCTCACATACATATAAACCAACATGCACAGTGGCTTAAAGGCAAAATGCACATACAGTTGTGTGTGTGTGTGCACAACGACAAATTCGTATGGCCTTCTAAATACATGCAAATATGAAACCACTAATGCACAGAGTCACACACATTCAGACAAACATATTTTGCTGTAGGTCACTGCACATAAAGAGATACACAGGATAAATAATGTGACACAAACAGACGCTGTCTGAATACAGCAACAGTTGCACAACACTCGGATTAGAAGCAGACAAATAACATTATGAATCTGTCGTGTTTCCATCACATGCATCATAGACAACAAATGTTCTTACACATCAAAAAGTCTTCTTGATGTCAAAAAGTATGGAGCCCCCCGGGGTCACATGGATGATATAAAAACTTCAATGGTTTTGTATTTCGTCCCCTCGGATTCACAATCATAGCCTGTAAAACAAACAAAAATTATGGGTGCCATATTGTTTTTTTGGGAACCATAGAACCATTGCGTAACTTTAAGCCTTAATAAAATGTAAATGAGTGAGTTATATAAAAATTCACCCCACGAACAGTTGTCACGAACAGGGAAATTTGCTGTAGAGAGCAAAGCCTGTTTTGTACCAGGCTGTAAACGCGTTTATTTCTAGTGTAAAACTGGGCATTTTAACATGGGGGTTTACGTGGGCTGACTGTCTTCTGGAGCCCCAAATGGCCAATTATTGCCTAATGTATTAATCGAAATTATAGATTATAGTATATCAGGTATTGTGGGTTCTCTGTGTCACGCACATACAATGTATCACATCCATAGTTACTGAGCTAGCTTCCTATTATCGTAGGTGATAATAGGTAAAGGTTACTATGTAATTGTTTTTACTTTAACAAACGTTTTATAGCACTGTTCTAGTCCTCCGACCACTCCAAGCACTTTTGCACTACGTCACATTCACCCATTGACACACGCATTCACGCACTGGTGGCTTACGCTACCATAAATGGTGACACCCAGTAATCATTCACACGCACTCACACTGATGGAACAGCCAGTGCGAGCAATTTGGGGTTCAGTATCTCGGCCAAGGATACTTTGACATGCTGACTGGAAGAGCTGCAGATCAAATCGCCCCGATCCCCCAATTAGTGGATGACGCACTCTACCTCTGAGCAGCCCCTAATGAAATGAAATATTTTAAGTTAACCAATAATTAAAATTAGAAAAAGGAGCATTTTTTCTGTCGTTTATTGGAGTTCCTTTTTGTGTGTTTGTTACCGTATACGATGTATTCTATCCATATTTACAATGTAGCCTGATCAGACTGTTTACATTCCTTCGGACCATTACCTGAATGTTTACAGTTGCTATGGCAACAAGTGCCAGCTGATGATGTTAGCTATTAGCTTAATCTTTCAAATATCGATAAGCTATAGAAATCCCAACATGGCATTTCTAGACAAAACCAATTTCAGCCACCATCAGTCATCTGTTTGGACCTTAGTCAGTCTGTTGTCGCACATTATATTGTCAAAGTTAGATGAATAAAAGCCTAGCTGGGGAGCTACGTTAGTATAATGCTAAAGGACGGTTGTTAGTCTGCAGTACCACCTATATCAGACGGCATGGATTAAACCAGTGGATCGCAACTGGTGGGTTGTGATCCAAAAGTGGAATAGATCACAAGTAACTTATGAATGTGTCAAGTTTGTAAAAAACACACTTTATTTTGAAGTTCAGTGAATTTCCGGCACAGAGTTCACATTTTGAAGCGATTTTTCTTGCTGTAGAACGAGTGAGTAACAGACAGCGACTTGACAGAGACAGCAAACTAGCTTAACAACATGGTGACGCTGAATATATTACTGTGTGGACCTAGACCTAACGACTAAGAACAAATCTGGACCCCGACAATGGTGTGCATGGATTTAACCGTTTACAAAACCTCTGTTTGTATCGTTTCTTTCCACAGTCATAGAAAGACATACACTTAGGAACATTGAAATGCTGCAGGTAATGGTCAGAGTGGAGCCTTGCATATGAGAGAAACAGCAGTCATGACATTTGTGAAGGTCACAGTGGACGGACATTATCCAGACAACATTTTTTTAAATTGTTTTGCAGTGAAATTGCCTCATTCATCAGGTTGATCATCCCGAGCCAACATCATCATTCATTCTACAAATGCGTTTATTTTGCCGTTTATTGTATCATTTCAAAAGCATTTTCCACTCAGAGCAGGATCATTTCTGTTTTCCCTTTTTGCTTTTGTAATTTGATTAACCTAATTTGCATGAGAATACGCGGATGGGAAACCCAGTCTGAGCAGATTTTTGTGTCCTTTTTTTTATATATATGTCCTTCCTACTTTTTCTTTCTCTCTTCTTTTGTTTTGTCTACTTTCTTACCTGTCCACCCTCCCTCCCGCTCTCTGTCTCTCCCTCTTTCTCTCCTGCTCAGTGTGACTTCTCAAATGAGGCTTGAGAAGGCAAATAACCAAGATGGGAAATGTGTGGAAATGCAGAAGTCATTAAAAAGCCAATTACCCACAGGTTCAGTGCTACAGGGAGGAGATCAGGGAATAGTGGAGAGCAATCGTAAACCCAGTGATATATGGAAACCAAATAGCTGCGTGCGTGCGTGTGTGTGTGTGTTGGATTTTGTATATCCCCTTTGTATTTTTTGTACCAGTGTGTGTGTGCCATTTGTGTGTCTGTTCGTGTGTGAGCTTGTGTGTGCACGTCTGCTAATGTGCGGTCCACTTTTTGTGTCCACACATGCGTGCACCAATGCGTGTGTGTGTGTGTGTGCGTGTGTGTGTGTAAATCAATGTCCCAATGAGAAACGGATGTTTAATTCACTGTGTCATAAATCTGCGTTGCAGGGAACAATATTAAACTTTATTACCATTTTTCACGTTCACTTTACACTGTGTGAGAGTCATCTATCACAGAGGAAACACACACTCGCACACACACACACACACACACACACACACACACACACACACACACACACACACACAGAGGCAGATAGACACTCTCGTACTGTGAAAGAACTGCACACATACTCACGCGCCATCACTTAAGAGACCATTGCTCAGGATTATCACCTGCGGGGACCACCCTTTCCAGGGCTCATACAGCTCTGAAAAAAATCACCAATGATCAGCAACAGTCAGACATTACAAAAGTCTGTTGAAAAAAGCAGAATTCCAAAAAAAAGGATTCACAGGAGTCAGGGTTGTCATCTATGGGGACCACTCTCCCGCTTTGTCACTTGTTAGACCCATTTTTACACACTTCTCTTACAACATCACTTTTGAGCCCCTGTGTTACACACCTCTCTAATTTTGTCACTTGTTGCACCCATTTTACACACTTCTCTGTGTCACTTATTGGACCCATATTATTACACACCTCTCTAATTTTGTCACTTGTTGCACCCATTTTACACACTTCTCTGTGTCACTTATTGGACCCATATTTACACACTTCTCTAATTTTGTCACTTGTTGCACCCATTTTACACACTTCTCTGTGTCACTTATTGGACCCATATTTACACACTTCTCTAACTTTGTCACTTGTTGCACCCATTTTACACACTTCTCTGTGTCACTTATTGGACCCATATTTACACACTTCTCTAATTTTGTCACTTGTTGCACCCATTTTACACACGTCTTTGTGTCACTTATTGGACCCATATTATTACACACCTCTCTAAATCTGTCACTTGTTGCACCCATTTTACACACTTCTCTGTGTCACTTATTGGACGCATATTTACACACTTCTCTAATTTTTAGGGCTGACCTTCGAATCCATATTTGGACATTTGAAGCTTCGGAGGTCAGATCGAATATAATTCGAAGCATTCGACGACGGGGGGGGGGGGGGGGGGGACTCCACAGATGTCCGCAAGCCCTGTGCGCACGGATTCCGCTCTGCGCACCATTGTCACTCAAAAGACTGCTCCACATGTATTGTTCACATCGCCATGACAGAAACGTGCAAGAATTGGGGGTAACGTAGTGTTTCACAGACATTTTCATTGGAAACTACAACGTGGAAGTGCGCTCAACGCTCCGCTTATAGTGCGCCCGAGTCTGTGAGCACCTTAGATTAAAACTCTCGGCACACACGGCGACACAATCAAACAGATGTGCAACTCAGAGGATCAGAAGTGTCTCTGACACCAGACTCAGAGCGGCTCTGAGTGTGCTCGGGGCTCGTTGACGGTGTTAGTGTTGCGTTTAAGGCCTCCCCCAAAAAAAGGGAAAAAAAGCGTCGAAGCTTTGAATATTTTTTTTTCACAATTGAATCCCGTGCCATCAAACGAAGCTTCGAAGCTTCGATTTTTTGGGGTCAGCCCTACTAATTTTGTCACTTGTTGCACCCATTTTACACACTTCTCTGTGTCACTTATGGGACCCATATTATTACACACTTCTCTAAATTGTCACTTGTTGCACCCATTTTACACACTTCTCTGTGTCACTTATGGGACCCATATTATTACACACTTCTCTAATTTTGTCACTTGTTGCACCCATTTTACACACTTCTCTGTGTCACTTATTGGACCCATATTACTACACACTTCGCTAAATCTGTCACTTGTTGCACCCATTTTACACACTTCTCTGTGTCACTTATTGGACCCATATTACTACACACTTCGCTAAATCTGTCACTTGTTGCACCCATTTTACACACTTCTCTGTCACTTATTGGACCCATATTATTACACACTTCTCTAAATTGTCACTTGTTGCACCCATTTACACACTTCTGTGTCACTTATTGGACCCATATTATTACACACTTCTCCAAGTATCACTTGTGGACCCTTTGTTATCAACATCTCTAATTAATAATCATTAGATTTTTGGGCTATTGCAGCATACTATTTTAGAATTAAGTTTTCAGATAGAAGTGTAATGCTCATTGAGGGTGGAAAAAGGTGGAAAAGTTACCTTTTGACAGACAAAATCACAACATACTATTCATTTATGTGCACAATTTTGGAATGAAAAGGTAACTGTTACCTAAAAGGTGATTAGTTTGTCTTTCTGTATGTTGAAATCAAACTGTAATGTGTAACATTAAATACCTGATTTGTGGCTATAGATTTATTATACAGTAACAAAGAGAGCAAGACCACTGAGTGTACATTAATGATAAATCCAAGCATGAGATTACCATAAACGCTTCATTTTACCTAACACAAACACACTCAACCTTCATGGCAAGTGGAAACCTCCTAAAGTGAAATATTTGGCAATGACAGACTGGAGAGTTTGTGCAGACCCAGAAATCAGCCAATCATTCATCCTCCTTTAAACCAATTGGGATGACACAAAAACAAAATACAGACATTTACAGACAAACACGCAATCACTATGCCGAAAAGCAACCTCCGAACGAACATTTTGGCAACCACAGGCAATTTCAAGAAGAGAGAGATATTCTGAGTTCAATGACAACATCAGGAAACAGACTCTGGATTGAGACTATTACTCTTAGAAGACAGAGGTCTATGGTAAGTCGTTTTAACATTTAATCGCTAAGTTTGCCTGTCCCAATATTACCATTATAGGTATCTATAATGTCATTTTGACTAGTAGTAATGCCATTGTGACTAGTATGAATTTTAATTTAAGATATCTCTAACGTCATTCTGACTGGTCAAAACTTAATTACAGATATCTATAACGTCATTTTGACTAGTCAAAACTGAATTACAAATATCTATAACGTCATTCTGACTAGTCAAAACTACAGTTACAGATATCTGTAATTCAGTTTTGACTAGTAAGATTCAAACTATTTTTGCCATTCATGTGTATGGGGTTTGTCATTATAGATATCTACAGTTACATTATGACTCTCTATAATTCCAGTTATATATCTACAACGCCATTATGACTAGTCAAAATGACAATGTAGATATCTACAACGTCATTTTGACTAGTCATAATTCAGTTGCGGATATCTACAATGTCATTTTGACTATCTGAAACTCAATTCACGATATCTAGAAAGGACCATGTAGATATCTTCAATGATGATAATTAAAGATATCTTGAAATTGAATTATGACTAGTCAAAATTAAATTGTAGATATCTCAAACTGGAATTACAGATATCCACAATTCAGATAGCCACAACTACATTGTAGATATCTATAATGACAAACCCCATACACATGAATGGCAAAAATAGTTTGAATCTTACTAGTCAAAACTGAATTCCAGATATCTGTAATTAGAGTTTTGACTAGTCAAAATCTAATTACAGATATCTTGAATAAGAGTTTTGACTAGGCAAAATTATGTTGCAGATATCAGTAATGAATATCCAGTCTAGCGATTAAATGTTAAAACGGCTTGCCATAGAGGTTGGCACCGCTTCAAAACAGCAGCAAGTTAAAAAAAAAAAAAGCAATAGCAGCTGCCCTGAACAATGACTGTTTATTGAGGCAGTGGATCATTTTTGCTGCTGAATGAGATATATAGAATATATTCCACCATGTACAAGTGTAAACAGCTCAGATAGTAAGTGAATGACTGATCAGATTGATTCCAAGAGAGGATAACTCAAATGTAGGATATCAAAAGGTTTGCAAAAAGTTAAAGCAATACTGGATGTGTCTATGCCTCTCAGCCTCTCCCCAGTGGCACAGGCAGACATGACATTTTAGATGGGCTTGATAAAAATGGGTGGGCCTAGTGCTGTGCGATATTACGATATATATCATAGTGCTATATAAAAATGTCTACTGTACGATATAACCCTTTATTGTTTATATCATAATTTTAATGTGTGGGTTAGGATACTGGATTACTATGGGTCGCAGGACACGTCTGTTCCGGTGATATGATGAAGTCAGCAGTGTAAAACTCGAGGATGTTGGACTTTGAAACATCCCTGAATGCTACGAGTGACAGGCAAACAGCCAATCATTTAACTGCTTTGTAGTTCAGTTACAACAGAACAGCTGTAGCGAGAACATGACGCTGAAGGAGAGGAGATTATAAACCAAAAACGACATGTTAGCTCATTGGTACGGTAACGGTAACAGGTGACTGTTTATATGAGTTGTGGGAAAAAAAAGTTGTGTGGCCCGTGATTGAGGTGCAGATGAGAGAGAGCAAGATGACGTGGCTGTAGCCGCCGTGATATGACGACCCCGCCCACGCTGAAGAGGGACTATGAAGAACTCAGCTGTAATGGAAAAGCACCTAAACCAAGTTGAGTGGAGCCAAGCCGAGTAGAGCTGCAACTGTGCAGTGGAAAGGGGCCATTACTGTGTATCTGCCCCAACTCTGACGTAGCGGCGGTAATAATAAAGCAGTGGCAGCTCACCGTCACTGAAACACTCGATGAAATCTATTACTAGATTAAATACGATGAGTGGTGGTTCTCTAAGTTAAATATGAAAAAAAAATCTTTTTTATTTTCATAGATGGAATATATTACACGGTGCATGGGTAATTCTGAGTGCGTTCCTGACATCAAAAACTGAGTGAATTGTAGAGGAATGGATATCTCTCCTCTGTGTCCTGTTCTCTGCTGTGAGTTCTGCAGAGGGAGGAGCTGCTTGTCTCAGTCAGGAGTATGGAAGAGTTTGCAGGATTTTAGTCAAATGGTAAGATGATATACAAGACAGCCTTCTCTTTAGCTTGTTTGTAACAATTAATGTTAGCTGCCGAGCTAGCGTGTTGTGCTTGTGACTAGGGATGCACATTTTGATTTTTTTTTCCTGACTGATAACTGACGCTCCTTAACCGACTAATAACTGTTAACTGATAAGTATAAAAAGGCTCAATTGAGTGTCTGTATTGCATAGCAGACGGGGGTGGCCAAGTGGAGCAGCCTCTACGGCAAGCAACTGCATTGTCATGCAGGTCTGGTGGGGCATTGTGGTGGAACCGGAGCAGTTGTGCGGGCATTATGGCCGAGCTGAGTGACCAGCAACCACATCGTCATGCAGCCGTTCTGGCATCAATGGTGTCAGTGGCAATGGCCAACAGATTATCAAAACTTAGACACACATGAACCCTCTCGGCGCTCCAACTACAAAAAAAGACCTCTGCTGATCAGCGGTTTTAAACAGTTTGTTTTAAAGGAAGATCTATGTAATCAGGTCAGTCCTGCCTCAGTCCTCGGCATAGTGGACAACTTGTCTACGGGGTTTTATTAAAAAAGAAACAACATGTGAACACGCTCTGAGATGAGCCTGGTGTGCAGGCTGTTCACTGTGAGACCTGCAGTGTATAATACCTGCTCAGATGGGAGAGAGAATATGTAACATGATTACAACAGACATGCTGCCAATAAACGTCGTTGAAGGACAGGGATTTCAAGCAGTGATAAAGTACATCGAGCCAGGGTATAATATCCCCTCTAGAATTACCATAACTACCCAAGCTACGTGAGGAAGAAGGTCGGGTTGAAAACACAACTCACAACCGCGAATGTGGCCCTCACAACCAACTGTTGGACTTCCTTAAATACAGAAAGCGTCGTTGAACGAAGCTGTGGAAACATGGGGACTCACCGGGCGTGTAGTTGCTTGTGTACATGACAATGCATAGAATACTGTCTCAGCATAAAGTCCCACACGAGTCAGTTGGAACTTGGTTCCATGCTTCACGCATACTCTGCAGCTGGCCATTAATAACGGGTTCGCTACCTACATTAACCGAGTCATTGTTGCTGCCAGCAGACTGGTACAACACTTCAATCATAGCAATCCAGCAAACAAAGCACTCGAAGCAAAACAGAAACAGATGCAGCTGCCATCTAATAAACTCATCCAATCCTGTAAAACCTGGTGGAATTCTGTCTGTGACATGTTTAGCAGACTAACGGCCGTGTCTGCTGTACTATCAGACCGCATAGTGACCAAACTCACAGATGCGAGGACACTGGAGTTGAGAGATGAGTACTGGCAGTTGATGGAAGATGTGGCGCCAGTGCTGGAAACACTCAAGTGTGCAACTACCGTTATGTCTACTGAGACTGAGGTGTCCATATCAGACACGTATCCCATCACCTTCAGCCTGATCAACATGCATCTCAAGACAGAAGAGGGAGACACCAGCAAAGTGGGGGAATTCAAATCCAGAGTGCGCACTTCACTGGGTGAAAGGATGAAGGTAAGCTAGGTCCATTAATTAAATTATTGTGGAATTATTGCAGATCTTTTTAACTGTATGCACAAAAAGCACTTTATGTTTGACAGTTGTTTTTTTAACTGCTTCTACTGTCTATCTAATTAATAATTAATAGCAACTAAGCAATTAATAATGGACCACTATTAATGATTAATAGTCAGGGTTCAATGCTAAGGTTTTTTTTCACTTGCCTAGTCGGGCAAGTTGGTCAGAGATTTACTTGCCCGAAGTCAGTTTTTGCTTGCCCTATAAAAATTGTTTAATTTAAGGGGCTATCAATGAACAAAGACTGCAGTTTTATGTTATGTGATCTTTATTCACACTGTATTTATTAATTAAAACAACATATGTCATGTATTGTAGCTTAATTCCTACACAAATATGACAGCGTCAGGGCTTAAAGTGAAAAATTTGTCAATCATTCTCCATCTGTGATTTGCCAGTCCAGGGAGCTGTGCTTCAGAGACGCAGTGCTTGTGCTTTTCTAATGGGTGAAAACTATGCCACGAGGAGCACCGATGACGTAGAAAAAGAAGTGGACAGCTTTCTGAAGGATCCGCCACCACTCCTTGATTCTAGTCCCAAAGTCAATGAAGGAAGGTTTGGCTGGCAAACCTGACACGAACGTACTTGGCCATACCAAGCATGTCAGTCCCAGCTGAGCGTGTATTCTCAGCAGCTGGCCTTACTGTAAACAGGCTGACTTACTCCTGACCATGTTGATATGCTGATATTCTTGAACAAAAATAGGTCTGTAGTATCTATGCTATGAGGAGCACCAGGAATGTGTTTTTGGTTCTGTTTTAGGCAGGTGAGCACATATATCTTTCTCAGGGATGTTTTTTTGTTGTTGTTTTCAGGCAGTCTATATTTTTAGTTAACTAGAGCTACAATAGTCCAGTCCTCGTCTACTAATGTTATTGTAAGATTGTCACATTTCCCAGGGATTATAAATGCTGCTAATATTCCACGTGACAGATGAGACAGTGCACAATGTATTACATTAACCTTATTTAATTTTCTTTTCAGAATTTATTTTATTGATTTTATTATGCTGCTAAGAGACAGTGCACTAATTTATTTTCATGTTAAGTAGCCTGCGTAATACTGATATTTACTGTTCAGAATATCTTTGATATGCTACCAAAATGCTTCCCTCAAATATATGCCAAAATAAATCTTTTATTAAGGAATATGATTTGCATTTTTTCTGTTTATCATAAGGAAGATATAGCTTTTTATGTTATATATAGATAGAACCTATTGATTCACAGGGAAATTCAGCTTCTCAGGAAAATCACCACACATCAATTAATCGATCATCGATCGATAAGATTAAACAACTATCAATTAATGAATTAATTGATAATTTGCATCCCTAATCATCATTATTATCATAATTATCTATATTACTCTTATTACTATCATTATTATTATTATTATTATTATTATTACTACAACAACATACTGCATCTTATTTATTTAACCTCTCAAAATGAACGGACCCGATCATAAAAACAGGAAAACACAAACACACAGTTTCACTTTAAAATCTGAGAGAAACTAATAAGCATGTCGGATGATTATACTGAATTGTGTTAGTTTCAGCCCACACTGACCATTTTAGGCGGTGGCAGCCACCACCAAAATTAATATGCAGGGGGAAAAAAAGCCTGATTATCTGTTTCATGCCTGCGAATAAAAACAACCCCCCAAATTGACATTAGAGCCAAGTCCTGTTTACTTCTGAGTCCCAATAAGGAGATAAACACATGCTTGATGTGTGATTTTACAGCTTGGTTGTAAATGTCTGAACAAGTTGAAAAAGCAACAACGCACACTTTGAATACCTGTGTCAAAATTTCATTACCTATTAGGCAAGGCAATTTTATTTGTATAACCCATTTTTACAAACAGTTTGTCTATCATAACAACATCCTCTGCCCTTAAACCCTTACATCAACTGAAGAAAAACTCCCAGGAAAACCTTTAACAGGGAAAAAATTGGAGAAACCTCAGGGTGAGCAACAGAGGAGGGGATCCCTCACCCAGGACAGGCAGACGTGCAATAGATGTTGTATACAGACAAGAAAACAGTTTACAACACAGAATATGCAAAACATGGAAATGGTTAACAAGAGCTGATGAAGGCAGCTTCTGGTGGGAGGGAAGGCAGGCCAGCTTAATGGGAGTACTATTATAGTGACATGCGTGGCTTCTACAGGCTGTGGTTTCGAGAACTCAGGTGCTCACCCTGCAACAGTCCCTTCACAGCCAGTTGACATGTGACAGTGCTCATTACACCTTAACAAACTCACAGTCAACCTCTATGACAAACGGCAACCTCCCAGGGTAAACATGGTGACCACAACAACTTTTTCTCCATGATACGCGCACATACACACCCACAAGTCAAATGGGCCCCACAAGTGGAGTGGGCTTACTCCTTTTCGTCCCCACAAGTGATGGCATGGGAGAGCAAAGCATGACAACAAGCAAAAAAGTTTTCTGAATGGAGTTCAGATATCATTTTAGCTGCTCACTCAAAATAACGTCATCTAACGGCATGAATATGACAGCGATATTATTATTTATATGTATGCCTGATGTCAGCTGGGATAGGCTCCAGCCCCCCCGCGACCCTCACGAGGATGAAGCGGTTAGAAGATGAATGAATGAATGAATGTATAAATATCTACACACTTCATAACTTTAAATTATATAAACTCACCACCGGCATTTAAGACGTTTCAGCAGCGGATGAGGTAGACTGCTGAGCTGAGGGTCTGTAACTCTGGGGTTAGCTCCAGCTAACATTAGGTTGTTGGATCCATAAAGTCCAAAAAGTAAACTCCCTTCATCCATAAACAGCTCCGAAGAGAACTCCTGCCGCCCGGAGAACTTGGTGCGGTGGCACGGCTTGTGTTATTTCCTCCAGCAGCAACATGCTAACGTGTAGCTGCTAAAGTAACATACAGGTTGTCAGATCCTAAAAGTTAAAAATAAATCAACTCCTCCCGTCCATACACAGCTCCGGATTTAGTGGAGAACTTGTTGTGGTGGCCCGGTCTGTGATTCTTCCTTCTGAAAAACTCCTCTTCTATTCCTCAAGCAGTGAGACGCAACATAGCCTCGTTTCACCGGCGTCTTCCCGTACGAGCCTGGCTCTAGATTCTGTTTCCGGTCTAGAGAGCAGACGGCATTCACTAAATTCGCCAAAGTAAAAGTGTTCACCAAAGTAAAACTTTGAATTGTGGCGCACCATCGATTTTGGGTGATGAGGGACATAAGAAAATCGATTAGCTGAATGGTTTGGGGCTTTTCATGCACATTATATTCTTTAAATTAAAAAGTTTAATCACATTTTTATCAGCGTGGTGCTTTTATTTTGAAAGACAAGCGCATCCATCAAATTCAGGTGGGGGGAAGGGAGGGATGGTTTGTTATTAATTTGTTAAATGCTAATAAAAAAAAAGACTTCATGCAAACAAATCAGTGTGGACACTGCAAAGTGAGGCATATGACTTTTCCAATAATAGTAGCAGTAAATGAGATTATGATTTTAATTTTTGATCTAATGCAATTTTTCAACATTTTGTATGACAATATTAGCGCTCCATCATTAAAATAGGTCATGAAAGGGTTTATAATTTATGAATATATCCATGAAATAACACATCACAAAACAAATAAAATTAAGCAAATATTAAAAATAATTGTAATACATATTTTTACTTTCACGTAGTATCTGTTGGGATCATAGGGCCCAAAAATGGACCCAATAGGAACAAAGATGGAGGAAACAACACTTCCCAGTCGCATCCTCTGTGCCCCCTCTCTCTTTCTGGGGGTGGGGGGTCCCAGCCAAACCCAGCTTGGGCCTGTGGAACAGATCGGCCCAGGTCAGATATGACAGAGAGAGAGAGAGAGAGAGAGAGAGAGAGACAGCTGAGATACGGGAGAGAGTGAAATGGCTATAGATTGGGGGTTGCAATTCACACATACAATAAGAGGGGTGGGTGGGGTAGAGATAAGTGGGAGGGACAGCGACTTTCTGCTCGTCCCAGGCCACTGAACAACATATTAAAGGATCAAACGTCCACGACTTTTAGAAAAGAATTTGCTTCAAACTGGCCGGCTGTGTCAGAGGCTGTTAGCGTTTGTTTGAGACATTCAGTTAAGAAAATTAAATGACTTGAGGGGTTTATTATTTGTATTTTTATTTTTAAAGATTATTTTTGGGGGCTTTTTTGCCTTTAATGTACAGGACAGTGTGAAATGGGGAGACAAAGAGAGTGGGGGGACGACATGCAGCAAAGGGTTGCAAGCCAGAGTTGAACTCACGACCGCTGCAGCGAGGCATCGCCTCTATACATGGGGCGCCGGCACTATCCACTAAGCTACTGACACCGCATTATTTGTATTCTTGTATCGGGGCCTGATCGCACCCTCTGTGCTGACTCTGGGGTTTCTCGGGGGATGGGGGAAAACACAGGTCCCCATAAGTCACATAAATCTCCAAAATTTGAGGGAAACGCTTTTCTTTAATATTTCATAAAGGCTTTGAGCCAGAAGGCTGATAATTTAGTATGTTCATTGTGACCGGGAGCGTGACGAGTGTGCTGAGTTTCAGACCTGAGTGACCTTCAGAAGTGTCAAAGGTCAGGGGGTATCTGACAGGAGAGGCCTAATGCTGAATTTCACTGTTTAACCTTTGACCTCCCCCTAACCTAATCCTGACCATTTATGAATATGTTGCTCAACAGAGGGTTTCGTGCGTGGATTCCTTGGTCCTGTTGCAATACGACCACCGTAGAGCTACTTAGCTTTCCCAAAGGCCTACTGGCTTGAGACTGGAGGCCATCAATCTATGTCTAAAATAGAGTTCACACACCAAGTTTCAAGTCATTTCGTCCATTTTTGTGCTAATGGCAAACGCTTGAAGTTTCAAAAAGGCGATTACTTGAAGGCCCGCCCATCAAAAAGTACAGGTCTGAGCGACACCAAACCAACGCCTTTCTGCTCGTCCCAGGCCACTGAACGACATATTAGAAGATCAGACTTCCACGACTTTTAGAAAAGAATTTGCTTCAAACTGGCCAGCTGTGTCAGAGGCTGTTAGGGTGTATGTGCCTGACACCCTCTTGAATTTGACTTTGTGAGACATTCAGTTAAGAAAATTAAATGACTTGAGGGGTTTATTATTTGTATTTTTAAAGATTATTTTTGGGGGCTTTTTTGCCTTTAATGTACAGGACAGTGTGAAATGGGGAGACAGAGAGAGTGGGGGGACAACATGCAGCAAAGGGTTGCAAGCCAGAGTCGAACTCACGACCGCTGCAGCGAGGCATCGCCTCTATACATGGGGCGCCGGCACTATCCACTAAGCTACTGACACCGCATTATTTGTATTCTTGTATCGGGGCCGGATCGCACCCTCTGTGCTGACTCTGGGGTTTCTCGGGGGATGGGGGAAAACACAGGTCCCCATAAGTCACATAATTCTCCAAAATTGGAGGGAAACACTTTTCTTTAATATTTCATAAAGGCATTGAGCCAGAAGGCTGATAATTTAGTATGTTCATTGTGACCGGGAGCGTGACGAGTGTGCTGAGTTTCAGACCTGAGTGACCTTCAGAAGTGTCAAAGGTCAGGGGGTATCTGACAGGAGAGGCCTAATCCTGAATTTAACTGTTTAACCTTTGACCTCCCCCTAACCTAATCCTGACCATTTATGAATATGTTGCTCAACAGAGGGTTTCGTGCGTGGATTCCTTGGTCCTGTTGCAATACGACCACCGTAGAGCTACTTAGCTTTCCCAAAGGCCTACTGGCTTGAGACTGGAGGCCATCAATCTATGTCTAAAATAGAGTTCACACACCAAGTTTCAAGTCATTTGGTCCATTTTTGTGCTAATGGCAAACGCTTGAAGTTTCAAAAAGGCGATTACTTGAAGGCCCGCCCATCAAAAAGTACAGGTCTGAGCGACACCAAACCAACGCCTTTCTGCTCGTCCCAGGCCACTGAACGACATATTAGAAGATCAGACTTCCACGACTTTTAGAAAAGAATTTGCTTCAAACTGGCCAGCTGTGTCAGAGGCTGTTAGGGTGTATGTGCCTGACACCCTCTTGAATTTGACTTTGTGAGACATCCAGTTAAGAAAATGAAATGACTTGAGGGGTTTATTATTTGTATTCTTTTATTTTTAAAGATTATTTTTTGGGGGCTTTTTTGCCTTTAATGTACAGGACAGTGTGAAATGGGGAGACAGAGAGAGTGGGGGGACAACATGCAGCAAAGGGTTGCAAGCCAGAGTTGAACTCACGACCGCTGCAGCGAGGCATCGCCTCTATACATGGGGCGCCGGCACTATCCACTAAGCTACTGACGCCCCACTATTTGTATTCTTGTATCGGGGCCGGATCGCACCCTCTGTGCTGACTCTGGGGTTTCTCGGGGGATGGGGGAAAACACAGGTCCCCATAAGTCACATAAATCTCCAAAATTTGAGGGAAACGCTTTTCTTTAATATTTCATAAAGGCTTTGAGCCAGAAGGCTGATAATTTAGTATGTTCATTGTGACCGGGAGCGTGACGAGTGTGCTGAGTTTCAGACCTGAGTGACCTTCAGAAGTGTCAAAGGTCAGGGGGTATCTGACAGGAGAGGCCTAATGCTGAATTTCACTGTTTAACCTTTGACCTCCCCCTAACCTAATCCTGACCATTTATGAATATGTTGCTCAACAGAGGGTTTCGTGCGTGGATTCCTTGGTCCTGTTGCAATACGACCACCGTAGAGCTACTTAGCTTTCCCAAAGGCCTACTGGCTTGAGACTGGAGGCCATCAATCTATGTCTAAAATAGAGTTCACACACCAAGTTTCAAGTCATTTGGTCCATTTTTGTGCTAATGGCAAACGCTTGAAGTTTCAAAAAGGCGATTACTTGAAGGCCCGCCCATCAAAAAGTACAGGTCTGAGCGACACCAAACCAACGCCTTTCTGCTCGTCCCAGGCCACTGAACGACATATTAGAAGATCAGACTTCCACGACTTTTAGAAAAGAATTTGCTTCAAACTGGCAAGCTGTGTCAGAGGCTGTTAGGGTGTATGTGTCTGACACCCTCTTGAATTTGACTTTGTGAGACATCCAGTTAAGAAAATGAAATGACTTGAGGGGTTTATTATTTGTATTCTTTTATTTTTAAAGATTATTTTTTGGGGGGCTTTTTTGCCTTTAATGTACAGGACAGTGTGAAATGGGGAGACAGAGAGAGTGGGGGGACGACATGCAGCAAAGGGTTGCAAGCCAGAGTCGAACTCACGACCGCTGCAGCGAGGCATCGCCTCTATACATGGGGCGCCGGCACTATCCACTAAGCTACTGACGCCCCACTATTTGTATTCTTGTATCGGGGCCGGATCGCACCCTCTGTGCTGACTCTGGGGTTTCTCGGGGGATGGGGGAAAACACAGGTCCCCATAAGTCACATAAATCTCCAAAATTTGAGGGAAACGCTTTTCTTTAATATTTCATAAAGGCTTTGAGCCAGAAGGCTGATAATTTAGTATGTTCATTGTGACCGGGAGCGTGACGAGTGTGCTGAGTTTCAGACCTGAGTGACCTTCAGAAGTGTCAAAGGTCAGGGGGTATCTGACAGGAGAGGCCTAATGCTGAATTTCACTGTTTAACCTTTGACCTCCCCCTAACCTAATCCTGACCATTTATGAATATGTTGCTCAACAGAGGGTTTCGTGCGTGGATTCCTTGGTCCTGTTGCAATACGACCACCGTAGAGCTACTTAGCTTTCCCAAAGGCCTACTGGCTTGAGACTGGAGGCCATCAATCTATGTCTAAAATAGAGTTCACACACCAAGTTTCAAGTCATTTGGTCCATTTTTGTGCTAATGGCAAACGCTTGAAGTTTCAAAAAGGCGATTACTTGAAGGCCCGCCCATCAAAAAGTACAGGTCTGAGCGACACCAAACCAACGCCTTTCTGCTCGTCCCAGGCCACTGAACGACATATTAGAAGATCAGACTTCCACGACTTTTAGAAAAGAATTTGCTTCAAACTGGCCAGCTGTGTCAGAGGCTGTTAGGGTGTATGTGTCTGACACCCTCTTGAATTTGACTTTGTGAGACATCCAGTTAAGAAAATGAAATGACTTGAGGGGTTTATTATTTGTATTCTTTTATTTTTAAAGATTATTTTTTTGGGGGCTTTTTTGCCTTTAATGTACAGGACAGTGTGAAATGGGGAGACAAAGAGAGTGGGGGGACGACATGCAGCAAAGGGTTGCAAGCCAGAGTTGAACTCACGACCGCTGCAGCGAGGCATCGCCTCTATACATGGGGCGCCGGCACTATCCACTAAGCTACTGACACCGCATTATTTGTATTCTTGTATCGGGGCCTGATCGCACCCTCTGTGCTGACTCTGGGGTTTCTCGGGGGATGGGGGAAAACACAGGTCCCCATAAGTCACATAAATCTCCAAAATTGGAGGGAAACGCTTTTCTTTAATATTTCATAAAGGCTTTGAGCCAGAAGGCTGATAATTTAGTATGTTCATTGTGACCGGGAGCGTGACGAGTGTGCTGAGTTTCAGACCTGAGTGACCTTCAGAAGTGTCAAAGGTCAGGGGGTATGTGACAGGAGAGGCCTAATGCTGAATTTCACTGTTTAACCTTTGACCTCCCCCTAACCTAATCCTGACCATTTATGAATATGTTGCTCAACAGAGGGTTTCGTGCGTGGATTCCTTGGTCCTGTTGCAATACGACCACCGTAGAGCTACTTAGCTTTCCCAAAGGCCTACTGGCTTGAGACTGGAGGCCATCAATCTATGTCTAAAATAGAGTTCACACACCAAGTTTCAAGTCATTTGGTCCATTTTTGTGCTAATGGCAAACGCTTGAAGTTTCAAAAAGGCGATTACTTGAAGGCCCGCCCATCAAAAAGTACAGGTCTGAGCGACACCAAACCAACGCCTTTCTGCTCGTCCCAGGCCACTGAACGACATATTAGAAGATCAGACTTCCACGACTTTTAGAAAAGAATTTGCTTCAAACTGGCCAGCTGTGTCAGAGGCTGTTAGGGTGTATGTGTCTGACACCCTCTTGAATTTGACTTTGTGAGACATCCAGTTAAGAAAATGAAATGACTTGAGGGGTTTATTATTTGTATTCTTTTATTTTTAAAGATTATTTTTTTGGGGGCTTTTTTGCCTTTAATGTACAGGACAGTGTGAAATGGGGAGACAAAGAGAGTGGGGGGACGACATGCAGCAAAGGGTTGCAAGCCAGAGTTGAACTCACGACCGCTGCAGCGAGGCATCGCCTCTATACATGGGGCGCCGGCACTATCCACTAAGCTACTGACACCGCATTATTTGTATTCTTGTATCGGGGCCTGATCGCACCCTCTGTGCTGACTCTGGGGTTTCTCGGGGGATGGGGGAAAACACAGGTCCCCATAAGTCACATAAATCTCCAAAATTGGAGGGAAACGCTTTTCTTTAATATTTCATAAAGGCTTTGAGCCAGAAGGCTGATAATTTAGTATGTTCATTGTGACCGGGAGCGTGACGAGTGTGCTGAGTTTCAGACCTGAGTGACCTTCAGAAGTGTCAAAGGTCAGGGGGTATGTGACAGGAGAGGCCTAATGCTGAATTTCACTGTTTAACCTTTGACCTCCCCCTAACCTAATCCTGACCATTTATGAATATGTTGCTCAACAGAGGGTTTCGTGCGTGGATTCCTTGGTCCTGTTGCAATACGACCACCGTAGAGCTACTTAGCTTTCCCAAAGGCCTACTGGCTTGAGACTGGAGGTCATCAATCTATGTCTAAAATAGAGTTCACACACCAAGTTTCAAGTCATTTCGTCCATTTTTGTGCTAATGGCAAACGCTTGAAGTTTCAAAAAGGCGATTACTTGAAGGCCCGCCCATCAAAAAGTACAGGTCTGAGCGACACCAAACCAACGCCTTTCTGCTCGTCCCAGGCCACTGAACGACATATTAGAAGATCAGACTTCCACGACTTTTAGAAAAGAATTTGCTTCAAACTGGCCAGCTGTGTCAGAGGCTGTTAGGGTGTATGTGTCTGACACCCTCTTGAATTTGACTTTGTGAGACATCCAGTTAAGAAAATGAAATGACTTGAGGGGTTTATTATTTGTATTCTTTTATTTTTAAAGATTATTTTTTTGGGGGCTTTTTTGCCTTTAATGTACAGGACAGTGTGAAATGGGGAGACAAAGAGAGTGGGGGGACGACATGCAGCAAAGGGTTGCAAGCCAGAGTTGAACTCACGACCGCTGCAGCGAGGCATCGCCTCTATACATGGGGCGCCGGCACTATCCACTAAGCTACTGACACCGCATTATTTGTATTCTTGTATCGGGGCCTGATCGCACCCTCTGTGCTGACTCTGGGGTTTCTCGGGGGATGGGGGAAAACACAGGTCCCCATAAGTCACATAAATCTCCAAAATTTGAGGGAAACGCTTTTCTTTAATATTTCATAAAGGCTTTGAGCCAGAAGGCTGATAATTTAGTATGTTCATTGTGACCGGGAGCGTGACGAGTGTGCTGAGTTTCAGACCTGAGTGACCTTCAGAAGTGTCAAAGGTCAGGGGGTATCTGACAGGAGAGGCCTCATCCTGAATTTAACTGTTTAACCTTTGACCTCCCCCTAACCTAATCCTGACCATTTATGAATATGTTGCTCAACAGAGGGTTTCGTGCGTGGATTCCTTGGTCCTGTTGCAATACGACCACCGTAGAGCTACTTAGCTTTCCCAAAGGCCTACTGGCTTGAGACTGGAGGCCATCAATCTATGTCTAAAATAGAGTTCACACACCAAGTTTCAAGTCATTTGGTCCATTTTTGTGCTAATGGCAAACGCTTGAAGTTTCGAAAAGGCGATGACTTGAAGGCCCGCCCATCAAAAAGTACAGGTCTGAGCGACACCAAACCAACGCCTTTCTGCTCGTCCCAGGCCACTGAACGACATAGTAGAAGATCAGACTTCCACGACTTTTAGAAAAGAATTTGCTTCAAACTGGCCAGCTGTGTCAGAGGCTGTTAGCGTGTATGTGTCTGACACCCTCTTGAATTTGACTTTGTGAGACATTCAGTTAAGAAAATTAAATGACTTGAGGGGTTTATTATTTGTATTTTTAAAGATTATTTTTTTGGGCTTTTTTGCCTTTAATGTACAGGACAGTGTGAAATGGGGAGACAGAGAGAGTGGGGGGACGACATGCAGCAAAGGGTTGCAAGCCAGAGTCGAACTCACGACCGCTGCAGCGAGGCATCGCCTCTATACATGGGGCGCCGGCACTATCCACTAAGCTACTGACACCGCATTATTTGTATTCTTGTATCGGGGCCGGATCGCACCCTCTGTGCTGACTCTGGGGTTTCTCGGGGGATGGGGGAAAACACAGGTCCCCATAAGTCACATAATTCTCCAAAATTGGAGGGAAACGCTTTTCTTTAATATTTCATAAAGGCTTTGAGCCAGAAGGCTGATAATTTAGTATGTTCATTGTGACCGGGAGCGTGACGAGTGTGCTGAGTTTCAGACCTGAGTGACCTTCAGAAGTGTCAAAGGTCAGGGGATATCTGACAGGAGAGGCCTAATGCTGAATTTCACTGTTTAACCTTTGACCTCCCCCTAACCTAATCCTGACCATTTATGAATATGTTGCTCAACAGAGGGTTTCGTGCGTGGATTCCTTGGTCCTGTTGCAATACGACCACCGTAGAGCTACTTAGCTTTCCCAAAGGCCTACTGGCTTGAGACTGGAGGCCATCAATCTATGTCTAAAATAGAGTTCACACACCAAGTTTCAAGTCATTTGGTCCATTTTTGTGCTAATGGCAAACGCTTGAAGTTTCAAAAAGGCGATTACTTGAAGGCCCGCCCATCAAAAAGTACAGGTCTGAGCGACACCAAACCAACGCCTTTCTGCTCGTCCCAGGCCACTGAACGACATATTAGAAGATCAGACTTCCACGACTTTTAGAAAAGAATTTGCTTCAAACTGGCCAGCTGTGTCAGAGGCTGTTAGGGTGTATGTGTCTGACACCCTCTTGAATTTGACTTTGTGAGACATCCAGTTAAGAAAATTAAATGACTTGAGGGGTTTATTATTTGTATTCTTTTATTTTTAAAGATTATTTTTTTGGGGGCTTTTTTGCCTTTAATGTACAGGACAGTGTGAAATGGGGAGACAGAGAGAGTGGGGGGGACGACATGCAGCAAAGGGTTGCAAGCCAGAGTCGAACTCACGACCGCTGCAGCGAGGCATCGCCTCTATAGATGGGGCGCCGGCACTATCCACTAAGCTACTGACGCCCCACTATTTGTATTCTTGTATCGGGGCCTGATCGCACCCTCTGTGCTGACTCTGGGGTTTCTCGGGGGATGGGGGAAAACACAGGTCCCCATAAGTCACATAAATCTCCAAAATTTGAGGGAAACGCTTTTCTTTAATATTTCATAAAGGCTTTGAGCCAGAAGGCTGATAATTTAGTATGTTCATTGTGACCGGGAGCGTGACGAGTGTGCTGAGTTTCAGACCTGAGTGACCTTCAGAAGTGTCAAAGGTCAGGGGGTATCTGACAGGAGAGGCCTAATGCTGAATTTCACTGTTTAACCTTTGACCTCCCCCTAACCTAATCCTGACCATTTATGAATATGTTGCTCAACAGAGGGTTTCGTGCGTGGATTCCTTGGTCCTGTTGCAATACGACCACCGTAGAGCTACTTAGCTTTCCCAAAGGCCTACTGGCTTGAGACTGGAGGCCATCAATCTATGTCTAAAATAGAGTTCACACACCAAGTTTCAAGTCATTTGGTCCATTTTTGTGCTAATGGCAAACGCTTGAAGTTTCAAAAAGGCGATTACTTGAAGGCCCGCCCATCAAAAAGTACAGGTCTGAGCGACACCAAACCAACGCCTTTCTGCTCGTCCCAGGCCACTGAACGACATATTAGAAGATCAGACTTCCACGACTTTTAGAAAAGAATTTGCTTCAAACTGGCAAGCTGTGTCAGAGGCTGTTAGGGTGTATGTGTCTGACACCCTCTTGAATTTGACTTTGTGAGACATCCAGTTAAGAAAATGAAATGACTTGAGGGGTTTATTATTTGTATTCTTTTATTTTTAAAGATTATTTTTTGGGGGGCTTTTTTGCCTTTAATGTACAGGACAGTGTGAAATGGGGAGACAGAGAGAGTGGGGGGACGACATGCAGCAAAGGGTTGCAAGCCAGAGTCGAACTCACGACCGCTGCAGCGAGGCATCGCCTCTATACATGGGGCGCCGGCACTATCCACTAAGCTACTGACGCCCCACTATTTGTATTCTTGTATCGGGGCCGGATCGCACCCTCTGTGCTGACTCTGGGGTTTCTCGGGGGATGGGGGAAAACACAGGTCCCCATAAGTCACATAAATCTCCAAAATTTGAGGGAAACGCTTTTCTTTAATATTTCATAAAGGCTTTGAGCCAGAAGGCTGATAATTTAGTATGTTCATTGTGACCGGGAGCGTGACGAGTGTGCTGAGTTTCAGACCTGAGTGACCTTCAGAAGTGTCAAAGGTCAGGGGGTATCTGACAGGAGAGGCCTAATGCTGAATTTCACTGTTTAACCTTTGACCTCCCCCTAACCTAATCCTGACCATTTATGAATATGTTGCTCAACAGAGGGTTTCGTGCGTGGATTCCTTGGTCCTGTTGCAATACGACCACCGTAGAGCTACTTAGCTTTCCCAAAGGCCTACTGGCTTGAGACTGGAGGCCATCAATCTATGTCTAAAATAGAGTTCACACACCAAGTTTCAAGTCATTTGGTCCATTTTTGTGCTAATGGCAAACGCTTGAAGTTTCAAAAAGGCGATTACTTGAAGGCCCGCCCATCAAAAAGTACAGGTCTGAGCGACACCAAACCAACGCCTTTCTGCTCGTCCCAGGCCACTGAACGACATATTAGAAGATCAGACTTCCACGACTTTTAGAAAAGAATTTGCTTCAAACTGGCCAGCTGTGTCAGAGGCTGTTAGGGTGTATGTGTCTGACACCCTCTTGAATTTGACTTTGTGAGACATCCAGTTAAGAAAATGAAATGACTTGAGGGGTTTATTATTTGTATTCTTTTATTTTTAAAGATTATTTTTTTGGGGGCTTTTTTGCCTTTAATGTACAGGACAGTGTGAAATGGGGAGACAAAGAGAGTGGGGGGACGACATGCAGCAAAGGGTTGCAAGCCAGAGTTGAACTCACGACCGCTGCAGCGAGGCATCGCCTCTATACATGGGGCGCCGGCACTATCCACTAAGCTACTGACACCGCATTATTTGTATTCTTGTATCGGGGCCTGATCGCACCCTCTGTGCTGACTCTGGGGTTTCTCGGGGGATGGGGGAAAACACAGGTCCCCATAAGTCACATAAATCTCCAAAATTGGAGGGAAACGCTTTTCTTTAATATTTCATAAAGGCTTTGAGCCAGAAGGCTGATAATTTAGTATGTTCATTGTGACCGGGAGCGTGACGAGTGTGCTGAGTTTCAGACCTGAGTGACCTTCAGAAGTGTCAAAGGTCAGGGGGTATGTGACAGGAGAGGCCTAATGCTGAATTTCACTGTTTAACCTTTGACCTCCCCCTAACCTAATCCTGACCATTTATGAATATGTTGCTCAACAGAGGGTTTCGTGCGTGGATTCCTTGGTCCTGTTGCAATACGACCACCGTAGAGCTACTTAGCTTTCCCAAAGGCCTACTGGCTTGAGACTGGAGGCCATCAATCTATGTCTAAAATAGAGTTCACACACCAAGTTTCAAGTCATTTGGTCCATTTTTGTGCTAATGGCAAACGCTTGAAGTTTCAAAAAGGCGATTACTTGAAGGCCCGCCCATCAAAAAGTACAGGTCTGAGCGACACCAAACCAACGCCTTTCTGCTCGTCCCAGGCCACTGAACGACATATTAGAAGATCAGACTTCCACGACTTTTAGAAAAGAATTTGCTTCAAACTGGCCAGCTGTGTCAGAGGCTGTTAGGGTGTATGTGTCTGACACCCTCTTGAATTTGACTTTGTGAGACATCCAGTTAAGAAAATGAAATGACTTGAGGGGTTTATTATTTGTATTCTTTTATTTTTAAAGATTATTTTTTTGGGGGCTTTTTTGCCTTTAATGTACAGGACAGTGTGAAATGGGGAGACAAAGAGAGTGGGGGGACGACATGCAGCAAAGGGTTGCAAGCCAGAGTTGAACTCACGACCGCTGCAGCGAGGCATCGCCTCTATACATGGGGCGCCGGCACTATCCACTAAGCTACTGACACCGCATTATTTGTATTCTTGTATCGGGGCCTGATCGCACCCTCTGTGCTGACTCTGGGGTTTCTCGGGGGATGGGGGAAAACACAGGTCCCCATAAGTCACATAAATCTCCAAAATTGGAGGGAAACGCTTTTCTTTAATATTTCATAAAGGCTTTGAGCCAGAAGGCTGATAATTTAGTATGTTCATTGTGACCGGGAGCGTGACGAGTGTGCTGAGTTTCAGACCTGAGTGACCTTCAGAAGTGTCAAAGGTCAGGGGGTATGTGACAGGAGAGGCCTAATGCTGAATTTCACTGTTTAACCTTTGACCTCCCCCTAACCTAATCCTGACCATTTATGAATATGTTGCTCAACAGAGGGTTTCGTGCGTGGATTCCTTGGTCCTGTTGCAATACGACCACCGTAGAGCTACTTAGCTTTCCCAAAGGCCTACTGGCTTGAGACTGGAGGTCATCAATCTATGTCTAAAATAGAGTTCACACACCAAGTTTCAAGTCATTTCGTCCATTTTTGTGCTAATGGCAAACGCTTGAAGTTTCAAAAAGGCGATTACTTGAAGGCCCGCCCATCAAAAAGTACAGGTCTGAGCGACACCAAACCAACGCCTTTCTGCTCGTCCCAGGCCACTGAACGACATATTAGAAGATCAGACTTCCACGACTTTTAGAAAAGAATTTGCTTCAAACTGGCCAGCTGTGTCAGAGGCTGTTAGGGTGTATGTGTCTGACACCCTCTTGAATTTGACTTTGTGAGACATCCAGTTAAGAAAATGAAATGACTTGAGGGGTTTATTATTTGTATTCTTTTATTTTTAAAGATTATTTTTTTGGGGGCTTTTTTGCCTTTAATGTACAGGACAGTGTGAAATGGGGAGACAAAGAGAGTGGGGGGACGACATGCAGCAAAGGGTTGCAAGCCAGAGTTGAACTCACGACCGCTGCAGCGAGGCATCGCCTCTATACATGGGGCGCCGGCACTATCCACTAAGCTACTGACACCGCATTATTTGTATTCTTGTATCGGGGCCTGATCGCACCCTCTGTGCTGACTCTGGGGTTTCTCGGGGGATGGGGGAAAACACAGGTCCCCATAAGTCACATAAATCTCCAAAATTTGAGGGAAACGCTTTTCTTTAATATTTCATAAAGGCTTTGAGCCAGAAGGCTGATAATTTAGTATGTTCATTGTGACCGGGAGCGTGACGAGTGTGCTGAGTTTCAGACCTGAGTGACCTTCAGAAGTGTCAAAGGTCAGGGGGTATCTGACAGGAGAGGCCTCATCCTGAATTTAACTGTTTAACCTTTGACCTCCCCCTAACCTAATCCTGACCATTTATGAATATGTTGCTCAACAGAGGGTTTCGTGCGTGGATTCCTTGGTCCTGTTGCAATACGACCACCGTAGAGCTACTTAGCTTTCCCAAAGGCCTACTGGCTTGAGACTGGAGGCCATCAATCTATGTCTAAAATAGAGTTCACACACCAAGTTTCAAGTCATTTGGTCCATTTTTGTGCTAATGGCAAACGCTTGAAGTTTCGAAAAGGCGATGACTTGAAGGCCCGCCCATCAAAAAGTACAGGTCTGAGCGACACCAAACCAACGCCTTTCTGCTCGTCCCAGGCCACTGAACGACATAGTAGAAGATCAGACTTCCACGACTTTTAGAAAAGAATTTGCTTCAAACTGGCCAGCTGTGTCAGAGGCTGTTAGCGTGTATGTGTCTGACACCCTCTTGAATTTGACTTTGTGAGACATTCAGTTAAGAAAATTAAATGACTTGAGGGGTTTATTATTTGTATTTTTAAAGATTATTTTTTTGGGCTTTTTTGCCTTTAATGTACAGGACAGTGTGAAATGGGGAGACAGAGAGAGTGGGGGGACGACATGCAGCAAAGGGTTGCAAGCCAGAGTCGAACTCACGACCGCTGCAGCGAGGCATCGCCTCTATACATGGGGCGCCGGCACTATCCACTAAGCTACTGACACCGCATTATTTGTATTCTTGTATCGGGGCCGGATCGCACCCTCTGTGCTGACTCTGGGGTTTCTCGGGGGATGGGGGAAAACACAGGTCCCCATAAGTCACATAATTCTCCAAAATTGGAGGGAAACGCTTTTCTTTAATATTTCATAAAGGCTTTGAGCCAGAAGGCTGATAATTTAGTATGTTCATTGTGACCGGGAGCGTGACGAGTGTGCTGAGTTTCAGACCTGAGTGACCTTCAGAAGTGTCAAAGGTCAGGGGATATCTGACAGGAGAGGCCTAATGCTGAATTTCACTGTTTAACCTTTGACCTCCCCCTAACCTAATCCTGACCATTTATGAATATGTTGCTCAACAGAGGGTTTCGTGCGTGGATTCCTTGGTCCTGTTGCAATACGACCACCGTAGAGCTACTTAGCTTTCCCAAAGGCCTACTGGCTTGAGACTGGAGGCCATCAATCTATGTCTAAAATAGAGTTCACACACCAAGTTTCAAGTCATTTGGTCCATTTTTGTGCTAATGGCAAACGCTTGAAGTTTCAAAAAGGCGATTACTTGAAGGCCCGCCCATCAAAAAGTACAGGTCTGAGCGACACCAAACCAACGCCTTTCTGCTCGTCCCAGGCCACTGAACGACATATTAGAAGATCAGACTTCCACGACTTTTAGAAAAGAATTTGCTTCAAACTGGCCAGCTGTGTCAGAGGCTGTTAGGGTGTATGTGTCTGACACCCTCTTGAATTTGACTTTGTGAGACATCCAGTTAAGAAAATTAAATGACTTGAGGGGTTTATTATTTGTATTCTTTTATTTTTAAAGATTATTTTTTTGGGGGCTTTTTTGCCTTTAATGTACAGGACAGTGTGAAATGGGGAGACAGAGAGAGTGGGGGGGACGACATGCAGCAAAGGGTTGCAAGCCAGAGTCGAACTCACGACCGCTGCAGCGAGGCATCGCCTCTATAGATGGGGCGCCGGCACTATCCACTAAGCTACTGACGCCCCACTATTTGTATTCTTGTATCGGGGCCTGATCGCACCCTCTGTGCTGACTCTGGGGTTTCTCGGGGGATGGGGGAAAACACAGGTCCCCATAAGTCACATAAATCTCCAAAATTTGAGGGAAACGCTTTTCTTTAATATTTCATAAAGGCTTTGAGCCAGAAGGCTGATAATTTAGTATGTTCATTGTGACCGGGAGCGTGACGAGTGTGCTGAGTTTCAGACCTGAGTGACCTTCAGAAGTGTCAAAGGTCAGGGGGTATCTGACAGGAGAGGCCTAATGCTGAATTTCACTGTTTAACCTTTGACCTCCCCCTAACCTAATCCTGACCATTTATGAATATGTTGCTCAACAGAGGGTTTCGTGCGTGGATTCCTTGGTCCTGTTGCAATACGACCACCGTAGAGCTACTTAGCTTTCCCAAAGGCCTACTGGCTTGAGACTGGAGGCCATCAATCTATGTCTAAAATAGAGTTCACACACCAAGTTTCAAGTCATTTCGTCCATTTTTGTGCTAATGGCAAACGCTTGAAGTTTCAAAAAGGCGATGACTTGAAGGCCCGCCCATCAAAAAGTACAGGTCTGAGCGACACCAAACCAACGCCTTTCTGCTCGTCCCAGGCCACTGAACGACATATTAGAAGATCAGACTTCCACGACTTTTAGAAAAGAATTTGCTTCAAACTGGCAAGCTGTGTCAGAGGCTGTTAGCGTGTATGTGTCTGACACCCTCTTGAATTTGACTTTGTGAGACATTCAGTTAAGAAAATTAAATGACTTGAGGGGTTTATTATTTGTATTTTTATTTTTAAAGATTATTTTTTTGGGCTTTTTTGCCTTTAATGTACAGGACAGTGTGAAATGGGGAGACAGAGAGAGTGGGGGGACGACATGCAGCAAAGGGTTGCAAGCCAGAGTCGAACTCACGACCGCTGCAGCGAGGCATCGCCTCTATACATGGGGCGTCGGCACTATCCACTAAGCTACTGACACCCCATTATTTGTATTCTTGTATCGGGGCCTGATCGCACCCTCTGTGCTGACTCTGGGGTTTCTCGGGGGATGGGGGAAAACACAGGTCCCCATAAGTCACATAAATCTCCAAAATTGGAGGGAAACGCTTTTCTTTAATATTTCATAAAGGCTTTGAGCCAGAAGGCTGATAATTTAGTATGTTCATTGTGACCGGGAGCGTGACGAGTGTGCTGAGTTTCAGACCTGAGTGACCTTCAGAAGTGTCAAAGGTCAGGGGGTATCTGACAGGAGAGGCCTAATGCTGAATTTAACTGTTTAACCTTTGACCTCCCCCTAACCTAATCCTGACCATTTATGAATATGTTGCTCAACAGAGGGTTTCGTGCGTGGATTCCTTGGTCCTGTTGCAATACGACCACCGTAGAGCTACTTAGCTTTCCCAAAGGCCTACTGGCTTGAGACTGGAGGCCATCAATCTATGTCTAAAATAGAGTTCACACACCAAGTTTCAAGTCATTTGGTCCATTTTTGTGCTAATGGCAAACGCTTGAAGTTTCAAAAAGGCGATTACTTGAAGGCCCGCCCATCAAAAAGTACAGGTCTGAGCGACACCAAACCAACGCCTTTCTGCTCGTCCCAGGCCACTGAACGACATATTAGAAGATCAGACTTCCACGACTTTTAGAAAAGAATTTGCTTCAAACTGGCCAGCTGTGTCAGAGGCTGTTAGCGTGTATGTGCCTGACACCCTCTTGAATTTGACTTTGTGAGACATCCAGGTAAGAAAATTAAATGACTTGAGGGGTTTATTATTTGTATTCTTTTATTTTTAAAGATTATTTTTTGGGGGCTTTTTTGCCTTTAATGTACAGGACAGTGTGAAATGGGGAGACAAAGAGAGTGGGGGGGCGACATGCAGCAAAGGGTTGCAAGCCAGAGTCGAACTCACGACCGCTGCAGCGAGGCATCGCCTCTATACATGGGGCGCCGGCACTATCCACTAAGCTACTGACGCCCCACTATTTGTATTCTTGTATCGGGGCCTGATCGCACCCTCTGTGCTGACTCTGGGGTTTCTCGGGGGATGGGGGAAAACACAGGTCCCCATAAGTCACATAATTCTCCAAAATTGGAGGGAAACGCTTTTCTTTAATATTTCATAAAGGCTTTGAGCCAGAAGGCTGATAATTTAGTATGTTCATTGTGACCGGGAGCGTGACGAGTGTGCTGAGTTTCAGACCTGAGTGACCTTCAGAAGTGTCAAAGGTCAGGGGATATCTGACAGGAGAGGCCTAATGCTGAATTTCACTGTTTAACCTTTGACCTCCCCCTAACCTAATCCTGACCATTTATGAATATGTTGCTCAACAGAGGGTTTCGTGCGTGGATTCCTTGGTCCTGTTGCAATACGACCACCGTAGAGCTACTTAGCTTTCCCAAAGGCCTACTGGCTTGAGACTGGAGGCCATAAATGTATGTCTAAAATAGAGTTCACACACCAAGTTTCAAGTCATTTGGTCCAGTTTTGTGCTAATGGCAAACGCTTGAAGTTTCAAAAAGGCGATTACTTGAAGGCCCGCCCATCAAAAAGTACAGGTCTGAGCGACACCAAACCAACGCCTTTCTGCTCGTCCCAGGCCACTGAACGACATATTAGAAGATCAGACTTCCACGACTTTTAGAAAAGAATTTGCTTCAAACTGGCCGGCTGTGTCAGAGGCTGTTAGCGTGTATGTGTCTGACACCCTCTTGAATTTGACTTTGTGAGACATCCAGTTAAGAAAATTAAATGACTTGAGGGGTTTATTATTTGTATTCTTTTATTTTTAAAGATTATTTTTTGGGGGCTTTTTTGCCTTTAATGTACAGGACAGTGTGAAATGGGGAGACAGAGAGAGTGGGGGGGACGACATGCAGCAAAGGGTTGCAAGCCAGAGTCGAACTCACGACCGCTGCAGCGAGGCATCGCCTCTATACATGGGGCGCCGGCACTATCCACTAAGCTACTGACGCCCCACTATTTGTATTCTTGTATCGGGGCCTGATCGCACCCTCTGTGCTGACTCTGGGGTTTCTCGGGGGATGGGGGAAAACAAAGGTCCCCATAAGTCACATAAATCTCCAAAATTTGAGGGAAACGCTTTTCTTTAATATTTCATAAAGGCTTTGAGCCAGAAGGCTGATAATTTAGTATGTTCATTGTGACCGGGAGCGTGACGAGTGTGCTGAGTTTCAGACCTGAGTGACCTTCAGAAGTGTCAAAGGTCAGGGGGTATCTGACAGGAGAGGCCTAATGCTGAATTTAACTGTTTAACCTTTGACCTCCCCCTAACCTAATCCTGACCATTTATGAATATGTTACTCAACAGAGGGTTATGTGCGTGGATTCCTTGGTCCTGTTGCAATACGACCACCGTAGAGCTACTTAGCTTTCCCAAAGGCCTACTGGCTTGAGACTGGAGGCCATCAATCTATGTCTAAAATAGAGTTCACACACCAAGTTTCAAGTCATTTGGTCCATTTTTGTGCTAATGGCAAACGCTTGAAGTTTCAAAAAGGCAATTACTTGAAGGCCCGCCCATCAAAAAGTACAGGTCTGAGCGACACCAAACCAACGCCTTTCTGCTCGTCCCAGGCCACTGAACGACATATTAGAAGATCAGACTTCCACGACTTTTAGAAAAGAATTTGCTTCAAACTGGCCAGCTGTGTCAGAGGCTGTTAGCGTGTATGTGCCTGACACCCTCTTGAATTTGACTTTGTGAGACATCCAGTTAAGAAAATGAAATGACTTGAGGGGTTTATTATTTGTATTCTTGTATCGGGGCCTGATCGCACCCTCTGTGCTGACTCTGGGGTTTCTCGGGGGATGGGGGAAAACACAGGTCCCCATAAGTCACATAAATCTCCAAAATTGGAGGGAAACGCTTTTCTTTAATATTTCATAAAGGCTTTGAGCCAGAAGGCTGATAATTTAGTATGTTCATTGTGACCGGGAGCGTGACGAGTGTGCTGAGTTTCAGACCTGAGTGACCTTCAGAAGTGTCAAAGGTCAGGGGGTATCTGACAGGAGAGGCCTAATGCTGAATTTCACTGTTTAACCTTTGACCTCCCCCTAACCTAATCCTGACCATTTATGAATATGTTGCTCAACAGAGGGTTTCGTGCGTGGATTCCTTGGTCCTGTTGCAATACGACCACCGTAGAGCTACTTAGCTTTCCCAAAGGCCTACTGGCTTGAGACTGGAGGCCATCAATCTATGTCTAAAATAGAGTTCACACACCAAGTTTCAAGTCATTTCGTCCATTTTTGTGCTAATGGCAAACGCTTGAAGTTTCAAAAAGGCGATGACTTGAAGGCCCGCCCATCAAAAAGTACAGGTCTGAGCGACACCAAACCAACGCCTTTCTGCTCGTCCCAGGCCACTGAACGACATATTAGAAGATCAGACTTCCACGACTTTTAGAAAAGAATTTGCTTCAAACTGGCAAGCTGTGTCAGAGGCTGTTAGGGTGTATGTGTCTGACACCCTCTTGAATTTGACTTTGTGAGACATCCAGTTAAGAAAATGAAATGACTTGAGGGGTTTATTATTTGTTTTCTTTTATTTTTAAAGATTATTTTTTTGGGGGCTTTTTTGCCTTTAATGTACAGGACAGTGTGAAATGGGGAGACAAAGAGAGTGGGGGGACGACATGCAGCAAAGGGTTGCAAGCCAGAGTTGAACTCACGACCGCTGCAGCGAGGCATCGCCTCTATACATGGGGCGCCGGCACTATCCACTAAGCTACTGACGCCCCACTATTTGTATTCTTGTATCGGGGCCTGATCGCACCCTCTGTGCTGACTCTGGGGTTTCTCGGGGGATGGGGGAAAACACAGGTCCCCATAAGTCACATAAATCTCCAAAATTTGAGGGAAACGCTTTTCTTTAATATTTCATAAAGGCTTTGAGCCAGAAGGCTGATAATTTAGTATGTTCATTGTGACCGGGAGTGTGACGAGTGTGCTGAGTTTCAGACCTGAGTGACCTTCAGAAGTGTCAAAGGTCAGGGGGTATCTGACAGGAGAGGCCTAATGCTGAATTTCACTGTTTAACCTTTGACCTCCCCCTAACCTAATCCTGACCATTTATGAATATGTTGCTCAACAGAGGGTTTCGTGCGTGGATTCCTTGGTCCTGTTGCAATACGACCACCGTAGAGCTACTTAGCTTTCCCAAAGGCCTACTGGCTTGAGACTGGAGGCCATCAATCTATGTCTAAAATAGAGTTCACACACCAAGTTTCAAGTCATTTGGTCCATTTTTGCGGTACCCTCTGGTCCTGTTGGTCCATAAATGGGACCGCCCTCTATTTCATTTGGTTGTCATTATGGCTGTGATCATGGTATTAATTTCCTAGGTTGCACAGAGGTCACTTTTGTAGGGTACATCATTGTCATGGAAGATCTCCTGTTTTCAACTTAAAATGGGCTATATACAACATTGGGTCCTGTTCTCCTGTTATAGCCCAAAATGGGCCCTATTGAAACCCATTGTAAAATGAAAAAAAAAAGCCACACATTTTAACTGGTGGTTATTTTTTCTAAGAAAGATGAGTTCTCTATTTTCATGGCTTAATTCACAACAGGGAAAGTCAAAATTTAGGTTTCTGAGCAATTTTTGAAAATTCATTCCAGAATACCACATACCCTTCAGCCACAGGTGGATTATGAGAGAACAGGCCCTTGGCATACGGCCTGGTAAAAGGCCTCTTGTCGAAATATTTTGAATAGCAAGAGGATCTACAGTGCACATACACAGGCTACAGTTATCAACAGAGCCATGGTTCCCCCACTTTTTGGTCTGGGGTAGCAGGGTTAGTGGGTCAAGGTCAAATATAACCTATCTGCAATAGTTTGGCTATATATCAAGACTATGCCTGCAAGATCAATAAAAGTGAACTACTCAAAATGACTAAATACTGCAGTACCTTGTTCAAAGGCTTTTCTTGGTTGGGTAGTTTGTAATGGGTTTGTCTCAATGAAAGCAGTGTTGATGAGCCAGTTGTAATTGTAACTAGGTACGTCTCAGGATCACACTTCTTGTTTGCCTGGGAGTAGGGGCTTTCTTCCTACCTGTTGTATCTAACTGTAATTATAGTGTTACAAGCAGATGCAAAGCATTTATACCTGACCTTGTCATTATAAAATGCTTTATAATGTGAGTATTTAGTGCTTACAATTGCAATTTTACTGTTATAAGCAGATTATAATTTATCATAAGCATGACTATAACGCATCATAAACATGGGATGCATTGCTGCTGTTACCCAGCATTCTATTGATATTAAAAAGAAAATGTACTATTGAACACTTTTTGAAAAGCTGAAAAGCAACTGACTTCACATTGACCAAAGTAATTTAAGGTTAAGAAACCCTGCTCTAAGCACTGACTCTTAATGACTTTTTAAATAATTCATGAATACACATTTTGTACAATTTACTAGCAGACAAAGCAGCCAGCAGGTTCAAACCTACAGAAAAAAACACTCAGCATTTACACCAATAGTAATAAGCTAGTTAGAATATGTGTATATTAAAAATAAATTCACATCCAAACATGAGATTTCAACGAGAACATGGTTTATTTCTTTTGCTGAACAAGCACATTACTTTTTGTTTGGTTTCTTTTTTTTTATCGACACTGGAGGACTCCCACTCTGATTCATCACCCAAGTGATCCACCCGATGTCTTCCATTTTGTCTGGGTCTGTTATGCCGCCTTTTTGTCCATGTTTTTCTGCAGGGGGTAAAACAAAGAAAGAGAAACTCATGACTGAAAGTTCTTCTTAAACCATGTCACAATCTGTGATTTGTCAGAGCATGTGAAGAGTGCATGGTGATTCCTAAACAACTACCACAGTGCAGAACTACTGTATGTTGTTTAGGCGTTATCATTCTAAACCCATGTTCTGGTCGTGCCATGGTATCACAGACTTGGTGACGAAATCACAGACTGAGGCTCTAAAGCTTTGCCTTTATGAAATATCCAATCATCAAAATTAACACGCTCTGAAAATGACTGAAGCCCACCCATATAACCCACTTAACACAAGGTCTGCAAAAGCTTTTGAGATTTCGAAGGGTGCCCTGTTCGGATATGTTGTAAAGGGATATTTCAGATCTTTCCACATGAAACTGAATGACATTCCTATTAACATTAACAGAATGTGTTTTATAACGGCAAGAAAAACAAATCGTCCTCTCAGTCGCTGACAGAGGATCTGGTTGCTGATCGGCACAACTATTACAGACGTTTAATAGAGCATTTTAATTGTTTCATTAAAGCCTATGGCAAAAAGTTGCCTAATGATAGGAAAACGGTGAAATGTATACGGTGAATCAGACAGATTCTTGTTGTTACAGCCCAGATAATCACAAGTCCGCATAATTTTTTATCTTTTCTTGTATAATAATATATTTATTGCTCTAGCTATCACGTGAACTCTCTCACATCACAGCGGTCATCATCAGAGCATGTAAACGCTGTGAAACAGGTTATGGAGACGTGCACGGCTGTCGACAGGCTGCAGCGCGCAGTGATATGAAAGGAGAGAAACGCACAGCGTCAGGTGTGCAGAACCTGCATTGGTACTGCTGTTGTCTCACGGGGCCAACGCTGATCCGTATAATTAATCAACCACAAAGCCATGTATGATTGCTGCGTGGTTAAAATGAAGACAGCCAGTGAGTCTCACAAGTCAAATATCTGCCGACACGGGTCACTGACTGAAGAGTTTGACAGTATAACAAACTTAGTATAACCAAATCAGACGCTACTGTGATTTAAGTTGTTAAATTAAAAGATGTAATTCATATTAACTCGAACATTATTTAATATCATAACATATAGGGGTGACCAAAGGCTAATTTATGCTTAATGTGTCAAATATTGTGTTGATCATAATACACAACAAGTGACTGCTTGTGTCTGTTGATTAAAAATATAATATTTACATGTTTGTATATTCTGGGTCACATTAGAAGTGTTTAGGGTGTTTTTACTGTTCTGTTTTATTTCGTCACTTCTCGTTTCTGTGGTCTTTCTTTTAGTGTAAAGCAGTTTGAGTTTTACTTTATGTATGAAAAGTGCTGTATACATAAAGATCATCATCATTATCATTATACGTCCATCCATAACAAGATAAAAAATGAAGTTTGGAAAGTGTTTGGGTCACTCACTGTTTTCTGTAACTGGCTTTTGTGAAATGTCAGATTGCTCACCTTTTTCAGCATTTATGCATAATGCTTCATGATGCTTGTCAGTCTTCTTCTTAATTTGCGATATTGCGTCCGCTTTTAGATCAGCCCTCTGTCTTTTATCTCTCCCTGCCATCCCCTGAGAGCTGAATGACAGGGTTGACTCCTCCTGGACGCCCCACACCACAAATCCAACGCTCCCTCCACTGCTATCCTGCAATAACACACTGCTGAGAGGAGGAAGAGGAGGAGGAGGAGGAGGAGAGGGGAAGGAGAGTGGAGAGGGGAGAGGGGAGGGGAGTGGAGGAAGAGAGAGAAGAGGAGGAGGAGGAGGAGGAGAGAGGAGAGGAAGGAGAGAGGAGGAGAAAGAGAGGGGAAGAGAGGAGAGGAAGGAGGAGGAGGAGAGGGGAAGAGAGGAGGAGGAGAGGGGAAGAGAGGAGAGGAATGAGAGAAGAGAGGAGGAGGAGAGGGGAAGAGAGGAGAGGAATGAGAGAGGAGGAGAGGGGAAGAGAGGAGAGGGGAAGAGAGGAGAGGAATGAGAGAAGAGAGGAGGAGGAGAGGGGAAGAATGACAGAGGAGAGAGGAGGAGGAGAGGGGAAGAGAGGAGAGGAATAAGAGAGGAGGAGAGGGGAAGAGAGGAGAGGAATGAGAGAGGAGGAGAGGGGAAGAGAGGAGAGGGGAAGAGAGGAGAGGAATGAGAGAGAAGAGAGGAGGAGGAGAGGGGAAGAAAGGAGAGGAAGGAGAGATGAGAAGAGAGGAGGAGAGGGGAAAGAGATAGGGAGGGGAGGAGGAGGAGAAGGAGACGGGAGAGGAGGAAGGAAGGAGAGAGGGAGGAGAGGAAGAGGAGCAGGAAGGAGAGAAGAGAGAGGAGAAGTAAAGGAGAGCAGAGGGGAAGGAAGAGGAATGAGAGGATGAGAGAAGATGATGTCACTTTTATGAAAGACATGTTTTCCAAATTAAAACATAGCTTACTGAGGATCGATTCAACCATTCATTTGTGATTACACTGATTACTAGCTTTTAGTAGAGTTTCTGAGCTTTCTGTGGGTATAACCGAAACCTCATGAGGGGAAGACGGAGCTTATTAAGTCCGACGTGCCCGGTGTTTCGGTTTAACTGGTGACCGTGTTAACTGGTGACCTCTCGTAATGTAATGTAATGTAATGTTAGAAAGTCGCCAGTTAACACGCTCACCAGTTAAACCGAACCGTAACACCCGGGCATCCTAACTTAGCATCCCTGTTTTGCTCATATCTTTTCCCTTTCAAAATAAATCGCGTATTTGACGCAGCTAAGCGGGGCTAAAGTTAGCAACATCACTCGTCGTTTCATGTAATCCGGTACTTCCGCCACTATTCCGTTCGTTAACATTAAGCATTAAACAGTTCAAAGTATCAGCAATGTTAGGACAGGACTAATGGTGGGCCTACTAAACAGTCACGCTTTATTAACATATTTAATAACAAAATAATTAACAAAATATTCTTACCTGTAGCGAACCATGACATAGACCTGTCAATCTCACAGATGATGACTGGAGTAGGACGATTCGCATTGGCTGGATGGGCGGAGGGGCGGGGATAATCATACACACTTCCGGAAGTGTGTATCAAAGTGTAGTAGCATGGTCCCGCCGGCAGGGGCGCAAAGCATACACACATGATACACACAAATCTCAAAAATCGTGACTTATTGAACCCTCTCTGAAACTTCACTGGAGCATTCTGGAGGTGTTCCTGAGTTGATTTAAATGAAAAAACTTGTGGGGTCCGATTTTTGGACCCCACAAGTGAAGTGGTCCCCACGAGATGAGTGGGCTAACTCCTTTTTGGCCCCACAAGTTATGGCATGGGAGAGCACACACACACACACACAATGTCGTGTGTGCACAAACACAGTTACACATGCACTGTAAGCCAGTATGTGAGGTCAAACACACCTTGCCCACAAATTCTGTATATGTTCACACACACACACACGCACGCACGCACGCACGCACGCACGCACGCACGCACGCACGCATGCACACACACACACACACACACACACACACACACACACACACACACACACACACACACACAGCCCCCTCCTCCAACCACACTGGCGTTTACCATTTCGCTCCATACACACACCATTATCCACTGGTAATTATCTCTGGACTCCAGAGACGCAGGGAAAGATCACATAATTACACTCGTCACATACACACCTCGGATCCACACACGCTACGCTGAGCAGTGCATCAGCCCCGCGGGGTCGTCTTCATTAAAGGGAAATACCACTGAACTTCAGCTGTTTTATGAAACTTTTATGAAAAGGCCAAATTGAGTTTAGACTGTGTGATGAATGAAAAACTACTTTGGGGAATGTAAATCTGCTGCTGCTGCGACTTTGTGTTGGAGCACAATATGACTGTGCTCTCACCGCGGCTGGCTTTATGCCTGTGTTTCTGCTTTTACTCATTGACTTAACACGTTCTCGTTCTCCAGCTTTGGTGTTTTCTTGGTACACGATATGTTGTCCCTGGGCAGAGGCCACAAGCGACTGTGCACACTTATATTCCACTATTATTCCCGATGTGACAGTTTGATACGGCTCATAAAACAGCACAACTGTTTGGATATTCCAGATTAGGCCTTTTTCTGAATAAAGCATCTTCCCATTAGACATGTGGAATATTGTTCGGGTTTTAGGAGCATTCTTTGGTAACTTCACTTGCCTAAAACCACTCTCTGCAACTTTATGTTAATTATGTAACTGCATGTTAAGCAGTGGTTCTCAAATGGTGTGCCAAATACCAATCCAAGTGTGCCGTGGGATTTTGTGATAACCACACATTATTATTGCAATATTCAACCGGGCCTATACAACAAGGATCGCTTTATTGCACAGAGAAAATTACAGTAAAGCACCAGCGAAGACGACAACGTATCACGAAAGCTACCTGCCTCATTTTTTCTTATTTTTATAGTCTAATGTAGTGATAAGAGTGATAACACACGTTAGAGAAGCTATTGTGCACAGATACAAATACAGGTGTACCTTGAGATTTTGGCCTGGCCTTTGGTGAGCCTCAGGCACAAAAAGTCTGAAAACAACTGCGTGAATGACGTAACATCGTTTGTGGGGCACTAAATCGTAGCATATTATACGTACAGTTCTATGAGTGTACGTTGGCTGTCCACATTTGTAGTGCTTTGACTGTAAAAGTATCACAGTGATGTTGGAGTTTCAAAACAAAAATGACGCTCGACGAATAGATGGTTCCCTTTTCCTTCCCCTCTTTCATTGTTCCCTTTCTTCTTCATTCTTTTGATCACCTTCATTTTTATCCATTTCGTCTTCTATCTGCTCTGTCAGTGTTTCAGCATTTTGATGGTTTAAGTTTTCTCTTCATTTTCTTCCCTCCATCTATCACCCTCTCCCCCCTCACTCTTCCTCTTCCTCTGCTCTTGTCCCATTAACCCTCTCTCTCATGATGCATAGTGACACCTCAGGCCCGCACACACCCCTCTAGCTACATGCTGTTTCCTGCGACGCACACGTACTCACGCATGCTGACGGATGAGACACCCGAGGGCAGAGTGAAACAGAAGACGACCTCCCATCCATTGTCTTTAGTGTCAGCAGTCACATGCTCCGTCTTCGATCTCCTATAGGTCAAACCACCCGTGACCTGCACAGTGAGGGCTTTTGGGATTTAGAGTTCCCGTGGGTCAAATCTAGCACAAGGATTTACTGTATGGGTTCACATGTCTGTAGTTGTGTGTGTGTAACTTATAGGCTCTCTATTGACTTCCTATCAATGAGGAAACAGAGAAGTTTTCCCTAAAGGCCTGATCGATAATGCCAATCTCCCTGTCTTTACCACCTTATTAGGGAAGGATTATAGCAGCTTTACGATGCCCTGCAGGCGTGTCTGTGTGTGTGTGTGTGTGTGTGTGTGTGTGTGTGTGTGTGTGTGTGAGAGAGAGAGAGAGAGAGACACCCCATCCATTCTTTCCTTATTTAATAGCAGAAAACTCAATGAACAGACGCCACAGTCTGAATACAGATCAGTGTGTAGGTATGTTGCTAAGTTGCTACCACAGTGACAGTGATGGTTAGGTGACATTACCATGGCCTAACCCAAGGGTCAGCAACCTGTACTATCAAAAGAGCCATTTTTGGCATTTCTTCTTCTTCTTCTTCTTCTTCTTCTTCTTCTTCTTCTGCTAGAGGTGCCAAAGAATCACATGCGACTCTGGAGCTGCAGGATACCCCTGGCCTTACCCCAGATACACAATATACGTGCGTTTTCAGTTCATGGAAGTTCATTGTAATGTTTTGGTCATCGATAAAAGTCTTGTTCAGTGTTTGGTTGTACATAAAAAATCCCATTGAATAGAATGGGTAGTTTTTGCGGTATTGTGTTTCAGCCCTTTTTTTGCTCATAGAAATTAGCATTAGCATTACTACAGTTAACCATGGCTGCAAATTCTACTTGATAACCAAGCTAGCAGCCAGTGTAAGTGTTAGCTCCACTCTTGTGTCTAAATATTACCACTTCTGGCTCCAAAAATCCAAGATTGCTCCGGCCAAAATTCCAAACTGAGGCTTCACAACAGGGGTCCACCATGGATGTATAAAGAGAACTGGATACAGCGTTTAAGGTGGGACGCCATTCATTCCTATTAAAGTTGTTTATTGGTGCAAAAAGCCCAAAAAGTAGTACCCAGATCTTCCTCATCATTGGATCCATAGAACAATTGCACTAGAGCAGTTGTTCCCAATTGGTGAGTCGTGGCCCAAAAGTTGGTCCCTGGTCCATTCTGAATGGGCCGCAAGTGACTCACCAATATGTCAAGTTTGTAAAAAAACAATCTGTATTTTGAAATTGAATGAATTTCCAACATAGAGTTTTTATTTAGAAACAGCAAACTGGCTCAACGTCATGGCCAAATGCAAATATGATGCTGAAGATATTAGACTGTGTGGACCTCGAGCTAATGACTAAGGAAAAATGGACTCCGTGGCTGGACCCTTTTGGATCCACTGCACTAGAGACTTTGGCCAAGCAGCAACTTGCGATTTATCCCTCTAAAATGATTTAATTTAAGACTGTCGAAATGTTATCGGACCCAACGGATCAAACCCTGATGAGTCATTTCACGGAGGTTGTCATGCTCCACACAATGTAGTCATTGAATTAAAGACGCCTCTTTCCCAGTGTAAGTCAATTAGGAAAGTTTTTTGGGGCCGAATGGCATCAAGTGACAGATGCAGTAGATGCACTTTCTGGGGGCCTGGAGCCCACAAACCAACGGGTAAATGACCTAAATGATAAAGAAGATTCTTTGATATTACCTTCCATTCCACATACAACAGATGTAATCCTGCAGATAAGCGCATCAGATCAGGAAAAACTTACACTGATCATTTCTAAGAGGAATAAAGACATGGTTTGTTGTTTACAGCTGTGTCAGTGTGCCTTATGCTAATACGCTTTGTGCATGATTGACTGGTCCTTCATTAAGATGTAAAGTCTTGCTGATTGTTAACTAGTCTGTCTATTAATTAACGCAATTGGGTAGATACACACATATAAACACCTGAACCGACACACAGAGAAAGGACTGATCCATCCACTTCAATATGCTGATGTGAGCCTGTGTAAAAGTGCTGAGGTGCTTCAGACGGAGCAGCTCAGCCGACAGCATGTTCCTGTATCTGATCCAGATAGTTTCACTTCAGGGTCCCTTAACTCATTCATAATAAACCTGTGTGGTTACAACATATCTCCTCCTCAGCATCTTTATACCCACCTGTGAGCCTAATTAACATTTGGATGTGTGGGGGAACAGAGCTCACTTTAGCTCAGTTGCTTGTTTTTGGCTTCACGTTCACATTAGGGAGCTTCACAGTACAAGCACTTTGTTATAGTGGCATCTGAGCAGCTTCACTCATAAAACTACTTACCATAGACCCACATTGATGACCTGGACCTTTTTAGGAAGATTCCCTTGTCTTCTCAAAGAGTTTGGCTGCGTTGTAAACAACTGACGTTAAAGCCCACATAATTCACTGTAATGGGCTGTACAAATAAACTTGATTTGACTTAATGGGTGACAGTAAAACAAGTCAAGTGATTTTAAGGAGAATGTTTACAAGGTGTTGAGAAATTGAAGTAACACTTGCAGCCCTTTTAACACAAGACCATTATGAGCACTTTATGAGTACATTTGTATCTTTTACACATAAACAAAGACATAATATCACTATATAATTTGCTCTATACAATTATATTATGAGAGAATGATAACAATAAACTTCATTTCTATAGTGCTTGTAACCAGAGTTACAAAGTGCTTTACAGTACAATACCATACGGCAGAGCCAGACCATATAGAGATTTTAAAGTAAACAGTAGAACCCAAAATTGAATGCTGTACTGAAGGGAGTCAGTGTAATTTAGCCAGGACTGCGGTGACATGCGACCGACGATGAGCGTTTGTGAGAAGCCATGCTGCTGCATTCTGTAACAATTGTAAACGGTTAACTGATGCGTCGTTAAGACAAGTAAAGAGGGAGTTACAGTAATCTAGGCGTGAGAAAATGAGGGAATGGATAAGTTATTCAGCTATGTGTTTGGAGAGTATTGGTTTGACCTTAGCAATACTTATGACTGTAAAAAGCAGGACTGTTGGAAGTTGGAAGCCATCCAGTCCTTAGTGGCAAGAAGGCAGCGGTGCAGAGAGTCCAAGTTGCCCTGATTTTCAGGGCTAAATGAGATGTACAACTAAGAATCATCAGCGTAACAGTGGAAGGACACAGAGGTGACATCAAACATCAGCGCTGGGGTTTATAGCTGCCTGGGCCTTATCTGTGCTACAGCAGCAACAGAAAGTTTACTGATCCAGTTGGGAGTTTGTGCCACGCTGAATGTAATTTGAGTTGTTTAAGAAACACACATGACAGCACCTGAAAATTCACTGCCATTGTGCAACATCTGATCACTGTTCCAACACACTGGAATGACAAGCCCTTTAAAGACACGGAGAAGAAGAGCTGGTGTTCAAGAAAAGTTGACAGAACAGTAGATAAAGAGAAAACACAGCCACAGGAGCTGCGTGATCGACGTTTCCAGGCCACATGTGGACACAAACTGTCTCACTACACCATCAAATCACATCTTTATCACTTTTTTAAAGAAAAGTCAAAATTACAAATGTAAACCGGGCTCTCAGATGCTTAAAGAACCGCAAGAGATCCTCGCTCAGAGCTCAGAGGACATCTTAATCCAAAACACGACAGACACAAAACATCCGATAAGGAGAATGAAAGAGAGATTTAAGAGCTACACAGCCAAAAACCAGCACGCTTTGAGCAGAGACCCCAGGGAGCCATTTGAGCACATCGTACTCTGTGAACATCTTGCATCGGCGTCGTGTTTCAACAGAAAATCTGGGGATGTAATTGATCTATTAAAGAATGATTTAGTCGGCGCTTCTCTCTGCTTTGTTGCACAAACTGCTTTCATGTCTGAACCTCAAAACGCCCTTGTTTTGTAAAAAAGTTTGTTATGTAGATAGAAAGTTTTTTTTCTCCTTCTTCTTCTTCAGAGTGCGGAGAATATTTTACGTGCTTTGATGGAGATGTAGATAACATGCAAATTATACGACATTTTTATGCATACAGCACACACACACACACATACACACAGTCCTACCGCTGTTATTTTATGGAGGCTTTTATGCCAACCCTGAAAGAAAAAATATCCCTAAGACGTACTGCCCTGGTGGGAATTGAACCTTCACCCTCTAAGTGTTGCTGCTTTGATCATCCCACCGAGCTCCCCGTCTCTCTTTCACACAAAGTTGCCAACATTTGCTTCGTCATTGTGATTTCTTTCTTTTATTTGCCTCCTAAATTCCCTCTTGCCGCTAGGTGTTGGCGAAGTGTCAAAATTGGGCTTTTGTATTTTGTACAAATGAAGAGAGCCAGCCAACCGCGATGTAAACCAATGTAAAAGCATTATGGAAGCTATTTACGAGGTTTGTGAAGAGTGACAAAATCCCCCAGGCGCTCACACACACACAAATGCACACACACATTCAGACACACCACCTGCTCCATTTGCTGTAATAGGGGTAAATGAATTAGATTTTGATGCTTTAAAAGCTTTTTCTTTCGACTCATATTGAAAGTAAATTTCACTCTAATGGTGAGGTGTCTGTGTTTACAAGCCACTGATGATAGAGACAGAAAGACTGAGGGAAACAGAGGGAAATGTATGGGTTTGAAAAAAGGGACAGACAGGGATAGAGAGGACAGAAAGGAGGATGGAAGGTAGGAAGGAAGCGTACTCACATTCAGACAGATCATTGAGTTGTTTGCATTTATGGTTTGGCACGTTGCTCTGATAATGGCACTTCAATTATTGATTTGTCACTTATCAGATTACTGCAAGGCACAGAGCGAGAGGAACGGGAACAGTGATGATACGAGATAACGCAAGATAACAGAAAAAAAGATCTTATAAAAGATTGTGGGATGTAAGACGGTAATGTATGTAGCTGTGAAGGTCACTCTTATCACTATCTGTCGCTACCATCATCTTTATGTTTGCTGTTGACATCACATTTAAACCCATAAAGGCTTCAAGTTGTTGAAAGAAGGACATCTACTGCCTTTGAAGAAACAAAGTTTGGGGAACACAAAGTTCTGAACACATAGAAACACAGTGTAACAAAAAATAACAACAGGAAATGAACTCCAGGATATGAACGTGAACACCAACTGTGTTCAGTCTGTTTAATATATTTTTTTTATTTAAAGTAGGCTACATATAAA